>JADMNL010000032.1:21505000-22877500 GCA_016271365.2 Neoceratodus forsteri | reverse complement strand
TAAGCTAAAACAAGGTAAAACATCAGTAACAACATTACAAATGGTGTGGTATATATCAAATATATAATGTGTTGCAGTAGAATAAGACATTTATCCCCACACATGAGAGGTAAGACTTTTATAACTAACTTGTGGCTTCGCCACTTGTGAGTTATGGCTCTTATCACTCACTAGTGGGGAATAAATGAGTTATTCCACCGCAGCCCATTATGTATTCGTTATTTCTTGTACAATCTCACTAACTGAACTTCATTGATAGAACAATAAATTCTGTTAAGACAATAATGAAGTAATCTACATAATGAAGCTGTATACAATTTTACTATATAACCACTTAGAGAAATAATGAGTAATGGGTAGTGGTGGGTAATGATTTTATAGTATGTCTCCTTAATATTATTAACTGCACTTTTATTCTGACTAGCCCTTTTGAGTAAATATAAATTGGGGTTCTTGTTGTCCCTGTTGCAGATTGGGGGTAATTTAATAAAAAGGATACATATAAGTACTAATAAGCAGCAGGGTTGGTTAGGTTTGGAGGGACAGCCTAGTGGAGCTCAGCGTGTCTGCTACCACAACTTTGCAAAAAAAAAATTCATAGACTCAAATGGGGGTTTGAACAGGAAGCCACGGTCAGACAAGTTAGTGGCCAATGGGTCTGAAAGTAGGGCAAAATATTTGGACATATGGGCGCAGGCTTAGTCCACCTGAACCCTGTATATGGTCTCCAAATTGTGACTGGCATATAACTCCTGCCACAACTGGTGACAGTAATGGCATGGAGCCATATGTGATGTATGGTGCCCACTGAAAATTTGCCAGCGATGGGAAGTTTTACAGGCAATATGGGATGACCAAATGTGGTGCTAGTGACTATGATTTCTGCTATTCTAGTCTGGGGCAAAGTATCCCTGTGAGTTAACCCTGGGCCCAGTTATGGGGCCTGAATGTAGTGGCTCAATTTCATACCCAGTTGAGGTACTGGGATGGTTTGCCGCATGGGATAGTATATGCATACAGCATCTGGTGCACCTCTCTGTACTGCAGCATTTTTTTGCTAAGGTGCATTCCTAGTTATTGCCCTTAGAGGTCATAATTGTAAATACTGACCTCTTGAATACAAGCTAGGTTATACTTGCATGTAAAGGAATAAATTATACCTTTTAAATTAAATAATTTTTAACATGTAAAGAGCGGTAGGTTAAAAATTGAAAAATGGCTGCCTAATAATCTGTTTTGTTTCATGTCATAACAATAACTTAGTAGTTTACAGATAATCAGAATAAATGGTGATGTCAGAGTTATTGAAAAGATTTTCCTCTATAAAATGGTAATCTTGTAGGGACCTTAACTCTAAATGAAGGTCCATAAGACACAGCATGGTGAGTTATTCAAATCTGTGTTATAATTATTTTTCCATTTGCCATGTCCTTATTTAATCTGTATATCTGTTTAGAGTGCATGGGGAGACAATTGTATGTGAATGCTTTAAATGTTTTTTAGATTTGTGTAATGTTTGTAATGGTTCACAACCAAATGAGTGGACACTCCATGGGGAGTGGAAAGAATGAGCAGAGACCTGAGAAAACTCAAAGAATGGTCAAGAGTATAGCAGCTGGGTTTCAATGGAAAAAAAAGTGCAAAATAATGCATTTGAAGGACAGAAACCCAAGGGCAGAGTACAAATTGGGGGAGTGGTATTGACAACCACCAAGCAGAACAGAGACCTGGGAGTAATAATCCTCTGATGACCTAAAGGTGGCCAGGCAGCACAACAAAGCAGTTGAGGGAGGGGCTACTGGGATGCTGGGGTGCATAGTGAGCGGTATCACCAGCAGGAGGAGGGAGGAGGTGCTGCTTCTGTATAGACTGGTGGTAAGACCTCACCTAGAATACTGTGTATAGTTCTAGAGGCCACATTTCTGGAAGGACAGACACAGAGTGGAGGCGGTCCAGAGGAGGACAACTAAAATGGTGCGCAATCTGCATCAGAAGCCCTACGTGGAGAGACTAAAGGAACTAAATATGCACACCCTGGAAAAGAGAAGGGAGAGAGAGGATATGATAGACACCTTTAAATACTTCAAGGGGATAAATAAGGTGCAGGAGAACAGTATGTTTCAGAAAAAATGTGCACAAGAACAAGGGTCATGCTATGAAGCTGGAGGGGAGCCGAATCAGGAGAGATGTGAGGAAGTACTTCTTCACAGAAAGAGTGGTGGATTCCTGGAACAGCCTACCAGTCAATGTGGTGGGAACAAAAACAGCGGTGGGGTTCAAGAATGTATTGGGTAGGCATAAGGGAATCTTTTATTTATTTATTTATTTATTTAGTGTTTTGAAAAAGACCTTTGAGTGCTAGTTCTTTTACAAAGGTTCCACGTCAATGATTGCAAAACAAAGTACAATAGGAGAAAGCAAATGTACATCACAATGAACAATACAGCTTGGATTCACAACTTACAGAATAACTCAAAACATAGGTACAAGTTAAATAACAAGAAAAAACTTTATGAGGGTGTGAGGGAATAAGCTGCCACAAAGTGCCTTTTCAGTAGTTAAGAGGGATGGGGATAGCTGGCAGTGGGTGAAGAAAGGAGGTACGAGAGAGAGGTAGGTACTATGGTGGCGGTAAAGGGTGGGGCAAAAAGGGCGATAAGGTATAGGGAGAAATTGGGAGGTGAGGGGAGGCTGAGTGGAGAAGACGTGCTAGAGTAAATGGAGGGGTGCAAGGGGGCATGGTCAGGTAGCTTGCATTAGTAGTGACTGTTAGGGAAACTCACAGGACTGGGATTTGGGGGAGGGGGGAAGATGGGGTGGCAGGTGCCAAAGGAGCATGGTACAAACTGATTGCTGAGGCAAGTCATGAGAAGGGACAGAGCGATGGGGTACCTGAGGCCTGCCTAGTGCTTGCTGGAGGGCAGAGAGAACAGGTGTGGCTGGACATAGGGGCTGGTGCACTTAGAGAGTGTTATTAGGTGCTGTTTGAGGTCAGTTTTGAATTGGGCCAGACAATTGGTGGCCAAGAGGTGCCTGGGAAGTTAATTAATCCACAGGGGGCCCGTTAAGCAAATGCACATTGCCCAAGCAAGGTGCGAAGGAAGGGGATAGCCAAAGCCCCTCTAGTCCTCCCCCTGGTGACCTATAATGAGTTGGCCACCTTCATCAAATTGCCTACACAAGGCAGTGTTTTACCCAATAGAGCCTTCTTCCCTAGGACCCAAGTCTGGAATTTGACCCTGTTTCTTAATGACAGCCAGTTTGCACGTTCATACAGAGTACAGGTGTGCTTGCCAAGCTCAGCATCCAGGGTGAGTCTGCAGGCTTTGTTGAGTGCAGTCTGAACCCTCTTGAGTGCTATATCCATTGCCTCCCCGTAGACCACTAGTCCATAGTCAATAGTAGATATGATGGATCTGTGGACTGAGAGGCAGAGGGTCCCCAGAGATAGGTATTGCCTGTGCCTGTACAGGACACAAATCTTGGTATTGACTGTCTTGACCAGAGAGTCAATATGGTGCACAAATGTGAGGGTATCATCTATTATTTATGACCCCTAGACACTTGAACAAATGGCCTTGTTCCAGTGGCTCACTGCATGAGTTGGAGATGATGAGGGGATGATGCTTATTTTTGTCTTAACTTAGTGGAAAGGAATGGAAGGAAGGAAGAAAGAACCAGAGATCAATCAGGGTCTACGAAGATACTGTAGGTAGAAAAAATAAGCAGAGTAGGTGGGCCAAGCATTGCTTATCTGCTGACAAATGTTCTGTTTCTATAAAGTATGTGTGCCCTAAACAGCAAACTAATAAAATATAGTCATACTACTGTTATATTCCCAGCAGCAACTTAGACAATTTTCTTAGTTATTACAGAAGTAATTGTAACTTATAATAATTTAACTCAGTGATATTAGATTTTTTAGGTTAGAGTTCATGAGATTGACAAATTCCTTTGTAGAGTGAATGTTTTTTAATTCCTCCAAGTTGATAGTTTGCTATATTCTGTTGGTCTCAGAATAAAATATTTTTTCAGGTTGAGCTATATAATGAACATCATTTGTATTACATCTTATACTATTGTATACCACTGTTCATGTGAATTGATGTACTGTTACTGGAAAATTCAAATAAATAAAATATTTGAAACAAAAAAGTATCAGTGCAAAAATACAGTTACAACTTTCTCAGATATACTGCTGTGTTCCCCATGTATCCTTCCAAGTTGTTTTCCAACTGCAGTATAGTAGCTTATAGACTAAAAGATGTCCTGGAGTACAGGTAGCACCACACCACAGCAACAAAATAACGTATTTTCTACTAGTGAGTTGCATCATGGGTAACATATGCAACCACCATGAATTAAATAATGACTGGCCCAACTATAGTTCGCCCTTGGGAAAGAACAAAGATAAGAGAAGGTAGAAAAGATCAATTCTATTTCTGCTGTGAACATTCCTATTATTTAGGTACATAAGTTACCATTCAAGTGGCACCATTAATGGGTTTGGGAATCCCAGCAATACAGCTGTAGAAAGGTATTTCATGGAAGACAGCCTCCTGTGCTACAGTGCATGTAAATGCTCAATGCTGGAGGTACCAAGCATAAACTGCAAATGTTAACCCAGGGCCCCATTGTCTATGGCTATAAAGTACGGCCCCTGTAAATTTACTGGCTGGGGCTCTGCACAGCCAGGGGTATGGGGAGGCAGCTTCATGCACTTTAAATGTATTATGTCATCAAACAGTGTGAGAATTTAGAATACATTCATAGGGGCAGTAGGGTTGGGATCTCTCTCTTACAACCAGTGTTGGAATTACAGGGGGACTTGCTGGGGCACAGCCCCCCCCCCCCTTGCTCTGAAGTAAGCCCTGGTAACTCATCCATCACTGCCATTGACTTATAATATGAATGCAGGCTCAGTTTAAAGACTGTGCTCTTATTGCTCTTATAAGCCCCCCTCCCAGCTCCCAAATTTCAAACACTGTAATTCCAATTCTGCTTATAGCTTTGAGTGTCACCATGGAGTCACAGTTCTCTCACTCTAAGAATACTTGCTGAGATACCCTTATAGCCATAAGAGACATCCCAGCCATCCCTATATACTTAAATTAGATATGGAACTCTCTGAACACTTCATACCACAATATCATCACTTGATGTTAGAATGATGGCTTATCAATTTCTGATGTTACATTGATGGGATTACAGGATTTGAATGTCGTTCCTTCCTTACGGGAAAAGTGCCATTCCATACTTGACATAGTTAGTTAGTTAGTTTTTTTTTGACCAGGTGAATGCACTAAACAAGACTTTGCTTATTTTCAGGCACAACCTGGGAGGTTACAGAATAACAGTAGAACAACACATATTAGGATACCGTACAGTGGATAAAGCATATTATAAAATGGGCTTAAGAAATCCAAGTCTCTGATTGGCTACTACATCATCTGAGCCATGTCCTTATAAGATGATATAGTAGCCAACCGGGACTACTGCCCACCAAGATGCCACATGACAACAACGAATCAGTGAGCTCTGCCAAGCGTAAACAGAAACACGAACTGCCAGAGCTCACTGAAGCAGCAGCAATACAGCAGAATGACGCTCCCTACAGCACAGTAACACCACACTGTTATTCACATCCACATCCAAAACCCCAAATAACAAAATAAAAGTGTTTTTTTTTCTTCTGACTGAAGCCTGACCTGTGTTCATTCATTGCTGTACTTCCAGGCTGTAAGTAAAACCAGTCCCGTGACTAAAAATCCACTCATCCATATTTCCTCACATCAACAAATCAGACCCACTCCTCCAACAGTACATTTCCAAACTATACAACATAAAAAATAAAAAAAAAAAATGCCTCCGAGACAGACCACCCAATGGGTAAAAATGCAATGTGTGAAGCGCTGAGTGAAAAGCGATAACTATGGCTGCTCCAGTGAGACACGCTCGCCCTCATTGAAACCCAATGTTCGCTGTAAAGCAAACGGGCACATTTCAATATTTTAAAATAAAAATGAATGACACATGCAGTCTTCAATTAACATGAAAACATCCACATTTACAAACCAAAATATTATCTGTATCACTGACTGCATGCCTGGGGGGGGGTGTATCACAGCAGACAGCACTCCAGGACAGCACTTCTAAGGTAGTGGTCATGTTTCTTTACTGCCTTCAAAACAAATGCTCTCTCTACTCACTACCAGAGAGGAAATAAAAATGAATGTGTGCCCATTGGCAGTACAGTCCATAGTGACATGAACAAACAACCTGGGGGAGCAGTACTCTGTACTGGCCATATGAAATTATCAATGGGGGACTATGTTTTACTGTTTCAGTATTTAACTTACATTTTTACATTTTTTTCCTATGTTTTGTCTCCTTTTTTTAATGATTAAATACTTAGCATTTAGTGGAGAAGAGTGCTCAGGGATTGTGGAGCAATCCTTAGAAATCTCAATATACTTGTAATTAAAAGGATGCTCACGCCATTCACCCAAGAATGAAAAAATAAACCATTTTCAGTCCATGCTTGGTTTATTAAAGCTGCATGTAGAATGAAATAGAAAATACAGGTACTAGCAGCATAGGGCAAGCCTGTCTGCTTGGCTTAGGTTTCACCCCACCATTGGGGCTTCATCAGAGCTCTAAACTAATGGGACAGCAACTTGAACAATGCCTGATGACATCACAAAGACCTCTGCTGCACTCAAACAATTAAGCAATAAGGCACGACAGGGTGTGGGTTACTGCAGGATATACCACGGTCATGTGATGTATTTTGGCCAATGAGGTTACAAGATTGTCAAACCCCATTGTATAATGCAGTACAGTCAAACAAAAACAGTTAAATGTAACTTTATGGGTCCAGTTGGAGGGCCTCTTATGGATATGAGTGTTGTCTTGCTTCTTAGGACCAGAGGAGTGCCAACCAACCGTGAGCAGTTCTGTGGCCCTAAAAATGCACAAGAGGCAGCACCCTTATATCCAGAACAGGCCCTCCAAGTGCTTATAAATAAACGTATTATAGATTAACTGTATTAAATAAAAAAAAAACACTTTTTTTTTTAGTTGATACAGTTAACAGCACCAGCGGTCAGCTAGAAGCCCCTTACAGAGAGGTACTCTTAGGATACTAACAGTACCTCATGGGCAACTTAAGGGAGGGCTGTGATTGGTCAGGGATGCCCCCTGATCTATAATTGCCATTAAAAGAACTAATCAGAACACTCTGAGATTTAAAACATATTGGAAACACTATGGTCTCACTCAGAATATGACATTTGTTACCGCTTGTGAGAGGACAGGACTTCCATAACTCACTCCTGGCTCTGCCACTCGTGAGTAAAGGTCCTGCCCTCTCATTCATGATCTTACATGACACATTGTGAATCAGGCCCTTGTGTATCCTATATTTTTACACTGCACAATGCGGAAGAACAGTTATGACAGCATAAAATCTCCAAAAACAATGCCATTCTCCAAACCCTTTCTGGCTGCATGTCCTTGTTAAAAAAATCTAAAAAAATTTAAAAAAACCTCCCACAAAGTTACCAACAGCAAATATGCACAGGACATTGGCCCCATTGCCATATAATATCTATATGGCGCTAGCAGGGGATGTTTCTTATGATATAAGAAGTGCATCTCACAGTGGTTGGGCTTACTATTTTTAAAATGTTTCTCTGATGTGGGCCAGTTGTTCCTGGTGTTTTAAAACCATGTCCCTGATTTGGGAAGCACAGGCTTGTGATGTAACAGGCCCAGCCGCCAGGGTCTTGGAGGACTGATCATTCCATCAGCAGCTGCGCACTTCTGCAGGTACCAGCTGATACTACTAGTGTATTGCCGAGGTATCACCGGTGTGTGTTGCCGTCTGTAGGTTTGGTGCAGCGTGGGTAGTCCTGAGACTGAGCCCTGCAGCCAGTAGCAGTCTGCAGGAGGGGCTGAGTTTGGGGGACGTGGCAGGCATTCTTGCTGTATTGTACTATACTCTGCTTCTCGTAAATCTCCACTCCAGGGAACTGGGGGAGGAGGAAGAACCACAGACCCCCTCCCACTTAAAGCACACACAACCCGGACAGAGAACGTAGACAGACAGAAACGTCAAATAAATCATGGTTTCAAACTTTTAGGAAACAGACAAAAAATCTGCCTTACAGTGGCAGCCTTAAATGAAAGAGGCAACGTCCTTAAAGTCTAGCATTTAGAGAATGTTGAGAAACTGTGATCAGCATTTACTTACAGCAAACCAAGTATTTCTGAGTGCTATGGAATTTCTGAAAGTTGTAGCTAATTACGAATACTTGTATTATAAGGCATTCTAAACCAGAAACTAGTTTTTGATCTGCTGTAAAATTATGCTAATTTCAGGTGATATAAAATCAACTAATACCCATACGGTATGCATGGTGCCTGTCTCCACATCACCTTCCCAACTGTCTTATTATAGCAACCATTTTACTTAAAATTGAATTGCTAAAAAAAAAAAGTACACAGTACTGTGTGGAACAAACAGAACTAAGCATGCTGTTCAGAGGATGCAGAAGCTGGCTGTTTGCAAGAGATCTAGGCTATCTCTCCGCGCTAGCCGTATGCCATCCGGCAACCCCGCCCGGTGCCAAGGCTGCAGCAGGTTTACCTTGAAGTAGGCATACTGCAGGTATCGGTATGGGACCCTGTTCTCGAAGTCCCTCAGCACGTCTTTCCGCGCTCGGCTCAGCTGGAACACCGGAAGGCTACTCTTACAGTTCCTCAGGCATGCGGCTCGCCGCAGGACGTGACCGAAAGCCTCCAGCTCGGCGAAGTTGCCCCACTCGCCCGGCTGGCGACCCACCCGGCTGCAGTTGTGGCTGCAGAACGCCTCGCTGTCCCGCAGCAAGCGGTTGAGCCGGAGGCTCATCTCCAGGTATTTGATGCTCTCCTTCCAGTTCTCGGCGGCGTACTGGTCCAGGGCATAGCCGTAAGCGGATTCGAGGGGCATGAGCTCGGCTTTGGGGAAGCCTCGGAAGCTGTACTTCTCGTACTGAGCCCCCGCAGGGCCCGAGCAACACCAGGAGCAGCAGGCACAGAGGGCTCCTGACTCTCTGCAGCATCACCGAGGCCATTCTAGTCGGGGCCCTCTAGGAGCTCTGATTTTCCGCACGTAGCCACAGCCGATGAATGAGGCAAGTTGGAAAGTTTTCGGCCCATCTGGATTTATGGAAAGAAGGTCTAGTATTCCGCTGGGTCTTACTGCCCTCCGCTCAAAACAGAACAGTAAATTATTGCCCCTTGGTTTTGCAAAATCGGTCTGCACTTTGGTGTATATTATTTTTGTAGATCCTTATATTTTTAATATATTATCAGACTCTATGTTCTAATGTGTGTATATGTTTCTCTTTAGGTGGAAATATCCCGTATAAATTCCTCTTCAGCACAAAAGTAAAGACGCTTTCTAAATTATCTTTGTTTGTAGTGAACCCACTTTGTTAGCTTGTTTTTATTACCATTTGAACGTACATAAGCTTTAGAGTGTTTGTTTTTTTCTCTGTATATTGTAGCCAGTTTTGAACCATTCCTGCTGCGGGACCCCCATCAAAATGAGATGCAACACGGTGTTACTTAATTAACAATAGGTAACCGGGAAAGGCCCGGGTTATCCCGATTGGTGTGATATCAGATAAATAGTAAATAAATACAAGTGTTCCCACAATTGGATGTTATGTCTGTTTACATGAAGAATAACAAAGTCAAAAATACAGATATCTGCCGCCACAATGTTGCTCTTTATTAACAGACCGTCCTGTTTATTGAGAGTGTCTGGGAGGCAGCGGTTTTAGATCCAGTTGCGAATGTTTTCAGTCCCTCTTCCATGATCTGAAATATAATGTTTCACTTGCACTGCATGCTCCTTCTGTGCTGCAGAGGTGCTTCACCCAGCACCCCCAGCAGCCCAGGTCCCAAGCATACACCTCTCTGCTTTTTAACTCTGTGACCTTATCCCAGTAGGACCTGGCGGGGCAGCACACACCTGGAGGGTGGGCAGAGAAACGCAGGAGAACCGCTGGTGCAGGGGAGGGGACTAAATGAGGGTGGCGGGGACAGGGATCATTCTGCTGGCTCCTGGGCTTATTATTATTGTGTCCCTCCCTTCCCACTCCTTCAGGACGTCGGCACACATGGAGCCACAAGGAGTTATTTTTGCGAATTCTACTACCCACAAGAATCCTGTGCAGAGCTCGGCCAATGTCCTCCCACCCATTATGCTTTCCTGTTGTTCTGCCACCTATGGTCACCCAGGACTCATCTGAAGGAGGAGGAGCGCGTCATGTTCTCGTTGACTGGCCCCAGCAGACTTGAGTTCGGTCCAGGACTCGGGTCGCTGGCGTCACTGTTGCACCTATGGGCTGATTTCATGAGCTGATATTTAAAGAGCGACTGACACCTCTGAGGGGTAAAAAACCTTTGTAATTCGTCATATTTAGGTATAATCCATTTTATACAGGGGATATGCAGTTGGGGCTGGTTTAAATAACTGATTTATCCTGACAGCTTGTCTGACCCCTGTGACCTCACGAGTGGAGGAGCATGGAACACTACAGTGAAGTCATAGGGGGCAAACCTCAGTAGTCAGGCTAACACTGAGAAAAAAGAGGTACTGTCCTACCCAGGACCTCCTTGGGAATGAGCTTGTTCAAACAAGCCTTTTCCTGGTAAAATAAACTGAATTGAAAATATAGACTAATTGCTGGGGTGTCCTGTGCAAGATTTTTTTCCACACCAGAGGTGTGTGATGCCACTAAAACAAGGAACAAAACTTGAGGGGTTTAACCAGACATCACACACCAACAGTGTGTAAAAAAATGTTGTACTGTTCAGTTCTTCCGCCAGGCCAATGAGAAAATTAAATTTTATTTTTTTCCTTTTGCAGGCTGCAGCTGTTTGTTGCTCCCCTTTGTGTGACTTCAGACTGGAGTATGATGGAGAATTTTAAGCACTTACCTAGTTATTATTTAAGCAATAAAGCACACCAGGGTGTGGGTTATTGGGGATTTACACCTTTTGTGGTGTGTCACGAGGTACAGCCCAGTGACTTAACCACACAAGAAGTGGGTAAATCACCCAATAACTCACATCCTGGAGTGCCTTATTCCGATTATACAATGGGCACCTGTGTAAAATAAATTTAAAATGTGTTTAATTATGTTTTCTATAAACCATTCCTCATCCCTGGGTTATGCAGGATTTACCCACCATCATGTGACATGTTTTTACCAATGAGGTTACAGGATTTTCACATACCATTGTATAATCAGCTATTTAGATATGTCCCCATTATGTGCTCTGTTCCTCCAATGGGAGGTTTTGTTGGCAGAGAATAAATTGGAAGAAACATATATCTGTGAACACCTTTGATACTCTGTATACCTCATCTGCCTTGTACCTTTTTTTATTCTATATTCCTAAATATTGTTACCTCATCTCCTGGGTTACTACAGTAAAAGGAATTATGTTCCATTTAGCTAACCTGGTCAGCAAAATAAATAAATCATAGCACTGTGAGGATAAATCATTTATTCTCATTTTACACTACACAGATGAGTGAATAAACATTTATTTCTCTTTCAAAATCACACTCCCATCCAATAAATTTCATATATGTTCAGCATTTCTCCACCCTTTGTTCTTTGTTAGGAGGGAACTTTGCCTGCCTGAACACACAACCTCTGCCCATTGGGCGTCATCTACTTGCCTATACTAAACATCATAATTCTTTATTTATAACATCACACCATGTTACAGTGGGAATGGTTATGATGTCACATGTAGAGGGCTATAATTTCACATGTAGACTGACAGCAGCACGTGATGAAGTCTGTGGGACAAAAATCTTGTTAGCAGACAAAGAATGAAGGGTAGCCACAGTAAATATAGACAGTACAAGCAACGTAAGCCAAGCTGTGCTTAAAATACGATAAGTACAAAAGCGTTCCTTAGGCACGAGTAATTATTTTAACACCTCCTGAAATTACAATTGAGGTTCAACATGATACAAAATATATGCTCTGAGAGCTCCCAGTTGAGCGGTGATGCTCTCTGCTTGCTTGTAACGAGGGGGTGTAATATTTATTCTAAGCTCAAGAAAATGTCCCCATGACATTAGTTTGGCTTTTCACTTGTGTTTCTGTTTTTTGCTAAATTTCTCATCAAGGTATAAGGAAACAAAACCAACAGTGAGCCACTGAGTTACTATCATTTTAAATATTAAGGTTTTTAAAGTTATCGCTTGCAAAGAAAAATAACCCAAAGAAGATGTAGTATCTTCCTTGACTCTTCCAGAACAAGATGTTTATATACGTTGACAACATAGTTACCCAGAAATATTACAGAGTCCAAATTTATCTTTGCAGTACCAAATTTAAATATTTTTTTTATAGACTGAAGGGCTCAGTGACTGTTTCATTAAAATAAAATATTAATTTCAAGCCACTCTCTATATTCTTCATTACTATGGACATGTCAAAAATTTTTTTGCCCATTATTTAATCTGCTTCCAATGCTTGTTCTCCGAGACCTGCTTATGACATAACGGGCTCTACCATGCTGGTTCGACATCCTTTATGTCGACTGGCATCTCGCCAACAGAAATCATGTCAACCGCAAGTTGCAGTCTACCTGAGTCCCGTGTGTCTCCCGGTCCTGTTTCTTTACTGGGGGGCTTTGCCCCCAAACCCCCCATGCAGGGGGCTCTGCCCCCTGCCACCCCATCTTTAGGATTCTCAGCTCCAGTCAGAGTTGATTGGGGGGGATGCAGGATCGGGAGACAGCACGCCCCTGTCTCAGGCACACCAACATGGCGACCTGTCGGCAAAGTGTCAATTTTGCCAACAGGTGTGTATTTTGCTGTGTTGGTGTCACCATAAGGGTGGCATACCTAACTGTTGGTGTAGCTTCTGAAGTCATCAGCTAACAATTATGACCCCATTATACAAAAAACATCAGGGGTCAGATATTCAATAGTTTGCCCAGGCACAAAACCCAGTTTGCCCTCACAAACCAGGCTTTGCATTCCAAAGCCCAGTTAGTGCAGATGTATTGGGCTTGCATTGGGGCAAACAGTGAAGGGGTGCACAAGGCAAAACTATGCAAATACAGGGGTTGGGACCTGAATATTGGCACAGTCCAGTATTCAGAGTATTTGCTCTGCACAAGGGGGCTTTGTGCAGTCCCCTTGTGCAGAGGAACTACAGCCATCCCAACCTTGGTCTTAATCCAGCACAACCCTAGTTGTTGCCTGAGGTAGTGTGTCAGTGCCCCCAACCCCGACACAGTATTCCCTGGTAGTCTAGTGGCCCCCCTCACTGACCACCAGCCCGATAATAATGATAGTAGTACCCTGGTGGCCTAGTGGATCCCCCCTTGCTGATCACTGGCCCAAATTATAGTATTTCCTGGTGTCCAGTGGTCCCCCTCCCACATCCTGATCCCATGTATGACAAATTAACATCAGTCCCTGGTGGTCTAGCAGAACCCCCCACCCTATCCCCAATCTATCTGTAAATTACAAGATGCATTCTTCCCTGCTGTCTAGTGGACCCCCCACTCCTCCCCCTGGCAAGTAGTGTCCCACCACCCCACGACACCCATTCTGGACCCAAGTCGGTGGCCAGCACAGTCTTTCCACCACAGCCAGATGCCAACTGAGCTATTAATGAACACATACTGTATACGACACACAGTCATTGATAGCTCAGTCTGCAGGTGGCTGTGGTGGAGAGAGGAGGGCTGTGCCAGCAGCCAGCCCGGGTTTGGGATGGGGGAGCAGGGTGGTGGGACACTACCTGCCATGGTGGGGGCATGGGGGGTCCACTAAACACCATGGAAAAATACATCCTGTACTTTACAGACAGATCAGGGATAGAGTGGGGGAGTCTGCTAGACCACCAGGGACTGAAGTTAATTTGTCATACATGGGATCAGGATGTAGGGGGGGACCACTGGACACCAGGGAATACTATTATTATCAGGCCAGCAATTGGTGAGGGGGGCACTAGACAACCATGGAATACTATCATTATTATTCAGCCAGCAATCTGTGAGGGGAGATCCCTAGACCACCAGAGTACTACTATCATTATTATTGGACCCACTATCATGGGGGGGCACTAGCATCAGGGATAGCTCTCAGTGATGGGGCAATTGGCAGCAGAGTGGCACAGAACAGCCTCACCTTCCATGCAAATGAGCCCATAAAGGGCAAGCAAATGGCACCACAGCACCTTGCATGCTCAATGGGCTAATTTGCATGGGGACGTTTAATTATAGCAACTTTTACACTAGTCATAGTGGTGCCCTATTTCAGGTGTGCTATCAGGCGGTGCTAAGTGGCTTAGCGTTTGGTGCATATGGACCTATATTCAGACAAATAGTGTTGTGCTATTCATCTGAATATGGCATTTTTGCACACCAGTGCTATTGCAAGACATAGTGCAAATATTTGCACTTCGTTTTGTACTTTGTTGAATATCTGGCCCCAGGGATCAATAACAAGGGAAAAAGCTCCTGAGTTCATTTTCCAATATGCTTAGTATTAACTATGAAATGACTTTAAATAGCTAGTGTACTGCCTAATACTAATATTAGATTTTAAAAGCAGCCAACCATTACCTTATATATCTGAGGTGCTTTTTCTTTCTTTTCTTTTCTTTTCCCTTTGTTTAATTAAAAGATTATTTACCTGATGTTAGTAGGTGTGATGTGTGGAACAGCTCTTAGCCTGGCAGCTGACATATCTTGCTCTACTGCCCCACACTACATCATCAGCATTGTGACCTCACTGACTGTGACATCACTGCTACTTAGGAACAGCAAGTGAGCAATTGCCAGGTCATTCACCTGTGATGTTACTGTCAGTGGTATCATAATGCTGATGATGTAGCTTGGGGCAGTAGAGTTAGATATGTCAGCTGCCAGGCTAACAGCTTTTCCACACATCCAGCACAACATTATGATGTATAATACTTTCTAGTGAGCAAAATGGAAAAGAAAAATACTTCAGAAATAAAGTTACAATTGATTGCTATTTAAAATTTGTATTATTTTCCTATCTGCCAGTTTTGGTTCCACTATTTCTTTAATTACAAAACAGTTAAAAAAATGCTGAAAGATGGTTAGTGGAGAGACAGTTTCCTCCATCATGTTGTCTCAGCACAACCTCACAGCTGAAACTAGTGCCCACAAAACAGTCTATTTATGACCAGCAGTGCATGTATGGTGCCATTTTATAATCACAATAAGGTACTTCAGGGCACGTGTCACTGGGATAATGCCACTTTATGGGTGGTTGAAGGCACTCAGCCAGTGGCCTCATTCCTCACAACACACCCAAGGCATGATGTTATCCTGGCATGCCTTATTGCTTAACAAAAAAGCACAAGCATGTGTTGCTATAGCAATGAATGCTCACGCTTCCTCCTGCTGTTCTGAAGCTGCCAACTTGCTTACTCTTCTTGGTATAGTCAGTAGCTTCTTGTAAAGAAATGAAGTTAACATTACAAAAGTGCAGAGTTTTTCTAACTAATGTGATATAGACTGCTTAACTTTGAAGAACTGTGATCTCCTAATGGGTTGGTGTTCCTGCAGCTCAGTCATGCTACTTTTCAGGGGGAAAGTGAAAGTGATACGATTACCAAATGTCACAGTGGCAGATCAACCAAAATTTTTTCAATTAATTTTACATAAAAATAACGGCAGGATTAACCAGATACAGTGGCATGTGTGTGTGTGGGGGGCAGGTCCTACAGACAGAGCCACGCAATGGAAAGTGAAATACTTTCATTTTCTATTCAATGATGTATAGGAACATGGAGATATCAGTGATATCTCCACAACCTGCCTCAGATACTACTTTTTATCCCTGCATTTATCCCAAAACATGTGTTGTGTATATATATATATATATATATATACTGTATATATATATTATACTGGTGCAGTAGCGCCAGTATAGTTAGGGTTCAATGGTCATTCCTATGTTAAACTCAACATTTTGCACTTTAATAACTTTGCAACCATTCAACCGATTCCCGTTACATTTTGCACGCACAGTCAGGCACTGTAGATCTCTGGATCTGGAAAGTTTTGTTCCAGTTGGATGTACAGGTGTGGAGATACAGAATGTGAAAAATGTGAAAAGTACCACTTTTTTGCCAGTTTCTTTGTCACACCATTTCTGCGAAATGGCTTGGGAGTTTAGTCTGAAACTTTCAGGGTATATGGGGCTTGGGTCACAGATGTGCCTTTCGAAGGTTAGGTGAAAAAATATTAATCTGTTCAAAAGTTATTAAAATTTCAAGTTTCTCAATATTTCCTATGAGAAAAATTAGACATGCCACACGAAAGCACTTTTTGCTGCTGCGAAAGCGGGTTTTGCTTTCACAAATGCTGTGAGTAGTGTCATGCTTCCGCCATCTTGTTTTCAGTTAGTGACATGGAAAAAACAACATAATTTAAAAAATCCCGCCCGTTGGTTAACACCAACACTTGTGTTTCCCTAATCAGGGCCCAGGAAACATGATTCTGTGGTTAGTTTGTGAAAATATTGTCTAGAAATGTGTTTACTTCGATTGGCCCATTTTAATGTCACAAATTTGTGACACTACTGCCTCAAATTGCGGCACTACTTTTGCCATAGTGCCGCAAATTGCAGCACTATTTCACGAAACACCCATGGTAATGCCACAAACTGTGGCCCTGTTTTGCAAAACTACTGGGGTTGTGCTGCAAATTTGCAAAACTACTTTTGTTAAACTTTCCACTTCTTTGTCACTGCATTGCAAATAAACTGGTTGGTTTTATGGTCTGAAATTTTCAGGATACAAAGGGCTTGCCCCACAGATGTGCCTTTTGGAGGTTTGCTGGAAAAATGTTCATCTGCTCCATACTTATAACCATTTAATGTTTACTAATTTCCCATAGGATAACATTGTAATGGTTGGGGGTATCTTTCGGCAGCTACAGTATATCTCAAAAATGCTTTGAGATATGGACTCACTGTGGCTAAGGTGACTGTTATACTGTGCCATTATGGACAATTGGGAGTGCAGGGCCCTCTACACATAAATGAGAGATGGATAACATTATGGATTGATGGCAGTGCAGGGCCCAAAGGGCCCTGTGCTCTCACAGAGGGAAGGAGGTTTAATTAGAATGTCTGTACATGTATGGATAGATGGGGGCACAGGGCCCAGAGGGCTTTGCGCTCTCACACAGAACTGAGGGACAATTACAATATGCATGGATGGGAGCACAGGGCCCTCACACTTTGGAGTGATGAGAGCGCAGGGCCTGGAGAGCCCTTGCACTCCCATATGGAACTGAGGTACAATTACAATACACATGGATGGAAGCACGGGGTCTGGAGGGCCCTGTGCTCCTCAACACACTGCTCCCACAACCAAATGAGGGTAAGATTAGACTTTCTCAAAAAGTAAGGAAATTCATTGCAAAAAAACTTCATTAATGCATCAGTTAGGGTTCCTATTAAAGTGACAGAAGTATGGAAACATGGTGTTAGGGTTCCCAACCCTAACACCTCATCTCCAACAAACTCCATCACCTCACCCACACCCTCCACACACCAACAGGCATCGGGGTGTGCCTTGGGGTCATCAATACTAATGCTCACCCACTCACTCTCATGTGCTGCTTACCATCTCAGCTTCCTTACACATGGAATGGGGTGAGCATTAGGTCAATGACCACTACCTGACACATCCAATGCTACAATTAATATGAGTAGGGAGTGAGGTGCTGAGGTTGGTTGGAGTGGGTGTTAGGGTTTGGAACTCTAACACCACATTTCCATACTTTAGTTGCTTTAATATGAACCCTAATTGATGCATTAACAAAGTTTTTGTAATGAATATGATAGATACCCAATTTGTTGCAGGTAGTCGCTTGATATATGCATGCCTTGATGTGTGTTGTTACGCACGCAGGCCGAGTGCATCAGCCACCCAAGGCATGCGTATATCGGAGCATGATTGCACCCCCTAGAGTGGGTTATCTTATAAAATGGCAGAATTGTTTTGGAGGGAGATGAAAGTGCAGGTGTGCAGTCGAGCTGTGATATACACACGGTCATGTGATGTGTTTCAACCAACCAGCAGAGAGAATTTTTCCTACCCATTTTTTATATATATATATATATATAGAGAGAGATATGTGTGTGTTTATTAGTTGTCTTATTTGTCTCCAACATTCTTTATTACTGTGGATGTTCACAAAAAACAGGATATTTTCTTCTCACATGTTGCTGTCCTGCTTTTCCCTCAGCTATCGTCAAAATTCTCTGTTTGTGACATATTTAGTTTTTGTTGACTGGAAAAGAAGGGCTAAGCAGTACTGCCTATTTTTAGCCCCATGCTGGAGAGGGGGTAATACGGATACACACCAACTAAAATTGAACCAGATTAAGCTGTTGGTGGCACAATATTTTAGTGATGGAGGGAAATTTGGCCAGGATGTCAGGGGAATTCCCCTACTGTTTTCAATAAGTACCATAGACTCTTTAACATCCACCTGAGCAACCACCAGAATAGGCAGAGGGGACCTTGGTATAATGTCTCATCCAAAGGACAGGATCATAATCTGTTGCTGCAGAACTTGGGATGATCTCACAGACAGAGGATTATAACTTCTGTGGATGGAAAAGCAGGAGAATCAGATGATGTTTTAGACACACAGATCCTCTTTTCATGCAAATGCTTTCACAAATAAAGAATGGCTCACCATGCCAGCAGCCCAGGTTTGGGAATGAGCCTGGGTCTTCAGAGGCTGGTGGGGGGGAGGAAGATTGTGTGTCCCGGAGGATACACTCCTGCTCCAGGGAAGGAGGGTCACTGTCCTCACTGCAGTACTGCTACCTGGGTGACCTTAGTGCAGCTGAGGGCACCATGGTGCATTAGATGCTAACTGGGGACTGACGCAGCAACATGCTTTGCATGTGTGCACATCTTGGTCTTCCTTGCATGCCTGTGCCTAAGAAGAATCAGAAAAAACAAAGAAAATGGCCATACCTCTGTTGACTAAGAAGCCCAGTGTATCAAGGACCAGCTCTACCACTGTACATTCATCTCCTGATGAGACCAGGCAGGTCGGGGTAGATCCCGTTCACCCCATCCCCACCTTGGGGGCAAACAAAGGCAGCGTGGAGGATGGCAACTTCAGCAGGTAAGGTGACCGGTGGGTTGTCACCATGGGAGTTGCAGAGGGATGAGATTGGACAGGGCATAGAGCATATAAAAAAGAAAGAATGTAGGAAGATAAATATAAAACATTGATATAGTATTAGCAGAATTACATCTGAATATTACATTTGAAAACGTTTTCCTGA
The DNA here is from genome assembly GCA_016271365.2 of Neoceratodus forsteri. Classification (NCBI taxonomy): domain Eukaryota; kingdom Metazoa; phylum Chordata; order Ceratodontiformes; family Ceratodontidae; genus Neoceratodus; species Neoceratodus forsteri. The sequence goes on along the minus strand of JADMNL010000032.1, from coordinate 22,858,113 downwards.
ATACAGGAAAATCACTGGAAGTTTAATTTACTTAGTTGCAGCACAGCAGGAAAAACATTTTCATTTAGTTACATTTTGTTAAAAATGAGACATGTCTTTTTTAATGGGGGTGCTTTTTATGACTGGGAAGATCTATATTTATTTGAAAGCAGTTTCAGTCATAATAGCCCAGGTACAATTTCTTTAAAGAAGCACTGTGAGACATATCAGGGCATGTTGTGAAAATTATTACATTAGACACACTTCAGCTTATAGTTCACTCTCATTCTTTATTACTAATGAAATTTGTAAGAAAATAAGAGCTATCTCTTTAGAATTTATTGGCTTCTGCTGCTTATTTATTTAGCTTTTGTTTACCGGGTAGGTACACTAGACAAGTTATATGCCTATTCTCAGGAACGACCCGGGAGAGTACAACAGGTATAACAGGGTACATCAATACAGCATAGCAGGTGAGTAAATACTTATACATTTTGTGGTTAGCTACAAGGAGTCAACAAGACAGCGGGCAATATACATTTTGTGATTAGGTACATAGTCAGCAGAACAACAGTAGGCAAGGTGCATTGGGTCAACAAAACATCAGACAAAATATAGTGCATTAGTTCAGGTTCAGGTTGTGGTTCAGGGAGTAGTGTGTCACCTGGCTTGTGATGTCCAGGACTTCGTGCTAAGGGGGCTTTAGGCATTTACAGCGTGAAGCCAGCTTGAGATGCTCCCACAGGGAGGACCAAAGGTGCTTATGGGAAGGGGCGGTGCGGACCTGCTCGGGGAAGGAGTTGCAGAGCCTAGGGGCATGAGCTGTGAAGCCCTTGTCACCCATAAGGGTGTGGGTGGAGGGTACATTTATTAGCCCTGGGCCCTGGGATCTCAGGGGGTGGGATGAGAGGTCAGCTGGGGAGAGGAGCTGAGCCAGACCCGGGGGGGGGGTGCTGGTGCTGATCACCTTGCTCACAAAGCACCCTATACCAAAGTTTAGGTGATTGGTCGGGGATAGCCAACCTAACTTATCGTAGAGTTCGCAGTGATGGGTGAGACGGGGGCAGCCAGTGCAAACCAGCAGATGTTGTACGTCGTGTTCCACTTAGTGAGGAGGGCCTTTGAGGTGCGAGCGAATAGGTGGAGACCATAGCTGAGGGAAGGGAGTAATACTCCCCTGGCAAGAGCCAGATGAGCCGCTGGGGTAAGGTTGTATCTAGCCCTATAGGCCAGCCCCAGCTTGCAGTTTACGCCTCTGCAGACGTTGTGGATGTGGCTCCCCAGGTCCAGTTGGGGGTCAAGCGTCACACCGAGATATTTGAGGGAGGCTTAGAAGGAAGCTAGAAATGTAATTGGTAAAAAGGCACATCAAATGACACATTGGTTTGACTTATGATATACACACTGTAGCCCTACTCAAAACCTAACTACCAATCACCTGTTACAAATCACTACACTCACACGCCAGCTTTCAAAACCAACCTGCCTGCCTTCCCCTTCCAGTGCAGTCTAGGCCCATGCAGAAAGCTACAGCACAGCTGTGTTTTAGCTCCCAATCAGTAGCAATACTGTCAGCCACAGACAGTCATATTGCTCTTAAGGAGGCCAAAATGGACTATTTAATCACCTCCTACATTATGGAACATAAATGTACTGTTCTATTCCACTCATGCAACTGTGTTTGACTATTTTTTTAAATTTGCTTACCAAGTAATTTCAAACAGGCAATTTTCTAAGTGCAATAAGCTATTTCAGAGTCAGATTTAAAGGATTTAATATACACCTTCCTGAGGCATAAGGACACTCAGTCTTTGGCCTTATGCCTCACACCACTAGGGTGTATTTCTCAAATCCTTTAACTCCACTCTGGTGTGGGTTATTGCCTACTTATTAATCCACAGTCCATAAGCCAAATGCATCACAATGTACAAAATGCATTTGAAAGCATTACAGAAGAAAAAGAATATCATTCTAGATAATGTTAAAAGGATGTGGACAGAACAAACAATAAACAGCTACAAAGTGTGCCATACTAACACAAAACACACAAAAAACACAGAAAAGACCAGTCACCTAACACAGGTAGAATATTTCTGTCTATCATATTACCACACAAGTAGATTAAGTCTGTTAGTTGTGCAGAGTGTTTTGATTTGTGTGTGTGTAGTCCTAGTATGAACTTTTCTTTGTTTGTCATTAGGATTGTTTCTAAATTTGCCTTCTAGTTTTATGTCCCCTGTGGATCATTTTTGTATCATTTAGTGTAGTTTCACACACCGTCTCCTGACCCATTTGACAGTGATGCACCCAAGAGCACTGATTCAGTGAGTGATGAGTTTGTCCTATCTCCAGCAGCAATCTGCTGCCAGGAGCCTGCTGTTCTGGTCTCAGCTAAATAACTGTTTCTAATCCAATCTTTTGATTTCTAGGTATGTGTCTAGGTCTAGCCAGCAGATGTAAATGTTTTGTTTTTAAAGCTTTTTGTTTCATCAAACTACACATAGCCACAAAAAGCCCTCAAATCACCCCAGGTCATCAATGCTACAATAAGTGAGGATTCCAGATGAGTCCTTACAGAACAATCCACTCAATTATCCATCTGGTGTTTGCCAAACTGTGAATGTAGCCTTAATTAACGCTCCCTGGATAAAGAGAAGCACTTAAAATCACAGCTCTACTGCTGTAAACTTAACACTAAATCATCTCTTCCTGAATCAATGGTCATGGACACATCACTGTCATATGGAACAGGAAGCATTGTAGAAAAAGGAAAGTCAATAAAAAAACTTAAATATGGAGATCCTCTGGGGCCATAAAACTAGTGGTCAATTTAGGGGAAAAAAACTACCAGCAAACAAAGGAAAGGACACACTAATACTACACCCACAACTCAAAACACTCTACACAGTATATCTTTTGTGCATTTTGACTGTAGCTCCCCTTTAAAGGCATTTGATTTTCATTTCAACCAATGCAAGGGCATGGGTTTCTTGAGAATTAATGCACTTCCCGGGTGTGTTGAAAGGCACTGCCACCCAGCCGTTGCCATTGTGCCTCCCAATTTATGTGGGACATGCACTAATACTCTACAAACCCATGCATGTCATGGATTATTGCTAAAGATCTGTGATTTTCTTAAATAAGAAAAAAAAATTCAAGGTATAAAAAGAAATAAAACGAAAACAAACACATGAAAAAAGTAAAAAAAAATGCTTGAGGTTTTTTTTTTTTTAAAAACTAAATAAATGCTTGCAGCAGTTGTTGTTTAGGCTCCAATGTGACCACAAAGATGGTCAACAAGGAAGCAGTTGTGGAATTGTCTGATTCACAAAACCTTTTAAGACCATAGCATAATGCTGCTTAATGTGACGCAGTATACTTGTGTATAAGGTCATTTTTGAGGTATTTTATGAATGTTTAAATGTGATAACAAGAAATAAAACTACATTTTCAATGAATAAGAAGAAATAACACGAAATTCCAGAAAAATAAAAATAGAATTATAAAAAATAAAAAGAATTTCACAGGGCTCTAGTTATTGCTTACGTATTTCACTATCACCATTAATCCCCATAATTGAATATTGGAATAAAGGTGGTAGATACATATGAAGGGTAGAGAAAGTTGAACACTGCATGGCAGATTGCTAATGCAACCTATTGGAGTTATAGTTAAACTTTATCCTGCTACAAAAATACAGTGTTACTAAACATGCTTACAGAACAGCTAATGCCTCTGGAAGAACTTCAAGAACAGCTAATGCCTCTGGAAGATCTTCAAAAAACATAGTACTGGGACAGAACCCATCCTGTATTTCACATGTATTTTGTACTTCTCCTTCTCTTACTATTCATCATTTAGAATACTTGTGTGAGAGCAGGATCTTGGTCCATTTAAATTAATCTGCTCAAGCCACTTATTCCCTACCTGAGGTCATAGTCCTCCACTTAAACATCCAAATGCTCTCCACAGCAACATATAAAATCATTTCACGTCAGTGCACTTTGTAATAAAGAATAGGGAGAAGAGAACTCTGGAAAATATAGCAGGGTAGATCTCAGAATGCGAACAGCACATCAATCTGACACCCACGCAGGTTGTTTATTGGCAAATAGAACCATCACTGTCCCTAGATCAGGAGAGTTTTTGTTTTTACCAACCAGTGTGGGAGTTCAGTTATTTGATGAACAAATGGCATCACCATCATCAACCCTATATGAAATATAAATTGAACAGCTTCTTATTACATGTTTCAGAGTTTTTCCAGTGGTGTCAGCTGTTCTTAACAACTAAACATGTGCAAAGTGAGGTGAGTGAGATGGAAAAAAACGACACATAGAAGGGTATTTGATGGCAATTACCTTTTTATGTAGAGGAAAAGTATAGCCATTCCTTTCTGCCTGCATTTCAGGATGTTTCATCACTACCCCTTGTAATGAATTTATAGATGATCATTTATTTGATAACTCAGATTTTTACAGTTCAGTATTTAGTTTCAGTAAAGCAGTGAGACATTACAGCAGCAAAGAACACTGCTGTGTATGAATACTTTAAGAAGGATACATTTTGGGGTAATGGAAAATATTCTCATGCTTACAGTGTTTATTAGAGCTGTGTGCAATACGGAATTTGTGGTGAACGGCAAATCCACTTCTGAGATGCTTTTCAGAATTTCTTTTTTTTATTTCCAGGTTATTCCAAAAGCATTTATATGTAAACTGTGAAATAATAGTCCTTAAATCATGTCATCTGGGAAGTGAATTTGCAGTTTATGTAAACGCTGAATACTATTCCACAGTTTATGTACACAGCAGATTACTAATCTGCAGTTAAAAAAAACACTTTGGGAATTTCAAAATTCTGCTTTCGACAGAATTCTGCAAAATTAGGTGGAATTAATGAAATTCCATGGAATTCTGGTGGAAGCAGAAGCTGAAAATTCCATACAACTCTAATACATCTGTGCATACTCCAAACTACCTTTCTAAATTAATTCATTGGCACTCTGCAACAAGACTTCAAACATTAGGAATCTGTCAATCATTCCTCACAAAACTGCACGATCCCACCAGGGTGTGATGCCCTGGAGATAGAACTTTATGCTAATTTTAGGGTTTAGATTACACGTTCAAACTCTGCACTGTGGTCGTGTGCCCCCTGCTGTTCTAATGTCAGGTTTGTTTCTCTGCTGAAGAGATCAGTCGCCCTGAAGTCAGTTTCAGTCTTCTAGTCAACAATTTACTACTTCTAATTTTATTATTTTATAGTATTCGAGTTAGTTCTTTGATACCCTGCATTAGTTTGGGTGTTTGTTTTTTGTTAATTATTGTGTTTTTGTGGCTTTCTCCAGTTCCTGATTGGCTCCAGAAACCAGAGGAGGCCAGTGGGTTGTAGATCTTTTTCTTCTACTGCAAGTACAATTTAGAAAAGCCTCCCTATCCATATCCATTTGCTTGACTCTTGTCCTCTCTTCAAATCTCAACTAAAATCGTATTTGTCCTTTCCTGTTTCTAAAAAGGTATTTTCTTTTAAATGTAATTATTTATTTCCATTATTTTACTCATATGTTTGTTTGGTACCTACCTAACCACTAATCATATATTACACCTATTAAGCCCCTGTAAAACTTTTTTAGATACTTTTGTAGGAAAGATGCTATATAAAAGTAAAATTATTCTATTGTATGCATGTACAGTAGCTTTAGGAAAGAACGACCATTGGTCCATTAAGTTCCTCCTCTCATCGTGCTGGTAGAGGCAGTGGTAATGACCTGTCATCCCTTTTTCTTAAAAGTACTTGTCAATTTGTAGTTTAAGTAAACAATAAGACAACAGGGTGGGATTTAAAATGAGATTACAGCATGTCCAGGGGTGTCTTACAGTCCCTGACTGAGCAGTAATCTCTACTCAGATTCAAACCTGAAGTGTCTTATTGTGCCTTTAAAATGTGTTTTGTGTCACATTGTTAAAAAATTAATAGAAAAGGATTTAAACATGTTTATAAATATGTTTTTTTTAAGCTAAGTAGTTCTTCTGTTGGAAGATTATCACTAGAGGGTGCTATGTGCAAATATTCTGTTTTCTGTGTTGTGGTGTGCCTTCTTTAGTGGTTTCTAGAGGTTTTTTTGTTTGTTTGTTTGTTTGTTTCATTTTAGTTTCTTCACAGTTATACTTTTCTTTACACAGAAGTTGCCAAAAGAGTGGACAGGACACAGCAAGCTAAGCAGCTATACCCAAACTATCACTACGCTTGTATTTTTCAGGTGTGCTCTCCTCTGTGGGGAGTGGAAATTCTAAATGCACAGGGATCCATTTGATGATGAGGCAGTCTGGTACCAGCATTTGTTTCATGGGATCTATGCTAAGATTAGGGTAATCATGTCAGCCTACCTTAGCCTATCAGCATCCAGTATTAAACATACCTGTTTTATACAGGTTGTTACAGTATCAACTGATACATACAACACTGGAAGTTTATTCAAAGTACAGTACAACCTTGATTATCCAAACCCAAATTATCCAGATCTCCTGATTATCTGAACTCTGACACTGTCCCTCAATTCTGGTTTTCCTAATGCAAAGGAGCCTTGGTTATCCAAATGCTCGATTATCCAAACAAACTTGATGTCTCCCAGAGTGATTGGATAATCAATGTTACACTGTATTCATAACTTACTATGTGAAATAGTTCTTCCTGATGTTTCCCTTAAATCTTTGTCCTTTCTGTGACATTGTGTGTCCCTTTGTTGTTTCATTCTTGGACATCATGAAGAGCTGCACTTGGTCTGATGGTGTTATCCCTTTTAGATATTTGAAGACTGTGATTATGTCCCATCTGGTTCTTCTCTTTCTATGGAAACTGGCCTTAATTCTATCAGGCAGTCCTTCAACCACCTTGGTTGCTTCTTCTCTGTCTTTTCCCTGTTTTTTTTTTGGTTTTTGTTTTTTTTTAATTCAAACTTTATTCCTGCCACACCTCAAAACCAAGCAACTGTTTGCATTGACCTCTTTGGGCAACTCCTGTCTCCAATTTGGCCTTCCAGGTCATTGCGCTTCTGCCATCAGCATCCAATTCTGACCCTTAGTATCCCAAGCAAAGCTCCAACACTTGCCCTCCACCACCATGGCAGGGCACAGGCTGGTCAACCACATCAACCTGGAAAAAAGGCACACTTATACAGGTTGAGCACTGAGCTGGAAGTGCGGGTGGGAACAGGACTAGGATATGGGGTGGGGGGAGGGCAGGCCAGTATCAGTGGTCCTGAGTATCAGTTTGTCCACATTTGTTTCCTGCCTCCTGCCTATATGCAATTGAGTTGATGTCCTGCTGCTGCACTTGGCCTGTGGATGTGGGGTGCCCACGTTACTTGGTCACCACCCAAGACATTAAGGCCACCTGCCATAGTCCACAGAAGATACTACTGCAGAATGAGATTTGTCCCTCCCTTTCCAGAGCCTGAGAGCATGGACTCTGCAGTACTCTGAACTTCTGTTGGCCCAGGGCAGGTTCTGAGTGAACAAGTGCCAAAAATAAGAGTTGCTCCTGGTTAATGCTCTGCCAGGTCAGAAATACAAAACAACAAACAGGAAAAAAAACGTGCACCAATGTTCTCTGTAGCAATATCCAGAAATCACCCCCATGGTACAACAAACACCAACAGGGTCCCTCTCATAAAACTGTTCCAGCACAAGTAGTTGAGGTTTGTGGCAGCACGGCAATAATTCCAGTTTTTGATGGCAGTGCTGAGCATATAGTGAGTATGTTTTATAATAAAGATTTTTTGTTACAGAGAGTGCTAGTGCCAATCGGCACGGTGTCATAATGTTGCAAGACATTATGCCGCATGGCAAAATTACACTGCCAATGCAGCACGATATTGCCATGCGGCATAAGTCCCCCAGACCCTCCCACTAAAGATTCTTAACTCCGGGGGTCCAACTCAGGGAGTGCACAATTTGTGGAAAAAATAAAATGTCTGGGACCAGGAGTCAAATCCGGTCCCAGAAGCAGCACCTGGGTTCTTGCTGCTGTGGCTCAGTCCAGTGAGCCATGGCAGCTGTTTGGCAGAACCCACTCCCAGCAGAGGTCTTTTCCTCTGCATGGGATTGTGTGAATGGTGCAATACCGCGTATGGCAGTATACATGGTATTGCATCATTCGCTGTCATGGACAACACTGTTTCGGGTTAGCTATAATGTCGTACGCTATTAAACATACGACATTATGACCCGGTAGGGTGCTAATCTGTTTTTGTTTTGTTTGTGGGTTCAGAGTGAACTCAGGTTTTCCTCACGGGAGTGTTGCATGCTCCACCAGTGCCTCTGGGACAGGCTTTTCTGTACTTTCTCGATCACCTTGGACACAAAAACACTAACTGCATTACAAACACTTATGGACCTGATTTACTTCTCTATTTTTTAATATAGATTTTTTATATAGATTTTTATAGTTTCCCCATTTTCTCCCCATCCCCATGCCCACACATGCGCATGGCCAAGCTTCAATTAACTCCATTTTGGGAGTATTTGACTTCCAAAAATTAGGCAAAAACTTCCAAAATGAAGGGAGAGGAAGTCATTGACTTCCAAATGTAAAAAACAAAATTGGATGACTTCCAAATGTGAAGGCACAGAAGCTAAGAAAAGATGGATTTTTCTAAAATAAATTGTATTTTACCACTAATATTTATATTAATATTCATAAATTAATCCTTCTTAGAATACTGCCTTTTAAATTGTGGAATCTGGGAATTATTTTGACTTCCCAAAAATTGTAATGACTTCCAGAATTTGACTCATGGAAGTATTAGACTTCCACTAAAAATAAATTAACTGAACCCCTGCGTGCAGGTGTGGAGGCATGTGCACACCACCCCTCAGAGCACCCTACTGCTACACTGCCACCCCCTCCCACCTGTGCTACCCACCAGACTTCCACCCAGTGGAAGTGGAACTATGGGGAGGTGATGACCACCCTGGGAGAGGAGAGCTGCCTTTTGGCTGCTCAGTCCTACTCCCTCCCTCCCACATGCCAGCTCTCCGATGACCCAAGGTCATTCCTGAACTCGAGTCACCAGTGTGGCAGGAGGTAAGGCATCTAGTGCCTCAACCCTCAGTGCCACTGTCCAGCGGTCTGATTTACTTTTCTAGGTTACATGAAAAAGGTGATATAGCAGCTGAAGGTTGACATGCTACATTGCTAGCATAAGTGAAGCAAGTGGCCACGTGGAGTGCCAGCACTAACAGGGACACTTTAAAGTGGCAGTCTTTGTTAGCAAAAAAAAAAAAAAAATCATCATATGGTTTTTCGCAATAAAGTATTTCTGGCAAAATCATCACTATATCCATTTTTCTTTACATCAAGACTGTCCCTAGGCATGCTAACATACACCAGCTATAACCTAAACCTGTCAATCATGTGTGGAATTTAAGGGCTGACCTGCCAGGCAGCAAACTGTGACAAAATATTTCCTTTGCATATCATCTTTAAAGGTCTGGGGGCAGCCCTGCTGTTCACTGTATTTCATTCCTGACCTGAGATGTGGGGTTTTGAAGTTTTTAAAAGCAACTGCTCTCTGGCCATGCCCACTATGTATAACTTTAAAAGCTGCTGACCCCTCTGAGAAACCTTTGGAAAACATAATATTTAAGCATAATTCAGTTTGCATTTCATAAATCTTCTATATCTTTTGATCTACAGCCCTTATAGTGCATCTGCACATACAGCTGATTCCTCAGTTGCAGTCACAATCCTCTGTTGTGAATTGTGATGTCACAGTCTGTTGCCATGGGAATAGCTGTGATGCCACAAGCAAGGTATTATGACACCAGGTGGGGAGTAAACAACAGGAGCTGATAAACTCTTAATGAACAACTATCCTGCTTTCATGCCCGTTACCTCGGTGATCAATAATGGTGTGCAGAAATACAGAGCTGATGTGAAATAAAAGCTGAACTGTGTCCAGATATTACGTTTCTCAAAGTTCTCATGTGCTAACATCATCCTACTACATCTATAGTACAAACCCAGCATATGTATGTAACCCCTTTGTTACCCGGGGTTACTAGAATCCCAGTAAGACCTAGTGGTAGGCAAGGAAGGCAGCTTGTGAAACTCCAGTTAAATGGGTTTCACACTGTCTCACTCTGTCCTCAGTCACAGCTGAGACTAGAGGGATGACATCATTATAGAATTGTCACAGCTGCATGAGCCACATTTGGAATCTTCAGCTCAGAGTAAGTTAGAATCTTGGGAATTCAAAGTCAGTCTTCAGTTTGTCCTTAAGCAAACAAGAAGGACACCAGTAGTGTCTGTTTACCCCCCTCCCTCTGGGGGGGGGATGAGGAAAAGTTCTTTGTGGGTTCCAGGGGCAATCCCCTTCTCCCACCTTGGGAAGAAAGCTGCCTGTTTTAATTTAAGTTCAGTCTGTTCATGTATAACAGCAAAGGTTACATTTCTTCGCCTGTGGGGCACCTGCAACAACTTATTTTCTTCAGTTGGATTTCAAGTATTGGGGACTGCTATTTGGGAGAACTATGTCAACTAGGACAAACAAATAGAGCAGTCATCTGTTTAAAGTGTTAAAGTTCATTGTAGAGGGGGTGCTTCAGGTCATCCACCGTCAGTCTACAGTTTTAAAGTCTAAAGTTCTGTGTGTCCAGAGAAATGGCCAGGTATGGGCTGTGGGAGCTGGAGATGGATAGATCCCCATCTTTAGTAACCAGGTCCACCTCTACGGATTTCTTCTGTGTTTTTGCTACTTGCTTCATGCACTTGGCCAGTGATGGGGTGGGTACCCAGACGTGGGTCACAACTTGAAAATCTCTCTAGGAGTCGTAGACTCTAAGTGGTGTGGGGAGCCACAGGATGGGAACATACTCCTTGTTTGATGGGAGTCTCCCTGTTTGATGGGAGTTTCGAATTGGAAGTACAAAAACAAAATCTCTCTAGGAGTCGCAGACTTCAAGTGGTGTGGAGAGCCACAGTTTGGGAGCCTCCTTGTTTGATGGGATGTCTTTCCAGGTAGAGTTTGGGTTCACTCACCATGTGGACTGTCAGTCGAGTGGCCGGCATGGGAGCCAGGCCAGTCGGGCTGTGTATCCAATGCGCATGCAAAGTCCGGGCTGAGTGCCTGGTGGGTCCAAAGCCAGACAACTGTTGTAGTGTTCATTCCTCAAATGGACCGCTGTGTTTAACCTCTAATCTGTATTACAGTTATGTAGCCCTGTGGGGGACCATACAGAGCTTTGTTTATGTTCAGTGAGTTAATAAATAAAGCCACACTGAAAAATCCCAATTCTGGTTCTGGACATTACAGTTATTGCTTCCTGCAGTTGGATTTACTTGGGTGCCCCTGTGCAGAGTAGTCAAACCTAGGTCTCTTGTGCCAGGTAACCTCATCGTTCCCCAAACCCGTAGATACCCCTATGTATATCCATGCTACAAATGTGGACGCATGGATGCCTTACATGTAGTCAAAAAGTAACGTCACTGGATAGGCACTTTAAATATTGCTAGAGGTGGCCATCTTTTATGACTTGAGTAATTAATTATACAATTAGTAATAAAAGCTGTTTGAAAAATATCAAAGAAATAAAAAGTTGAAATCTGTACATATCAGATTGCATGGTCTTAGTTTCTTGGTGGTCCTTGACAAGCAGCTTTTTTTGTTTGGCTCTTATACTCCCAGTTTATATTATCATGTATAAACTCCTGCTACAACAGCAAAGGCCTTAAGGTTTATGGAGCATAATAACCAGTTTGAGAGTATAGTTGGTTAATGTTTCCAACTTAGTTTTACATTCAATATAGTGTGAAACTATTGCTCACATTAGGTAAGCTTTTCTTTAAACCCTTTGGATGCCATGTATATTTACTTTGTAGTTCTATTTTGAAGAGCTTGGTTTCAAGTTACAATTATTTCACATTTTAGCATGTATTTAATCTGAGTGGGGTTTGACTCATAATTGGGCTATACAGCTCTATGCCGGAGATGCTGTTATCTTACTCTGAAGGTATCTCTAAGTCATTTTAATTTATGTGCGGTGTACTCCCTGCATGTTTATATGATCTAAGCACATCTGACCTTTAAGCCCTTTCAGCTGAAGCTGAACTGGTATTTTTCACCTTGTCTGATGTGTCTTGTGTTATTTTTTAAATGAGTATTTTAAACCAATGGGAAGTTTTTCAGGGTTTTTTTTCTGCATGATCTGGGTGTTAAAAGTATGGGATTTTCTAAATAACTGTCATTGCTTAAGAGGAAGGACTGGGTTGGTCCCAAAGCTAAAGCGTTTTCTTCTTTTTGTTACATCTACAGTATGATGGTCCAATAAACGGTATCACATCATTTCCTTCATGTTGATGTCATTGACAGCTACTGGGTAACATTGTTTTAAAGTCAGTTAACAGAGTAATGATACCGACAGAGGTAACCCCATGGATTTTTAACGAAGATATATTCAATAAGAGAATCGTAGCTTCGCCCCTTGTGCATCATGTGGTCCAGATGCAAAAGGGGCTTCCAAAGGGGGCCCATACCTGTAGGCATTAGGACCCAGAGGGCAGCTTTTCAGGATAGGTCCTTGTACACTTCAAACTTGTAATTTTATGGTCTCCAAACAAAATCCCGTTTATTCTTTTTATCTGTCTGATAGGAACAAGGCTTAAATCACAGTGATGTGGTGCTTGTGCTTGCTTTAAAGGGCTGGGAAGTGTTGCGGCTGTGGGCAACTTACTGCCTGCGCTTTTATTTCCAGGCATCCTCGGAACTCTTTGGACAGCTAAATCTGTGCTACATCCGCTGCCTGAAGCCCACTTTACACGTTTACAGAATTCCCAGAGAAATTCCGGGGTGGAAGCAAGGAGGAGGGCGCAGAGCAAGGGCCGACGTGCTGAACAAAGGAAGGGTGCGCAGCAAGGAGAACATCAAAAAGCAGTGATTTCGTTTAGAGATACGTTTTATCTGCAGTTTGAATTAAAATAACTTTATTCACTCCATCGTAAGTATGGCTTTGCAACTTTTAATGGTGTTGCTCAGTGGTATCCTGGCCCCAGTACTTTGCAATCCCAACCCACTGGAAGATGTGGTGATTGACCGATACTTTATCCCGAAAAGTTGCCCCCGTGAGGTGCAGATGGGGGACTTTGTCCGATATCACTACAACGGAACCTTCAAAGACGGCAAAAAGTTTGACTCCAGGTACTAGTATAGCACTTTTCCTTTTTTCGCTTTGCTTACAGAAAAAGGCACTCTGCATATGTTTATAGTCCCTTTTGCAACTTGCATTTCCTCTTAAATGCATTTTGCAATTCCTGCAGTTCGGTTCGACTGTAACCTGATGCATTCTAATCTTTAGTTGTTTTGCAGCACATCTCGAAGGGGACAATGCCTGTCCCGAATGTAGGTAAGTGCGTTGCTTCCTGTCTGATGACCTCGGGATGTTAAAAAGGAATCCGTGCAGTCACTATATATTCTTTTGCAAATTTAAAAGGGTAGCGCGTTTTCAAGTTTATTTCTAATAAGCTGTATGTCAACTGGCTTACTTTTCCAAATGCTGGAGGCGTTTACCGTTTTTCAGTTCCTTGTTACTTCCAAACGTAGTAATGACCCCAGCTCTCTGTATCAAGTTTTCTAAAATATCTGCTCCTTCAGCTTATCTGGCAGGCACAGTAGTATTATTCTAAGTCCAAATACAGTATGTGTCCAGTTATATGATAAATTACATTATAGTAAGTAGGGCGTATCTGTCTTTATTTGACCTGCAGGGGGCAGCAGAGAGGCTTTAGCTAGTGCTGCTGCTGCTGTATAAGCCACGTTACAAAAAATATGCCCACATCTGAAATGAGCTGCTAACATGTGTCAGGCCTGCAACTCTGTTCCTTGTGGCCACAGGAGGGTGCTGTTGCTCTCAGGGGGGAGAGAGATCTGTAATGGCTTTGTAACCCAAGATACAGTCTGCTGTTCTCTAACCAAATGGAGCTGCTCCTTTAGCTCACCCATAGAGCACTTTTTGTAGGGCTCGGCAATGCCATTAGAGGTAGCCACAGCCAGGGGTATTCAGTTGATGCGCCACTGATTGCTTTGCAACCACTATGATGTGCCTTGCAACCCCTAGTAACCCATAAAATAAGGTCTTCCTAAACCTTGATCATTAATATGATTCTGTAGAAATGAGACTTTGCAACCCCTGTGATTCTGATGAAATTATGCCACAGGTGGGGATCAGGAGACTATGAATTTAAAATCCTGTGTACTTCTGTTCAGTATGGCAAGACTGCGTCAGTTTGTCTGTAAAGGCTCACAAACTACAATCTTGCTTGTATCCTCCGGTTAGCAATACTGTGTTATTCACTGGTTCGTGCACAGCCTGCTTGGTGCTGGTTTCAGATAAGGGGTTGCTTTCAGTCTAAAGAGCCTGCATGAGCTCTTGGCTTTTTATCTCGCCCCAGTGGAAGTCAGCTTTTTTTTTTTCTCTCTTTTGGGGGGGCCTGAACACATTCTTTGGCAGCAGATACTGTTTGAACACTGTGTTTGTAAATAATAGCTAAAGGCTGGTTAGAGTGATACAGGAAATGGTTATAAATACTCCCTCCCATTTTTTTTCTGTTTTTAGAAAGTATGCACTCTTCTCAACAGCTCAGGCTGAAAAAAATTTTTGTTTGCATTTTTGTACACATGTCTGTCCTGCCTGCCACCAGGCCCTCCTTCCACCTACTCAAGCCCTGCTGCCTCCTGTAGAAGTTGTCCAAGTCCGAGGCTGCTGCCAGCCTCTGCTCAGCATCCCTCACTGGAGCCTCCAGCCATAACCCACAGCTTGCCCCCTGTGGGTAGCAGGAACCCGCAATGCCCTTAAGCGAGGGAAGCTACTTTGATTTGATGGCTTAGTTCCAGGAAGAGGACACAGTGAGGAGCTGGAAGATTTGGCAGGGCCCTACCTTAGTGTGGTGGGTGGCAGCATCACCTGACTGCCCAGGGCCACTGAGATGCTCTTATCGCACCACTAGTTATGGTTCTATCAAACAGCCTAGCATTCCAATCTATCAAGCCAGTTTTTTTTTGGGGGGGGGGTCCTACTGACCCTTCAGAACAACTCGGCCCAGCTCTGATCTCATGACGCCTCTACATCATGTTCTAAGCAAGCAGGTGCCATTCCACAAGGACCACTTGGTGAATTTCTAATCTTCCGTGAGACACCAGTGGCACCTTCCATGAGGCAGGAGGCATTAAAATACTGCTTCCAAATCTTTTTTAATGTTATAATGCCACTACTGCAGCCTTATAATTGTTCTTATTTATGGGTTAGTTCTGACTGTTTCTGTGCTCCTTGGGGACTCTGTTACACTGTTCTGTATTGCTGCATGGAAAGTATGGTACTCTGTGTCTGTTACACTGTTCTGTATTGGTGCGTGAAATGCATAGAAAAGTATAACTGACATGGAATGTCCAGGAACCAAAAAATGGGACAGCAGTAAAGAATAGAGAGGCAGATAATAAGACTGCTTCTATTGCAGTAAAAAGAAAGTGGGTTGAAATTTCCAGGATTTCCTGGTACACCTGAAGGGGGAGGGGGAGTTGGTGCTTTTTTATTGTAATTGCAAAAGTGCAGCTGGCTTGAAAGTGCAATAGTAGCACTTTCACTTGCAATGCTGGCGACCCAGGTTAGGGAACCACCCTGGGTCACCAGTGGGCCAGTGAACAGAGGAGGTTTGAGTGTCCCATAGGACACTTGTTTCCTCAGGGTTTAGAGCCAACCAACTCTCTCTGCAAAAGTGCTTCCTGGGGAACTCGGGGGAGTGGCACACAGAGTGGCAGTAGAGGAAGAGGAGCTGCATAGGCCATAGCTGTGGACATGACTGTTAGTGTGCATACATCAAGTTGATGTGGCGGCTCAGGATGGAAGCACAAGGAAAAAGCCATCACCGATATGATGACATACCCCACCCAGTGGTACACTCAGGGCCCTGCAGTGACCACCAGCACAGGACGAAGACCAGCTCCTAAAACAAATTTGGTTGTTGGAGGGGGAGTGGTCACTCATTCTGAGGGGTCAGTCACTGCAGCAGGAGGTAAGCTGGTCTCGGGAGTTGAAGTTCAGCTGAAGGGACTGAGAGATGGCTACAGGGGTGAAGAGTACAAATGGGGTTGTGGCTGGAGGACAGGAACAGTAATTTTAAAAAAAATTGTGTGAGTACAGGGGTCAAAAATATGTTTTGTGTTGGCTAGTAACTGAGAAAGTCCACTGGTCTCACAGACTTTACTAGAATGATGCAAAATCTGCCAGCATTTGGTTGGCAGACCAGTGAGGCACAGTCATTTAATCATGATGAGACTTTCAAATATCACAGTTGGGCCCAAATTCTAGTTTAATTTTAGCCTAACCAAAACATATATATAATCATTTTTTTTTTGTTTTGTTGTTGTTAGTGCTTTTTCCCCACACGAGTGCAGGCTAGTTCCTCTTGGCCCATTACCTGGCTCCACATGGAACTTGCCTCAGACCCAGCATGTTCCCCCATCATAGCAGGGAGTCAGCAGGATCCGCTCATCCCCACCAAAGAAACAGATCCATTGTCACTTTGGAGAGGGTCCTGCAGTCTGGCACCTGCGAGGGTTGGACCCCTCATGATGCACTGGCCAGGCACTTTTCCCCAGGGTACTGACTGACTGACATCACAAGCTCTTGTACATATGTGTGTGGAGCACACTGCCATCAGCTGTCCCTTCCTCTCTGCTGTGCCATCCTGTGCACACTGCCACCTGTGGCCACCCAGGTGGCAGTATAGCACTGGGACCAGCTTTCCCTCCCCATTCCAGGAAGACAGCATCCTCTGGTACCCTCAGTCCTCCCCCATCCCCTCCAGCCGGCCCTCCGACAACCGAGGTTTATTCCAGAACCTGTATTGCCGGTGTCGCGAACAGTGGTGCTACCATTGTACCGACAGGCCGGCCACTGCAGTACTATATTTTTACTAATATTAAAAGAGAGAATGCTGGGGATTACATTTGATATGAAAAAATGTTGTCCAGATGTTTGAATTTCATTTGAAACGAGTCCTGAATGCTGTGCCTTGTGCACATGGTCTGGTTTTCACCCTATTATTAGTACTAACCACAAGGATCGGACCGCCCACTGGAACACTGAGATTGGCCTAGCTGGCAGTCTTCAATTTCATATGTAGTTTCCAGGATATAAAATAGGCTAGTTATGTTCACTGTTGTCTAGCATCCTTGGAAATGCCAGTTTAACAAAATGGAGTGTCATAGTTGTCTGAAACCTACCTCGTTTTAACTTATTTTAGATGATTATGTTCTAAAATTGTTCTTGCATCCTTATGATTCTTTGCAGTGCATGGATTTAGTTGCACACGGTGAACTATATTTCCAGTGCTAGTAATGCTTTTCAAAAAGAGTGATAATTTTACAGTTGCTTAGAAAATTACTGGTCATTTTTATTTTATGAAGTTCATTTTAGCAAATAGTGACTTTGGTCATAGAAACATGTAGAGAAAAAAATACAGATATGTTGCAGGTGATACCTTTTATTGCACTGACAAAATTATTTTTAAGACTAGCTTTCGAGAGATAAAGCTGTCTTCCTCAGGTCAAAGTGAAAACAGGTAAGCAGTATGACAAATTATAAAGCTTGGATGTGTATTCGAAACCTAGACTAGCGGTTTACCGATCAAAGCATTGCAGTCAATTTGCAGCTCTTACAAACAGGAAGATTAATTTTCACTGGAGTGTATCTGTTGGAGAGATCAACTTGTAAGATCAAATATGTGTATTTTTTTTCTCTACATTGTTGACTGGACTAACACGGCTACCACATTATTTTTTACAGTCATAGAAACATAGACTTTGATGGCAGATAAGGACCACTTGGCCCCCCAGTCTGCCCATCTGACCCTGGCTATACTGTCACCGCAGATGCTACTTGGTCTCCAGCTCCTCCCCAGCACCCCCCACTTCCAGCTAAGATTTCCTTGTGCCTGTCTCATACATGCCTGAAGCCCACCACTGTTTTTGCCCCACTACCTCCACTGGAAGACTGTTCAAGACACTTACCACTTTTTCAGTGCTTCCTCGCATCCCTCCTAAATTTCCCCCATCCAGCTTCCTTGCAGGTTTCCTTGTTCTTGTGCGTCTTTCCCTCTGAAAAATACCCCCCTCCTGTACCTTAGTTACCCCTGTGAGGTATTTATAGGTCTCCATCATGTCCTCCCTTCCCGGGTGTATATATTGAGGTCCCTCAGTCTCTCCTCGTAGGGCTTCTGATGCAACCCATGCACCATTTTAGTTGCCCTCCACTGGACAACCTCACGTCTGTCTGTCATTCCTGAGATGTGGTCTCCAGAATGAGACACAGTACTCCAGGTTGAGGAGGGGGGGGATGTCTCGGCAACAGTCTATACAGTGGCAGCACCACCTCCTTCCTTCTGCTGGCAATAGTCCTCCCTATGCACCCCAGCTTCTTACTAGCCATACTTACTGCCTTGTACTGCTGTGCCACCTTGAGGTCATCGGATATTACTGCAAGGTCCCTTTCCTGTTTGGTGACCATCAATACCTATTACCCCTGCCTCTGGCTTTCTGTGCCCTAAGTGCATGATTTAGCATTTTTTCGCATTGAAAACCAGCTGCCATTCCCTTGATCACTCCTCAAGTTTTCTCAGGTATCTGCACATTCTCTCCACCCCTCTCTGGAGTGTCCACCCTTTTGCAGCTTTTGGTATCATCTGCAAAAAGCTGTACCTTTTCTTCCAGCTCATCTGCAATGTCACTTATAAAGACATTAAAAAGGACTGGTCCCAGTACGGAGCGCTGAAGTACCCCACTGGTCACCCTCCCTTCCCCCTCCATTTACCACCACCCTCTGCTACCTATCCATTAACCAATTTCTTATCCAGTTTACCACCTTAGGACCCACCCTAAGCTACCCAATTTCCTTACGAGCCTCCAATGTGGTACAGTGGCGAAGGCCTTCCAAAGTCTAAGTAGACCATCTCCACTGCCTCAGCCTGATCTACTTCCCTGGACACCAAGTCAAAGAAATCTATCAGGTTTGTCTTACCATGATAAAAGTTTTTACTGAGGTCCCTTCAGCCCATTGCTAGTGGCTATCCAGCTAAATGTTAAAGATCCCATGGTATTTATAGAAGGAGTAGAGAATTTTCTCCAAGCACCGTGGCCAGCATTCCCCGGTCAGTAAACTGGGTCCACGTAACCCACCCCAGGTTGGGCCTTGAAATGAGTGGTCAGAGTTCAGTGTGCCTTTCCTGGTTAAAAATTACAGATAAATACATTTTATTGGAAATTTTATGGAATACATTTTTAAGCTAATTTGGGTGTATGTTTATGGCAGTTAAAGGGTCAAATCTGTTTTATCAGAAAAATAATTTAGTGGCATAGATACAGTGTTAGTGGAGTGGTGTCAGGCATTCTTGGGAGGACACTTGCTGATGTTATGCTCCATTTTGAAACTTGAAAACAGTATGATGCATAAAAATGGTGGCCACGGACTAGTTGATATGGAGTGAAGCTGCTGTAGTGTACTGCAGACCCCGTAAATGTAATAACTTCTCTCCTTGATCCATGGATAATGAGTCTTAACTGCAGATTGCATTTTCTCCAGCCATGACAGGGGTACGACATTTATTGGCATTGTTGGAGTGGGCCGGCTGATCACTGGAGTGGACCGCGGCATTCAAGGGATGTGTGTGAACGAGAGACGCAGACTCACCGTTCCTCCTCATCTCGCATATGGAAGCCTGGGTGTTGGTAAGTACAGGTTTAATATTGCCATCTGTTCTCTGAAGTCAAGCTGGCTGGTTGCTTCAGTAATTTAAGAATACTCTTTGATGAGGCATGTAGGCAGACTTTTTCAACACAGTTGATGTTGCCATTGCCAGTTAAGAATCCTTGCTGAGGCACCACATGTTTTTACTTGGGCATATGCCCCATATGGCCTGGGACTGCAGTCACAACTCCCAGCTAATGATGACCCTACTAAGAGTCCGTAGTAGAAATGTGAACTAATCATTGACAGGTCAGCATATAAGACAAGAGGGTCTGGAAGGCAAAACAACGAGGAAACAAAAAAAATGAGAGGCCAACCCCCAAAAAAAAAAAAAACTCTAGGAGACTTTCCCCATGGCTGGGGTCATGTTATGATTCAGGGTGAATTCCCAGTTATGTTTTAGACTTCAAAAACCATCACAGGCACTCATGATATTAATGAGAGAAATTGACTTGGAGCATAAACATTTTATAATCGGGTCAGAGAACTTCTGTATTGGAGGCATTGGGAGAAGCTCGGGATAAGGGAAGGGAGACTAGGAACAGATTCTCTGTGCTGGCTTGCCTGGAGGATCGGGGGGGGGTCACAGAGAAAGCGAGGGAAAAGGGTAGTTGCAGCGGCATGGGGGCTAGCAGGGTGGCAAGTAAGGTCGTTGCAGAGGGTAGCATTGGCAAGGGGTGTTGAGGCAGGAGGGTAGCAGATTCAAGTAGAGGAGGGAGGAGCAGGTGGGGGATGGTGGGGGGATGGAGTTAGTCTGAATAGGAGTAATGGGGTGGGGGAGGGGCTGAAGGAAGAGGTGAGGCAATGGAGGGCACAGGCATGGGAAGAGGCGAGGGGGATTGGGATTTTGAACGGAGGAATGGGAAGTATCTATGAGGAGAGCAGGAAAAAGGGAGGCTCATCATTCCGGGGACTCGATACTGAAGGGTGTAAGCTGGGGCAGCAAGGGAGCCAGAAAAAGCCGCATATGGGTGGAATGTATGCCAGGCATGATGGCAGGAAGGGTGAGGCAGTTTATTCCTAAGCATGTGGGTAGGGATGGGGAGAAATCTCACATTGTAGTGCACCTGGATACAAATGACCTGGAGGGGTGTAGGGTTGAAGAGGTGCAGGAGAGGTTCAGAGAAGTGGAAAGGCTATGTAATAAAGACGGACATTTTGTTGCATTCTCTGAGATACTCACAGTACCCAGAGCACACATGGCTAGAAAACCAAGAAATGTAGAGTTCAACCAATGGCTAGGAGAATGGCATGAAACCATGGGGTGCAGTCTGGTGGAGTAGGACATGGGAGAACAAGGATCTATATGCACCAGACAGGCTACAGTTAAGCAAGGAAGGCTCAGGGGTCCTTAAGCAAAAGTTTGGGGATTACATAGCAACCAGAATTAATATAAACTAAGTATGGGGGGGGAGGTTGGGTGATAAACAGTGCCACCAGGTGAGGGAGTCCATTAGGCCCCCCAACTAGTCAGGAGGGGAAAGAGGGGAATTCAAAAAGGGGAGGCAGAAGAGAGAGGAAGGAAAGGAGGGGCAGGGGTCATGCTGGAGGGTTGTTTCCTTGAATGCAAGGAGCCTGGGAAACAAGGCAGTTGAGCTGCAGACACTGATGGTGGAAGGAGTGATGGACATGGCAGCCATCACTGAGACATGCAAAACCAGGACTGGGACCTAGTGATCCCTAGGTACAGACCGTACCAGAGAGACAGAGAAAAAGGGTAGGGGGGAGGGTGGCTGTTTATGTAAGGGAAGGGATATTGTGCAACAGGGAGGAAGGCAGGGCTGAAACCTTATGGGTACAGCTCCAAAACTCAAAAGGCAGGAACGTTAGATCGGGGGTAGTGTACAGGTCACCCTTTCAGAATGAGGAAATTGACAGGGAGTTGGGGGAGCAAATAAGGAGGCTCGGGGGTAGGGGCAATATTGTGATAGTAGGGGATTTCAATCTGCCTGGGGCAGATTTGGAGCACCCCAGCTACCTCAGGTGCCAGGGAACAGATCCTCCTGGAGGCCTTCCAGGATGGCTTCCTGACACAGAGGGTAATGGAGCCAAACAGGGGGACAACATACTGGACCTTGTGTTGATGGATGGGGAGCACGTCTAGGACTTGGGGATGGAAGACCCCCCCCCCGTCAGGAAGCGACCACCGCACAGTGTGGTTCTTCCTCAGTGTAGGGAAGGGGATGGCCAGAACCAAATCAAAAGGTAGTGGACTTCAAAAGAGCAGATATTTGGCAGGATGGGAGACATACTGGAAGGGCACCTTGCCGACATCCACCCAGACATGGATGCTGACCATAAATGGGACATCATCAAGCTGGGTCTAGCAGAGGCCACTAACTCATGTGCAGAGATCCAAAGTAAGAAGGCCAGGACCCAAAAAAAAAATGAGCTTGTTGAGCAGAGAGGTTGTAGAGAAGGTGAAAGAAAAAAAGAGCTGCTTTCAGAAGTTATAATAGATCCAAATGAGAGAAGGACAGGAAGGAGTATGTGAGGAAATCCAGAGAGGTGAGTAGGGTAGTCAGGGCAGCCAAGGCTTCAAGGGAGCTAAGGCTGGCACAGGGGATCAGAGAAGAGGGGGAAAAGGATTTCTTCAGGTACATAAGACAGAAAAGAAGCTTGTCAGGATCTGGTGCACCTGCAGGTCGACGCCCGACAGCGAAACACAAAAAGACCATTATGGCGACAGTCACTGTAATGGTCCTTTGTGCTTGCTTGCACTACATTCCACCCCCAGGACCAACTCCCGACCTGGAGTTGATAATCCTAAAGTCTGGGGGGTGCAGAGCCCCCCACATGGGGGGTGTCTGGGAAGGGTGCAGCCCCCCACAGAAAACACTCGTTGCATGGGCGGCACAATACCTGCATCAGTTTAGTGCCGTTGCTGTGGGGGAGGTCAGCATTTTCACTGTCGACCTCCCTTGGTGCTTCTGCCAGGATCAAGAAAGATGGAGGGTGGGCACAAAAAGGGGCGGAGGGAGGGGCAGGCAGATGTTCAGTGTTTACCAGGGAGTGGGATGGGCCTATGCCACAGGGGAAAGGTGGGGTGGGCACAGAGGGAGCAGGGGTACTGGATGGGGAGAGCCCAGTGAGCAGGATGTTGGAGGGCCTTAGATCCCTATGGGTGGATAAGGTGCCAGGGCTGGATGGCATGCATCCAAGGGTCTTGAAGGAGTTGGCAGAGGTCCTGGCAGGACCTCTGGCAGACTTGTTCAACACCTCTCTGGGAACTGGGTGCATGCCCCAGGACTGGAGGATGTCACATGTGGTGCCCTTCCATAAGAGTGGGCCTAAGGATGAACCAGGTAACTACAGACCGGTTAGCCTTACCTCTATTGTGGGGAAGTTGATGGAGACTAGCCTTAAAGAAAGGCTGGTGATCTTTGTGGAGGAGAATGGTCTCCAGGATGATAGGCAACATGGGTTTGTCTCTGAAAGATCCTGCCAGACAAACCTGGTTGACTTTTTTGATTGGGTGACAAGAGCACTCGGTAGGGGCCATGAGCAGGAAGTCCTGCATCTGGACTTCAGCAAGGCCTTCAACTTAGTGCCACATGGAAGGTTGATTAGTAAGCTGAGAAACCTGGGAGCAGGTGAGAAACTGGTTGGATAGGTTAGGAGTAGAGGGCAGTTGTATTGGGAGAACTCTCAGCTCCCAGAGCTGTAACCAATGGGGGTCCCACAAGGCTCAATGCTAGGACCAGTGCTATTTAACATCTTCATTGCCGACATATTGGATGGGATTAAGAATAAGATGAGCCTTTTTGCAGATGACACAAAGATCTGTGCAGAGGTGGATAGTGTGGAAGGGGGGCAGGTACTCCAAGAGGACTTGGCAAGACATGAGTGCTGGTCAGACACAAGGCAGCTGGGGTTCAATGCTGAGAAGTGCAAAGTCATGCACTTCGGTGCCAGAAACCCTAGTAATTGCTACTGGCTTGTGCTGGGGGATTGGTGCAGTTATCCACTTCAGAGGAGGAGAAGGATCTGGGGGTACTTGCCACAGGGAACATGAATCATTTAGTGCAGTGCAGGACAGCAGTGGCCAAAGCTAATAAGTTGCTGGGGTAATTGCCAGAGGAATCACTTCTAGGAGAGAGGAGATCATCCTGCCGCTGTACAGGTCACTGGTGAGACTGCACTTGAAGTACTGTGTGCAGTTATGGTGCCCCTGTTTAAAGAACGTCTAACTACTGGAGGGGGGTCCAGCACAGACGACAAAGATGATCCTTGGACTGGAGGACAAACCATCTGAGGAAAAACTTGGGGAGCTCAACATGTATTCCCTGGAGGATAGAAGGGGGAGAGAGGGGATATGATTGAGACCTTCAGATAATTAAAGAGCATGAATAGTTAGTACTGAGGACATGTTTAGATTAAAGGGAGAGGGACACAGTCTGAAATTGGAGGGTGGAGGATTCAGGAGGGAAATGAGGAGGCACTACTTAATGGAAAGGGTGGTACCAAGGTGGAATGCACTGCCAGAGGAGGTGATTTCATTGAAATCAGTGGGCAGTTTTAAGAAGGGGTGGGACAGGGTCAAAGTGAAGGTCAAAACTAGGAGGAAGCTGGGGAAGGGGGAGTCGGCAGAAGGGGTGATAAATCAAATGGATGGGCAAGGGTTGGGGGGGCAGCTGCAGTAGATTAGACTGGGAGCTGCACACTCGAGCAGACTCGATGGGCCATATGGCTGGTATCTGTTGGCATTTTCATATGTTCGTATTGTAGAAATCCAGTCACATGGCTGTGTTATAAAACAGCAAAGTACACTGCAGTTTTCAAATGGCTCATACACCTACATCCACTTAAAAAGCAGGGTTCTCCAATTTATCTTCTCATAGTTTGTATGTAAAGGTAATACGAACATGTAGAAGTATATCTGTGCCTTGACTGGGCAGGGCTCAATTACAGAGAACACACTGAAAAAATGACTGCTGCAGAAACACAGCCACATCAGCTCTCTTCACAATTACGCCAGTCTTACTTAATCGAGAGCCCTTGTACTGGAGCTGCGGAAGGCAGCTCGGACTCTCCTGGGCTAGGCTAACTTTTTTTTTTCCTGTCAGGGTAAGGAATTCAGTTTTATATGGAGCTTTTCAAATGCACTGCATTCCAAAGTACTTCACAAGTCATATACGATTATTATCGGCCATTAGCTGAGCTAGTGGCAGTTGAGAGACCAGAATGGAGGTTATGGAAAGCTTAGGAAGGTGGAGAGGCAGCGATGAAGGTAGGCACAGAGAGGTTAAATGACTTGCTCAGGGTCACACAGTGGTGCTAGTGGGATTCAAACCTTGGTCTCCAGGTCCACAGCTCTGATCTAACCACAAGGCTACGACCTCGATCAAGCTGAAATCATTTAACTGAAGCTACTATGGTCAGTGGCTCTGCACCCCTCCCCCATGCTAAATGTATTTATCATTGTCGGCAGACCCCTATTCCAGGTTTAGCACAGGTTAGATGTGATTACAGGGCAGACTGGACGGGCCAATGGTCTTTTTCTGCTGATGTTTTTTGTTTTAAAATGTAACTTTATTAAGAAGGTAAAATCAGGGAAATTACACTCTACAAAAATAACATACAACAATACCACTGATGCTGTGCTTACAAAGTTACTATGCAGAAAATAATAAACAGCCCATAAGTGCTATGCTGCTTGTATGCAATAATCGGACTACTAAAATGACTAAACCTCCATTTCATCTAAGATTTCCCACATCATGAATTATAACTGTAACCAGGTGTAACTGTCCATACTGCTCGCATTTATATGCCTTAAAACAGAACATTTAAAAGTATTAGACCAAATATGCTTTATGGAATAAAATAAGGTTTGTTGGTCATAACGTGTGTCACCCATCTGCACCTTCGACTGTCAAAGGCTGGGAAGGAATTAAGATTAGTAAGTCTTTCCATTTGATATACATTGTACATCAAATTATGCCAAGTTTCAATAGATGGCATTTGTGGAGTCAGACACAGCTTGGCAATAGTTTTCCTGGCTGTAACAACTATATTTAATAATTTTCTCTTATCAGGGATCCTGTATCCTTCTGGTACATCTAAAAAAAGAAAAAAGGAGTCTGCAAATTGGAGATTGGGATCCCAGATATTTTTATAGCCTGCTGTAACTTTTGTAGAAAAGGTGCCAGTACTGGACAGGTCCACATTATGTGGGCGTGAGTAGCTGGGGTAGTCCTACATTGTCTCCAACAGTGAGCTCCTCATTCTTCTAATATTTTCTATGCACACTGCACCTGCACATTTGCATATTTAAAACTGTATTTTACCACGTAGACTACGAGGAAAGTGTGATTATATTCCATTTCTAGTAAGTAAAACCCTGCTGTTTTTTTTTTAGGTGATTCCATTCCCCCAGACGCCACTTTGTTTTTTGATGTTTTACTGCTAGACATTTGGAACCAAAACGATAAAGTCCAGACCAGGACACTTTCAAAGCCAGAGAGCTGTAACCGAACTGTTCAGGACACAGATTTTGTCCGATACCATTACAATGGAACTCTATTAGATGGGACAGTCTTCGATACTAGGTATCATTTTTGTTTCTGTTATCATTTGTGCTGTTCATGCTAATTTCACTGGCTAGGTCTAACAAGCCTACAGCTTACTTTTACACAACCTTACACACACATGCATGCAAAAGCTACATTGTTTCAGCATAATTTATAGAATTTTTAACAGGAATTTTTGCTGTGGTGATTAATCACAAAAACAGCTAGAAAGAGAAATCCAACCTTGCGATTGGCTGAGACCCATGTAAATACCACATGTTATTCACCTGGGTTATGCTTGAGTTAAACTTGCCTTGCCATTGTGTGATACTGAGGTGTAGACGTACGAAGTCAGTAAGATTATTTCATTTTTTTTTTTTTTTTATTAAAATTGGTTATTCTTCTGAACCACTTTAACACATTTCATAAGGTAACCCATCCCCAAGAGGTGGGTTACCAGTTTGTAATCCCACATCTATGACAAACCAAGGGCATAGCTACTGATACTCCAAGTAAGCCAGGGTGTGCCACGTTCAGTGGCAGGGGGTAGCAAACAAGCTGGCCAGCATTGCTCTGCCCTCTCTAGCCCATCACATTTAAATTACTTTGTTTGGCTTTGCAGGCTTTTTTGTTTTCTCTTTCAGTTTTGTTTTGGGGGGGCAGAGTGGACCACAAACTTTGAAGCTGAAGGTCTCAATTAGGTCTGCAGAGTTGCCTGCATAGTGATTGGCTGTGGCATCTGGTAGGGGGTGTGGCAGGTCTGGGGCAGCGAGTTTAAATACCTCAGCAAAGTTAAAAGCCATACTATTAGTTCAATTGTACTGGGATCGAGAGAAGCAGTAGAAGCACTGAGGAGTAGCAGACAGAAGAACAGACTCGGAGCCAGCTAAAAGAATGAAGACTTCGTGTGAAGTGGCAAGTGAAGTGAATCTGCCTACCTGTGGGGGAGAGAAAGAAGAAATTTCTGTCATGGTCTTGGACCCGTGGTGCAGTCAGTGGTAGCACAGACAGACAGCAGGTCTAGTGTGGGTATCATCTGATTGGAGCCAGGAACCTTGGTCTCGAGTCATGGGGGGGAGACATGAACAACAGTGGGGGCGGGGGTAGCAGTGTGGCAGGCTGGTGTACAAATCTGAAATGTCTGGCTACATCCCTGTGACAAACCACATCCTCCTATTTGGTGTACTGAAGGTGGGAAACCTTTTGACCTTTTAACAATTATTTGGACTGTGGCCTCGTGACTGAATCATACCAGGCGTGGGTAAATCCCCAGCCCAACCCACACCATCTTGTTGATTAGTATTTAAATAGTCAGACATGAAAAGGTGGATAAGTGAGGTCTCCTACTATTCAGTTAATAGTAGAGAACAGTTTTAATGGGGAGCACTCGGAACAGACTGCACCCACACTCAAGTGTACGTCTGGTCCCAGTGTGTACTTTGTGTGCAAAAACATTTTTGTTTACTTGCTGTAGTATAGTAGATTGTAGGAGTCTAATTTTGCTTACTTCTAGGCTGACATCTTTTGTTACTACAAATCCCAGAATCCCCTGCAGCTGATATCAAAGCAGCAGGCGGTAGTGGGAGATTCAATAGCCTGCAGTACATGTTAGCGTTTTTATAATCTCCAATCGGACGTTTTCCAGGTCTGCTTTTCTGCAGGGGCTACGTACAGTCCTCTGTGGCTGTACTTAGCCCAGGGAGGACAGCGGGACCAGCAAACAAAAGATCAGAGCTTATACAATTCTAACATGCACTGCAGAGCATTAAAGGGGACAGGAATTGATTACTTTTGTGCAGCTGTTTCAAATGTTTCTATTTCCATAAATTATATCAATACCTCTAAAAGATCTTTGTTTAGCTGTGCTTGAATAAAAGCTGAAGCTGTCAGTTGTGTTTTGTATTGTTTTCTTTGTATGGACATCATTCCATGCAGTTCCTTTCATGGAACCAAGAATTTGGAGTTTTGACTGTTAAGTTCATGCTCACATTTCTGAAACCATGAAGTATCAGTACAGTGCCTACAGTGCCCACAGTCCTGAAACCATGAAGTGACATAGTCAAAACTCCAAATTCTTGGTTCCATGAAGGGAACTGCACAGAATGTTGTCCATACAAAGAAAACAATACAAAAAACACAGCTAACAGCTTCAGCTTTTATTCAGGCACGGTTAAATACGGATCCTTTAGGGGTATGAATGTAATTTATGAAAATAGACATTTTAAATTTGCCATGCTGCCTACTGCTCTGATGTCAGCTGCAGGGGACTCTGGGATTTGTAGTAACAGAAGATGTCAGCCTAGAACTAAGCAAAATGTGTCTGATACAATTGACTGTAGTACTGTAAACAGTCAGTAAACCAAAGTGTTTTTGCACACAAAGTGCATGTTAGGACCAGCCCTACACTTGTGCAGGGGCCCTTGGTGCTGACTGTTCCCCTTTAATAACAGGAACACAGGAAGCGGGGTAATGACAGAAGTAAAAATTCAAAATCGGCAGTGGAATAGAGACCTCCCCCCCCCCCCGTGAGCAAATATGGAAATGTACAGTTTCAGTACGACTTTGATTTGGACCACATCTTTGGTTCGGGGTGGGTAAACGGGTGGACGTGGGACTAGGCATGGCCAACTGGAAAGGACTAAGGTGTTTACTGGCTAAAGTTCTGAATGATCCCAAAGTGGGGCAAACATTCAAAAGGGCCGAACTGAAGGTAAAAGTGCCACATTTTGGCACATTCATTGAATACAAATTCGACATTGGTTAAGCCTTACCCCTCCCACATACGCAGTATGTATAGAGACTAGAAATATGAAAGGTGCACAGTCGGATCAGTATCACAAACAGTGGCAATATTTTACTCACGAAATAATGAAATTGCAAGCTTTTTAATGGTGCTGTTTGGTGTGGAGTTACATTTGCAGTTAAAAAGATTCTCTCTCCCTCTCTCTCTCTACTAGTCAGCCCAGAACAGGTGTCAGAGGCTCTGCAGCTACCAGTTCTTTGAAGCAATATTTCCTCAATGGGAAATTGAGGAGTGACTGAACATTTTGAGGGTTCATCAGTCCACGTTTTTAAAATCTTGAATGTCAGCATTTTTTCAAAATGAAGCCTGCTGGTTTCCACGAATTGTAACTGCAAAATTTGTGCATCTTGTAAGTGAACATTTAGGGACTAACCATCACCAGACTGCGCAGACGACCCTAAAATCCTGCTGTTTTTTGTTTATTTCTTGTCTTCTACAGCTACAGTCGCCTCAGCACCTATGACACCTATGTGGGAATGGGTTCACTGATTAAAGGCATGGAAGAGGCATTGCAGGGGATGTGTACTGGTGAGCGGAGAAATGCCATCATCCCCCCATTCCTCGCCTATGGAGAAAAGGGCTACGGTAAGTTACAGGACTCTGATTCTCCACACTGTTCACGCAGGAATTGCCCAGCTTGTTCAGGTCCTAAAAACTCTCCCCATTCATGGTGAAGTCCACCTGCAAGACCAACTTAGCATCATCAGGGAACTGAACCAGCCTGCTAGGGACCCCAGCTTCTCATTGATGAAAATGTCGAACAGCAGCGGGCCCCAGCACTGGCTCCTGAGGAAAGCTGCTGAGTGCCCTTGTCCACTCGGAGAGTAGCGCTCATGCAACACAGACCACTGCATCCTGTATTATTAGAGTTCAGATCAGTGGACCTGCAGGGTAAAAGGAAACTGTTACACAGACCCTGATTTTCAGAAGGGCCAGTTTTTGCAAAACAAGGTGGAAAATAGCTGGAAGGGAATTAAGGCACATCAACGTGGGTGGTGGCCTTGTCTGGCTAAAGCATCCTGCATGGTCCTGATGCTAATGACTTACTGTGCAGTGTATTATGGCTTTATGGAGATGTTCTCAAAGAAGATCTAAGGCAGTCAAAAGGAAAGGAGGGCTTTGAGAAGATACGGACTAGGCTAAAATTAGCAAAAGTAAGAGTTGCATAGAAACTTAGAAACCTAGACAATGATGGCAGGAAAAGACCATAGGTCCATCCAGTCTGCCCAAGTTCCCTATAATCCCTAGAACCTAGTGTTCTTCCAGGGTACTAAACCTCCCTGACATCTCGCTGTTCTCCCATGTCCTGTCACCCCTGGTAACCACTAATCCCTTCATTATGTCCCAGCCCAAATGACAATGGGTTATGAGGGAATATGTTCCCAGAGAGCACAAGGCCAGAAGACCCAGTGGAAAGCCAGCTCAGGTGAATCAGGGCAGTGAGTGAGCAGAGTTTGAATAAATGAAAAAAGCCTTTGAAGCTAAGAGGGAAATGCATCCAGGCGGAGTATAAAATCATGCATAAAGAGTTGGCAAGAAGGCTATTTAAAAGGTAAAATAAGAATATGAGTAGCACTGCCAAGGATATAGTAAGGAAGTTTTGTTACTGTATGCGAAGAGATACTGTAATGAGGGTGCTAAACCGAGAGTACGCCTCATAACATCATGGAGTTACAACAGCTTGAGGAAAATGAGATTGCAGAGGAGTTTAGCACTTATTTTACATTAATCAGTCTTCACTGAGGAACCAGGGGAGCAGGCTGCCAGTAGTAGAGGGGTAGTTTGAAGGAAGGAGACCCCCAAAAAATGAAATCAAATGGCAATTACAACAGAAATGGTGGTAAAATATTTAAATTAGGTAGATGCAAGCAAGAAAGACACCAGGCCCAGAAATGGGAGACACCAGAATACACCAGTTTAATACTGTTTTTTGATAAGAAAACCATGGGAATAGATATGGGATCCTCTAGACTCTGTATGTATGGTCAGAGATTGGAATATTATGGTTTGAAATATTCATGTTATGGTAACTGTGAATCGTAATTCTATGATTATTGTTAATATGGTATTACAGCAGTGACTGTGGGATAGCAAATGGTAGGAGTCTGAAGTGGTGCTGCAGAAGCACCCTTCAATTATCAAGGGAACAGTCAGTACTGAGAAGTCCTTCAGCGTGGGCTGGTCCCAATTTGCACTTTGTATTACTCTGTTTTTTGTGTATGGCTTTACTGCAGTATAGTAGCTTGTATCAGATGGTTTCTATTGACTTGCAAACTGACATTTTCTGTAATTAAAAATCCTAGAATCCCCTGCAGCTGACATCAGAGGAGGAGGGCTGCAACAGTGGGAGGTTTAATAGCCTGCAATGCATATTAGAGTTCCTGTAAGCTCTGATATTTTGTTTGCTGGTTCTGCTGTCCTTCAGGGGCTATGTACAGTCCCAGAGGATTATACTTGACTACAAGAGAACAGTGGGACCAACAAACATATGATCGGATCGTATAAAGGCTCCAACATGCACTGCGGGCTACTGAATCAACTGTAGCTGCAGCCCCCCTCAAATGTCAACTGCAGGGGATTCTGGGATTTGTAGTTACAGAAAATGTCACCTTGCAAGTCAGCAGAATCAGTCTGATACAATCTACTGCACTGCAGTAAACAGTAAATTTAAAAAAGTTTCTGCACACAAAGTACAAATTGAGACCAGCCCCACACTTGGGTGTGGGGCTCTCAGTGCTGCCTGTTTCCCTTTAAAACAGTGGTGTTAATCAGGGTTAGCGGGCCGGAAACATGGTTGTCACAGTATGATGAATTTAACAGAGTATCAGTTCTGTGACTTGTAATATTGTGGTGTGTCTTTAGTTTGATATACCAGGACATCCTTGGTCAGTGGGATGGGGCGTGACCAGTAGAAGAGGGGCAGGATCGGTGAACATTTACAAAGTGAGGGGCGGGGCTAGGAAGAGAAGAATTAACATTTTTATAGGTGAGAAAAGGAAATGGGCAGCGAAACTAGGGGTGCAGTGTGGTCTAGTGAGTAGAGCACAGAACTCTGAGAAAAGTTTCCAGGTTTGAATCCCACCATGGCCACTGGCCTGTTGTGTGACCTTGAGCAAGTCACTTGTTCTTTATCTGGCCTTCCCAGCTGTAACACTTGGTGGAAGCAGGAGTGAGATGCCACATTCCAGTTGGCAATACTGGGTATGACAACATTCTGATATTGTTCCATACATCATAAGTAAAAACAAATGAAAAATCAAGTAAAACTCTGCTTGTAATTCCATCTTCAGAGACTGGTGGCTACATTCCATCCTTTCAGAAGAAATGTTAAACCGAGGTCCCATCTACCTTTTCTGGTGGTTGCTCGGGTGAACGTTAAAAGATCCTACGGCATAGCTGTAAAAAGAGTGGAGCAGTTTCCCTGGTGTCCTGGCCAGATTTTCCCCATTCACTAAAATACCACCAACCACTTAATCTGGTTCAATTTCAGTTGGTTTGCATCTGTGTGCACCCCCCCCCCCTCCTTTCCAGGATGAGGCTAAAAATAGGCAGTGCTGTCTAGCCCTCCTTTCCCAGTCAACAAAAACTAAATAAAACAAATGAGCCATGAGGTCCTTTTTCATACTGGTGCACACAAGGAGATGGCACTCTGCCCCCAAAACAAAATGATGTACTCAGCCGCTTGAAATATTTTAGTTGCCTCTTTATTTCATGAACAACTAGCTATGGTAATACAAAAGTTAAAAGCTGCAAAACGTTGTCAGCTGCTGGGGGCACTGGTAGCCGTGTTGACGCTTTTAATTTTTGTATGTATCACAGCTCATTGTTCATGAAATAAGTAGACAATAAGACACGATGGGGTGTGTGTTGGTTCTAATGCATGCTTGGGGGGCATAGTGAGGAACGAGGTAAGTGCAAGGTAATGCACCTGGGAAACAAAAACCCAGGGGAAGAGTACACAATGGGGGTGAGATACTAACAACAACAAAAATGGAAAGGGACCTGGGGGTAGTCATATCAGATGACCTAAAGGTGGGCAAGCAATATGAGAGGGCAGCAAGGAGGGCTGGGGGGTTACTGTGATGCATAGGGAGAGGCATCACCAGTAGAAAACAGGAAGTTATTATCCCTCTGTACAGACAGCTGGTGAGACCCCATCTGGAGTACTGTGTGCAGTCCTGGAGACCAAATCTCACAAGACATAGACAGGGTGGAAGCTGTCCAGAGGAGGGCACTAAAATGGTGCAGGGTCTGCACGGAAGACATATGAAGAGAGACTTAAGGAGCTTAATATGTATAGCCTCGAGGAAAGGAGGGAGAGGGGGACATGATAGAAACTTTCAAGTACCTCAAGGAATCAACAAAGTCCAAGAGGGTAGCATCTTTCAAAAAAGGGTGTGCAAGAACAAGAGGCACAATTTGAAGATAGAGGGGGGCTCAGAGGTAATTTAAGGAGTATTTTTTCACAGAGAGGGTTGTGGATGCATGGGCAGCCTTGGAGGAAGGTTATGAGAGTCAAAATCAGTGGTGGAATTCAAGTATGCATGGGACAGTCATAAGGCAATTCTGGGGGTTGGGGGTAAGAAGTAGGCTGCTGGTTAACTAGGATCTGCAGTTTATCCAGTAGGTAGGGAAATGGGCAGACTGGGTGGGCCAAGCGGTCCTTATCTGCCGTTAAATTCTATGTTTCTATGAGACCGCAGGCTGAGTGCGTTCAGCCCCCAGCCATGCGTAAAAACTGTTAACATGCACCCGGTAGTGGCTCATTGTGCTTATAAAATGGGACTGCGTATTCTACATGGGGTTTCTAGTTTTAGCCATGCGTTGGACACTTCTAATGCATGGCTAATGACCAATCAGAATAGCCAAAATCCCTTCCCCATTTTATAAAGAGGCAACTAAAATACTTTGAGCGGGTGAGTACATCTTTGTTTTTTGGGGTTTAAGTACTGTCTTCTTGAATGCATTGCTATTATGTGGGTGGAGACATGGTACTTGGCACAGATGGGGTGGCTGTGCTCATATACTCCGCTCTTTCTGCACTTTATATTTGCACTTCCTGAGCAGGATGCCCATTTGGCATATCGGGATTGCTGGAACATTTTGGTGTTAAGCTGAGCTAGAATAACATGCTAACACCAGTCCTTTGGGTAGGCAGTGAACTTACGTCTTAAGTTGTTCTAGTATCATTAAGCAGTATTTCTCCCTCTGTGAGCTTAAAATGCATATGCTTGAGGAAAGGAGGGAGAGAGAGAGGACATGATAGAAACTTTTAAGTACCTCAGTGGAATCAACAAAGCTCCAAGAGGGTAGCATCTTTCAGAAAAAGAGATGTGCAAGAACAAGGGGACACAATTTGAAGATCGAGGGGGGGTGGCTCAGGGACAATGTGAGGAAATTTTTTTTTTTTTTTTTTTCACAGAGGGTGGTGGAAGCATGGAACAGCCTTTCTGAGGTGGTTGTGTGGTCTAAAACTGTAGGAGAATTCAAGAATACATGGGACAGACATAAGGTCATTCTTGTGGGGAGTAGGAAGAAATAGGCTGTTTGGTTAACTAGGATCTGCAGCCTATCCTGTAGGTAGAGAAATGAGCAGAATAGGTGGACCAAGCGGTCCTTATCTGCCGTCAAAGTCTGTGTTTCTATCAGTACTCTAACACTACTGAGGTCAAGGTTGCAAACAAACACCATATGGGAGGGGACCCGCACTCCACTAACCAAAAGATGTCTGTACTAGCCATGACACCACCTGTTTGGTCATGTTGTATCATCAGTTAAGTAAATAAAAATGAAAGCCACTGACGCTGATTTCCACAACAGGTACAGTTATCCCTCCGCAAGCAAGTCTGGTGTTCGATATTCATCTGATTGACTTCCACAACCCCAAAGATGGTGTAACCATTACCAATCAGGTCATTCCAGAGCCTTGCAAACGGAAGACTGTCTCGGGAGATTTTGTCAGATACCACTACAATGGAACTTTTATGGATGGAACAGTATTTGATTCCAGGTACAGTCACCAGTTTTTTATAGGAAAGACACAGAAGCAAGGGTAATATGACACAATGTAGAACAGAATGTGTGTTTTTTTTTTTTTTGTTTGTTTGGTTTTTTTCAATTTGTTCTGTCACCCTTTTTCCTCCCATTCTCCACCCAGGCCATCATGGTGGCCACACACTTTTAAAATTGTATTTTACAACTTTTGGCCAGAAAACACACACTAAGCTGAAGCTTGTTTCCAGGTGCATTCTGGGAGCACAGGGAAATGAAATAACTTGCCTATGGCCACAGAGTATGTAAGTGGTGGCTGGGGGATTCAAACTCGGTTCGCCAGGTTTACAGCTAAGTGCTCTTAACCACTACACTATGCCTCAGCTTTTCTCCAGCTGGGACAGTTGGCAGTCGAGCAGCTGTTGCCAGATCTGACATCATTGCTCCTCCCTGCTTGGCCAGAAGGGGGTGCATAACTGCCCAGTGGCCCATGCTCGCCCTCCCTCCCATTTTTCCATATATATTTATATTATTTTTCCAGCCAGCTATCAGTCCTGCAGGGATATATCTGGGTCAGGCTGAGAAACCTGGACATCATATAGAGGGTAGCTGGGTTTTTCTCCCATGTGCCCCCTTGTGTGGGTGATTTGTATGTTTGGCCTTGCCGCTCACAGCATTCCACTGCAGCAGGTGCAAGCTCCCTGTCCCAGCCTTGTGGGGGGGGGGTGGTTGCTGTGGTGACAGAAACAGTCGCTAGCCCTCCCTGGCCAAGACATGCTGCCGTGCAGCAACTGTATTGTCCAGGCCCAACCCCTGATGTGACACACCCTGTTAATTCTCAAATCCAGTTCATTCCCACTACAGTGCAATGCACTGTCACTGGGCCACTTGGGTGGCCTCAAGCTCTCCTTCCTTGAGAGCCAAGTACCTTACCTCATTGACACTTCTGGCCTGAGCCAGTCCAAGTGTGGGGTTCCAGAGCTTGCACATGACCGCCCACCCCACCCCCAGTCTTCAGGGTTAGAGTAATGGAGTGCCCTTGCACTGCTAGGCTGGTCTGTTTGTTTCTATTGAGTACCTTTAAAACACAGAGTCTCACAGTTGGAGGGGCTGCTTTCAGTTGTTATCCATCTTTCCCACAGAAGGTCTCTTATGCTGATCCAGGAGTGAATGAGCCAGACTAGGGTTACCGTGATACTATCCATCCTATCTGAACCCATTATATGGGCTGAAGGACTCAAATACATTCCGATGTCGAGGTGTCTCTGATAGCATACTGTTTTCCACAAGCCAAATTCAAACCATCTAGGAAACAGAGATGAGCCCCAAAACTGGACATCAGCCTTGGAGAATAACATTTGACCTCTCTGCTCCGCTATGTATGCGAAGAAGGGGGGATAAGGTGGAGGAGCTATTCCCTGTATAACTCAGACACCTGGGCAACAAGGGGGAAGCCAAACACTTGTTAATGCCACTCCTCTTACTTGAAGGATCTTAGCATCCTGTGGGACTGCACTGTCATCTGCTGCCAGTCAGACTGGAATGCTAGGCTTAAGATGGGAACCTGGGTCGTCCCCCACCACCACCATCGCCATAGGGCATCAGATCAGCCATGTAGCCGGCATCGTTATAGTCTGTGTTATTTACTGCAGCAGCCTTTACCTGCTAGTAGCATCCCACCCACAGTCATGGGCAGGCACTGTAAACATTTCCCTACCTGGACACCAGACAATAAAGACATTTTACTGAAAGAGGAGACACTGGTGAGGACACTGGAGAGATTCCCTATGCTTGCCCAGTTGTGCTGTGGGAACTTTAACTTGTACATAGGCAATTGGCAGACAGGTGCAGAAGGGACTTTGGTTTAATGTCCCATCCACGGGATGACAGTACCTTCAGTAGTGTTGCCCCATATTGTAATTGTAAGTAAGTAAATAACCTTTATTTTTCATGCACCCATTTCCAGGGATTCAGAGCACTGTACAGAGAATCAAATTACTACACATAAAATAAATATAGATGTAACCCCTAGGTGGCGCTATCCCAAGGGATACTACCCCTGCCTGCTATGACCAGATACAGGTTGAGGGGACTGGGTACTAGAAACGGGTGCCTCCACCCAGAGGACAGGGGTTTGTGGTAGTGTAGCTGACCTGGGTACAGCCCTCCGGGACACTGTTACCGCCCTCTTTTCCCTCTAGTGGCCTAAATGATTCACAGATTACACAGTTGCAGTTTGCCCCGACAACAGTTTTAACCCCACACTTGTTGCACTTACCACCAGGGCTGGTTCAGCTGGTTCGGCCCTGGAGACCCCCTGTAAAATAAGATTTAGCAAAACAACCAACAGTATTTCAATGCTGTTTGTACAGAGGTACACCACAACCAGTTTCAATGCAAAAAGATTTAGCTCTGATTTATTTAAGGGGACAGTAACAAGGAAGAAGGCAGAATCTGGTGGTTGATTCAAGATCTGAATAAGTCCGGCTATAAGACATGCACTCAAAGGTCCCTGTAACACAGTCACACCCACTTTGGGTACCCAGTTGGAACTATGGCTAGCCTGAAGCATTGCCCAGGGTAGGCCAGTGTTGCAGATGGTTGGGGCCCTGTGATGGAAAGAAAACATGCATGCACTTTAACCCACAATTTGTAATCCAGAGCCGGATGGCTCGGTCCCAAAATGATTAGCAACAACAATTAAATCAGTTGACGCACTTTGATATGAACTTTGTTGCAGGGAACTATGCTGGTGTTTACTCACGCTACCCAGTACAGGATGCAGGATGGATGAAACGGAGACCTCAGGATGAAGTGCTGGATTGCCAGGAGAAGCAGGGCCCACACGAAGCACCGTGGTGCCAATCCTGTTCGTTGGTGTTGAGCAGAGGGCCGAATCTCCAGGCGGGTCTCTCACTGGTTGTTTCTCTGCGGCATGAGTGGCTGTCTGGGCTGAGGTGGCAAGGCCCAGACTGAGTGAACAGCTCAGAAGAAAGTCCGGTAGTTGCTGGATGCAGCTTCCAGCAAGCGTGATACAATCATGCAGTAGGGGGAAACAAATCGCAACCCACTAACAGCATTCAGCACACTTATAGTAAAGATAAAAAAATACCACAATTCGGATGACAGTCCAGTTACAATACACAGGGTTTTCTGCACAAACCAGACGCTCTGCTGTCGTGAAGGAAGTCCTGACAGGCCGATCGCACTGAGGCAAATCTTCGGTCCACACCAGGCGAATTTCACTTTGTCACAATTCAGGATTCTGGTCACAATCGTAGCAAATTCGGATAGACTCCGGTGTCTCTGTTATGCTGAAAAAAACTCCCTCACAGGGAAGATGGGGCAGGCAGGCCAAACATAGCCTTCTCGATGATTTCCCTTGCGCACCACGCAGTAGCAGTTGCTCGAATCATTCAAGCTGTTCACTCTTTCAACTCTTAACTTTAGACTGACTCACTGATGCAGGCAGCTTGGGACTTTCCCAAAGATCCAAAAGGTTTGATTCGTTGATTCATCTGTCTGTCACAGCTAGAGCTCCCCCTCCAGGTCCATTTAGGTGCCAAAGTGTAAAAACTAAAATTCCTACAGAAATTCACTCCCACATGACCCCTGGGGACAGACTCCATTTTAGGGTCCCCAAAGGTACTGATTGATCCAAACTAGCAGTCCAGTACCAAGGTAGTGGTGCATAGCAGAAATGTCCGTGCTGCAAAGAAGGCAGGTTAGACAAACTATAATATTATTATTGATAAAGCAGATAAACCGCTAACAGTCACAGATTCTAGTAGGGCTCCCTCTGCACAATTAGCGATGGCAGGATGGAGCGATAACACTGCAGCCCAGGCGGGACTCGAGCCTGAAACTACTCAGCCCCTACCCAGATTAATTATGCACTACAAAATAGGCAGCTCTTAAGGAGACGGGCATGGAGGCTAACGGGGCACTCGTATGCAAACACTTTTAAATGGCTAGGACACAGAACACCAGCCTGGCAGGGGGCATCTAGGCAAGCCCAAGGAAGACTTTTGGGAACCCCCATTTGTAGAGGGGTTACATAGAATAACAAGACAGTCTCCTCTAAACTAAAACAAATACATAAATAATAAATAATTATTATACAATCCAATAAAATCAGCAGCCAGCGACCATGAGGAATTTAAAACCCAAACGCCTCCTTAAAAAGGTGGGGAATTTAGACCCCTCTTGAAGGCCTTCACTGAGAGGACCTCCCTCAGAGGTCTAGGAAGAGAGTGGGGTGGCTACAGCAAAAGCTCTATCCCCAAGGAGATTTCAGCCAGGCCCTTGGAACCACAAGGAAGTCCTCCTTAGTGGAGTGGAGAGGATGGAGGGGGCAGTGAGGGGTCAGGAGATCACACAGGTAACTAAGGCTGTGACCATGTAGGGCCTTCTAGGTTAGAAGTCCGACCTTGAAGGTGATTCGCCACCTCACCAGCAGCCAGTGCAGACTATGCAGAACAGGGGTCACATGGCAAGACTTGGGTAGTACAGACAGCAGCCTAGCGGCTGCATTCTGCACTAGCTGCAGGCGACATAGGGCACCTCCACTTAGCCCGAGATACAGAGCATTACCACAGCAGAGTCTGGAAGTCATAAAAGCATGTACCAGTGCAGGCAAGTCATCAGACTGGATGAAAGGTTTGATCTGGGTGATATTTCTCAAGTGGTGAAAACCACTCCAGACTGGTCAACACGTTGAGGCACTAGTGTCGGACGGTAGACCACTATCCAAGCTCATGCCCAGATTCTTCACCTTAGGAGAAGCAGGACCCAACATTAATCGAGGCACTGCTTCAGCCAACTCTGCACCTCGCTGCTGATCAGGCTCAATCACTAGCACCTCTGTCTTGTCTGGATTAAGTCTCAGCCAGCTAGAAGTCATCCAGACTTCGACCTCAGCCAGGCAGGAATTCAGCACAGAAACCACATCTGGTGTCCTTTGCACAAATGACAGATACAGCTGGATGTCATCTGCATAGCAGTGGAACTCTGTGCTGTAGCGTCTAATGATATCACCCCGGGGGCAGCATGTACACTGCAAGCAGTATAGATCCACATGATGGGGGCTTTGGGCTAGAGGAGAAATTTCCCCACAAGAACGCTCTGCATCACATTTGTGAGAAAGGACTCAAACCATTTGATGACAGTACTGGTGAGTCCACAGAGCATCTCACCCACAGCCATGCTGGGCAGATACATGGCTGGATGAAAGAAGGCAGCAGGTTGCAATTAGAGGTTATTTCTCTGACTGGGGAACTGTTACCAGTGGGGTGCCACAGGGCTTGGTACTGGGGCCCCGACACTTTTTAACCTATACATATCAACAGTGAACACATCAACAGCCTCCTGGATATGTAAATTCGTGGATGACACGAAACTGAGGGCTATAGTAAATAATACTGAAGCCAGTCAGAAATTCTAGGAAGATGTAGACAATATGGGCCACTGAGCAGAAGTTATTCTTTAACGAGGACAAGTTCAAGATTATGCATCTTGGTAAACATAATCAAATGGCAGCCTATTTCTTAAATGGCATAGAGTTAGAAGTGAATGAAAGAGAAAAATACCTAGGTATAGTCCTTACCAACTCCCTATCTTTGTCTGAACACACTAAAGAGGTGGCTACTAGAGGGAACAACATCTTGGGGTGTATACTCTAACATATTGGAGGCAGAGATGGACAGGTTATTATGCCAGTGTATGGAGCCTTGGTCCGACCCCACCAGTAATATTGGGTGCAGTTTTGGGCTCCCATAAAGTACAAGATGTCATACAACTGGAGAAAGTTCAAAGAGTAACAACAAAAATTATTAAAATTTCCCATTTGGATTATGAGCAAAGACTAACTGAGCTGGACTTGTTCCCGCTTGAGGACAAACGCTTACAAGATGACCTCTGTCTTGCCTTCCTAGCATTTGAAAATCATGATTTATGGGAGTGCCCGGGTTTGCAGGCTAAAACTATAGTTTTAAATTTAAGAGGACATAATAAGCAGCTCAAAGGAGAATTATATATGTCTACTGAGAGATGGAATTGGTTCAACCAAAGAATAGTATCTATATGGAACCCATTGCCAAATTCCATAGTTAATAGTCCAAGCCTGGAATTATTTAAAATAGCTATAGATAAACATATAGGTAAAACTTTTAATAAGTAAAACTATGGCATTTAATATGGCTAACTGCTTTAGAATCGTAACCCTCTGATGATACCTATGATACAGAGCTCCCTAAGGCAGTCCAACAGCATCCCATGGTCCACAGTGTCAAAACCTGAAGAGATCGAGTAGAAGGAGAATTGGCCATTCACCTCTATCTCACACCCTGAGGAGATCATATAGCACCCTAACAGTCTCTATATTGTACCTTGGCTTAAATGTCGACTGGAGGGGCTTATAGATGTCAAAGGAAGAGAGGTGTGTCTAGAGCTGCGAAGCCACGATTTTCTCAATAACCTTGTCAAGAAAGGGAAAGTTTGAGATGGGCCTATAGTTTGCTAAGCAGTTCAGGTTGAGGGATGGTTTCTTCAGAAGTTTTTTTTTTTTCCCCTCAAGGCACTAGGGAATACCCCCTCTGAGAGCAAGCACCAGACAATCTCAGCGAACACTAGACCAGTGACCTTCACATAGCCCACTGAGATGTGTCGGGCCCAGTTCCAGTTTACAGCATGTTGGCCACAGCTTCAATATTACCTCCCTCACCTCTTCCACCCCTACTGGCTGAAACTCACTCAAGGCAGGAGGAGTTCACCTGTTGACAACTAACCCTCTATTGCGGGGATGCATCCGCCCTACTGGGGAGATCCCTGACCGAATGAAGGACTTTTGTCAGAGTAAAGCACAGCAAACTCTTCTCATCTAGCTTCTGACAAAGCTCTAACTGGATGGAGATGGGAAGGATGAAGAAGCCCATCAACCATCGGGAAGAG
The DNA here is from genome assembly GCA_016271365.2 of Neoceratodus forsteri. Classification (NCBI taxonomy): domain Eukaryota; kingdom Metazoa; phylum Chordata; order Ceratodontiformes; family Ceratodontidae; genus Neoceratodus; species Neoceratodus forsteri. The sequence continues at coordinate 22,816,084 of JADMNL010000032.1, read as the reverse complement.
CCGAGCTGGTCTGTTCCTACCTGCAGCAATATCTCTGGACAGGAATTCTGCATTCTTATGGGATGGTCACTATAGTAAGTTCTCAAAGCCAATCAAGCTTCCTCTATCCTAGATCTCCAACAACAATGCTCTAACCTCCTATCCTTGTTTTTATTTTCGCATTGAGCTCCCTGTCAAACCATCTAGGTCTCAACCTGGATCCTACAAGGACAGGTGCAACAGCATAGAGGACTGACAAGATGGCACTATTATAGGCTGTCACTGCCACCTCTGTACCTGCCTCACAAGCAGCGCCATCATGCACGAGAGGTCCATTACTGCCTGAATCCCTGCAGGGGACAATTCCCTTAAAGGGCGGTAACAGACCATCTCCAGAGGGACAGGCAACTGGGAAAGGCACCAGATGAGAACTTTACTGTGCAGTGACCCAACCAAACAACCAGATCAATCTTTAGGTTATTAACCTTGAACTCCAGTGAGACTACCAGGTCCAAGGCATGACCATTTCTGTGGGTCACAGTAGAAATATCTTGTGCAAGGCCTACAGAATCCATTATCTGAAGGAAGTCTCTTCCAAACTGAGAGGGTTCATCGTTGATCCAAACATGGAAATCTTCCAAAATTAACCATCAGGGTAACTTCAATACTCTCTTGTTGACAGAATCTGCTACTTCTGCAGAAATTCCATCTTGTGGCCCAGAGGCTGGTACACCAGAAGGATTCAGCAACCTGGACACCCCCAAGTCACACATTCAAACAACGAGGTAGGCTCAACTGGGTGCACTATGAAGTTCAAGCTAGCGCTAAAGCAGATGGCTACTTCCCTACCCCTGCATCCCTCCTCTGGCAGTGTACCATGGAGAACCTGGCAGGGACCAATGCCTCCAGAATGGGACCAGCATCATCTCTCAAACAGATCTCCATAATGCAGGTCGGATCAAGTAGGGAAATCGGATCCGCTATAATGGTGGCCTTGCTTCTGATCGACCTGACATTAAAAAGTACCACCCGAAAGAAATGGGCTAAGGCTGCAGGCCCAACAGCTACCTGTCTGCTTAGTCTGGTAGGAGCCCTGGGTTTGGGAACCAGCCAGGTCGGACCCCTCTAGTTCCAGTTTCACTCCAGGGAATTTCCTGGCCCTCACCACCCCAATACAGCTCTCCCCATTAGCACTTCTTATACCCTGTCGCCTACTGCTCTGCCTCCTCATGATGCCTACCTCCCTACAGCATCTATATGTCCCTGTTAATGGTGGAGATCATGAAAGAGGCGGAGATTCAGTATTTATTTATTTTGTGTTGTCTGGGTAAGTGCACTAGACAGATATTTTCAGGCAAGCACTGGACTAGAACCTACAATCTCCAGGTCCTCAACCAAAGGTGGGAGGGCAATATATATCTACATCTATATCTATTTACAATATATAATATATATATTTTTTCATATTCTGTTTATCTTTCCTGGTTCTCCCCTTGTGGCCTCCTTCTAACCAAGCCCCCTAGCCCCATCACCTGGCTCCTCTGGGACTTACCTTAATCATTGTTCCCTGCCACAGGACTTGTGGTTGTGCCTGGCAGTATGCCGCCACTATAGCAACACCCACACAGCATGCCCCCCACAGCGAAATCCCCACTGCATCTAAATTGGCAGCGATGGGTTTGCATTCAGACACTTTAGGATGATGTGGGAGTAAATATCTAACTCCACTGTCTGTGTGACATGCAGTTAGATATCTATAGTGGGGGGGTGCAGGAGGCACAGCCCCCTGCATGGGGTGAATGTGCTGTTGCTGGCTGGTTCGGGTCGATCACGGTTTGAGGTGTCGACGGGTTCCTGGTGCTGTAGCGGATGTCGCAATCGGGTTGTCATGGATCCGTGCAGGGCCTGCAGGAGGTCAGTTATTTATCCTGCCACCTGGGGTGTTTTCTCCTACATTTTCTCCCCTGGGCCCATGTACGTGCAATGGGCGCAATGTCTGAGCTCTGCTTCCATGGAGATGGCCCCAGCGCCCTGCACATGGGTTCCCTTCCCTGTAGGGTGACGCCACCCAGCCATCGCTGGGTAGCAGGCACACAGTGTGCCACTCTAACCCCCCCCCCTGAGGAAAGAGAGCTGTCTTGGGATGCTCGGTCCTTCCCCACTCCACTGGCCCCTGAGCAACCCAGTTCTGTTCCTAACCCTGGGTCACTGGTGTGACAGGAGGTAAGGCTCCCAGCATCGCAACCCTCCACGCCGCTGGGCCCGCTCAGAGGGCAATATTATTTGCATTACACACAAAAAAGATATCACACTGGACTTGAGCCATCCCTTACAGAAATACAGGTGTGCAGTATGCGTGCAGCATGCATGCCACATGATTAATAAGCATGCTGCACGCATGGTGTGCACTTGTATTTCTGTAAGAGTTACAATAAAGAAAATCTAATCACATTTGATTGACTCTGCATTAAAAAAAATCTGTATTTGCTCATTCCTGCTTGTAGTAAGCATGAATAAGGGGAAGCAGCACATTCAGGAAATACAGAAAACCCGAAAGTTTACCCTTTACCATAAACCTGTTGGTATAGCCTCAGTTCTCTGGTACCTGCATTCATAAAAAAATGTATACTTTTTATTTTTGTGTGTAATGTTGTATCATGCGAGAGGCAGATGCAGGAGAGAAGTTCCTGGCAAGTCATGCTGTTAAAAAGATGTGCTTATCCAGTCATTTCTGGGTATGACAGGAATCCTGGACAGGCTTCAACCTGTATTCCCAGTCATTTCCTGGAGGTTGAAGAAAATTCCTGTGCCGAAGGTTGCCGATAACTCCGTCACAAACAATGAGGTTCAGGCTGCTAACAGCTCATTTGTACATTGATAAAACAAAAATGAATAATCTATAAATATAAGGCAGTGCTCTAGTGGTTTAAAGCAGAGACCTGTGAGCCAGGAGATCCCAGGTTTGAATCTCAACAATGCCACTGGCTCGGTGTTGAACCAGGAACCAATTCCCATATCTCCCCGTGGTTTAGTCACTTCCAGCTGTGAAACTGGGTGGAGGTGGCAGGGCCCCACAGAAAAACAAGATGCTTCAACTCCATTAGGCAGTCCTTTGAATATCATCAGTTCATAGTATTAAAAATCCTCGCGGCTGCTAAAGACCATAGCTAGATTTTTCAAAACTGTGATTTGCATGTTGTGATCCCACAAATCTTCAGAGACCTTTTATAGCTATACTATTTGCTCCAACTTTATTTGAGAAGTTTTGGAGTCACAGAAATTAGGGAATTGCACCTAATCAGTGTTTCATGGTCCATATTTTTGGTACAAAACTGTTAATATGACCTGCAAAGACCACGCAAAAAGTTGCTTTAATATTTTCTAAATGGCACTTTATTTGGGGTGTGTTTTCTCATTTACTTTTATAAATCAGTACAGTCTAAAATCTCACATAGATAAAAAAATCAATGGAAGATAAAGTATTGAACAGTTTACATTCATTTTATCGCTTACAGTTCATAAGAAAAAATTAGGTTGATACAATTAATCAAAATAATGAGGTCCCCCCTCTTTTTTTCTAAAACAATTTTATTTAAGTAATATTATAGCTATTTTTGGATTAGTTTAACAAATAGAAAAATATCAGTCCTTGCCTCTTGAAAGATGGGGGGGGTGCAAAGCTGTTTGAATGTGACTTAAAAAAAAAATGCGGAGTTACACACAGTCGGTACACATTCATTTTTTGTTGCAGCAAAATTTATTATATCAAAAGTTGCACCAGGAAACACATGCTGAGCTGCTAGCAGCTCATTTCCAGATGCGCACTGGGTGAGGGGTTATCACTACAATATCGCAAACTCACTTGCCCAACACCAAAATCCTGAAACACAGAATCCTGACAGTGGGATTTTGCACCCCCCCCCCCCACATTGGGGTGTGTGGGTGGCAAAGCCCCCTCCCAAAACATGGAAAATGGGCAAAATCCCACTGCCGGGATTTTCTGTTTCGTGCTGCAGGGTGTCGAGCAAGCCAGTGTCTGGACATCGTAGTGTACCTGGGTGAGGGAGTAATGGAGACGGTACAAGAGGAGGAGAAACATGCAAGTATTAATAGCATTGCAAAACTAGAAGTTGTATAGAGCAATTTAGTATATCAGTGGGAGCATAATCATAAATATTTTAAGGCAAAAATGACCAGTGTGGCATGCAAAATGGCTCTGAAAACAAGCAGAGCATTAACAAATTGCTCAGAAATCACAGACCTAAAAAGAAATGCTACAAGCTGCTATTTTACTAATATATATATAAATAATATTAAAAAAGCCACCTTTCCAGTCCCACTTGAAATTACCACGCAAGCTCACAGACCTCAGAAAAGGAAGTTTGGTTTTGTCTCTCGATCTACAGTATATATTGTGTGTGTGTGTGTGTGTGTGTGTGTGTGTTCACGCACACGTGCATTTTACAGTTCATTGAATAACTGGCAGTAGCAATTGGGTATGCTGATAAGTTAAGTGTGTTGAGAAAGGTAATGAATGCCATAGGGAGTGGAGTACAAAGAAAGGAAGAAAAAGATGGTGACGAGGCGGTTCGGCCCAGGGAAGTGAACACGTGACCCCTCAGGATACCTGCAGTTCTGGGTTGGTGTTCCACTGGGGCACTGACCACCTGACTGGAGCAGACAGACTGCCTTGGACGCTTGAGAGAGCAGCAGCCAAGTAAGCAATAATACCGGAGAGCGTGTGGGCTGTGCTCTACCCACACTGTAGGAGTTTGCTTCCTGGATTCAACCACCCATAGGGTGGGCAATAATTGAAAGAGTTGTGTAGTTCTTGACTGCTACAGGTGAGTGCAGTACCCCAAAGGAAACATACAAGAAAGACACACACACACACACACACACACACACACACCATTGGCACATCAGCTGAACTGTGATTGCACCCTCCACGAGGGGGGGACAAATCTGACAAGCTGCCGAAGCTGACTTCATGCAGCTCCTTTCTTGATGCAAACACAGAGTCTCCCTGGTCAGGTCCCTGCCACTGTCCTGATGGACTACCACATCTCAGTTCTTGGGCATGGGATGTGGGTTTAGAAGAGCACAACCCTCGAGTGTGATATACTTACAAAATGTGTCTGGGACTTTTTTGTTGCTGTTCTTGAGTTAAATAAGAAAAAGGTTAAAGAAATAAAAAGTAGTTCCTCTGGTACTGAAACATTTGCTTACTCTGGGTTGTGCTTTGATAATTTTATTGCACATGGCCTGTTTTGAACCAATCACAGTACAGGATGTTTATCACCCATTATTACATGCCTGCTCTATGCACTTACTATTCAATTGCAATGCAGGTACAGAGTAGGTTAACTGAACCTTAAAAGAGCCAGTGGAACCAAAACAGACAGGAAAATGATACAAATTGTTAGAAGTAGTCCGTTATAACTTTATTTCTGACGTATTTTTCTTTCTCTTTTTTGCTCATTAGAAAGTTGTTTTTTATGTGCTAATATTAAGCTGGATGTGTGGAACAGCTCTCAGCCTGGCAGCCGATATATCCATAGATACATAGACGGTGTCGGCAGATAAGGGCCTATGGCCCACCCAGTCTGCCCATTTGAGCTTGTAAGTTCAGTTTGTTTTCCTAGAAGTCTGTTGCACCTTACCCCTGACCTCCAGAATTCCTTTATGTCTATCCCATGCATTCTTAAATCCTGTGATTGTTTCAGCCCCCCACCACTTCCTCTGGCAGGGTGTTCCACTTGTCCACCACCCGTTCTGTGAAGAAATTCTTTATTCATCTCTGTTCCTTTAACTACATCATCAGCATTGTGATCTCACTGACAGTGACATCACAGACGGCTGACCTGGCAACTACTGAATGGCTGTTCCCAATCAGCAGTGATGTCACAGTCAGTGAGGTCACAGTGCTGAATACACTGTATAATGTGTATAATGGAGGGAACAGAGCTCGATAAGCTAGCTGCCAGGCAGTGTGCTGTTACACACATCACACCTACTAACAGCAGGTCAAAAATGTTCTAATTAGCCAAAGGGGAGAAAAAAGTACCTCTGATATAGACACTAATCATTATAGAAACTAACATTTTACTTGTAAGCAGTACCCTGTTTCTTTAAAGTGTACCCTATAACTCTCAGTACAATGATCAGGGAGCAGTTAACTTGCTGTGGTTTCCCAGATGCTGAGCACCTCCCCCAACACACACGCAGACGCACAATGTCCTAACCTCACACTGGCGGCCAGAGAAAAGTTTGAAGTTCCAAGTGATCTCACAGCTGATTTCATAGAAACCTAGACCCTGCTGGCACAAAAAGGCCCGCTGATCCATCCAGTCTGCCCACCCTATCTCGCTACACTGCTCCAGCCATACAGCCCCTTGGTTTCTGTCCCCCCAATTTCTGAACTCTGACACTCCAGTTGGCAATAAAACTCCTGTTGATCTGCTGACAGATGGCCTGTAACAGTAAGCTGAGATATTTCTCGTAGCTCCAAACAGTTTTTTTTTTTTTTCCACCAGAAGAAGAGAGGGCTTGGAGGGGCGGGAGAGAGAAACACAAACACAAACACAAACACACACACACACACACACACACACACACACACACACACACACACACACACACACACACACACACCACTCTCTAGTGACCATTATTTTCCAGTCTAGATTCCCCACAGGCTTGTTTGTATGTCCACAACCAAGACAAATAGAAGCATAGAATTTGACGGCAGATAAGGACCGATTGGCCATCCTAGTCTGCCCACTTCCCTACCTAATGCATAGGCTGCAGATCCTAGTTAACCAACAGCCTACTTCCTCCTACCCCCACTAGAATTGCCTTATGTCTGTCCCATGCATTCTTGAATCACCCCACTGTTTTTTGACTCCACTACCTCCTCAGGAAGGCTGTTCCATGCATCCACAACCCCTCTCCATGAAAAAATACTTCCTCCCATTACTTCTGAGCCATCCCCCTCTATCTTCAAATTGTACCCCCTTGTTCTTGCATATCTATTTTTCTGAAAGATGCTACCATCTTGGACTCTGTTGATTCACTTGATGTACTTGAACGTTTCTATCATGTCCCCCTTCTCTTCCAATCCTCGAGTGTATACATATTAAGCTTCTTTAATCTCTCTCCATATGTCTTCTGGTGCAGGCCTTGCATCATTTTAGTTGCCATCCTCTGGATTTCCTCCATGCTGTCTATGTCCTTGCGGAGATGGGGTCTCACCAGCTGTCTGTACAGAGGGATAATAACTTCCTGTTTTGTACTGGTGGTGCCTCTCCCTACACATCCCAGGATCTCACCAACCCTCCTTACTGCCTTCTCACATTGCTTGCCCACCTTAAGATCATCCGATATGACTAACCCCAGGTCCCTTTCCATTTCTGTCATTATCTCACCCCCCATTGTGTACTCTTCCCCTGGATTTTTGTTTCCCAGGTGCATGCCAGATGTTACTATCTGAATGCTAGATCGTACCACAGAAGGACTTTTATCAGTCAGTAGCAATAGTTTCATAAACCTCCTGATCGCATCTGATTTCTTACTGCAGGCATACTGAAGCAAGTAGCCTGGCAGAGAAGGCATTACTAAGGAACAGGGTATGGTTTTAGTAATTTGCCATGTACCTGTTAAACTAGTCTGTATTCCTTCCCAGTGCACAGTGAGAGGAGCTTTCTTGCCACTTGGCGAAGCAACCTTCCGTAATACAGACTCTTGTCTATATTTTTTCATTGTTTTTGTGTATGAACTTTGCACTTGAGTGTTCTCACTATTAGGTCAGTCCTATTGATAGAGCTCTGGCTAATGATCTGAATGATACACTCTTACCATCTAACATTGGGTTTTGTCTGTTCTTTTGTTAGTTACCAAAGGAACCGCACCTATAACACTTACATAGGAATGGGATATGTCATCTTAGGAATGGATCAAGGTCTCCAAGGGGTATGTGTCGGAGAGTGGCGAAGGATAATCATTCCTCCTCACCTGGGCTATGGCGAGAAGGGAGCAGGTAGGTAAATTCTCAAATTCCCATATGCAAATAGATAACGGGGAGAGGTAGCCTTTCACAAGTTTGTGTCTCTAGACACAAAATATATGTGGATGAATGAGGTAAGATGTCCAGTTTCTGTTGATGGATGGATCTGAGTAGTACTTACTCTGTTGCCACTGTCATGGGCACGATAGAATCTGATTTTCTGTAGCACTGTGCATATGAATATGTCCATGCACTTTATAGAGCAATGAGCTATCGTGCATAGTATACAATCATAGGTTATTAAATTTTATAACACATTGTTTTGAGAAGGCATGCTGGCCAGGACACTGGTGATATGCCCTACTCTTGTGACAAGTACCACGGGATCTTTAATTTTCCAGTTGGACAACCTTCCAAGGTGATATGCCCCATGTACCATAGACTATTTATCATCCACCTGGGCAACAGTCAGATGTGCATTATAGATCTCAACTGAAGGCAACGCCTCGTACCAGTTTAGCACTCCACTAGTACTGGATTGTAATATCAGCACTGGGTATGAGGACTGATCCTCTGTGTCCCATAGCTGATTCTTCAGCTGTAGGATTTCACCTGCCCCCACAAGACAGAAAGAAAGGTACTTCTCTAACTTGTTACAAGGCTGAAGAAATTTCAGCAATAGGCTCCGCTTGATGATGTTGCAGTATTAAGCCAACTCTGGTCCACTAGTATCATGTAATTCAAAAGTTTAAAAATAAATATTGAAAATCAGCTTTAAAGATATGCCACACCAAGTCCTGCTAATTGTCTTCCAGGTGATAAGATCCCAGGCTCTGCTGTCCTCCTATTTGATATCCATATGATTGACTTCCACAACCCTTCTGATACAGTCCAGATTGAAACTATCTTTAGGCCTGAAGCTTGTAACGTGACCACCAAACGAGGAGATTATGTCAACTACCATTACAACTGCTCCCTGATGGATGGGACCTTGCTTTTCTCATCGTACGTTCATTTTCCAGCAGAATACTGTCTTTTTTTTTTTTTTTTTTTTTTTTTTTAATAATAAGATATGATGTTTCTTCTTTGGCTGCTTTTAGGGAAAATAAAGCAAATAAAAGTAGGTGCCTGAGGTTTGTAAATCCCGGAGTAGAAATCTCCAAGAGCACCAGAAGGGTTTAGGTCTGTTCTATCCCTTTAAAGACTAACACTGCCTCATCAGACAGCAGTATAAGCGGGGACTTGAAACTGATGCCATAGCAAGAAAGAGGGTGCCCGATTAAATTACATTGCATTACTGAAGTGTCATGAGGACAGTGTTAGATGCATTCTGTACTCGGAGTAACGAGCACTGAATGGGAGTGAGTCTCTTGGTTGTAAGAAGATGGCAGACTCACAAGGACACAGCTGTGCTAACCTTATCTCAGTTGGCCTGTCCTTATTTCAGCCAATAATCTGAACTTCTGACCCTACTGTATGCTTTTTTCCATTTTTTCTGTCTTTCAGTGCTGGTGCAAGAATTGTGTAAATTATTATTAGGGATCTTCATAAATAAATTTGATGAAACTGTGAATGTTTTCTAAGTATCCCCTTCAAGAAGAGGTGCTATAAGGGCTGTTTTGTGCTTCCACGGCCAGCACTGCCACAAAGTGTCTTGTTTATGTGTGTATCGTATCCTTCAGATTGTTAGTACAGAGGTGTAGTCCGCATCCGTGGCAAATTTTCTATTGGGTAAACTTTAGCCAGATGTCCCACCCAATATGGCTGCTTGGTGCTTACAAGTCTAAAACAGTTTGACTGCAGCCTACCTCCAAAATGGCTGATTCTTTTCTTAAAATGTAAAGTGTTAAAAATATGCTTCTCAAAGAGGTGGATTAGAGGTTGATGTGCATTAAATAAATCAAAGATGGCTGACTAAACCGACCCACTAGTGCAGCAGCCACGCCACCGCTTGCAGCACCGACGACCTGAATTTGGAAGCGAACTCGGAGCATCAGAGGGTCAGCAGGGTGAGGAGGATCGAGTGTCAAAGGGACTGCTGTCCTCCGGGGAGCGGGGGTGACATGGTACATGGTGTTTACCTGGCATCTAGCAGTGGCTGGTGGGCAGGACATGAGTCACAAGGCAAGGGCAGAGGAGCACTGGACATCGGGTACGCCATGTGCGGAAACACGTGGGGCATACCTGAGGTGGCACTGCATGCATGCTCCTCAGGGATAGAAACAGAGCAATGGACCGCATCCTATCTGGCAGGATGACCGCCAACCATCCACAGAGCCCGCACTAGGGACCTACATACAGCCCAAAATTAAATCCTTAATGGTGTGTCGAGGAAGACTCTCACCATGGGGGTAAGCCATGGGTGGGAGAAGGCTGGGTAAGTCCAGGGAGAAGTCGGATGATGGGGCTTGGGGGGTCGGTGACAGTAGAGCCACCCAGGACAATGGGGAGTAAACAGATAAATGAAAAAAAGATGGTTGACTGGTGATATACAGCTATACCTAGCAGCCATGTTTAACTAGATAAATTCTCTAAATGTTGGTGCATGATTGCCTTTTACACAACTCCTTCCCTGTGATGGAGCACAGTGTCACTGACAGCATTTTTATTCCTGTGTCTCCCAACATGTATGGACCCAGGCTCTTCCCGGACCTGGGTCATCTGTATGGCAGCACCTAGCGCTACCGTTGAGCCAACAGTTTCATTGTTTTTAAAATGCCATTAACATATTTTATTTGCTCACCATGAGAACAACCACTCCTTATATATTGCAAGTAATGTTCAAGAACAGTCATTTTACATGTTCAGATGTTGTTGTACTGCCTGTCTTTTTTTTGAAGTGGTCACAGAAAATCCCTCAATAAGACCAGCTGGTGGAATTTTAGGTCAGTGCTGATTCCATTCAAGCAACAGTGACATCATTTTCCTCATATTCCTGGTGCTGAGCTGCCAGGACCTTGAGGAAAATGTCATTGCTGCTTGAGTGGAATGAGCACTCACTCAAGGTTCTGCCAGCTAGTCAAAAAATGTCTATGAGATTTTATGTGAAACCATCAAATAGGAGAGCGTTAAAATAGTATTTGTAAATGACAAACGGCAGTTTCTTCATTTCATATGTAATAAATAAGGCCTGGTTGTCCTTTGTTACAGAAAAGGAGCAGAGTTTTATAATACAGCTACAGTTGATCTTTAATATCAGAATATATTGGCATTTGGACCGGTGTGAGGTGATGTGGTTTTTCCAAGTCCTTTTATAGAATAACACTTCTCTTATAGGCACGATTATGGAAATCTTCAAGAAGCCATCATTGGCGGGGATAAGGTGATTGAAGGGCTGGATCAAGGACTTCAAGGGATGTGCTTGGGAGAAAGACGCTTGGTCACCATTCCACCACACATGGGTCATGGAGAGAATGGAGGTAGGCCCGCCTATTGATTTTATTCTTAACCGAGAGCCAGTAATACTATATATCTTATCACTAGCTATTCTGGTAGGAGCACTTTTCAGTTTGCAAAGCATGCAATAGATGTTGCTGGTAAAACATCAAATATTCTGTTGTATTGAATTATTCTCTTGTTAGGGTAGCTGCATTTCTTACCTGGTTTCCAAAAATGCAGATTGCCATTCTACACAGGTACATTATGATGCCACACATCTCATAAAACTAGAATTGACAGTCCAGCCTCTGGCAGTTAACCAATGAAGTTAATGCATATTATGCTTCTTATGGCTTTTTCATAACGGCAGACGAGCTCTGGAACGAGATTATAGCTGTCAGCATCACCATTTGATGCCACTTTTTGGGTACATTTTTAGACAAGTTATTGCAGAAATTACTCCTTTAAGTTAAAAAATTGGGGGTACAGGGGGTGAAGCTCCTCAGTTAAAATAATGTGATCTCACTACAAATCCTATCCACCAAAAAGCTGCCATGGCTTGAGGCAGCGGGATCTGCACTAGCTCCAACTGATGGCGAGGTGGGTAATGCGTCACACTCCCATGACAGCTACCTGAGTTTCGGAGAGGACCTGGCTCAGTGGGATGGGGTGGTGCTGTAGAACTGCAAGCAGGGGTGGGGCTGGCACCAGGTTCTGCTGCCACAGGGCTGGGAAGTCCTGCCCCTCTGCACGGAGGTATGGTATTCACATGCATTTCCTGCAATTGTGTGAAGAACAGCATGCATAACAAGGTTCTGAGTATGTGTTACATTTATCTTTTTCAGTTTTAACTTGGAAAGAAATAACAACTGTTCACTGCACTTTGAAACAAAGATGAGGTGGTGCCAGGGAGTTGGTTACTGCTCAGTAATCCCACCCCTGTGAACAGCCTAATTCGCTGTGCAGGGGGCAGGATTATCTGCTAGCAACACATCCCACTTGGTCCCTGCCACTTAATTATACACACTGTAATGTCATAGCAGTATATAATACCATTTTTGACATGTCAAAAAAGTGTCTTCTGGCATTATTTTTTTTTTTTTTTTATCTTTCAACCCTTTTGAGCTGCCCTAATCCCCCACAGTCACCCTTCCCCCCGTTGCTTTGTCTCACAGACATGATGTGGTGTTTGGTCTGTAAATATGATAAACCAGTTATTACATGGAAAAAAAAAAGTATGAGGGGAGGTGAGGGTAAATTTCAACTTTTTTTTTTTTTGTTTGTTTGTTACACACTCTCGATTTCTAAAAACTTTTAAAACCACTTCACAAACCTCGGGTGTGTTTATTTAAAAAAAAAAAAAAAAAAAAAAGGCCTCTATATGCTAGTCCATTCTTCATACGTAAACTGCTTAATTTGGTGCAGTTTATCCCATTTAAAAGCAATTGTTGGCTTTTTGCCTTTTTTTTTTTTTTTAATTTATTATGCTTTTTGCCTGCTGGGTGCCGGTAACTTAGCCCTTGGTCATGGCCCCTCTGTACCCTCACCTCCGGCAATCACTGGACTTCTCCACAGTCACCCCTGGCTTGCCCCCCCAGAGGGTGGGGTTGTGGAGCTGTTCCCCTACCAGCTCCGCACTACAAGTATCTGGTGGGGGAGAACTCCAGTATTGGAGGCTAATCGGGGGCCCAGAGGGAAGGGCGCCATGGAGACGACCCAGCAGGATTTTTTTTTTTTCCCCGTAAACAGGGCGGGAATGTGCAATGACTGCCAGAGTCCACCCTGCCCTAAAGTCTTGCCGGTGTCAGCACATTGCAGCGAACCCAGCCTCCGCTGCGTGCTGCTTGTGTGCCGAGCACTCAACTCCCCTCCCTCCCGGAGAAGGAGAGCAGTCCTGGGAACGCCGATCCTTCTCCCTCAGCTGGCCCTCTGATGACCCAGGTCCATTCCCAAAGCCTGGTCACCAGCGTCTCGAGCAGAAATTCAATTTTTTTTTTTCCTTTTTCTAATACCTCAGGCAACATTTGGGGGCCTCCTTCCATCACTCTCAGTGTCCCTTTCCTGACTGTGGAACCCCTGAGGACAGAAAACCCATTCCTGCCTTCACTTACTCCAGACTCTGGCCCTTTGGCAGGTAGTCTGTGTCTTGTCCCTTGCAGGAGGGACCTCAGAGGGGGATCAGGCCTTTGATGATAATGTGATCTTCAACCATAGGATACTAGAGGGGGGGAGCAGGATGAGGATGAGGTGGGCCTGGCAGCCGAGCAGGGTACTGTGGAGTGAGGAGACATCATCTGTTTCATGTCCGCTCCTTATTTATTACCCTGTAGCCCCATCCTTTTTCCCACCTACTGGGCATGCTCCAATGAAGTATCCTAGCCTTGAACCCATCAAGGCTGTCAGAGGGGGATGGGTGAGCACCTCCCCTGCCTCTGCATCACGTATCAAGTGAGAGGGTGCATGCAGCCGCAAGGCTGCTCTGTAAGGGAGCATTGTTCCTTGTCCTGTGACAGTCCCTTCCCCTGGGCCACCAGGAGGCAGTTGCGCATCAGCTTCCCACCCCAAGGTGGGAAGCATCCAAAGCAGATGCAGAAACCTTGCCTTGCCGGTTGGCTCCAGCTTTTTTGATGGGGGACTCCTCAGGTAAGTGATGTATGTAACCAGATACTATGAAATGAACAGAGAAATCCTGAAACCTCATTGGTTGAGAGGTTGTTTCAACTATGCTTATACAGCACAACAGCATGGCTACAAACTACCACCAATCAACAGGTAGTGGGTACTACATAATCCACCTGGTATTCACCTCTTGTACCTTCCTTCAAAATGGCTGTCCTGGCATCATTCATCTACCATCAGTTGTAATAGTCGAACACCTCCCTGCCTAAAAATATCACAACTTTACTGAAGTTCATCTAAACTATTTTCATCTGTGACTTCCCTCCCCCAAGTATTTTTCCATTCAGTCACTGGGGTGGTGGCCTCTCTTAGGCATTGTCCTGGTTGTCTCCTGCCCAGCCTGACCCCCACCTTGAGTCCTCTCACCGAGCTCTGTCAACACCTACCTTTGCCTGGCAAGGGATCCCGTGGCTTACCCCCCAGGGTGGGGCTGCCACTCCTACAGGCGTCCAAGATATCTAATATCATCCAGGCGAGGTGATGCATGAAGGATTGGGACCTAGGTGGGTGGGGTTCAGCGGTGGGCATGGTGATCAGGGCAAGCCATTGCCTGCCATCACCCCGGGGCTTTTCCTTGTTGTGGTGGTCCTTCCCCTAAGCCCTCCCATAGGCGAGCACAAAGGTACAGTGACGTCTGGTGGAGGAGGTGCGCATGGGGTCCTGCCGACGTCTGCTGCACTCTGCCTCCCCACTTGCTAGCAGGCTATGGCACAGTACCCCCATCTACCACTTGGAGGCACCAGAATGCCAAGCCCTGCAGCAATCTCTTCCCAGTAGAAGGCAAGCTGTCGGACACCCCATACTTCTCCTCCCCTGCTGACCCCCGGCGGCCTGCGCTTGTTCCCAAACACTGGTCACTGGTGTGGCATGAGGTGTGGCATCCAGCACCTCAAACCTTTGTGCATCTGAGCCAGCTTGTGACTTCCCTTTTGAACTGACACCAGCTATGGCTTCTGTTTGCCACTGACTGAGTCTTTTGTCCAGAATGGCTACCAACCTCAAATTCTGTCAGTGACTCTCACTCTCATTGGCTACTGCAGACCGTGTAATGGCCATAGTCCACAACCCCCAACCTACAGCTCACCTACTGAACTGCTGTGGTCTGCAGCCTTTAGAAACCTAACCACATGGTTAGACGCACACAAACTTCCCTCTAATGGATTCACAACAAATTTATGCAAAAGGACACACACACACACACACACACACACACACACACACACACACACGCGCGATTACAGTACTCTTTTCATAAATATGTCACTGTCACTTGGGGACCACGCAGTTACCATGCAGTACACTTTTTTAACATAAGAACACTTGGGCATCATGATGACACAGTAATCCTTTTGTAGTAGGCGCATGGGCACAGACCCACCTAGCTTGTACTAGCAGGTCACAAAGATATTCTCTGATTTATGGAGTGACATCCTTCATCCACAAGTAGATTTAGCCTCTAGAGTGAAATGATGGACAACAGATTATACTTTTATACCAGTGTCATCTTATGGTAATGGCAGCATGGTACTCTTGTGTTTTCAAAAGCCATACAAAATCCTGTAGCAACCATAGGTTGGTTTCTTTCTTACCTATTTCAGTACGTACAGTTCTACCTTTTGTAAATTGGAAATCGGTAAAAATTAAATTACAAAGAGTGTCCCAGCAGACGCTCTCCTTCTCTTCCTCCTCGGGGTGGGAGGATGCATCCTCTGCCGCAACACTGCCAGCTGGCAGGGCCAAGGGAAGGTGGGGACACAGCTGATGCCGGCAGGCAGATACACACACACACACACACACACACACACACACACACACACACACTGTCAGCGTGGGCAGGCCAGCCTTGGCATCCATGCATGACGCATCTCCAGGGTGATGGGAGAAACTATGGAAAAGGCCCTGCACCTCCATGATGAAGGCTATGGCAGCTCCAGCGCCACTGCCTCCTCAACGCAGCGCAGCCTGAGGAAATGCGCAAGTTCAGGGGTTCCCCTCAGCGCCACCTAGGGGGGCATAAGCCAGAGCTCCATGGAAGTATGTGACCATGACTGGGGGAGGCACGAGGTAGCTGGTGGACCAGCGGCCTAGGAGGGGACTGGAGAGAAGGTAGGGAATAAAAAAAAAAATAAAGTAAACTGTTGTCCATTAAAATGAATAATTTCAAACAAAAAACAGGCTTTTTTTTTTCTTAAGATCCATTTCATAATTGCAATAAGACAGTTCAGTGTCTGCATTGTGTGGGAGGATGGCACATCTTCTGGTGGCTAAAGGCACTCAGCGTATGCCTTGTGCATCACACCCCACCCAGGGCATGCTGTTATCCCATGACAACTTGCATCTTGTTGTGTCTTGCTGCCTAACTGTATCACTCGTCTTACTTTTGTGTCCCCCATTGAGGCCTGCAAAAACAAAAGTTTCTCTGCTTTTGGGGAATCGTAGTGCAGCACACAAAATAACATTCCTTATTTCACACCAGCGAGAAAAGGCAAAGCCATTTGGTACAGTAGTAGTAGTAGTATTGCTATGAAAGGGTCTGGCTTTTAGACACGGGCACTCTGTGATTTGTTCCCTTGGCTACATTTGGTGTTGGAGTTGGGACACACCATAGTATGACTGTTACAAGCCAGAACATTCACACAGCTCACAGGTTTTCCTGGGGTGACCCTGGTGTTAAGGGTGGGTGCCATCCTTTCAACCAGTTGCCTCACAAATTAGGGACAAGGCTAAAAAAGTAAGAGACTAATGACCAAAACTGGGCTCCAATGTTGAAAAAAATAAATAAATAAAAATAAGCTCATAAAACTATAACGATATAGGGCATAATAGAAAAAACATGTGAAGGATAGCTAGACTATAACGGTAATGTATGACATTATTTTTATAAGTTTTGGGTCCACTTGGAGGGCCTCTAATGGATATATGAGTGTCATCTCGTGCATTCTTGGGACCAGAGGATTGTGAATCAAACGTAAGCAGTTCTATGATCCTAAGGACGCAAGAGGTATGTATCCATAAAATTATTTTAGAAAATGGGCTAAGGATTTCCCAGACTCTGATTTGGCTGATGCCATTGCCAGTATGGACATCTGTGAGACAACTGAGCCCAGGTAAAAAAGTGCCAGTGCCAATCAGCCTTATCACCGATATCATGGTGCCACTCAGAATTTTGAAATGCTGACTGACCACCATGTTTTTTTCTCGCTTTCTGAGCGGGCCTTCAGCTGGTGACTGATTCTCTCTCTCACACACACACACACACACACACACACACACACACACACACACACACAAGTTTAGCCTAATTATAAAGTAAAGACAAACTGCCTACTGTTTTAAATGCTAGAGTGACTAGATATTGTCCCTCACCTATCTAAAAACATTGCCCCTATCCCCCGGCCGCCTTCCTGCTCTCTGTACTGCCACAAGTCAGTAGCGCACCTCCATCTGCGCTAGACCAAAGGAAGAAACTACCACTTCTCTCATGTCATGTTGCTCTCGCTTTGCTATTACAGTGCTACCAAACCTGATGAACACACTCCATGACAAGGTACACTGATTTTAAAATGGACTATAAGGGGAAGGGCATTAGAGGGGAGAAGATTTAAAAAAAAAAAAAAGAAAGAAAAAGACAAGTGCAGTCCTTATTAACAGTCACACAACACAAGACTCAACAGCATCCCCTGCTGCTATTAGCAACAGTATAGGGCTTACTTCACAAGAACTTTTTTTTTTTAATTATCTACAGTATGTTTTTTAGATTTTTGTTTTCTAAAATACAATCTTAAGTAGCACCCTCCAGGTGGGTGATATGGGCAATACCCAGCCCTTTATGGGGCTATAAGGCCCTCCCCTTACGGTGTTGGACCTCATTTAAACCCCGGTAGGTGGGTATAGCTCAGTACCATCCACCCTGGTGGGTATTATTGCTTGCATAAATCGATGACTTTTTTAAAAATAAAATAAAAAGTCCTTTTTTTTTTTAAATTTAAAATGCTAACCACGCGAACGGTCAGCAAGAAACTTGTTTCATTAGGTCAGGATGCGAGATACTCTTTCAGTACCTCATGCACAGCTGAAGGAAGTCTGCCAAGGGATGCCACCTTCCTGGAGAGGAGAGCTGCTTTTCTGGCAGCTCCATCCAGCTCCACCCTCTTCTGTCCCCCCCTCACCAATCTCGGACTGCCTCCCTCCTCCCCTTTTCCCTCTCCCTATGACTCTGGCACTTCTTATCTTTTGTCTGTTTTCTCTGACAAATGCCACTGGCTGACTTGCTTACAATGTTACCCTTGAATTGTATTACTCTGTTTGTAATGTGTGTCTTGATGTTCCCCATAATTTGTATTTCTTTGATGTGGAACCTTTGTAAAAGAGCCTTGGCTCAAAGGTATTTGTAATCCTAGACTTGATAAATAAAATAAATAAAGGGTGGTCAGCAATGCTTCTGCAATCTGGAATATTTATTTTATTTTTTAACACTACACTATTTGCCTACCAGCTTGCCCCCCCCCCCCCAAAGACACCTGAAATTCCCAGGGCTTGCCTTATGCCTGGCCCAGGAGAGATGCCTGCAGGGGGTCGGGCATCATCATGCCGCTGGAATGGTTTTCTCCTCCACTTTTATCCCATGGTCCCAGGAGTGGCGGCATGCGCATGGTGGCACACATGTGCGCCACTGCCGTGGTAACAATCCCTTCTGCCCACCTGTTGGTTTAGCACCTATGCACCCTCTAGCCTTTACTACCTCTTGGCCTCCACCATGAGGCAGACAACAGTCAAAGGATGCCACCTTCCCTCCCCGGAGAGGAGAGCTGCCTTTCTGGCTGCTCCATCCAGCTCCACCCTCTTCTTACCCTCCCCATACCAACCTCAGTCTGCCTGTGCTTGTTCCCGAACCTGGGTCATCGGTGTGGCATGAGGTAAGGCGTCCAGAGCCTTAGCGCCACCAGGCCAGCTGTAATGTAGAATACTTTCTAAATACCTACCCTTCAGTGGCAGAAATACCAGACTGAGAACAGATCAGGGAATGTTTTACTGAGTTTTATAGGACAAAAGAAGGCTCGAGGCTCACCACGATTGTCCCCCACACTACATGGGACATTAGTCATTAACTGCGGTGAGGTAGAATTTAGCCAATCATGTTATGAGTCAAAATCAAGGCTGTCCCTGACAATTGGGGACACATACATTATAGCCAGGTATGGTGGAAGCACTTCCAATTAGAGGTCATCACCTTGCCACTTCCTGGTTTACAAGAGCCTATTTAAAAAAAATAAATAAATAAATAAATAAAATGGCTTCACGAGATCTGGTACCTGAGCATGCATTGTTAGCTTTTTAAAGGGGAACAGGACATCACTACGTACTCCATTTGCATTTTGTGTGCAAAAAATCTTTTTACTTATTATTTTATGATGATATATATCGGACTAATTTTGCTTACTTCCAGGCTGACACTTTCTGTAACTACAAATCCCAGAATCCCCTGCAGCTGACATCAGTGCAGGACTGCAGCAGTGGGAGATTCAGCAGCCTGCAGTGCAATTCAGAGTTTATATAAACTGTTTTTTTGTTTGTTTGTTTTTTGTGCTGGCATGGATGTAGGAAGGCATACTCCATGTACTCCATTGAGTACAGTTTTATTTTAGGGGGAACAACAAGGCTCTGCACTGCTACAATTATTTCATGACACACTATGCTAAACCAGCTGATCCTTTCTTTAATTCCTGGAGTCAAAACTAGAAGGGTAACTAGAAGGGTTGGCCACTGAGGATTGCCTTTGCGTCCAAGGGACCATACGACACTACAGCTTCTGAAGTGTTATGTTGATGTCTGAGTGAGCAGTGTATGACAGCTGTATTTACCAGTGCATGAATGGGAGAAAACAACTAGTCCCATGATGTATAAAATTGTTTACAGTACCAGATGGGGCAACAAACATGGTCCAGGGGTACAAGTTTTTACTGTCTCGCTATACCCCTGTTTGCTGATCCCACTGTCCTGCCAGGGCCAAGTACAGTCATAGAGGACATTACGTAGCACACCAACATGGTTTTGCACACAAAGTGCAAACTGGGACCAGGCCTATACTTGGATGTGGAGCTCTAAGTCTGAATGTTCCCCTTAATGCACAGATTCTCTCTCAGTAAATAAGGTTTCAGGATTATCCCTTGCCATTTGATAAGTAGTTCTCTTTTTCACTTGTCCCTCTTGCTGTTTAGCTCGTGGTGTGCCTGGCATCGCTGTCCTGATTTTTGACATCGAACTGAATCATTTTGAGGAGGGCCTTCCAGAGGGGTACATGTTTGTGTGGCATGAAGACACACCGCCTAATCTCTTTGAGGCAATGGATCTCAACAAGGATGGGGAGATGGTGCTGGAGGAGGTATGTGTGTACAGAATAAAGTCATCAAACTGCTGTTGCGTGGCCGACAGGGAGTAACCGTGCATTCAAAGTTCAGCTGCTGGACTTGCTCTGACCTGGCACTTGGCTTTGTCTTTTGTTTCATTCTGGAATCATAGGGCCAAATAATCCCAAGATAACATTCAGGATTCTAAAGCACCAGTGCATGATAGCAGTGAAAATATTGACCTCTGAGCTTTTTATTTTATTTAAAGGGACACTGTCAACCAAATTTGCATCATGTTTTTTCTAGTTTAAAACACACATTTTATGATTGTTTGCCTTCTCTGAAATGCATTAATGTTGCTGGTTGTTTTATCTGCTTCCTTATTTAGTATAACTGAAATGTATGCCAATTGTGTAATTCTACCCAACATTGTTTTGTTTCAAATCCTTCCTCTACTGTTATTGCATAGTGAACATTAGGGATCCCTCTCCCCCACCCCAAAAAAACAAACAAAAAAAAACAGTGCAGCCACTCACATTGCACTAGTCTCTCTCTGCATCGTGAGCATCCAGACTGTTCTGGGGTGTTCCAAAGTCCAATAAAGGTGCAGTAGGAGTTGATCAAGAAACGTAAACAAACACTTTTTTGCGTGGTAACACCAGTATGGTAAACAGTCAGTTTTTTCTTTCACTTTTGAAAAGAAAAAATGAATTCTAATCAAATTAGTAGCTACATCTACAAATTCTAGAGAAGGTGATCCACCACAAAATGTGGTGTTTAAACTAGGGACACTTTGAGGTTAAAATGGGTTGACAGTATCCCTTTAGGATTGCCACCTCTCTCCTGATTGGTACAATAACCTTTCTTCTTCTTTTTGAGTCTGCATTGGCAGTTTGTTTTTCACATCTGAAATAATAAAAGGAACGCTCCTTTTAATATGGCTCAATCCAGGTTTTCATCAGTATTCTCTGTTGGGTTTGAACATTCATTCTTCAACATCACTTTTCTTGTGACTAAAATGGACTAGCATGCAGTAGACACTGTTTGCTGACCTTATGGGACAAGTGTGCGAAAACTGCTGAGTACACTGAAAACCTGGTTCATGCCATATTGAATGGAGCACTTTTTTTTTTTTTTTTTATTCAAATGACAAAAAAAGTGCTAAGGCAGACTTAGTGATGTTCCAACCTAATGTAATAAGGTATTGGGCTTCATAGCACGATACCTTATCGCAGCGTTAGCTGATTGCTAAAAGTAACATTTCTAATTGTGTCGTCCTAGTTTGGGAAGGGATGGCACCTGCTGCTGAACACATGGCCAGCCAATCCTTTCCAACTTCCCGATTTGCCTGCTCTGCCCCCGCGCTCAGACGTTTCGTGATGTCTAAAGTAGGGAGAGCATGGGGGTGCACCCCATCGAAGTCGATAGGGGCAGTTTTTCAACGCCTTTTTTTTTTTTTGGTAACTTTAAACAATCTTAGCGGGACATGAAAGTCACCGCTCAACTTATAGGGGCTGTATTAGTTGAACAGTGGCTTTTATTTCCTTAACTGCTCCCACAAACAAAACTGTTGAATGGCCAATGGTAGTAAACAACAAAACTAGAGATCCCTTTAGATGGATTTTGTTTTTCCAACACTTGTTTAGTCAGAGTCAAAATATCAGTACAAAGACTTTACAAAATGTACAAACATACAGCAATTCAGTACAAATCTCATTAAAATATACAAGTGAACAATACCTATTTTGCTAGATCCTCACTTGATCCTGCTCACTAAAACAGAAGGGGCTGGAACAACGGCAGACTTTTCCACAGTCCCGTGTATGTATATAGAGTAACATTACACTAACAGTCAGTGAAAGAACTACCACACTTCTTTATCTGTACTTCCCAGCATGTGTACTGTGTCTATAAAATGAGTAAGGAGTAATCTTGTACTGTGATTGGCAGACTTGAGTCACATGACTGTGCAGTTACTGCAGCATAACTGCACCTGGTCAGTTACAATGTATTTTCCTTTGAGCTTTTGGGGACTTCACATCCCATGTGGTCACCTCACCAGAAGAATATAGTTATAGCCACAATAATAGCGCACACTAGCTAGTGTTCCACATACTGTGCAGGAGATACTCACTGTTTCATTGTGTGAAAAATACAGAATGCTTACAGATCAGAAAAGCAACTCTCATTGGGAGTTCCAGGCAGAAACGTATCATGAACAAAAGTTCATCAAAACTTCAGGTGTGTAATAGGTATAAGGAAGAATTTTTTTAAAATGGATGGCTCTTACCCTGAACTTCTTGAGAGGATTTACAATGATGATTACAAGGAGATGAGGAAGGGCAATTTAAGCCAACAGTGGTGAGGAGAGGGTCAGAAGAAGGGAAGCAGAGACAAAGGGGCCCAGGCCAGGAAGAACGATTGCCGGGGAAACCAGGTCAGGAGACAAAAGACAAATGGAAGGAGGAGATAGGGACTTGTGAGGGGAGGCGAAGAAGTGGCAAAAGTCATGGAGTGGAAAGGAGAGAACAGGTTACTATGAAGAGAGAGGGAGCGGGCATTTGTGAAGGGTCTTCAGAAAATAGTTGTGCACTGCTAGAGAGGAAGAAGGTGGAGAGGAAATGATGAAATTAGAGGAGTAATTGATAAATGCCTGGACCAAACTGGAGTAGGGGGAAGTTCTGCTGGGAGAATTGCAACAGGGGTAAAAAGGGGAAATAATGTGCAGGAGGAAGAAGAGGAGCTGGAAATGAGAGAGGGAGATGAATGGAAGCAAGCAGGGAGTAAGAGGGGTGGAATCTTAGTGCTGGGGGACTCAATACTAAGAGGAGTTAGGTGGGGTAGCAAGGGGGAGAGGCATAGTCGCATTTGGGTGGAGGCCATGCCAAGAATGACAGTGGAAAGGGTGGGACAGTCTGTTCTGAAATATGCTAGAAGGGGTAGAGACAAGCCTCATTTAATTATACATCTTGGGACAAACAACCTGGCTGACAAGACAGTAGATATAGTCCAGAGGAGGTTTGAGGAACTAGCACAATTATATGAGGGGGCAGGAAGATCAGTAACTTTTTCTGAGATCCTTCCAGTGCCAAAGGCAAGCACAACAAGAAAGCTGAGAATACAGGAATTTAACGGATGGCTAAGAACCTGGTGTTGTGCTAAAGGGTGTGGGCTGTTTGGGGGGAGACCTGGGATGACAGTAGGCTCTATGCCAAGGACAGACTACACTTGAGTGAGGAGGGAAAGAAAGTGTTGAAATAGAGGATGGAAGAGTATATAGAGGAAGTTGGGAATTTAAACTAGGAGTGGGGGGTGGCAGTTGGGGAAGAGATATGCAGAGACCACAGGTTGGGAAATCATATGAGCTTACACCCCATAACAGTGACAAAGGACAAATATGAAATTACCGTGGTGATGCTAGAAAGGGGGGCAGGATGGGGAGGAGTGGAATGTGGTTACCCTTAATGCTAGAGCCTTGGGAGGAAAAACTGCAGAGTTACAGGTGCTCATGGCAGAGGGAGAGGTGAACATTGCAGCCATCACGGAAACATAGGCCACCAATATAATCACTGGGACCTGTCTGTACCAGGGTACAGGTTATTTGTCAGGACAGGGTGATTGGGAAAGGGGGGTGGCACTATATGTGAAGGAAGGACTGAAGTGTAAGGGAGGAAGGGGAGGAGGGTAATACGGAGTCACTTTGGGTGCAAATCCAGGATTCCAAGAATAGGATTCTTAGAATGGGAGTGGTGTACAGGCCACCATCTCAGACGGAGGACTTAGACAGGGAACTAGCGGGACAGATCAGGAGTACCTGTGAGAAGGGCAGTGTGGTGATTCTGGGGGACTTCAACATGCCAGGAGTGGACTGGAGCATCCCAACAACCAGGAACAGAAGGGAGCAGGTACTGCTGGATCCCTTTCAGGACAGCGTCCTGCTGCAAATGGTCAGTGAACCAAACAGGTTAGGGAATACCCTTGACCTTGTGCTGGCAAATGGGGACTTTGTGAGAGAACTTACAGTGGAGGAACCGCTGTCAGGGAGTGACCACCACTCAGTATGGCTCACATTGGATATGGGCAAGGAAGGAGTGGAATCTGGCACAAGAGTGCTGGACTTCAGGAGGGCCAACTTTGGGAGGGTGGGGGAAGTGGTAAAAGGGTACTTGGTCAAAATTTAGTCTAGTATGGATACTAACCAGAGGTGGGAGCTCATAAAGCTGGGGATAGTGGAGGCAACTAAAACCTGCTGCAAAGCCCAGAGCAAGAAGGCTAAGGCTAAAAAACCGAGCTGGCTGAGCAAGGAGGTCATGGAAAAGGTAAGAAGGAAAAGAGCTGCCTTTAGGAAGTACAAGAAAACAGGGAGTGGAGAGGACAGGGAGGAGTACTTGACAGAATCGAAGGAGGTGACAAGGCAGTAAGGGGAGCCAAAGCATCTACAGAAGTCAGGCTGGCACAAGGCATTAAGAAGGGAGAAGGACTTCTTTAAGTACATCAGGAGAAAAGGAGCTGTAAGACCACATAGTAAGGATTAGGAGGAGGAGGTTGGGTGGAAGCAGGGTGCGATAAGGCAGAAGCACTAAATGAGTACTTCTGCTCAGTATTTACTGAAGAGAAGAGGGGTTTGACACCCAAAGTGGGAGAAATGGCAGAAGCGGGGGAGTGGTAACAGATGGGAAATCATGGAGGCAGAGTTCAAGAGGGTTTGAAGGCACTGAGGGTGGACAAGGCACCAGGCCCAGATGGCATCCACCCCAGGGTACTAAAGGAGCTGGCAGAGGTCCTTGCAGGACCTTGGCAGACCTATTTAATGCTTCACTACATTCGGTGTGTACCTCGGGACTGGAGGATGGCTCATGAGGTGCCCCTCCACAAGAGTGGCCCCAAGGATGAACCGAGAAACTACAGACCAGTGAGCCTCACATCCATCGTGGGTAAGCTAATGGAGACTATCCTGAAGGAGAGGCTGGTGGCCCTCCTAGAGGCCAAAGGACTACAGGACAGCAGACAGCATAACTTCATATGTGGCAGATCCTGCCAAACCAACCTGGTCGAGTTTTATGACTGGGTAACTAGGCAACTGGACAGGGACCATGCAGTGGATGTCCTGTATCTGGACTTCAGTAAGGCATTCGACTCGGTGCCACATGGGAGGCTGGGAAGGAAGTTAGTAGGCACAGGTGGGTGCAAAGCTGGTGAGATGGGTAGGAAACTGGCTGCAGGGAAGAGGGTGGTGGTGGGTGGGGAGCTCTCACACCCAAGGGCAGTGACTAGCGGTGTTCCACAGGGCTCAGTGTTGTTTGGGATATTCTTTGCAGACATATCATGGGACATCAAGAGCAAGATCAGTCTGTTTGCTGATGATACCAAGGTTGGCGCGGTGGTGGATTACCTAGGGGATGGCAGGGGTTGCAGAATGATCTGGCAAGCTTGAAACCTGGTCAGACACCTGGCAACTGGGGTTTAATGCCAAAAGTGCAAGGTGCTGCATTTTGGGATGAAGAACCCAAGGAGGAGTTACCAGCTGGGGAGTGCAACTAGCCCAGACAGAGGAGGAGAAGGATCTGGGTGTGCTCATTACAGGGTCAATGAACAACTCGGCACAATGTAAGAAGGCAGCTGCAAAGGCCAACAAAATGCTGGGTTGTATTGCAAGGGGTATATCCTCGAGGAGGGAGGAGGTGATTCTGCCACTGTATATATGTCCTTAGTTAGAGCACACCTGGAGTACTGCATGCAGTACTGGCTTCCGTATCTGAAGAGGGACATTAAGTTACTGGAGGGAGTGCAGCACACAGCGACAAAGATGATCAAGGGGCTGGGGGACTTATCATATGAGAGGAGGTTGAAGGAGTTGAACATGTACTCACTGGATGAGAGGAGAGACGGGGTGACATGATTGAAACCTTTAAATACATGAAAGGAATAAACAAGACGGGTACAGAGGGGCTGTTCAAAGTAAGGAAGGGGAGGGCCACCAGGGGCCATGATATGAGACTGGAGCGAGGAAGGTTCAGGAGGGAGATGAGGAGACACTTTTTTACAGAGAGGGTGGTGGCTGGGTGAAATGCATTACCTGCTGAAGTGGTATGCAGTAGAACAGTGGACTGCTTCAAACGAGGATGGGACAGGACAAGGGGAAGGGTGGAAGGGAGGGGCAGCTGCAGAATAAGGGGTGCTAGCTGCACATTCGAGCAGACTTGATAGACCTCTAGGCCTTTATCTGCTGGCAAATTTCGTATGTACGTATGTTCGTACAAGCATTTTGCTAGCTTCTGCCAATGATCTGAACACTGCTTCACTGATTTTAGGGGATACTTATAACTTCTTCATCTTTTCAGAATTTGTTCTGAAGTGCTTCATTGTGCAATATATGTTGTGTTTCTGCCTGGAACTCCCAATGAGAGTTGCTTTTCTGATCTGTAAGCATACTTATGTAGTCTGATTTTTAAACCATCACCGGTCCCTGCCTCTGCGGCCTCCTCTAGCAGCCTAGCCTATTCCACTGACTAACCACCCTTTGAATGAAAAAAATGTTTTGGATGTTTCTTCTTGCCCTGGCCCTTCAGCCTTAGCTTGTGACCATTTGTTCTGCTATCCAGCAATAAACATAAACTCTTCTCCCTCCTGCACTTTTTGAATTCTCACCACTCCTCTTCTCCACAGTGAGAAAAGCTAAGTGCTTCGATCACCCCTCCTAGCTCAGCCCCTGCACACTGTAATCATTTTTGTTGCACTTTACACTGTGCTTTCTACAGTACAATTTACATTAAACTTGCACCATTGAGCTGCTTTTCCATTTCTCAGGGGTTTGCATAAATATTGTGGATCCAGCACAAAGCCTTGCAAAACCTGCTGCCAAAGAGTTGCAAGTCAGTTTTGCAATGTATCATGATAGAACTACAGAAAGTGCAGATGTATTTCACTTGAGTTGCGATAACATTTCGTAAACGTTGAAAAGCAGTACAAAGTGAATTACCGACATTAAAACAAACAATGCAAAATCAACTCGTTGCACGACAGTTTAATGTGAACTGTACTTGACGGTGTGCATTACTGTGAGATAAATGTCACGCCTTGGGAAGTGAGGCACAAAGCAATGTTGAGTGCCTTTCACACCTGAGAAGTGCCATCGCCCCACACTTGTACACATATTGGAGTGCCTTATTGGGATTCAAAGATGGTTCCTCTGAGTTTTTGTTTTAGAAGCTGAGTAACGAGATTCAAAAAATTAAGCATTTCTGACCTAAGCTGTTGTGCTGGAATGACACACTATCATGTAATCATACCTGACAAATCACCAGTCTTTGTTTCTCCTACTCATTTGGTAATGCACCTTTACAATCTGTTTTGGACTGTGGTAACCAGAACTGCATGTTATATTCTGAATGTGGCCACACTAGTGTCCTCTGCAGCTGTAATATCCCTTCCCTTGCCCTACTCCTGCAGCCCAGCATAAGGTTAGTCTTGCTTCCTGCAGCTACACATTACTGGAAATTCTTCAACTTCCCATCTGTTGTCATCCCACACCTCTTCCCTGCCCTGTTACTGCTTGCTCCTTTCCTTTAAATTTATATATATATATTTTAGCAACTAGGTAAAATATTTTGCACTTTTCCACATTTAGTTACATACGTTGCCTGCTTGCCAGTCCCCTGCCACAGTGGGTCAGTGTCCTATTGCAGCCCTTCTATCTTCATCTGAGTCCACCGCTCTATGTAAAGTTAGTTGTGCCACTTCCAACTCTTTCATCCAAGTCATTTATATAGATGTTGAACAAGAATTGTCCCTTTAAATAGCCTCTGTTGGACTCCACTTGTAACTTTCCTCCACCTATATGTGCTCCCGTGGCCCATCAACCTCTGCTTCCTATGCCTTCTCCCCCCAACACATGCAGTCCTATGCTTTTTATTTTGTATAATTCCTTCTCAAGAGGTACTGTATAAAAAGCCTTGCCAATGTTTTGATATTCGATATGCACTGTCCTTTTGTCAGAATCTTTGGTCACCCCTTCAAAAAAAACGTCAAATCAGTCTGTCTGACTTTCTTTTTTGGTTTTATTTGATATTCTGTTTTTTGTTCCTGTTCACAGCAGAAGCTCTTGCTGAGTTAGGCAACCTCCCAGCCTCATCCACTTCATCTGTTTGTTACTCGCCTCCTCTAACTCTGGACTTACTCCTCCAAGATGCGGTCCACAGGGAGTGAACACCCCGAGTTGCATACTCAGCAGTATAGAGGAGGCAGTATAGTGCAGTGGTTTAAGGCTGAGCTGCAAACCTGGAGACTGGGGTTTGAATCCCACACCCCCACTTGCATACCGTGAGACCCTGACAAAGTCACTTAACTTCCTTGTGCTCCCAGGTTGCACCTGGAAACAAGCTTTAGCTTAATGTGCCTTTCCTGGTTACACAGTTTTCCCTTTCCTGGTTAAACAATTTCCCCTTCCAGTATAGTACTGGAAGATGGCTGACTGTGCTTCCATTGGGATCAGAGGGTAGCACCTTGTTTGTGTGTCTACAAGGTGTTTTCCCTTTATTTTCCTAGCCCATAGGATGCCAGTGATGGTGGTTCAGAGGTGCACATGCATGCATATTCATGTCTGTGTGTACCAGAGCCAGTCGGCATTTTCTTTCCCCACTGAGCACTCCGTCTTCATAGCACTCTGCAGCCCTCCTTCCACTGAGAAGGCGAGTGCCCTCTGTAACACCAGATCCTGCTCCTTTGGCCATGCCTCCCAAGTCCTAGGCTCATTCCTGAACTAGGTTGCTGGTGTATTGAGCCGCAGTCCTATCACTCAGTTGACGGCCCAGTTTGAGTTCCCCTTTGGGAACCAATGCAGGCAAACATTAAAGTAAACTTCTCAGTGCTGTGCCGTCCTTCCCTTGATTATTCTCTTGAACATTTTAGCTACAGTTGTATTTTTATGAATTTTGACATCTGTGCCTTTGACAAGACGATAGATGCTACTGATCACATTCCTTGTTTCCATAGTTCTCGAACTTCATCAAGTCTCAGGTGGCAGAAGGGAAGGGTCGCCTGAGTCCAGGAGAGGACCCAGATAAGATAATCTCTGACATGTTTGGCAACCAAGACCGAAACAAGGATGGCAAAATCATCGCAGAGGAACTGAAACTAAAAGCAGAAGAGGACAGAGAGAGAATTGAACATACAGAGCTTTAGATGGGGGACTGTGCCCCACTGACTGTCAGCAAAGCTTAACACCTGAGACAATCTTCACCTTTGTGTGGCCCTTGATCAGACAGAATTTCATTTCTCCCCAAGAATGCTGGGAAACAGTATTTTGATTTCTGTTATGTCGAGCCATTGATTCCCTGTCTGATGGAGTAGTGGTTCTTCGCAAATAGATGGTAACAACCCACAGTGCAAAATATAACATTTGGGTTTTAAATGTAGGGTATCCTTTCTTTTTGTTAAGAAAAAAGGCGAGTTTAAAATCAGAAACTGAACTTGGTTTCCAAGGGATAGCCTGGAACAGACATGTAGACATGACCATAAGATCTGGCACGCTTCTTGTTTGCAAAGTACTGTGACTAGTGTGCAATACTGTCTATTGTAAAGGTGGGACGGAATTATTTATCACCTTAAATCCTACCCCCAAATTGAGCAGCCTTTTTTTGGGGGGTGGGGATTTGCACCAAAATCATTTTTAAACAAGGTCTTCCACAGCGATATATTTCAGTCTTTTCACATCCAGCATGTTTTCTTTATAACATTTACACTACACGCAGTGAACAGTGTTTATTTCTGCTATGTTTATTCAGGAGCAAGAGAGTGTGTGTGTGGTGTGTGTGTGTGTGTGTGTGTGTGTGTGTGTGTGTGTGTGTGTGTGTGTGTGTTTTATGAGGGCCAGAAAGCCTGTAATTTGGGATGTTTTCCCCGAGGATGTTGCTATATCTCTTACTGTAGTCATCGTCTTTTGGTTTTTGCCTTATTTAGTGCAGATTGATGCAACTCTTTTTTTTTTGGGTGAACAGGCGCCTAGTAATGGGGCAGGCATCCAGCCAGAATGGACAGGGGGATCCATTCACATCTAATACAGATGAGTGGGCCGCATCTCAAACATACGATGTTTCAGCTCTCTGGGTACGTTTTGAGAAAAACCTTGATGCACATGACTGAAATATAAAGATTTTTGATTTTCTTTAATGCACTGTAGCTTATGTTTTGAACCACAGAAATCCCCCCACATTAATTATTCCTTAATGTTTCATTTGAGAAATATACCACTCCATCCCTTGTCCTAGAAATAAGTTCTGTACTTCCTGCACTAGCCCTGGATCAGAAGGCATGATTTGAGAGTTTGGACTAAATTTACGCTTTACCCTCAACCTTATTGTTGCCTCCAGTTCTGTTAAGTCAGCGCCACTTTGCCTTCTGCCCATTAACCTCATTGTATACTAGGCCATGCTCCACACAGACCATTAGCACCCAGGTCAACCTGTGGGTAAAGCCCCCCCTCCCCCAAACAGCGGGCCTCATGGAGATTCCCAGGATTACTCGAAATTTGACTTGGGCAGGGAGGTGCTGGGGCGTGCCTAGCACAAGTGACGTGGGGACGGCTGCTTGGTTTCATGATCATGGCAGACCAGTTTTGTCCTGTTTAGTCCCATCCCCCTACCTCATTTCTAGAGCATTCTTGTCAGGCCTGCCTGAGGGGGAAGGCTGCACAGTGTTGTATATTCACTCACATAATATCCAATGCCCACTGCATTCCTAGACTGCCCCAGGCAGGGGTGAAAACCAGGATCTCTCACGTGGGAGAGTGACACACTCCAGAAGCACTACTGGGACAGGATACTGATCCTTTCTAGGATTTGGCAATAGCCTTTCCTGATCAAACATCCATGTGATCCGGGGTACAAACTATGCATCTTGTCTGGACCATCTACTGCATGTGTAAGCATAGATGCCATATGTGTTGGTAAAGCGGCATAGCTCTCCGGGGTTTAATTTATTTTGTACCTGTATCATTATGGCAAGTTTATTTCCTCTTTTGTTTTCTGAAAAAAAAAAAAGGTTACAACATTTACAAAGAGACAAGTGTCTTTTGTTAAGCTCATACCAAATGCAAGTCTTGTTTGCTCAAGGATAATTGTGTCCATTCTAAGAATGATACCATGTGATTGTGGAGTGATACCTCTGCAGTGTTAACATGACATGTTTGGAAAGGTTTTTAAATAAAGCTTTCATAAAAAAAAAAATAATTTCTGTGTTTTGTTTTGGCATTCCAGCTGTTGATAATATAGCAAGTATGGAAAGAAAGGAAACTAACTTGGTTGGTTTTGCAAGCAGTAGAGAATTCATGGCAGTTTGCAGCAGTAATTAAGACATGCTGTACGATTTCAGAAAGGCTAAGAAAAGCTCAACGGTGGCTTGTTAAAAGCAGTTGCTGACCCAGCCCAGTAGCCCTACCACTTGCGATGCTGACATCCTGGGTACAGGAACGAGCCCAGAGTGTCAAGAGGACTGGCAGAGGGGAGGTAGCATAATCATCTGTTGGACAGCTCTCGGTGGGGGGGGGCGGGGTTGATGCAGCACCCAGGGTCATGCTAACTTCTAGCAGAAACTTGGGAGTACAGTGGCCAGGAACTGTGAGACTTGAACAAAGGTAATGACAGATGTCAGTATGTAGTGTGTGGAAGCACACATGGCTACGCCTGCATGTCCATTGTCACGAGAGAAACCATGTAAAAGTCCCCACGACTTGACCCCCAGCCGAATGACTCCCAGAACTGCCAACCGGGGAGGTTGATCTCTCACTCTCCCTGAGCTCCCCAGGGGAGCACCACCTTGGGGAGTAAGCCACAGGCTGGTAAATACAAAATCACACATGCCCCCACAATGCAAAGCATCATGGGCTGCATATGCAAATCACCACAGAATGTTATGCTGGTCCAACTTTAAGCAGAATTGCATGGTGCCGAAAGGCCTCTCACACAGTTTGCAAAGGGTGCTAACAGAAGACCTGGGAGGATGCTGGTCTGGGATGGAGGGGTACTCTAATGAGGATTATGTAGGATACATCCCTGCAGAGCAGTGGAGCAAAATAGTTAAAATAAATAAATAAACATAAATAAAAGCAGTTGCTGATCATGAAAAGCTGTTTCTGGGTACTATAAAACTTTTCCAGAGCTACACTAAGCTGTGCAAATCTCTTATTTATTTATTCCCCAAGTCAAATATGGACTAGTTTATAGCCTAGTGGAAAACTACTGCACCTTTAAGAAACCTTTCCACTAAAAGGTACAACATAACTATTGAATAAACTCAGATGAGAGTCATCACTTCTTTGATCTGTAAACACAGGAATTTTATTTTTTATCATACATCTGTCCATGTCTCTCAAATGCTTTGTGGTATCTTTTACACTGCTTTGTCAGAGTGGCTCGGAGAAGATAACTTTCTCACTCAACCAGATGTTTCAGGGTTTTGTTTGTTTTTTAGAACAGGTGGTTGGGATGGATTTGCTAATTCATGCCTAGAAACAACAGTTTTGAACCCCATGGGTAATAATTTGCAACAAAAAAATAGGGGAGAATGGTAAATAGAAAAGAAAAAGGATGAAGATGCCTGGCAGTTGGTATCCATCTTACGTTCTGTCTGGTGTGACACCCAATAAGAAGGGTGCACCTCCATTCTCTCTAAAGGAGAAGCCTTAGATACTCTGACCCAAAGAAGCTTGAATAGGCTTCCAAACCAGAGATCTCCACAGCCAGCACAGCGGTAAGGATGAGATCTGCTACCAGTGAGACTCTAGTTCAAGAACAGATTCCGGTTCCCCACCCTGGGACTGGTGGGGATCTAATGTGTTGCAGCTGTGATGCATTTCTGTTTGGGAAAAGGGGGTTGCTGGTAATCTGGTGTCTACACCCCCTATACCTGTAGTGCTGAATGTTCATATAACTCTTTCATATTGCATATTATCTACTTTTATATTTTCTTATGGTGAATGTTTGTACTGGAAATGCTTGTTATGAAATGTGTTCTGTTTTGTGTATACTTGTTGTCATTGGGATATTGGAAATGTGGTTTGCATCGATGGCGGTGTTACCTCCTATTATGAAATGGATGGTAAAAATCCTCAAATCTACAGCCCAGTGGTGTCATGGAGTGAGCTCTTGATGCCACACCACCACCTATGCTAGTGACCTCGGTTTTGAAATAGACCAGGGTGGCACAGGGGCTACCGGGTGAGGGAGGACAGCGCATCTGACAACTGCTGTCTTGGCTTAGCGTTGGGGGCTTTCTGGCTCCTACCACTCCACTGCCATCTGGATGGCAGTGAGAGCATCTGCAGACACAGCATGTTGTGCTAAGAGTCACGGCACACAAGATACCCTGGGGCAAGGAGGAAAAAAACAGGTTACTCACCTGTAACAGTAGTTCTAGGAGTGGTATATGTTGTTCATCCACACTTATTGGCATGTCCCTTTCCCCTTTAAATCTTGCCGGGTGGTATATACCTCGGCTCCGTCCCATGATGCCAGATCTTAGACCGCTGGAAGCCAGGTTGTGTGTGTCCACAGCCGGGGAAGTCGGGTGGGTCCGTGTGGATGAACAACACATACCACTCCTAGAACTACTGTTACAGGTGAGTAACCTGTTTTTCTAGAATCATAGATATGTTGTTCAGCCACACTTATTGGCAGACTCCTAGCAGTTCTCCAGGAGGAGGGAGGCAAGGTGCACACCCCCTACTTAGGGAACAGAGATTGGAGAACTGAGGTCCCAAAACCACTGTGACTTGAAGTCGATGTGGTAGTGGGTAATGAAGGTGTTTGCTGATTTCCAGGTAGCAGCCCAACAGATTTCCTGGATAGGGATGTCCCTGGAAGCAGCCACCAATGCAGCAGTACGGCGGGTAGAATGAGCTCTTATCCCTCTGGGTGGCTCCATACCCACCAACTCATAGCATAGACCTATGCATGATGTAATCCATCTAGCTATGGTCCATTTGGCTGCAGGTCTGCCAAAAGCAGCTTCAGCGTAGGTGACAAACAGCTGGCAAACCTCTCCATGAATTTCCGCTGTCCTCTCTTTGTAATAGGAGAGAGCACATCTCGGGTCCAAAATATGGAGCCTGTAGTCTGCCTCTGAGGTGTAATTAGGGTAGTACACTGGCAGAGTCAACACCTGGTTAAGATGAAACTCTGACACCACCTTCGGAAGGAATTTCAGGTGGGGGCGCGGGATAACTTTGTCCCTGTGGAAGACCAGATAAGGGGAGTCCACCGAAAGTGCCTGGAGCTCCTGTCCTTCTGGCAAACGTGATAGCTACCAGGAAGGCAGTCTTACATGACAAGTGTGACAGTTCACACTTGTGCATTGGTTCAAATGGTTTGCCCATGAGCTTTGCCAATACCAGCAGTAGATCCCACGGAGGTGGAGGGTCACGCACTGGAGGGGATATGTGATCCAGGCCTTTGAAAAAGCACCTGACCACTGTCTCCTGCGCCAATGTTAGCTGACAGACCTGCGCCCAGTAAGCAGAAATGGCTGCCAGGTGCACCCTAAGGGTCGATGACCATAGACCCCCTTTGGAGAGAGAGAGAGAGAGACCAAAGGTAGTTGAGAATGTTAGCCACAGAACAGGATAAGGGGTCCAGACCCTTACCCTGACACCAAATGGAAAATCTTTTCCATTTGAAGGTGTAACATTTCCTGGTCAGTTCCTTTCTAGATGCCTCTACCATAGTGTAGACCTCTTCAGAAAGACCCAAAGCCTGGAACTCTAGCCGCTCAGGTACCAGGCTGTGAGGTGCAAGGATTGAAGGTCCGGATGGAAGACCTTCCCCTGGTTCAGAGATATCTGGTCTGGGTGTGTACAAAGCCACTCCAGGGGCCTGCAGCTGAGGCTAAGGAGATCTGGATATCAGAAATGGCGCGGCCAGTCTGGGGCTAGCAGAATCACCTTCACCTTGTCCCTCCTCACCTTGAGTAACACATTGCAGATCAAGGGAAGTGGAGGGAAAGCGTAGAGGAGGCCTGGTGTCCATGGCCTCAAGAAGGCATCCCCCTGCAGTGAGCCCTGCTGAGGGGGACAGGCATGAAACAGTCTCAGCTTGGTGTTTTCCCTGGAGGCAAACAGGTCCGCCATCAGTTTGCCCCAATAGGAGAACAGGCTGTAAGCTACCTCTGGATGGAGAGACCACTCGTGGGATGTCTGGCTTATGCGGCTGAGAGCATCCACCAGCTGGTTCGAGACTCCTGTCACATGGATGGCTAGGAAATCTGCCTCCAACCGGCTCACGAGGGTCCAGATGCAGAGCGCCTCCTTGCACAGCAGACAGAAGTGTATGCCACCCTGTTTATTGAGGTAGTACATGGCCGTGGCATTGTCCGTCTGGACTTGAACCACTTGACTCCGGAGCTGAGAAGCAAAAGCTGACAGTGCCAGTCTGACTGCTCTGAGCTCCCAACAGGTTGATGTGGCATCAGGACTCCTCGGGGGGGGGGGCCAGAGTCCATGGGCCCTGTTGTCCCCCATGTGGGCTTCCCAGCCCATAAGATAGGCATCGGTCATGAGGACGGCTTAAGGTGGACAAACGGGATTCCTTCCTGCAACCGGTTTGGGGCGGTCCACATCTTCTGGATTACAGTGATCAGCTGGTCGAAATGACCACGGCGCTGAGTTCACTGGGCAGCCAGCTCCCATTGGAGGGGGGTGCATGTGCAACCAGGCCCAATGGACTACTGAGGTGCAGCCCGCCATGTAACCCAGAAGGTGCAGAAAGTCCTGGGCAGGGCACAAGTGCCCAAACAGAAATGATGGGGCAAAGGAGGAGCAGAACCTCCGCTCTGTCCGCCGGCAGCCGAGCTCTGGTTTGACAACAGTCAAGCTCTGCCCCGATTAAGCCCATCACCTGAGAAGGCACAAGTTCCAACTTGGCCTTGATCAGGAGACCGAGTTGGGAGCAGGTTTTGAGGGCCAGATCCTTGGACCTCTCCACCTCCTGTTGGGTGAAAGCTGCAAGGAGCCAATCATCGAGGTAGGGGTAAATTCTGACCCCAACCCCCCCAACGCCGGAGGTGGGCCATCACCACTGCAATGCATTTGGTGAAGATCCGTGGGGCTGATAACAGGTCGAACGGCATGGCTCGGAACTCATACAGGGTCCCCATAACCCTGAAGTGGAGGAACCACTGGTGGGACAAACGTATTGGGATGTGAAATAACGCCTCCAGCAGATCCAGTGAACAGAACCACATTTCGCTCCAAGGATGGTATGATCTGGGACAGACTGACCATCCGAAAGGTGCGTGACCTGAGATACTGATTCAAGTCGTGGAGCTCTAGAATGGGACATCAGCACCCCATCTGCTTGGGTACCAAGAAGTACCTGGAGACAAAGCCTGGGTCTGCCAATGAGAGCTACTGCCTCCTTAAGGAGGAGCTGAGCAATGTCATCTTGAAGAGCCGAATGGGTGCATGTGGAAATCCATTCTTCCTGAGGGGCGCAGGCTCGGCTGGGAGGGTACTGCTCAAATTCTAGAGGCAGTCCCTAACCGACCACTTCGAGGACCCACCTGTCTGAAGTGATAGCAGACCAGGCGGAAAAGAAGTGGTGGAGCCAGACCCCCACGGGACGACCCAGAGCTGGCATGATGGGAATAGGGGTGGCAACCCCCACCCCATCACTGAGCAGGCTTGGAAAAGGAGGAAGCTCCAGGACCTGAGCCTCGGCCTCATCTACGGGCCTGTTGGGGTCCAGGCTTGGGCCAAGAGCGCCAAGCTTGAACCTGTTGTTGATGCTGCTGTCCTCCCTGGAAGGAGGACTGCTGAACTACAGGGGAAGAGTGCCGAAAAGGCTTCTTCTTTTTCTTCTGCTGGTTCTTGCCGGAAAAACTTTTAGCAGAAGTGGTGTCCAAGATGGCACTGGACTGCTCTATGTGCTGTAGGTGACGGCCACTCCTGAGCCAGACTCGTGGTCAAGGAAGGCACATAAGCTAATCTGCCGTGAAGGAGTAGAGCCTTAGCCAAGCCCTGCGGCAAGAGGCAACTGTGGCAACCATTAAGCAGGCACAAGAGTCCCCGATGTCCAGGGCCGTCTGGAGCTGCTGTTTGGTGACAGCACGGCCCTGATATCAGATCTGTTTGACCGTGGTCTGCACATCCGCAGGGAGATGTGGGAGGACTTCATCCAATGACCCGAGAAGGGCATGGGAGAAGTGTGCCACGATGATGTCCGAACTTGCCTGACGAAGGCCCAAGGAGGACATCGCATAGACCTTCTGCCTTGAGTGGTCCAAATACTTGGACTCCTTGTCAGGAGGTCAGTCAGTGTCGGCACAACTGCCAGTATGCCTGAACACAGAGGTGGTCACCAGGCTCTCAGCCGAAGGGTGCTCTGTGAACCCCGCAAGGGACCCCATGGGCACCGCATACTTGTGGGCTATGTGGGCAGACTATGCTGGACATGAGACAGGACGCTTCCATAGTTAGAGTGCCAGACCAACAATGGCCTCAGCCACAGGAAAGGCCTCCGTCTGGGAATCCCCTCTCTTGAGGATGTCCATGACAGGGTACTCTGCCTTTTTCTGGATGGGTTCAAGGGGCATCCCTGTGGAATCAGAGATGAGACAAAGGATCCCTTGGAAGGAGGAAGGACCTTCCTCCATCCCTGTGCCAACGGACGACTCATCATCCCCAGGATGACAGTGAAGCCCGGTGACAACAGAGTCCAAAGAGTCTAGGTAAAGCAGCCTGCCGCCCAAATCACCTTCAAGTCGCCGAGCGCAGTCCGGGGTGACCTTGACCGATAGACGTCTGGGAAGCCCGGTATCTGGTCAGTCCTCTTTGGAAGGAGCCCCCCTTACAGGCTGCTTAGGCGGCAGCTCCACCACTATCTGTGGAAAGACTGGTATAGGCTGAACTGGAAGACAGGCCAGTCCCACTGGTGGAGGAACCAAAGGCTTTGCCTCCGAGGGGGTCAGCTTTGGCCTAGGAGGTGAAAGCCAACTAATGGCTGGGGAAGGAGTGGAAGTCGGCTTATGCCCGGACAAAATTAGCTGTTGGCACATGAGGTCCTCGTAGCCCGGAGTTTCCATCTGAACCTCTCCTCATCCAAGGAGGACGAAGACAACCGGTGGCGTCACCTCTTTTTCGAGCGCTTGTGGCTCTTCCTCGGCTGTCTGGACAAGGGGGTTCTAGATCTCATCCGAGACTGGACAGGCAGACTCGGTCGCTCGGGAGACCCCGGGGATCCGGAACCAGGTCCTCGATGGGGACACCAGCAGGCTGGGTCTCATCAAGGAAGGCAAGGACCAGAGTCCAAAGAATTGTCGACTGGGGCTGGCAAGAGTGGGTCGATGACAATCTCTACATCGGTCGCATCCTTGGTCGGCTGGCCTGATGGAAGGTCCGTGAAGCCTGTGGCCCAGGAATCTATCTCTACCGAGGTCAAGACTGCATACTCCTGGGACTGAGATCTCTCTCAGTCCAAGAGCGTCTTTGTCGAGACGAAGACGTGCTCAGTTCAATCAGGAGGAGTGTGCGAGCATCCGGGTGCCTCTCCCCTGGTGGGGAGAGACTGGCACAGCTCCCTGAAGGAACCTGAAAAGGTGGAGCCTAGGTTGAGTGGAATGAAAAAGCTTTGATTGTCCGAACTGCGACGGCTTCTTCGAACACCTTCATGCATTCCAGCTGCTCAGCGGAACCCACAGCTGCCAAAACCGCCCACCTAACCTC
Source organism: Neoceratodus forsteri (assembly GCA_016271365.2). Lineage (NCBI taxonomy): Eukaryota > Metazoa > Chordata > Ceratodontiformes > Ceratodontidae > Neoceratodus > Neoceratodus forsteri. The sequence continues at coordinate 22,776,987 of JADMNL010000032.1, read as the reverse complement.
CTTGGATTTCACTGGAGGACTCCTTTTCTCTGGTCTCCCCAACTTTAAATGTGCCAGTCGTCCAGAACGTTGGGATGGAAGGCGAAGCAAAAGCTGCAGGACAAGGTGTCATGGCTGACACCTAGGCAGTAGATGCACGTAAGATGGGGATCAGTGCACGACAGCTTCTGGCCACAAGGACACTGGCAAAATCCTGGGGAAGATTTCTCTTCCATGATCGGGGACGCAAAGCACTAACTCGAACGAGTTTTAATTTACGTAAAACCAAAGTATTGAAAGTCAGGGCCTACAAAATGCGTGAGCACGAGGGAGGCAACCTGTATCTTCCTGGGGAAAGGAAGATCTGGCATCATGGCGTGGAGCCGAGGTATATACCACCCAGGTGGGTGGGAGGAGCCAGCTTGAAGACTTCCGGCAAGATTTAAAGGGGAAAGGGGCATGCCAATAAGTGTGGATAAACAACATATCCACGATCCTAGAACCTTGGTTTGCTAAGCATCCCCTGAAGGCGCCCCACATGACTCTAGGGGGTAGACTGCTATGGATAGTTAACCTGCAAGTCCCCAAGATGTGTCGTTGACTGGACTGGGGGGGAGGGGGGACACAGCCAAGTCAAAGGATGAAAAACCAGGCGGCCAACAAATGTATATGGAGGGGAGAAAAAAAATATCCTCAACTCTTACTGGCTGAACTGGTATTCAGCCAGGATGACATCTCCATACAAAATCCTGGTCTTTAAGTGGGTCAACAAAATCAAAATGGATCCATTTCATAATCACAGTAAGAAACTTTAAGGTGTGCTATATCATGAGAGCTATCCCTTTTCAGCTAGTTGAAGTCACTGCCTATGGCCCCTGCCTCACAATGCACCAGAGATGAGACGATATCCTAATATTGCACACCCTGTAGTGTGTTCCTATAGTTTAATGCACTCAAAGATGTCTTTAGTACAATCTGGAGAAGTTAACACAGAGCTGTTGGTCCTCCCACTCAACATAAGTGTTGCAACAGACCAAACAACATCCATGGATGCTCAAGTATTTTATTCTAAACAGGAATAAGATGTTTCTTGCATCTGAGCAAGTACGTCATACAGTAACAAGTTAGGTCCAGTGCCAACAAACAGGCATAGTGTGCATTCAGCGTTAAAGGTGCAACAGGTACAACTTGACTCTTCTGCCATTTTCTTACATAAACATATTAAACTATCAGCCAAACATTTTAAAAAATAAAAGTACTTTATATCTTTAATTCCACACAATTATCAAAAATTGGACACCTTACACAGATTACTTAAAACATTTTTAAAAGCATACACATTTACCATTTCAGTTTATTTTTTAAACCACGTATCAACTACCAGAAATGTTTTTTATTATTAGATATTTGCAATACTCAGCTTTGTAAATGTAAAATGATGGCCATAAAGGCTTTGCATCATAATTAAAAGACATTAATGACATTTTCGGCACAGTAGCAGTGTGTCAAAACAACAGAAGTCTCTTCTATCCATTGGAACAAAGTCCACATTCTGTTCACCAAAAACAACTAAAGGGGGAACAGTCAGCACCAAGAGTCCCACACCCAAATTGCACCATTTTAGCATTATTTTTTTAATATCTGAAATAAAGGACCGCCATTTAATATGACTATACAGTGCAAGTGAGGCACTCGGCTACCAGGAGGGAGCGAGCCACCTGGCTTTCAAGCACCTCTCGGCAGCAGCCAATCATGGAGCAGGACTGACTTCTGCTGCAATGGCAGTGATATACCTGCCCTCTGATCCAGAGGCTGGGTGCAGACCAGAGAGACCACATAAAGCAGAGTGGAGATAGGGGGCTCCAAAAAACAGTAAAATAGAATATCCCCCCCCCCCCAAAAAAAGTGTTGATCAGGTAGCCCTTAACAGCTGAATTTCTCAAAAATGAAAGTGGCAAAGAAATCCGCACTTTCACTGCTTAACCGTATTTGCAGTCACCCTGAAAGTGAACACACGAAACCAGGAAGGTCAACGACTGTCCTGACACAGATGCCAAAATACAAGGGAGACAAAACTGCTTGATCTGGCAACTTCAGACAAGAAACAATGTTGCATACGTACGCAAAGATAAAAAACAAAATATATAAACTGCTTTTGATATTTTTGCCAAAAAGAACTATATGATGACGAACGAATACTGCTGCTTCAATGTCTCAGTACATTTTTTTTTAAGCAAGCCCACTGTCAGCTGAAATTTGCTTTTCTTCCGCACCCGCTATGTCATGTCAACACAAGCTGGAGAACAAGGCAATGATGTAGTATACCTTGTGGAAAACAGATGTCAAGCAACTGTAAGGGCAGTCACCAGGAAGTAAGCAGCCATAGCTTTCCTTGATTTTTTGTTTTACTAATACGCTAATCACTTGTGGGCTCATACAAGTCAATGAAGACATTTGGAATCTCTAACAGTAAAATCACTGAAAGAAAACCATCCTGTAATTATTTTAACGTTAAAGCAGCAAAAGCATCAATACACTCATTTTCACACCAGTTTACTTCTAGTTTTATGTAACCACGATTTATGTTAGATGAAGTGGTGAAATAGGCATGGAGTGGTGAGTATCCTTCCCTGCCATCCTGTCTGCTCTGTCTCTTGTCATAGTGGGGGAGGGCGCCAAACTCACCAGTTTCCCAAGAGACTCTGCAGAACTGACTGCTCCCATGGTAGAGTCCATCCAGTTGGGCCTTGGCTGGACAAGGAACATATTCCACGGCAGTCATGCTGTTGGACAGGAAAGTACAGTTATGTAATAACCTACCATAACAGTAGATCTTCAAGAGAGGCTCTTGCACCATTAGGAATAAGCCACCAGGCACCAAGACCACACGGAAAACTTTAGCTAGCAGTGTCTGGTGGAGGTCCGCCCACCCGACATCAGCGTGACACTATATAGTGAGTTGTCCCCATGCCCACCCTCCAGTTCTCCCGCTGGAGACCTAGAAAGTTGCAACAGGAGGAGTGGGCTCCTGGAGCCAAGTAAAGGCTAAGTAAGAAGAAGTAACAGAAAAACACAATGGGAAGGTCGTAGGGAAAGCAATACCTAATGAAAGAGCCTCTCTCTCGAAGATCTACTGTTACAGTAAGTTCTTACATAACTGTACTATCTTACTTCAAGAGGGCTCTTGCAGTAGGTAATTAACATTAGAACTGAGTCCCAAGCAGTCTGTCACACAAGTCAAACATGGGAGTCAGGAGAAGGTCTTCAGTAGGCAGTGATAAAAGCCCTTGAAGGATGGCTAGGCCTGCGCCTAGAATCAATGTTCAAACTGTAATGCTTAGTGAAGGTGTGGACAACACTTCAAGTGGCTGCTGCACAGATATCTATGGCAGAGACTTTTCTGAAACAAGCAGTAGATGCAGTCATGCATCTGGTTGAATGCCCTTTAACTTCCCCCGTAGGTGGCTCGTTATACTTCTGATAACACCAGAATGCAGTTTGCCAACCACTTGGACAAACACTGTTTAGAAACAGCAGCGTCCTCTCTTTTGAGCACAAAGGAAACAAACTGATCCATTTTGCAGACTGACTTCATCTGGCTAGTGTAGTAATGCAAAATTCTATGTACATATAGGGTATGTAGAATTGCTTCCCCCGATTAGAATGTTCAGGGTAATACACTGGTAAGTGTATGGTCTGATTCAAAGTAAACTCAGAAACCACCTTTGGTAAAAACTTAGGATTTGTACGCAGACACACTCCATCTCTGTGGAAAAATCAAAAAGGCTCCTTATATATCAGGGCCTGAACCTTGGAAATCCTTCGAGCTGAAGTAATAGAAACTAAAAAGAGCGCTTTCCATGAAAGATAATGCATGTCGCAACTCACAGCTGGTTCAAAGGGAGACAGAGTGAGTTTCTCTAGAATGCAACTAAGGTCCCAGGAAGGAGCAGGGCTCCTGACGGGGGGCTTCAAATGGAGGATCCCCTTCAGGAAGGTTTTGGATACCTCTAACTGAGCCAAAGTTTTGCCGTCTGCTGGAGTGTGGTAGACAGAAATGGCAGACAAGTGGACCTTTAGAGTAAACTAACAGCCCAAGGTCAGAGAGGTGCAGCACGTACTCCAGGACCAATGGTACAGGGCACGAGAAAGGGTCCCAACCCTCTATGTGGCCCAGATGGTAAATATCTTCCATTTCATAGCACAAGTGGATCTCGTGGACAGCTTTCTAGCCTCCACCAGTACCTGAGCCACTCTGGCGGAGCCTCCAAAACATGAAGCAGCTGTGTCAGCAGGTACCATGTGTGAAGATACTTGAGGCCTGAATGGACCAGGGTGCCCTGTTCCTCAGTCAGAAGATTCTGGCAGAGGAACCAGAGGTTCCACCATCAACTACTGAAGCTGAGAGAACCAAATTTGGCGAGGTCAGCAAGGGCCGATCATGATCATGTGTGCCCCCTCTGCCCTCAGTCTCAGCAGCACACTCTGCAACAGTGGAAAGGCGTATAAAAACCTCCCTGTCCAGTAAAGAGACAGCGCATCTCACCAGAAAACACCACGCCCTGGAATGAGCAAGCAGAAACTGGGTAGTTCTGCATTGGATGGGGATACGAACAGAATGAGGTCTGGCCAGCCCCAAAGATCAAAGATTTCTTCTACCACTGACTGTCTCATTTCCCACTCGTGAGCCCTGGCTTGGGTGCAGCTGAGGCTGTCTGTTAGGATGTTTTGAATGCCTGGGACATGCAATGCCATGAGATGAAGGCTATGTTGGACTGCCCAGAACCACACAAGCATCGCTTCACAACACAGGATATGAGCACATGCCTCCTTGTGTGTTCAGGTAGCAGAATACACACATATTGTCTGCATCAGGAGAGATCCTGGTCTGAGGAGGGGCTGGAAGACATACAGCACAGCTTTTATCTCTAGCACATATACGTGTAGAGGAAGCTCTCTCTCTCTCTGAGACCAGGACTCCTGCGTCCTGTGATCTCCCCAACCCAGTCCAGAAGTGACCGTCATCAGAGTCTGGGTGGGGGATACCTCTGTTGAGGTTGTTCAGGTTCTGCCACCACAGGAGATCAAGATCATGTGATCCAGGTTATCTGACCTCTGATCCCACTAAACCTAAAGTGTCCACTGCGCGACCTGCATGTGGAGACTGGCCAGGTAAACAGCTGGGATGGCTGCTGCAATGAGACCAAGCAGACACAGGACCACTCATGCTGTAGTCCATTATTGGGAGGCCACAAAGTTGGTTTGCCTTTCCAGAGTTTCCGCTCTGTCCAGTGGAAGGAAGGCTCTTCCCTGGACCGTATCCAGCACTGCCCCCAATGAACTGCTGGCTCTGTGATGGTAATAAGTGGGACTTGGGGTAATTCACTATGACGCCCACTTGGTTGAAAAGGTCCAGAGCAGCGGACAGGGAGGCTACTAGACTGTCCCTCGATGGGGCCAACAGGAGCCAGTCATCGAGGAACAGGAACACATGGATGCCCTGACAGTGTAGCGCCACAGCCAACACCACTAGACACTTCGTGAACACCCTGGGTGCCGATGAAAGGCCAAAGGGGGGGGAGCTTTGAACTGAAAGTGCTCCCCCTGGAACGTAACTGAGGAAGCAGCAGTGGGATGGAAAAAATTGGGATATGTAGGTAGGCATCCTACATATGTAAAGCACAGAGCCAGTGTCTCTGGTGTAGCAAAGGAAGGAAGGAAACCTCAAAGGGACATAATGCAGAACCTCTTGTACTCCACGTACAGGTTCAGGTTGCTCAGATACAAGATCGGTTAGAGGTTGCCCATCTTTTGGGGGCACCAGGAAGAAGTGGAAGTAGTATTCTCTGCCTGTCTGAGTCTGAGGAACAGGCTCTATGGCTGCTTTTCTTAGCAGAGTTTTGATTTCCTCTCTGACGAGATGAATGTGCCCCAGAGGATAATGAGTTTTCTGGAGGTCTCTCTAGAAATTCTATTGTGTGACCTTGAGCTATGAGCTGAAGTACCCACGAGTCTGATGTGATTGCCTCCCAACCCGGTAGGTGGTTTGCAAACCTGCCCCCTACCAGTTGCTCCTGAACTGGCGATGGAGGGGGGAGGGTCTTTCACCAGTTCAGGAGGTGGAAGGGAGGTTAGGAGGTGCTGCCCCGGAGGCTCTCTGGGACTGGGCTGCGGGGGGGGGCTGCACCTTCCTTGGAAGCCCGACGTTTGGTTTGACGTCAGTTGGGTTACTGCTTTTGCTGACATCTTTGCTGCTGACAAAATGGCTGCTTAGGCTTGTACATGAACTGGACAGAGTGTAAGGCTTTGTCTTTTAAGTCAGCGATAACATCCTTGACATCACCTCCAAAGAGAACAGGTCCCCTGAAAGGGTGTCTTGAATGGCAGACTGGACTTCAGGTGCCAGGCCAGAAATTCTCAGCCATGAGTGTTTGCATAGGCTCACGGCGGTCACTGTACGACGGGCTGAAGTATCCACTGCATCATAGGTGGCTCTTAGGGCATGACGGTTGGCTGATCTGACCGTTTGAGCAATGTCTGTTTTCAGGTCCAAGTCAGGAAGAGCCTCAATTTTTAATTCTGACCCAGAATTGACTTCTGGTAGACGACCATATCAGCCACACAGTTAAGGGCTCGAATGGCTTGTAGAGTACGAAGTGAATTTACATTCAAATTGGTCTAGTTGACTCGACTCCTTATCCAGAGGGGAGGTGCTCAGGTATTTAGGTTTTGCAGAGCAGTCATGAGCCGGGCTGATGACCACAGATTCAGCTTTCAGATGGATGCTGAGGTGGTCTTTGCCTTCAGGAGTGTGCCAGAGTCTGTCAGACTTTCTGGATATGGGAACCAGAGAAGAAGGCTGTTTCTAGATAGTGGCGGTCAAGTCCTTGTGAAGTCCTATCCATGGGGGAATGAGTGTTGGAGACTGATCCATCAAATCAAGGTGCTCAGCGAGCCTCTGATATTGAGGATCTTGTTCCTCTGTCTTCCAATCATATGCCTCCTGAATCTTTCTGAGGAGCTCCATCAGGGAAGGGTCCTCTGGTGGGGATTTGGGAGATTCCTTCGGTTTAGGTTCATCCGGAGTAGAGGACTCATAATCCGAGCCCAATGGAGAAGAGACTGACTCAGATTCTGACGTCGGACATTCTAGCCCTAGGAAGTGTAATCTCCATGGCCACTGGGAGCCCCCTGGAAGGGTCGGGCAGAGCGATGATCTGGTGAGGCCTACCGGAGGTCGATGGGCAAGACTCTACTGATGAAAGAGACCTGTCAGTTCTGAGGGGACCGTCAAAGGGGGTAGCCACCGGCTGACGTCTGTCAAGTTCGGAGGCAAATTGCGTCTTGGTTTTGTTCTACCAAGAACGTAACATCGCCTGCAAGTCCACCTGAGGCTGCGGTGGTGGAGGCGGTTTAAAAATAGGAGTATACCCTGGTAAAGGGTAACCCTGCACAGGGTATTGAGGCATCAGATATCTTGGCAGTGGGTACCCCGGCGTAGGATATACCAGCATCGGATGGCTAGGAGTTGGATAACCCGGTGTCTGGTAGCCTGGCATCGGGAACCCTGGCAATGAATGCCCTGGAGAAGGGTAATGCGGTGCTGGGCGTCAAGTAGCTCGGCGGAGGGCCCGTCTGAGGAGCTGAGGGCCCAATGGCAGGACCTGGCAAAGGAAGGTCCTGCGTTGGACCTCCAGGCGGAGGGTCCCACCAGAGTCTGGGGAGGAATGGAGGGCACAGACGGAGAACGTCAGGTATAGGCACCAGGCCAGGAGGCTCTGGCATCTGGTGATCCGGTGTCAGCAGCAAGATGGTGTCAACGGGCAGTCACTCTCCCCCTCTGGTTCCAGGTGAGCAGAGGAATCCGCAGGGTCCACCACAGGATGTGGAGAGGGAGGGTCCCAAGAGGGTGAACCCTCCTGGGAAGGCTGGTCCAGAGGCTCAACATCAGACCTGCTGTCAAGGCCTGACAGAGGATCCGGGGCTCGGCATTCACCAGTGGAACTGGAGTCCAACTTAGCCCTGGCTGGGCGTTTGCCAGAACCCAACTTATCAGCCATGGCAGGGCGGTCATCAGAGGAGCCGACAACTGACTTATCAGCCTTGCTACTCACTTTAGACCTGTGGTTTTGATGAGCCTAAGGGTAGCAGGTGTCTCTGGTTTCCTGGAGACTCCGGCCGGAACCAAGACCAGCTCTGGCAGGGGCACCACTGGCTGCTACGTGGTGGCAGAAGTAGTCTTGGCAGGAGGGGTACTTCCCCAGGAGGAAGGCCGCTCCGTGTCCACAGTCCCCGAGGGGAGTCATGGGTGGAAAAGAGACCAATCCTAGTCCCGATGTTCCTCTGGTGAAGAGGAAGAACTCCTGAGATTCTGCAGCTCCTTCACCACGGAGGCCATTTTTTGTTTTAAAATATGGGCTTCCAGGACCTTATGATGGTGCTTCCGTGTGGCCTGGCTAAAGCTCTGGCCGACCTCACAGTCTTCGGTCTTGTTCACTGGGCCCAGACAGAAGAGGCAGAGGGAATGGCTGTCTTTGTGAGGGAACCAAGATCCACAGGAGTCGCACTTATTTTTATGCGATTCAGAAGGCATCAGAGATGACATACACAAAGCTTAGAAATACTAACACTCCAAGAAATAAAACAGAAAATGAGTAGGTGGTTGACAGTAGCAGCAATCTCCACGAGGTCAGACATGCACAGGTCAGCAGTGGGAAAGAACTGGAGGGCGGGCATAAGGGCCGCACACTAGATAGTGTCACGCTGATGTCAGGTGGGTGGTCCCCCGCCAGACACTGCCAAGGTTTTCTATGTGGTCCTAGCACCTGGTAGCTTAGTCCTAATGGTAATTACCTACTGCAAGAGCCCTCCTGAAGTTAAGATCTTCTCTTTATTAGGCCCACCCTCCTTCCACAGTATTCTGCAGGTCCTAGCACCACACCTCCTATTGGCAGAGAGCAGTCAGCACTGCCTGGTCACTAATGAAATCCAATCTGTTCCCAAGCATGCTATATGAGGTGCTGATAGAGCGGCCAAGGCAGCCTGCCCTCAGAGTTATCTCTACAGCCCTCCCAGCACAAAACAAGTGTTTGTAATGTGAACCTGCATCTCCCAAACTGTAGCACAATGCTTTGCCACTGTCACCATCACACTGGGCACCAACATTTCTTGTTCAAACCTAAATTAAATTTTAAGACGTGCCTGAATGGTGCTGAAATTGGATGATCATAAGTCAATGAAAATGGAAGATGCCCGAAATTTTTAACAGTGAAAAATGTAAGGTTGGGCTTATCACCCTACTCTGCTAGGGGCTTTATCATCTGTAATGAATGTGTTCCACTCCCCCACCCACACAATGATGAGGTCACCCAGCTGTCCCACTCTGTCATCCCAGAGGGCAGGCAGGTGCTTTCACAGCTGACAACAATACTAACTGGTTAAGTGCTGGGGCTTGGGAATGTGGATCAGCCCACACCCCCCCTCCCCCAAAGTCAAGTGCCTTATCGCTACAATGCAACCTCACCCCTCCAGCATTACGTTCTGTTGATCACACATGAGCCCTGATCTCCCAGGTAGCAGTGAGACACCCTGTCGCAGCACCACTGGGTCAGCCAGCAGTGGACTGCTCGACTGTGGTCGTTGATTTAGTAAAATTGCAAGTCTAAATGCCGATAAAACGTTTAGGAAAATTGTCCCCATTCAATTCAATGGGGCGCGCACATGTGGCCTTCATTTTGTGACATCGGAAAAAGGGTCTGCGTGTGCCTGCGTGGGGGTGTGTCGGCAGCTTGCGGAAGCTGCTCCATTTTTGGCCGATATGTTTCATTTACAAATTACGAGTGAAATAACTCTTTATGATGGCAGAATAAAAGGGAATTTTTTAATGAACATCAACTCTGGGCCAGGTGAGCAATCATATACATTTCGGGGAGCGGCAACTCGGCAGCTAAGAAGCTGCTCTTTAAGCTCTCTATCCACCATCCATCCCACCACACCCAACCACCCTGCCGAAGCCCAACCGAAAACTGTAATGTGGTTCTCAAAACAGAAAGAGCCATGCCTAATTGAAAGTATAAAACAATAATGTGAACATCAAAGCAAAAGTGAAAAATGCTGATTAAAATGGAGCGTCATCCCAAAATTGGGATGGAATCCAAATGTTTTGGGGAGGGGCAAGCTATACTCCTAGACTGCAGGTAGTGTTCCCAGCCATCATACATTCAAAAGTGCCATTTCACACACTGATGAAACCAATAACATATGAATTAATCTTCAAACTCCTACTCAGTATACTGCAGAAGTCCTAAATCCATTTCAAAACTAAAAGCACATTCCCTAGAATTATGTGTTCCTTAGAATTTCCATCTTACTGCAGAATGTGTGTAATACTGCCAGATTCATTACTTATTGTGATTTTTAAAGGTGGGCATGCTAGGAATTTTTCACCTAGAGCCAAACGACAGACGAGCCAGGAGTCTGGCTTGACTCCACGATCCAAACCCTGGCCACTGCAGGCTGTTCTCTACAAAGGAGTGGAATGTTTCAGACACTAAACTGGCTGCTCAGGCTGACTAAAATACTTACTTTGTCCATAACTGGCTCAGCTTGACCTTGGCTCTCAACTGCTTATAGAGGTCGAGCCAGGCGCTAGGCTTGAGCCTACGCTGGCTTGCCTGCCTCTTGTGATTTTTCATTAAAATAATGTTCTTTATAGTATTTGGCTCCTTGACCTCATTTTTCCTGAAGCTCTGCCTTCATGCTCATCAGGTTATATCATCAACGACATCATATCATATTTCAGACGACTGCAAAATGGCAGTCTAGCACAAAAACAGAATAATGCATGCCTCAGAAATACACAAATGCTGCCGCAGAAGCCTAGGAACCCTGACCTGAAATCAGGAGTAAAGTTCCCCGGAGAATTGGGGCCCTGACTTTTTCTTCAGGTTTGCCATAATCTCATGGTTCAAAACGAATGTACAGCAGGTTCTGGGTGAACATTAGCTCTAATTTAGTTATAAAAGCCACAGGAATAATTACCCTGAAAACAGAACGCTTCTTTATATCTACTAGGCCAATAAACACATCTCTTCCCACACTGCTCTTTCACAGACCAGCCCTCAGGGTTAGCAGGGTAATTCAGCTCCATGATGTATGGGGCAAAGACTGCCAGTTGTGTTATGTCTTGCATAAAATGGTTAAATTAGGCTGGAATTCCCAAGAACACAAGTTTCCTCTCCTGTCAAACAGCCCTCTACACTGGCCATTATGTTTCTCAGCTTGTGACATAGCAGTCTACTGCTGTGGAAAATACTGCTACTGTGTATCATAAACAAGATTATGGTGTCCAGTGTAAACAAGAAACCGGAACAGACGAAACATAAATGGGATTATGATGTCCGGTGTAAACAAGTAAGCGGAGCAGATGTTCAGTTGACAGCGATCCTATTTTCATGATAATGTGTATAGATATTATGAAAAACAGGAAGTTAAATACAGAGAATAAAGGATTTACAAGATGAAATGTGCCTCAAAGTGTTTTTGCAAACTTTTCCCTGTGACGTTAAGAGTTCTTTAAAAATGTGCCGAGAGCTCCTGCTTCTCTTTTTAGGGATGTCATGATAACTGTGTTTCACGATAACCATGATAAATCTCTGATGATCGTGACATCATGACTGGTTTCCTATATCATGATAACCATTTTCACAATATATCGTGAGAAAGTATGAAAAATTCAGTTTCACACTCTACAGCCCCATTTCCCCCTCTCCAACATTTAGGATTTGGAAGTGTCCATCACACAAAACCCAAACCCGTTGCCATAATAGTGTGATAATTTGACAATCATGATCATTTTTTTTCAGGTTATTATACCATGAAATTTTTATTATCATGACGCCCCTTGCTATGATCCCATCCTGTGTTTAACTCTATGGGACAAGCCCAATTCTCTAGCTGATTGTTCTCCCTTCAACCCAAAAGTCCCTGCACCTAAGAATTCCCAGATTATCCACTGCATGGATGCTGGTTTTGGCAATGTACAGTCGGGGCCAGTTGGGAGGTCAGTTGAGGCCACCAAATTCCTTCCACTTGACCCATGCTGAACATTTGTTCCCAGGCCACCTCCAATGAGAAACCAGGGCACGCAGGCTCCCAATCTGCAAAGGCCTTTGAAAATTCTGAACTGCATGGCAATTTTGAATTCTGAATTAAGACATTCAATGGTAATTTTCAATTCTGAATGAGAATGTCATATATAATATATATGTATACACACATATAGAACTTGATGGCAGAAAAAGACTCCCGCATCCAGTCTGCCCTTACCCCCCTCTAGACTACCGCCTCCCTCCCTGAGAACCCACTCCTCCCTCCGTACCCCTTTATGCCTGCCCTAAGCCACCTTGAATCCCGGCACTGTTCCCACCCCCACAACCTCCTCAGGAAGCCTGTTCCAGATATCCACCACCCTCTCCGTAAAGAACTGCCTCCTCACGTTCCCCTGTAGTGTCCCCCTTGCAGTCTCAGGCTATGCCCTCTAATAGCAGTGTCCTTCCTCAGCTGGAATAAGCACCCTGGGCCCCCCCTCTGTTTAACCCCTTGATGTATCTGAAGGTCTCTATCATGTCCCCTCTTTCCCTTCTAGTCTCCATGGTGCATAGCCCCAGTTCGCAGCATCTCTACTCATATGGTTTGCCCTTCATCTCTAGCACCATCTTGGTCACTCTTTGCTAAACCCTTTCAATCAGGTCTATGTCCTTTCTCAAGTGAGGCCTCCAGAACTGGACTCCGTACTCCAGATTTGGTCTCACCATTGTTTGATACAGGGGCACTAGGAATTCTCTCCTCCTGCTGTTGATTCCTCTGCCAATACTAGCCACATAATCCTTTTTCAGTTCTGAACTGGAATTTCCTTGGCAATTCTGAACTGGGATTCCCTTGATAATCTTGTGTTCCAAACTGTAATTTCCTTGACAATTCTGAATTATAAACTGGAATTTCCATTTGTTATGATGAATAGGAATTTCTACGGCAATTTTGTACTGTAAACATCATCTTCCTACCAGTTTTCTTAACACATTCCAAGTGCATTAATCAAGTGGCTATGGTTTCAACCGAGTAAATCATGCTAGGTCTAAAGGGCTACTGATGCCTTAAAGAAACCATTCTCTATTATTAAGAACATTTTCCTAAAAACTGGGATCTTTGTCCCTTTGGACTTCATATGCTGTTTGCTTACATGTAAAGAAATGATAATCTGTCTGACACGATAATCTGTTCCACAGCACCAGACAAGAAGCAGACAAAGTCCAAAGGACAATGATTCTGTATTACATACAAACATCCTATATGATAAAGAAAATGGAATTGTGTATAAGTATACTTTCAAAATTCTCTTGGAAGTGTCAGCAGCTCTGTGGGCCTGCCAGCCAAGAGCTTTCCATTCTTTCGCTGTCGCAGTATTTACACTTCTGATGAGCACCACAGAACAATGTCTGAACTCTGCATGTCCTTGAGATGAGGTCAGCTTGCCTTCAGGTTTCTACTTAGTGTTCTGGGAAAGCAGCTGACAGCCACCACCATACATCTCAACCTCCTGCCTCATAAATCAGGGACATGGCTTAAAAAAATCAGGGACAAAGGACCAAAATCAGGGCCACATCTTCAAAATTGTTGATATCCACTCAGAAAGCTGGTAGAATAAGGGTCTTAGTGTAAAATGCATTTTCTAAGGAAGAACAAGTCTGTACTTTAATGTTTGACATTATTTTGTGCTTATAACCCCCACTGATTGGTCATGGAAACATAATTTTTAGGAGGGGCAGAGCAAAATTGTATTCCTGTTTTAAGTGAATGTAAAAGTTATCTTTTTGTATAATATCTTGTGACTATTTTATAGTCTCGGGTCGCATATGAAAAAGGGCCTTGGCTCAGATGTTTACCCGGTTAACAAAATAAATAAATAAAAATAAATAAAAATTTTTGAGGCAAAATCAGGGACAGTTGAGAGGTATGGCCACCACACAGGCGAGGCTCATCAGTTCTTCCCACTGATGAACTGCAGGAGTGCATTGACGATATCCAGGGTCTCATCTTTCTCAAGCACAATGTCGTAAGCATTCACGTACGTCTCTCGACTCTCCTCCACCTAAGAAGCAAACAAGATAAGGCTTTAAGATTCAGAGCTTGGATAACTGAACCATTTGTTTGTTTCTGCTAAAGAGATATTTTTCTCCTTGGACCGCTGCCTTCCATCTGGCACCTTGTGCCAGGGACCTCCCAGCCACATCTGCTGCTCCCCTCACTATTAGAGCCAGTGGGGGATCCAAAAGTACTAGGAGTTCTCATACAGGCAGCCAAGAGACAGATTTTTCTTGGGTTTTCTCCCTTTGACCCCAGATTCTCCCACCTCCCTGACAATGACGGTGCCCTGTCAGGCCTTGCAAACATGCAGTGATGTCCCTGCAGAGGAGGTAAGCTCCCTGGCCTCACGGAGGTCGCTGCGGCAGAGTAATAAAAACGACATCTCCGCATGACTAGGAACGCTGGCATGTGGCACCACCCTAGCCCCCTTGGACAAGCCACCAAGTTCCTGAGTTTGTTCCAGAACGGGATTGTCAGCACTGAAGCATGACACGGTACTCACTGGGCCATCAAGCAGCCCTCACTGCACCCTTCATCTGACTGGGAGGGAGTCCGAGAGGCTAACTTCACAGCTGATACCAATTCCACTCCTCGGTCAGCCACCGGGGTGGAGATGTGTGCCAGATGTCCTGCACCCTCCCTTGGAGTTGTGGGCCTTACCTCTGCAACACGTTCTGCCCCCAGCCCACCTCAGAAAGGGATCCCCCCCCCCTTTTTTTGTTAACCATCAGAGTGATCTCCTAAGGACAAGAAGCTATTTCAAAAAATTCAGTCCTGGTCAACAGCTTCTATTTGACACCACTCAACATTTAACGTTTTTTGAAACCATACTGATACAAAACCAATAAAACAGGAACTTTAGATATTATATTTCTCATGACAGTTATGTAAACATTAGTGAATCGCATTCACTTTTTACTACAAATCTTTTAAAACACAGTTCCTGCACTTAACTGTTGAAATGTACTGCTATCACAATGCAGTGTTTTTCAGACCTGTAATCTGCCCTCATGGAAATGTTTATGCAAACCATTATTTGTTATTGTGCTTGTGAATTATTTGTGTTTGTGAGATGTAATCTCCCAGGTCATACCTGAAAATAGGCACACTGCTGTCTAGTGTACATCCCCGGTTACCAAAAACCAAATAAATAAATAGTTGTGTGATGTTAATATGCAATATGCAGTAAAAGGAGTGTCAAATTTGTCAAGCTGTATGACTTTCTATTTTAGTTTGAAATGATTATGCTATTATCTTATTAACTGAAACTTTTCAGCAAAATGAGGCAGTTGCCTCTGAAAGATCCCATTTTACTGTGACTGTCCTCAGTAAGAACAGACAGAAAGGAAATACAGAAAATATACAAAAACGTAACCTCCCCAAGTTACAAATTTCAGACGGGATGTGAATAAGTATAGAAGCTGAAAACAAATATGGCATACCAAGGGCAGTGACATACGAGCGTTTCATTAGAGACAGTTTTAGAAAAACTCTTTGATAAAAATCAAAACACAACTATACACCTGAGGTGCATCTGACACTGAACAAATATGAGCTGACGATGGCGCAGTCGCGTGGTGAGAGCACCCTGCGCTGCCAGCTGGGGGATGCTGGCTTAGGAAGAGACTTCAGTTCCCAGACCCCAGGCTAGTGTAAGTTAAGCACAAACACACCCAAGGCCCCTGGAATTCTGTGATTCTACGACTGCAGAATTTGCTGCAGAATTTGCATCATGCCGTAGAATTT
Source organism: Neoceratodus forsteri (assembly GCA_016271365.2). NCBI lineage: Eukaryota > Metazoa > Chordata > Ceratodontiformes > Ceratodontidae > Neoceratodus > Neoceratodus forsteri. The sequence continues at coordinate 22,761,117 of JADMNL010000032.1, read as the reverse complement.
ATGTAGTGCCACAGAATTCATTGTTTTTGGTGAATTTTCATTCAAATATACAGTTTTTCCATAGTGCCAAGCTCCCGTACCCATCGTATCTATCCTGAAGCTCAATAATTCTGGTAATAGGTGAAATAGGCCAATCATTTTGGCAACTGGTGAAATAGGCCTCTAATTCTGGCAGATGAAACAGGCCTATACTTCCGGCAATAGATGAAACAGGCCTATACTTTTGGCAATACGTGAAATAGGCCTCAATTCTGGCAATTGATGAAACAGGCCTATACTTCTGGCAATAGATGAAACAGGCCTATACTTCAATACGTGAAATAGGCCTATACTTCTGGCAATACATGAAACAGGCCTATACTTCCGGCAATAGATGAAACAGGATAATTCTTGCTAATAGATGAAATAGGCCTACTACTTCTGGCAATAGATGAAACAGGCCTATACTTATGGCAATACGTGAAATAGGCCTATACTTCTGGCAATACATAAAACAGGCCTATACTTCTGGCAATAGATGAAACAGGATAATTACTTTTGGCAATAGATGAAATAGGCCTACAATTCTGGCAATTGATGAAACAGGCCTATACTTCTGGCAATAGATGAAACAGGCCTATGCTTCTGGCAATAGATGAAACAGGCCTATAATTCTGGCAATAGATGAAACAGGCCTATACTTCTGGCAATAGATGAACTAGGCCTGTACTTCTGGCAACAGATGACCTAGGTCTATATTTCTGGCAATAGATTAAATAGGATAATTAATTTTAGCAATAGATGAACTAGGCCTATAATTCTGCCAATAGATGAAACAGGATAATTAATTCTGGCAATATATGAAATAGGTCTACACTTCTGGCAATAGATGAAACAGGCCTATACTTCTGGCAATAGATGAAATAGGCCTATACTTTTGGCAATACATGAAATAGGCCTATACTTCTGGCAACAGGTAAAATAGGCCTATAATTCTGGCAATAGATGAAATAGGCCTATACTTCTGGCAATAGATGAAACAAGCTAATTACTTTTGGCAATAGATGAAATAGGCCTATAATTCTGGCAATTGATGAAACAGGCCTATGCTTCTGGCAATAGATGAACTAGGCCTGTACTTCTGGCAACAGATGACCTAGGTCTATATTTCCGGCAATAGATGAAATAGGATAATTAATTTTAGCAATAGATGAACTAGGCCTATAATTCTGGCAATAGATGAAATAGGATAACTAATTTTAGCAATAGATGAACTAGGCCTATAATTCTGGCAATAGATGAAACAGGCCTATACTTCTGGCAATAGATGAAACAGGCCTATACTTCTGGCAATAGATGAACTAGGCCTGTACTTCTGGCAACAGATGACCTAGGTCTATATTTCCGGCAATAGATTAAATAGGATAATTAATTTTAGCAATAGATGAACTAGGCCTATAATTCTGCCAATAGATGAAACAGGATAATTAATTCTGGCAATATATGAAATAGGTCTACACTTCTGGCAATAGATGAAACAGGCCTATACTTCTGGCAATAGATGAAATAGGCCTATACTTTTGACAATACATGAAATAGGCCTATACTTCTGGCAATAGGTAAAATAGGCCTATAATTCTGGCAATAGATGAAACAAGATAATTACATTTGGCAATAGATGAAATAGGCCTACAATTCTGGCAATTGATGAAATAGGCCTATACTTCTGGCAATAGATGAAACAGGCCTATGCTTCTGGCAGTAGATGAACTAGGCCTGTACTTCTGGCAACAGATGACCTAGGTCTATATTTCCGGCAATAGATGAAATAGGATAATTAATTTTAGTAATAGATGAACTAGGCCTATAATTCTGGCAATAGATGAAATAGGATAATTAATTTTAGCAATAGATGAACTAGGCCTATAATTCTGGCAATAGATGAAACAGGACAATTCAGGCTATATATGAAATAGGCCTATACTTTTGGCAATAGGTGAAATAGGCCTATAATTTTGGCAATAGATGAAATAGGCCTATACTTTTGGCAATAGGCAAGACCCCTGGAATTCTGAAATTCTGTGGTTCCGGAATTCTCAATTTGTATTATGCCACAGTCTGGAGTTCATGTAGTGCCACAGAATTTATTGTTTTTGGTGAATTTTCATTCCAATATACAGTTTTCCACAGTGCCTGGCTCCAGTATCTATCTTGTTTATCCTGAAGCCCCTCTTCTATGTCTAGCAGGTGATGTCATCAATGACATCACATCATATTATCGTCAATGGCAGGACTGCATTCTGCTACAGAAATGAATAAATCATACCGCAGAAATCAGAAAATGCTGCCGCAAAGCACTAGGGGCCGTGGGAATAGGTGAAACAGGCCTATAATTTTGGCAATAGGTGAAACAGGCCTATAATTTTGGCAACAGGTGGAATAGACCTATACTTTCGGCAACAAGTGGAACATGCCTACACTTCTGTCAATAGGTGGAACAGGCCTATACTTTTGGCAATAGGTGAAATGGGCCTATAATTTTGGCAATAGGTGGAACAGGCCTATAATTCTGGCAATAGGTGAAATAGGCCTATACTTTTGGCAATAGATGAAATAGGCCCTCATTTTGGCAATAGGCCTATACTTTTGGCAACAGGTGAAACAGGCCTGTACATTTGGCAACAGCATCATGCATTAGCACAGGAGTCCAATGTAGAGGCAGGTAAATGGCCTTTATTTTTTTTTTTTACAGTAAATTTCAATGCTTGTTGAAGGTGCTGAACTGGCTCCCCTGAAGAGTTTAGTCCTCTGTTAGCCACCCCCCCTTTTACAATTATAACACAAGAGTGAGCAGTGCAAGCTTCCAGCACAGCCAGACCCACAAAAATGTACTTCAACTCTCTGATGCAGGGAACACCTAGTAGGTGAAATTTCAGACTCCATGCCTTTTTAACCCGAGGCCCGTCATGCGAGAATGCTGGCAAGAGACATTTTGACTACTTAAATGATAGACAGACAGATGGACAGACCAATATCGTTTTGTCCATCCCTCCTGCCACAGAGCAATGACTACATCAAATTTACAATATAGCTACCCATGAGGCAATTAAGAAGATGGTTAAATGTTTACAAGTTCCACTACAAAATGTCTTTTAAACAAACTGGCCAGAGTAACAGACAATTACAAGTGGGAGTAACAAAATCTTTGCCTGGGCACTTTGTCCAGACCTTGACCACAAATGCCTTCATTATCCACGGAGTGTGCATCTCTGTTCCCTGGCCTAGTTGAGGCAAGAGGACTCACTTGTGAATAACGAACTATCGGTGCAGCTTGGGAGGTAATTTTACTTGCAGCTTGTAAAGCATGTTGTAATCCTGTCATACCTTGTCATTCAGGAACCCGATTTTGAGGATATTTTCCACATTTGGTACTCCATCAGCCATGCTGAGGTCCCCCATGGAGTCCCCCAACAGGATTACGTTAGTCTTATCTTTCAGCTTCTCAAAGTAATCCGTGTTCTTCAGTGCTCCTTCATTTTTGTTGTATGTGTGAATCACCTCCCCTTTAAATCCTTGCAGCACACCCTGCATGTTAAAAAGGTCAAAAACATGAACTCAGTTCACACTCCCAAAGTCTGTGTTAATCAGTCTGATCTAGATTTGAAATCTATTTGATCATTTTGTTTTTGTTTTCGTACAAGAGAAACACTGGAAATTACACTCCACTCACTGAATGGGTTCAAATGCGCATTAGTGTAGTCCACAAATATGAAGGAAAAAAATCACAACCCTTTTATTATTAACACCACAGTTCGGAGGCACTACACAGAGCACTTACCTACTATAACGGTAGATCTTGGAGACACTCTCCTCCATTAAACCACATCATGGAACTGTAAGCCATCAGCGTCAAGATTACCCGGAAATTTTTGTAGGCTGGGGCTGTCCCTGTTTTTTTTTTTTTTTCAACTCTGTTTTCCTCCAGTCACAGCTAGGAGAACTCTCTCAGGCATCCTCTCCCTATACCTGCCCGCCTGAGATCCGCTGTGGTCTATGCCCCGCTCTCTCCCCCCCTCCCGCTGCCAGCACCCCTGGTTTAACCCGCCCAGGGAGGGTAGCCCGGCCACTTACTTGAGCTCCTTGAAAGACAGACTCTGGCAGCGGTCGGGGACAGGGTGGAGGAGTGATGAGGGTCGGCCCCAGTCAGATCTGGCGTGGGCATGGAGGAAATGTGCCATCACCTATCCCCACCAGCCGGGTTTTTCCATTTTTCTTTTCCCAACCTCCCTTTGCGTGCGCAACCCTGCCAGCGTCGGGCACGCTGTGACGTGCTGCCTGTGCTTCTGTGACACCCCGGTCTCCACCAGGGGTCGCCAAAGCTATGGACAACCCAATGCCCTCCCCTCAAGACAGGAGAGCAGCCTGCTGGGTGCTCGATCCGATCCCTCCCCTGCCGACCCCTGGCACCCGAGCTCGCTCCCAAACTCGGGTCAGCAGCATGGCGTGAGGTGTGGCGTCCAGCGCCTCAACCCTCAGCGCCACCAGGCCGGCTGGGCTGTCCCTGTTGACGCACCTCATTGGTGCCTATATATAACATGGGCATCCCCAGCATGCCTCAGTTCCCCGCTGGAGAAAAGCTCGGAGGATCATCAGATTGGTAGGGACCGTAGCAACCAGGGCCACACCAGGCACACAGGAGAGGATAAGGAAACCTGAGTATTAATGCCACAGGGGGCATCAGAGGAGAAACAACTTACAAGAGCAGGCAGTATACTCACTTGTGACCTGCTAAGGGGGGGAAACGTGGGAGGGAGAGCTGTGGCTCACTGGAGGGGACTCTCCCACACATTGCTGTTACGGTAGGTAGGTAACTATACTATCCATCTTTTTCCAGGATATCGCCCTCCATTGATCCACATCATGGCAAGATTCCCAAGATTCCCAAGCACTGAGGGAGGACAGCAGGACCTACTTATCCTGAGTAAGAAGGCCTTGCTGAACACCGAGGCCGAAGCCGGCAAATCTATGAGAGACGATTCCCAGACTGTAGTGTTTACTGAATGCATAAATAGTACTCCAAGTGGCAGCAGCACATGTCAGCAACAGACATATTTCGAAAATAAGCCACTGAGGTAGCCACCCCACAGGTGGAATGAGCATGAACAGGGCCAGGAAGCTGCTTACTGCACTTCTGGTAACAAAATGTAATACAACTGGCCAGCCATTTGGACAGACCCTGTTTAAAGACCACCACTGTGGTGGGGGGGGAAGGCAAAAGCAATAAACAGCTGAGAGTATTTTCTGCAACATTTTGTACGACCCAGGTACCAAACACAGCATTCTACTGACATCCAACGTACGTAAACAATGCTTCTCACTCTCTGTGGGAGACGAAAAGTAAACCGGAAACTCTATAATCTGATTTAGTGTTCTGTCAGACACAACCTTTAGAAGAAAACAAGGACTGGTACGTAAAGTAACCCTATCCTTGTAAAAATAAAGAGAAGATCTGCAACTCAGAGATGCATCTACCAGAAGTCATCACCACTACAAAAAGTGTCTTCTAAGAGAGAAAGTGCAGCTCACAAGTAGCTGCAGGCTCAAAAGGAGGTGCAGTGAGGGTGTCTAGGACCAAATTAAAGTCCTACACTGGAACCAGATCTCAGACCGGGGTACAGAGGGAGGATACCCTTGGGAATCTACAGAAAACCTCCAACTGGGCAATAGTCTTGCCCTCTGTCAAGGCATGAATAGCTAACACAGTGACCCTGTGGACCTTCACAGAAGAATACCCAAGTCCGGAGCCCTTAAGGGACAACAGGTAGTTCAGCACTGTAGGAAGCGGACACATAAAGGGATCCAGTGCATGGCAGGGGGAGGGAACACTGTTTAACAAGGAGTAGCACACTATAACAAAGCTTATTTCCAGATGCGACCTAGGAGCACAAGAAAGTTAAGTGACTTGCTCAGGATCACACCTAGGTGGCTGTGGGATTCAAACCCAGGTCTCCAGATCTGCAGCTCAGAGCCTTAACCCACCACAAAGTAAAATATTTCCATTTTTGTGAATGACTGTATCAGGTAAATGGCTTTCTACCCACCAAGAGAACATCAGGCAGGGAAGACCCCGAACCGGGAGAGCTCGTCATCCTCAGAAGCCATGTGCGAAGGTGCAGGGATGGAAGATCCAGGTGCACCAGAGCACCCTGCTCCTACATCGGAAGTCCTGCTCGTAGGGGGAGCAGAACAGGAAGTTCCACCACTAATTGTTGGAGAAGCAGAAACCAAATTTCTCTGGGCCAATGAGGAGCCACCAGAATCAGGGCGACAAGCTCAGCCTTGGTATTTGAGGGACTGGAAGAAAAGCATACAGAAACCTCCCTTTCCAAGAGGGGGACAAAGTGTTTCGCCAAAAAATTCCAGGACCTAGAGCAAGCAAGCCAAAACAAGGTAGTTTTGCATTGTATGGAGGCACAAAGATATCTATGTCTGGAGGACCCCATTATTCAAAGAGGGTGTCCACAACAGAGTCTGAGAGTTTCCATTTGTGGCAGAGCACATGGAAGCGACCGAGGTGATCTGACAGTGTATTCAGGGTACCGGGGGACACCGCTGACAGGAATGTCATGTTTCACCACACAGTACCAAATTCTCATAGCCTCTCTGCACAGAGTGTACAAATGAATCCGCCTTGTTGACTGTTGTAGTACATCACCGACATATTGTCTGTGCAAATCAACAGCTGATTCCCCAAAAGGGTGGCGATGGTCTGTAGATTACACAGAACTACTCTCATATCCAGAGTGTTACTGTGAAGCATCGTATCCAGAGGGCCCCCCATTTGCCCTGGGTTTTGCAGGAGCGCAAATGAGCACCCCAGCCTGAACCAGAGGCGTCCATGGTCATCACCAGCAGGGTAATGGCAACAGAAATAGGATCCCCTTCTCTACGCTGGAGCAGTTCCACCACCAGGGCAGGGAATGACAAGAGAGGTGGAGTGTCCTGTAGTGGATGCCAGCTCCTCGGAATGCTAGCCCACTGCACTCTGAGGAACCACTGCGCAATCATTATACAGAGTCGGGCCAGCAAGACAGTCAGGATGGCAGCCGCCATCAGACCAATTAGTCTTAGCAGATATCAAACAGACACAATCGATGGAGGTAACCAGCTGTGCCTATGTCACCAGTGCCGTGGTACAGTCAGAGGGCAGGAACTCCCGAGCGAGACCCGTGTCTAGAACGCCCCTATGTACTGAAGCCTCTGACAGGAGATAAGGACCAACTTCAACTCACTGACCTGTATGCATCCTTCATGTCCAATGCAACAAACCAATCCCCCTTTAATAGGAGAGGCAGGAGGAAATGCAGGGAGACAATTCTGAACTTTCTGTATTCTATAAAGAAGTTCAGTCCCTGAAGATCTAGTACTGGCCATACATCCCCAGTTCATTTTGGAATCAGAAGGTACCAGGAGTAATAGCTTTGATTTATGTCTGAAACTGGGACTTATTCAACAGCTGTGTTGTGAAGGAAGAGCTTTAACCTCCTTCAGCAAGAATGAGATGTCGCCGAGGGTACTGATTTGGCGGTGGGGGGGGGGGATGGTAACCAAGGAACAGTAAGGAACTCTAAGGGATGTGTATGCTGGGCCACCTCCAGGACCCAAACATCTGGAGTGATCTCCCTCCACTTTGGTAGAAAGAGGGAAATGCAACCCCCTACCAGAACTTCCAGAGGTTTTGAGACCAGAGGAAGACAGGGAGTCAGAAGGCACCTGAGGCAGCGGGGGTGCTGGTAATCATCTGACCTTTTAAGTCTGGCATGGGCACCAGGGGGCAAGTCTGTAGCCTAGGAAGTAGAAGGCTGAGGTCCCAGGGAACCATGACCTGGGCCTTTGGAATAACTATGGCCTGGATGGGCATAGGACTTGCGAAAAGAACCATGACCCCTTCCTCGGGGTTTAGGGTTCAAAGTATGAAAGGATCCAAGAGTCACTAGTAGACTGTAAATCCCCTAAATGATTCTCAATGTCATTGCCAAACAATTGCTTTCCACTGAAAGCAGCATTTATCACAGACTGTAGTACATCAGAAGGAAAACCAGCCACCTAAGCCAAGAGTGACGATGTATACAAATCCCTGAGGCAGCCACCTTGGATGCAGTATCAAAGGAATCATAAGCCGATCGGAGCAGGTGCTTCCCAGCCTCCAGGCCATTAGCTGTAGTTTGCTGTGCCAGTATTTAATCCTGGCCCTCTGGCAGTTTTTCAGCCAGTGTGGCCATTGTCTTCCCAAGGCAGTTCTGATATTTTATTATATATGCATGATAGTTAGCAATTCTTAGGCCCAAGGAAGCAGAAGCAAAAGTTCTCTTCCCCATCACATCCAGCTTCCTCGTCTCCTTGTCTGGAGGAAGAGAGCTCCTGTGCTTGGGAGCCCTGGATCTGTCATGAGCAGCCACGATTGCCACAGAGTCTGTTTCAGGTTGTGAAGAATATTATGGCGTTGCAGTAGGGGTGGGATATTGTTTATCGGCCTTTCTAGGAACAGCAGGCAGTTGTGCGAGCCTATGCCAGGCTGCCAATGTAGCATCCTCAAGTGCAGCGTGCATAGGAGGAATAATCACAGTAGCAGAGGCAGAAACCTCCAAGGACGCACAAAAATTTTTCTTGGAAGAATCTTCCTCTTCAGCTTGGAACCCCATTTTAGCCTGAACCTGTTTAAGGAAGGCTTGAAAAGAGGCCATTTGAGAGGGAGATCTAGGTGTGTGTTTCACACTCTTCTCTTAGTGAAAGGATAGAGCAGAGCTTGAGTCAACCACTGTATAACCTTTTCCTCCTCATCCATGGCCGCCTCCTCCTCTGTGTATTCTAGATTATATTCCGGGTCATCGTCGATATCAATCGTTATTAGCTGAGGGTCAACAGGATGGGAAGACAACTGAGGAGCCGATGATGAGAATCCCATCAACGGCAGCCTTTCTGGACCCTGCACAGTGGCAGGGGCAGAAAACTGAAACATTGATGGTACTGTCAACAAAGGCCAGCCGGAATCACCAAAGGAGCAGGCATTGATGGTGGCAGCAGGTGCTAAAACAGCTCTAACATTGCTTGATACAATGCCTGGGCATCAGAGCCCAAAGGAGATGTCTATGGTGGAGCCATCGACGGGACAGTATTCAACGGCAGAACAGGCTGCAATTCCTTGGGTGAGGAGAACAAGCCAACACCAGACCCTGACCTTGGTGTCTGAGAAACAGCTGGGGTTGGGGGCAGGCCCCACGGCCAGAACCTGGTACCCATCTTCATCTGTAGACTTACATTGTTTAATAGCTGAATGGGAACAGTGTGGAAAAGCATCCTTTTCCTTTCTGCATTTGTCCTTGTCAGAACAGTGGTGTTTCTCTGCCGATTTTGAAGACTTATGCTTTTTCTTCAATGATTCAGTAATGACTGCGGTCAACCATGGGGATCGACTGTGAACCGGGAACAGAAACGATTGATGACAGTGAAGCTGCCTTTGCCACAATCTGTTTCTCCATTTCCTGTATCTGTAGAAAAACTTCTAAAGCCTTTCTGCGACGTCTTCTGATTGGCTGGTTAAAGCTCTGGCAAAATGAGCAGTCTTTAACGTTGTGGTCTGTAATGACAGAATGGATACAAACAGAGTGGTCGTCGTCTTATCTGTAACGTCGCCTCAACGGCAATTTACAGAACAGCAGTTTCTTGCCTTTCTGTGATGGTATAAAGAAAATGTAAAATATAAAAAGTAATAAGTAGCAGCATTAGCAAATACTTGCAAAAGTTCAACCGTGTTCTTCGGTAGTGGACCAATGAGTGGTTGATGGCAGGAGAAAGAACTGAGGCATTTTGGGGATGCCCACATTATATAGACACCAATGATGCAAGTTGACATTGGCAGCTCCAGCCTACAAAAATTTCCATGTGGTCCCGATGACTACGGCTTACAACTCCAAGACGTGGCTCAATGGAGGAAGATATCCTCGAAGAAGATTAATTCTTTCTCAGGGTGTACAGCTGCTGGTATCCCCTTAAGAAATCACAATCTGTTCTGACTGGCTGTTCAGATGCAGAGTTTCCAGCAAAGAAGAAGCTTCACAGCTGACTTTGGTAGAAACCAGTTACATAAAATTCCTCATAAATCTGAATTTCAGGACCTTGCATTTTTTTTTTTTTTTGTTTAAGCTGTTGTTCAAAAGATTTTCATTACACCCTGCTGTTTAGTACTGAGGTCTCCCAGGCAGTAATGGACAAGAGGTCAGCTTACAAGAAATTCAGGAGGACGAAAAGAGAAGACAGGGAGGATTTTTTTTTTTGTCTTTATCCTCCTTCCTACCTCCGGTGCCCCCTCCTTCCGTCCGCTCATGTCCCCCGTTACCTACCTTAGGGATCTGCCCCTAGAGTGCCCATCCTCCTCTCCTCGCACAGTGGGGTCTGTCCTGTAGGTGGTCGGGTGGACTTAAGTGACCTTCATCTGGGGCTGCGGAGGGTCTTCTAGTTTTCTCCCCTTCGTCCCACTCCCCCAGTCGCCTTGCGCTTGGGACGGAGCATCCGAGTGGTGGCATGCTTACACGCAGGCCCCTGCGCCGCAACGCCCTCCCCGGCTCCGCATGCTTGCCCTCCATCCTTCCCAATACGCTGCTTCCACTGGCAACGGAAGGGATGCAGAATGCACGCGCTCTTGGTAACCCCCACCCTGAGGGAAGAGAGCATCCGTTGGGACTCTCGATCCTCCCTCTCCCCACCGACCTCCGGCCGCCTGAGTCCGTTCCCGAACCCGGGCGGCCGGCGTAGCGCGAGGTGTGGCGACCAGCGCCTCAACCCTCAGCGCCACCGGGCCAGCCAAGACAGGGAGGATTATCTGAAGATGGCTAGAGTAACAGGCATGGCAATCTGGCAGCTAAATTTCAGAAGGAACTGAATCAAGCTGAGGGGATTAGGAAGCGAGAGAAGGCCTTTTTTTGTTATATTAGTAAGGACAGGGACAAGAAAGATGGGACAGTTAGGCTCAGGAAAGGGGACAGATGGATGGAGTAGAAAGGGGGAAAAGCAGAGGTACTGAAGGAGTACTTCTGTTCAGTCTTCACTGGGGAAAGAGACTGATACCACCACTAGGGGAAGGAGAGGAACGGAATGAACGAAGAGCGCAGATGTGGTGACAGAAGTGGAAAGGGTGAGGACAGGGCTGCTAGCACTGGCGGTTGACAAATCCTAGGCCCAGACGGCATACACCCTAGGGTGCTGGGGGAACTGGCAGAGGAGTTTGCAGATCCACTGGCTGGCTTGTTTAATAGTTCACTGAAGTCAGGCATGGTACCGCAGGACTGCAGAACAGTATATGTAGTGCCCCTCCATAACAGCGGTCCCAAGGATGACCCAGGGAATTAGACTAGTCAGCCTTATCTCAATCATGTGCAAGCTCATGGAGACCATGCTTAGAGAAAAACTGGTGGAGTATCTGGATGAGCATGGCCTCCAGGATGGAAAGCGTCATGGTTTTATGGGACGGAGGTCATGTCAAATGAATCTGACTGACGTCTTTAACTGGGTCACTATAACAGAGGACAGGAGCCGAGTCAAGCAGTGGATATCCTTTTCCTGGACTTTAGCAAGGCCTCTGACTCTGTATGCCACAAGAGGTTGATCAGGAAGCTGGGGGATATTGGGGTTGAAGAGAAGTTGACCAGATGGGTGGAAAACTAGCTGAGGGGCAGGCCCCAGTTAGTAGTGTTGGGTGGGGTGCACTATCTGGCACCAGTAGGGTCCCACAGGGCTCTGTGCTTGGACCGGTACTGTTCAATGTTTTCATCAATGGCACCGGGGATGGCACTAAGGGCAAAATACCTATTCGCAGACGATACCAAGCTCTGTGGGAGGGTGAACATATCAAAATGAATACAAGATCTAAAGGAGGATCTGGAGAAACTGGTGAGGTGATCTGGGATCTGTCAGCTTGGCTTCAATGCAAAAAAATGCAAACCTATGCACACTAGAGCCAGGAACCCCAAGACTGACTACAGCCTGGGAGGCGTCCAGGTATATGCATTGGAGAAGGAGAGGGATACGGGGGTGATGACTATCTGAAGCAATCCATGCAGTGTATGAAAGCAGCAGCAAAGGCAAATAAAATGTTGGGCTGCATTACCAGAGGGATCAGCAACGAGGAGGAGGCAATACTGCCCTTGTACAAGTCTTTAATGAGGCCACATCTGGAATACAGTGTACAGTATTGGAGCCCATACCTTAGAAAGGACATTAACCTGCTAGAGACGGTCCAAAGGAGGGCAAGGAAGATGATCATGGGCCAGCTGGGTAGAACATATGAGGAGAGGCTAGAAGCCCTGAACATCTGCTCCCTGCAGGAGAGGAAAGAGAGGGGACATAATTGAGATCTTCAAGTATTTGAATGGGATAAACAGGGTAGATACGGAGGGTCTCTTCAAGCTTAGTGGAAGCAGTAACACTAACACACAAAGTCCCAAGTTGGAGAAGAAGAAGTTTAGGAGAGAGGCTAGGAGGTACTTCTTCACGGAGAGGGTGGTGGCGGATTGGAATGTGCTTTCAGAAGAGGGGTGGTTCTTTGAAGACAGTGGGCAGTTTCAAGAGAGGCTGGCATAGAGTTAAGGGGAAAATAAGGTTAATGGGAGGGGAGGAGTAGGGGGAAAAGGTGGACTGGAGGGCAAGGTCAGTAGCTTAAGCTAAAGAATCTGCAATACAAGCAGACTAAATAGACCAAATGGCGTTCTTCTGCTGGCTTCTTTGTATGTTCGTATTACAAAAGGATCTTTGCACCCCTTCAGACTTCATCTGTTTAAGTTGCTTCATCCTGCTGTGAAGTCATAATCCTCTGCTTAGGATATCACAACCTGTTGCCATGGCAATGATTCTGCCATCACAAGCAAGAGGATTATGACTCACGGCAGAAAATGCAGAAGGCCCAGATGAAGTGTAAGAGGCAAACGGCTATTTATATACAAATATGTTTAGTAACGAACAACAGAATGTCCTGAAATTTAAATTTTTTGACTATGAGATTTGAGCCTTGCCAATGTGAACTGTACAGTTATGAAGAAATCAGGGAAGTAGTAGTAATTTTATGTGTGGACAGAAACCCAACTGCAGATATATAATCATATTAAATAACGCAGCAATACACAACATTAATAAGTAATACACTAATCACAGGGTAGCTAAATTCGTTGATACCAAATGGCTAATGTAAAAAGATGTTTGTCTCTTCTTTGTTGCAGGAGACTGGACTCTGGTATTCTGCTCTACAGCTGTACTCTGAAAACCCTCAGAAATCTCACAAATAATCAAGGACTTACATTTTCATCAAAGTCCATGTAGTTGGACACAACCTTGATGTTGCAATGGTAGACACCAGCCTGGCGGATTATCTCCTCCAACATGTCGCCAATCCCAGCTGAGAAAATGAACAACGGGATGTTGTTCTCAAACAAGTTGTCAAAGAAGAGCTTGTACCCATCCCTGCAGATAAACAGTCAGTGGAGCTGTGGTCACAAGGAATTGTTAAAATGTCCAATACAAGATATGTCAGGCAACTGATATATGTTCTAAGCTAAATAAAAAAAAGAGTGCGTGTGTGTTTTCTTCTTGTTATTCACAGATACCATTTCAGACAGAATGTTTCTGCATCGATTCATCACCGTCCATCATCACAACTCAATGGAGAAGTTCTCTGAACCTGTTATAGCATGTTATATTCCCCATAGAAGCTGTTTGTAAAAAACACTGGTTCTCATTCTGTTATTGTTCTGGTTTCAGTGAACTTTTAGTAAACTCAGTGGATGGTTTTTATTTACACACACTGCTGGTTAGTGCCATTTTAAACCGGAGGATGTTGTTTGTGTCCCTTTCAGCCTCAGAGTCCTATAGCAGAATACGAATGCATTGTGACAATAATGGACAAGTGGAGCACAGTAAAAACAATCATGCGGTTCCAAAATGGTCCAGGCTGGTAAAGATGGAACAATAACAGAATTTTAACCAATATTTGAAAAATCAGCTTCTATTAAAAAACAAACAAACAAACAAACAAACAAAAAAACAGCCTTGCAGGTTACACGTAGTTTTCCTTTAGAACAGTAGAGTTTATTTGAACTGAATGAATGGCCCTTTGACAGGCTGGCCTATGGTGAATGGAAAGGCAACACACTGTTTAAAATTCGCAAAACTAAATGTACCTTTATTGTTCCAAATGCAAGTTGTTACTCCAGAAAATCATAATCAGTCAGTTCAACTTCTCCAGCCTGGTCAGGTAACATAAAGGTTAACACCAAAACAGTTCTTTCAGGCTAACTTGACAAAGGAATCTTTGAACCACCTATGTGGGCCAGCAGTTTGTTCAAGATACAGTCTTAAATGAAGCATAAACAGTTTCCCCTTTAGCCTTCTCTGCAGGCAGTTCTCAACAGTATACTCCATTCACTGCTTTTGACTCAGCTGGCTAAACTAGTCCTTTACCTCAGGACCCTCTGCTCCAGAAATTGTTTGGTTTTCAGTAGCAGGCTTCAGTTTTATTTTCCCCAAAGGTTCTCTGACTTAAACATTCTCTTTCGATTTTCAGCTCTGGTTCCTCTCTCACAGGGCAGCAGTTTTCAGCCTCTCACTCCATCCTTTGCTGGATTCCTCTGCTTTTTAGCAAACTCTAATTGGCCACACCTGTGGAGGCATCCCTCCTCCCCTTTGCCTGTTGCAGTCTCTACATTTCTTCAGTCTCATCCAAGAGGTTAACCCCTTGTTCCCCGGTATTGTGTTTACTCTGTCACTGGCCCACATAAAAAAAAAAAAAAAAAAGACAGGATAGGAGAGTACTGGACAAGGACAAAAAAGATCTGCCACTAACTGGCCAAAAAGCAAGAAATCATTTATATTCTGAATACGCCTCAATGCCCCTTTAGTACTCTGCTAGTGATCGGATCTCTTGAAACACTACGGAAAGCTTCACATCAGGTAACAATTGCTTTGACACAGTACAAGTAGCTTTTAAATCATTTGTAGTTTTGTTACAGCTCTGAACACGTTGCTTGAGGTAGCTGTGTGTTGCATTTGTAAAGCACCTGAGTGGCTGTGGGAAGGGAGCTTAATAAATAAACAAACTGATTTCTCACTACAGTTGCAATGAATTATTTTGTGCATCTTATTAAGCGACAGCTGCAGTCAGCTTACAGAATGGTTCACTGGAGTCACATCTTTAGCCCCTTGGGACCTTCACAGGTCCTGATGCACAGTCGTAACTACTGTCTACTGCGATTCATAAATGAACATAGTGGCAATATTATCATTAGACAATAATACACAACAGGGTATGACATGGGCTATCATCACATATTGGGTCCGCTGTGAGGCATGAGACCGAAGGCTGAGTGTCTCATGCACCGGAGAAATGACAATATCCCATGACATACCACACTCTGGAATGTATTATTGAAGTTATGCATTGGATTCATTTTTATGAGTTAAAAAAAAAAACAAAGGTTTATAAATATTTAAGTTTTTTATGACTATGTATACATTAAAAAAACTCAGGCTTCGTTTTGTTCTGTCTTGACCAGCAGGCAGTGCTGTTCTGAAGGATATGCTGAGGCTGTAGGGATTTTTAAGAATTGTAAGCAAAAACCCATTGTGTTAATCAAGCACCAGCCTTAATTACCCTCCCAATGCTAATTAACATGTAGAAATCAGTTTATAAATGTTGCCCCACTCCCACGGCTCCCTGTGAATATCTCAAAGTATAGGCCAGTGCAGGAGCGGAAGCACCAGGGAGGGAAGGGATTGACTAGACAACCCCTCAGGGCAAAAACATGATCCCTTCCTACCCAAACATGGGCCACCAGAAAATTCAGAAAACTTAATGGGTAGGTTTTCACTAGGGTAAGCTTCCTCAGAGCGGAAGCTGTTACTAAAGTTCAGGTAACTGGAAAGTCACTTTAAGTTTGTTTATCTTATGGGTAACAACCAACTGCAGTTTGTAGTTGTATAAAAACAAACAGCAAGCTGCGCCAGTTCGGATGACGCTCTCTGAGCTGGCTCAGTTTTCTTGTTGCGGGCTATGCTGCTCATTAATATAGATGAGTCAAACAGAATTTGTCAGCAGTTAAGAAACACCTGGCCCATCCAGTCTTCCCATTTTCCCTGCCTGTCGCAGATCCTAGTTGATCTCCTGCTAATGAAAGGATCATTTCAGACCAATCAAAGCTCTCCATTCCCTGCACGTAAAACGCTCTTATTCTGCAAAGACTGCCTCATGCACTGTTGCCTTGGAAACAGGTGCATTTGGTGAGCTTTTTTTTTTCCCCCCATTTACCCCTGTCGCTGGAGGTGCCCTTCTCAGCTCGCACATTTCCCAGCATCATCCTCCCCTTCTCTGGCACTTACCATTGCATTCCAGAGGATCCACGGAGAAGCTCCTACTTACTGTGGATTCCCTTGGGGGTTATCCAGCTGTCCACCTCCAATCCAACAAACAAAGGAAGGGGGTGGCCTGTTCGGTCATCTAAGCCCAAGAGCACCAGCTTCACGCTGCGCACTTCAGGGCTCTTCCTTCTTGGCTATACCCCCTCCAGATGCAGACAGAATGGATGCTACAGAACACATTGCGCACCAGGTGTGCTTGGCACTCTAGCATCTGTCCGTATCCACAATGACATATCTTGAGCAGTGTCAGGGGCTCAGTAGGTTACATGCTAATGTCTATAACCAGAAAGCTGTGAGTTCTAGCCTCACACCAGGAACCTGGACTAAGAGCCAGTACTGACACCATAATGCTGCACTAGGTGGATACTGCAGCATAGCAGATCCACCTTTCAATGAGATATCAACTCAAGCTCCCTTCTGCCCATCTCTGGTGGCTGTCTGGGGAAGTTAAATAACCCACAGCACTTATCATTAGAATAGTGGATTGTCTCCAGTGTCCTGACCAATACGTCTCCCTTTGCCCCAGTCAACATGTCCCAGTCTGTAGAACTGGTCCATGTAACCCCGACATACCTGGAAATGAGCTGTCTCAGCTTACTGAGGTTTTTTCTGGTCACAAATGACAAAATAAACAAACACATGGTGCCCAAGGGGTTATCTGGAGGGAGGCAGTGTGGGTCAGCTGCTCCTACAGAGACATGAAATGGGGGCAGGGTTTACATAGGGGTGAATTCTGGCCACTGAGGGAGGCCTCTGGGTAATGCTCTTACCCGCTATGGTGGGAGGAGGGAATGGCAGGATGAGTGGGTCCTCTGGGACTCGCATGGGACTGACTGAGGAAAAGAACAGAATGGAGAAAAAAACACAGATCACGACATTATATCTGTGTGTATATGTACAGTTACTGTGACTTTTATGTTTATAACCATGCATTCTCAAGTTTTTTGGGAGAGAGAACTGTGAAGCGCAGCCGTTCTGACACACAAAGGATTTGAGAAGAACCTCACAGAGGAAAACCGTATGGGAAATACACAGTGCTAACTGAACATGGAACTTCAGAATTTTGGAACTGTTTGCACAAGGTACCATCTAATGGTTGTAAGAGTACCTGGAAAGTTTGGAAATAAACAATCCTGGTTAGCCAAGAACAATGTCATGATTTATAATGCGAAAACTAGATCAGAAATAAGAGTTAAAGAGCAAGTAGAACCAAAACCAGAAGACAAGAAAAGTTACAACACTTAAGTAGTCAGTTGTAACTTTATTTCTGAAGTTTTTTTTCTTATTCCATTTGCTTATTAGTTCTATGTGACAGTACTATGCTGGTTGTGTGGATAAGCGCTCTGCCTTGCAGCTGACCTATCTAGATCTATTCCCTTCCCCCCACTACATCATCAGCACTGTGACCTCACTGGCTGTGACATCACAGGTGAGTGACCTAGCAGCTACTGAGTGGCTGTGATGTCACAGTCAGTGAGGTCGCAATGGTGATGATGAAGTGCGGGGAACAGAACTAGATATGTCAGCTGCCAGGCAGAGTCCTATTCTACAGATCACACCTACTAACATCAAGTAATAATCTTCTAATTACCCAAGGGGGGGGCACCTCAGATATAAAAGGTAACAGCTGACTGCTTTTAAAAACTAATATTAAGTGGGCAGTACACTAGCTCTTAAAACCATATCTGACAACAGATCAATAGGGTAATAGGGAGGCAATCTAGACAGACTGGATGAGCCTTGGGTCATTTTCTTGGTTTCTAGGTGCAGTCGTCCTTCCGGAGCTCTAACTGCAATACCATCAAACATTCAAACAGACTCCAGCTCTGCACTTGTGATTGGTGGTGCAAAACTCCAAATTCCAATCTCCTGCTAATCCCAAGTAGTTAAGTACTACACCCCAATTTAAAAGTGAAAAATACATGTCTATTTATTGAGCACTCTGTTAGCATTCATAGTATGCACAGAAAGACTCCAGGGAAAATTAGCTTGAAGTTCACAGATGAAAATCACTGCAGGAGCTTACATACTACCAGTCCTTCGTAAACCAGTGATTCTGTAGCACATCCCTGCTAATTTTTGCAAAGCACAAAATAAAGACAGGACAGAGGCAGTGGACTCAACTGCAACACCACCTGTGGTCACTCAGGCAGCAGTGTAACAGCAAAGTCTGCTACCCTTCACCCCAGCGGAGAGCAGCCAGTGGTGGCATGAACCCCTCCCTCTCCCGGCTGGCCCCCCGATGCCCTGGCTGGTTCCAGAACCCGGGATGCTGGTGTCACACATAGAAGCCCTGCCACTGCACAAATGGGCCAACCTGGCTTTTTTAATTTAAAAACATTGTTGGTAACCCTCAATCTACAATAACACATCCCGTGACGGCACACTTGTTATGTTTGTCTGAGTTGTCGGACATGCATTCTTTAGGGAGCCCAAACTGCTCATCTTTGGTTTGCAGGCAAGGCTGGCCGCAGGCATAAGCAAGTATGCATGCCACACACCCTGTTTTACTGGCGTTAAGAGCACTAGCTTTAAGTTGGGACCATCCTGAAGGCAATATCTGGTGGTGGTACAGCTTCAGAAAATCTATTTTCAGAAGTTAATATAAAGGTCTGGGGGGCCACGCTTGTGGTTCTTGCCCCCTAAGAACATGTCCAAGACCGCCTTATAAACGTGACGACTCCGTCGGGGAATTAACACAGAAGACAGAAACATACACAAACACAGAGTTTCTATGCAAGAAACAGACATGGCAGAGTGTGTGTTGCCTGATAAATACAAGCTCCAGGTGTAGTGATCCCAAGTGCCTCAAGCACTAGGGAAGCGTGTTTCTCAGCCAACACACATCCCCGGGTGTCTTACTGCACTTAAAAAATGGGTCCAAAAATAGAAAAACAAAGAAATGTTAAGAAAATATACATGCAAAACATATTAACAAGATTTTTAAAGTATGTATCTGTGGATTTGTTAAGAAAGTAGTTCCTGTATTCTGAAACACAAGCTCTAATGCAAAGATTTTGAGTGCCACTATACTCTGGTGATGTGTTGCTAGATATGCCTGCTAACAGTATGTTTTCATCCTTGTCCACCTTGCGCATGACATAAGTTTGTGAATCAACATGAAGCCAGAGCCTTTAAACCTTAAAACTGCTAACTTTTTTTCAGCCTCTTCACGGCTTCTGCAGTGCTGCTGCATTTAGTTTCACCAGTTTGTCTAAGATACTTCTGGTTTCAGCGGTCACGACTGGCAGTAGCATGTGATGACCCTAATGAACATTTAAAAAAAAGAAAAAGGTGAAACTACTAGGGGGAGATGAGGTCACATGGGGTATGTGAGAGGCCTGTCCCGACGAAAGAAGCGATTGTGCAGAACATGCAAACCTGCTGACCAAGGATTACGGGCCTAAAATTAAACTTTGGAAAAAAGCAATATAAAAACAAGTTTGTTATTTTAAAATATTTCCGACATTGCAGAGTTATATAATTAATTAATTCACCTGGACACAGGTAAGCAGGGGATGGAAATGGGCTCAGCAGGCAAGGAAGGGGAGGGGGAGGAGGAGTTACTCCCAGGTATAGAGTCTCGGGGGCAGGATACGGAGGATGCCAACCGCGGCAAGAGACAGGGGAGTCAGGTCACAGTGGGGAAGGGAGGGATGGCAAGGAAGAGGCAACCGAGTGGGAGGCCTGGGGGACCTAGTAAAGGAAGTGGGTATAATGTGGGGGGAACAAGGTTATGCAGGGAGGGAGAGAGGCAGGCATGGAGGAGAGAGAAGGGGCCAGTGCACTCCCTGGTGGGGTGGGGTCCCATGTTCCTAGGGAAATACTGAGTTGGATCTGGGTGCAGTAGCAGGATGGGAAGTGGTGAAGGACAGGTGCTGAGAGGAAAAGTGCAGGTGGTGGTGGTGGGGGCCTTGCTCCTGGGGAGATCTGAGTTGTTCCGGACACAGCGGGGAGAGTAGCTGAGGTGGACAGGTCAGTGAGGAGGAAGACCTGGGGGCGGGGGCCTTGCTCCGGGAGAAAACAGGAATGGACCAGAGTGCTACAGCAGGAAGGGAAGAGGCCACGGAGGTCAGGTTAGTGAGAGATAAGGGTTGGAGTGGGAGGGACGGGTTGGAATTTGGCATGAGGGGGAGGGACATGCATAGTAACGCTGGGGAGGGGCAATTGGGATAGTGAGCAGGTCTAGGGAAAAGGAGGCGGTGAGAGTGCTTCTCCTGGGGGACTCCGGTGGAGAGAGAGGAGGGGGGGCTTCTTGTGGTGTTAAGTCCAGGAGTATACCTGGCTTGACGGTGCATCAGGCAAAACATCTGGTCTATTCTCTAGTGCAGGAGTGTGGTGAGACCCCTGACATATTAGTGCACCTGCGTACAAATGATATAGAGGAACAGAGAGCTGGAGATTCAGGCTAGGTTTAGGCAGCTGACCACAGTCTATCAGGACGTGGGGTGCTCGGTCTCCTTCAAGGTGATACCACCGGGTGCCTAGGGCCAGTGTGGAGAATAAACAAAAATAAGTGATGTAAATGTATGGCTCGGTGAATGGCGCAAGGCCAGGGGGTATGGGTGGGTGGGGGACTGGGGTGCAACCTGGGAGGACAAGGAATTGTATGCAGGGCAGGCTCCACCCTTAGCTCAGAGGGAAAAGAGGTCCTGCAGCTTAGAATGGCAGAATTCATCTGCTCCAGGTGGGGTTTAAACTTGTGAGGGGAGGGCTCCCTGGCAGGCCAGCCAGGAAGGCTCTGGCCTTCTCCCACAGGCGGGAGGGAGGGGGCACAGGGCAGGAGCACCCGATAGTGCACGAGGGAGTCCTTGTAGTCAGGAAACAGGGAGACCTCAGGATGGGGGGGGGCAAGGGGTCACATCAGAGGGTGGTCCTGAATAATATCAGGAGCATGGAAAACAAAATGTCAGAGCCTGAGCTGGCCCGTTGGCACAGCGGTTGGATTTCTGCATGCGACACCAGTGACCCGGGTTCGGGAAGGGACCCAGGTCTTCAGGAGGGCCAGCCTGGGGAGAAGGATCAAGCATCCTAGGGACTGCTCTCCTCTGGGGGGAGGGCGGGCAGTGTGTCCGGTGCTTGGTAGACCCCTGGCGGAGGCCAGAGGTACTACAGCGACTGGCACCATAATGTAATATGAGGGCAGGGCTAACGCTGGTTGTCATTGCACATCCCTACCCCGCATATAGGGGGACAAAAGCCAGCTGCCTGCCGCCTGGATGATGCCTGCCCCTCCGCTCTGATGAGCTCCCAGGCGGGCTCCCTGACCTATCCCATCGCTATGCACTTACAGCTGGTGCCATAACCCGCCTGGGGGTAAGCTATGGGGGTAGCAGGGAGTCGCAAGCACGTGGGAGTGGGAGCGAGAAGCCGTGACCAAGGTGGGCGGAATGACGGCATGGCAGCACAAAAAATAATAAAAAAAAGGCGCCAGAGCTTTAGGCGCTGTTGGTGGAAAGGGGGGTGGATGTGGCAGCTGTCACAGAGATGTGGGCCACTTCCAGACAAGATTGGCACCTAAACCTACTAGGGTACACCATGTGCAGAAGGGATAGGGTGGAGGGAAGGGGAGAGGGGGTAGCATTTATCATTATGGATGGCATAGGGATAAGCAAGGTTAAGGAAGTGGGGGATCAGGAGGAGGCTCTATGGCTCACCCTGCAGGCTCCAGGGGGTAAGCAGGTGAAGATGGAGGTAGTATATAGACCACCCGGGCAGAGGAAGGAAAGGGAGGAAGGCCTGGTGGCTAACTTTAGGGATCACTGTGGTAGGGGAGAGGGCTAAACTGTGGTGCTGGGAGACCTGAATATGCCAGGAGCAGACTGGGGAACTATGGCGTCCTCATCGGGCACGGAACAGCGCCTGCTGGACATCTGCCAGGGTGTGTTCCTTGCCCAGCTGGTGACTAATCCTATGAGGGAGGGGTGCGTCCTGGATGTGGTCCTGTCAGACGGTGAGCTCATCGGGGACCTAGTTGTTGGGGACCCACTGGCGGGAAGTGATCACGCCACGGTTTGGTTCTCCCTTGACTTAGGGGGTGGGATAGGACACATAAAAATGACAGTGGATGATTTTAGAGGGGCGGACTTTGGGGGGATGGAGCAGATCCTTAGGGGCTACCTACATGAGATCAGGCCAAACATGGGCACAGAGGCCCGGTGGGAAATTATTAAACCGGGGCTCCTGGAGCCTACCAAGGCATGCACGAGGGAGAGACGCAAGTGGGGCAAAGCTAAGTGGCCGAGCTGGTGGACAAGGGAGGTCCAGGATGTGGTGAAGGAAAAAAAGGCTGCTTATAGCTGATACAAACATTCTCGGAGGACTACATCCAAAGGGGGTGTAAGATAAGATAGCCAGGAGAGTCACCAGGATGGTGAGGTTGGCTAAGGTAGGCATGGAGCCGAGACTGGCACAGGGATTAGAAGTGTGGGGGGAGGGTTCTTCAGCATATCAGGAAAGAAAAAAGGAAGGGGCAGATTAGTAGGCTAAGGATAGGGAGGGTGGGTGGGTGGAAGAGGCGGGAGAAAGCGGAGGTACTAAATTACTTTTTTGCCTCAGTCTTTACCAAAGAGGATGGGGGGCAGCACAGCAAGGGGGACCAGCAGATGAAGTGAGGGAAATGGATGTTGAAATCCCCAGTGGGAGGGTGTGGGAAGCCCTCAAGGCCCTAAGAGGGGATAAAGCACCAGGCCCAGACAGGATCCATCCCAGGGTACTTAAGGAGCTGGCTGATACTCCGGCCACACCCCAGGGTGACTTTTTTAACTCCTCCCCGCAGACCGGGTGGGTGCCTCATGACTGGAGGATGGCCTATATCGTGCCTATACACAAGGGCAGCTCGCAAGAGGAGCCAGGAAACTATAGGCAGGTTAGCCTGACGTCGGTAGTGGGCAAAGTGACGGAGGTCATCATGAAGGAGAGGCTGGAGGGGGTTCTGAAGGCACGGGGTCACCTATATGATTGCCAGCATGGCTTTGTTAAGGGCAGATTGTGTCAGAGCAGTCTGGTGGAGTTCCAAGAAGGAGTGACGAATGCGCTGGATCAGGGCAGGTCAGTGGATGTCCTCTTTCTGGACTTCAGCAAGGTATTATTTATTTAACAGACTTTAGGATTACAATTTGACTCTGTGCCACATCCCGGGCTACTGGGAAGCTGGAGGATATTGGGGGGGGCAGATGGTTGGGTGGATAGGAAACTGGCTAGCGGGGTGTGTACAGAGAGTGAGGGTGGGGGGGGGGAGGTCTCATCCTCCAGAAGAGTCATTAACGGGGTCCCACAGGTGTCAGTACTGGGCCTACTCCTGTTTAACGCCTATAACTCAGACATCAGAAGTGGTATCAGGAGAGGGATGGGCCTCTTTGCTGATGACTCAAAGCTGTGGGCAGTGGTGGAAGGGGGGGAGGGAAAGCTGACTCCCCAGGAGGACCTGGAGACTCTGAGGAGATGGTCACAAGATTGGAAGCTAAAGTTAATGCTGGGAAATGCAGGGTTCTGCACCTGGGGCCCAAAAACCCGGCTCATGTATACACCTTTTTTTTTGGGGGGGGGGCACTGCAGGTTTCTAGGGGGAGAAAGACCTTGGGGTGGTGGTGGATGCCAAAATTAATAACTCAGGGCAGTGTAGAAGGGCTGTGGCCCAAGCAAATAAAATGCTGGGGTGCACAACCAGGGGGATACCTCAAGGAATCAAGAGGTGCTCCTTCCGCTGTACAACTGCCTGGTTAGACCACACCTTGAATACTGCATGCAGTTTTGGCGTCCTTACTTAAAGAGAAACATTGCTCTACTGGAGAGGGTACAAAGGAGGGCAACCAGGATGATACTGGGACTAGGGGAAAGGCCCTATGAGGAGAGACCGGAGGAGCTCAACCAGTATTCGCTGGAGGAGAGAAGGAACAGGGGGGATATGATAGAGGTCTTCAAATATCTCAAAGGAATGAACAGGTAAGCCTTAAGGGGGTGGCTTCAGCTGAGGGAGGTAGGGGCCACGAGGGGCCACTCGATGAAGCTGGACGGGGGGAGAAACAAGGAGATGCTACTTCACTGAGAGGGTGGTGGAGCCCTGGAATGCGCTGCCCAGGGAGTTGGTGGCTGCTACATCTGTGGAGGGGTTCAAGAAAGGCTGGGATAGGTATGGAGAGGGTGCATCCCACAGCCCCGCCGAGGGGGTGGGGAACCTTGTAGGGAAGGGGCTAAAAACGGTGCCCTGGGAAGGCAATGATCATTGAGCAGACTCAATAGACCAAAAGGCCTAATCTGCTGGCTTCTTAGTATGGTAGTAATTACATGGATGAGACTGCTTCACTATAGAAGTGGCAGCAGTTATTGATCTGTACACCTTGTCCCTGTATACGCCACTGCGATCAAAACTAACAGCAGCTGTCCATTTGTATTATATAAAAGTGGGGTAAGTCCTTTGTACAAGGGAATAAACCCATTGAGGGGGCTGACCAGATCACATAGCCACAAGCCCAAATGAACTCCTTCACTGGGTTTATTTCCTTGTATAGCACACTTACTCATCATCATTTATTCTTGATAACTGTCTGTCTGTCCATCCATCCATCCAAGCCAGTCATGAAGCAGTGCAGTAATTTAAGTGACGTCACAAAATACTGCATGACAAAAGGGTTTAGCTGACACTGAATTAGACTGTTCCCTGCAGTATATGACAGCATTTTATGATATACTGCAGCATTACTGTATTGTATCCTGGCTGGAACAGCTTTATATACATATTTGCTCAGGTCATTATCTATTTCTTATTTTAAACTTGCATTCATTATTTTCTAAGTGCAGTATCACACTCCAGGGTGTACAGTTTCTATAATTAATGCAGTCCCGGTGATTGTCATAATGAACCCACGGCATGTTGACTGCAGCGCAGTAGTAAAATATTTTTATTCATTCAGAATTCAAATGAATAATGAATAAGCTCGACTGAGCAAAGCTCATTTTCAACATGATCCCACACAGTAAAAAAGATAGAATATAAAAAGAAAGTATTACAATCACATACAATATAACTAACAATGGAATGTAACCAAAGAACTAACAGGGAAGGCAATAAAAAGAGAAACATATTGCAGTTCAAATTCACACACAACATCAATACCATCATTCACAATTCTAATTAATACCAATCTATGATAATCTAAAATAAAATAAATCCCTATGGTGCAATGCACTCTTACAAATAATAATAACCCTCACTATATATCTGCATATATCCTTTATATATCTATGCAACATTGCCTTTTTTGACGAGAGCTAAGCTGATGCCAACGTTGTATCAGGGGCCAATGATTTTTTACATTATCCAAAAACAAAGTTATAGGAATTGCATTCCAACCCAACACCCCTCTATAGTATATGGATTGTCGTCCAATATTCAAGTTACAGCTAGGCAACTCCAGGTTTGGCATTCGACAATTTCTCAATGAAGCCAGTTTGTTCCTATAGATCAAATTATCTACAACATACCCTGCGTACTTCCCCTTCAATCCTTTCTAGACAAATGCTAACAAATGTTCATGGTTATTGCATAGCGTAGATACCACCTTGTTTATCACAGAGCAAGCACTCTGTGGGTTATTTTGGGGGCCCCTAGAATAAATCTAGCCAAACTGTTACAACTTGCTTCTAGCTTTTTTAAGTCCTATTTCTCCCACAAGATTAGAATATGTCCCCGTAGTCAAACATAGGGATGATCACTGTGTTTACTACTTTTTCCTTACTTCCATACTCATTGCCAATCTAACCCTATAGAGAGCCCCTCTTCCTAGTCAAGTTGCCAATGTGTATTTCCCAACACAATGAGATGTCAATCCAGAGGCCCAGGTACTTGTACACATGTGTCTGTTGGATCGGGGCTCCCTCAAGGGTAACCAATCCCAGGGCCATGCCTTCCAATCTTTCACTTTTTCAATGTAACAACATGAACTGTGTTTTCTTCACATTCAGAACCAGCCTACTGTCTCTTAAAAAGCTCTGTAATTCATCAAAGGCTAAATGAAGCCTATTTTGTATCACTTCAATAGATTCATCTGATGTATAAATAATAGTATCGTCGGCATAAAGATGGTACTTTATTTCAGAATCCAGAAAAGACAGGCCATTTACGTACATGTTGAACAGCAATGGCCCTAGGATGGAGCCCTGTGGGACCCCCGATCCAACAGGCAAGGAACATGACTCCCATCCACCCAAAGAAACCTTCTGACTCCTATCTATCAAGTACGATTCCAGCCACTCTCCACTCAAACCCACCACCCCAAGAAATGCTGCCCTGGACAGGAGGACACAGTGGTCCAAAGAATCAAAAGCTTTGGATAAATCCACAAACACTGCCCCCACTAGTGTCCGCCTGTCCAGGGATGCCTGCATATCTCCCACAACTTTGTCACGTGCAGAAGTCGTACTATGCAATTTCCGGAAACCAGACTGCATACTATTCAATAAACCAGAGGAGTCCAAGTGCTTTCTTAATTGGGCAGCTACTATTCTTTCCAATATTTTAGATATCTGAGGCAAAAGAGATAGGTCTGTAACTGTCCATCTCTGTCCTATTACCACCTTTAAATATGGGTATAACCTTGGATTGTTTGCAAGCTAATGGATACACTCCTGCAGTTAATGATTTATTAAATAGATACGTCAGGGGATAGGCTATAATAGGAGCAGCATACTTGAGCAATTTTGGTGAGATATTACCCAAACCCACAGCCTTAGCAGTATTTAAGCCTATTAGTTCTCTAATCACAGTTTCTACTTTTATTTCTTCAAATACGAAGGATTTAATGTACCCATGATCACTCAACTGAGGTGACTGACAAGAGCCAAGAAAACAGGATGGACTGGCTGAACTAGTCACTCCCATCTTGGTAAAGTGCCCATTTAGCCGATCCAGCACCTGTTGCGAAAATGGCAACATCTGGCCATCGATATTTAACATCTTTATTCCATCAGCTCCCTGACCCTTAATAAGTGTATTTATTGTTTTCCAAAAATCTTTCGGATTTTTTAAGCTATTTTTATCCAGCAGATGGGTATGATGACGTTGTTTTGCCCCTCGAACTTCCCTAACATATTTATTAAGAAGCTTTTTAAATCTATCCCAGTCCTGTTTATTACCTTTTCTTTTGGCCTGATGCCATGCCTTATCCCTTAATAATTTTAACTTTTTAAGCTCTTTTGAGTATCATAATGTAGAATTTTGTTTCAAAATCTTGGTTTTAATTGGAGCGTGTTTATTACAGATCTCCATAAATTCTCCAAGGAAATAATTCCATAAATCATCCATTGATGGAATCAGATGCATACGTTCCCAGTCAATAGCACTTAAATCCATCATAAGATCAATATAATCAAAATCTCTAAAGCTACACCAGCTGATTCTCCTTTTCTTGTCCAAGCTTTTACATTGAGCCCTATTACAAAATGTAAATTGATGGTCTAAGATTGTATCAGGTAAAACCCCGCTATCTATAATATTGTCCACAGCATTGGTAAAAATCAGATCCAAAACTGAGCAGGTTGAGACTGATGCCATATTTATTCTCGTGGGCTCTCGAATTTGTTGAATTAAACCCACATTTATTTTGCAAATCAATCAAAGGATGAGACTCATCAATATTCTGCCAATTAGAGTTAAAGTCTCCTGCATCAGTATCTCATGGCTATCCTTGTAATCAAACAACCAATCCTGCAAACAATTACTGGCTTGGGCTTTAACCTTGGGTGGACAGTATATCCCCACAATCAGTATCTGCGCACCGTGGTATACCTTATCACCTACATACCCACACATCAGATAACCAAATGCTCTGCAAGGTGTGTTACGTAGCAGTGATGGGAAAGATATGCCAGATCACTTTAGAATCTCTGCTGTGACTCACCCTTGTTGGCTGCATAAGCTCCATAAAGGGACAGAAAAATCCCTGGACGGGCAACAGATATCCAAATTCTAAAGTTCTGAAAGCCCATACGCATCGAGTACCCACGTTCGATTCCTTTACCACTTGCGGTATCTGGTTCTTTCGTATCTTCTGTTCAACCAGCAGGTCATGCGCTTTGGTCCACCTACATATGCACACATCTCACATTTGAGTACAGCTTCATCCAGCACAAAATGTCAACAGCGTATACATGTAAACAGATTTAGGGGGACACAAGACCATCGGTCTCCCTCCCACCAACTCAGAAATTGTAAAAAGCTCTGCCTTTCAGAAGGGGATGCCTTAAACCAGTTGTTCTAACACATTTATTTTAAAGCAGCAGTACTAGTCAGCACAAAATGTCATCTTACCTTTCAAGGTCCTTAGAAATCTATGGTCCAGCGGCAGAGCTGTTAACCTGCTGCAGAACTTATGCGCTGCCACAGATCATCATCAAGTTCAATATCTGACATCATCTGTGACATCACGTGGTAGGTTGGCCAATGGGTAGAGATAAACCTGCCACTGTAGTAAAATAAAGCTGCCACAGACATCTAGGAGCCCCACCACTGAGTCTCAGACTGCTGCAGAACTCCTGGAATCCTGACTGTAGGGCCCAATTATGGTGTAGATTATCAGTACTGTAGAGGCCCCCTTCCAAGAACATCCACACCACCTCCAGTCTCACGATTCTGAAATTTATGCTCAAATATCATGGGTGGCATAGAAACGCAACTCTGAAAGCATGAACCATTTCACTGTATACCCCACTGAGCACTTACTTCCCACGTCCCCTCTTTATCCCCCCGCTTTCCTGCTTTCTGTTCACAAATATTAATCCCCACAATTTCACCCCGATTTCTCCCCTCCTTCACCCCACTTCAAACCCTTTCCCTCATCCCTCTCTCCCCCACATCACCCAGCCCTGCCCTATCACCTACGTAAACCCTGGGTAGATTCCTATCCAATCCCACCCTCTGACTACTCAACCCCTTATTCTGTCACCCCTTTGTCTCTGCCCCACCCTCCCCTGCTCTCATCTATTCTGTCCTCCTCCTCCTTTGGTCACCACCACTTCTGACCCGCCATAACTCTACCTGCATGCTCTAAAGCTCAGCTACCACTATAAATTGCTTGTCCACCTTAGGTATGCTCTTAGTACTGTTGCAATAAAGTTGACCTCTCCTACCCGATGTATTTTAACTGTACTTGCTTGAATCTGTATCTGTATGTACCATAATGTACTTGCCTGCTGTATATACACCGCTATATGTTTTGTAATGTCTACATACCTTGTCTATTGTCTTATGACGTGGAACCTTTGTAAATGAGCTTTTAGCTCAAAGGTGTTATCCAAAATTCCAATAAATAAATAAATAAAAATGTTTGCACATACAGTGTAATCTGTGGCAGATTGATGTCCTCCGTTTGTGTATGTCAACCTTTTCGGACAGGAGGCTGTTGTTAACAAGTCTCCTGACTAAAAGGACCAGCCTTTAAAAATATCTTCAACTAAATAAATCAATTGACATTTCCACCAGGTGACCTCTTCCAAAAAAGATCTATAAAGAATTACAGCAGGCATGCTCTAGACAAGTGCATTTACAGAAACTCTTGTGCTACCTACAGCCAATGGTAAGCACACTATTTAAAAAAAATAAACTGCCATTTGTGAAAATCTTCACTAACAAGTAAGTCTGAATCCCAAACGAAATGTAATTGTGGTCTCTAAGCACAAGAAATACCAAAAAGGAAAGGAATCCAATTTGTAGTTTTCATGGGGGAGGGGGCACTACAAAGTTTACAGCAGTAGTTCAGTCCGGTATAATGAGCTTTAAGAAGGATATTATGTTAGTGGGGAAGACCGAGCAGGCAAGATTCACAGTTATAAAGCATTTACAAAGACCCTGTGCAACCTAAGTTAGTGATCCCATCAATCTATGCTCACCAGGGTCACAAATTCTTTCCAGGTGTTTGCAAAAATAGGAAAGAGAGGCAGGAAGCCCTAACATGCTAAGGGCAACACTGACAGTACTGTGGTCACCACAACCCTGACCACAGGTTGCTGTCATTACCCCAAGCTTCCGCCTGTTAAAATAGGCTGTAAAACAGGGGCAGCATTAGCAGGCATGATTTCTGACTGCCCACTAAAATCTTGAATGGCGATTTGCACTGGGCCACACTCACAGGTAGGACCCACGCCCTATGCAGGGTGAGGCCGTGGTTGTACATAAAAATGTTTGGAGGCAGTGCAGCAGGACAGGATCTAAGGACCAGTTTTTCACCCCCACCCCATCCCTGTATAAGCAAAAGTAGGGCCTGTTTCTTGGGCTGTTGCAACCATTAGGCTATTCCTACAAAAAACAATTATTTTCATGTGCTCTCAAATTATGCCAAATGGAATTTGTAATAATTTTACATTAACCCCACAGTAGTGCACAAGGGAATAAAGGGATTTGTGTGCTCATACTAGTTGAGTATAGAGAGGTTCTCGAGTCCCTCACCCCACCCAAACACGCCTCAGACACTACAGAATCACCCACCATTGCCCATCCACCATGCAACCTGTATCCTCTCCTGGTGGTTGAGGCCATAAGCCCCGCTCCTCCCCCGATAAGATGGGATGGGTTAGACCCTAAGCGGTGGGCAGACCTACGATCGTCTGAAGGTGGACCACAGAGGTCCGTGGTGCGTTTCCTGTGGGCAGCAGGGCCTATACAGGTCTGAAGGAGTGAGTCACCAGAGGGTTGTGGGTGCAAAAATAAAGATGGTTAGGAAAAGCTTAAGATTACTGTGAAGAGTCTATTTCATGTTATGCGGTATATGGAGTATCTGTGGGGACATACCACTTCAGTCATTAATGTTAAATTACACGGTTAACAGCCTGCATTGTCAATAACTAAAATTCCTACTTACCATTCAACCATCAGAGGATATTTCTCTTCAACTGAGCGATGTGGGTCAATTTCAATAGGATAGTAGATATTGAAAAGTTCTTTTAACTGAGGGAAACAGAAAGACAGGAAAAAGGGAATATTTCCAAGATCAACACAGAAAGGAAATGGCATAACTTTTATAAATTACATGTCCCTGCCGATTTATTTTCCAACTCAAATCTTTAAATGTGTTCAACCGTCTATATATTCTGATTTTATATGTGTTTATCTATGAACAACATCAGTTGCATACCGTGTTGAAAGTCTTAATAACCAAGTTCCCCCGTCAGCTGAATTTTTCATTTGACTGGATTGGTCAACAATTATATCACAAAGAACACGAAATGCAGTGCATAATTTGGCTGCCTGATGGCAACAGTCGCTGCCAGTTACTTGTCTATGAGAGCAGTACTCATGAGTTCTGAATCCTTGCAGTGGCACAGGCAGAATTCCAAACTCCTCTTCCATAAAGGAAACTATACAGAATGCTGCCCATAGAAAGAAAACAATACAGACACATTTTACAGTTGAATATCGGTCTTTTGTAGGTATTAATGTAATTTCTGAAACTATGACCAATAAAAGCAGCTGCATGTCAGACAGAATTTCCTAACCACTTTAAATCTGCAGTGCACGTTATTGTGAAAAGGTTGTACTTCTATCTTTTTATTTGAATTTTACTTTACCTGTGTTTTTATCCTTCATGACCACGACAGGTTGGGCTCCCCTCTACTCTGCCCCAACAGCCCCCTACCAAATTATACCTTCCCAGGACTTACTTGAAGACTGGATACCCCCATGGATCCCCCAACCCCCGCCATGGCAGGGACAGGGGGAGCAGTCCACCCACCCAAAGCACACCAGTTCAGCTTCCAGTCCCAGAGACCTGGCGATGTGGCAGATAGGGATCGGCGTGCAGATGTCATGTCGCCTGTCCTGACAACATTTTCCTCTATTTCTCTGCCCTTCCCTACTGCGCACGCTAGTCAATATGCACGTGCGGGGACACATGCATGCTGCAGATTCCCGCAGCATCTCCCTTCTGTTGCTGCTCCTCGACCCGCACTGACCCCCAGGCCTCCACCAGGTGGCAGTCATTTGGTGGAGCACACAGTCTTCCCCCCCACCTCCGGGAGAGGAGAGCAGTCCCTTGGACACTTAATCTTCTCCTCCCCTCCTCGTCAATCCCCAGCAACTCACATGCTCATTCCCAAACATGGGTCACCGGCATGAAGCGAGGTGTGGCGTCTAGCACCTCAACCTTCAGCATCACTGGGTTGGCTTTTTCTTCTATTTTTGACTGCTTTTCTTCTCATGTTTTGAAAGATGTCCCTCCATTTTTCCAATTTTCCCAGTGATATACCCTGATCCCAAGGATACAGTCTGTTCTGGGCCACTAACCCCTAGTCCCCCATCCCCCCTCTCTGTCTTCTGATGCTGCCCCCTCCAACCGCATTCACTTTTTTAATCTCAGATACCCAATTTTATTTTTACAGAATATGCCTAAATGCTATGAGTATGCCATGTATACTCATGGCATTTAGGCACATTCTGTAAAAATAAAATCAGGCATCGGAGGTAAAAAGATTATAAAATCTCCGTACACAGACGGACCAATGAGGAAGGGGCAGTGGTACATCACTTTTGCAGCGAGATCGCGGAAGGTGACCGCCTCCATATTTAAACATGCCGTTGCACAGGAGCTGCCCCCGATTTTTACGAGCACTGAGGTGGTAAAAAAAAAAATTTATGATTTATTATGGGCACAACAGGGGGGATTTCGAAGGTGAAGCCCTGATCTCTGCAGTGGTCAGGGCTTCAAGGTAGCCAATAGTTCTCCTTTAAATCTTCATACAAAGAAGTACTTTAATTGCTTTACAATTTAAAAAATTGTGCATAACTGAGGTCCTTTCTGCCCATCTCTGGTCACTGTGCATGTGGAAGTTAAGGATCCAGTGGCACTTTTTGCAAGAGTGGGGGATTTTCACAGGGGTCCTGGCCAACATTCTGTCAACAAACTGACTCCAAACAAACGCGCTCCAATAACCACAATGTTTCTACAACGAATTGTTTTTTTTTAATTCACACTGGTGGAATATACAACAATTGCCAGGAAACATACATGGTTATTGGAGCACGCTTTGTTTGGAGTAAGTTATTGGAGTATTGGGCTGGCTGCCCGTCAATGCACACCACCTCATCCCAGAGCGCAGGACTTGAAATCTGGAGTATTCTGTCAACAAAATAGGTCCATGTAAGCCCCCCCCCTTTTCCCAGGACGCACCTGGAAATAACAAGTCACAGCTCAGTGTGCCTGTCTTGGTCAAGAATGGCAAATTAATAAATATGAAGTGCAGCGGGAAAATGTGTCTAGCATGTTCCATGAGACACCGTGTGAAGCAGCTGTGTAACAACTTCTGAGTGATAGCTGATAAGCAGCAAGTGCTCATTACACAACCCGTTTTGTGTAGCAGTTAATGGATGTTGAACATGTTATTCTTTTGCTACACAATACCAAGTAAAAATGTTCCTTAGCAGTTGTAACTTGCCACCTACAAAAACAACACCTAAGTGACTGGTTCTGCAAAAATCTGACCAGGTGTGTGCACAAACAAAAGGAAACATTGTCTGAAACTTACCTTTTGCTTAGACTCTTCACTAATTATGTTACTTGCGTCAATAATATCTAAAACAAAAATTGACAATTTAATATTCTGTTTTATGAACAACAGATCCACATAAAAGCCACCCCCCCTCAAAAAAAATGCATAAATACAACATATTCTCTACTCACTGTACGATGTTGGACATTTTTTCCCATTGCAGGCAAATCGGGTTATAGTCATGTCAAAATCTGAAATTACCTAGTCACAAGAAATAAAGATCTATTTAGAGGTCAAAGGTAAACTGGTATTCTGGATTCAAAGCATTACATACTGACAAACCTCAATTTTAAAAGGACACTGTGAACTTCTTAGACCATCCTATATTTTCTAGTTAAACATATTTTATAAGATAACTGTGCATCTTCTGCAGAATGTGTTGATGTTGCTGCTATCCATTTCCTTTTTCTTGTTTAAACAAAAAATATATATTGTTGGTGTAATCAGGCTGAAACTTCTCGATCTCACACTTTTGAACTCCTCGAACTGCATGCTTCCTGATCTGTAGGAATGCTCACACACAAAGTTCAGTCATGCATGATACAGCAATTTCCTCCCACTGCATTATGATGAGTGGCTAGGCTGTGAGGGGAGGTGTTCCCAAATCTCTGGAAGGATGCAGAGGGTGTTTATCAAGGATTGTACACAAAAGATTTTTTGTGGTAACACCAATATGGTGGATAATACATTTTTCACTTTTATTAAGAGAAAGGAGGCCGACAGAAATCGACTCATAACATCAAGAAACCTCAGAACATGTGTTTTTCTTTTGTTTGTTTGTTTTAATGGAAACAATCTGAAGCCGGGGGCTGACAGTGTCCCCTTTAATATTAAAATACATCAGAATGCATTACAGAACAAAGGTATAGGGAAGCCAAGCTCCCAGTTAGCTCCTGCAGACCCAGCTTGAGGTGAAGGTAAGGGGCAGGTAGGGGATTATGTGCAGTTGCAGCAGCGAGTGCTTGTCAGATGGCTTCTGAGGGAGACCTTGAAAGGACCAAGCTTAGTGGAGTCAGCTATATTGGGTGGGAGTGAACTGAACCAGGAGGGAGCCCAATAGCAAAAGGATCTCTGGGCCATAGAGGTCCTTACCCTGGGGACAATAAGGGAGGTTTTGACAGTGCTGCAGGTGGAGACTGAGGGGGAGGCATGCTACAGGGAGGTGGCGACCCCGGTGGGGACAGCCCTAGCAGAGTCTTTTTTACAAGAAGGCAGGTTTGGAAGTGGAGTCTTTCTTCAAGGTTGAGCAAGTTGGTGGTGGAGTACAGCAGCCATGTATGGGTGCACCTAGGGGCTCCCAGCATTAGCCTGCAGGCCTTGTTTATAGACAGCTGGATTCTTGCAAGTGCAGTGTTGTCGGCTGCAGCATAGATGGGCAGCCCATAGTCGATTAGCAATAGGACAGAGGAGGTGATTGCCAGTCTAAGGGCCTCTTGTGGTAGGCAGTCCCCATGGCGGTATAAGAGTCCAATCATGTCATTGGTGGCAGCAGAAAGGGCATTGATATGGGAATGGAAGGAGAGTGTCGAATCAAAGGTAATGCCCAGATACTTGTAGGAGGAAACCTGCTCAATGGGGTTTAGTGTGCTAGGCAGTATCACGAGAGGGGCACCACTGGCTTTGCTTTGGCGATGCGAGAAGAGCATAGCTTTGGTCTTTTTTAGGTTCAGGACTAGCCTTCGTGATGTGAACTAATGCTCAGCTCTATCAAAAGCTTGTTAGAGGGTGGCCTGGAGTGCGTTGGGGTTGAGGTCAGTGGCGAAGAGCACAGCGTCATCCGCGTAGAGGAGGATCTTACTTGGGCAAGCCAAGAGGAGGGAGTTAAGGTAGAGACTGAAGAGGACAGGGACTAAAATGGAGCCCTGGGGAACCCCAAAGCAGACAGGTCGTATGTCAGATAGGGTGCTATTGACTTTTACACACTGAGTTCTGGCAGAGAGGTAGCTGGTGAACCATGCAAGGGGGCTGGGGGAGAAATCGGGGCATCTGAGGGATTCAAGTAGGAGAGGATGGTAAACCATGTCAGAGGCCTTGGAGAAGTCAATGAACATGGCACCAGCAGGACTTCCAGCATCAAGAGCAGAATGTAGGAAGTTGAAGAATTCAAGTAGCGTGCTTGTGGTGCTGTGACCTGCATGAAAGCCATGCTGTTCAGGGCACAGGATATTGTGCATGGTCAGGTATTCAGCAAGCTGGTTGGCAACTGCTTTTTCAAGGGCCTTAGAGAGTGGGGGGAGGATGGAGATAGGTCGATAGTTACCCGGGGTCACTCGATTGCCACTCTTTAGGATGGAAGTGATGATGGCAGTTTTCCATGAGCTGGGAACTGCCCCAGGCACAGAGAGCGGTTGAGCAGCTCGGTAAGTGGGACCAGGATAGCATCCAACGTCAGAAGAAGTAGCCTAGTGTCCAGTAGGTTGGTGCCGGGGTTGTTACTACTAATGGCTTTTTGCAGAAGGGGTCTAGCCTCCAACGGGGAGATGGTACATAGGTAGAAAGGTCGTCTCTGGAGAGTGGGCAGTGGTGGTTATCATATTACCGTGATACTTTGGTGTCTGGTTTTGTGGGAGGGACCACCTGCACCCAGTTCCAAGCATCTCGAATGTTTTAGCATGCAGCAAAAGCCTCATCATGTTCAGCTCTTGGGCCACCTTTGTGTCTTGGCCATCAAATTCTTATTTCAGTCCCAGTACTGTATAGCTCTGTCCTTGGCCCTCTCTCCATCACCACACACTGTACGCTGTTCCTCTTTGCTGCCTAGTTTTCTACCTTAATTTTGTATACCATTTCTGCACCGCCAACACTTAGACCTACGTCTGCTCCGACTCCACCTATGACTCTTTCATCCTCTGTCATCTTGCAGTGACAGTACAGAATGCCTAGCACTACTTAACAAGCTCAATGTCTCCAAATGAGAAGTCACCTTATAGGCAAGAAGAGGATCTTCAAACATACCCATTTGGGTCTTTCTCAACACAAACCCAACTGTGAAACCCCCATATAGCCACCATTTTTTAACTCTATTTCTGCATTTCATACCCTTACATGCTTCTCTGATCATCCCATATGGGACCTTTACAGATTCCCACCCCTTCCTTCACCCTCTTACCTCTGCTGTAGAGGATGTCACAATAATGCTATCTCATGATAACAAAGATCATTTTCATTAACGATACTAATATAGTGTTGGTACTCCTATATTAAGATAACAGTTTTTTATAATATACCATAATAAAGTATGAAAAATTCAGTTTCTCTGTCTACTATGGCATTTTCAACTGAAAGATTTGGGTTGCAGGTGGTCCCTCCCATAAACCAGACACCAAAGTATCACGATAATATGATAACCTTGATCATTTTTTTAAGGTTATCTACTGTGAGAATGTTCATATCATGACACCCCTATTCCACTGCAGGGTCATCCTGCTCAAAACGGCTACCCACTCTGGCAGCTTGAATAACCCTATAGTAAGAAAGGATGATGGGTGCCTAAAAGAGACTGCCAGAAGAAGTGGTGGAGGCAAACACAGCAGGGGCTTCAAGCATGCATGGGATAGAAATAGGGGAACATTAGTAAATAGGCAGGAAGGAGGGAGAGTCGCAGGAGACCAGCTGGGGTTTGCGGAGACAGACCAAGCACAAGCCATCTGGGCAGACCGGGTGGGGCAAGCAGTCCTTTTCTACAGACAAATTCTATGTTTCTACCCACCCAAGGCAGTGGTGGACCTAGCAAGGAGACAACAAATAAAACTACATTGGTTCAGTAAGCAAGCAAACCAAGGAGAGGACCCCACATATGATGTCAGTTCATAATGAAGCAGAGCGTGGGTTACCTGCACTGCCTACTCCAAGCCTCAATGAACCATGGGAGGGGGCTGAGGAAGTCAGGTGTTCAGAGCTGCTTGGCTCCTGTCCTCCTGGCCCAGTAGGAGGCAGCAAAGATGCTGTGGACCATCACCAGAGGCACTGTGCATCCCTAGGGACTGCAGCAGGATCTGACCAGGATACCGAGCTCACAATGCAAACTGAGATTCCTTTATAGCAGGCAGACACAGCTGCCATACATGCCAATTTTGGAAATCTTTGTACCAGGACACACTGCGGTCCATGGGTAGTGCATCGCAATGACACACAGAAAACCCAGCTCACGAGCAAGTCAAAGTGCCAGTGAGAGGGGATGGTTAGACCAGGGAATGAAGCCAATGGCAGGGCTCCCCTAACCAGGGAGGTGTGGCGCTTTGACTGTTCCTTTGCCTGTAGCAGCAGTCACCCCTGCGATGGGCCGTGAAGGTGTGCCTCCGGGGATGCTGCATGAGGGCTGGGGCTGGGCTACAGTGTGGCACTGCACAGTACCATGGGAAGTATGGAGGCTGATCTGCAAAGACCTCCACTGGCTGCCAATCTACCAACTGAATACATTAAGAATTTGTGTCTAATATATGTCATTTGTAATCTAATCTGTTCTGCTGTGAAGCAGTTTGAGATGCAGGTTGTATAAGAGATGCCAGACAAACACATTATTTTGTATCACATTAAAATGAAGACTGCCAACAGTAATGGACAAAGGGAGAATTGGTAGTCATGTCAAAATCAGAATTACCTGTAATTTGTTCACTCCCCCACTGTGTAATGCCATAATTATTTCTTTTACTCTCTCTTTATCCTTCATACGGACATTTTCTTTTTCTAACAGAGACAGCTAAAGAGAAAAAAAAAAAAAAAGATCTTAGTTACATGCCAGAAAGACACTACAAACAAAATGAATGTCAGACAGCTTTTAGGGGGGAAAATGACAAGGATTGGCAAATGCCAAAATGGACTTGCACTTCTATGGTGTGGGTATGTGTATGTATACGCGCACATGCACACATAGGAACCAACTTTTGGTTTTCCCAAGGGGTGCTTATCTATACAGAGCGGGCTCACTGTAAACAAAAGTGAAAGCAAAAGGGGAAGGACCTTAA
Source organism: Neoceratodus forsteri (assembly GCA_016271365.2). Lineage (NCBI taxonomy): Eukaryota > Metazoa > Chordata > Ceratodontiformes > Ceratodontidae > Neoceratodus > Neoceratodus forsteri. The sequence continues at coordinate 22,722,181 of JADMNL010000032.1, read as the reverse complement.
GCTGCCCCCGGAACTTGGCTTGTGGTCTCTGTTGTGAGGCAACTCCAGCGTCTCAACAAAAATGAATCCCTCGTTTTGTTTCAGATACTATTAACACATGTAGAATAGCTATGAGATTGTTTACAGTGCTCAAAGGTGTCTTATACTGTACCAGATCAGCGAGTTCTTTCTATGTTATTATCCTCAACTGCAAGATTTGCAGCATCATAAAGGCTGTGTTCATATGCTGTGCTGGCCTTGGTCATTCTGGGGCCCTGTGTGAACCTTCTTACTAGGGACCCCATAATGAGAGTGACGAGCCCAAGAAACATCCACAACCCTGCGGCTGGCTCCTCCTGTCCCCCTGTTCCGTTTCTACTAAACAATTTTCTAACTAGTTCTTGCACACCATCCAGAATTTAAATGCAATCATTAAGTGCAACGAGATTCACATAATTTGCAATAAATTCTCTAGAAACATTGATGGAGGACCCACACAACCAGAAAGGTCAACTGTACATCTAAAGCTTCTTAGGGGCCTGACTGCTCTGGAGCCAGTGCAGTTGCACAGTTTGCTCAGTGCTACCTAAGCCCGGCTCTGCTCACAGGCTTTGCGAGCTGTTGGCTGGAATTCCTAATAAATTTACATTATCTCTTAATCACTACAATCCAGGTTTCCAATGCTCAGTGGTGGCAGATACTCACTGCAACAACAACTTTTTGTTGCCAAAGCAGATCTGCAACAAACATACATACAAACAAAGGATTCTATAGAGTTGTGCACTGTTAACGGAAAGCAGTATTGTACCTGTAAGTCTTTTTTTGCTACAGAAGCCATACTCTTTTAAATACTAGTATTGTTCCTTCTCTCACTGACCATTTAGCAAACTCAGTGCATTATTCTGGCACAATGCTGGTGAGTACCATAAGCTGTCTAATGTAGTTTGTGTCCCTCCCAAACACAGAGTGCAAAAGTAACATATGGGTGCATTGTGGCAACAATGGAAGTTCAAAAAAACAAACTACATCAGAGAGTTCAAAAATGGTCACTACCAACAGCAGTGTATAGCTCAGAAACACCCACTAAATTTACAAAAAGACCCGTAACAATGGAACAGTAACAGAATTTAAGCAAGTATTTAAGAAACAGCATCTACAGAAAAATATGACTTGGTGCTACGAAGCAGTTCTCCTTTAAAGTAATCTTCAGTCAGAGACAGGATAAGAATACTTTACAAAAAAAATAACTGTTGGCTAGTTTATTAAATTGGTTTTGTTCAGTGCACATATACAAACCAAGTGCAATCATTGATACCAGTTTATGAAGTCTTTTATTGACAACTAACTGCAGAAAACATTTTTAAAGAAATGTGCACTGGGCATGGCTTGCACCTCAACACAAACGGACGCATACTGCTGGAACTACATGTAGTATTTACTGAAAACGGACCTTTAATGTAAAAATAATTTAACATTTTCATTGTTTTACTTGCCCAGTTGTTGTGAAGCTCAAGGACTTAACAGATAGGAAAACCAAAGGGGGGTGAAGGTGTCAAGCAAAATGAGTTGGTGGCACCCATGAAAGGCCTTCATCCCGCATGCGTGGAAGGAGGCCCCTGAAGCAACCTCTGAACTGAGCACTGGAAGTGTCAGCTATAAGACGGAACAACTATGTAAGCTGACTACCTGATTGATAAAAAACTTGACTTTCACTAACAGACTGGTTGCTGTGGAGCCAAATGCTGAGGGAGTACAAACAGAGGCAGCTAAAGCAGCTGCTGCCTCTGGAACAGCTTGGCTGTGTACTTCATCTGACAAACGAGAATAAACTAATCCACATGAGACTCGAAGTGTTGGAAAATCAGACTTGGGCAAACAATATCAGGCTGATTGGACTTCCAGAGGAGATGGGAGGTGGAATTCCCTCTACCTCTTTCTCTCTGACTGGTTGCTTGAAGTTCTTTAGGTAGTCTGTTTGAGCACATGAGTGTGCTAGAGGGCCTGCAGTGCTCAAATAGACAGGGCACAGGATGAAACAAAGCTTCATATAGAATATTTATTTATTTAAAAGTTTCACAAGGAAGGAATACTGAGCAGGATGGTTCATTTCCAGATGTGTCCTAGGGGGAGGGCGGGAAGGGCACAAGTTGTTCAACGATAACAGTAAATACAGGGCTGAACAGTTCATATACAAACAATGGACACAGCACTAGATTAGCAATAATGCCTAAGAGTACATGAATTGTGAGTCAATAACAAGCATACTATTACCATAGATGACAGCATAAAAATAGCAAAAACCAAAAGGCACAAAGTATCTTGCAGTGGGTGCTGACCCAGTGCAGAGCAATTTCAGTGGGGTGTTCCAGGAACATAGTAGTGAGGCAGAGCTGGGTATGGTGTGATGAGGGTAGGCTCAGGGTTTAGCTTAGGTAGGCTTAGGAAGAAGCATATATTTCTGAACATATATATATTGGTAACAAAGTACATACCACTCCATGAGTGCCGATCACAACAGATCCAAACTCCCCAAGAGTCTGGAATCTGTCGGCACCTGCAACAAACTCAAACTCCCCCAGATGCAGATATGTTGCAGTCAGTACTCACACACTCATATGTACTTTATAATTTATTACCAGTATATTCTGTGAGGTTTTGATGTCCACTAAGAATTCACTCTTTTCCAGTACAAATGCCTGGCAAATAAGTAATTTTTTTTTTTTAAGGCAGCATATAGCCTTTAACACTGAAGAATGGGGTCTGACCTCTTGGATCATGTATATGGCTGCTCTACTGCAAAACTCTTTGCATTATTCATCCCTAATGCACCCTCTAATATTCAACATTTCAATTCAGCGCCACTGGTCTATAACCACAGAGTTCTGGTTACATGCTATTTGGCATCCATGGGATTCAAAGAAGGTTCAGAAATACTTAATGATGTCAGGTTTGCATTTAATTTTAATGACAATGTTTAAAATAGATACAAATGGTCCTTGCACCTCCATAAAACAGACTGAGGTCTTTATCTCCCCAATGGAACGGTGAACCTCCCTGCAGTCACGTGCAAATCTCCTTGAAGTCCTCCCTCCAAACTTGAAAGGCACAGTAGAGCAGAGTGATTTAAGGAAGAATCGCTGTTAAAAACAGTAGGAATATTTAGCATTGAGGCTGAATGTAAAGAAAGAAAGCACTAGCACAATGTTTAGCAGTGATACTAGTAGAAACTAAGGCAGTGCAGGGGGCTGATTTGTGATATTTGTCTCCATCATTTGTATACGTATTTGTGTTCATATTAGTGCTTATGCAATATTACATTTTGCATTTCATACTTGTTTCTGTTGTTTATGACACAAGAACACGGGTTTGAGAGATTTCAATAAGATTGCCAAAACTGAAATAAATATGCAGAACGAATACAATATGCATTAATATGAAGAATAGTTAAGTGGAGATCAGCCTCAGCCGAGGTCAAACAGTACGTTATATGGTCTAACACAAACGTGTGCCACTTGTTTTTGAAATAAGTGCAGTATCTGTGTGTGTTTATTCCGAATAGTGTTTTTTTTTTTTTGCACAGCCCTAGTTGAAAGTGGAAAGTACAGCCTTGCAAAGAAAAACTAATGGAGCATGCCAAACCCAAGCTAATTATTTAAAATAATAAAAATATAGCAGTGGTCATTCCGATTTTTTTGCTGCATTAGGACATGCAGATGAAGTGCCAAATCTGACCAGCACCAACTCACCATTTTCTTGGCGCAAAAAATGTCACCCAATGAAGAAATGTCAGAATTGCAAGTTCAATGACACATGTAGCAATCAGCCCTGTAGACAGTATCGCGAAGTGGCAGCGGAGGTTTTTTTTTCTATTCTTTGTTAACAATAGTTCATTGACTTAAAAATCAAAAGCTAGAGAATCTAATTGGAATTTAGAAGGTAATGCTGTACACGATAACATTTGCCGGATTCCTTGATCACTTCCCTGTCATACCGGCCTGGTCACAGTGTACTTCCGGTTCCGGATTCCTGGCTGGTGCTGTTATTACAGGTCACCGTATACTTCCGGTTTCGCAGATCTGGCTGGTGACGTGTATTATAGGTTCCTGTGTGCTACCGTTTCCACAAAGAGTATAAAAAAAAAGGAAAGCGGCCAAACACTGGCCTCCTAGTTCCCAAGTCACAGGACACTTGCTAGCGGTGTCGGGCTGTTAGCAGCGCCATCAAGACTCTCTGCGAAACAGTCCCACACCTCTCAACTTTTGGGCCCTGAAATGAGGGACACGGACACTCAAAATGAGGGGCACTCCCTCAGATATGAATTATAGTGAGAAATAATGTGAGCCGACTGGAAACTGAACCCACTCACCTAATAGTCATCCTCAAACATGGAGGCCCCGTACAAGCTACGAACATACCTCTCAACCTCTTGCCTCATGAATCAGGGACAAGGCCTAAAAAAATCAGGGTCAAAGACCCAAAATCAGGGACACATCTTAAAAATTGGTGCTATTCACTCAGAAAGCTGATATAATGAAGGGATATGTGTTACAATGCATTTTCTGAAGAAGAATGCGTCTATAACTTTAATATTTGACATTATTTTGTGATTTTAGTCCCACGGTTCTGTCACAAAAACACAAATTTTATGAGGGACAGGAAATTTTTGAGACAAGATCAGGGACATCCCTGAAAATCAGGGACAGTTGAGAGGTATGGCTACGAACTCTGTGGAAACCACTGTTTGCTTGTACAAACAAAGTGTATTTTTGATTTAGCATCTTAGAATAGAATTGGCAGCACATGCTCTGTGTGGGCAACATCTTTCTCATGAGGGACAGAGCAATTTTGAGGGGTAAAATGAGAGAGGTCAGTTGAGGGGTAGGCGCAAGCCACATCCATCCCTAATTAAGACATTAGCGACACAGCACCCAGGTGAAACCCTGACCCAACCAAAACGTTTTGGTCAGGAGTTCTTCTGTTTCCCCTTGATTAAACTAAGCAAACTTGATCACAGAACTTGTAAGTTATTGTAAAATAGATGAAAATAGGGGGTTCGCAGAACTTTCTTAAAGGCCCATTAGAAATGAGGCTGGTTGATTTGAGTCAGGGTACCTACTACCTGCCAATGTATTATCCTTCCCTGGCAGAAGAAAAACCTGTCGGGAACCACCCCCCATGGAGTATACTAGACTCCATATTTTCATAACTTCTGTGCAGGGAGGATTTGACCTTATCTCTTCCTGCTTATTTATGTAGTGCAGTGTGGAGGTATTGTCTGCTCTGACCTGTAGCAGTAACACTACTCTTAGCTCCAGCAGATTTATCTGCAGGAGTGACTCTGCACAGGACTATATGCCTTGGATGGTGTGAACCCCAAATGGGAATCCCACTCTAGTAGGGATGCATCTGTTGCTAGAACAACTGATAGGGATTCTTGTTGAAAAAGGAAACCCTTAGTTGGTTTCCTCTTTCCACCCTTGGAGGGTCAGTAACAATGTTCTTGTTACTAGGATTAGTTTTGAAAGGGGATGCTTACCCTGAACCCAGTGAGCCCTGAGGTAAAATTAAATGTCCCTCATCTGTAACCTGGATTCCAGGACTGTCAGTGGCAGGTGCCATATGGCCAGTAGGGGAAGAAACTGTGCTGGAGTAGTTGGTTTATTCAGGTTGGTTAAGCCTGCGAACCGTGGGATACTCCTTGACCTGCCCACAGGCATGTAAGGCCCTGCTTTGCAGGGTATCTAGCTCTGCTCCCATGAACCATAGTGCTTGAGCAAGCTGGGGACCGACTTTCTAGAGGTATCAGGAGCCTAAGGACTCCAGGAACCCTTGGGTGAGTTGCAGATGCTCACACTTGCTGGGATGATTTTACAACCACCAGCCAGTGCCCTAGGTAAAGGAAAAACTGGCAAGTTAAAGGAAAACTGCCAAGTACTTTTAACTTTTGATCGTGGAATGTGATCATATTTTTCTGCACTGCTGAAACTTTATACAGGACCAGGGTTGGTCAGTCAGTCACCGTTAATTTGTTTATTTGTTTATTGTTCTAGGAATTACTACCTTTGAGCCAGAGGCTCTTTTACAAAGGTTCCACGTCAATTAGGTACAGTACAAAAGGTTACACAGATAACACAACAATTTGTGTTGTGTCAAGAGCAAGAAAACATATACAAATACATATCAAATCACTTGTGCAAAAGGACATGAGATATCAATAATCACATTATTATTACAAGAAAGAGGTCATGCCAGATTAGGAGAAACAAATAGGGAAAAAGTCCAGAACAGAGAGGGTAAGTGAATGGTGTGGGGAGCAGACAATAGCAGGAGAAAAGGTTTCCCAAACATGTCTTTGTCAAATAACGGAACAGGGTGGGTAGTGAGAAAATAGGAGGTTTAATCAGGGCAGTCACAGGAGCTGGAGTTAATCTAATTACTGTGATAATAACATTTAGGCATTGAGTGCTGCATAGCTTATCTGTTGAGACATTTTATACGGGACTCCCTAATGCCTACTCCCCATGCTATTACTGTTGTACCTGTTCAGGATTTTGCACGTCATGTAATGTAATAAAATGCTATGAATAAAAAGTTAAGAAAAAAAGAGACCTACATGGCTGGAAGGTGCACAAGTTATGCAGACCAGTCAGTCCGTTTTTCACAGTTTTTGGTTTGTTCTAGTTAGTCTGGATTTCATCTAGGGTGCTGGGGGAAATGGAACAATGGACTTGGACAGGACCAAAACCTCCCAAATGGTAAAAGGTCAGTCTGGGTCTGGTGGCTCTTTTCATGAAGCCTTGAGTTCATACCCTGGGTATGGGTTAAATCTAGACTGCCATACTCGGGCTGGATCAAAACAGTTCAGCAGTCCAGATACAGTCCGAACCAGCCAGAACAGATGGACCGAAACTAAAATCTGACTCACACAAGTTGCAGCTGGACAAGCCAGTTTGATTTTTACCATTTTGATTCATTACAGGTCTGGCTGTTGGTATTTTATCAAGTCACCTGGAAAATCTGTGATTAGGTGTGTGTAGGTCAGCTTTTCCAGTTCTTACAGGTTGGGCAAATCAGAACCAAAAATACAATGTGTTGCTAACATAAATAGTACAATCTATGTAAAAAAATAGTATAACATTACATAGCAGCTTTGGGGCTGCTTCACTTAAATGGCTAGTGTGAGCCAGTGGCTTCAATTACCATGTTACGCTACTGTGACTCCACCCAACCTATATGAAGTCACCTAGGAGGGGGATCTTTGATACCGTCACCTTGTACACCCGTGCTTTCGTTAGTGGGTGTTCCGATTCTGTAGAATCTGTTCTGTTCCAATCAGTCAGAAATTCCAGCTCATGCTTAACCTTAAGTGCAAGACTGCTTGAGAGTCAGGTTCCAGTTTCCTAATGGGTGTGCACTGCAATGGGTCCACTGATGAGGACATGCAGCAATACGCACAACATAGCCTAAGAGTCCCTTCCCTCCCCTCCCTCACTGCTGCAGCACTATCCACAGTATGCACACACACACAACCACCATTGCCAGCTAGCTTTCTTCCTCCTCCCCTTCCCCCAGCTATCCTGCCTGGTCATGAATGTCCCTTTTCCCTTTCTGAGTCCTGACCTTACCCTAGTCTGCTCCAGCTCTTTCCTGGTCCTGATCTTATAGACAAGCCACTCCTACCTTTGATGACTCTGAAATCCTCCCAACAAGCAACCACCCCCACTCCAGATATCTTGGTGCTAGTCTGTGTGTGACTTGGGAAACAAAGGTGGCCAACCAGAATGCAAAACCCTGGGGTATAGCCACCAGATGCCTTACAGAATCTGGCAGTGGCTATGCCAAATGTTTTGTTCTGGTCAGCCATCTCAGTTGGTGTCCCAGGTCACACAGGGACTAGGACGTGATATGTGTGTGTGTGGGGGGGGGGTTGCTTGTACAGAGGATTTTTGAAGAGTTAGAGAATGGAGTGCCTTTGCCTTTAAGATCAGGTTGGGACTGGGATGCAGTCGGAACTCAAGAAAGGATTTTATTGACAAGGCTAGCTAGGGCGGTGGGCAACTGTGATGTGGGGGGGGGGGCCAAGAAAGTACTGCAGCACAGAGGGTGAGCTTGCAGGCTATGTTGCGCTTCTTGCTGGATGCCTTGGTCAGTGAACAGCTGGAGACCTATTAGACAGCCAGAACTGGACCCTCATACAGTCTTGCCCCCTTTACAAGAGATTATGAACTAGGTATTTTGAGTCAGACTATTGTATATTCAATTTATGCAGCATCACTTTACTAGTTATACCTTTAAACCTGCTTTTGTTTAAAAATTAAACTGTTTCTTTTTGATTTCATCTGCTGGTGTCAGTGCTGAACACTAGACAATTATAATATCATCAGCAGTGTGACATCTGTTATCTGACTCATTACTTCATTGTGATGAAACTAACCTTCATTATAAAATGGGTCAGGAGTATTCTGTGTCCTGATCGGCTGAGAGGTACCTCTGGCCATATCCTTAGCAGGGCATATTGTGCCAACTGGCACATCTTCAGCCAGTCAGGATGGAGAACGACACGTATCACTTCACTGTGCCAGCTTGTACCTTAGAAGTGGAGCTGGCCTGGGAGCTGGCTACTGGAGCTGGACAACTCCTCCCCCCAGACACACACAGTATCTGTGTCACTCACTAAGTCCCCAAATCAGTCTAGACTGAAACCATTTTAAAATGACTTCTGACCTGTGTATTGTGTATTCTGTTAAAGATAACCACAAGAAAACAACTGATGCATCACTCCTCAGCAGCAGCTTTTCACATAAAAACACAGACCCTCACCTTCACTACTAGCTTCACACATAAAAGGATTCCACTTTGTCAAATTATCAGATAGTAATTGGCCCGAAGTTTAAACCGCAATCTCATAAGCACTATGAGAAAAGCAGTAAGTACAGCAGCTGCCATGGGACACGCTCACTGTGAATAAACCCAGCTGCTGGGTGTCAGGCTTCCAGCAATATAACAAGAACAGCTTGGCTTCAGGTAAGTCAGGCTTGGTTCTGGCATTCTTTTTGGGTGGTTCTGGTTCTGAATTCAGCCTGAAATCCAGCTGGAACTGCTACCTGTCACAGATAATGGCTTTCTTACAAAAGGAACTGTATACCTGACTTAACAGAGAGCGTCATAATAGTTTATTTTAGAATTGGCACTGAATCAGTGTCTGTAAGTTACAGCAACCCCACGAACAAAATGTGTGTGAGGCGGGGGTCCTATGGTAACATAACCAGTAAGCATGTCCATATAGCCACAGGAATTTACAGGAAGCCCTGTACTGATGATGAAACACATGCAACTAGTTTAATAAGGGGACTATTGTTTTTACTATTTCAGCTATTAAAACCTTTTTTTCTTCTATTTTTGCTTTTTTTGGTTTGTTCTTTTTTTGTTAAATAATTACTTGAGAGACCCATTTTATAAGTGGAATAAGACACTCCGAGATGTGGTTTATGGGCTGATAACAGCACTTCCCAGGTACTAAAGGCACGCGGCACAAAGCACCTCATGCCTCATTATGCACCTGGCGCTGCGGCGCTTATCAGCCCATAACCTACACCTCGTCATGTCTTATTCCTTTCATATATCAATTATGACAAAACTAATAACACAATATTATGATATCAGTTACTGTCCCATATGGCTGTGCATACCTTCATTTTTATTTTGCCAACTAGCAGGGACCAGGACGTGGTGCTGTCTGAAACCCAATCAGGGCTGGAAAGCAGTGAGGATGAGCAGTGCCTCAGTAATGCTAACTAAATATTGAGAACGTGCCTAAAAGAAACGAACATGAAAAGTCAGATATAAAAGTGAAGATATTCAAAGCCATATGGGACAGTAACTGTGTGACCTGGAGGAAGAAGATTAATTTCCTAGAAATGTTGACTGTTCATCATTGTGGCAATACTGGTAACTATGTGGAAAAAAATGATTACTAAATAATGTGCGGTGAGTGAGTATATTCTCCGAAGTGGTTGGACAGAGCTGGCTGAGGCTGAACTCGGAGAAGACGGAGGTGTTGGTTGTGGACCTGGGTCACCAGATGGAGGGGATGGGAGCTGGTTTGTCTTGAGGACTTTTGCTTAGTGGCTCCCAGCTCCCTACCTCTGAATGGGTGCAAAATCTGGGGGTGATTTTTGATGACAGGCTGACACTGCAATCAATCACAGGTGTCGGCAGTCATCAAATCATCCTTTTACCATCTGAGGAACATCTCCAGGATTAAGCACCTAGTTCCATCTGGTGATCTGCCTACATTGGTCCATGCCTTTGTGACCTCGCGCCTTGATAATTGCAACTCCCTTTATCTAGAGCTACCAGGGGCTGATATCCGCCACCTGCAGCTAGTGCAGAACGCTGTGGCCCGGTTAGTGATGGGTACTTCCCATACCTGTCATATTTCTCTGATGCTGCGCAAACTGCACTGGCTGCCAGTAGAGTGGCGGATCACCTTTAAAGTCAGACTTCTGACTTACAAAGCCCTACACGAACAGGGCCCGGACTACCTGAAAGAGCTTCTGGTACCTTACTGCCCTAGGTGATCGCTAGAGATTTCAAGTTTTTTTTTTTTAAACCTTCGGGGCCCCGTGTATTCATGGTCATGGCCCCAGCCCTTTGGAATTCTCTACCCCATCCACTTCGGGAGTGTGCATCCATGGAGGAATTTAAACAGGCCCTAAAGACCCATCTGTGGTATCAGGCATACCCAATTTGATGCTATGTTATAAACCCAGTATTTATTGTATCTGTGTTTTATTGTATTGTTTTTATTTGAAGTTTGTTGTTAAGGCGCCTTGGTTTTTACAAAGGCTCAGTAAAAATAAAGAGTATTATTATTAAAAATCACACAGTAGGCATTAGAAGATCCTGATTTTTTTTTTTAATCATAGTTTTTATCCACCCCCACCTCTCCAGGCTCTGACCCATTGGGAGCACCAGTGGAATCTGCCCCCACTTCTGCCACCTTACCTGGACCCTCCGGTTCACCTCATGGAGCTGCGGTTCTCCCCCCCCCCAGGCAGGGACAAGGTGGGGTGGCTGCACACCGAACAGTTCAAGTCTCATCGGGAACTGGTTTGCCAGGCAGGTGCGGGCTATGAGGGGTATGCTCTGGTGCTCCATCTTCCCAGGGCCTGCAGAGCATGTTTCCTTGTTCTTGAGGGAGTGGTACGTACCCTGATGTCATGGCATCACCGCCGACATCACCACTCCCCATCCCCTTGGCGTATGTTCTGCGCTAGCCATGCCTCTGACTTCTGCCAGAGGCCAGTCAAGTACCGAGCACGGATCCCCCCTCCTTCCCAGGAGAGGAGAGATGTCCTCAGGATGCTCAGTGCAGTCCTTCCCCTGCCAACCCCCAATGGCCTGGGCTTGTTCCCAAACCTGTGTCGCTGGCGTGGCGCAAGGTGTGGCGTCCAGTCCCTCAGGGCCACCAGGCCAGCTGAAGACCCTGATTTTATTTATTTGTTCGGATAACTCTTTTGCAAGAGTGACCCAGGCACAAGGAATAGTACAGCTTTTACAGAGCAAAAAAACAGAAACTAAATACAAGGGATGTCTACTTGGCATTAAATACAAATAATGCAGAACACATACAGTACATAATTAATAATTACCCAACATATTCCTATACAAAACTAAATTTCAAGCTGTTACTCTCTTATTTATTTATTGTTTATTTATGGAAAGATTTGGATAATACCTTTGAGCACATGTGCTCCTTTACAAAGGTTCCATGTCAGTTTACAAAGTTACAGTAAAGACAGAAACAGAGCAAGCAAGCAAATTCCAGGGGAGAATGTGTGTTGAACAGGCAAGATACACACATAAATTGAGCACCAGAAAGATTGCAAAGCTGATCAGTCAAGGACAGGTACAAGACAGCAAGCTGTTTACAGAGACTGTAGGTAAAATGTAGAGTGGGAATACAGCAAGCTCACTAATGGTTGCAATTACACTGAGCTGCTAAAGCAGACTGCAGGGATCTTTTGAATTGGTCAGTCCTGGGAAGGTTCAGTATGGATTCTGGCAATATTTTTAACCAGCCTGCAGCTATAACAGCATAGGCGTGCTTACCCAGCTGATTTCTAGAGGTAGTTCAAGGCTGTTCCTGGCCATGCTCATGTTATGTTGACTGTTCCTGGCCATGCTCATGTTATGTTGACTGTTCCTGGCCATGCTCGTGTTATGTTGGCTATTTCTGGCCATGCACATGTTATATTGGCTGTTCCTGGCCATGCTCATGTTATGTTGACTGTTTCTGGCCATGCACATGTTATATTGGCTGTTCCTGGCCATGCTCGTGTTATATTGGCTGTTCCTGGCCATGCTCGTGTTATGTTGGCTGTTCCTGGCCATGCTCGTGTTATGTTGGCTGTTCCGGGCCATGCTCGTGTTATGTTGGCTGTTCCTGGCCATGCTCGTGTTATGTTGGCTGTTCCTAGCCATGCACGTTATATTGGCTCTTCCTGGCCATGCTCATGTTATATTGGCTCTTCCTGGCCATGCTCATGTTATATTGGCTGTTCCTGGCCATGCTCGTGTTATATTGGCTGTTCCTGGCCATGCTCGTGTTATGTTGGCTGTTCCTGGCCATGCTCGTGTTATGTTGGCTGTTCCTGGCCATGCACATTATATTGGCTGTTCCTGGCCATGCACATGTTATGTTGGCTGTTCCTGGCCATGCTCGTGTTATATTGGCTGTTCCTGGCCATGCACAGGTTATATTGGCTGTTCCTGGCCATGCTCGTGTTATATTGGCTGTTCCTGGCCATGCTCGTGTTATATTGGCTGTTTTTGGCCATGCTTGTGTTATGTTGGCTGTTCCTGGCCATGCACATGTTATATTGGCTGTTCCTGGCCATGCTTATGTTATGTTGGCTGTTCCTGGCCATGCTCAGCTGTTCCTGGCCATGCTCATGTTATATTGGCTGTTCCTGGCCATGCTCTTGTTATGTTGGCTGTTCCTGGCCATGCTCGTGTTATGTTGGCTGTTCCTGGCCATGATCGTGTTATGTTGGCTGTTCCTGGCCATGCTCGTGTTATGTTGGCTGTTCCTGGCCATGCTCGTGTTATGTTGACTGTTCCTGGCCATGCTCTTGTTATGTTGGCTGTTCCTGGCCATGCTCGTGTTATGTTGGCTGTTCCTGGCCATGCTCTTGTTATGTTGGCTGTTCCTGGCCATGCTCGTGTTATATTGGCTGTTCCTGGCCATGCTCGTGTTATGTTGGCTGTTTCTGGCCATGCTCGTGTTATGTTGGCTGTTCCTGGCCATGCTCATGTTATATTGGCTGTTCCTGTTCCTGGTCATGTTTATGTTATGTTGGCTGTTCCTGGCCATGCTTATGCTATATTGGCTGTTCCTGGCCATGCTCATGTTATGTTGGCTGTTCCTGGCCATGCTCGTGTTATATTGGCTGTTCCTGGCCATGCTCGTGTTATGTTGGCTGTTTCTGGCCATGCACATGTTAGGTTAGCTGTTCCTGGCCATGCTCGGCTGTTCCTGGCCATGCTCATGTTATATTGGCTGTTCCTGGCCATGCTCGTGTTATATTGGCTGTTCCTGGCCATGCTCGTGTTATGTTGGCTGTTCCTGGCCATGCACATGTTATGTTGGCTGTTCCTGGCTATGCTCGGCTGTTCCTGGCCATGCTCATGTTATATTGGCTGTTCCTGGCCATGCACATGTTATGTTGGCTGTTCCTGGCCATGCACATGTTATATTGGCTGTTCCTGGCCATGCTCATGTTATGTTGGCTGTTCCTGGCCATGCTCGTGTTATATTGGCTGTTCCTGGCCATGTCGCTGTTCCTGGCCATGCTCGTGTTATATTGGCTGTTCCTGGCCATGCTCGTGTTATGTTGGCTGTTCCTGGCCATGCTCGTTATATTGGCTGTTCCTGGCCATGCTCGTGTTATGTTGGCTGTTCCTGGCCATGCTTGTGTTATGTTGGCTATTTCTGGCCATGCACATGTTATATTGACTGTTCCTGGCCATGCTCGGCTGTTCCTGGCCATGCTCGTGTTATGTTGGCTATTTCTGGCCATGCACATGTTATATTGGCTGTTCCTGGCCATGCTCGGCTGTTCCTGGCCATGCTCGTGTTATGTTGGCTATTTCTGGCCATGCACATGTTATATTGACTGTTCCTGGCCATGCTCGGCTGTTCCTGGCCATGCTTGTGTTATGTTGGCTATTTCTGGCCATGCACATGTTATATTGGCTGTTCCTGGCCATGCTCATGTTATATTGGCTGTTCCTGGCCATGCTCGTGTTATGTTGGCTGTTCCTGGCCATGCTCGTGTTATGTTGGCTGTTCCTGGCCATGCTCATGTTATGTTGGCTGTTCCTGGCCATGCTCATGTTATACTGGTTTGCAGCGTGGTAAAAAATAATGTTTTAGAGTAGGGGATGTTAGGTCTAGCAGTGCCTTTTTGGCTATTTTACAGGTTTGAGACTTTATTCTACTAGTTAAGGGTAGTCAGTTGGTTAGTGTATAAAGGGTACAGCTATGGGTGCACTTGTCACCCCATAACACAAAAGAACATGCTTTATTGCATGTGGCCTTGACTCTGTTTAATACCGACTCAACAGGGAGCCGCGTAAACAGGTAGACCATAGTCAGCTAGGGACAGGATGGAACAGGACACTGTCAACTGCCAGGTGTCTGCAGTAAGGTTACTCTGATTTCTGTAAAGGGTGCCGTCCATCTTTCTGTTTATCAAACACACCAGATTATCCACATGGGGGCAGAGGACAGAGTGTCATCCAGAAGTACCCCAAGATATTTGAATGTTTTCACCTCTTCTAGCTTTTGACCTTTGTTACTGAAGATGTCAAGGGATAGACTTTTCTCTTCATCTGAGGGGTAGTGGAAAGCATGTTTTTTTTGCTTGTTTTGTTTTTTGTGTGTAGTTGAGGACTAATTTATTCTTGGAGAAACAGTTTTCTGAGATCTCAAAGTTACCCTGTAGGATAGCGGAAAGGTTGTCAGGGTCAGTGTTCTTAGTGTACAGTAGATGACAGCATCATCTGCATATAGGAGAACATTAGCTGACCTACAGGCATCAGGCAACTGGTTAATAAAAAGGCTGAAGAGGGCCCAGAACAGAGCTCTGTGGCACACCTATGGATACACTATGGGTGTCAGACAGGGAACCATCAGTTTTCACATGCTGTGTGAGTTCTGATCGGTAGCTTTGGAACCAGGATACTGAGTCCCTAGACAGATTAAGGCCAAGGAGATTACTGACGAGAAGCTTATGGTTGAGCAGGTCAAAGGCCTTTGTTAGGTTAATATAAATACAGTGTTGAGACAGCGTACGAGGGACCAGATATGGAGAGCTTCCCTGCACAATGGGAGGTAATGCATCCCGCCCTGCTTGTTGAGGTAGTACATGATCATAGTGTTGTCCGTCTGGACCTCAGCAACTTGACCTCACATCTCTGGGCGAAGGTTGTCAGAGCTAGACGCATTGCACAGAGCTCCAACAGGTTGATGGGAATCAGGACTTCTTGGGGGTCCAGAGTTCATGGGCCCTGTGGTTTCTCAGGTGGGCACCCCATCCCATCAGAGAGGTATTGGTTGCGAGGGTGACCATCAGCTCTGGGTGGATGCATGGGACTTCTTCCTGCAGCTGTTCTGGGACGAGCCACCACTGGATGGCATCCCACATTGGCTGTCACCATAACAGGCTGGTCGAGGTGACTGAGACCACTGATGAGCCAGCTCATACTACAGAGGACACATCCCGCCAGCAGGCCCACTGGACCACGCTGGTGCAGGATGCCATGCACTGCCAGTAGCTTCAGGAAGTCACAGGCAGGGTGCAATTCCCAACCCAAAATGATCATGCAAAGAAGGTAAGATCCTCCACCCTGTCCGCTGGAAGTTGGACCTTTGGTTCAAAGGGAGTCGAGTTCTGCCCCGATGAAGTGGACGACCTGTGAGGGGCTGAGTTCTGACTTGGCCGGGTTAACCAGGAGGCCCAAGGTCAAGCAGGTATGAAGGCCAGATCCATGGTTTACTCCACCTCTGCTCTGGAGGAACTGGTGATCAGCCAGCTGTCCAGGTAAGGGTACACCTGGATATCTCAGCACCACATGACTGCTGCCACCACTGGGGCCAAGGAAAGGTCAAATGGCATGGCCTAGAACTCATAACATATCCTGAATGGAACTGCAGGAATCACTAGTGGGACAACTGGATTGGGATGTGGAAGAAAGCATCCTGAAGGTCCAGAGAGCAGAACCATATCTCCCGCTGTAAGGATGGAATGATCTAATTCAGAGTGACCACCTGGAACTTGTGAGACTGCAGAAACTGATTGAGGTAGTGAAGATCCAGTATGGGTCGCCACCCCAATCTATTTCAGAACCAGAAAATATCTGGAGACAAACCCCGGACCGGCCATGGAGTCCAGGCCATAGCTTAATTTTGAAGAAGCTGGGCGATGTCTTACCAAAGGATGGACAAGTCCACAGACACCATGTCTTCCCATGGGGCATGGGCTCAGTTGGGCAGGGGAGGCTTGAATTCTTACCCCAGGAGTCCTTTAGCATCAGTAACATTTTTGCACTTAGCTGGCTAGGTGCAACTGCCCTGGAGGTGTGCCTTTAAGAGATATTTAAATTAGCTGGGGGCCAAGCCAATCAAAATACAGGAGGGGGTGTGAGCTGAGTGAGAGCTGTTGAAGGCTTCAGAATTTTTTCTCCACTGGACTGAGCAATATTGCCTCTGAGGTGTCTCCCAACTTTCCTTGTTGACAGCCTCCTAGTGCTTATCTGGGTAAAGTTTTCCTCATAAATTATTTCCTTTAGTGTGCTGAGAGAGTTTTACTTTTTCATTAGCGCCACGCAAATTTTTTTTATTTTTAGCACGACAGAGCTATTTTGACTTTATTTTTACCACAGCTATTTAGTTTAAAGCCTAACTTTATCGCAGGTGCTTATTTTCAACGGTTTCCTTCATTTTTGGGCAAATTCTTATGGAAACCATCGAATTAGGGACAGTTGCATTGTTTTTTTTTACCTCAGACCTTGTGGGGTTTATCACGAGGCAACTGCAGTGGATTTCAAATTTAAACAGTGCCTGGGGGTTTTCTCTCTAGATTGGCAATTACGAGGAAACCTTTTTTGTTATATTACTGGACCTTGGTATCATCTGTGTCAGGGCTGTCTGTAAGGGTCCAGCAGCCACCTGTACACAGTTGAGTATTACTGGGTTTCTATTAAGATTGGCACTGGTATAGATCCCAGTTCTACAACCAACAAAAAAAAGCACTAGTAATAGACAGAGTTCATTAACTGGGGCAGGACTGGCCATGGCATTTTCACAGAAACCTGCACTCAGTTCATAGGTCTAGGACTGGTTTGCTTTGCTTAAATTGGCAAACATAGCAGACAAACCTTTGATTATTATGGCTGAGGATAAATCAAAGGCTTCTGATGAGGGGCCATTCAAAAGTACTAACATCAAAAGCAGAGGTGCTGAGGAACCCTTCAGATCCCAGCCAAAAAATAAAGGTTCCAAAGATGAAGTTCCTCACAAATTGAAAAATAATAAAAGTGACGAAAAAAGGAAGTTTGGTCAAGCCTTTGATGAAGTGGCTAAAAAGAAACTCTATCAAGACAGATATGCTCCTGTTGCCCCTTGGAAAGCCAATAGTGAAACAACAGGCAGCTTAAAGCATAACAAAAAAATAAAACAAAACATGGAAAAGGTTCTTCCATCAGTGCAAGATATGGAAAAAGTATGGCAACTGTTTCAGACCCTTCAAATGATGAGTCCTCGATTTACTGGGGCTGGCAAGCACTCTTCCACACTTCTCTCTTCTGTAGACTGTGAGGGTGACACAGATGATGATCAATTTTATGATGCCCCTGACATGGATTTTGAGGGCCTTGTGCCCCAGGAGTCCCCGGACCCTCATCTTGGCGATCCCCCGGGTTACCACAAGGATCCTTCCTCTATGTTTACATTTATACAAAATATGCTGGACACCCTGGACCTTCCTATGCAGGAGCCCAACCAGGATGTTGATGAAGACGAAGATTATAGGGAGATGAAGGGTCTTTCATCCTCAAAGACCCTAGTCATCCCTATCTATAATGCATTTAGAAAAAATACCATGAAGGTGCTTCAACACCCAACTTCAGTATCAGGGATTGATAAGCGGCTTGAGAGAAAATATAAATTGTCTAAAAATGGTACCGAGTTCCTGTCTGCACACCCTAGCCATAAGAGTATAGTGCAGCAGGCAGCTTGTGAGAAAGCTGGAGTCTCCTTGTCCCCTTCTCCCCCTGACAAGGATTCCAAGAAAATTGACTTTATGGTAAAGAAAATGTATGCCACAGCTTCCCTGCTTCTCAGGCTTTCTTCTTACATGGCATTCACAGCCAGATATCAGAAAGCCCTTTGGAAATCTGTCCAGGCTATTGCTCACAAAGGATCAGATTCTATGGTGCAGGAGCTGGTGGATACGTCAAAAACTGCCCTGGAAGCCACTATGTACCAGTTCCACATGACAGACGACAACAATGATGCAGCCTCTAGGGCGATGGCCCATGCCATCTCTCTGAGACGCTTCGCCTGGCTTAGAACAACCAGTCTGATCACAGACACTCAAAACAAGGCCATGGATTTTCTCTGTGATCAAAATATGTTGTTTGATTACAGAGCCACTGACTACATGAAAAAAAATCAATGAGTACAAGGCATCCTGGCAGAGCCACTCATCCAAGCCTAAGCCCACCACCCCTCAGAGATCCCGGCCCAGGGCCGGTAGGGGCAGAACTTTTGTTCCCAGGCCTTACAGTCCCTATCCCCAATCTGACTTTGGCCAGTACAGGGGGTCTTTCAGAGGCAGGGGCAGAAGGGGCCAAAGAAGAGCCACCTCTACTGAGTCATCTGCCTCTCAGCCTAAGTCCTGATATGAGTGTCCAGGTCGCCTCCCTGTTTCTGGCTGGAGGCAGACTCTCCCACTATCTTCAGCACTGGTCCCTCATCACGTCGGACAAGTGGGTACTGGAGATAGTGAAGAAGGGTCTGTCATTACAGTTCAAGTAGCTGCCCAACCTCAAGTATACCCAGGCATCAAGACCTCTGTCTCCAACACAGATACTGCTGTTGGAAATGGAGGTACAAAACTTTCTAGCTTTACGAGCAGTGGAGAGGGTGCCCACCCATGAGAAGGGCAATGGCCTCTACTCCAGATATTTTCTGACACAAAAGAAAACTGGTTAGTGGCAACCTATCTTAGATCTAAGATATTTAAACAAATATCTGAAAAAAAAAAAACAAATTCAAAATGGTCACTCTGTCACTGGTCATACAGTCCTTACAGCAGGGAGGCTGGCTAGCCTCCCTAGACTTAAAGGATGCCTACTTCCACATACCCATAAGGAGATCTCACAGGAAGTTTCTCAGGTTCAAACTTCCTTCGGGTCACTATCAGTTCACTGCAATGCCCTTTGGTCTGCCCTTGGCCCCAAGAGTCTTTACCAAGTGTCTCGCAGTGGTAGCAGCACATCTCAGGAGACTGGGTGTCACTCTCTACCCCATTTGGATGACTGGCTCATAGTAGCAAGGTCAAGGAATCTCTTTCCCTCACAGAACACACTCTGGAGTCTCTGGGTTTCCTGGTAAATCTAAAGAAATCTCACTTGGAACCCACCCAGCTGCTCACCTTCATAGGGGCCCAGCTAGATACTCAGAAGGGATATGCTTTCCTCCTGCAGGAAAGAATTCAGAGTTTCCTTTCAGTGGCAGATTCTTTTGCCCAGGGACAGCCAAGACCAACCAGACATTTCCTCAACTTCTGGGACATATGGCCTCTATGACTGCAGTAGTCCCAGGGGTCAGGTACAGGATGAGACTCCTGCAAGCCTACCTCAGAGTTCGCTGGTATCAGAGAAGCAACACATTTTCAAAGTTGATACCTGTGTCAGAGCAGTTCCTTCAAAACTTGCTGTGGTGGAAGAACCCTGCAAATTTGCAGGTAGGGTTCCCTTTCAAGCTCCTCTTACCACAAAGGTGATCACCACAGATGCCTCCCTTTTGGGCTGGGGAGCTCATCTGGACAGTGCCTCAGTAAGTGGCAACTGGACTCCTGAAGAGTCACAGTTGCACATGAATCTTTTGGAATTCAACAGCAGTCTTACTAGCTCTCAAAGCTTTCGCTCTCAGCATAGAAGGGCAGGCAGTTCAAATTTAACAAGCAGGGTGGTACCAGATCAGGAATACTATGTTTGGAAGCTCTGGTCTCTAGCAGTCAGCCTCTTGGCTATTCACCTCCCAGGCAAACTCAGTACTCTGGTGGATGCTCTAAGCCGCATCAGTCATGGCCAGAGTGAATGGACACTGAACAAGCAAGTACTAGCCACAGTGTTCAGGCGGTGGGGCACACCAGACATGGATCTGTTTGCTTCTCCTCTCAATTTTCAGCTTCCTCAGTACTGTTGCAGGCCCCCAGTTCCGGGAATACTTCCTCTGGATGCCCTGATCCTGCACTGGTCAGGGAGGTTCCCATATGCATTTTCTCCCTTTCCCCTGATATTCTGGGTTTTGCTGAAACTCAGGCAGCAGTCTTCATCCATGATCCTAGTGGCTCCAGACTAGCCCAAGCAAGCCTAGTACCCTCTCCTTCTCTCAGTATCCTGCAGCAGGCCCAATCGCCTGCCTCCAACTCATTCCCTGCTGACCCTTCCTCAGACGGGAGTGCAGTACCCAAACACACACTCTCTTCACCTCAAGGCCTGGTTCTTAAGGAGTTAAGAGTTTCCATCCTCACAGTACTCTGAACAGGTCCTTAAGATACTGAGGATGGCTAAAAAAACGAGCACTAAGACTTATGGGGCAAATGGAAAAGGTATTCCCTCTGGTGCAAGAGCAAAAAGGTTGAACCCTATCAGCTTCAGACCCTCAGCTGCTAGACTACCTGGTACACCTACAGGTGTCAGGCTTGAAACAATCTTCACTCAAGCTACACCTGGCGGCAATTTTGACCTCCCTTTTGGTGGGAAAGAAGAAATCATTTTTTTCCCACAACATTTTTAAACAGTTTTTTAAAGGCCTCTTGCACCTCCAGCCTCCAACCAGGGAGCCTCTTCCTCCTTGGAGCCTGAATCTTTGCATACATAGGCTCATGAATCCACCCTTTGAGCCGATGTCCACATCCCACATCAAGTTTGTAATCTGGAAGACCATCTTCCTGGTAGCCATTACGTCTGCCAGGAGGATTTCAGAGCTACAGGCCCTGTGCACTGAGCCGAATTACATCATCCCTCACAACGATAAAGTTGAGCTCAGGACAGATAGGAAATTTCTGCCAAAGGTGGTTTCAGAGTTTCACTTGAACCAGTCCGTTACTCTGCCTGTCTTCTTTACTGAGCCATCCACTCCTGGGGAGCAAAAGCTCCATAGCTTGGATGGCAAAAGAGCCATCTTTCACTACCTAGAGCATACTAGACAGTCCAGAGGCTGTTCCACTCGGTTGTTCCTCACCTATGGGGATGTAGGCAGAGGAAGACCAGCTACCAAGAAAACTATTTCTTGTTGATTGGTCTCTTGTATTAGATTCTGCTATGAGAAAGCCGGTCAACAACCTCCACTGGGGCTCAGGGCCCTCTCCACCAAGGGCGCTGCAGCAAGGGATATTCCCCTACTGGATGTCTGCAAAGCAGCTACCTGGAAATCTGTGCACACCTTTGTGAAACACTACAGTTTGGATGTGCAGACCAGATCTGATGCCAAATTTGGCAGGGCAGTTCTGCAGAGCCTCTTTCCTAAGTACGCTCTCTGCCCACCTTCCACTTGGTAATGCTCAGTAGTCTGCAAAAAAGTTACTGATGCCAAAGGACTCCTGGGGTAAGGAAAAAAAAATTACTCACTGCAATAATCTTCTTTCTTCCAAGGGGTCCTTTAGCATCGGTAAGCTCCCACCCTTCCTCCCCAGTTCACCTGTCGGAGAAGGGCTCTTTATGTCACCACTTACCAAATTTGGAGTTTCTTATTGATGAGTTTTTAGCTTACGTTGCTGTTGTTTCTGTTTCCACTTTTGTGGACATTTGCATGTTTTTTGAATCCTCTTGATTCTTTTTTGGGGCATTGGCCCTCTTTTTTGTCGAAAAAATTCTGCAGCCTTCGACAGCTCTCACTCAGCTGACACCCCCTCCTGTCTTTTGATTGCTTGGCCCTAAGCTCATTTAAATATCTCTTAAAGGCACACCTCCAGGGCAGTTGCACCTAGCCAGCTAAGTGCAAAAAAGTTACTGATGCTAAAGGACCCCTTGGAAGAAAGAAGATTACTGTGGTGAGTAATTTTGTCTTCCAGAGGCAAACCACAGCCCACCACTTCAAGTACCCATTTGTCTGATGTGATGATGGTCCAGGCATGCGTGAAACAGCAGAGCCGGCCCCCACGGGAGGTCCTGGGCAGGATGGGTGGGAGAGTGACACCTCTGACCCCTCACTGGGCAGGCTTGGAGGTGGCTTTGGAGCTGGCTGCCAAAGGAGCCCCAGCCCCCTGGCCTCTAGATTTCTGATTGCCATAAGAGACTGGCCGAGGTTTGGGCTGCCAGGCCTGCTGTTGCCCTGCTTGCGGCTGTGGCAGGCTGGATGAAGGTGCCAAGTAGAGCTGAAACTGAAAGAGCTTCTTCCATTGTTTCTGGCCGGACGTGACAGAGTTCAGGGTAGCATTGGACTTTTCAGTATGGGTAAGATGACCATCGACACCAGGACTGAACAGATTGGTGCCCAAAAAGGGCCATCTGCCAACTTAAGCTGGGTACCAGCCATAAAGGTCAAGATCCTCTACCATGCCCGGCACTGTATGGCCACCGCTGAGGCCACGGACTTGGCACAGGAGTCTCTGATGTCCAGAGCCATTTGGAACTGTTGCTTTGCTACAGCGCATCTCTGATCCCAGACCAGCTTAACCACCAGCTGCAGATCAGCAGGAAGGTGGGGGAAACCTGGTCCAATGTTCTCAAGACAGCATGGGAAAAGTTGGTCATCATCATGCCTTAACTGGCCTGCCGGAGGCCCAGGAATGAAGCGGCAGAGACCTTTTTCACCACGTGGTCGAACTTCTTTGACTACTTGTTGACATCCCTGATGTTGCCCATGTGCCAGAACACTGAGTCAGCGACTAAACCTTTGGCTGAAGGATGGTCAGTGAACCCAGGCAATGACCCAGTAGGCACCACATACTTGCGGACCATACAGACCAACAGCACTGGACAGGAAGCAGGTTGTTACCACAGCTCCAGAGCTGGACCAAGAATGGCCTCTGCTACAGGGAATGCAACCCAAGGGGAGTCATCCCTGTCCAAGATCTCGGTCACGTGGTATTTAGCCCACTTCTGTACCGGTTGCAGCTGGATTCCCATGGCCTCCGAGATCAAGCAGAGCCCCAAAGGAAGCTGATCCTTGCTCTGAAGAGAGCTCCTCAAAGGATTTCAAGTTCATAGTCTGAAAGGAGTGTTCTGAGTGCTAGTATTCCTCCAATGCCCATGACCTCAGCTCCCCACTGACAATCCGGGGCTCATCATAGTCAAATCTGCACTTTGGATGGGGCCCCTTGCAAGAAGTATGAAGGTGGTAGCTCCACCTGAATGGGTGGGGAAGCAGGCATCAGCTTGGCTGGGGGAACTAGCACAGGCCACAGATCTGCTGACCAGGGGAACACTGGAGCATGCTGGGGAACATGGCCATGGTCAAGAATCCACCGCTGCCAGACATGTTCCTCATATTAATGCCACAACTTATGGTGGAGCCATTCCTTGCCAGATATTGAGGAAGAGGTGGACAAGGAACGTCAATGGTGCCACTTGACCAACAGTCGAGAGTGGGACCATCGAGAACATTGGGAGTCCCAAGACTTCCAGTGAGAACCCAAGCAGGACCTCAACTGTGACCTCAATATATGATCCACCAGCCATCAGGGAGGAGCCATGTGGGAAGGTGTAGGATGCCGAGGAACTCTCTCAAAGGATTGCTCTCCCAAGGGGAGATAGCCAGATCAGCCTGCTGAACTGGTCCCCCTTGCAAGAGGGATGTAAGGACCAAAATCCTTGAAAGGGAATCCTCCCCACCATCCTCCAATAATGGGTCGAGAAAGATCTTGACCAGCTAGTCAAACTGCATCTCAGCCAGCAAGCCCAATGGGACAGCGGTCTAGCCCTCTACATTAGGAGTATTAGCCAAAGCTGATGGCTTGGCAGCCATTGAGCCAGAAGCAGAAGAACAGGAACAGGAGGAGCTGGCCCACTCCAGGTCCCACAACCTGCGATGGGACTTCTTAGATTTGGCATCTCACAAAGCTTTAGACCCTCGAGAGTAGGTAGGTACTGATATAAGTCTTTGAATGCCCTGGTAAATGAGGCGCCCAAGCCCATTGGAACTAAGGTGGATGAAGCAGCACCCAAAGTGCCCTGTACAGCAACCTCCTCGAAGGAAGCAAGCTGAGTAACTGAATCAGCCACTGCAGAGGTCACTTTGCAAGTGTCGGACCAAACCGGCAGGTCCCGCTGGTCCGGGTGACCCAAGATGAGGCGAGTGCAGTGGTCCTCCAACATGGAGGGCTGAAGGGTCTGGGTCAAGCCGCAAGCCTGCGGGTCATGCTGATCCTCCAAACAGTATACTCATGCGGGATGCGGATCAGTGTGCGACATTTTTTCAGTGCATTTCGTGTACCGTTTGAAGCCAGGACCTGCTTTGGGTTCCTCATGGTCCATGTTGGATTCAGAAAAAGCAATACTAACAGCCTAAAGACCGAAAAGGGGTTTAAGGGCTACACCTAGCACAGAGCTGTGAAGTAAGGAACCTGATGCTTCCAGCGGAATGGAAGATCTGACATCTCAGGGTGGTGTCGAGAGGATACCATCCGGTGGGTGGGTGGGAAAAGCTAGTTTGAAGACCTTCCGGAAAGTCTTAAAGGGAAAGGAAGTACTGCCAGAAGTGTGGATAGTGCACCATATCTGCAGCCCTAGAATCTCATTTCATCGCCATCTTTGGAGTATCAGCCTCTTTGCCTAAACCACACCTGCAGTCAGCCACATATTATCCAATCAGTACTGCAGACTGTTAGTGTTACCTAGCCGTATGGGGAATGTATCTCTGAGCATAATGAGCCCAGTACAGTAACTGCTTCACAGACCTTTAGTACCTGGACTTAGCATGCTGACCAGAAAAGGAGGGCTAGACAATGCTACCTATTTTCAACCTTAGCCCAAGGAGGCTGACGGATACAGATGCTAACCGACTGAAATTGAAATAGATTAAACTTTTGGTGGGAATTTAGGGAATGTGGGAAATTTGGCAAGGACACCGTGGAAATTCCCTATCTCTTGCCAGTACTGGGAACCTTTGTCCATCTAGCAGCCAGCTAAGATGGCAGACACTCAGAATGATGGAGGAGGAGTAGGTGGAGGTAGGGAAGGTGTTGCTACACACAGCAATGTTAGTGAAAAAGCAGTGACTGTGATGATACATTACAGTGATACAGAAAGCCAAATATTTCCCTCATCTGGGAATATATCCCCCATTCCTATGCATATGAAACAAGATGCAGCATATATCTGGCACAGAAATGAAAACTGATCCAGGTGGACATGAAAAGCGTAACTGTAGAAATGGTAAAGTAATGCAAACTGATGACATTCACAAAGCAGCTGGTCGAGAGATGGTTAAGTAGGAGAAAGGCATCTTGGCTAGAAAACGCCAACTGCTGCAGCTTTTGGCAGAAGAGGAGAAATGAAGAAACAAGGAGAAGCTCGGGAAAAGAGTAACATCAGTGCTGCAATACAGTGAAACTGACACATTGTCACATACCAGCCTGACAGCCCCTGCCATGTGACCTGCACAGCCAGCCAGGAAGAAATGGAAGGAAGTGGGGGAAAACATTGGGACTTAGATGTGGAAGACCGGGCGCCTATATGTGGGCCCCTGGATGAAGCATCACACCAAGGACGTGAAGCACTGGGATTAACGTTGTGGGATTTGGTCCATTTTTGTACCTGGATGGCTTGACTTTTTGTAAGTTTATTCTTACTTTTCTGCAGTTTTGAGTATTCCTTTATGTGTGTCAAGGAGCACTAAGGGGCTGCTGCACATGGGCATGCAAATGACCCCTTAGCATCTTGCATGCCCAGTGGGCTCATTTGCATGTACTGGCTGAATTTAGCCTACAGGGCTCTTGGCACTGTTCTGTTTCAGGCAGCACTGTTCCCTGTGTGCTTAATACAGCCCATGTCCCTTTCGGGGCAGCACAGACGAGAGGCTAAAGGACCTCAATATGTACCCCCTGGAGGAAAGGGGGGGATATGATAGAAACTTTCTAATACCTCACAGTTATAAATAAGGTACAAGATGAAAGCAAGTTTCAGAAAAAGATGCTCAAGAACAAGGGGTTATGCTATGAAGCTGGGGGGTAGGCTCAGGGGAAACATGAGAAGGTACTTCTTCACAGAAAGAGTGCTGGATGCCTGTAACAGCCTCCCAGCAGAGGAGGTGGAGGCAGAAACTGTAACTGAATTGAAGAATGCAAGGGATAAACATAAGAGAACCCTTCCGGTTTACTAGGGGAGGGAGGGTTAAGCAGGAGATCAAGTAGGGTCTGCAGTATTACAGTAGGTAGGGAAAATGGGCAGACTAGGTGGGCCAAGTGTCCCTTATTTGCCATCAGATTCTATGTTTCTAAGTTGCACTTAGTGCTGTGCTGAAATGGTCCAATATTCAGTCTGATAGCGCCGCCCACTATCCAACTGAATATTGCAGCAGCCAGGGTGAGCGCAGACAGACGTGCAGTGCAAACATCTGTGCTGCGCTTGCACATCTGTCTGAGTATGGGGCCTGATGTATTTTATCTGGCACCCTGCATGAGACTAGAAGTACGGAATAAGCATGAGAGGGTAGAGGAAAGGAACTGCCTCACCCTTCCTGCAGAAGTATTCCTGAAACACAGGGACATCTTTTCTCAAATGCCATTGTGCACAGGGATTTTGGTCCCACCTTGCTTCCCAGTGGAAGGAACCTCTTTTTCTTTCCCCTTGATTAAAAATAACTGGTTGGTATTGGGGCTCATCATTCCTAAATTGGCTAAATTTCATACTGCCACTTTAATTGTAATTCTTGCTCTTCTGGAATATTATTTGTGACAATCTAGGTGTGCCTGTACTACTGAACAAAGAATAGTGGGTCTGTAGTATTATCCAAGGTGACTTTGGTTTTCAAAACACATGTAATTATGACAGGAGTAACAATAGGGCCCGCACCTGGCAGCTTTATGGAACAATATTACAGGATTGGCTTATCAGTAATTGGGGAAGAGTGTATGTTTTGTCTTAAGAGACTTTATTGGCTAACATGTATTTTTCTTTATAATTTATACCTAAAAAGGATGGTTCTGTATTGGTGGAGGGTATATTTTTCTTGATTTGATTTGTAATATGAGATGATTTGATATGTGTTTTTCCTTGTATTGTGATTTCTTTCTTTTAATAAAATTACCCTACTGTTTTCTAGTAGTACCATGGGATCTTAAATGGCCACCTGACTAACCACAAGAAAAGGCAAACCGGATCTTCATTTAATTAAGCAATAAGGCATGACCTGGGGTTATGTTAATGGTCTGTTAATCACCCTCTAGGGGTGTAATGTGGCATGAGGCATAGCCAAGTGCTACATGCCCCCTAGATGGTGATTAACTGACCATTGACATAACCCCTGGGAGTGCCTTATTGCTATTATAATAAAAAATGTTTTTTTAAATAGTGTTAAACCTTGTTCAGCACATGATTAGGCTATACATGTAGATTAATCAAAGATTAATATAGGGCTGATAGAATGTTTACAACCAATCAGAAAGCTGTTTCTCAGACCCTTTTTATAATGTGTCATCTGATAGATGACACACCCTGACAGTACAGTATCCCTTAGTGCTTCACTCAGCTGCCAGCATGTATGGTAAGAGTCCAATCCTGGTGTGGGGCTAGAACCCACAACCTTAAAAAAGTGCTGTATGACGAATTCTACTACATGCTAATATGCTGAATCAAGCACTGCAGTGCAAGACCAAGGCACTGTTGTACTTCGCAGAGCTGGTTGGTGGCCTTCACAGAATGGTGAAAATGCCAGCAGATGTCTCAAGCTGTCTTCACAATGTTTCCAGCCTCAACACTGAGATGTAGGGCGGTTGTGACTACGAGATTAAAGGGACACTGCCAACCCTTTTGGCATCATATTATTTCAAGTTGAAAACCCCAATTTTAGAATTGCTTACCTTCTCTAAAATTCATTGATGTTGCTGGTTGTTTTGTTTCCTTTCTTAGTAAAACTGAAATGCATGCTAATAGTGTAAACATACCCAACTTTGTTTTGTTTCAGGTCCTTGACGTACTCTTACTGCAGACTTCCTGAACTTTAGAAACACCCCCAAAAAGTGCAGCAACTTATGATGCAATAATCTTATCTCCTGCCACCGCACTATGAGTGGCTAGACAGTATTGGGGTGTCCCCATGTCCAGGAAAGATGCAGTGGATACTGATCAAGGACTGCAAAGATACACAATTTTGTGTGGTAACACCAGCACTGTGGGCAGTCTGTTTTTTTCACTTAAAAAAAGGAATCTGAATCAAACTACCAGCTGTATGAGTCTCTACAGAATGTAAGCAATCACACAATGTGCAGGATTTTCAATGCATGGCACGGGCTTGTCGCACCCTGCACCATGACACTTAGGTTCTGGCAGTGCACCAAACCCATTTGCCACAGCTGCACCCGATTTTGTAATCTCTGGCACAGTTGTGACAGTTTCCACTATTTACAGCAGCTTGTGCCAAGTGTCTGGCGCAAGTCCCACAAACAAACCCTTGGGACTGTCGCAAGGTAGATCACAAAAAGTTGGTCTAACATGCGGCAGTCAGTGCACGGGACAGAAAATCCTAATCACTGGCCAGGAGAATGCCACAAGCCCTGTGCACCATATGTTCACGACTTGGGTCTTGGCATTTCGCTTGAACATCCTGCCCATGTGTTTTTAAGGAGCGTTCAGGTTTTCCTCGATTTCCCTGTTTGTTTCGGACTGGAAGAGCGGATGTGTTGCACTGTTGTTTATTTTAACTGGAATCTGAAGCATGGAGGAGGTAATGATTTGTTGAATGGTGCGTGCCCAACTGCTCACTTCAGTACAAAGGTATTGAGGCGCACAGTGCGTCGCTGCACCATTTCAGCAAATGGGTGTCCCTGCCTCCCATACCTCTGTGTTCCAGTTTTAAAAATGTACTTGTCCCAGCAAGTTGTGGTGCATGAAATCCTGCTCTTGCTGATCAGAGCTAGACCGGAGGGTAAGCTGTCCGGGGAAGGGAGCCCACATTTTGGGGCTGCTTTTCTTTAAACTAGACACTCTTTGAAGCCTAATGGGGTCATCAGTGACCCTTTAAGTGTGTGAGCAAAGCAGCAGATGCTGTAAAAATGCCCATAGGTCACTACTTTCATCCTATTTTGGCTACTGTCCATCACATAAATACAAATGTAGAACTTGGTGCCTACAGTCCATGCATGCAGTATGTCCTACACCACCAGAAACTGGTTTTCCCACACCGATGTGCCATAAAGAACATGCAGGCATGGTTGGGATTTGTTGTTGGAGGGGTGGTATAGTGGAAAACACCATGACAGCCTGTGCCAATAGCCCGCAACAAGGCTTTTGCACACTCTGCTAAAAACAGTGCAGAAAGTGCATGGGAAGATACCTGTTACTGTTGGTGTAAATGCTGCAGCAGCTGATGGAAACCTGTGTCTTTCACCTGGGAAAGTGACTGCAAACCTAATGTCACCATCTCCCCGCTCCACTGGGAGACCTGATGCGCTGCTGGATGACTGGCAGAGTGCTTGGTTCCAACATGGAAGGCCTGTGTTTTGGCCATCAACACTACTGTAGACATGAGGATGATGATTCTGAATGCTTGCGAAAATGGTAGGGGAATTCAACAATGTGTGGGATAGGTATGAGTACTCTTGCAGTAGGGAAGCAGGGGTAAGCCACAAATAAACTAGGGTATGCAGTTTGCATTAGGTAGAGAAAAGGGGCAGACTAGGTGGGCTATATGGTCCTTATCTGCTGTCACCTTTTATGTTTCTGTAACAATCGGGGGAAACGGGGCTCTGCATCACCTGTAGGGGAAACAGGTCTGCATCTTCACAGAGACTTGCTGATGGACTACACACTGGGTGATTTTGGTGCTGCAGGACTGACTAGTGTGGAGGAAGCAGAGGTGATAGACAGCATACGGCTCAGCGGCACTATGACCACTGCCTCCACCACCACCACCACTGAGCGGATGAGCTGGACTGCCAGTGTCAGAAGAGGCCAGGCTGATATGCGCATGCCTAGGAACCATAGCCAATGAGACATGCACATTAACATTGGGATGTTTCAGCCTTAGGGGTTAATCGGTTAAGCAGTGTCATGTTCAAGAGGTATTTTCCATGGCTTATACTGCACCAACACAACGAACACATAACCACAGCCACATCATCTTTGACAAGCGTGAAATGCAGTCACTCCCCACCATTACTGCCATGGACACAATCGCTTAACCCCAGTCAGCAGTCATGACCAACATGTTTTGCCATTTCTGGACCTGGATGCAGCACTCTGGTTCCTTTTCCGTACTAACAACAGATGCCCCACTCAGTTGTGATGGAGTCTACAAAACCACAAAAAATGGCAGGGTCCATTGCTTGATTTTTTTTTTGGGAGGGGGATTGGGGGGGTCAAGGGTGACTGATCTGCTTGCCCCTGCCCTGGCCTTTACCTTTCTTCCTTTTGGGTGACAATCTTTCCCATTTCTCCAGAATGTAGAATGCATACTCCACCTCATCCCCAAACTCAGTCAGGAGGGTGTCACTTTCTGAAGAATTTCTGCATCACCAACTTCTCTGAATGAGAGACTTATGTTAGGAATACTGCATCAAGGGACCTCAACAGGTATGGTCACACTTACATGGGCTGCAATCATGGCTGTAGCCATCGTTACGGTGGTCGTGGTCACTGAGGCTTGGCAGTGGTGATGAACACTGTGACTGCAGTCCTGTCAGTGATGGTGGTCACAGTTGCTGCGGTCCTGTCAGTGATGGTGGTCACAGTTGCTGCAGTCATGGCAGTGGTGACAGTGACTGCATTTGGCACAGTTTTAACAGTGGCTGGAGTTATGGGAATGGCTGCAGGCATGGTAGTTGTGAGAACAGCTGCAGTGGTGAGACGACGATTATTTGAAGCTGGACCAAGCTTGTTTGCGGGTTTCTCAGACATGATCAACTGACTATGTGTCTGTGCTCCTTTCGTAACACTTACAATACAGCATCCAAGCCTGCCCCCAAATATTTAACCAATGTCAGCTATTACACCAAAAATACACTGCTACTGTAGAGGGTAGTCAGCCGACTTCCCTGTTTGGTCATTCACAGAACTGAGCAGAGACCAGGGCAACATACAACAGTAAACTCAGTGAGTCAAGCCAGATTCCCAGAAAACTGCAGCAGTTTAGAAACTGTGTGCACACAGCTATGCATGTACATACATGGAGCAGCCTCACAAACAAAGTACAGCAGACAGGCAAGTCATGCGCAGTGAACTGCTTGGGGTTCAGAAGAGTGTCTTCCTTGATCATGGACATACCTAAGCCCTGGATTAGCTGGCCCAAACAAAATACCCATATCAGAAAGCCAAGATTACTTACAAACAGCAATCAGATACATATCTAAACATTAAAAAAAAAGTCTGTGTAACCAAATTATTTCTCTTTTTGGTAAACTTTGGACCTCACCATCTCAGACTACAGAGCTCAGCTCAGACACATCTGTCTCCACTTCTCTGCTTAATGGGATTGTGCGACAATTACATGATCTGACGTCTGTGAGCTCCAGAAATGGCCTCTGATTGTACCATTATGGCCTCCAGTACTGAAAGTGAATTGATGGCCCCTCTTCCAGGTGCTGTATGCATTTCAGGTAAGCAGTGGATTGTGGACAGCATGAGTAACTGTTTGGTTATTGAAAGCTTCTGTGTGAGGCGTGGAGGGGCATACATACTACAGCAGGTTGAAAAGGGTAAAATAATATTGGCAAACTGTATCCTCCTTGTTTTTCTCAAAAGGCTTTATTGTAGCTGGATACTAAACAATAGCTGAATATCAGAGGCCCTGAGTACGTGTAATCACTGGGTACACAAAAAATGGTACCATACACCCCTAGTATGTTAACACCTGAAAGAGTTTTAGCCATGGGCACTGTCAAAAGTCATATTTGGGTGTAAATGTCTTTGGAGTACTGATTTTGCTGTTTTACTTTCTGTATTCCCCACCTTACCTGGTATGTCGAGCTGTCCAGGCCACTCACATTCCATGTCCCATGAACACTGAAGCAGTTGCCAATGGCCCAAAGACAACCCCTATCTGTTCCTTTAGTGTCCCCTCAGGGTGCAACAATTTGGAAGAAGAGATGGCTGGAACTTTCCCAGCCACTAAGAGAGGACAGGGAAGGGATCCAGAGTTTCAAGTACTGCAACTGCGTGAGGAGAGTCTCCCCACCCAAATGCAGTATGTTGCGACATCATCCGCCTGAGCACCACCATTTTGCATCCCAGTTATGTCCCACCAACCCCCAACAGTGGCTCACCACACAAGATGATAGACCTTTCTGGTGGGCTGGGACCAGTCCCATACACCATATTCTGACTGGAACTTGCTGGCAGGATTAGACATACTGTATGATGCCACCGCAACAAATGTAAGAGTCACGAATCATGCATCCAGTAAGACTTCACTCTCATCTACAGCTGCGTATTCCACCCCACATGACACTTCCCCTTCCCCAGTTACCAGGGGTCAGTCACATAAAGGCAGTAGCCACTCATCCTTCTCAAGACAGGAGAACTGATTGGCACTGCCCCTGCTGCCTCTGTATGATAAATTGAGCTCTGGAACTGAACCTGGGCCATCAGCATAATAAGCTGTTATTATTTGCTATTGACTGACCTGTGGTGTTCAGTTTAAATGTTTATTTTATTAATAAAGTTCAGAGATAGAACAGCAACATAGTGCTCTGACAAGCGTTTTGCTTATTAAGACATTAATTTTGAATCTTTGGAGCCAGAGATGTCTGAATTATTTCCTAGATAACATTAATTTTATGATACTCGTTGCTACTCAGGTCATCTGACAAGCTACTACATTAAGGCATGAACAAGTTTTTATTTATCAGCAACAATAACAGGGAGAATATTATGTTCTCATATAACACTGCTAAAATGCAGTGTTCTAGATCATAGGATCTTTACTTGTACAGCTGATGGTGTTCTAGAATGTAAAACAGTTAATTATTGATGTCACTAATGGAGGTGTTCTAGAACTCATTAGATATAGATCAGTGTAAATCCCAATACTAGGAAAAATATACAAGCAAACAGACAAGGACTTTTTTACCAAAGAAAACATTTTACGTGTGTATGTTTGGAACTTTTTAAATATGGAAGAACCATCAACGTCATCCAGGCTTCAAAAGAGCAATATGGAGAGAAAGATGAGTGCCATGGCTTGTACTATCTTCAATGAGCTCAGATTAGAGGGTAAACTCTGTGATGTGATTATGAAGGTCAATGGACTAGAATTCAATGCTCACAAGAACATCCTGTGTAGCTGCAGTTCATATTTTAGGTCAGTGTGTGCAAAACTGCAAGTAAAAAAAATGAATAAATCTTGGATAGGTGGGGATATGGAATTAAAAACTGAAACCATTGAACACCATCCGTGATGATAACATTATTTTCGCAGTAGCTATGTTAACAAGAGCTATGCAAAACTGCTACACTTTGCCGCTAAGTTTGTGAAATGTTGAAAAGCCTTTGTGAATGAGCATAATTGAGAAATTGAAATATGAACTTGCAACAGTTTTTCTTTTTTTCTGCAATTACTAAATGTAAGTATAGGTGTTATGGGATTTCTTTTCCCTACAACTTACATACTTCACTGCAAACCAAACCTGGTAGAAGTCCACATAGTTCTGTGAAAAGTTTCACTTTGTAAAGTAAAAAACTGTAAGTTCTGGAGGTGAAAAGAATTCACGCAGCTGTATAAATTAAATGTTTTATTAACCCATTGCCCTTGTTCCTGCCCCCCCCCCATCTACCATATGACAATCAAGGTCATCGTGATGCAACAGTTCCTCTAGCTGGATAACAGTGAGCAGTTGAAACCAATGCCCTTCTGCCATCAGGGGCTGTGTGAATGCAGGCACCTGTACCCCTCCCACTGGGGAGCCGAGGGCGTCACCTCTGTGTAAATAACATTTTTTTTATTTGCTACAATTTATTGCTACTGGTGTAGTAGGGAGAGAAGAAGTGAGGGGTGTTTACAGGTTGGAGTTAAATAAGGAATTTATTTGACAGGTAAGCAAACCAAATAAATATTGAAAGAAAACATAGGTGGAAGGAAGTATGGTCAACATACAACATTAGGCATGACAGACAAAGTCAGAACTATGTCGACTAACAGAGGTTTGAATCCCAAGTACTCCAATAAAAAATCAAGACTGGATTTTCAGACTTGTGGCATTTGAGCCCAACTGGGATACTTTCAGCATGACTGTTACACCACAAAAAAGGTGGTCTAACATCATGCCACAAGTTGCAGAACAAAAACGACACATGCGTCATTTTTCTGCAGTTCAGTGCGGAAATAATCACTAATGCATCAGAACTTTTGAAAATAGCCCGCAAATGTTTTTGGCTCATTTGCCATGATGCAAGCTTTGCTGACACTGAGAAACTGCACTTGCATCACACACTTTGACAATCTGGTCCCTATTCTTTTGAAACGGAATATCACAGATTGGATCAATTGATTGATCAGTTAATTGGTATCTGCATCAGAGGAGGAGGAGAAGGACCTGGGAGTGATGATTACTAGTGACCTGAAGCACTCCATGCAGAGCAAGAAAGCAGCAGCAAAGGCAAACAAGATGCTGGGATGCACAGATAGGGGGATCAGTAGTGATAGAGAAAAGGTTTCACTGCCCTTGTACAGATCACTGGTAAGGTCACATCTAGAGTACGGAGTTCAGTACTGGCACCCACACCTCAAAAAGCACATTAACCTGCTGGAGAAGGTCCAGAGGAGGCTACAAAGATGATAGTGAGTCAGCAGGGTAAGGCATACGAGGAGAAGTTGAGGGCACTGAACATGTACTCCCTGGAGGACAGGAGAGAGAGAGAGAGAGAGAGAAGAGACATGATTGTGACCTTTAAGTACTTGAAAGCGATACATAAGGTGGATAAGGAAGGTCTCTTTAAGCTGAATGGCAACCATAACATGAGGGGGTACAGTCTTAATCTGGTGGGGGGGGGAGATTTAGGAGGGGGGTCAGAAAACACTTCTTTACAGAGAGGGTGGTAGACACTTGGAATGCACTGCTAGAAGAGGTGGTCTCATTGAAGACAGTGGACAGTTTTAAGAGAGGCTGGGACAGGCCTAGGGGGAAGGTAGGGAGGATGGGAGGAGTGGGGAGGGAGGGCAGGGACAGTAGCTCAAGCTATGGACCTTGCAATAATGAGCAGACTTGATAGACCAAATGGCCTTTTTCTGCTAGCTTCTTTGTATGTTCGAATGTTAATATGGTCTCTATCCCATCCACTAGTTGCAGGAAAACAGTGATTCAAACACCAGAAATTCATAATAGTGCATGACAGGGCATGTGTCATGCTGTGATGACATCATGCCTCTGGTGTTTGAGCACGTGGCCGCAGACAGCATGCATCCAACACTGGAGAAGTGGTGTCATCCCAGCAACACTAACCCTGGAATGCATTATTGCAATTATAAAATGACTTGCTTGTACACATTTATTAATTTATTTATTTCAAGTCTTGGATTAAAATACCTTTGAGCTAGAAGCTCTTTTACAAAAGTTCTACATATGAGAACACACAATAACATACAATTCAGACAATTCATAGACTTAAACAGGCAACAGCAAAATAATCAAATTACAGGCTACAGAAAACAGCTGGCATATAATTTGAACATCTTAGACATGGTAATACAACAATAATATTTAAAAAGTAGTAGAAAAACAAAGAGGTGGGAGCAGATACAACAATATTTAGACAATGGTAAAACATTTTTGAAAAGGTGTGATGTTGTGCTGAGATAACATCACTGCTGAAGGAAAGCACTGACCAATAACAGCCCAGGAATTTTCTTGCCATTTTATAATGATGTTTTATAATAAGCATCATCTTCCTACCAGTGCGTGACACCCCAGAGAAAGCACTTAATGCACAGTGAATGTGCATGATACCACCCTTATCCTCTAGCTAATGGCAACATGGACATACATAGATACATATATGTTGCCGGCAGATACCGTAAGGGCCTACAGCCCACCTAGTCTGCCCATGTGGGCACGTACTTTGCTTCTTCAAGCTTCTCTAGAACTAGGATGTCCCCTTCCCCCGACTACCAGGCTCCCCTGATGCCTATCCCATGCATTCTTAAATCTTGTAATCATTTCAGGCCCCACCGCTCCAGCAGCAGGGTGTTCCATTTGTCCACCACCCTCTCCATAAAGAAATTCTTCCTCACGTTCCCTCTGACCCTCCTGCCTCCAGTTCCATCCCATGCCCCCTAGTCCAGGAACATCTTTTGCTATGAAAAATTGTGTTTTCCTGCACCTTGTTCCTCCCCGTGATGTACTAATATGTCTCAGTCATATCCCCCCGAGTACATATTTAAGTCCTTCTGCCTGTCCTCATAGGTTTTGTGATGTAATTCTTGCACCATCGTGGTTGCCCTCCTCTGAACTGCCTCCACCCTGTCTACGTCCTTACGTAGGTAAAGCCCCTAGAACTGGACACTGTACTCGAAGTGTGGCCTCACTAGTGTCTTTTATAGTGTAATTATGTCCTCTCTTTTCCTGCTGGTGATACCCCTGCCTATGCAACTCAGCATCCTGTTCGCTTTTCCTGCCACCTTGTCGCACTGACTCCCTACCTTGAGTTCATCAGAGATGATAACCCCCAGATCCCTTTCCTGCTTGGAGCATTCTATAGCCCCCACCCCACAGCTGATATGTTGTTCCTGGGTTTGTGTGCCCCATATGCATTATTTTGCATTTCTTCATGTTAAATCTCAACTGCCATTCCCTTGACCAGTCCTCAAGCCTCTACAGATCTCTCCTCATTCTATCCACACCCTCCCACATGTCTGCCCTGTTGCAGAGCTTTGTGTCATCAGTGAACAGGCATATTCTCCCTTCCAGATCTTCTGTAACATCACTGATAAAGATGTTGAAAAGGACTGGACTCAGCACTGATCCCTGTGGCACTCCACTGGTCATCCTTCCCTCTGCAGAGTGACAGCCATTTACCACCACCCTCTGTGTCCTGCAATCCAGCCAGTTCCCCATCCACTGCATCACTGTTCTACCCACTCCCATGTTCCCCAGCTTGTTTAACAGCCTTCTGTGTGGCACAGTGTCAAAGACTTTGCTGAAGTCCAGGTAGGCCACGTCCACTGCTCCCCCGATCCACCTCCCTTGCCACCCAGTCGAAAAATTCAATGAAGTTAGTCTGGAATGACCCCACCACCACCATAAAACCATGTTGCCAAGGGTCTTGTAGACCATTGGCAACAAGGTGTTCCATTATTCTTTCCTTCAGTAGTATTTCCATGATCTTCACCACTACTGAGGTCAGGCTGACTGGTTTGTGATTTCCTGCTTCCTCTCTGTTCCTGCTTTTGCATAGGTGGATTACATCAGCTGTCCTCCATTCTTTAGGTACTTCTCCTGTTTCCCATGACTGTCTAAACAGGGTTGCCAGAGGGTCAGCCACCACCTCTCTTAGCTTCCTCATCACCCTGGGGTTTACCCCATCTGGCCACATAGCTTTATCTACTCTTATTCCTTCCAGTTCCTTTAGGACCCTTTCCAGTGGAAAAGGACTTGTATCCATTTCCGTGCCCTTCCTACCCTTTCTTCTCCCATCTAGCCCATAACCTGCCCCTTCATCTGTAAAGACTGAGCAGAAATATCTGTTCAGTATGTCTGCTTTGCTGTTGTCATCCTCCACTCTACTACCTTTCCTCCCGTTTCAGCCTCACTATCCCTCCCTTTGCCTTCATTTTTTCACTTACGTACCTGTAAAAGGTTTTGTCCCCTCTAGCCACTGGTTTCACAA
The DNA here is from genome assembly GCA_016271365.2 of Neoceratodus forsteri. Classification (NCBI taxonomy): domain Eukaryota; kingdom Metazoa; phylum Chordata; order Ceratodontiformes; family Ceratodontidae; genus Neoceratodus; species Neoceratodus forsteri. The sequence continues at coordinate 22,683,928 of JADMNL010000032.1, read as the reverse complement.
TGCACTCCTCTGTTTGTGCCTTGGCTTCCCTTACCTGCCTCCTTTTGTTTCTCCTGGTACCTTTCCCTGTTTGCTTCTGCCTGTGTGTTTTTGTATTGTTTGAATGCTATTTTTTTGACTTTCACTTTCTCTGCTGCCTCCTTGGAATACCATAACGGTCTTCTCTTCCTTTTCCATTTGCTAAATTGTTTCACACATAATTGTGTTGCCTTATCATCCCTGTTTTGAATATTGCTCACTGTTCCTCCACCCCTAATTTCCAGTTACCGCCTCTTCCAAGTATTTCCCCATTTTCCCAAAACTGCCCTCCAAAAGTCAAGGATTTACATTTTAATGTGGCTGGGTTCTGCCCCTTCAGTTAATGTCAAACCACACTGACTGGTGGTCACTGTTCCTCAGGTGTTCCCCCACTGTGATCCCCATCACACTGTCCCCGTTTGTGACACCAGGTCCAGTAGTGCCTCCTGCTGTGTGGGTTCCATGACCACTTGTTTAAGGAAGGCTCCCTGAAGGGGGTCCAGGATAAACCTGCTCCTGGCTGATGCCGCTGCTGGGAGGCTCTGGTCCACATCTGGAATATTAAAGTTGCCAACCAGCACTACCTCCCCCTTGTGTTCCATCCTTTGGCTAGCCAGCATCATCTCCATATCTGTTTCCTTCCCCTGGGCTGGTGGTCCGTAAATGATCCCTGTGTGGATCGCTGCACCCCAGTGATAGCCCTCACACCCCCTTCACTACTAAGTCGCCTGAACACTGCCTATAATAACATATGCAGATTCATCACCCAAGCCCCATACCATACTCACCACTGCCATCTCTACCAATCCCTGCGACGGCTCCCCCCGCAGAGTGGAGAGACCTCATGCTTGGAATGTTCCTATCAAAAACTTTACAAGAAGGGGCAGGATCACCCATGTTAGGGTTGCTGATACTAAAAAGTAACAGACAAGAACTGAAGTCCTCCACCTGTAGGCTGCTGGAATGCCCCAGACGTTATACCAAGCTGGGAAAGAGAGCCTTCGGCTATGCAGCACCCAAGATTTGGAACTCCCTCCCTAACAAATTGTTTATCCTCTTCTGTCCTGTCCTATCCTACTCTGTCCTGTCCTAGCATATGGCTAGTTCAGTGACATATATGTAATTAATGCTAGATGTTGGCTTCATGAACAGTTAAGTCCATGGAGATAGTGTCCACTTGACCTATGTATGTCTGCTATATTGCCACTGTATTTCCATTATTGTGTCATATATTTTTGTTACTCCCTCTCCACTGTAATTGTAATGTAACTATTTTCTGTAATAGATGTGCCATCTAATTGACCCGGTTTGTGCCTGAAAATTGCCCCTGGGATCAGTGTGCCCACCCAGTAAACAAACAGATAAATAAATGTGGAACACAGAGGCCAGTCAGTATGTTGAGGCCTGAGAGTGCAGATGGTTTCATGCTGCATGCTTGCAGGGCATTATCCTGTTGCCCCCCCCCCCCAAGTCACTGATCACTCAGCCATGTGGCGTGCAAGCACATGGAATGTTTGGCTAAACACACCGATGACATCCAGTGTCCCTCCCTAATGACAGTTCCAAGTGCTCTGCCACCTGTGGTCACCCATCTGGTGGTGTTGCAGCAGAAACAGAGACCCACCCACCTCCAAGGGGAAGAACATCCTCTTTGGTGCTTGACCCTCTTACTCCAGGTGGAACAGTCTTTTTTCTGAACCCAGCTCACTGGCATCACAAGCAGTAGTAGTACCACTGTGCTGATGGGCCCTCAGCAGCTGAGTATATTAACACCAAAACACTAATGGAGTGAGCCACTCCCCCAACCCATAGGATAGGATAGGATAGGATAGAAGAAAAAGAACCTCAGTGTGCAAGCACTGAGGCAATGGTTACCCCAAAGGGCACTGGCCAGGAAGCCAAGTTTCAAAGAAATACAAAATCACATATACCCCCATAATGGTAGGATGGGATAGGAAGGGATAGGAAGGGATAGGATAGGATACACTAGGAAAGGATAGGACAGGACAGAGTAGGATAGAACAGGACAGGGTAGGACAGGAGAGGATAAATGGTAGGATAGGATAGAATAGGATAGCAGAGGGTAAGGTAGGACAGGCTAGGATAGGATAGGACTGAGGAGGATAAGATAGGATAGGACATGATAGCCTAAGACATGGCAGGACAGGATAGAATAGGATAGAATAAGGTCAGGTAGGACAGGACAGGATAGAATCAGATATGATAATATTTATTTGGCACCCTTCTCAAAGACACAAGCACCTAACATCTCAGAATAAACAATGTACATCACATCTACATAAATATATAAAAGAAACAATCATCCATAGACATGGATGAGACATGAGTGGCACCATTACTTGGTCTTGTCCTCTAGAAACCAATCAAGTTTCTTATCATTCACAGGGCTTTGTTCACCAGTGGCTGGAACAATACAGAGAAGAGGGTATACAACATTCCTGGAGTTTCTCCGGACATGATGAAGCTGATCATTGAGTATGCCTACACAAGGACAGTGCCCATCACTGTCGATAACGTGGAGCGTCTCCTGGCTGCAGCAGACCAGTTCAATGTGCTAGGCATAGTCAGGGCATGCTGTGAGTTTCTGGAATGTCAGCTCTGCTTAGAGAACTGCATTGGGATTTGCAAGTTTGCAGACTATTACTACTGCCCTGAACTGAGGCACAAGGCCTATATCTTCATTCTTCATAACTTTGAGGAGATGGTCAAAGTATCGGAAGAGTTTTTACAGCTCTCAGCCTTTGAGTTTGGAGACATTATTGAGAAAGATGAGTTAAATGTCAAACAGGAGGACGTGGTATTTGATGCGATTCTGAAATGGATCTCCTATGAACCAGAAGAGAGGAAGAAATGTATTTCACTTCTACTTCATAAGGTAAAGCTTTAAAACTGTTCTTCATTTTCACTGCTCCTCCCAATCACCAATTTTCTCTTGAGTCTTAGTGCCCAACCAGCGTCAGTTACTGGGTATTGATATTAGGATCTGTATGTTTGGTGATAAATCTGTATGCGTGCAAAGTAACATTTGACAAAAAATACTACAAGATGTGAAAAAAGTTATTGCACATTGATCTGAAGTGTTCAATCATTTTCTTTTAGTCTACACAGAAGAAAAACATGTGTAGTAGCAACATCTTAACAAAAACTCACTGGCAAATAGTTATATTTGCTCCAATATCTTCAAAGAATTCATCGAGTGTCTGCTTTATGGGAGTATCTGAGTAAAAGGGATATTTTACTAGCCACTGAAAGGGTTCCCATCAGAAAGATACCACTGCAAATAGTGCTGTGGAGGCATTGTGCTTGAGCTCTGGGGAGCCTGAGTGAGACTGCCCACTGCAACACAACCCCCAGTTCCCATGCATTGGGGTCTTTACCTGGGATGTGAAGACACACTTATTGTAATGCAGGTGCCTGTGGCTCAAAGACTGAGAGAAGGATGGGGTGTAAAAGTGAGAAAAGCACTTTTGTGAAGGGTTGTGGGAAATCTGCCTCTTTCCCTGCCTAGCTCCCTTATACTGCAGTGGCATTCTACCCCTAACCAGTGCACACCCAATTTGCTGAAGTATGGGAAGTGGTAGAGAATGGTATTGGAATGAAGTCTTATTGGATTTCAATCACTAGTGCAGATGTGGAGAAAACGGAATTAAAAAAAATCCACTGTAAGTAAGGAAGAGCCTAGTAAGCCAGCATAATGCAAGGGTTTCCAGTTTATATACTGTATGTGAAGAGGAGATCTGAGGGAGCTTTAGTTACTGTGCAAGAAACAGCAATTCAGGCAAGTTTATGTCACAAGTACCCATCTATAGGGGCAGAGATTTACCTATTATATAAAGTCATCAACCGACTTGCTTTCCCTGTTATTCTTCTAGGTGCGATTGGCACTAATGAATGCTGAATATTTTATGAACAATGTCAAAAACAATGATTATGTGAAAGATAACGAAGACTGCAAACCTATTATAATCAACGCCCTCAAAGCCATGTATGACCTCAACATGAATGGACCTTCCAACTCGGATTTCAGGAACCCGTTAACCAGGCCCAGACTTCCATATACAATCCTCTTTGCTATTGGCGGATGGAGTGGAGGTAGCCCAACGAATGCCATTGAAGCATATGATGCTCGCGCTGACAGGTGGGTGAATGTCATGTGTGAAGGAGAAAGCCCCCGAGCGTACCATGGTGCAGCGTATCTAAAGGGATATGTATATATAATTGGTGGATTTGACAGTGTGGACTACTTTAATAGTGTCAAACGATTTGACCCCGTCAAAAAGACATGGCAGCAGGTTGCTCCCATGCATTCTAGGCGCTGCTATGTTAGTGTGACTGTCCTGGATGACTTCATTTATGCCATGGGAGGATTTGATGGCTATGTGCGCCTCAATACAGCAGAGCGATATGAGCCAGAGACCAACCAGTGGACATTGATTTCACCCATGCATGAACAGAGAAGTGATGCAAGCGCTACCACTCTACATGGAAAGGTAACTGAATGTCCGTTGTGTTGTCAAGCTTACATTCATGAGCGATACTTGTTCCTGTCCTTTTGTATTATGTTTAAAAGTAAGAGAAATGCTATATTACACTTACCACTTAAGCAGAAAATCAGGTTGTCAGAAGACTTTAATCCCACAGACTCAAACTGATCAGATCTGCTTTTGTACAGTGTTTAGAAATAAATGTATTTATTTAAATTTATTAACTGGGAAAGGAAAGGGAAGGGGAAAATGGTTTAACCAGGAAAATCACATTAAGTGGAGCTTGTTTCCAGGTGCAACCTGGGAGCACAAGGAAGTTAAGTGACTTGCTCAGGGTCACACAATATGCAAGTGGGGGCTGATGGGATTCAAACCCAGGTCTCCAGGTTTGCAGATCAATGACTTTAAGCTACACTGCCTCCTTAAAGGCACACTGAGCAGAGATTATTTCCAGGAGTGACTCAGGGGAAGGGGTTGCAAGGAGGAAAAGCCATAGCAGAAAATAATAAAAAGTGCTGAAGTGCAAATAGCATACATGAATTAATGCTCATTATAAAAAGTGCCTGAAAAATTGAGCTTTCTGATTGGCTGTAAACATTCTAACGGCCTTATGTTAATCTTTTATTAACATACATGTAGAGCGTAATCATATGCTGAAAAAGGTTTAACACTATTTAAACATTTTTTTATTATAATAGCAATAAGGCACTCCCAAGGGTTATGTGAATGGTCAGTTAATCACCTTCTAGGAGCATGTGGCACTCGGCTATACCTTGTGCCACATTAGACCCCCAGAAGGTGATTAACAGACCATTAACATAACCCCTGGTCATGCCTTATTGCTTAAATACATTACAGACATTAATGTACGTGAAAGTGACAAAGGGTAATATACCAACACACCACAATAACCCAATTATAAAAATAAAATGTGAATTACAACGTATAATCTAGAGGAAAAAGTAATATGCAGAAACCCATTCAGAAGCGGGGGTCAGAGGAGGGGGCCAGCTGCAGGAGCAGGGTTCAGAGAAGTGAGACGGCAGGAGGGGTTTGACAGGGTGGAGTGAGGCTGAGGGTCAAGTGTCGGAGGGGGAGGGTATACCAAAGGACTGGAACTTGATAGGAATACAGAAAAGGAAGTCTGGCCAACATTATGAACAATGTGAACACAGATGAACAGTACTCGGCTTGCAAATAGCTGCTTTGCAATAAATGTAGACACTAAATTGTGAAGGCTGCAAGCATGCCTAAAATTAAAAAAAATGTCTATATATATATATATATATATATATATATATATATATATATACACACAACTTTTTTTTCATTATTCAATTTATTTACCCAGAATAGCCTAGTTGAAATACATCTCATTTCCCGTGGGATCCTACTTCTACCCATTTCATCAGCTGGGTGGACTGGAGCACTAGGATGTGAAGTCACATGCCCATGGTCACACAGGGAGTATTTGGCTTTAGTGGGGTTTGAACCTACGCTTTTCTGGTTCCCAAGTTGGCTGCCCTAGGAAAAGTGTTTCTCCCTTAGTTGCTTTGTCAATCAGACAAGCATCATATTTGGGGTATGGTGCCAGATTCCAGAATGCTCTGCTGAATAAGGTTTCGTCTTTTGATAAGCACCTACTGCTGACAAAAGGGAGTTCACCAGGCTGGTGGACTCAGGATGAAAACATCAAACCAATAGTTAAAGACAACTGTGAATGCAAATGACAACTACTAGAGGCACATTTATTGGAATCCCCCTCCACATATCCGTTTGGCTACACAGCACCTCATTCTCCCAAGACCTTCAGTTGACAGCAGAGATAGATCTATAATATGTTCAAGGGGTAGCATGTTGCCCAAAAAAATGTAAAATGTTCCCTTTAAAGCTTAAATTATGTAAAATATTTTGCTACATAGTTGGATCCATACTGGTTGGCAGAAGCCAATTTGTCTTTTGAAGGCTCACCAAAAATTCATCCACATGAAGGTTAATGAAGAAAAAGACAGTAATTTTTTGATGTTTGCCGATACCCATAAAAATCCAGTCCTCCTATAGAGTGTATTGGTCCTTTAAAAGTGAACAGTTAGCAACAAGGTCCTACACTCAAGTGTGGCGCTGGTCCCAGTGTGCACTTTATGTGCAAAAACATTTTGGTTTACTGTTTACTGTAGTACAGTAGATTGTATCAGACTTATTTTCTTTATTTCGAGGCTGACATATTCTATAAATACAAATCCCAGAATCCCCTGCAGCTGACATCAGAGAAGCAGGCAGCAGTGTGAGATTATGCCAGCAGTGTATGTTAGAGTTTATAGAAGTTCTGATCTTCTGTTTGCTAGTCCCACTGTCCTCCCTGGGCTAAGTACAGTCAAATAGAACTGTACCTAGCCCCTGGAGAAAAGCAGACACCTTGAAAACATCTAATCTCAGATTATAAAAGCTCTAACATGCACTGCAGGCTACTGAATCCCCCACTGCTGCCTACTGCTCTGATGCCAGCCACAGGGGATTCTGGGATTTGTAGTTACAGGAGATGTCAGCCAAGAAGTAACTAAAATAAGCCTGATACAATCTACTATACTGCAGTAAACAGTAAGTAAACCAAATTGGGACTAGCCCCACACTTGAGTGTAGAACTTTGTTGCTGACTGTTTTCCCCCTTTTTTTCCATAAAGGTTTTCTCCCTTGGGCTGCAGGCAGGCTGCTATCAGCCAGTTCCCTGCTCCCTCCAATCATCTCTCACCTCCCCTGGCTATAGGAAAATCCCCCATGGACTACCCCCTCCCGTGGTGGGGCCAGAAGGGAGAAGGCCATCCCCCCATGCACATATCCAAATAGCCAACAACCAGGTGGTGGTTTGGGTTGAAGGAGAGCAGGCATGACTTCATTAAGCCCACCCCAGCTCCTTTTCCATTTTCTCTCAATCCCCTGCTATGGCGGCATGTAAGCAGATGCATCTGGGGGCACGCATGTACAACTGAGCCACAGTCCCTCCTACTGAGTCACTCGCAACCTGTACTACCACCAGTCCTCCACCTGATGGCACTCAAAGGCCAAGAGAGCTGGCCACCCCCTCCTCCAGAGAGGAGATCAGTCCCTGGGATGCTTGACCCTCTCCCCAGGTGGCTCCCAATGACCTGAGTCCATTCCTTGTCATTGGCATGGTGAGAGGTGAGGCTTCGGTGCCACAGCCCTCCATGCCACAGGGCCAGCAACTGTTCCCCTTTAAAATCCAGAGATGGAGAAATTCTGGGCTATTGACACCCCATCTATACCAGGATATCCCCTATTACCTGTGCAAGATGTGCAGAGTTGTGTACGATTAGTGACTAAATAGAAAAGGCCGGATGCGTATCTCACCAACAAACAAGCATTTGTCAATGCCGAATGCTGGCTTATTGGCATTGGTAGTGCAGGAGTTAGAGAGATGCATAATAGGAATGGCAGTAAAGTAGTGACCTGACGCCGATCCTACCCCAACCCTGTAGAGACTGACAGCATTGGGGTGTGCCTTTGGGTCATCGGCCATAACACTCATGCTATTTCACCTCACCCTACCCTGCAGACACCGGTAAGTGCTGCAGTGTGCCTTGGGGTCTTCGGGCCTTATGCTCACCCCATTCCATAAGGAGATACACTGAGATGGGTGCAATACAGGAGAATGGGGTGAACTTTGGGGCCTAAGAGTGCAAGGCACACCTTGATGCCCGTCACTGACCACAGGGTGAGCGTGGAATGGCGTGAGCATTACAGCCGACAATCATAAGTCACACCCCTGATGCCTGTCAGTCTGCACAGGATGGGGCATTACAGTTGGAAATCCTAATGCCCTGGGCATTTGTTGGTATTTTCACTTCAAATTTTCAACATGGACTTTTTGTAAGCCCACCTCATGAACAGTAGCACAATGTGTTTGTTAGCCAAAAGGTGATTTTGCACAGCAACTGTGCCATTTGGTGCCACAGGTGTGAAAACACATTTTGGTCAGGATGTGAAAAATGACAGCTGTACTGTTCATAAGGAGGTGTAAAAAATGGCAGTGTTGAAAATCTAGAGTGAAAATATGAAAAACTGGTGAAATCACAAGCATGCATAGAAACTGCACAACGCACTCCCGTAACGCAATTATTTGGGAGATTTTTTTAACCATATTTTCAACATAGGCATTTTGGGACCTCTGCTCATGAACAGTGTCACTGTGATTTTGTTAATCTGTCCCGAATATTAATTTCCCATAGTGATCACGCCATTGTGCGCCACATGTGTGAAAACACATTTCAGGCAGGATGTGAAAAGTGAGAGCTGTGCTGTTCATAAGGAGGTATAAAAAAATGGCAATTTTGAAAATCTGGAGTGAAAATATGAAAAATTGGTGAAGTCACGAGAGTGCGTAGAAACTGCACAACGCACGCCCGTAACGCAATTATTTTGAGAATTTTTTTAACCAAATTTTCAACATAGGCATTTTGGGATCTCCACTCATGAACAGTGTCACTGTGATTTTGTTAATGTGTCCTGAACATTGATTTCACACGGTGACCGTGCCATTGTGTGCCACATGCACAAAAACACATTTTGGGCAGGATGTGAAAAATGACAGCTGTACTGTTCATAAGGAGGTGTGAAAAAATAATAATGTTGAAAATCTGGAGTGAAAATATTAAAAATTGTTGAAGTTATGAGCGTGCATGGAAACTACGCAATGCACACTCAACATAGTAATTTTTTGGAATGTTTTCAGCAAATTTGCAAGACAGACTTCTTGGGACCCCATCTCATGAACAGTGGCACTGTCATTTTGGTAATCAGTTATGAAAGGTGATTCTGCACAGTGACCACAAAATGACCTTTCGGGACAGAATAAAGAGATGACAGTGCATGTGTTCATGAAATGGCATCCCAAGAACCCCATGTTGAAAATTTGGAGGTACAATTAAAAAAATGGCTGAGATAGCCACCTAAGTTGAACCCCCCCTTCCCCATTTATGCCATTATACAGCTTACCAGCATTTCTTCAGTTCGCGGTCAGCTTTGAAGAGTGCAGACGTGTTCCCGCTCCACCAAAGATCGCAGCGCCGGACCTTTGGAGGCAAGTATAGGGTGAAGGCAATATGGGGAGGTGGGGTGCATGGAGAGTGGGTAGGGGAAGGGGGTGCCATTAAACAGCGTAGCACTGTTTTCTTTGTTTCAGGTACAGAAAAACAAAACACTGCAAATGGTTTTCTTTCTTTACAGATGAAAGAAAACAAATGTTGGTCACACTAGGATGGGCTCCCAGTGTGCCTCATGACTTTCAATGGAGTGACATTGGCCACGCTGGGGTGGGCTCCCAGTGTGCCACACAATGGGGGTGGGGTGGGGGCAGGAACATGCAGACACAGTTGGTTTTCCATTAAATGGAAGCACACTGGGGTGGGCTCCCAGTGTGCCACACAATCTGTGGGAGGGTTGGACATGCCAACAGGGGAATTAAGCACCCCTGAAGTTGACTTTCTGGGGATTGTGTGGCAGACAGTGGCAGCCACCGCCATGTTTGTTTAAATGTTTCACCAGGAAAGACATAAGGAAGGTGTGTTATCTGTGCCACTGCATGACAAGCTTGTCTCTGATTGCAACAACACTTTTCTTACAAGTTGAGTCCACTTTACATACAACTTCTGTCAGTGCTAGCATGCTGGGTCATTGGGAAATGAGGGACACACCTACTAATGCACACCCTGCATTCACTGACACCGACACACCTCTGAAATATGCTACTAGCACAAGATGTTGCTTGCGCGTGCATGCCAACATAAAAAGGGACAGGTAAGTGGAGCTCACCAAGATGTTCCTGTGTGACAAAGGGGATTACAGCTGAAATCTAGTTTGGGCACTGCACTGTGGTCACATTCCACCTGCTGACTTAATCCCAGATTTGTTTCTCTACTTGAAGACAGCAGTCGCCCCAAAGTAGTTTACAGTCTTCTGGTGACCTGTATTTTACATTTTTTTACAAGCGTTTATTAAAAAAATGTTATAAATATAAAATACTCAATGGTGGCCAACAGTAAATGTTATTCAATTGTTTTGACATGGAACTTTTGCAAAAGAGTCCTTGATTCAAAGATTGTATTCCAAATCAAATAAAATCAAATAAATAAAAAATGTTAAAATTTTAAGTTAGTTTTTAGAATACTCCAAATTAGGGTGTTTAGTTTTGGCATTTGTGCAGTTTCTCTGGTTCTGAGGAACCAGAAATGGCGGCTTGATATAGAGGATAATGTATGGTCCTCTATCTGTAACAAGTGTGTAAACTCTTTGAGAGGTCATCATGGCGAGGTTTGGAACCTCGAGAGCGAAACTCCGAGAGGTTCAGTTGTCGCAGCGACCTCGGGAAAAATTTTCAACAATTGCGGATAGAAAGAACCATACAATAACTATAGTGTATGGTCACCTATCTATTGTATTTCAAGGTTGAAATCACATTACATGTGCAGTTACCCTTATACTTTCGACAGAAGCAATCAGTCGGTACAGTTGGTTAATGAAATAGTTACTCACGTTTGGTGTGTACAGTGAGAATCGCATCGCTAGTGTCATAGTGAAGAAAAAAATACTGTATTTTAACTATTTTTGTGCTTAGACATTTACTCTTTTTTTAAATTAGTCTATTGTGGTGCGGATGATCTGACATGCTGCCATGACCTCCGACGTGACCTGCGAGGATACAAATAAGAGGGGAATCTGGAGACAAAGTTCAAAGGAAGTAATTTTGTTAGGGCAGGGGTCGCGGGAGTTTGTGTACTCACAATTCGTCGGGGTCCACATTGCAGTTTTTCTGATGACTGCCTGCGAGGTAATTAATAATTTTTACGTTTACAACCCCTTCTTGAAAAATACAGTTATCGCCGAACAGCTTTAAGTTGGTCAGGTCGGTTTACTATTTGAAGAGTGAGCAGCTCGCGCCGTGAGCATTTCTGATAAAATTCTAATCTGTTATGCTGCAGTAGCTATGTTCGTAGTGCAGCATAACAACAAGCTACTTCAGCATAACAACTTTTAAGCTTGTATGGATTTTTATTCGTAACAGCGTTCTACCATACATTATAGCATTGTTCTTGACTAGGGGAGCCAACCACATTCTGTGTGAATAACTTTTCCCAGCTGCAGTTGTTATCATTTAAAAGTGGTTTAAATAGTTTTTCAGTAAAAATTCATATTTTCTAACACTGAGTGATAACCTGCTGACCCTACCTCTGGGTAGGACAACATTCCCAAACCTCAGGCTCTTACACCTGAGGGTGTGGTTCTTGAAGAGCTACGGTATTATGGATTGAACCTGTCAGAAAAGGTCCTGAGAATGCTTACAGTTCCCCAGAAACCAGTAATCGGTAAAGCATACTCCTCCAAGTGGAAGAGATTCTCATACTGGTGTGCTCCCAAAACCTTAATCCCAATGCAGGCAGGCTGCCCATAGTCCTGGACCACCTAGCCATCAGCACCAAAGGTACATCCAGCAATGGTGGTTAAATGTTTGCTTCATATTCTTATGGTTCATCATTTTTAATACAATTTATGTAATAAAAAGGGTAGCACGGGTTGGGGGGACAAGTAGTTTTGTGCTCCACTGTAATTCTCTGCAAATTTTTCCAATGAAAATAATGTCTTTCTTTTCTCTTGATTTTCATCTCACTCTAAATACTGTAATTCTCTCTCTCTCTCTCTCTCTCTCCCCTCCTCCCCCTCTCTCCAGAATAATACAGTCTCTGGTTTGTGTGTGCTCAGGACCTCTACTTTTCTAGATGTGTATAGTGTAACAGATAGTACAATTTGGTTGCAGTGCAGTGCAGGCAGTTATAAATATAAAATACTCGACAATGGGCAACAGTAACAGAATACAATCTAATCTCAAGGAATATTAGGGGACATAATCATAAACTTAAAAAGTATAATGTCCTAAGGCATCTTTTTTTTTTTTTTTACCAATTATTTTTACCAGGTGAGACACACTAAGCTGAAAGCTTGTTTGCAGGTGCAACCTGGGAGCATGAGGAAGTTAAGTGACTTGCTCAGGGTCACACAGTATGCACCTAGGGGGATGTGGGATTCAAACCCAGGTCTCCAGATTTGCAGCTCAGAGCCTTAACCCACTGCACCATACTGCCTCCTCATCTGCATCTTAAAAAATTAAATCCTTCAGTAGTTTTTTTCTCCCCCAAGAAACCCATTTAAAACAGGGAGAACACACACTTAATGGTAGAGGACTGGACGGGATGGGTCCTTGAAGTTGGACCAAATAAAAAAAAAAGCAGGGGCTAGATTCACAAAAAATCACAAAGCATAGCGCAAATGTTTGCTTTGGGCTTTGCGACTGTCCAGGTGTCAAATGCTGCTATTCACAGTCGGATAGCGTACTGTGCTGTCCGACTGAGAATAGAGCCAGTCGGAGTCCATGCTAACCCCAATACCGCCGTGCTAACCCCACTAGCACCACCTCGACATGCAGCCAGAAGTATGGCTCTGCAATGAATAGCGCAGATGCGCTGTTTCCAGTTCACTGAAGCAGCCATGTAAAGGGGCCCATTGGGCGTGCAAGGTGCTATGTGGCCATTTGCATGCCCAATATGGGCCCGTTACATAGACTGTAGTGAGTTTAGTGCACCCCCCCATTCCCTGCCTCAGAGGCAACCCTGAGCCCCTGGTGCCTAGTGTCAAACCCCCCTACCGATTGCCAGCCCAAGTATATTAAAAGACTGTTCCCTGCTGCCAGTGGTATCCCCCTCAGTGATCACCGATTGCTGGCCCAAAGTTCACAATAACATTTTCCCTAGTACTACTGCCCCCCCTTCATGATCGCTGATCACTGTCCTGATCACATATATTGATACAACCTCCTTGGTGGCTAACAGTCCCTCCCCCTGCCAATTGCCAGCCTGGAATAAGAGACTTTCCCTGGTGTCCAGTGTTCCTTCCCTCCCTCTACCCGATCCCTCACTTCATATGACAGAACTGTATTCCCTGGTGTCAGTGTTCCCTCCCCCCACCCAATCCCTCGCCCCATGTGACAGAACTGAATTCCTTGGTGGCTAGTGGTTCCTCCCCATTGATCCCTTGCTCAAACTGTAAAACATTTTCCCTGTTGTCTAGTGGACCCCCCCTCCCTAACCTCGATCTGGTGAATGCTCAATAAATACACTGTATTCCCTGGTATCCAGTGGGCCCCCACTCCAGCAGGTTGTGCCTCACCACTCCACTCCCCCCCATACATTTCCTGAGTCAGTGACCGGCACAGCCCTCTGCTCTCCACACAGCCGGTCACCAACTGAACTATCAATGAGCGCATACTGTATACAGTACATGCTCACTGAGAGCCCATCAGTGGCCAGCCATGGTGGAGAGCAAAGGGCTGTGCTGATCACTGGCTCAGAGGACTGATGGGGGGAGCAGGGTGGTGAGGTACTACCTGCCAGGATGGGGTTGTGGGGGGCCACCGGACACCAAGGAATACAGTTCTGTCATATGGAGTAAAGGATTAGGTAGGGGGTGACCACTGGACACCAGGGAAGAACTCTATCTTTCATTCCAGATTGGCGATCGGTAGGGGGAGGGACTGCTAGCTACTAGGGAGGCTGTATCTATATATGTGATTGGGATGGCAATCAGTGACTATGGGAGGGGGGCATTAGCAGCAGGGAAAATGTTATTGTGAACTTCAGGCCAGCAATCGGTGATCATGGGGAAGGGGACTACTAGCACCAGGGAACATTCTTTTAATAGACTCAGGCTGGTGATCAGTGTGGGGAAGGGGGTGCTGCAGTACCTACACCAACAACTAAGGTTGTACAGGATAAGGCAAGGTCTTAGTCAGCGATATTTGCTCTGCAAAAGTGGACTGTGCAAGTGGTCCTTGTGCGGAGCAAATGCTTTGTGAATTGGACAGCGCTGCTATTCATGTTCCTTCCCCCTCATTTCATGCGGCCCCCTCCACACTTTGTCCTGGCGCAAACCCAGTCTGAGTGCTCAAACCAGGCTTTTGTGAATACCAACTCAGCACAAAATCCAATTTGCTTGCACAATCTGGGTTTGCGCTGGGGCAAAGCTTTGTGAATCCTGGCCCTGGGGTATTAATTCTGTTAAGGAGATGGTTACATTTTCAGGAATGCACAGGGGTTCAGTTAATTTATTTTTAGTGGAAGTCTAATACTTCCATGAGTCAAATTCTGGAAGTCATTACAATTTTTGGGAAGTCAAAATAATTCCCAGATCCCACAATTTGAAAGGCAGTATTCTAAGAAGGATCAATTTATGAATATTAATATAAATATTACTGGTAAAATACAACTTATTTTAGAAAAATCCATCTTTTCTTAGCTTCTGTGGCTTCAGATTTGGAAGTCATCCAAATTTGTTTTTTACATTTGGAAGTCAATGACTTCCTCTCCCTTCATTTTGCAAGTTTTTGCCTAATTTTTGGAAGTCAAATACTCCCAAAATGGAGTCAACTGAAGCCTTGGGAATGCACAATAGTAACTGATGAAGCAAGTTATTACATTATTGTGACTCAGAAGTTAGATGTTGAACACATTACTTTGATCTATGTCTATGGTTCCACTAATTCATCCCATAATGTTTTTATTGAAATTTACAGTAAAATGAATAACTTTCTTTGGCAGTATGATTATTTTTGCAGGATATGCCAGTAGTACCCTTGACCCCTTCTTGACCTTCTTGACAGATGCAATTCAAGATATAATAGAACCAAATATGATAAAAAAAAGACCTGCAAAATTTATTTTTTTATACTTTATTTTTGTATATATAGAATAAAAACATACAAAGTACATTATTTGATTCCAGGTATAGGATCTGTTAGCAGAAACATTATGATAGAAATTCTTAGCCCTTCTTTCTTTGTTACAGCAGGTAGGGGTTTATGCATACATATTTAAGCAAATGCAATCACATCAATTTAGAAAAAGGCTTATGCAGCAAGACCATGGACAACCATACCTAAATAAAAGTTTTTATAAAAAAGTCCAAAGAGTCCCTTCTTTGCAGAGAGGCCATTGTCTATTGACGTGGCCCAGGAGTCCATGCATATATCAAGAGCAGATAATTATTCCCTTTAATGTAAATTATTATGATGCCCCCTAACTATACCTCACAGACAATTCTAAATAATGTTGGTAACAATTATGTTGCACAAATAAAGAGAGTTATATTAACTCAACTTCACCACTAGAGGGTGCCAACAATTAGAAAGAAAGTAAAAAGTAGTGCACTAGCAACCTGGTGCATTTAACTTAAAGTTCTTTGGCTTAAACCACTTCACTTTTATGTAGTTTATTACTATTTTCTATAAAATTTATAACAGAGCAGTATGTTAAGGAACTTCAGTTCTCTCAGATAAATCAATTTTTAATTGTTACAAGTGCTATGCACCCAGCTTCAATGAACATAGTCACCCACACTGTCCAATAAGTCCCTCTTCAAGTATCCACTTCTTCATCCTGAACATCTGAAGGATCTGGTTTAGCAAAGTCTGCACATATCATGTCCAGCTTCCGATCCATGTCCACTGGATCAATATATACTATATATATTGTGCTCCCAGGTCGCTCCTGTAAAAAAGCTTTCAGCTTAGTGTGCTATACCTGGTTAAACAACTAAATAAAAAAAAAATACAGTATGTAGGTTTTGCCGGAGTATAGAATCTTAAGTTGTGCTGGCATTTGTAGCGCATGGTTGATCCCCAGCTCCTGCAGGTCCACACAAATAGCATCAAATCCATGACATTGCATCCTCGTTGAGTAGCTGAGATCGGGAAGGCAGTGGAGAATAGTACCATCCGGCAAGAAATGTGCTCCTGCAGACTTACCCTTGTGCAGAACAAAGTCCCTGATATGTACTCCTGTAGTTGCCACCAAGACAGTCTGAGGGAGATCTGGATTGTTAGGCCTTCTACGTGGTATTATATGGTAGGCTCATTATATCAAATGTTCATCCTGCATTTGAAATAAGTCCTGCAGAAATTGCTTCATATATGCTGCCAAGTTTGCACCTTCTACTCCTTTGGGTATCCCCAAAAATCAGATGCTTCAGACAGGGGCATTGTTCTCCAAATACTCCAGACATGAGCGAAGCAGCTTTTTCTCCTTAAGGACACCATCAGTCACAGTTACAGCTTTAGCCACAGAAGTTCTAAGCTCAACTCGGTTTGTTTCTATAGAAAGTATTTTAGTTTCAGCTTGTATGAGCCTTGAGTTGTATGCCTCGAGTTTCTTGTCGATTTGCCGTACTGCTTGCAGGATCACATTTATTTTGGTGTCTAAATCCTCAGGCTTCGCGCTCGTCATCGGATATACCAGAGCTGTGTTTGCAGTAGGCACAGGGCCTTTCCCTTTGCCCCCATTCTTACTAGTATCCATTTTGGTTCTACCCATTGTGGAAATCGCCTGCAACTTTGCTGGTAATGTCAGAATGTCTTTTGCTTTAAGGCCCTACAGTTTAATTTGGGCAGATTAGGTGGAAAAGAAGTTTTTTCAAGTTTATACAACCATCTGGGTCTGGAGCTATTGAAGGAGCTTCTTTTCCTGTTGGCTGCTGGCCACGCCCTCGACCTGCAAAATTTAATAGATAATCTGGATCTAGTCGATACTTGGAGAGTGTTAAACCCAAATACTAAAGATTAAATGTACTGGTCGAATTGTCATCACCCAGGATCCAGAATAGAACAAATTTTTGTTCCCAAAGATATGGTGACTTGATTAAGAACAAGTGATATCTGATCACTCACCTGTTACAATGACTTTTAGGGAAAGCACAGGAACTGACCACATCCGTAGATGGAAATTAAATAATGTCCTTTTGGAAGATAAGAATTAATACGTAATCTTAAAATGAAAACAGGGAAATTCCTACAACAAAATGACCTGGCTGACACATTCAGGGCCAATACCTGCATGTCTTAAATGCTGATTGAGGGGATTTCAAATTATACAATGGCAATAAAATTTCCTGGACTCTGATTGGTCAGTGTGTGCCTGAGACAGTGATGATATTACACAATGACAGCACTGTGTGGATTTTTTTGAGGATGAAATGCATTTTTTTTTCAGAAACAAAGATATACTGCCTCACCAAAAATCTACTAAATACATTTTTATTTTTATTTTTGTTTTGTATAACATCGAGCCATTGTATAATTGCAATAAGGCACTCCAGGGTGTGTGTTATCATGTAATAACATCACTCCTGGGGTGGTGTAAGCACTCAGCTTCACCTCATGCTTCAACCCACCCCATGAGTGACATTATTACATGATAACGCACACCTTGGAGTGCCTTATTGCTTAATTATACAATGGCAAGAAAATTTCCTGGTCTCTGATTGGTCAATCTTGGGCTAGACCTGTGATGTTATCACAGCACAACATCACGGGTCTAGTCTCAGCCTCACTGTGAACCTGTAGATGAGCTATATGACGAGCTAGATTACCTCTTTTTTTGCATCTCCTCTTAAGAAACAAAGATATTTTTCCACACTAAAAACATTCTTTAAAATTATGTTTTTATTTTATATATAACAGTGAGCCATTGTATAATAGCAATAATGCCTCCAGGGTGTGTGTCGTTTGGGATAACATCACGCCTCAGTTGTTGGATGCACTCGGCCTGCGGCCTTGTGCCCAACCACCTGAGGCGTGACGTTATCCCAGCACGACACACAGCCTGTTGGGTATTATTGCTTAATTAGCACAGCATCAGCAATTAAAAATCAAAAAGAATGAAAACAAAAGCATTTTTAAACAAAATTAAAGACACTGAAGGTACTCCAATATCTGACACATCTCAGGATATCTGCGCAACATGGTCTAAACTCAAAACTGAATATTGTGAAACTATCAGAGGAGAAGCCAAATTCACAATCAAGAAATGTAAACTAAATTGTATTGACTCCAGACCAAAATCATCCAAAATATTAGCCAGTAGACCGAAATAGAATAACAATCCCACAAAAATACTCTCTGTCAAAGATTTGTCAATGATTCCATTAATTGTGGACTATAAAAAATGAATAATGATTTTTTTTTAATTTTACAAGGAATTGTATGATACAGTTGAATGTCCAAACAGAAAGAATGTGTCTGAGTTCTGCAAAGGGGTAGTAATGTCAAAACTTTCAGAGATCTTTAGTAAAATATTGAACAAGATATCAGGAAGGCTGAAACTGTTTCAGCTATTTGCATTTATAAAAAAAAATAATAACAAAGCCCTAAACCTGAGGGCTATCCAGCTAATTTTTATGATAAACTAGCTGAAGGCATTAGTCCAATTCTTAATGTATTCAAAGAAGTCCAAATGAAAGGTATTCTGCACCAGAATATGTCACAGGGCTTGATTTCTTTGATTCGTAAAGCTGAAAAAGACCAACAGAGTGCAAAAATTGCAGGCCAATATCCTTGATCAACACTGGTCTTAAAATTCTCACTAAGATCCTAGTAGACAGACTTATGTATGTATGTATGTATTTATTCATTTGTTTACTGGGTAGGTGCATTGATTCCATGGACCGTTTTCAGGCGCAACCCCGGGCCATGCAGATGGCACATGCAAAAGGATATGCATTACAATTCCAAAATAATACAATTTCAGTAGCCAAGGACAGGTACAATGGGGTACAGATTAAGTACAGTTAAATTTACAACACATTCACTTGCAAAAATGTATCCCTCATTTAATTGACGCAAAGCAAACCGACTTCATTAAAACAAAACTGCAGCAGATAATACAAGGATAATTTTTCATGTAATGGAAACTGCCAGCAAATCTAACATACCTTGTGGCATTTTTTCTTTAAATGCCAAGAAGTTAGTTAAAACTTTATTTTTTTTCACAGGATAGAACTTTAGGTTCAAAACGGCTTATCTGCAAAGTTGTCCTTTATGTACAAAGTACAAACAATAAACAATACAAATCATACATACATTACAAAACGGGTATTATGTAAGCAATAATGCCCGACAGGGTGGGCGGTATTGGGCAATACCGGACCGGCCAGGGGCGTAATGAGGCCTGACGCCGCAGGTGGAGGGCCTTATAGCCTGGGCGGTCTGGTATTGCCCATACCCCACCCTGAGGGTATTATTGCGTAGAAAATGGGCACTGCAAAAGAAAAAAGTTTCATTAAAAAAAAAAATTGTTTAAAGTTTTGTAGTCATTTTTAGTAAAGTAGTTCCTCCTCCAGTATGGATTTTGTCCTATTGCAGATTCCGTGGGGGTTGGTGTGCAGTTTGTGACGGAGTCTACGTTGTTGCGATATCGGAGTAAAGAGGAAGCTTGGAGAGTCCGTGGGGGGTTGGTGTGCAGTTTGTGTCGGGGCTCTGCTGGTGTGGTTGCGATACCGGACGGGAGGAAGCTAAGAAGGCGGCGAGCGGAGAGTCAGCAGTGCGATGAGTTCCGTAATGTTAGATTTTTTTTATTTTAAAATGGAGCGTTTTCTGTTGGCATCCGGAAGAGGCAGCTTTATGTAGTGACGCGCTGCAGTTTTGAATTACTACGTTGGTGACTGCGGTGATGTGGAGACGGACAGCTTGGAGTTTTATTTAAAAAATTATTTTTTTTTAATTGTGATACTTTCTGGATGTGGCCAGGTCTGGGTTCATGTGGCAGGTGGCACTGAATTGAGGAGGTAGGGCAGGATGTCTCGCTAGCGAGTAGAAAAAATGGCGTTAATTTGAAATGGAAATGAAGTATTTTGGCCAATTAGGAGCCGAGGTGGGTACTAGGATACTAGAGTGGTTAAGGGGCAGTATAGGCTGGTACTTCTTACTTGCTGGTCATCTATTGAAACTTAATGTACCCCTATCTTGAGGGTACTGACCAATCAGATTGCAGCAAGTAAGAAGCCCATTTTCTAATAAGATATAATAACTGGGTTTCTATTTTTCCCATAGGGGAACCATGGCATTATTTGCCATTATAAAGAAGTGTTTATGACGGCAGATATACACATGGTCTCCCTCACTTTGTGCATGCACCTGCCGCAGTTTTCCATACTTTCCGGCCATCTGGGCTGACCACTCTCTACCTGGGGTTTCCAGTTTGTACACAACTAATTAGAAATAAAGAGACCCAGGGATCCTAAACAACATGGCTTTGTTAAACATAGATTGTGTACTACTAACCTTATTAGTTTTTATGAGGTCAGTCATTCATTAGATCAGAATACCCCAGTAGATGTTTTATTCCTTGATTTTAATAAGACATTTGACAAAGTTTCACATAAAATCCTTATTGATGAAATGACAAGTATGGGTCTGGATCAACATATGACTCTATGGGTCACAGCAAGGTTAAATTCTAGGAGTCAAAAGGTTAAACTCCAGGATACCTATTCCAAATCTATTTTCATTACCAGTGGGGTCCCTCAGGGATCTGTATTGGGGCCCACTTTATTATTTTTATACCTGATTTACATATTGGGATAAAAGCTTATATCAGTAAGTCTGTGGCAATACAAAGGTTTGTAGTGAGGTTAAGTCCATCAAGCAATCCTCTTCTCTTCAAAATGACATTAGTACACTTGAAAAATGGTCAAAAAATAACCAAATGTCTTTCAATAAAGATAAATCTGTTATCATGCATTTTGGGCCCAAAAATCATTATGCTAAATATTATCTAAATGGTTCAGAGATTAGATCAGTAACATCAGAGAGTCTCCTAGGTATTCTAGTAACTAACAATTAAAATCAGGTGAACACTGTAGACACATTACCTTAAGAGTGAATCAAATCATATCTGCTGTTAAGAAATCATTTTTCTGTAAGCAGGAAACATGCATACTTCCTATCTATAATTCATTTATTAGGCCACATTTAGATTTCGGTGCTGCCTTTTGGGTGCCATATCTTATAAAGGATAAAACCTTACTTGAGAGTGTCCAAAGAAAAAAAAACTAAATTTATCCCTAAACTACAGAATATCAACTACAAGGATAGGTGCAAAGCACTGAATGTATATGATTTAGATACATGAAAAACTAGAGGTGATCTGCTATTATTATTTAATACCTTAAAAGATAATACTCTGAAGGCAGACTGTGGGTTTAAAGGGGCACTGTCAGCTTTGATCGTCTATCTTGCACTATATGTCAGCAGTGTTCCTCTTGGCACACACATATCACAGAGATATGTGTACAGTCTGTTTAGAGATTCAAACCCCAGGAAATTTTACTGTATTCCGAAATATGCAGTATGGTCTCAATATAAGATTGCCCAGTCCCATGGTGAGACCATACTGCATATATAAGATGCCCATGGAAAAAACAAGATTACTATGGTAAGTAAGTTTTTCTTCAAACCCCAGGAAATCTTACTGTATTCTGACATATGCAGTATGGTCTCACCATAGGACTGGGCATGAGTGCTGTATGATCATTTTTTGTAAATATAAAAATGGGTTATGGACTGTCTGTCATGAGAGATGCTGAGACAGCATGTGAAAATTACACATCAATTCCCCCCCCCCACCCCCGGGATAAGTTCAAAGGACAGGAGGTAGCTTAAACTGCAGATATCTGAGGTGCAATTATCTTGTTAGTTTGCTTTGAAGGCAGGAACCAAGATATCCATTTTATAATGCCCTCAGGGAAAGCCTTTGATTTGCACTAGGTGTCACGAAGAAGGAGAATATGCATGTTTGGGGTGTCTCCCAAGATAGCCAGTAAATACATCAAAGAGCCTTTTGATGTCTATATGAAGCAGGTCCCAGACTAAATTAGGAAAGTCCAATAAGCATTTGCTTGGACTATGCAATGAATTACATCAAAGAGACTTTTGATGTCTGGGTAAAGCAGAGCATAGACCGGTTTGGACCAGTCACATAAAGAGAGGCGATTCATTATGTCACCTATTCTTTTTTTAAATATCTTAGTAGGACATCCTGTGTTATAAAATATAAATTTTAATACACCAAAGCGGAGTTAGGTGACCTCAGAGAGAAGGCCGTCTCAAGACTGCTTTAAATATACTGAGCAGACCTTACAGAAATAACATTTTTTTGGCTGAGAAGGAGGAACATCAAAGCACTGAAAGATTAAGAAAGTAAGACCAGTCTGAGTGTATGTATTGTAGGAATTTGCACTTTTAAACCTGTTTTGTTTTTGAGGCTGTATGTGTTGAGATATCTTGTTCTGTAATTTACTGTTTTGTTATTTTTATCTATTTTAAAGTAAAGATACAGTATATTTTAAAAACTGAAACTGCCTGGTGTGCCTTGAAACTTCTTTTTATATAAGTGAAGCTTAGAATGGTTATGGTTGACACTGTGCATGTGCTTATTGTGATACCAGACTGGGAAACAGATAAGAGTTCTCTAAGTCTTGCATAGAGTTCTAAGGGTTCATTTTGAAATACCTGGTTAGGTGCCCGTAGGCAAAGATATCTGGCCCCCCAAAGACAGAATTATCTGAGCCTGATAATTGGGTATGCTAACAAGAGGTTATCAGTTTGAATCCCTCAAGAACTTGGGACAAAGGTGACTTGAACCCACAAATCAGACAAGAGGGGTACCTTGTTCTGTTCACTGTTCACAATTCTACGCTCAGAGGTTGGCAATTTGGGAGTAGAGGGCTGACCTGCTGAGTGGGTTTGTGACACCCCATATTCAATTTTTATACAGTACGTGCTCTGACACTTCATTTGGCGGACAGCCATGATGGTGGTGTGAGGAGGGATGTGCCAGTTGCCCGATCGGAGTTCGGGATAGGTGGGAGTGGGATAGTGGGCACTAACTGCCAGGGTGGCGGAGCACCAGCTCACCAAGAAGGGATATTATCAGTATTTCTTTATTTGGACATACTGGGCTGGAAACGGGGGCCCTTGATCACAAGTAAATGACTGGTATGCTATTATAGTTTGCATTACCAGTATACTGGAACTGGGGGACTAGATCAATGGGGAATTGCTTCTTTTCTATAATAATTTATATTTGGGGCACATCAGGGATTGTGGGGGTGCTAGATCACTAGGAAATGACTATCTATAATAATTTACATTAGTGGCATATCTGGGGTTGGGGGGGAGCTGCTAGAGCACCAGGGAATTACTTTATTTTATCATAATTTACATCACAGGCTTATCAGGGATTGGAGGGGGGGAGAGCTGCTGCATCATCAGGGAATTACTTTTTTTTATCATTTACATTACTGGCATAGTGGGGTGGAGAGGGACACTAGATCACCAGGGAATTATGTTTTCTACAGTTATAGGTTACTGGCAGATCGGGACTGTGGGGGAAACACAAGGCGTATGGTTCACAACCCTCCCAGAGGATGTCCAAGTACCCTTAGACCTGCCATTGGCTGGTCTAACTGTACTTAGACCTTTGTCATCGGGGACAGTTTTGTGAATGAACCATTAGAGGATATGGCAGCCTGCATCTGTCGCAAGCCCCCTAGCACCATGCTGCAGCCCAGTTTGTGGTGCAAGGCTGGTGCAAGCCCCCTTTGGCGCAGGCTGCTTTGCAAAATAGCCCCAGGTGCAACCTTTGACGCAAGGTGCCAGTTGCATCAGACATGTTTGACGCAAGCACCTTGTGTTCTTCTCATGGCTTTGAAAATTTGGCCCACTGCCTCAAGAGTCTTAGCACAGACAGTTTCTTTGAGGCAATTCTACTGGCTAAGGGCCACCACCCTATCCTAGGACACTGAGACAAAAGCCATGGATTCCCAGTTTGAAGGAGATTCTATTTTTGGTATGTTTGGTATCACTACTAACATGTGTCAGCTAACTAAACACTGATCCAAAAGGGTTTTAGCAGCTTCCCTCTCTCTAAAAAGACTTCCCCTCTCCACCTAGAA
Organism: Neoceratodus forsteri; assembly: GCA_016271365.2. Lineage (NCBI taxonomy): Eukaryota > Metazoa > Chordata > Ceratodontiformes > Ceratodontidae > Neoceratodus > Neoceratodus forsteri. The sequence goes on along the minus strand of JADMNL010000032.1, from coordinate 22,659,560 downwards.
ACACCCATAATTCCCTTATTTGAGGAATGGTATAATGGCCTGTCTACAGTGGCACACAATGAAAGGATGTGGAACCAACTGAGTGACCAACAAAATATATTTATACAAACATAGAATTTGATGGCAGATAAGGACTGCTTGGCCCACCCAGTCTGCTCATTTCCCTACCTAATGGATAAGCTGCAGATCCTAGTTAACCAGCAGCCTACTTCTTCCTACCTCCACCCCCTAGAATTGCCTTATGACTGTCCCATGCATGCTTGAATTCCACCACTGTTTTTGACTCCACAACCTCCTCCGGAAGGCTGCCCATGCATCCACAACCTCTCTGTGAAAATACTACTTTAAATTACCTCTGAGCTGCCCTCTCTATCTTCATATTGTGCCCTTGTTGTTGCACACCTCTTTTTTTGAAAGATGCTACCCTCTTGGACTTTGTTGATTCCCTTGAGGTACCTGAAAGTTTCTATCATATCCCCTCTCCCTCCTTTCCTCGAGGCTATACATATTAAGCTCCTTAAGTCTCTCTTCATATGTCTTCCAGTGCAGCCCCTGCACCATTTTAGTTGCCCTCCTCTGGACAGCTTCCATCCTGTCTATGTCTTTGCGAGATTGGGTCCCCAGAACTGCACGCAGTACTCCAGATGGGGTCTCACCAGCTGTCTGTACAGAGGGATAATAACTTCCTGTTTTCTACTGGTGATGCCTCTCCCTATGCATCCCAGTATCCCCAGCCCTCCTTGTTGCCCTCTCACATTGCTTGCCCACCTTTAGGTCATCTGATATGACTACCCACAGGTCCTTTCCATTTTTTGTTATCTCACCCCATTGTGTACTCTTCCTGGGTTTTTGTTTCCCAGGTGCACTACCTTGCACTTCTTAGCATTGAATCTAAGCTGCCATACATTTGACCATTCCTCTAACCTTGCCAAGTCCCTTCTCATCCTTTCCACCCCACCTTGTGCATCAACTCTGTTGCAGATCTTTGTGTAATCTGCAGAGAGACATACTTTTCCTTCCAGTCCCTCTGCAATGTCGTTTATAAAGACATTGAAGAGGACCGGTCCTAATACTGAACCCTGCGGTACCCCACTAGTAACCCCTCTTTCTTCAGAGTGGACTCCATTTACTATTACTTTCTGTGTCCTATTCTCCAGCCAATTCTTTACCCAGGCTGTCATCTTGGGACCCACTCCCAGGATGTCTAACTTGTATATTAATCTTTTGTGTGGGACTGTGTCAAATGCCTTGCTAAAGTCTAGGTAGGCCATGTCCACAGCCCCTCCCTGATCTACTACTTTGGTCACCCAGTCAAAGAAATCTATCAGATTCATCTAGCATGACCTTCCCACTGTGAATCCATGCTGCCTTGGGTCCTGTGCCCCTCTGTCCTCTAGATACTTGACAATTCTTTCCTTCAGAAGTGATTCCATCATTTTCCCTATCACTGAGGTTAAGCTAACAGGTCTGTAGTTTCCTGCTTCTGCCTTGCTCCCACTTTTGTGAAGGGGAATCACATCTGCCCTCCTCCAGTCCTCGGGTACCACCCCATCCTCCCATGATTTGTTAAAAAGGATAGTCAGTGGCGTCACTAGTTCTACCCTTAGTTCTTTTAGAATTCTGGGATGAATCCCATCATTCCCCATTGCTTTGTCCACCTTCAGTTTTAAGAGTTCTTTCAGAACCCTTTCTTCTGTAAATGGGCTGGTATCAACTTCTGTATCCAGAGTGTTTCTACTGTTTGTTTTAGGTACCTCCCCCCTTCATTTATTCTGATTTGTACCTCATTCCTAGAATTTAAAGTGGACTTGGTTAGTTGATGCATCAAACCATCTCAAGATAACACCATGAAGCAGAGTAAGCAAATTAAGAGTCTGTGGTTTATTTTCCTTACAGTCTTTTGAATTACTATCACTAAGATAAAATATGATTTCTTTTGGATGTTGTAATTGTATGTGGTAAAGAAGCTATCGACTAGGATTTTATGCACACTCTCGATTGTCACGTGCTGTAAATACACCGAGAATGACGCTCTCAGGGTGTAGAGGTATCTCACATCTCGGGTGTGCATAAAATCCTAGTTACACACACTTCCCTATGCATCATTCTATATGTTGCACATGATGACAGCCCAGTCAACTTAACTCCTCCTGGCTCTGCCCCCACCGCATGTAAGCAAAAGCTACACAAGGAAAACACACCATATTTATAGGATTAAGGCATCACATTTACATTATGAACAATACTGAGGGGAAAAATTAAAATCTACAGTGGCAGCCATTTTTTTTTATGACTTTGATAAGTGCACTGATCCCAGGGACCATTTTCAGGCACTTAAGCCATATCATATGACACAGGGTGACAGTGAATACAAGGTGACAAATACACATGCAAGAGATTAGATTCAGATAAAGCAGTAATAAACATAATGCACAGGTATGGTACAAGTCCAGTGACAGACAGCGAATACTAGGTTACAACATGATGCATGTAGAGATTTGGTGCACACATGGGTGATTATCACAGTCAGGGGCAGATCTAAAAATCTTTCAAGGGGTTACAATTTTGTCAAGGAGGTAGCACCCCCCCAATGTAAAATGTTACATTTTAATGCACAGATTAGGTTAAAACAGTCATTTTTTCTGGCATGAGGGTAGTGGGTACTACTTTGCTACATAGCTGGATGGCTAGCACTGTCTGTAATTGCTACAGCATGCCAAGATGTGAAAGCAGTCACTGTTACTGCAATGTAACTTATTACTTTGTGAGTGACAGCAGCCCCTATCTGTATTGTGGTAGCAAACGCCATGGCATGCTACCACTATGAATGGCGATGGCGACCATTGTGTACCTGGTTGCCACAAAATATCTGTGCACTGCCCCTGCTTTATGGGCTCAAATAAGGTTGAGAATACTCGATCAATAATCCTGTGGAGATTTGTTACCTAAAGATAGTGTATTTGGATGATTAGTTGTGCAGTGCCTCCACCTGGAAACATTAAGCAGGTTAGGTAACAAATAAGTACTACCCTTCTAAGAAACATTATCAACCCATGGTTGTCCCCACTGGCACAACCCACCCAACTTAATGAGGCCATCTCCCCCTCAGAGACTGTTCTTCATATGTCTGTCTAAGGACAGCCAAACAATCTTAGTGTGGCCAGCCCCCCTCAACAACACGATGCTCTGCTTGACTCTATTACTGGAACACTACCCCAATCCCCACTGGCACCAGTTAAGTACCCAGAGTCCTAGGAAGCTCCTGGGGAAACCTGGATACCCAGGTGTTGTACTGTGGCAGGCCTGAAGATATTGCACATGGTCAACTGGCATTGACGCACATTAAATTAAACAATGTGTACAGGGAACCCCTAAATTGTAATGCTGGCTGTATAAGCTGGTCTAAACCCAAAATTAATTGGGGCAGAAGAACTATTTACATATGTGATGTGGTAGGACTCAATGGCCCTCTTTGAGTTGCTCATGGTTAACATTATGAAGCATGCCTATAACACAGGGTGCAGCCCTGCTTAATGTATTCTTTCCATTCACAGTCCAACGTCGCACTTCCGATGACTCCCTCAGCTCCCCTCTCTATATGGTATCTCACACAGGTTCAGCTGGGCTCTCACTCTATTTGGACTCTTGGTCTCCAGTGGTCTTGAGGATCCCAGGCCTCTGTGGCTCACATTGCTGTTTTGTGTAGCACAGTGATCTTAGACCCTGGTGGTTCCATCTCTGCTAAGACCCCACTGATCTGACAAGGAAAGGTCTCTCAGGCTGTACACCAAGGCTCAGCTGCAGGACATCTACCTTTGCAGGCTGAACCCCTCTGTTTCAGCTTCACACTCTCTCTCTCTGTTGCATACACCACTCTCCTCCTTAGTGTATGGAAAAGCATACTGTTGCCTCCAAAATGTCTAGGCAGTGCAGGCTTGCACTTGTAAACAGTAGGTCTACTCTCTACCTATGCCAACAGCAGATTCCTCTCCCTCTAATTCCACTAGCAGATGGTAGGTCTGCTTCTCTCCACACTCCACAAAAGACTAATATTTGAAATATTTCCTTTTTTTTTTTTTGTAGTGAAAAGGTTTTTTTTGTTTGTTTTACTTAACAGTAACAGCAGATTTCTGACTGGATCTCTACAGACCCATAATACATACAATTGTAAGCCACTGATATCAGGCCCTCAAGGAAGGCTTTTTGCAAGAATGGGGCCACCCACGTTGACTTGCCTACATGCGCATCTTCACCCATATAGTAACATGGGCAGTCCCCAACCACTGCAGGTTCTTGCCATTGGTGAACTGAGTTCTAAACATCCACCAACATCAGGACTGGGGACGTTTCCACAGATGATATGCAGACAGGCAGGGGTATTGAAGCAAACAATGCCCAGCCCACAGCAAATGACAACATGGGATAAAATGGTGACTCAGTACCCTATGCTGTACCATGTAGCTAAAAAGAAACATCCATCTGTCTTCAGCTCCATTGGGATAAAAAATCATATGCTGACCACACTGACACAGCACAAAAAAATTACTTTTATTAAAGACAGTACCCATCCCATACAGGGTTAATATTAACCCTGTATAGGAGGGGTACAGTCTTCAATAAAAGGGTTTGGTTTTTTTGTACTATGTCAGCATAGGATTCTTTATCCCAGTGGAGCTGAAGACAGCCCGGTATCTCCATACAGCCAGAATACACTGGATGGTTACCAAGCAGTACCAACCTCAACCTGGTGGCTGGTAAAATAGCGGACTGACCCCTCGGATAGCAGACCTAGCAACACAGCAAGGTGAAAACCTGCCCTCTTGTGAGAGATCAGAGCCAGACTCCACTGCTTGGTTTTGGTATCTCTTGTTATAACTGCATTTAATGTAAGTTCCTATATTTTTGTTATATACCAGGGTTTTAAAAAATTGATTAGCAGCTTTTTTTCTTGGGACAATGCTAACTGTACAGAAAGTATTTATATAGGTTTTCTAGAAGTGATATGTTTGTTAAACACAGTGAGGCAAGTGCTATGCATTTTCACAATACTTTAGCACTTTTATGAGCAAAACGCTAATCAATTTTTGGAGTTAAATAAAACCCTGTATACTGCTCTCTTTGACCATACAGTAGTTTTTTACATGCCTTTCTTAACCTGTTTAAGTCTCAGGAGGATCTCTCTTGAAGGATTTTGTCTCATTTTCCTAATTAAATTGTTATAGAAAGAATATTCAATTCCTCCCATAGGCTGTATCAGCATTATACTCAAATCAGTCTATTACTTTGCCAGTGAGTTTCCTAAGGTCACATCCCTATGAAGGGGAAGAAAAAATTCCTACATTAGGTGTTAGATGAGTCATATATGTGTCTACAAGTCTGGAACACAGGACCACAGGAATGGCAAAAAAACAACTGTTTGTCACATGTGGTGAGGTGTCACAGGGGCGCCAGGCTTGAAACAGTCTATGTCAAGGTGGATATTATTCACAATCCATTTCTGCTGTGCCAAGGCAGGGAAAGTACCCCGAGAAAGCCTTACAGAACACTGTACTAAGAGCACAGCAACTCCAGTGGCAGCAGAGAGGAATGTGCGACTGGCAGAAATATCTAAAGCTGCTACCTGGTCCACAATTCACACATTCACACCTCTTTATTGCCTGGACACACAAGCAAGAGAGAGAATGCTAGATCTGGGATTTCTGTTCTTCAGGATCTATTTTCAAAGCAATCTTAAAAGCTTCCAACTCTGGGTTACTGCTTGGAGTCTGCACACTTTTGACCGCGATGTCCTAATCCTTGCAATTAGAAGGAAACATTACTCACCGTAATAACAACTTTTGTTTCACAGGATTAGGACAACCATTCAGACTAACCCTTCCCTGCCACCCCTTTTTAGGATAAGGTAATTTAGGTTCTTAAACAACAACAATTGTGCTCATTGTTTTGCAGTCCCCCAAAGCCCCCACGTGAAAGCTTACCTGCACTGGATTCAAGCAGTCCATTTTGCCAAATCTCCCAGTTCTTAGTTTTTGAAGGGTGAGGGACTGTAAATTCTGCTTGACTGCCTGGTCCTTCCCCCTTCCTAGTACTGCTAGTAGCAAGCTCCTTCCCAGTGCCCCCTCCCATGTTCCATGATGTAGGATTTGTAGAGTGCAGGAGTGCATATCATTGATTACAGTGGGAGTCGGGTTTGAAATACATTTTTTTATATTTTAGAGGGCAACTGGGGTCAATTCAAAGCCACAGCTCAACTAACAAGGCTCAATTTAGCAAATAACTGTATAGTAACTGGCATGTCATTGATCCATTACCCACTGTAGTGATATCACAGGAGTGGGTAACAGCATTTCTCAGAAACACGTAATTAGTGGGTAACTGGAGTCCACCCTGTAATATATGATTATAATTATGTAAGAGGCACTGGTGACAAGATACCCATGACAGCAAAGCGTGAATGATTGCAACATGTCACTAGTACCTTAAGATGGAATATCACCAAGTAAAACATTGTTCCTCATTTATTTGTTTGTACTATATGGATCTGAATGTGCTTCTTTCTATATTTGCTCTTTATTGATTTTGCAATAAAAACTGTAGCAACTGTAAGAACAACAGTTCTCAAGTCTTTAGTCTAAGGTGATGGTGTGAGGTGGGCTTGAGGACTCCCTGAGCATGAAAGGGATCAACTCAATATTTTTAAAATGTATGAGACAAAATCTGTGTGAGATGATATATAGAACAAGTAATTTATTCAAGGCCTTGTCCCTGGGTGCTTTGTTGTTCCCATTAAAGCAAGAGATCACTGAAGCAGTTGTTGTCTGCAGCTTCTGGGTACAGTACCTTACCCTCACAATAATTTGGAATATATATATACACATATATACATACACATACGTGTGTATATATATATATATATATATATATATATACATATACACACATACTCATATGAGAGAGAGAGAGACACACACAGACAGACAGACAGACACACACACACACACACACACACACACACACACACACACACACACCAGCCATTTTCACCATAGGTCTTGAAAATCTGCAGTCTCTGTCTTAATTTGAGCTGAATATGTTTTAAAAACAAGAATAAAACAGGTAAGAGAAACAAAGAGCTGTGATTGGTCAGATGTACTCAAACATGACCATGTATTATTCCAACATAGCAGCACAGGTCACTTAACTTTCTGAAACTCATTACCAATGTTGGCAGATTGAGTTGGCATTTTTGTTCTGTAATTTCAGCGTGATTTACCAGTGTTTTCCTGTAGATTACATTAATTCCTATGGAAGCTAAACTGCTCTATTTTCTTGTATAACCAATGCAAGTCTATTGGAAGAATTTCCCTGTATATGGCTCCAAATCCCTGTAAAATACAGAAATTCCTGCATAACTCAGTTTTTAAAATAAAAATAAGAGGCACCATTTTATAATTGCAACATGGCACTCCAGGATGTGTGTAACTATGGAATAATAGCACTTCTTGAGTGTATAAGTAGTGGGCATTGCCTCATGCCTCAGTTCCCAAGGTGTGACATTGTGTATGCAAAAAATACATGATGGGGTGTTGCTTCTAATGGTTTCACCTCAAACCCAGAGATGCAGTAAGATGCAAGACCACAAGCCAAGAGTCTTCGGCCCCTGGAAGTGCAGTAGAACAGTACATCTAATGCTCTGAAGTGTTTTACTGCACTTAATGGGTTGATAGGCAGGTTTTCAAAAACTAACACCCTTTTGATAGGCCATTGACAGAGTACAGGCCTATGGTACATTCATAAGGTAGAAAAAATGGGCAGACTGCATGGGTCTTGCAGTCCTAATCTGCCATCAACGTCAACATTTCTATGTTTCTTTTAAAATGGCACTCGATATATAATAAAATATTGCTAACAAATGTAAAATAGTCCATCCACAGATGGCTTCCATGTCAAGTCACCTGTCTTTCAACACATTCAGTACATAGTGGACTGGATTTTCAGCCTGTCGCAGGACTAAGTCGCACTGTGGACCAAAACCTTAGCATCTGTGGAGTTCCATATGTTCAGATAGCGCAGCTGCAGGGGATGTTGGGCCAGGTCCCATCAGGTGTAACTTTCCCCCACAGTTGCTGCAAGCTGCCATAAATCAGGAAACCAGTTGTAAACTGGCTCCCCATTTGAAAATACTGCGGCTGCAGGAAAATCTGTGGCTTTGTTCAAGTGGAGACCTACTTGTGCCAGGTGTTTACGATAGCCGCAGGACTGAGAGTGTGTTTACCAGGGAATACAAGAATTCAAAATTCTGCAGTATTCCTCTAGCAGAATGCCCCCCGCACCCGCACACACACCTCAAATGGAGACATAGCCTCAGGTTTATCTGTGACACGGTAAGCATCAGAGAATTCTCTTGCTAGCTGGTAAGGATAGTAGGGGATTTTATATACTCATCAAAAAACAAAAACACACCGGAGATGGAAACTGAATAGTACTTGATTTTTGTTTCTTTTGTAAGATGCAGATCATGGGAAGAAAGAATTTATTTAAAGTATTATTTTTAGGGCCTAGTTGAAGGTTTTTACATGAGTGAAGGTGGCAGCCATGTTTGTGATGGCAATCAGCAAGAAGTAGCTAACAAATTTTGCATTAAGTTGCTCAAATTCCAGACCACACTGCCAGACCTTTTCCAACCTGTGCAATTGTGTGAGAATTAAGATATGGGTCTCAGAACTTGTTTAGCCAATCAGAAAGCAGAAATAATACTGAGAAACAGAGGCATTCAGGTTAAAATGCCCTCCCCTCTTCTTGATTTATTAAAAATATTTATTAAAGCTATCAAGAGGAAATTTGGGGACTCATATTATAGGACAAATTTACAGGGGGTCGAGGAGTGAGCAGTTAGAATCCACGGTTTCAATCTTACAAGAATGGAATAGAGATTTGTCTCTAGAGGTTTCTCTTGGGGCTTGGCTGGGAGCGGCACTACAAGCTATAAAGATTACATCATCTCCTCGTTGGAGGAAATTTGCTTGGAAATGCCATTCCGATTTTTCAGGGCTCCAGCGATTCTCCTAAAGTTTCTACCAGAAAAATATGGGAGATGCTGGAGAGAGTGCGGGTGTCCTAGGGCCTCATTGGGTCATGTGTTTTGGCCGTGCCCTTTGTTGATGCCCTTTTGGCTCTCTCTTCAGATGGAACTTTCTGGGATATTCAATGAGCCAGTGGAGTTAATGGCCAAGCAAATTATACTAGGGATCTTTCTGGACCACACTCCCCCATGGTACAAGACACTCCTTCCAGTCTGCCTTTTGGCAGCTAAAAAAGCTATACTCATACGTGGATGTCAACTCTGATTCCTACAGTCCAAGAATGGAGAATTGTCATGTCCGACATATACTGTTCTGAACGTTTCAATGCTAATACACAAAATAAGGGTCCATCTTACCTGTTGAAATGGCAGTAGTGGGTTCTTCACCAATTAATGGCGGACCTCACCTTCTGCCCGTAATTCTCCATTTATTGTAGATTGTCATACCTGAGCTTCTCACCTAGCAGGTAGTGGGGTGGGGGGGGTTAGAGAGGGGTCAAATTGACCTGGATTTCCTCTTATACTTCACCTTTATTATGAGGGGGAAGTAAATCACAAATACACTCCTTTATACCTTGGTGATTATTTGGATACCTTTTAAAACTAAAGGTTTAATCTCCTTCCCTTGACATTCTTAATTGGGGTGCAACATGGAGATGGACTACTTATTATATATTACTACCTGGTGTACTGATCTCATAGGACAAAGTTTTTTCACCCTCAGAGATTAATGATTCTGCTGCAAAAATAATGCTACCGTTATAAACATTTATAAATTAACTGTTAACCCTTTTCTTACTTGCAATGTATGTAATGAAAACTTTCAATAAAAAAGAAATAAAATAAAAAAACAAGCAGAAATAAATGCCTAACCCATTTAATAATCTACAATAATGCACACCCTGTTATGCCTATTGCTTAAATAAATGTGAACTTACTTTTTTCTGCATGTTGAGTGAACTTTTGTTGTAAAAGACTATGATAGTAAACCAAAATTTCACAGCACATGAGGAATTTCATGTGTGTCTGATCTCATAATACCACTGATTTAGCATCAGATCAGTGCTATCATCAAATAAAACTCTTCAGCATTTTACCTCAGCTGATTACAGTTAATAATTGCTAAAAAAAACTGCCTTACTAGATTTCCAATATTTTTTGTTAATTCAGGTGTATATATGTGGAGGCTTCAATGGGAATGAATGTTTATTCACAGCTGAAACATACAGTCTAGAAACTAACCAGTGGACCATAATTGCACCAATGAGGAGCAGAAGAAGTGGGATAGGAGTAATTGCTTATGGAGAACATGTCTATGCGTAAGAGATGTAATATGATTTGGTTGTTCCAGATTTTTTTTTTTTTATTTTGCTGACAGAGAAAGTGCAGCAACCAATAACAGACCTGCATTGTAATAGAAGCAACTGAGCTAAAAGAGCAGGGCAACTTTCTACATTTAGAATGTCAGCCCTTAAACTAATATTCATCTCATTATATAAGACCAATATGCTGCCAGCTATAAAATGTGTAGAGGTAAAAGTTGTTTTCTTATTGTCCGAGATTTTTTATTTTTATTTAGCTTTTTTTGACCCCCATCATCATCTCCTGTGCAATGGTGATCAATGGTGTTTTTTTTTGGTTTTTTTCTCCCCCTTAGTCCCCAGGGTCCCAGTGAACACAGCCGCATGTGTGCGTGGGAGGCATGTACATGCGCTGGAACTGGCAATGACCCTGTTCTAAGAAGGTTATTTAGCTATATGTCAGCACAACCAATGGAAATAATGTTGCCATTGCAGTGCAGAAAATTCCTGTCCTGAACTGTATATATAAACTGATTTTGTGTTACTGAATCTCAGTTGTTTTCATTGTTCACTTGGAGGGGGGACAACTGCATGTCTGTTTTTCTAAGGAGGAAGGGTCCTCTTTTTATAAGCTAAATTGTCCTGAGATGTGGCCCAGCTTGGAATGAAAGACTCATTATCTTCTGTTTTGGGTCACTTAAAGAATATGCCATTGGCTCTGATGCTGGTCTGAGACTGAACAGACTAGTCAAGGAAGCCCCAGCTAACAACAGACTTTAAGTTGTGTGCAGTTTATCTTTTACCATAGGCTAGTTTCAGCCCGTGAAGCCATAATCCTATGTACATGTGAATAGCTGTTCTGCAAAAGCTGGTCTCGGCCAGATTCCAGGAGATGGGGCATCAGTTTTCTCTAGCAGTTCTGGGGTAACAGGTTAGGGTCCAAGCCAAGAGGAATAGGATGGGCTAGAGCCTGGGAACTGGTGGCTGTTCCTGTATATGACATTGGTTTAGACTGTGAATCAGTCAGAAGTGTGAGGTGGTTCCAGCACTGACACAAATTACTTCTGACTCAGGTGAAGGCACAGCTGATCTTTTAAAGTTTTTGGGTAAGGACTTAGATTTTAGTATATTTATTTAGCTTTTGTTTACCGGGTAAGTACACTAGACAAGTATTTTGCCTATTTTCAGGAACAACCCGGGAGAATACAACAAAGGAATACAGATAGGTGCACATAATAGTTGCAGGTACATCAAGACAAATATAACAAGACATAAGGGAAAGAGGAACAGCATTGACTAATAAGAGTAATCTACAGGAGTAACAGCACTATACACAAGAATGGTAGGTCAAGATATATCTTGTAACTTAAAGTTATAGCTACATAGATTAGCACCCCAGGGCAGCGGAGGTTCATGGAACAAGCTTAGGATCAAGGTGCAATGTTATGGGCAAAAGAGGCATATCCAACAGTCAGAAAAACCCAGGGAACTGAAAAGAGATTAATGGGATCATTGGGGTCAATGAGAGGTATCGAGCAGCTTCAGCGAGGGCAGCTTGGGGCAAGTATGACAAATAGTTTAAGAGTTCCCTAGGGAGGCTTGGGGCAGTCACACACAGAGGCTAGCTTCAGGTAGCCCCACAGGGAGTTGCGAAAACTCCAATAGGAGGGGGCCGAGCGGATGTCGCCAGGAAGGGAGTTCCACAGTCTGGGTGCGCTAACGGCAAAAATCCCGGTCATATACAGTAGTTCATTTAGTATTTTCACTGTGTGTGTTTTTGTCTTTATAAAAATGTTATTTCAGTTTCCCTAGTATGGCTGTTTTTCTTATTGGTTTGAAGTATAGCTTGTAAATGTTATGTAAATATTAAATATTTTATACAAATGTGTGACTACATTGTTTTCATCAGTGCGATAAAGCTGTTGTATTGACTATTCCATTAACTCACCTCTGAGAGTACGGCCAACTTTAAAGTAAACTTGTTTCTGATACAAAGCAGGGGTAATGGGTACCTGCAGCATCTAAGGGGGCTCCCAACATATTTTTTTTTTTTTTTACTTTCTTTCTCTAGTTCCCCTTGGCCTGACCGCAGAACTTCCATTCACCCCTTAATATCCCTTTCCCAGCCTTGAATCACTGGTGCCCAACATTTCATTCCATTCCAGCCTACTCTCACTCCTAACGTTAACCTCTGAACCATTAGTAGAGTAGAATATTTATTATTGAATGCATAAGAATTCATTTAAATTATTGCATTTTAAAAAATGGCTTATACAAACTCTAAAATTAAAAAAGTAAAATAGAATTACTATTTTAAAATGTTCCATTATCTAAGGTTATACAATCAACATAATACCTTGTTTGCAAATTGTGTTGCACTGTAAATGGGTTTCCTATCATGGAAAAGCGTTAAACATACAAAATGTTCATGCAAGTGCATATTGACCAACAGGGGTTCAATCCACAACTTACGCTCTTTTATAAAAGCCTGACGAGCCAAAAATAGATGTTATACAATTGTTAAGCTTTCCTGATTACAGGCACAATTTATACAAACTGTTTAGAAGAGCTATAATAGGTAATATTTGGTAAATAGCCCCATAGAACCCCCAGTCTAAAAATGCTAAGGGCCCTTCTGTGCTCCTTCTTTTCCATAAAAAAGGAATATTGTTTGGTTCCTGATATAAATTTCAGAATATTATAAATTTTGGTTTTATCTTGTTCCCATACCCTTTCAAAGTCCCTCTGAATGTAAACATCTTTAACCCTTTGTATTGATTCGGACATAATGCTTTTTGGCTGCATGTGGGCTCTTTCTTACCATATATCCACTAGCCCAAGGCTTTTCACTATCCTATTTAATTTTGTAAACCAACTGTTCTGCCTTTCTGCATTTGTCGAGAGTTTAGTAAGTTCCAACAACATCTTGGCAACCTCTCCACATCCATTTGCTGTATTCTGTGCAAAAGTCTGAGGGAGCTGATAAAGACTTTTGTTTCAATTGACAACATACTAGCTTCTAAACATATAAGTTATTGGCAGAAAAGGACCACCAGGCCCATCCAGTCTGCCCATTTTCCCTACCTGTAATTGTTCTTAAAGGCAGATCAAGTATCCATTGCCTAAAGAAATTTTTTTAAAACTGGTTTTGAATAGTTTCTAAAGAGGCTAATTTAACTATTACACCCTAGACCTCAGATCCATAAAGACTCTGGCTTAAGGTTTTTGTCTGAAAGGCAGATTTTAAAGCTGTAAATGAATTGCTTGCAAAAATGATTTGCAAATCTGATTAAGGCCTGTGTTGTTTTCTGTGTATCATCCTTGATCAAGGACATTTGGGATTTCCATTTTAAATCTTTATCAAACATTATGCCCAAATACTCTATTTACAGTCTGACACCTCTTCAAATCTGTGTCCATTGATTGTCCATTGTTTGCTACTTCTTAATTTATTTCAAATACCATTATTTTTGTTTTGGCAATGTTTAATTCTGGATTTAACTTGCTTAAGTGCACTATTACAACACTTAAGTCTCTTTTCAGGCCGAGGGGGGTCTGAGATAATATAATGGTGTCATCTGCATACAGCATTATTTTTATCCTTACTCCATTTATTATTGGGGGAACTGTGTCTATTTTATGCAAAGCATCAATCAAACTGTCTATAAACAAATGAAATAGGAGAGGAGCTAGTATATAGCCTTACCTTATCCCTTTATTGGTATTAAAAGGGGCAGTAACTGTGCCATATTTTGAAGCCTTAACTCCAGCTCTGTTACTCTAATGCAACATTTTCAATATTTCCAACAGATGGGGATCAATATTTCAGGAGGCAATCTTATTCCACAATATACTACTATTGACAGAGTTGAAAGCAGCTTTTATATCTACAAAACAAATGTAGATTTTCCTTTCTTTACATACCACATAGTTCTCTAGAATATAGTTCAGGGTGAACACCAAATCCATTGTGCTATGGTTTAAATAAAGACCACACTAGAACCAAGAAATTAAAACATTATCTGTTACCCAAGACTCCAAGCATGACAGAATTATCCTGGTATAAATTTTATGAGTGACAGGTAGAAGAGTTATAAGTCTGTAACAACCAGAATTGTGCTTCTCTCTTTTTTTGAATAGTGTTGTACAAAATTGAAAAATTATGCTCTGTGAAATAATTCATGAAATTCTTTGCGGGTGCGAAATATGAAATTTCACCCACAGAGTGCAAAAGTTCACCCGCAAAATGTCACAGTTTTCACCAACAACAACAAAAAGACTCCTTGGTGTCTAGTGGACCTTCCCCCCTCTTCAATCACTTGCCCAAACTGAAGAATTACACACACACACACACACACACATACCTGGATTTCCCCATCCCCTGGCAAAAAGACTCCCTGCCCCGGTGCCCAGTGTACCCCCACCCCAGCCCAGCTGATCACAAGCCCAAATTGAAGAAGGCCCTCCCCAAGATTAATATCAATTTCCCCATCCTCAAATTTGTGTAAAATTAAAAAAAAAAACATACCGACTCCCTGGTGTCTAGTGGACCCCCCAACCCTGTCACCAGGTAGTGCCACACCCAACTCCCCCTCCAGTACCTTGAGTGGGCCACCGGCACAACCCTCCACTCACCTCCATAGCAGGCAGCCTGACTGAGCACTTCAATGAATATATGCCCCTTTTCCCTGGTAGCCTAGTGTCTCCCCTCCCCGAACCCCAATCGTTGTTCAATAATACAATATTTGCTCCTTTTCCCTAGTAATCTAGTGCCCTCCCATCCTGATGACTCCAAAATTACTGTAACACTTAACACCTGGTGGTCTAGTGGGCCCCCCCAACCTGGCAGTGCCCTACCATCCCACTCCCCCAACCCATAAGGGAGCCAGCAGCTACCACAGCCCACCTCTCACCACCGTGGTCAGCCACTGACTAAGCTCTGAATGAGCACTTATTGTATATAGTACACGAGCAGTAAGCTGTCAATCATTGAGAGCATACTGTGTACAGTACATGCTCATTCAGAGCTCAGTCAGTGACTGGCCATGGTGGTGAGAAGTGGGCTGTGCCAGTTGCTGGTTCCCTTATTGGTTGGGAGGAGCAGAGTGGTGTGGCACTGCTGGGTAGGGGCCCACTACTGTACCAGGGAAAAAGGTAAAATATTTTATTAAACAATGATCAGGGTTCTGGGGGCCACTAAACTACCAGGGCAAAGGGGAAAATATTTTATTATTGAACAATGATCGGGGTTCGGGGAGGTGGGACCTCGGCACATTGCTGCTACTAGATCAACTCCCCTGGTGGTGAAACTTCTAGGTACCCTTAGACCAGACAGTACTGGTCTAAGGGTGCTTAGAAATTTCACCACCGGGGGAGTTTTGCAAATTATGATTCAGAGGATTTGGCAGCCTGCATCTGCCACAAGCCCCTGGCACCATGCTGCAGCACAGTGTGTGGTGCAAAGGCAGCACAAGCACTGTTAGATGCAGGTTGTGTGCAGTAAGTGCAGCTTGCCTTTGTGAATTGCTCCTGGGGCATTTGGTGCAAGGGGCACTTTGTGACAATTATTTGGATGCAAGCCCCTTGCACTACCCCAGGAGCTTTGAAAATCGAGCCCAAAGTCTCCTGCCATAACAAGCATTAGGCTGGGGAATCTTAATTATAACCCCATGATGGTTAATCCAGTATTTGCAATAACCTTATTAAAGTCCTTGATATTGTGAAAGTGGAATATATACATTATTACTAATAATCAAGCCAATAGCTACCTGACATGGTACTCGTGTACCTATATTATGACTACTGTGATCTACCCATTACCAAGCGTGTACCACCAGTGAACGCCTGTAACATTGGTTGCTTTTTTAATCAAAGCATTATGTACTGTACTGTTTTGTTTGCTGTGATGTTACTGCTCTCTTGACAAGGTGCCTTTGTAAATGAGTCTATGACTCAAAGGTTTGTAAACTGATGATCTAATAAAATAAAAATAAACTATATACATAAAATATGGATTGTATTCACTCAATATAAAGCATTTGGGATTCAGTACTGCTCTTATAAACATGGATAATCCTCCCTTAGGATGTTCAGATTTATGTCCCCCTAGCAGCAGGCATTGACCAAGTTTCATAACTCTCCTGTGGTTGAGACCCTACTATTTCTGCTACCTGTAAAAATACATTGGGAATGTTCTGCCTTTTAGATGTACCAAGCCCTTGTTACATCAACTGCACATAAAACCAAAGTACACACAGAACTGATGGGATGGAAAGGAAACTTGTTGTTATGGTAAGGGGGCATGGAGTAAGTGTTCCAACAGCTCCTTATGCTGAGACAGCAGCCACTGACTGAGTCTGAGCACAGCGAGCATGGAGAGATGCCGCCTCAGCAGAGAAAGGAGTGCAGACTGTGCACTCCAAGGGGGATTCACCCAGATAGAATTGTTGTCAAGGAATCCCTGCTTCTGCACCTGTCGGAATCTGCCTTCTCTCCATGATTGGTCTCTCTCCCAGTTGAAGATCAATGAAGCTCAGCAGACAGTAGGACTAGGGGCTGAACCACACTTGACATATGCCTCCTAGGTTGCCCTTTGTGTCTGAGCTGTTGCTTCTGGTGGATTTTGATGAAGAGCTTTCTATTAGCCAACCACTATTTCAGTAGCAGGCACAGCAGTCGGTAATGATCAGTGAAGCTCAGCAGACAGTAAGGATAAGGGCTGGGCCACTCTTGGCGTATGCCTCTGAGGGGTGTCCTTTGTGTCTGAGCTGTTGCTTCTGGTCGATTCTGGCTGAGAGCTTTCTATTAGCCGACCACTATTTCAGTAGTGGGTACAGCAGTACAAATGCTGATTTACATACAGCAGCCATGAATTCTGGATAAGTGTCCTAAACAACTCCTTATGCTGAGAAAGCAGCCACTGGCTGGGTCTGAGCAGAGCGAGCATGGAGAGAAGCCACCTCAGGGGAGAAAGGAGCACAGACTGTGCACTCCAAGGGGGATTCACCCAGATAGAACTGCTGTCAAGAAATCCCTGCTTCTGCACCTGTTGGAGTCTGCCTTCCCCCCATGATTGGTCTCTCTCCCAGTTGGTGAAGATCAGTGAAGCTCAGCAGACAGTAGGGCTAGAGGCTACACTGCACGTGGAGCCAGGTTTGGGAGCGTTTGGGAGCTGGGGGGGCCATTCAGTCAGTCATGGGCTCCACAATGGGCACTAAACAGTGAATAAAGATGGTGGTGGGGCACCACTACTCACACTGGGGCAGCCAAGAGGGGCGACTACCCCCCAGCTCCACCACTGCTTGGCACATGCTTCCTAGGGGTGTTCTTTGTGTCAGACTTGTTACTTCTGGTTGATTCTGGCTGAGAACTTTCTATTAGTGGACCACTATTTCAGTGGGTGGGTACAGCAGTTGGTGAAGATCAGTGAAGCCCAGCAGACAGTAAGGATAGGGACTGGACCGCTCTTGGTATATGCCTCAGAGGGGTACCCTTTGTGTCTTCAGCTATAAATCTGCCATTTGAGTGTCATGGAGAGCAAAAGACCACACTACCGAGTTTAACCTTTAACATTCTAAGGTTCTGTCTCTAGGGCAACCCCTCATGGCTGAGATGCTATTTGCATGACTCGCAAATACACCCTCCAGAGAAACTACGGTGAGTAATTTTTTTCATGTCTCATAGTCCCTGATCAGATTTATTCACAGAAAATCGCTGCCACAGTGCTTTCACTAAGATGTACTGCTTCTTGCCATTTGTGTTTTTCGCTTATTTTGCAAGGCATGGAGTGCAAAATTTAACTAGATGATAAACATTTGGAGCTGTCATGTAGCCGCACAGCATCCGACAAAGCTAGTCCTGATTTTATAGCCTGCAAATACTGGGGCCAGTTGCTGAATTCATTGCATCCTCTTTTCAATTTATAGGTGGGAGGCTTTGACGGAGCCAATCGCCTTCGTAGCGCAGAGGCCTACAGTCCCCTTACTAACACCTGGCTTACCGTCCCCACCATGTTCAACCCCCGCAGCAACTTTGGAATTGAGGTAGTGGACGATCTGATGTTTGTCGTAGGTGGCTTTAATGGCTTTACAACCACTTTCAATGTTGAATGTTATGACGAGAAGACTGATGAATGGTACGATGCCCGTGACATGGGCATTTACCGCAGTGCTTTGAGCTGCTGTGTGGTTCCAGGCTTGTCAAATGTTAGAGAGTATGCAGCTCCAAGGGACAACTTTGCTGGGTTTTCACTTCGAGATGAGGTGAAGTATTCAGCTTCCACTAGCGCATTACCTGTCTGATCATTCATTCTTTATTCTTGCTCTATTTTAGGGAATGCAATACTGTCTGAGAAAAAATAAAGTATTTATGGCAACCAGATGTCATATTTTTCAATAAAAATATAAAGACCTCAAAGTACTACAGCATTTATTTTTCTGCTAAAAGAATTTATGTAATTGCTTACAGTAGTTCTAAGATTAAGAATTAGAAGCCCCATTTCATAAGCAGGGATGAATAATATACTGTGAAAACATGTACTGTTTACAGGGATTTCCTTACTCGCTCTACTACCCATGGCATACTGTGATTCCCTTGATAAGCACAAATTTGCCCAGGCTTACCCT
Organism: Neoceratodus forsteri; assembly: GCA_016271365.2. Classification (NCBI taxonomy): domain Eukaryota; kingdom Metazoa; phylum Chordata; order Ceratodontiformes; family Ceratodontidae; genus Neoceratodus; species Neoceratodus forsteri. Next base: position 22,640,553 of record JADMNL010000032.1, on the reverse strand, counting down.
GAAGACCTTTTATGTCCACTGTCTCAATGGGTAGGCTGATACGTAGGCTCACAACCCCCCTGGGTGAAATGCCTGCTAACATTACCACTGAATTTACCACCAGTGAGTTTCAAGGCAAGTCACTGCATCCTGCTGGAGGACACCAGTGCAAGCAGCTGCATTCAATTTTGCCAATACCCTTGAGTATACAGAACACTGCAATCATGTCCCCACTGATCTACTTTTAAGGACAATGAGACTCTTCTCATACCTTTTGTCCCCCAAACCAGTATCATTCTGGTGGCCCTGTGCTGCATGCTCTCAGATCACTTAAATATTCTTATTGTATTGATGGGCTCAGAACTGTGCACAGTACTCCAGGTACAGTCTGAACAGGGCAGTATAGCAGGTGTTAACTCACCCAAATACTCCAGGATATAAACCATGATTAATGTTGTAAGTCTTTAGGAATATTTTAAACCTAGTCCTCTCCTAGATTGACACAATGAAGAGTTATGAAAACAAAGGTTAGGGATCTGTGCCAATTTACCTGGGTCACCAACTAGCAGCAGGATTTTGGATCAGTTGGAAAGGGGGACTTCTTCAAAGCATCCCCAACCCCATTCCCTTGGATTCACAGAGTGCTCTAAAAATGGAGGAAAGAGTCAGCAAAAATTATTACGAGCGAGACAGCTACAGTTCTCTCTCCTACTGCCCCAGGCAGGAACTCTCTCTCTCCCTCTCGAGACATAACCTTCTGACTCCATCTCAGGGTAAAGTAAAATTCCCAAACTTCAGAACACTAAGGCTGAAGGCTTGGTTCTTGAACACCTAGAGTATTCAAGCACAACCCTTTCAAGCAAAGTGTTAAATATTCTGAAAGTCTGATGGAAACAGCCACAAGAAGATCCAGTTCCTCAAAATGGAAATTATTTTTAATCTGGTGCTTAGGTAAGGATGTCTGTTCCCTGGAAGCCAATTTAGCTGTGGTTCTGGATTTTTCATAACATATGCACACAACAGAATTAAGGAATTCATCACGGACAGTCCACTTTGCAGCATATCAACCTTCCTATCTGTAGGGAAGCCCAAATCTGTAGCCAGCCTTCCTATCTGCAGGGAAGCCAAAATCTCTAGCCCCATCCCCAGTATTCAAGAAACATAGACTTTGACGGCAGACAAGGACCGTTTGGCCCACCCAGTCTGCACAATGCCCTACCTATTGGAGAAGCTGCAGATCCTAGTTAACCAACAGCCTACTTCTTCCTACTCCCACCAGAGTTGCCTTATGTCTGTCCCATGCATTCTAGAATTTCCCCACTGTTTGTAGCTCCACAACCTCCTCAGGAAGGCCATTCCATGCGTCCACCACCCTCTCTATGAAAAAAACTTGCTCACATTGCCCTTGAGCTATCCCCACACTATCTTCAAATTGTGTCCCCTTGTTCTTGCACATCTCTTTTTCTGAAAGATGCTACACTCTTGGACTTTGTTGAGTCCTTTGAGGTACTTGAAAGTTTCTATTATGCCCCCCCCTTCTCCCTCCTTTCCTCGAGGGTATACACAATAAGCTCCTCTTCATATGGCTTCTGTTGCAGACCCTGCACCATTTTAGTTGCCCTCTTCTGGACTGCCTCCATGCTATGTCCTTGCAGAGATGGGGTCTCCAGAACTGCACACAGCACTCCAGATGGGGTCTCACTAACAGTCTGTACAGAGGGACAACAACTTCCTGTTTTCTACTGGTGATGCCTCTCCCTATACATCCCAGTATCCCCCAGCCCTCCTTACTGCCTTGTCACATTGCTTGCTTACCTTTAGGTCATCTGATATGACTACCCCCAGGTCCCTTTCCATTTTTGTTGTGGTTAATACTCTTCCCCTGGGTTTTTGTTTCCCAGGTGCATTACTTTGCACTTCTTTGCATTAAATCTAAGCTGCCATACTTTTAACAAGAGATTCTTCAAAAGCCTGCTTCACCTGCAACCCCCCCGTTAGGGAACCTGCTCTCTCCCAGGACCTGAATATATGCTTGGCTGAACCACTGCATTCCCACATGAGCCCATAGTCTTGTGTGAACCTTAAGTTTGTAACAAGAAAAACACTCTTCTTCATAGCTATGACCTCTGCTAGAAGCATCTGCAAGCTGCAAGCACTGTGCACAGAGCCTAACTACATCAATCAATTCAATTTTATTGCTCGACAAAGGTCATTACAACACAATATAAAATCACACACAATAACTACAAAGAAGAATATACGAGTCAATGATAAAAATCATATCATTCTGGAGATTTCTCAGGTCTAAAACACGTGGAAATGGTACCTATAAGCAAGTTTAAAACTTGGTGTGGAGAACCAGTGCTCATAATACTAGCACACTGCATCAGTATATTATTGCATCTATATCTACAACATGAATTAAAAAAAAGTGAAATGTGTGCAGAGTGCCCATAGCTTTAACTAACTCACTCAAACAAATAATTTGTTTGAAAAGAGTGTGAACCGGCTGGGACAGGGTTCGGGTCTGGATACCTACACTCCCTGTACCATTTTTGTCCGTAAACACAATTCTTTCTAGAAGATTGGGGATCCAAGGTTAGGATCTTTTTAAAGTCGGAGCACACTGTATGCTCCTTGAAATTGCCATAATTTTTTCTGATGTTTGTCAGTTTTACTTTACAAATCAGTTCACATCATTATTGATATTCATAAACATTGTTACATTTCACAAGCAGACATGAATATGTATTTTACACATTTTAAAAGACCCTTTAAGAGAAAGTAATCTGGGTTGTAGATCTTGTATAATTTTAAGCATCAAAGTTTCAGTGTTTGCAAGAAATGTATCAACCTGCCCAATACAGTTACGTCACCTGAAGTAAACAATACTTTTAAAATTTGATCCGAAGGGAGACTGAGGTCCTGCAATAATGGACCCAACCATTGTTTTCTGTTTTTCTCATAGAAAGGACAGATAAGTATTATATGCTCTGAATCATCAACCTCATTCTTATTACAATTGCAAAATTCCATTAGGTCACCAGGGTGTCTCTGCGGAAAGTAGATATGGTTGCTTCTAATTCTAAGCTATATCTGGTTAAAATTCTGCATTTATGCACGTCATTCAGAATATAAAGATAAGGTTCTATATTATGATTAATTTTCAGGCATTTGCACCAGGTATGATTCTTATATGTTCGCATTTTCTCCAAATCTGCTGTGAAGAAGGTATCTGTTATCCTTTCCTTAATTTGATAAGATATATCTTTGTATGGTCTATAATACTGTATATCTCATGTAAAAGACTGCCAAGGCCCATTGGAAAAAGATGTTCTGCTATAAATCTTACAGTAGGTGTAAGAAATCCTCTATTTCTTCCTCTATACAGTGCCTAGGAATCCAATGTTCATGTAATAAAAAAAAGTTTAAGTACAAAATGTAATTTTCTTTCTTGTACAAATCCTGATAAAGGGAGTGACCAAGTTCTGATCTTAAAATTGGGGCTGGAACAGACTGTGGAACACTTAATATATAATGGTATAGTTGGTTGTTTTTCTAGGAAACTATTGGTTTGTGAACCCCAGATCTCTGCAGCATACAGGAGACTTTCCCAAATCTTCATCTCCACACTTCTTAATAAACCAGATACTGATCCATTGCACAACTGGGCTGCAAAGCTTTTAAATGCATTGAATGATGTAATAGCATTATGCTTTACCAAATCCACATGTATAGTCCAAGACAGACATTCAGAAAAGCATATCCCCAATTACATGTAATTCTTGAACAGAGCTATTTTAGAATTTCCTATATAAAGTGTTGGTTGATTTCTTTTCATCCAAAGATTAAGAACTTGGTTTAGATTCATTAATAGTCAAGTTATTTGCTGCACATGACTCAGCTAGATGATTAACTTTTCGCTGTAAACCCAACAGGGGTGTGGACAATACTGACGGGTGTGTAGGCCAATACTGATATGTATATATTTTTTAATTGCAGGAGATTGAAAATGTAAGTTATCCAACTGTGTTATTATGGTGTTAATATAGATGTTGAACAGGACTGGAGCTAGTAAGCAACCCTAACCCCCGAGTTTGTACCTATGCGGCTGGTTAAATCTCCATTCTGACTGTATTGTACTTTTATCCAAGTATCAGTAAATAACCTCTTAATAATGTAAATGAGAGTATTATCACCTTTGTAGGCTTGCATTTTGTCCCAAAGTAGAGCTCTACTGATTGAGTCGAAGGCAGATTTGAAATCTATGATCATCATCTTAACATATTTCTATGCTAAATATGCTGCCACATAGAACTCCCTGGTCTGAAACCATTTTGAAATTCACCGAGTACGTTTTCTTCTAACCAAATCTGAAGCCTATTTAATATAATTTTGTTAAATATCTTTTGCATGTGATCTATAAGGCTGACAGGCCTGTACATTATTGGGTCCACCTAACTACATGATTATACACAGGCACAAAGTTGTCCTGAGGACAAACAGAAAATGTATTTGATGTTTTATTAAACTAAGTTGGCAGTTTCATGTAAAAAAAAAAAAAAAATGGCTTGAGCAGATTACAAATCTTGCTACATTAAAAAGAATGAATTTTCCAACATAAGAATAAGAGGTGATCCCATATTAAAGTACAGTCTGAGTAAAAATGAATACTGCTAGCAGATATGGGATTCAAAATAAAAGATATGGCACATAACACAAGAAAACACAATAAACAATTTAGAGGCAGACCATATAGGATGAAATGGAGAGGTACATATTACACTCAGAGACTGATTACATTTTGCAATAATTTCTCACAGGAAGTTGTTGATGCACCAAAGATGGAATTAAAAATAAAAAGGCTGGACAAGCATATGAATACCTGGGAGGGTATATGGGTCACTACTATATAGTGTGTGGGGGGAGGGTAGGCTAGAAACAAGTTTGGTGCACATCAACCCTTACCAATACCCAAGTCATTACAGTACTTTGTCACTATAGACATTTGCATAAAACCAGCCTCTTTCCCCCCTTACACTTAATCTGTTTTTGCTACTTTTCCCAGTCTGGAAATCACAAGTTTATGCTTGTGACATCAGAATTATTTCTGTGACAACACATTGTGATGTCATGAACAAAGAATTTGGAGTTCATGGCAGGAATGAGCCATGAGAACAGATGACATAAAAGGGGAAAAATCCAGTTTTAATGAAAATGTCTAATAATGAAAAATGCAAGGTCTTAAATTTTGGGGGTGACATTTTGTGTAACTGATTAAACAAAGTGACGGCAGAAGGGGAATTTACAATCCATCTAGTCTGCCCATTTTAGAATAACTACGCCCCTCCCCTATTTACTGCCGAGTGCTATGATGCCTTTGTATTTATCCCATGCATGATTGAAACATGCCAACTGTTTTTTTTTGTCGTTTAGTTTTTTTGCTGGAAACCTAAATACCTCTTGATGTGTTCAAGAACCATTTAGATAGTTGGAGCTTCATTTTTAAAGGTCCTCCAGATGCAAGTGATTTGCATCATGATTTTAGCATAACAGTAGTACCTGTGTCAAGACATTAGGCCATATGAAACATGGTCTACCTTCTTGTTCCTCGTTGCAATCAGAAAATGGCACATTAGATTAATGGAGCATGTGTCCCTCTCTCTCTCTCTCTCTCTTTTGTTTTAGCTCTACAGCAGGTAAACTGTCCCAAATGCACCAAAATGTTTCAAAACAGCAATCCAATATTTTGGCACACCTGTTTTAGCACAGGTACAGCCAAAAACCAGGAACTGCACCTGCATCAAGAAGTTTCAAAATCTAGACCCTGACCTCCAGGTATAAAATACTAGCTTCCTTGTTTGCAAGCTAAAAAAAATACAGTGGTGAATACTGTATAAACTGGAATAGGTACAAAATCCCAACAACCAAAATCCTGACAACGAAAATCTCAACAACCAGTTTACTATGATAACCATGCAGACTGAATAGAGTGACAAAAAACAGCACAGACACAATAGTGGTGTCAACATCTCCTGCAAACAAGCATTTGTCAATGCCGAATGTTTGCTTGCTGGTATTAGCATTGGAAATGCAGGAGTTAGACAGATGCAGAGTAGGAATGGCAGTGAAGTATTGAACTTCACGCCAACCCCACCTCCACCTTGCAGAGTCAGACCAGCATTGGGGCATGCATTTGGGTTGTTGCCCATAATGTTCATGCCATTTCACCTCACCCTGTCCTACAGACACTGACTAGTGTTGAGGTGTGCTTGGGGTGTTCAGCTTTACAGTCACCCCACTCCATAAGGAGATATGCTTAAATGGGTGCAATATAGAATGGAGTGAACTGTGGGGCCGAAGAGTCCAAGGCACAGCTCGATGCCAGTCAGTGGCTGCAGGGTGGGGTTGGAATGGCATGAGCATTACAGTTGGCAATCCAAAGGCACACCCCTGATGCCTGTCAGTCTGTACAGGGTTGGACGTTACGGTTAGAAACCATAACACCCTGGGCATGTGTGGTATTTGCAGTACACATTTTCAACATGGCCATTTTGTGGCCCCCCCCACCTCATGAAAGTGTTTGGGACCACTTCTTATGAACAGTAGCACTCTGATTTTGTCAATGTGTCCTAAAATTTGAGTTTCCACAGCGACCGTGCCATTGTGCGCCAGATGTACGAAAACACAGATTGGGCAGGATGTGAAGAATGACAGCTGAACCATTCATAGGAGGTGTGAAGAAATGGCAATGTTGAAAATCTGTAGTGAAAGTATTAAAAATGCCCAAACTTCCAAGCGTACGTGGAAACTGCGAAACGCATGCGTGTAACACAGTCATTTAGTGGAATTATTTCCTCACATTTTCAACACAGGCATTTTGTGACCTCTGCTCATAAACACTGTCACTATGATTTTCTTAATCTGTCCCGAACATTGATTTTCTACAGCAACCGCAGTATTATGCACCAGATGTGTAAACGCATATTTCGGGCAGGATGTGAAAAATGACAGCTGTACTGTTCATAAGGAGGTCTGAAAATGCCAATGTTGAAAATTTGAGCTGTTGATTTGCAGATTGACACCAGCGACCCAGGTTCGAATGGACTGGGTCACCGACAGCCATCGAGGGGAGATGGATGGAGCATCCCTCCGACTGCTCTCCTTCTCCGGGGGATGAATGTCTGGTGCATTACGGACCCCTGGTGGAGGCTGGGGGATCTGCCACAACTGGCATCTGGACGTCCAGAGGGGTGGGGCAGACGCAGGATGTCATTGCACGTCCCCGCCCCTGAGGAGGAAACGTCCTTTCGGGGACTCAAAAATCCCCAGTCAGTGCCTCTCCATGGGCTTCCAGGCCAGCTTCCCCAACTGGAACCGACGTTCACGACACCTTGGCCAGTGCCACGACCCCACCCTGGGGGGTAAGCCAGGGGGCACTGGGGGAGCATGGCTCATTTTGGAGCAGGGAACAGCGGGGGCCATGACCAGGGCAGATGTCCTGATGCTGGCTGGGACAAAAGTATAATAAAATAGAAAAAAAAAATAGAAAATCTGGAGTGAAAATACTACAAATTTGCGGAGTTACAAGGGTGTGTGTAAACTGCATCATGCACGCTTGTAACACAGTCATTTTATGGACATTTGTCACCAAATTTTTAACATAGGCATTTTAGGACCTCTGCTCATGAACAGAGTCACACTGATTTTACATAAAGACATACATACAAACATATTAACATACGAATCTGCCAGCAGAATACACCAATGTATGTCTGCCCGAGTTTGCAGCTAGCACCCTAGATTGCCGGTGCCCCAGCCTCTTCCCCCTCAGTTCCTCCCCCACTTGTCTCAGCCCCTGCCCCCTTGACTCTTCCTCTTGCTTTTTCCCCACTCCTCCTTAAAGCTATTGACTGTCCTACATGTTACCACCCCCTCTGGCAGTGCATTCCAACTAGACACCACCCTCTCACAGAAGTAGTGTCTCATTTCTCTTGAAATGTCCCCCTTTCAACCTTTGCCCATGCCCCCGCATCTCTCTTCCACTCCTCAGTTTAAAACACCCCCCTCGGTGCTAGGTTTATTTACCCCCTCAGGTATTTAAACGCTTCAATCATATCCCCCCTCTCCTCCAGTGTGTATATGTTCAGCTCCTTCAGCCTGACTTCATATTCCTTTCCTTCCATCCCCTTTAACATTTTTGTTGCCCTCCTTTGGACCCCCTCCAGTAACTTTATATCTCTTCTTAGGTATGGCCTCCAGTATTGCACATAGTACTTTAGGTGTGGTCTGACCAATGATCTGTAGAGAGGTAGGATCACATCCTTGTGTCTGGATAAGAACCCCCTTGCGATGCATCCTAGCATCCTGTTTGCCTTCGCTGCAGCTCTCATGCAGTGGGCCGAGTTGTTCATGCTCCCAGTTACCAACACCCCCAGGTCCTTCTCCTCCTCTTTGATCTCCAACCAGTAGTCCCTCTTCAGGTTCTTAGCCCTGAAGTGCATCACCTTACACTTCTTTGCATTGAATCCTAGCTGGCACTCCACCGACCATGTCTCTAGTTTGGTTAGGTCCCCCTGCAGTTTTTCCCATCCATCCTCTTCGTCCACCACCACTCCCAATTTGGTATAATGTGAAAACAGACTAACCCTGCTCCCCAATCGGTGTGCTATATCAGAGATAAAGAGCCCAAATAGCACTGGGCCCAGCACTGACCCCTGCAGCACCCCGCTTGTCACTGCTCTGGGAGCTGAGAGCTCCACCACCACCACCCTCTGCACCCTCCCCTGTAACCAGTTCTCAATCCATTTAGTCAGCTTTTTCCCCACCCCCACTGCTGTCAGCTCCCCCCGTCTCCCATGAGGCACTGTATCAAAGGCCTTACTGAAGTCCAAGTACAGGACATGTACCACATGGCCCCTGTCCAACTCCCTTGTCACCCAGTCACAATACTCTATTAGGTTGGTTTGACAAGACCTCCCTGAGATGAACCCATGTTGCCGCCTATCTTGGAGGCCATTACTGTCTAGGAATGCCACCAGCCTCTCCCTCAGTATTGTCTCCATAAGTTTGCCCACTATGGACGTGAGACTTACTGGCTCCTCCCTAGGCTCACTGTTGTGTATGGGCACCACATGGGCCAACCTCGAGTCCTGGGGCACACACCCCGTTTCCAGGGAGGTGTTGAACAGATCTGCCAGTGGCTCGGCCAACAGCTCCGCCATCTCCCTCAGCACCCTGGAGTGCATGGCATCGGGACTTGGTGCCTTGTCCACCCTTACTGCCCTCAGCCCCTCTAGCACCCTACTCCCTGTGATCACTTTGTCCATCACCTCCTCCCCTCCTTTCCCCACCCCCCAGCCCATTCTGGCAGTGGAACATCCCTCTCCTTAGTGAAAACGGAGCAGAAGTACTCATTTAGAATTTCCACTTGCTCCTCCCCCTTTTCCACACAATCCCCTCCCCACTTTATCCTCACAATATGTTCCTTGCACTTACTCCTTTCCCTGACATACCTAAAAAAAATCCATTTCCCCTCCTTTTATGCCCTGTGCAGAACTTAATTGCCTGAAGGCCTTAACTTTTTTCACTCTCTTGGCAACCTCCCTTGACCAACTCCCGAAAGCCTCCTTATCCTCTCCCTTCCCTGTTCTCCTGTACTTCCGGTATACAGCCGTCTTTGCCCTCACCCCTTGCTGCACTTCCTTGTTCAGCCTGCATGGTTTCTTGCCTCTGCTCTTCTTACTCCTGGCCCTGGTGCAGGCTACTGTGGCCTCTGTTAGCCCAGTCTTTATGACTCCCCACTTTTGTTCTGCATCCATCCCCGGCCGTATATTCTGCAGTCTCCCTTGCAGTATTGCTCCCATCCTCCCAAAGTCCACCACCTTAGTGCCCATGACTCCTGTCTCCCTACCCAGCATGACAACAAACCACACTGTTTGGTGGTCGCTACCTGCTAGTGGGTCCTCTACCCTTACCTCCCTCACCACCTCCCCATTTGCCAGTACTAGGTCCAGAGTGCTACCAAGCCTTGTAGGCCCACTTACCAATTGCTTCAGAATGCCATCCTGGAATGCATCAAGGAGCACCTGCTCCCTGGTACTGCTAGTGGCCGGGGTGCTCCAGTCAACCCCTGGTAGGTTAAAATCCCCCACTGTCACCACACTCCCCCTTCTACACACCCTCCTTATATGCTCTGCCAACTCTCCATCCAGTTCCCTGGATTGGACTGGTGATCTGTACACCACTCTCAGTCTCAGCTTTCTGCCTTTGTAGTCCAGGAGTTGCATCCAAAGCACCTCTGTCCTCGCCTCTTCTCCCTCATCCCTTATGCATTTAATCCCTTCCCTCACATAGAGTGCACCCCCCTTCCAACCCCCCAGTCCCTCCTGTATATCCTGTATTCCGGGATTGCCAAGTCCCAATCATGGTACTCTGTGGCCCAAGTCTCTGTTACTGCAGCAGTGTCCACCTTCCCCTCTGAAAGGAGCGCCTGAAGCTCTGCAATTTTGTTCCCCAGGCTTCTTGCGTTGAGAGAGACCCCCTTCCACCCGTACCCCTCCTTCTCCTCACTCTTCTCCTCCTTGGTCAGTGTCCCTCCTCCTTATTCTTACCGGGTGGTGGTGCCTTCTGTATTACACTCAGACCACTCTGCCCGCCCTCTCTCAGGGTTACTACACCTCCACCTTTACCTATATGTAAGGGGGTGAGCTCATTAGGCTCCTCTGTCCAGACCTTCCCACTAACCTCAGTCTTTTGGCCGCCCTCCGTACTAGTTTAAATCCACCTTAGTAGAGATATACCCCTCTAATCCTGCCTTTAATACTCCCTTCCCCTTCCTGCTCAAGTGTAGCCTGTCCCCAGCGTACAAGTCACTATTTCCCCAGACCCTACCCCAGTTAGTCACTAACCCATAATTTTTGGTGCGACACCCATCCCTTAGCTCCTCGTTGAACTCCTCAATCCTACTCTTCTTCCCCATGCTTGCTCAGGAGTACCTCCGTGAATGACACCAACTCTCCCGCCCCCTCAAATTGCCTGCCCAAGTACTCGAACCTCCCCCTCACTACTTCCACAGTCTCCCTCACCAAATCGTTTGTACCTACATGCAAAAGTAAATGAGGTTTCTTCCTCCCCCTTGCTGCATACTTAAGCAGTGCCTGCCCTGCCCATCCTGCAGTCAACCTGGGGATAGCTTCAACCCAAATATGGCTGTGCCTTCCCCTCTTCTGCCCCATCTCACCCCTTTCAGTATAAAATCCCCTAGGACAAGCATGCCCCATCCCTTAGCCCCTTTCCCTTCCAATGCTCCTTCCAGCACCCCAGTATTCTATCTTCCCTGCCCCTTATCCCCGCCAGCTGCACCCTCTGTGACTTCTGTATCTGTACTCCCTACTTCCGTCTCACCCTTTTTCTCTCTTATTCCTCCCATCCCCCTTGAACCCCTTCCCAGCCTACTTCCTACTGGGCTTCCCATGTTGACCCCCTCCTACCCTGCTGATGTCCAACCCCTCTCCTATCCCCACTGTTGTCAATTTAGAGCCCCCATTCCCTTCTACCCAGATAGTGATGCCCTTCCCATCCTTCCCCCAGCCTTCTCTCCTCCAGTTACCACCCCCTCCTTCCTTACTAGTCCCCTTCTACCATTTTGTCCTCGCTATTTCTTCCCCTAGCTGTTGCCATCCCTGTCATACCCCGCTTGTCCTCCCCCTTCAGTATGTTTCTGCTCCCCCTTTCTCTCCCACAGCAGAGACTCAAATCTATTTCTAGTCGATACCCCTCCTACATCTCTTCCCCCTATCAGTTCCCCCCTCCTACTTGTTCCCCTGCATGCCACCCCTGGTCCCTCCCTACTTGCAGCCATCTGCTCTTTCTCCTGGTACTTCTCGTGGTCTCCTCCCCCAACATGAGGCCTCCCCTTCACCCAAGGTACCCCCTTCCTTCTCCTCTCTTTTCTGCTAGTGCCCCTGATACTGGGGTCGGTTTCAGTCCCTAGTTGTTCTTCCCCATCCCCCTTGCCATCCCCTATCCCCCCAGCCAGGATGCCTACCATACTCATCTGCCCTGCCACTTAGACTCCTCCCTAACCTCCACAGTTCCTCCCTCAAACTAGCCAGTCATCTACAGACCATACATCCCCCATCCTCCAAGCCCAGCCCAGGATCATGGCAGACCCACACCCTGTACACCCCACCACCCTTCCAAAGATGCCCGCCCTACTGACATGTGGCACATGCCCCATTTTGGCCCCCCATCTTATGCTACAGGCTCTTACCCCCAGGTTCTGTACCCTACTACAACAGTTAGGCCCCTATTTACTCAAATTCCTGTCTCCCCCCACACTAGTCCCCCTACTGGCCCCTTGCCAACCCGGGTAATTCAGTCTCAAATCTCATCTGTTACATATTGTATTGCTGTAGTAATCCTAAAGCCTCCTTGTCTGTTTTTCACGCCTCAGCTACCATACTTTTTGTTCTCAGCTCTCATATAGTTTCACTTAACCCAGTTAGAAATCCTCTTGCACTCCAAGTATTACTCAGCTCAGTTAGAGAAATAAACAAAACAAATAAATATGTGTTACAGCAATCATAACAGTAAAGCTCAGTACTTAGCTCAGTTAGAGAAATAAACGAAATCTGTATTATTACAGCACTCCTCAAATTATCCAATCATTGCTTTGTCCCCACCCCAGAGACCCTGCTGTAGGACCACAAAGGACCCTGGGCAGGAGGGTGGGTAACTCTAAAGTCCCAGCAGAGCTCCGTTGGGCTCACTCCCTCCCCCTCCCTCGTTGTGTTTCTCCCGGTGCTGCAGGCTGCCCTTTTGTACTGGCCTGCTAAGTTGGCGCCTTTTTCTGCCCACAAAGAAATCCGCAGCAGTCCTGACAAAGCTCCACTGAGCTCTCTCACTCCCTCCTCACGCACTTGTTCCGTTTCTCCCGGCACTGCAGGCTGTCCTTTTGTACTCTGCTCCTGCCTGTGTTGGCGTACTTTTCTGCCCACAAAGAAATCCGCAGCAGTCCCAACAGAGCTCTGCTGAGCTCGCTTGCTCACTCCTCCTCTCTCACTCACTCGCTCATTCTGTCTCTCCCGGTGCTGCAGGCTGCCCTTTTGTACTGGGCCCCTGCCTGCACTGGCACCTATTTCTGCCTGCAAAAAATCTGCAGCAGTGTCAACAGAGCTCCGTTGAGCTCGCTCACTCCTCCTGTCTCACTCGCTCGATCTTAATCTGTCCCAAACACTTATTTCCCACAAAGGTGCGGAAAGTGGGCAACGCACACTTGTAACAGTCATTTTATGAACTTTCATCACCAAATTTTCAACATAGGCATTTTAGGATCTCTGCTCATGAACAGTGTCACTGTAATTTTCTCAATCTATCCCGAAAACTGCTTTCTCACAGCAATCACGCTATTCTGCACCAGAAGTGGCCAGGATGTGTAAAATGACAGCTATACTGTTCAAAAGGAGGTGTGGAAAAATGCCAATGTTGAAAATCTGGAGTGAAAATATTAGAAATTCGCGAAGTTACAAGCGTGCGTGGAAACTGCGCAATGCACGCTCATAAAACAAAGTCATTTTTTGATTTTTTTCACCAAATTTGCAACATAGGCTTTTTGAGAGCCCACCTCATGAACAGTGGCACTATCATTTCGTTATTCGGTCCTGAAAGGTGAGTCCGTCCAGTGACTGTGAAATCACCTTTCGGGACCAAATAATGCCATGACAGTGACTGAATTCACAAGGAGGGGTCCCAAAAACACCCATGTTGAAAATTTGGTGCCAAAATGCCCAAAAATGCCTGAGATATGCACCAAAGTTTAAAAAAAAACAAACTATTTATGCCATTTTACAGCTTACTGGCATTTCTTCAGTTCACAGTCGGCTTTGAAGAGTGCAGACGTGTTCTCGGTCCACCGAAGATCATCGCTCTGGGCCCGGAGGCAAGTATGGGGTAAGGGGTGTGGGAGGTGGGGTGCGCAAAGGGTGGGCGCGGGTTGGGGAGGGGCCACCGAACTCAACGAGGGACCATTTTCTGTTTTACCTGTTTTAAATAAACAAAAAATGAAAAACACTTCGGGACTTTTATTTTTTTTGTTAAAGGGACATTTGGCACACTGAGGAGGGCTCCCAGCATGTCACCTGAGTATTTGGAGGGCCTGTAGCAGACGGGGGATTGGCCACCCCCATCGGCACATACCGAGTGGGGGCGCAGAGAGGGATTGGGCACCCTCCTCGGCACACAAATTGGGGGGGCTTTATGCCAATGGGGAGTGGGCTCCCCCATTGGCAAACTGAACTGGGAAGAGGGAGACTGAAGCCGACAAGGATTTGACCCTCATGGCAAAGAAAGACTATTGGGGGACCAGATGATGGCGAGGGGGATTGGGCACCTCCTCGGCACACAAAAAATGGGGAGGTGTGTGGTTGCAGTATGCCGACAGGAAGTGGGCTCCCCCCTCAGCAAATGTACTGGGTCGGGGTCATGCGGATGGCAAGGTACCGCCCTGCAATGATGGGTCACTCCCTCATTGCAGCAAAATGGCTGACGCTGCAATGACGAGGCGGCCCCTGACTGCAGTGGCAAAAACATGTCAACTTGCCACTTCTGCAGAACCAGTGGCATCAGGACACTGGGCCTATATTGGTCCACCAGTGCCAAGCCCCCAAATGCAGTGCCTCATTGGCTGCCACAGTGCCGCACCTCCACAACCCACTTCTCTTCTAAACTGCCACATGTTTCTCGTGCAAGCAAACATAAAAAGTAATTTTTTGCAGGGGCTTCACACCCCACACCCCCTCCTATAATATAATCACTAGCATCACAGCACTCGGCGGCACAGTCTCCACTGCAAAAAAACACACACTGTGTTAAAGGATAAAATATTACTTTATTTCCAAAATAATATTATGTGTCCCTGTGGTGGGACATAATATAATTACTCAGTCAGGATTTTGACCCTGTCAGGATTTGATATTGTCAAGATTTTGGCTGTCATTCTTTTGTATGGATCCAGTATAAACTACATTGGAATTTGTGATGAGAACAACACACCAACATTGTTCCAAGAAGCAAATCGGTTTCTCTATGTCAGTTCCATAATGATTCAGTCAGTTCCACTGCTTACATGCATGCAATGTGAAATTTTGCTACCACAGGATTAAAAATCATAATGTATGGATACTGTCTATTAACCCATTTTCAATCAGTTTATAACCTGATAATTCCATTATAATGTATGGAAGATGCTTTTTATGTATGGAAAACACACACGTTATTTTCTTGTAATCTCATCGCTATGATGTCAGTGATAAATCTCTTTTACGTACATCATAGCGATGAGTTTACAAGATGGAATGCCATCAATCATTATTCCTTCTTTAGAACCCGATCGTTAGTCCCCTGCAAGTGTCGGAATTGTTAATTACACTGTGTAACTGCTTGCCTGAACTAGCCATCGTGACATCCAGTTATTGTTAATTACACTGTAACCGCTTGCCTGAACTAGCGACCGCGATGTCCAGTTATTGTTAATTACATTGTGTGACCGCTTGCCTGAACTAGTGATTGCGATGTCCAGTTATTGTTAATTACGCTGCATGACCGCTTGCCTGAACTAGCGATCACGATGTCCAGTTATTGTTAATTACATTGCGTGACCGCTTGCCTGAACTAGCGATCGTGATGTCCAGTTATAAATTACACTGTGTGACCGCTTGCCTGAACTAGCAGTCGCGATGTCCAATTATTGTTAATTACACTGTGTGACCGCTTGCCTGAACTAGCGATCGCGATGTCTAGTTCATGCTATTGCTGCCAAAAACTGCATTGCAGTTAAATTAAACATATTTTTTCTGCCCCAAATCCAGTTACCTTGCTTTCCTTGGCTTTATTGCTAGGCCCCTCTTGACAGTGGAAGACATGCCGATGTCTCCCAGAACTCCTTGCGACTTGCTACCACGTGGTGTCCATCAACCGGATTTCTTCTCCTGGACTCCTTTTAAAGTGGCAATGTTGTTTAAGCAAGTTTTGGTGGTTGGTAGATCCCATACACTATAGAATATAATGTATGGGAGAGGATTAGTAACCTCGCTGTAATCACTTCTCAAGGTTACCATATCAATGGTAAACATCTCGAGCTTTGCTCTCGAGGTTTACTACATTGCCATGGTAACCTCTTGAAGCGATTACAGCGTGGTTACTAATCCTCTCCCATACATTATCCTTATTACATCAGTATGCTGAAAATCTTGCTTAACTATGTCATGATGGGATTACAGGATAGAATGTCATCACCTGTCAAAATTCTTAGAAAGGAAAGGTGATCTGCTGCTTGGACATTTGTTCAGAATACACATTCCATTCAGACAGTTACAGACCTGCTGCAGTATACATCACAATGGTTAATTTCAGCACTTCTCTTGCTCAACATCCAAACCAGGAGGAATTCATAGCAGACCTTATGAACAAACGCACACTGAAAGAACCCCACAGTGCCTAGTTTTTCCATTCACTACAAAATACAATGCCTGGTAGTCAACCACGGACATAATCACCTCTCGTGGCTGCCACGACAACGCTAAACCTCTTGAGCTGCACTCTCGAGGTTTACTTAGTTGTCCTGGCAACTGCTTGAGGTGATTACAGCGTGGTTAACCACTGTTACTCAGGCATTATCCTCTATGTATTTTCATTCAAGTTTATTTGATAAGAAGATATAAAACTGAATTCCACCAAGTGTACAGGACGTTGACCATCAAAAGAATTATAACTCCTAAATTTATGCCTTTTGCTTCTTAGCCAAAACACTCTACCTGCACACACTATGCACAACTTGACCCAACTTCATTGTTCTCACACTTGAAGGCAGCAAATTAAACTCCTCTTATTCAGCAAAGAGTACCCACAGCACTTATATTAACACACAATGAAAAACAGTTTCATCCAGGTATAGTTATCGAATCTTTGGGGAGCTACAGATATTATTCCTGAAACTAGGAACAGTACAAGTAGCTGCATATTAACATACATTTCCTGTTCCTTTTATCAGCCCATTTAGGCTGCTTTTTCAGGGGGGTTTAATCTTTTCAGACATAATGCTGCCTTTTTTCTTTCTGTAATTGTCTGAATCTTGGTGTTCACTGGCTCTATGGCAGTCAAGGCTGATGGCAACACCATTTTTTGCAGGTTTTCTTGCAGTGAGCCTCAGACTACATCAATAGATTGTGGGCTTTTTTCCCTTTATGTGAATAACTGTTTGCAGGAGTTGAATACTGGATTTTGTGGAATTGCAAAAATGAGTAATTAATATGGGGAGTGAAATTTATAGAGTATCAAATTGATCCCCCCCCCCAGTTCTGACAAAGTTAATACTGGGTCATATAATTGTAACCTGGTCTAACCTAGGGGCTAGCAAGGGTGCCTCCATTTTGTACACCCACTACCTGGTTAGCCTAGGTTCAGGGAGAAAACATTCGCTCAGCATCAGGGCTAGGTTTGCACTGCTGGCCAGGGGCACCCAAGTAATTTTGGACACAGGAAGCACTAACTGAAAATGTCCAAACCAGGAATGGGATTCTAAAGTGAGGCTTTTATTCAGTCCAACACAAGAATACAAAGCAAGATGGACCCCCAACGGGGCTACACTCACTGGATATGCAGATCTATAGAGGTCAGAAAACACCTTCACCACACAACAACCCTCAGGTTCTGAACACATCTGGGCTCACACGCCCGAACTGGTACTCTCACTCTTGGATTCCCTAGCAAGGCATCTCAGCTAGCACTAGTACACTTTCCTATATGTCATGGAGTATTGGTGGCAGCTCCCTCAACCACCCTCAAGCACTTTCTAGCTCTAAAGGGAAAATCTCATCCTTAATCACACATCTGGGTACTTTCTGAAGACACTGGCCAAGTGCCTGGGAGAAAGCTATAAGTGTCCGAAGTGAATCCGTAGAGGTAAACCTGGTTACTCCAGATGGGGGGGGGTCTCCCACCTCTTGTTCCCAAATCTATACCCAGCCATTCATTTGGAATCAACACCTTTCTTTGAACTGTCTGGTTGTAGATGCTATCTCGCAATGCATATCACATTTAGCATTCTACTCTCTATGTAGCTGGTGTCCTGACTTTCAATGTACTGTAAGTGGCTATGTCCATCCCTGTAGACCCCCACTGGTTAGATGCATTTCAAGCCATACACATATCTCAAAAGTACTGTACTTGGCTAGTCCTTTCCTGACTCCACAGTAGGCAGATACTTTTACTCAACTGTCTTGGTGAAAACATGGGCTCTAAGACAGAGCAGACTCACCATGGTTCGCAGGTGCCCCAGGGCTTCTCACAGAGGAAACACAAAATTCTCCAGTAACTCAGAACAAACTCTTCTCAGGCAGCTTTTCCCATTTCCAGTAGGGCCAGGGACTTGCCCCTGAAGTGCTGGATTCTCCACACCCCCACCCCTCCAGGATGGGGCACTGCAACAACTCGGGGAGCGGTCTCTACCACTTCTGCTGGTATCTTCAGTGTTCTTCTCTAGGGTGAGAACACACTACCCAGTTTCTGAAGTAGCTCTATGACAGAGCTAGGCTCCGAGGGGCTGCCAACTGCAGCACACCTCCTACTTCTCTCGAGTCTCCCTCTATACTGCTCTCTGAAGACTGACTTGGAAAAAACCCAACATTCTAACCTAACTCCCAGCTGCAACATTCCACTGTGGCTTATGCTGCTGCAAGAATTCTTTGTGATGTCATCCTTCCAGCTCAGCTGAGACTGAGGACAGAGTGAGACAGTGTGAAAACCATTTAACTGGCACCTCACAAGCTGCCTTTCCCTGCCTGCCACTAGATCTAAGTGGGATTCTAGTAACCCCGGGTGACGGGGGGGTGTTACACCCACCCTCGGCCAGGAAAATGACTGTCTGCAGTCATTACTTACCCAACCCAGGCCTTCCTACCCTATGTGCTGCCTATGGAAAGGGGTGATCAGGCCCTCTCCTACCACGTGCCAGGCACAGGCAGGCAACACTAAGGGCCCAGAGGCCATCGGCTGACACATCAGCCTCTACTCTATGATCTTTGCTATGGTTACCTAGTGGCCCTGGTAGAACTGCCCAGAGCACAGCCCTAATAGATCAGTACTGCGGCTCCTACTGCAGGTCAGGACCACAGCCTGTCTATCCCCCTAGCCCTCTAGGGATAACCTATCTGACCAAACCCCCAAACTACCTAAAAACACAGGGGACTACCCCCCATCCCTGGACACCTGCAACCAAACACAAGGGAACTAACACTACACCCTAAGCATTACTCCCACACTCCCCCACAAAGTTACCTGTGGAAGGAAAAGTTAAACACAGTAAACACTGCACTTTAAACACTACTACCTTAAAGCACATGAAGGACTCAGAGGAGTCCCTCCTCCTCTTTTCTTCAGGATCACCTGCAAGAGAAAAGACAAAACAACTCCTAATCTGCAAACACAGTAACTATCTAACCCCTACCATCAAAACACTGGAGAATCCCCAAAAATATGTTTTTTTTTTTTTTTAGAAAAGTAGAAAAACAGTATAAACAGTAGAAAAACAACATTATTTACAATACACATTTTTGGGGATGGAGTGTCCTAAAAGTCTCATCTAGTGACAACAGTGCCCAAAGGCAAGACCAAGAAAGAGTCTGTCCTGGGCCGGATCCCGGTGAAGCACAGTTCCAGTAGGACTGTAATCATGAAGGGGGGAGTCTTTGAGGACAGTTCAAACAGTCTGAAGTCTGCAAGGTGTAGGGTGTGTACTGCAATGTCATTAAAATAAAAGTCTGGACTTGGTAGTCCCTTGAAGAATGAAATCAATATGACACCTGGATTTCCAGTCAAAGACTCTCCCTGGCAGCATTTTTTTTTTTTTGCATTTCTTTATGCCTCCTACATGCCCCGGATCTGCCATTTCCTTCAGGCAGCCATGATCCCCGACATCCACCTACTGTCCTCCCTTGGAACCCCCTACCTCAAATCGCAGCCAACCCTGGGGTAGCTCAGCGTAACCCTTCGCTGAGTGGGTCCCTCTCCTCCGAGGAGGACGGCACCAATAGGGCAGCCAGCACACTCTTTCTCTCAGCCCCAGGGCACTGCTGAGGCAGTCAGGCTCCTCGAGAGTTCTTCAGTGGTGTCGGCAGATCGTCTACCATCATCCTGGCCAATCAGGGATGTCTTTCCATTTTCTGGTTCCCAACATCGTGCTGCATCTAGTAGTGCTCCCGCTCTCCACCGGGGACTGCTACAGAGCAAGGCATCACCCTAACCCACCCCTGGAGAGGAAAGCAGTCCTGTGGACGCTCAATCCTCTCCCGCCGACTCGAGTCTGTTTCCAAACCCGGGTCACCAGTGTGGTTTGAGGTAAGGCACCAGTGCCTCAGCCCACTGCGCCACCAGGCCGGCGGCAGCATTCATCAGATACAGCTGGGTGGACATCTTCCGGAAAACGACAGGATGGCACATCTGGAAACTGCTGGGCTGATGTCATCTAGGAGATGGAACCTTGAAACAGGACAGGAAAACAGCGGATCTAAAGTCATCCAAAATCCCAGGTGATGAATCAGGACACAGCTGGGCTGGTGTCCTCTCTGGATATGATGTCATCTGGAAGGCCAGGAGATGGAATCTGGAAAGCCAGTACACTGCAAGACTGATGAATCTGGGGCACCTGGTTCCTAGAATGCCAGTCTGGTGGAACAACATAGGTACGGTAACGGCTGGATGGCAGCACTGATCTGTTTTCCACCTGGTTGGCACGGGCACAGTCACAGGAAATGGCCTGCATTGAGGGAAGTAACACAATGGATCAGGTGCAAGAATTATTACCCTGTCTGGGTGCTCATAATTCACACTGAACAAGGTTTCACGTCCCTTTCCATCCACGATCTGAACAGTGTCTATGAATAGTGTTCTGCCCACTTTCCATTGTCTGAATTTCTCTTGTAACACACTGTGCGGACACACCAACTTGCACCGGGATGCACATGTTTTGTGGCCTCTTCCACTATCCAGGATTTCCCGTTTCTTTCAATCTCCTCCCAGACTCTCCTAGGAAAAATAGGAAAGGATATCCCATAGTACTCATTCGCCTTCCTACGAACCAGTCTTTCCTCTTTACTACACTTGGTCAACTTGAGACCTCTGGCCTGGCTTGGGGACAGCCAGTTCTGGTTCTGCCAGCTACACATACTCAATGCAATGTAAAACGGATCTTTGACTTCTCCTTGTGGGGCAGGGCTGTGGAGTCACCAATCTCTCCTACTTTCTGCTCCTCCGAGGCAACAGCCCGAGGCTGTGGACCCTCACCTTCTTCATAAGGCCACATAGGTTCCCCATCTTCTTCCTCACTGAGGATCCGAGCCCAGGAGTGAGCAGTCGTCCTCAGTCTTGAGACTATCCACTCTCTGCTGGGCGCGGAGGTAGACACCTCCCATTCAAGAGTCTCTGTCATCTCATCTTCTCCGATTAAACTAAGGCTTGGCCCCTCTCCACACGGATCGGCTGATGCTCCCTCTGCACTGTCTCTCTGTGACCCGGGCTCGGATACATCAGTACTTTGCTCTGCCTGTAGATCTGCACCCTCTTGTTTCATGCCACACTCCACTGAGCTTCCTCCAACAGGGTCCACCCGGTGCTGTGTGCTGCCAACTGCAGATTCTTGAAGCTTTGTCCACGTGAAAGCCAAAAGAATCTTGGGTGCTTTGGTTAGGCCATGTTTCTCTAGGCATCCAGAACAGTGAAGAACTATGAAGATGTCCTTTCCAGCCTTTAAGCACATTATGCGCACACTAACTGGATATCCAGGAATCGCCACGAGGAGGCAAACGTCCCCCGTAGTAACATCTCTCAATATCTTTCAATCTGTTAACAACTTCTACTATTGTAGCCCTGGCATGATCCGGGTAATGGGCTGATCCCAAACCCATGACTCCAGAGAAAAAACAAAACTCACTATCTCAAGTCCCACTGTTGAAAAACGTTTACAAAATGGCTCCCCTGCTGCTGTGTTTACTTTACTACCCCACCCTGTAATGGTGGTGGCAGCACTCCTGCGCATCAACGTTCTGTTTCTCACTCAAACCACTGTGCATCTGATTTACACTCTCTACTGATAAAGTTCACTCAAACTGCTTAAACTGTACTGTCTGTACTTAGCACATTTATATGGTTTTTACTGGACTTTTTCATTCGCTGTAACTCACTGTTCTTTGCTTAAAAGTCCCTAAAGCCACAGGATTGCCTGTATTTCTTGTTGCATCTTTCATATAACCCAGTCTCTCACTTTGCTTTGAAAATTATACTGTTGCTGAACCTACAATTATGCTCACAGTCTCATGCTTAGAATTCCTGCTTAGCTTGATTAACTTGACACAGTCCTTCTTTGCAAAACAATCACACTGCTACACACAGATTCAGCTGGCTTTAGTTAAAATCACACACTGTTTAAGTGAGTACCAGCTTAAGAAACCATTCAATCAGTAGCTTGTTATTGCAATGGAAAATTCGGCCTACAGCCGGTCTTGGAGGCCTCTGGAATGAAGCGGGCTGGCAGTCCTGCCGATTGTCCCTCCGAACATCTCGCTTTCTTTCCAGATGACTGAAATGAGGATTGAGCCCAATTTTAAATGGAAAAGTCAGATTTTATCACTTTTATAACGTTTTCAGTCACCGCGATGCTTCTCCTGGCAAGCCAGTTCACACACTACTCTCTCTCTCCCTCTTGGACACTGTGCAGTCACTCTAGAGCTGACTTGGGGGCGGGACTGACTGCAGTCTCACCAATCACTCGACGCCATGCAAATGAGCCTCTTTCTTCTCATGCTTTTCTCCTCCACGGCGATCATCAAGCAGGCAAAATTTAAACTCCAAACCACACTTTTTTCTCCAACTGTGACTTCTCGGCAGGAGCACCATTTCAACCATTTTTCATGCCATTTCACTCAGTGACACACTCTGTCCATACACCAAGCACTTCCAACATCTAGGGCACAAACCTCTGTTTCCCACAGTTTTCCACACTTTTTCTTGTCACACATAACTTTAAAAAGCTGGCAAATATTATATTTGATGCAGGACAAGGAGCATACACAATCTGGCTTTACTGCTCCTTGGTAAGCTGGTGGCACAACTACAGCAGCACACTTAGATGGCAATTCTTCCAATTTTTTGGGCTACCTACTGCCAGACAGACAAAACACTAGCCACAATCTGAGCAAACCTTTCTGGTGTTTTCTCCCAAAATTCTAAAAGAAATCCTCAGTGGTGCCTCCATTTTGTAACCTGGTCTAACCTAGGGGCTGGCAAGGGTGCCTACATTTTGTACACCCACTACCTGGTTAGCCTAGGTTCAGGGAGAAAACATTCGTTCAGCATCAGGGCTAGGTTTGCACTGCTGGTCAGGGGCACCCAAGTAATTCCAGACACAGGATGCAATAACTGAAAATGTCCAAACCAGGAATGGGATTCTAAAGTGTGGCTTTTATTCACTGCAACACAATACAAAGCAAGATGGACCCCAATGGGGCTACACTCACTGGATATGCAGATCTATAGAGGTCAGAACACACCTTCTTCATCACACAACTCTCAGGTTCTGAACTCATCTGGGCTCACATGCCCAAACTGGTACTCTCACTCTTGGATTCCCTGGCATGGCATCTCAGCCAGCACTAGTACACTTTTCCATATGTCATGGAGTATTGGTGGTGGCTCCCTCGAGCACTCTAGCTCTAAAGGGAAAATCTCATCCTTAATCCCACGTCTGGGTACTTTCTGCAGACACTGGCCAAGTGCCTGGGAGAAAGCTAAGTTAGATTCTAGTAACCCCAGGTGACAGGGGGGTTACATAATTATTGATAATGTTGCATAGCAAGCTGTAACAAAAAAATTTGTACCCTGTACAGTTGTACGAGTCAAAATTATAGTAGTTTTGGCACTAAAAACATTTGTTTTGTTTTTGTTTACACCTGGTGGTGGAGGTTCCTTTTTTCCTGGATTACCTCCATGTAGTACCTTGCTCTTGGTGTATCACTTAAATTTGCATTTTTAGCAACAAAGCTATATTAATGATGTCATAAAAACAGCATCATCTAAGCCCAGAGGTGTTGCCCTGGAAACCAAACTTTAGAATGCTAAAGCTCAGACTCTATAGTGCGGGCAAGCTCTGTCTGGTGTTTTCACAACAGATATAGTTATCCGCTGAAGAGATCAGTAATTCCAGAGTCCTGTCCCAGTGGATATGTTTTACTTTTGGCTACCATTTCATTGCAAAGCATATTCAGTAAGCTACATTAGTTAAGCTTAGTGTTTTTATAGGTCAGGTTTTTTTTTTTTTTTTTTTACCAGTTTTGATGTAGTTCATGGAACTGAGAAACCCTTCACTGGTTCCATTTAGGTCTCCAGTCACAAGGCAAACAATTTTATAAAGTAATTTTATTTAAACAGGACATTATTTTTTGAAAAATAGTTGCCACATTTTGTTCAATACAACCACTAAAATACTTTTTGTGCCACTTCCTGTCCAAAAGGCATCACAAGAAACTTGCCTATTAATAACCTCAGTGGTTGTTTATGATTTACACCCTGGTGTTAAGCACCATTCTAGAACTGTGCGATGTACTTTATATCCTTCTCAGCCACAGAGCTCTAGAGTAGAACATGGTTGCATTGTACCAACAATGGAACTGCTGAGCAAGGGACTTGAACTTCATCGTACAGTTCTGAAGTGACACTACCTGCATGCGAATTAGAAACATGCACTTGGATAACTAACACTTCTATAGATGACACAGTAACAAACTGAATCAGTTTCTAAAGGGAAACATGACATACATGTTCTTCAAGTCATTCTCTTCCCTGTTACAAATCCAAATAGTCTTGATAAAGACAGACAATACAACTATTTATTACATAAACAAAGAGGGAGGCACCAGGTCATCAAACCTCTGTGAAGTCAATGAGAAACTGGAACCTGGCACGCTTGTATGCTGTACACCTTGCAAGGAGTGGACTGTACTAGCAGATTCAATCAGCAGGGATGGGACCTGTAAAACTTGTGGTCTCTGAGCCAAGAGGTTCCAAACTCAGTGTTTCAGAGATGGGGAATGCCAGCAGTAGATGTGTTCGTCTTATGAGAAAATAAAATGCCACCCCCCCCATCTCCCTATGTGGGGGCAGTTCCAAGGGACACCCTAGCTTCTTCCCTGGAAAAACAAGTTCCTGTATGTGTTTCCTCCCTTTCCACTAAAACAGTCCCAGACTATGCAAAACAGTCCTGGTTCTCACTGATGATGACAATGTTAGAGAATCCCAACAGATCCACCACGTAGACAGAACCTGCTAACACTAATCCAAGACAGGGTTTCGTAATTTTTTGTTCACAGTCCATTACAAATCTATACCAAACATTACAAACAGTGAAGAGAAAAAAAAGAGAACATAAAAATACAAACATACAATGATAAAACGATACAGCATTGCATGACTTAAAATAGAAAAAGTTAATAAGGTAGGCTGATGCACCCATAGCTCAGATGCCTTTATTTAAGAGCAAATTTTTTTGAGGATCAACTCTTAAGTGTAATCTTAAGAAAGACCGGTTACATAAGAACTTACCGTAACAGTAGGTCTTACAGAGAATCTTTCATCAAGCCACATCTTTGGAACTATAGCCACTAGGACCACAAAGAAACATTCTGCAAGCAGTGAGCCAGAGGTCACCCATGACATCAGCATCTATATAAATGTGGGCAGCCCCTCCTCTCCTCAGCTCCCTGCCAGAGATCATGCTTGGAGGACCTCCCTCTAGAGAACCAGGAGAGACCCCAGCACTCCACATACCAGGCGAGTCAGAGTGCTGAAAATATAGCAATGGAGTTAGCAGCACAAGTATCCTTTGTCAAAACCCCAAAGGGGAATGAGGATGGGGTGGCACGGCTTGATGAAAGATTCTCTCAAAGATCTACTGTTATGTAACTCTTATGTAACTGTTCTATCTTCTTCAAGGATATCTCATCAGACCACACCTTTTGAACGAGTCTCAAGCAGTACCAAAAGCTAACAGTCTGGACAGCTATAGGCTTATGACAGTAGGCCTTGCTGCCCATTTAGGCCAAACCCAGCTCATCTATGAAATACAATGTCCAGACTGTAGTACTTAGTGAAAGTGTGGACAGTACTCCAGGTAGCAGTTGCACAAATCTCTGCAGCAGAAACATTCTGAAAGCAAGCAACAGAAATGGCCATGCCTCTTATGGAATGACCAAACACCACATCAGGAAGTTCCTTACCATTCTTCCTGTAACAGAACGTAATACAATGTGCTAGCCATTTGTACAAGTACCGTTTAGTAAAAACTGGGGCACTCTCTTTCCCAGGTGCAAACTAAACAAAAAGCGAGGGCTTTCTGCAGTCCTTTGTATGGTGTATATAATACCCAAGTATTCTATGCACATCTAAGGTATGGAGCAATGCTTCCCCTGGACTGGCATGCTCTGGATAACACACCAGCAGGCTAGTTTGATTTAAAGTAAACTCAGACACCACCTTTGGGAGAAACTTAGGATTAGTATGCAAAGACACTATGTCTTTGTGGAAAATCAAATGAGGTTCACACATTAGAGTCTGTAGCTCTGAAATCATTTGAGCAGAAGTAATTGCAACTAAAATAATGTTTTCCAAGAGAGAAGACGTAAGCCATAAGTCATGGCTGGCTCAAAACGGAGCCAAAGTCAGCTTTTCTGAAATAAAATTCAGATCCCAAGTTAGGACTGGATTTTGAATAGGAGGCTTTATGTGTAAAATGCCTCTCAAGAATGTACGGGCTACCTCCAGCTGAGCCACCGTACAGCAATCCACAGCCACATGGAAAGCTGTTATGGAAGCCATGTGCGATCTGATTGTCTAAGTCCTCAAACAAATGCAGGTTATGGGAAGCAGCCAATAAGGCAAACCACTTCCATTTAATGGAATAAGTATGCTTGGTGGATAGTTTTCTAGCAGCCACCAGAATATGCGCCACTTTTTGTGAAACCCCAAAGCGAGCTATGGCTACAACTAGCCATGCGTGCAGATGTAGGGACTTCCAAGTCCAGGTGGACTAGGGTTCCTATGACAGTAGGCCCTTGCACAGGGGCAGAGGTACTGGCGTTGCCACTGGTAGCTGTTACAGCAGGGGATACTGTATCTGCCAAGGCCTAGGACGGCAATGAGTATTACAGTTGCCCCCTCCAGCTTCAGCTTGAGTAGTACTCCCTGAATTAACAGGAAGAGAAGAAAGGTATACAGAAACCTCCCTCTCCAGAGAGGCAACACATCTTACCCAGAAACTCCAGGCCCTGTAGCAAGCGAGCAGAAATGCATCAGTCTTGCGCTGCGTGGGGATGCAGAAAGTTCCAACTCTGGATGATCCCATTTTTCAAATAGGTAATTAACCACGGAGATCAGCAGTTCCCACTCATGCTTCCTGGACTGTGACCAGCTTAGTTCATCTACGAAGATGGTCTGGGTGCCTAGAACATGTACCGATAGCTCTAAACCATGTTCCACTGCCCAATACCAAACTCTCCCCTGCACAATGGGTAAGAATGAGTCCAGCCCCCTCTTGCTTGCCAATGTAATGCTTCACCACACTGACATTGTCCATGGATTAATTATCCATCTGTATTAGCAGAGGAGCTGGAAACAAGTGGTTCTGGAAGGCCTGGAATCCATATAGGACCACTCATTTTTCAGAACATTTACGTGCAAAGCCCACTCCACCTGGTTCGATGTGCCTTGTGTCTGCAGAGGTCCCAGGTGGGCTCACCATCCTGATCCCAAAGCATCTGAGGTGGGGAAAGCAGCAAGAATGGGACGCCTTTCAGCAGGTCACTGCGTTCCAGCCACCACTTGAGCACTTTGGGCAAGGCGGACATGACTAGAACCATCTGTTCTAGATCATCCATCAGCTGGTCACACTGGACTCTTAGGGTCTATTGTGGGACCTGCATGTGCAATTTGGCCAATGGTAAGGTAACAATGGCTGCCACCATGAGTCCCAGAATATGTAGGAATGTCCCTGCCGACATAATGGCTGTTGTGCACCAATTGTGCTTGGGCAATCAGGCAGTCTGTCCTGTCCAAAGGCAGGGCTGCTGAACCCTGAGTCGTATCCAGAACTGCCCCTAGGTACTTGGCAGGGCATCAGTACAGACTAAGATATGCTGAGAGCCACCTCCAGAGCATCGAATACCTGTCTGGTTTGAGCTAAGGGTTGGAGCAGTTGGGCCCTGGAATGGCTTTTAATAGTGAGTCATCCAGATAAGGGAAAACATATAGGCCTTCCCTGCTAAGGGCTGCTGCCACCACAGGCAAGCATTTGGTAAAGATGTGTGGCACAGAAGATAAGCCAAAGGGCAACACTCTGAATTAATGCTCCCCCATAAACAGGAATCTCAGGTATTTTCTGTGAGATTTCCAGATTTTGAAATGGAGGTACACATCCTTCATATCCAAGGAGCAAATCCAGTCCCCTGTTTGTAACAGGGGAAGGAGACCCTGCAGAGCAACCATCCAGGACTTCTTGTATTCTGTGAACAAGTCTAGATTCCCTAGATCCAGAATAGACCTCAATTCCCCTGTCCACTTTGGGATGATGAAGCATCTGGAATAAAAACCTGTGTTCCTCTGTTCTAGAGGCATAGGTTCAATGGCCTGTATTTGCAGCAGTCTCCTAATTTTCATCTAGCAACACACACATGCTCTGGTGAGTATATTGTCACTACTGGTGGATGATCAGGAGGGTTGCCCAGAAGCTCCAGAGCATGACCCTTTTCTATGATCTCCAGAACTCATGCATCTGTAGTCACCTCCCTCCATTGGTCCAAGTGGAGAGACAGGCAAACCCCTACAGCCACCTCTGAAGGTAAAGGTGATTGAGGGTGTATAAGGAATCATGCTAAGCCACTAGGGGCAGAGCCACCGGCTCCACTACTCCTAGGTGCTTTTGAGTGGGTATCTGGGGTTGTGGTGGGGACTGGCAAGGCCCCTGCACCTTTGCCCCATCCCTGCCATCGGTAGGCCAGGTGCTGCCTTCTGACCACAGCTGGGCAAAAGGTACCCATGCTCCTACCTGTGTTGGGTATGGTATAGGGAGTGCACAGATTCCAGAGTCTTGCCCCAGGATAGAAAATCTTTCAAAACTTCTACCCGATTACCAATTTCTGCCCTCTGAATGGAGCATTAAGAACTGCTTGCTGCACATCAGGGACTAAACCTGCTACTCTGAGCCAAGAGTAATGCCTCAGGCAGATACCAGAGGCCACAGCCCTGCCAGAGGCATCAGAAATATCATATGCCGTGCAGAGCAAATGCTTCCCCTATCAGCACCAACAGTATCATTAACTCCTGCTTGGTAGACCCCTCAGGCAAGGCCTGTACAGCAGCCTTAGACTTCCTCCAGAGGGTATTCTGATACTTCCTCATATTAGCCTGGTAATTAGCAATACATAGGCCCAATGAGGCAGAGGCATATGAATGCTTGCCTATAATGTCCAGCTTCCTGGATTCTTTTTCAACTGGTAGGGAGCTCAGGTGCTTAGGTGCCCTGGACCTGTCATGGGCAGCTGTGATAACCACTGAGTCAGTCTCACGCTGGCTGGCATTAAAAGGCTTCCCAGAGGGGGCAGAATACATTTTGTCTGCCCTCCTAGACACAGCTGGTATACTGTTTGACCTATACCAGGCTGCGGAAGTAGCATCCTGCATGGCTGGAAACGGGAGGAACCACAGAAGGGGGGGGGCTCTGGCATCTGCAAAAACTCCAGCAGGTTCTTTCTGGTAGAATCCTGCTCCTCTAAACTTGAATCCCATGGCAGCTTGTATTTGCTGCACCATGGTGAAGAATATGGGCTCGTTTGGAGGTGATCTAGGAGTGTTCACTACGGAGTCCTCACTACAGGAAGAGACTGTGGAACTGGTGCCATGTTAATACTAACTCTCAGCATAGTCTTCCTCCTCCTCCTCATCTTCCTGCGCTGTAAGATCAGGATTGTATTCATACTCTTCAACTGTATTATCAACAGGAAGTAAGGACCGTGCCGGCAACTGCTAGAGAGGTCTGTGTGTCAAGGGAGTACCAGATAGTCCCCCTCAATCGAGATGGCCCGCTGCCACCTTTTGAGGGGATTGTCCCCAGAGGGACTTTTGGTAGCAGTAGACTTTTCTGGTGTGAGTGCTGCATGTAGGATTGGCATGGATGAGGCGGTGGCGGCCTATAATGGGGCAGTTGCCAAGACACACAATGCCATCGCACCAGTTCGTATATAACCCAGGTATGCTTGCTTGAGACCCCCATGGTTTGATAGAGCTCTCAAGGAGACTGGGGTCGCAAGTTGGAGCATTGTTAAGCAGAGGACCTGGTCCATGGAGGACAGACTGAGATATCATTATAATGACTATCAAGGGACAATCAACCATAAGAAGGCAGAGTTCCTGTCCAGGGAGATTGCTGCTGGGAGAAACAGACCAGCTCAGCTATTTCGGACTGTGGACAGACTGTTGCGTCCAGTCTGTCTACAACTGAAAAGCACATTTTCAATCACACTGTGTGAAGAGTTTGCTCTGTTTTTAGACAGGGTGTCCTCCATTCAGGCAGGTATCTCCCCAGCAGGACAAGATTTGTCCTGCAGTGGTCGGCCTGGCTGGAGCAGAGGCACTCCTACCGTCTAGGAATTTCTACAGGTAGAGGTGGCTGAGGTCACTGAGGTAATCTCGAAGCTGCAGCCCACATGTTGTGAACTGAATCCTGGCCCGACTGGTCTCCTAGTGGGAGGGGCAGAGGCCATTGGTCCAGTGTTCGCTCTCAAAGGGGTGTTTCCCCGACACCTTGAAGGAGGCATTGGTGAAGCCTCTTCTGAAGAAATCACCACTCAACCCTGAAGTCCTGTTGAATTGTAGACCTATCTCCAACCTCCCATTTTTATTTATTTATTTGTATTTCGGATGACACCTTTGAGCCGAGGGCTCTTTTACAAAGGTTCCACATCAAGACAATAAGGTACAAAACATAACATGATCATTACAATGGAACTTACAAAAAAAAGACAGATAAGATTACAATAATAGCAGCCAAAGGCATTGTCAAGGAATTGTGTTGTGAGTTAATTATACAGTACAAGTCATAGGCAGCTTAGTGAAGCTTTGTTAGGAGTGGGTTAGTGGAAAAAGAGAAAGAAGAGTGGTGGTGAGGGGGTGGTATGGGAGGGAGAGAGAGAGGCAGGAGGGGAGAAATGGGAAGGGCATTGCGTTGGGTATGTGGTAGATGGGAAACATCAAGGGAGGAGGAAAGGGGGATGAAAAGGAGACAGATTCATCCTATACCCAGTAATGGGGGGGTAGGAGAGGAGGAGGAGGAGCTGAGGCAGTGAGGAGGGATGCTTGAGGGTAGTCTGCCTGGAGGGGATTATAAGAAGCAATCACAGAAGGCACTAGCCACGAGGTGTTGACGCAGTTTACACTTAAAAGCACCAATCATGGCAATGTTGGAGATTTCTGTAGGTAGCAAGTTGAACCAGGTGGAGGCTCTGACAAGGTAAGAACGCTTGAGCTTGAGAGGTCCGACAGCGAGGTATTGTAAAGGTTAGGACTGTCCGATCTTTCTAGTTAGGCAGCGACACGCTATGGGTCAATATTGATTGGACTCTAGGGGTATAAGGCCCAGTGATGTCTTCTTAGCTAGGATGCAGGTCTGGTACTTTAGCCTGCCGGATAGCTGGAGCCAGTTAGCCTGCTCGTAAATGTCACACGTGTGAGAAAGGCGGGCAGCTGAAATAAGGAGTCTACATGCCTTATTAAGGGCTACAGCTGTGCGCCGGAGTGCAGTATCAGTAGCAGATCCATAGATAACAAGCCCACAGTCAATAGTTGAGATAACAGAGCTCTGGATAGCGAGGTTCAAGGCTTCAGCCATTAGGCAATGTTTATGCTTGTATAGTAGCCCTATACGGGAGTTCACAGTTTTAGCGATATTGTCAATGTGTTTGGTACATGAGAGGGAGCAGTCAAGGGTCAGGCCCAGATATTTAAACATATCCACCTGCTCAAGAGTGATGCCTTCGTGGTTGTTAATTATGAGCTCATGGTCCTTGTACTTGTGGGATTCCATGGAACAACATTGTTTTAGTTTTTTTGTGGTTAAGGATGAGTTTATGTGAGCAAAACCAGTCTTCCACTTCTGTGAAACTTTTCTGTAGTTGAGACTGAAGGGAGGTGGGGTCGGTGTGGCAAGTGAAGATTACTGCATCATCTGTATACAGTAACATTCTGTCATGGCAGGAGGCAGGGAGATTGTTCAGGAATATGCTGAATAACAAGGGACCCAGGATAGAACCTTGGGGTACTCCAGAGTGGATTGGTAGAGATGACGAGAGGAATTCACCAATCCTGACCTGTTGGGTCCGGTTACTGAGGTAGCTTTGAAACCAGAGGGTAGTTTCACTTGAAAGACCAAGGAGGGATAATTGTTTGAGGAGAATGGAGTGATTGACAGTGTCAAATGCCTTAGTCAGGTCAATAAAAGAGGCACCGACCAACTGGCCCTGATCAAGTGCATGATGGATGTGTGTGGTGAATTCGAGGAGTGCCGTGGTAGTGCTGTGCCCTTTGCGGAAGCCATGCTGCTGGGAACATTGCAGGCTGTATTTTACAAGGTACTCCGTAAGCTGATCAGCCACTAATCATTCCAAGGCTTTGGATAGAGGAGGGAGGATGGATATAGGCCTGTAGTTGTTCGTGAGAGTCTTGTCACCACTTTTATGGACTGGAGCCACCACTGCCAGTTTCCACTTTTGGGGGAACTGGGAGAGCATGAGGGAACGGTTGAGGATTTTGGTTAGTGGGAGCAGGACTTCGTCAATGGTGAGGGCGAGAAGTTTCATATCCAGTGAATCGCCACTGACCCTAGACTTTCCAAGTACTTTAAGAATGTGTTTTTTAGCTAGGCTTTCTGGGATTGCTTTGAAATGGAAAGGAGGGTGCCCTGGTGGCAAACCTGAACTAACAGGAGCTGGGTTGACTGTGGTGGGATCAAAAAAGTTAGGGGGTAGCACATGACTAAGGTCAGCAAAAGTGATGTTAAATGCGTTGGCAATGATTACATGGTCAAGAGTGATGGTACCATCTATGTTCAACATTGTGGGTGTTGTTTTGGGATCCTTTCCAGTCACTTCAGCAAGGTTACGCCAGAATTTACTCCTGTCATTCCAGGTGCTGGCTAAGGCGTTCCTGTAATAGTTAGCCTTCTTATGGCGGATTGCTCTGGTACATGCATTCCTTGCTGTTTTGTAGGCCTGGATATCAGTCTGGGTGCCAGTAGCCTTAGCACGATACCACAGCTGGTCTCTTTTTAGGAAAGGTTGTTGAGAAAGTGGTGGCTCTGTGGCTTGAGGCGCACCTCTTGGCCTTTGACATCTATGAGCCATTCCAGTTTCAGAGCTAGGCATAGCAGAGACGGCGCTAGTTCAGGTGCAAAATCACCTTGTCAGGGCGAGG
Source organism: Neoceratodus forsteri (assembly GCA_016271365.2). Taxonomy (NCBI): domain Eukaryota; kingdom Metazoa; phylum Chordata; order Ceratodontiformes; family Ceratodontidae; genus Neoceratodus; species Neoceratodus forsteri. The sequence continues at coordinate 22,607,013 of JADMNL010000032.1, read as the reverse complement.
GATAGAGGAGAATGGTAAATTCTCGTCCTTCTAGATCTCTCATCAGCAATTGACACCATGGACTACACCGTGCTTTTGAATCACCTGAAGAGTGTAGATGGACTCACCAAAACAGTCATTCAATGGTTTGAGACTAATCTCTCAGACAGAAGGCAACCTGTGGTGATGGGGAATTTCTCCTCCTCCTCCTCCTCGAAGCCAGTCATGTGGAGTTCCTCAAGGTTCAATCCTTTCACCAATGCCGTTTGCGGTGTACATGCTGCCCCTGAGTGAGCTCATTAAGACAGTACAGTCAGGGTTTCCACTGCTATGCAGACATACCCTGCTGCACGTCATTTGCCTCTGGAACAGAGGGCACTGTTGAAGTTCTTAATAAATGTCTGGCCGAGATTCAGGACTGGACGTCCTCTGCCTGAGGCTGAACCCCAACAAGATGGGGGTGCTGTGATTGAGCCTGGATACTGGTGTGATGGGGATTTGGTAAAAGTGTGCAGAAAAAGAAAAAGTTCCAGACTGCGCTTGAGAAGGAGGGGAGTCACAACAGCAGGGCCGGCAGCCCAAAAACACTTAAACCAAGTTGTGCTCCAAAGTGTAGTAGAAACCACAGAACTGCAATTGTAAACTTGAATAAGAGTTTAATCGACCATGTGAGAGCCCCTAGCGCCTCAACAAAAAGTGCCTTCCAGGAAGCATGTTACATCCTGCTTTTCAACTGGTTTTATAATCAAAAACAAGTAGTGACATCACAATAAGAAAACAACAACCACCTATTAAATACATATATAAATATATATAAAAGATTTCTATGTGTAATCAATAAATATTACAATATTTGTGATTTGATATCACACATAATTATTCTTTGAACTACCACACAAAGCCATTGCAGTGATGCAGGGGCACGGGCATACCAGCAAACCTAACCAAGAGGTCCAGAAAGTAAAAATCCGAGAATACAGTACACATTAGAGTTTCATTTTAAAAAAAGGACACTGCTGTAATGTACTCTGCATACACACACACACACACACACACACACACACACACACACACACGAGATATTCCAATCGCTCATCCCCGAGACATGCTGACAGCATTATGAAAAAGAGTAGGAAATTTGAGCAGCAAGCAGCAGAGCATGACAGAAGTGTGAGAGTGACAGAGAATTCAGGTAGGCACAGGTGCAACGGAGAGTGAAGGCAACAGCATATGCCAGTCTGTTTCTCTGCGTTCCACACTCTTAAGTGTATTCCTTACCTCTCTACCTGTCTGACACTCCAACAGTTTGCTCTATTCACTTCAGGTTTGTTGTAGCGATGTGGCAAAGAACCCGCTAAGCTGTGCCGCTCAAAGTCAGTGGGGGTTGGGGGGGGAGTGGCTAAAATCTGATTTAAGTGTGTGACTGTGAGGCAGGAAGTGCAGTTCACACCTATTCAGGTGAAACAAGGGATAAAGGAGAATTAGGAAGTCATTAAGCGAATAGCAGAAAGGCAAGTCAGGGCACATCTGTCAGGCAGAATTAGTCTCACTAAAGCAGCAGGCAGAGTAAAAGGCATTCCAATTAAACACTGCCAAATGCTATTAGTTTCTCTCACACACACACAAAAAAACAAACAAAAAAACACTGATTCTCAGCAAGACATCCCGCATAAGCACATTTCACTGAAACTGGTATGGACTATATTTCTAAATGAAGAAGATTACATTTTTTATTCTCAATGTCACAGAAAAAAACACTGTAAACTTGTCAGTTTAACAGATTATTTGGCACATTTAGAAGCCCAAAAGTCATCTACCATGAATGTGCATTTGTCAGTCATTTTCTGCTCCCAAATTGGTTCATGAGATTTTTCAAAGACCCCTACCTACCCCCAAAAAAAGTGATTTAAGTCTGGTCTTGTCACAACTGATGAATCTCCCTTTTGAGCCCATGTTTTCTTTGGACCTCAAATTTTATGGCACACTGAAACTCAATCTTTCACAGATGCACACTCTCTATATGCTGGTTGTCCAGGCTCCAGCATTCCAACAGAATAATAAGCTTTAGCTTCTGCTGAAGACAGCTGTCATCAGGACAGTGCTGCCAGCTAAATACAATGGATAAGACCTAAAGATTTTTTTTGTCAAAGTTTTTATCTGAATACAATTCATACAACAATAGAAATATTAGCATAACAGCACCATTTATTTTACAAAGTTTAAGGTCTGATTTATACATATTTGCTCCTCTTGCAATCTGCGTTCTGGTACAAACTAGTTAATTTTCTATCTCTGCATGGTTTCAGCCTTGCAGTTAAGATAGAATGCTCCTGCTTGCTTTTCTGGAGCACTATAGGCTTTTTCCTACGCCACAGTGACAGTGGACAAGCATTTATTGTTGGTCAGCTCTCAACAACTGTGGTTGGCGATGAAGTGCTTCTACCCAGCATGACAGCACTTTCTGTTCTTCTGTTCACAACTGTAAGCAATGTACATTACAATGTAACGTAAAGGTTTACTGGCTCTCAATGACTGACCTCAGTGGCTTTACTGTGGTGCCTTTTTCTGGTCTCATGTCAGTCAGAACGAAAAAAAAAAAAAAATTTACTGTACCCACAGCCGTCATAAAGTGCCAAAATGTGACTGCTGTTTGCCTAAGACAGGCATTTAGAGTGCACAAGTGTTTAGGCACAGATTGACTGGTTTAACTGGGACTTAGCCAGGTGTTCTGTCCTAAGACCCCAAAAGAAGGAAGGTAAACCCTATCAGTTTCAGCCTCTATGCCTAGTTCCCAAGAGTGGTTCCCTGTTAAAAAGGTTACACATATCTCTTTAAAAATGTCAGCTGAAACAACTTCCCTTGAGGGCAAGTCTAAAATAGAGTCTACAAAGAAGCCCACAAAACACCACAAATCTTCAGCTCAGGAACACTGAGATAACAAGCATTTGTCAATGCCAAACATATTTGCATGTATGCTGTTACAAGCTAGAACAGCAGCATCTAGAGGCTACAGCCAGACTTTTCTTACCTCAAGTAGCCACTGCCTTGGGAAAACAGGGGTCCACCAGACTAAGGTGTATAGTTTCCCATATTCAAAGTCGGCCATGTGCACTGTGCAGACTGGGACGCTGTGCAGCAATAAGCACATGGATGACTCAGGGGCAGTATTCAGACAATGCATACACTCCGAATGGAGCGAACTGTCAGAATATGGAGCTCTCTTGGCACAGCGCATAGTTAGTATGCACTGTGCTGACAATGCCCCAGACTCAATATGGGCCACAGGAGCCCAATGAAGATAGTGCAGCCCAGAAATGGCTAGTGCCAGGGCTCCTGTGGCCATATTGAGCCCTAACATGCTAATTAGCCCACTAGGCATGCAAGGCACTATGGTCTATTTGCATGCCTATTATGGGCTCGTTAACGTGAGTGGGCCACCTGAGTGCCCATTCTGTAACTGTCTTGAATATTCCTCACTGTATGGTGGTCCCCATTCCTCCAATGCCTGCCCTGTAACTGTCTTGAATATTCCTTGCCGTGTAGTGGTCCCCATCCCCCAATGCCTGCCCTCATCTCCCCAATCGACTGTCCTGCATGTGTCTGGAATATTCCTGGTGGTCTAATGCCCCCAATAAGGACATCAGACCTTCTCTGGACCTGCCTCAGGACCCTCCTCCCCACACCTCCTCCCCTTGTTTCAATCACCTAATCTAAACTATGGCAACAGTGAAAGTGACTAGTGCAGCCCTCCTCTCACCACCTCAACTGGCTAGTGTCTGTTAGTGAGGACAGTGAGTACTGTAGAAAAGTCAGTCAGTGAGCTACCAAGTACTGTAGAAACAGCTATTTGTACAATACTCGAGATTGCTTACTGATGATCAGACGTGGGCCAGCAGAGGTGGTGAGTAGAGAGTTGTGCTGTTTGCTGTCACTACTGCCGTAGTTCAGCTTATGACTTCAGCAAGGAGGGGGAGTAGGATCCTGAGTGGGCGAGTTGGGAGGGGGGTCATATACCCTTCACAGGGGTTGGGGAGCCACCAGAAATATTCCAGACAGCTACAGGACTAATCTTCCCCAGTATAATAAGTTTCTAGCATTTACAGACAGCCTGCAAATGACTTATGAAGCTAGCCTTTTTTTTTTTTTCCCTCTTTATTTATGCCCTTCATCTCTGGTACCTGGACCCCCACTGCCACTTACCAGGCAGCCATCCCTCAACTGCCCCAGAGGCAAAGTAACCTCCCTGGTGGGGTAGGAAGGGTGGCAGGACTCCCTCCAACAGGATATGTAGTTTTGGCTGTATAACGGAACAGCTTGGTCATGGCTGGGGGATCAAATATACCAGGGCTGCTTAGCTTCTGGTGATAGGGGCAGAGATTTTCATACCCACCACGTAAGTGTGCATGCCTAAGCATGCCACACAGTGATATCCACAGGTACCCCTTCCCTAAGTGGTCCTGCAGCTGCACTACCACAAGTGGTAGTGCTGTGGTGGAGAAAGCAGCCCACCCTCCCCAGAGGAGGAGAGTATCCTTTGGGATGCTTGAGCCTCCTACCCATTTGCTCCCGAACCAGTCACTGGCTTTGTGAGCAGTAGCGCTACTGCTCTATAGACAGGCTAGACAGAACAAGCAGATTTTGAGTTTGTTTTCACAGAAGCTGGTAAAACATGGAGAACATGTGCAAAGCTGTCCACAATCCCTAGAGTAACACAGAGAAGAGAAGATAAAGTAGCAGGAACAGCTGCAAAGGGAAACCAGCAAGCAAAAAGCCACCAGAAAGTATAAGGGCTCGAGTTAGAGATTGCCAACAACTAAGATATCAAACGAGTGACCAAAACAGCATGAACAGGGCTGATGAAGAAAGCATAAACAGCTGCAGTGGCAACAGCCTCTGGAGCAAAACAGAGTACAGTAGCCAAAGCAGTGGCTGGAATGATAAGGCAAGCCAGGTGATGCCCAGCAAGCAGAAAGCAACAGATCCCAGCAGAAGGGCCTGAGCACTGACCAAGCAACTGACCAGGTATCAGACAGGCAAAGTGTCAGGAGTCGATGACAAGCACAGCTACAGTAAAGAAGGCAACTAGTTTTGGAACAAAAACAGAACAGAACCAAATAACAGCAAGAGTATCAACGAGCCAGGCAGTAAACAGCAAGCAAAGAGCTACAGTACTGTAAAAATATCCAAGCACACAGTCAGCAACCAACTGTGGTGTTATGACAGGTGGAGTGGTGGGAGCACGTGATGAGAACGTCGACAGAAAAAAAGGCAACAGTCCCTGGAGGAAACAGAACAGAACCAAAGACATCAGCATGAACACCTATGCAGCAAAGTCCGACAACCAGCAAGTAGGGAGCAATGGGAGAGCACTAGGACTCGAGCCAGCAACCAACTGTGGTGACATAATGGTAACCAAAGCAGCTGTAGCAGATAATATCGATAGGCAGAGAAGGCATTAGTCTCATAAAAGACAGACAGCACAGCCTTAGAGAGTCACAGGAACCGTCTTGAATATTCTTAATGGTGTTGACAAGACAGAGCCGGGCAATGACCAAAGAGCTACGGCCAGCAAGAGGACCCATGCCCAATTCCAGCAACCAACATTTACATCACAAAACAGACCGACAATAGCATCAGAGGATATGGCCAGAACTTATTCTAGGAGAAAGCTGATGTTGCAGCGCTAGGACCCAAAGGAAAATAGCATCAACAGCAGGCAGACAGATTTTCACCAGAAACACACTGAACAATGCTGAAGCAGCTGCGCTAGTCCCAAACATGTGATGGAGGCTGGGTCAGAAGAGCGGCAGGGAGCTCAGTACAGAAGAAAACATTACTTACCATAGTAATCTTGTTTCTTCCAAGGAAATCTTACTGTAGTATAGTCTCACCATAGGACTGCCCGAGCCAAAATGGTTAACAGAACCTATGCTAATAGTGGAATGTTAGGCTCAAGCTCTGTTTTCAAACCACTGTCCCTGGTTGCACTTCCTGCAACCGTCCGATTCTTACAAAGCCTGCAGGAGATAAACATACTAGTTAACTAATCTAATCTAACCAACAACAAATCAATCCCCTTTTAGGGTAAACACCTCTTAAACAAACAGAGGGCATCTCCTAAGACTCAAGTTGACAGGCGCCAAGAAAGTATTAGGTACCTACAGGTTTCCAACATCAGTTGTACAGACACATGCAGTTCCTGTAGGTCCTTGCAGGGAGTATGGGTGGGAGTTCAGAATACAGTAAGATTCCTTGGAAGAAACAAGATTACTATAGCAAGTAATGTTTCTTCGAGCCCCAGGTAATCTTACTGTATTCTGACAAATGCAGACTACCCCAGTGCCTTTGGAGGTGGGCAGAGAATCTATTTGGGAAACAAGCTCTGCAGGACTGCTGTGCCAAACCTGGCATCACACCTAGCCTGGGCGTTCAGGCAAGTGTTTGGTAAAAGTGTGCAGAAAAAGGAAAAAGTTCCAGACTGCGCTCAAGAAGGAGGGGAGTCACAATAGCAGGGACGGCAGCCCCAAAACCTTAACAACAAACCAAGCTGTGCTCTAAAGTGTAGTAGAAACCACAGAACTGCAATTGTAAACTTGAATAAGAGTTTAATTGACCATGTGAGAGCCCCAAGCGCCTCGGCAAAAAGTGCCTTCCAGGGAGCATGTTACATTCTGCTCTTCAACTGGTTTTATAAATCAAAAACAAGTAGTGACATCATAATAAGAAAACAACAATCACCTATTATATATATAAAAATAAGATTTTCTATGTGTAATCAAATATTACAATATCTGTGATGATTTGATATCACACAATTATTCTTTGAACTATCATACAACGCCAAAGCTTATCAGAAAAGAAGAAAAATGCTAAATATCTAAATTTTAATGCTGCAAAAAGCAATTGCAAAATGAAGTAAAATAAAATAGAACATACACAAGCAGCATACATTTCTCATGATCTTGCAAGAATCAAAAATTTTGAATAGTCTCCTTAAAGGGACACACTATAACTATAGACACTATGCTTACATTGAGGAGATTTACTGCACTGTGAATATTATAGTCTAGATTTACTACTAAACTTACAAATAACTCGCTTAGAGACAGAAGAGCTTTGATAGAAATCAGAAATAGCGGCAGCCATGTGAACCGGAAATAATTTTTCATTCGGGGCCATCGATTCCAGAAAAGGAGAAATTACTGAATACCTAAAATAAAAAAAGGAAAAAGAAAAACATGAATCATTCAGTTATATACTGAATATCAATAATTTTATATCCTATCTAAATCACTCTAGAGTCATCTAAAAGACACAAGAGTGTCTGAAAGCATAACTGACTTACAAAGTTACTCATTACATTACCTTCTATATTTCAAAAAGGGTTTAAGGTCCCATCTCTCATTGAGGCCTAATGGTCTCACAGGTTCTCCTTTAAAAATCCAAGCACTTTCTCTCTGAAGCAATAGATTTGGTCCACCCCCCTGGGGCATTCTACATGTTCTGTCCCCATGAACTTGAAACTATTTATGTTGGACTTATGAGCTGAAGAAAGTGTCTCCCTACTGCTGTATCTGTCTTATTAATAATAAAACACGCTCCTGTATGCGTTCTTTTAATGGTCTTATAGTTTTACCTATGTAATACAGGTTACAACTACACTATAAGATGTAAACTAAAAATGTGGTGGTACAAGTGATGACGTTTTTATATTTATTTCAAGCCCATTTGGTAATAAGAGTCCTTTTCCAGTATTCATATATTGACACACATTACACCTTTTACATCTATGGTTGCCTGCTGGTTTAATTGGCAACCAAGTATTTATAGGTGATTGTTTCTTAAAAAACTGACTCTGTACAAGCTTGTCTTGGAGATTAGAAGTTCTTCTAAAGGTAATCCTGAGGGTGTCTGATGCTATTTCCCTTAAATTAGGGTCAGCTTTTAATAAATCCCAGGAAGTCCAAACCACATTGTCTACTTCTCCTGATACTGCATTATATTCCAGGGAGCATGTGATTCTATTAGCTTCTCTTTCTTTAGTTTTCTTTCTTAGCAATTATTGTGTTTTGCCTGCAACTCTTTCCAAGGCTTTGGTCAATACTACGTTAGAATAACCCCTTTCCCTAAATCTTGTCATATGTTCTTCAGCCTGAAGTTGGTATTCTGAATCAGTACAATTTCTTCTGATTCTTAATAGCTGTCCATAAGGAATTACATGTTTAAGTTTGCAAGGTGATAACTATCATTCCTCAAAAGAGAATTGGTAGATGTGTTTTTCTAAAGCCTTTGGTACTTACAGTGGCGTGAAAAGTATTTGCCCCTTCCTGATTTTCACTATTATTGCATATTTGTCACACTGGATGTTTTCAGGTCTTTAGACAAAATATAATATTAGATAAAGGGAACCTGAGTGGACAAATAACACTTTTTTTTACTTATTTCATTTATTTAATGAAAAAGTTAACCAACACCAACTGGCACTGTGTGAAAAGTAATTGCCCCTAGTTAAATCAACCCAATTAAAGGGATAATTACAGTCAGCTGATTGAACACAGCCAGGCTTGATTACAGCCAGCCCTGCTCAATATAAACCTCACTTATTTTGGCCGCTACCATCAGAGTCACATTGCCAGCACAAAGATTCAACAAGCACATTATGCCATGATCAAAGGAAGTTCCTGAAAAGATCAGAAAAACATTTTGTTGCCTTCATCAGACTGGAAAGGGTTACAAAGCTATTTCTAAGGCTCTGGGACTCCATCAAACCACAGTGAGAGCCATAATCTCCAAATGGAGAACACTTGGAACAGTAGTGAACCTTCCCAGGAGTGGGCGGCCTGCCAAAATTACTCCAAGGGCGCAGTGTAAAATCATCCAAGAAGTCTCAAAGGATCCTAAAACAAAATCCAAAGAACTGCAGGCTTTCTGCCTCAGCTAAGGTCAGTGTTCATGACTCCACAATCAGAAAGAGACTGGGCAAAAATGGGCTTCATGTGAGAGTAGCAAGGCAGAAACCACTGCTAACCAAGAAGAACATAAATGCTCATCTCTCATTTGCCAAGAAGCACCTGGATGATCCACAAGCCTTTTGGGAAAATGTTCTATGGACAGATGAGTCCAAAGTGGAACTTTTGGACAACATGGATCCCATAATGTCTCACAGAAAGCAAACACAGCATTCCACAGTAAGAACACCATACCAACAGTCAAACATGGTGGTGGTAGTGTGATGGTGGGGATGCTTGTTGCCTAAGGACCTGGATGACTTGCCATAATTAAAGAAACCATGAATTCTGCTCTGTACCAGAAAATTCTTAAGGAGAATGTCCAGTCATCCTTCCGTCAGCTGAAGCTGAAGCTTAGTTGGGTCATGCAGCAAGACAATGATCCAAAACACAAAAGCAAGTCCACATCAGAATGGCTAAAAAGAAGTAAAATTAAAGTTTTGGAGTGGCCTAGTCAAAGTCCAGACTTAAACCCAATAGAGATGCTGTGGCAGGACCTGAAACGAGCAGTTCATGCTCGAAACCTACCAAATGTTACTGAATTAAAGCAGTTCTATGAGGAAGGGTGGGTTAAAATTCCTCCACAGAGATGTGAAAGACTGATATTGAATTATAGGAAGTGTTTGGTTGCAGTCATTGCAGCTAAATATGGCGTAACCAGTTATTAAGTGTAAGGGGCAATTACTTTTCACACAGTGCCAATTGGTGTTGGTTAACTTTTTTTCATTAAATAAGTGAAATAAAAAAAAAGTGTTATTTGTTCACTCAGGTTCCCTTTATCTAATATTACATTTTGTCTAAAGACCTGAAAACATCCAGTGTGACAAATATGCAATAAAGAGAAAATCAGGAAGGGGCAAATACTTTTCACGCCACTGTATTTCCCTGTCATGTCATTACCACTAAGAGACATGTCAAGGAAGTCGATTTTGTTTCATGCATATTAAATGTAAATCTGAGGTTAAGTGTATTATTATTCAACCAGTTAATAAATTCCTGAGCCTTACTTGGTCCTCCTTCCAGACACATAGACAACCATCTATGTATCGTCCCCATTTAATTATGTTCTCAAAAATGGGTTCATATTTTGTTGAGCAAATATCCTGTCCCCATAACTCCAAAATAAACTTGCATAACAGGGTGCCATAGATGCACCCACTGCCGCTCCACATATTTGAATGTAAAAATCATTGTTAAACTCAAAATAACTATGATGTAACACAAAATCCAAAGCTTTAATCAGGAATGTTACCGGGGCACCTGTGTTCTGTCTTTTCTAAAAGTATTTGGCAGATCTAATGCCATCAGACTGACATATGGGAGTGCAGAGGGTTCAACATCTATACATATCCATATATATTCAGGTTGCCAATTAACCTGTCAATTTCTGGATTATGTCACTTGTATCTCTAATGTAGGATGATAACGACATCATACTGTACTGTAAAAACAAATCAATACACTCAGACAGATGTTCTGTTAAAGAGCCTGCCCCAGAAACTATAGGTCTCTCTGGTGGGTCTAACATATCTTTATGAACCTTTGGTATGCAATACAGTGTGGGGACAACAGGGAAAGTACAGTTACATAAGGACTTACCGTAACAGTAGATCTTCGAGAGAGGCTCTTGCAGTAGGTAATTACATATAGGACTGACGCCAGCATATGGCATTAGATCTGCCAAATACTTTTAAGAAAAAGATGAACACAGGTGCCCCCGTAACATTCCTGATTAAAGCTTTGGATTTTGTGTTACATCATAGTTATTTTGAGTTTAACAATGATTTTTACATTCAAATATGTGGAGCGGCAGTGGGTGCATCTATGGCACCCTGTTATGCAAGTTTATTTTTGGAGTTATGGGGACAGGAGTATTTGCTCAACCAAAATATGAACCCATTTTTTGAGAACATAATTAAATGGGGACGATACATAGATGGTTGTCTATGTGTCTGGAAGGGAGGACCAAGTAAGGCTCAGGAATTTATTAACTGGTTGAATAATAATACACTTAACCTCAGATTTAGATTTAAAATGCATGAAACAGAAATCGACTTCCTTGACATGTCTCTTAGTGGTAATCACATGACGGGGGAAAATAAGTACCAAAGGCTTTAGAAAAAACACATCTACCAATTCTCTTTGGAGGAATGATAGTTCTCAACCTGCTAAACTTAAAAATTGAATTCCTTATGGACAGCTATTAAGAATCAGAAGAAATTGTACTGATGATTCAGAATACCAGCTTCAGGCTGAAGAACTTATGACAAGATTTAGGGAAAGGGGTTACTCTTAACGTAGTATTGACTAAAGCCTTGGAAAGAGTTGCAGGCAAAACACAAGAAATGCTAAGAGTAGGCAACGTGGTTTGGACTTCCTGGGATTTATTAAAAGCTGACCTAATTTAAGGGAAATATCAGACGCCCCAAGATAACCTTTAGAAGAACTTAATCTCCAAGACAAGCTTGTACAGAGTCAGTTTTTTAAGAAACAATCACCTATAAATACTTGGTTGCCAATTAAACCAGCAGGCAACCATAGATGTAAAAGGTGTAATGTGTGTCAATATATGAATACTGGAAAAGAACTCATATTACCAAATGGGCTTGAAATAAATATAAAAACGTTATCACTTGTACCACCACATTTTTAGTTTACATCTTATGGTGTAGTTGTAACCTATAGTTTTACCTATGTAATATAAGACCATTAAAAGAACGCATACAAGAGCATGTTCGTTGTATTATTAATGATGGATACAGCAATAGGGAGACACTTTCTTCAGAGTCATAATTCCAACATAAATAATTTGAAGTTCATGGGGACAGAACATGTAGAATGCCCCACTGGATGGGGGAATAGACCAAATCTATTGCTTCAGACAGAAAGTGCTTGGATTTTTAAGGGAGAAACTTGAGACCATTAGGCCTCAATGAGAGATGGGACCTTAAACCCTTTTTGAAATATAGAAGGTAATGTAATGAGTAACTTTGTAAGTCAGTTATGCTTTCACTCTTGTGTCTTTTTGATGACTCTAGAGTGATTTAGATGGAATATAAAATTATTGATATTATGTATATAACTGAATGATTTAGATAGAATGTAAAATGAGCGTTTTACATAATTCATTGATTTTATGTATATAACTGAATGATACATTTTTTCTTTTTCCTTTTTGTATTTTAGGTGTTCAATAATTTCTCCTTTTCTGGAATCGATGGCCTCGAATGAAAAATTATTTCCAGTTCACATGGCCTGCTGCTATTTCTGATTTCTATCAAAGCTCTTCTGTCTCTAAGCGAGTTATTTTGTAAGTTTAGTAGTAAATCTAGACTATAATATTCACAATGCAGTAAATCTCAATGTAAGCACAGTGTCTCCCTTTAAAACTTTTGATTCTTGCAAGATCATGAGAAATGCATGCTGCTTGTGTACGCTTTATTTTATTTTGCAATTGCTTTTCACAGCATTAAGATTTAGATATTTAGTATTTTTTCCTTTTCTGATAAGCTTTGGCATTGTATGGTAGTTCGAAGAATAATTATGTGTGATATCAAATCATCACAAATTGTGGTAATATTTATTGATTATACACAGGAAATCTTAGTGTTTTGATTGTTTTCTTATTATGATGTCACTACTTGTTTTTGACTATAAAACCAGTTGAAAAGCAGGATGTAACATGCCCCTGGAAGACACTTTTTGCTGAGGTGCTAGGGGCTCTCACATGGTCAATTAAACTCTCATTCAAGTTTACAATTGCAGCTCTGTGGTTTCTACTACACTCTGGAGCGCAACTTGGTTTGTTTGGTAAAAGTGTGGACTGTTTTCCAGGTAGCTACTTTGCAGAGTTCCAGCAAAGGGATATCTCTAGAAGCTGCTATTGACACAGCTGTTCCTCTGATGGAGTGGGCCCTGTGGGGCTTGCTTGCCCACTTTGGCATAACAGAAGTGGAAACATGCCACGATCTATCATGCTATGGGCCTTTTCGTGGCTGGTTTACCTTTTCTTAACTTCCCCATAGGTGAAGAAGAGTTGGGTCCTATCCCCTCTGTGGTCTTTTGTATGCTCCAGGTAGTAGCCGATAGCTCTTTTTACATCCAGGCTATGCAGTCTACATTACCCTGAAAAAGAAGAATGGCTAGCGAAAGAGACTGGTAGTGAAATGGACTGACAGATGGAAGTCTGACACCACCTTAGGGAGAAACTGGTTATTGGTCCTAATGACTACCATGTCCCTGTGGAATGCTATATAGTCAGTCTCCACAGACAAAGCCTGGATCTCACTAATCTTCCTGGCCAAAGTGCAACTAGAAACACAGTTTTCCAAGTTACATACTTGAGATCAGCTGAAGTCATAGGCTCAAAAGGTGGCTGCATGAGCTGTGCAATGCATATGTTCAGGTCTCACACTGGAATGGGAGCTCTATGTGGGGGGTGCAAGTGTAGCAACCCTTTAAAGAACTTCCTGAAAACTGGATTTGAGGCCAGAGAGGATGCTTTGCCTACTGACAGGTAAGCTGAAACAGCTGCCAAGTGCACTTTCAGTGTGGATGGTCTCAGACCAAGGGAATGAAGGTGCGTTAGGTAATCCAGTATCACTGGCAAACCCCTGAGTGTGGTCCAGATTCTTGTTCCGACACCAAATGGAGAATCTTTTCCACTTGGATGTGCGAGTCTTCCTAGTGGAAGGTTTTCTAGAAACCCTAAGGACCTCCATGACCTCGTCAGAGAGGTGCAAATTAGCATACTCTAGGTCCTCAAGAGCCAGGACTTGAGCCTGAGAGACTGAAGGTTGGGGTACAGGATCCTGCCCTGGGAAGAAGTCAGCAAGTTGTGCTTCCTGGTTAGGCTGACTGATTTGGCAACCGATGGTGCCAGAACCAGAGAATTCCATGGCTGCCTGGCTCAGTCTGGAGCAATGAGGACCACTGTAGCCAGCTGGGATCTGAGCATGTTCAAGACCATTAGCAACAATGGAAATTTGGGGGTGGGACATACAGAAACTTCCCTGTCCACTCCAGGATCAGTGCATCCAGTGGGATTCAGTCCCTCACTGGAGGCCTGCAACAAAATTGAGGAAGCTGGTAGTTGTCTGGGGCTGCAAAGAGGTCTACCTCTGGAGTGCCCCACCTTCTGAACACAGTCTGTAACACCTGCTTGTTCTGGGACCACTCATGGTGGTTCAAATTGATCCTGCTAAGAGCATCTGCCAGAACATTGTCCTTCCCTGGCAGGTGGAATGCAGACAAGGAAATTCCAAGGAATATGCCAGACCCCAGATCTCCATGGCTTCTGTGCATAAGGGGCTAACCTTGTGCCTCCTGCTTGTTGATTTAGTACATTGTGGTTGTGTCTGTCCTGACCTGCACCACCGTTCCCTGTAGCATGCTGGCGAATGCCTGAAGTGCCAGGAAGACTGCTCTGAGCTCTAGCAGGTTGATGTGAAACAATGACTCCTGTTTGAGCCACGTGGCGCGAGTAGTGTGCTCCTCCAGATGAGCACCCCAATGCAATAGGGAAGCATCCATGGTCAGCACCAGAGAAGGGTTCTCCTGCAGGAAAGGAACCTCTTTCCTGAGCTTGTCTATGTCCAGCCACCACTAAAGCGCTTGCAGGAGTGTTTGTGTGATTGGCACCAGCTTTGATAGGGAATCCCTGTTTTGCTGCCAGTGTAGTTTGAGGCGATACTGTATATCTCTCATTTGGAACCTTGCCCCCGACACTGTTGCTGCTGAGGCTGCCATATGGCCCAGCAGCTGTAGGAAGTGCCTTGCAGCTTCAGGCTTTGAAGCCTGAAAGTACTTGCCAGCTGTACCAGACTGTTTGCTCTTGTCTGGGGCAGAAAATCCTTTCCTCTCACTGAATCCGGTTCAGCTCCTATAACCTCCAGAAGCTGTACTGGCTATAACACTGACTTTTAGGCGACTAGGAACCCCAATGAATGTAGCAGTTCCTGTGAAATTACCAGAGACTCCCTTATTTGTTGAGGGGATTGCCCTACGACTAGCCAGTCATCCAAGTAAGGGAAGGCTACCACCACTCCGTCTCCCGAGGTGTGCCACAACCACAGCCAAGCATTTTGTGAACACCCTTGGAGGAGAAGTAAGTTCGAAAGGCATTGCCTTGAACTGGTAATGGCCAAATGGCAGTCTGAACCGGAGGAATTTTCTGCGAGACTGCCTTATGGGGATGTGAAAATATGCATCCTTTAAATCTAGAGATGCTAACCAATCCCCTTGCCTTAAGGTTGGAAGGATTGTTGTCAGGGTCACCATTTTGAACTTTGGCTTTGCCAGATGCCTGTTCAGGTGCTTGAGATCCAAATACGGGTTGTCACTCCGTTTTCTTCATTTTGAGGAAGCAGCTTGAATACAGACCCTTTCCTCTCTGTGCAAGAGGAAATGGTTCTACTGCTCCTAGAGATAGAAAATTTAATACTTCCCCTTCTAGTAACACCATTTCTGATGGGGCGGAGGGTCTCAAGATCCTTGCTCTCAGCTTTGGTCTGAGCTTGAAGCAGAGTGCCAATCCTTAGTCCACTACCTCCAGAACCCACTTGTGTGTGGTGATGGACTGCCATTTCTGGCTGTAGTGGGCCAGCCTGCCCCCTATCTGGGTTGGGGAGGTGACTGGAGCAGATATCTCAGGGAGCCCGCTTAGGTTGGGATGCTGTTTGAATGCTGGGGCTAGTCTGGTTGCTGCCTCTTCTGCCATTGTTATTGGGGTAGGCCTGAGGTTGGAAGAATGGCCTATACCGACCCCTGCCTTGCTGCTTTTGGGGAGTAGAAGCCCTTCTCAGCTGCAGCACTTTTATATGCTGTCTTATAATCATCCATCTTTTTCATGCAGGCCTCCATCTGTTCACCAAACATAGATATGCTCACAGGCAAAGGCCAAAGCCTTGGACTCTGTATCCTGGGTCAGGTTAGTAGTCCCGAGCCAGACAAACCTCCTGAGTGACACAGAAGAAGCCATTTGTCTGGCTGCAGTGTCACTGTTGTCCACAGTCAGCCTAAACTGGGCTTCTGAAGCCTCTACCCCTCTCTCTGAGTTTCCTCCAAATCAGCCGCCATGGGGGCTAGAACAGATTTAGTGATCATCAGTGTTCCACAATATTCTCTGATACTGGCTATATAAGCCATGTATGAGGCCTGCCAGATGATCAGAGAGGATCCCAGATACACATTCTTAGCAATGGAATCCATCCTCCTTGAATCTCTGTCTGGGGGGTGAGATGCCAGGGGGATGCCTGCCTTAGCACAGGCAGCAGCCTGCACCACTCCCTCATGGCTGAGGTGCCCGAATAGGAACTCTGTTCCACCCTTAGCCACCCAATACTTTTCATCCACCTTTCTATCAACCGGTGGCACAGAAGTAGGGTCTGCAAGATCTTGTTAACCTGTTTCTTCAGGGATTTATGAATGGGCAGTAACAGCCTTTTAGAGACTGGCACATCCATCACTTCCATGTAGTCCTGCTTTCTTCCTCGCATGCCGACTCCTGGGTAGGAAGATCAAGGGACTGGGCTACTTGTTTAATAAAGGCAAAGTGAGAGGTATAATCCCTCATTACCCTTGTCAGGGAGTCGGCATGATGAGGGTCTGGGAAACATCCGTTCAAACAGTTCCCAGTACCCTCCTCTTCCCTCATGTTCTTCTCATAAAGGCTCCTCTGTGTTCCAAGGAACCAGGAACCAGGTAGTGTGAGACGCTGCCACTCTCATCCAGAACCGGAGTACTCGGTTGAAGTGCTTGATAATTCCGATTGCATCTGCCATCTCCTCAGTGTTTGGAACCAACACAGTGTTCGGTTGCAGTTCGACCGGGCCATGCGCTTCTTCTTTTTCTCTTTCCTGCAGTTGCAGGTTTAGCGGCTGTGTCCGAGAATGTTTTTAGGTGAGGAACCATCACCCTGGTCAGAGGGTTGTTCCCCAGTTTGTTTTGGCTAGTAGCCGGTTTGTCCTGAGCTGGGTCAGCTGCCTTATGGACATCTTCTCCACAGTCGCTTAAGTCACCTCTCAAGCATCGACTGAGGGAAGTTCTTACAAATTACACAGTCCTCCTTGAGGTGATTAAAACACACAAATTAAATGAGGATCTGCTTTGGTGAATGGTTCCCACACTCTGTACAATGTTGGAAACCTGTGGGACCCATTAATTTCTTGGTCTGTGACATTATCTATTAAACCAATGAACTGAAAATTAACTTGGTAGTTTAGTTAAATTTACATTTTTTTAAAGTATACCACCTTACCAGATGGTAGAAAAAACTGAATGAGACCTTAAACTGCAACAAACAGTAATGGTTCCTTCTCAGTTAAAAGAACCAAAAGCGAACCACAAACTCACAAAAAATTCACTATAATCTAGACTAAGTCTACCTGTGAACCAAGGACAGTGCTTCAAAAATCGAAACAAACAGACTTCGAAAAAACTGAGACCAATACATTCCTTCAAAGTGAAGGAGACTCTCCAGAGACATCTTACTGAGGCAAGCAGAGAAAAGAATCTGACGGCTGCAGAAGTGTAACCAGGGACAGTGGTTTGAAAACCAAGCTTGAGCCTAACAATCCACTACTAGCATAGGTTCCATTAACTATTTCAGCTCTGGAGCAGTCCTATGGTAAGGCCATACTGCATTTGTCAGAATACAAGATTTCCTGGGCTTGATGCAGGCCCATGTTGCCTGGAATTGTATTAAAAAAAAAACCACAAGAAAAACAACAAGCATCGACTACTACAAATACAAATGTTATTTAAGGAATAAGCCATGACCAGGTGTGCATTAGAGGATTTTAATGCCCACCCCCAGGGGCATGCTAAGACATGAGACCAAAGGCAGAGTGTCCTTACACCCTTGAGAAGTGTATTAAATCCTTTAATGCACACCCTGGAGTGGGTTATCACACATAAAATGAGCCAACATCACAAAATAATTAGTTTGAGTCACTCTGATCGGATTAAAACTTCCTTAATATTTTCAAACAAATGCATATTCAAACTTTAAAAAAAAACAGAAAAAGTCCTTATGAAAGGGCAACTTATCCACATCATTTCTAAAATGTCTCCCAAGAAGCATGGTCAATCATTACCTACCCCACATTGAATGCTTCTAATATTTTTAGTAGTCACAATTTTGTATTGGAAGGGATAGCATTTTGGCTCGTGGAGTCATTCTTATGAATCCTTCCACTTCCTAGATACTTCAGTCTGCAATCCTTCCAGCTATCTTGTTTGTGATGTCACTATGTGGATAGCAGGGCATGATATATAGACATGAATAGGGCTGTTTTCAAGTAAAATGTTGGTAGTTTAGATGGCCATTTGGAACAAATCAAGGCTACTGTTTAACAAGGACCTTGTTGGTTAAGCCATGATTTGTTCGACGATATCTAAGCCTGGAATTTGCTGATAACCCTATTCAGGTCTATGGAGCTGCAATTCACACTATCCATACAGTGACATCACAAGACCATTAAGCACTGGTGGATCACCACAGAAGGTACCAGGAAGTGGAACGGATCAGCATGGCTTGGCTTTCACGGAGTCAATATATGATCCTTCCTTCCTAAAATGGGGCACATATAAAATGAAATTGTGCACCATAGGAGTCTGAGCCACATAGGTCTGTCCTGCAGTACCTAACTAGTTGCTCTCTAAATGCATAAATAGCATATTTCAGCAATAGATTAACTAGTACTTTGTAGTAAAAGTATTTATTGGTAGTGTAGTTAAAATATATATTTTCTCTAACATGTAAATTTTCTTGTAGATGAACGAACATCTGTAATTTTGTAAAATGAGCAGTGTTTAAAACTTTACTTTCATTACACTGTAGTAATGCTTCATTGAAGGCAACATTCTCTAGTTTTGTTTTTTACTTATGCTGTAGGATTGAGGTAAAAGGTTAGTAAGAAAAAAAAATGTTATCTTGCATTTCACATCAGTACAAGTGCTGTCTCCTAAAGGAAATGTGTTCAAAACTTTAAATGCCAGATTGATTTTTTTTTTTGGTGGGGTTATAGATTTCACCTGAAAACACCCATACTGTATGTGATTCAAGTGTACGTGCTTTTATAAACTTTAGAAATGTGAGCAGTTTGGGTCTTCCTCCAAAACTGGAAGACTAAACTGTCCCCCCAACACCTTTTCTCTTTATAAAGTATTATTGCCTACCTTTTTCATCTTTTTTTTTTTTTTAAATTACTATTTACTCCTCCTCCCCAGCCTGCCACCTCCGACCTTCCAGAGTGAGGACAACTGGACATCCACTGCCGGAACCCTCCCAAAGCAGACCCCTAGGCCCCATGGGTCACTGGATTACCCCAGTGCGCGGCAGGCGGGGACTCAGACCCCGTAACTTACATTTCGTTGGTCTGAGGTCTGCTGGGCGGGCACAGGCAAATCGTGGGCATGGTCCTTCCATCTTCCCGGATGAGGCAGGCTTGTTTCCATGTTTTCTCCCTCCCCGAGCAGCAAGTAACCTCCCCCGACGTCATGACGTGCGCGCCGACGTCCATGCTGCTCAATGGCGGCCCATCCCCAAATGGAGCTTGCAGTTCCTCGAGCCTCCGCTGAGGTCATGCAATGTCAGGCATCGGTAAATCCCTCCCGGAGAGGTGAACTGTCATTGACGCTCCAGCCTATCTCCCCGGCCCGGCCCACCCCACGACTCGAGTCCGCCTCCCAAACCCGGTCGCTGCGGTGGCGCTCCAGCGCCACCACCGGCCGGGCTCCTGTTTGTTTTTTGTGTTTTTCCCCCACATTCAAGATATGGAATACATGGATTCAAATTCTGCTCAGTTCAACCAGTAGAATGTTCCTCTCCTAACACACTGTACACTCACGCCTCTTCTAGAGCCGCAGACTCAATTATCTCACTGTCAGGGCAAGCAGAAGAGATTTCCCTGATAAGCGGGTAAAGACAGAACAGTTGTTTATAGTTTACTTGAAGGGACACTGTCAACCTGTTTTTCATATTATTTCTAGTTAAAAACCAACATTTTATAATTCTCTAAAATTCACTGATGTTGCTGTTTGTGTCTCCTTGTTTAGCAGAACTGAAATACATGCTAATGTATATTTATAGACAACCTTGTTTTGTTTACAATCCTGGATCTGTTCTTAATGTATACATACTGAGCATTAGAAACACCCCCAAACAGTGCAGTTACTCATGATTCATTAGGCTCATTTCCTTCCACTGCATCACAAGGGGCTAGACTGTGTTTTGGGTGTTCCCAAGTCCAGGAATGATGCAGCTGGAGTGGATCAAGAAATGTAAAAATTGTTTTTGTGTGGTAACACCAGTATAATGGTCAGTCTGTTTTTCACTTTTTTAAAGAAAAAGTCAGAATCAAAGTACCAGCTACATCAACAATTTTTACAGAATGTTGGCAATCATAAAATATGTTTTTCAAACCAATGGACACTGAGACCTAAGGGGGTTGACACTGTTCCTCCAATGTCTACTGTTTGTTTATGTGTGCAAGGAGAGTGTGATGATCAGGAAACAACATTTAATTAGCTTTCTTTTTTAGCAAAGGTAGTTTTATGTTTAGGGCCTTTTTTTGTATATAGAAAACAGTGTAAATGTAGCAGCCATGTCTGTGATGGAAGATCAGTTCTGGTTGCAGGGGGACTGATGGAAGATAGTTCTGGTTGTAGGACAAGGACTGATTTGCTCATTGTGTGGTGTGGTTTAGGACCAGGATGACTGTGCATTTATAGAGATTTAATGCACAGTCACATGATATGTTTTGACCAATGAGACTTCTTTATTTTGGATGCCCATTTTATAATGAAATTTAAAAAGCACTGAGGACAAACCGTACATCAATGAAATCTGTGAAAGGTCTTTCTTCAGTCAGACATGAAGCCAGCTGCATAAACAAACGGAGGAGGTATAGGCCCCACAATATATGAGCGACAATGATTTACTTCATCATGGCTGGTTCCAGCTAGACATTTTTCAAATGGTCCAACCAGACGGCTTATAGTTGCAAAGGTGTGGCTCTATGGAAGCAGAGGTCCTCAAAGATCCTTCTATACTGAACTGATGGACTTTCCAGGTGCACAGTTAATATCAAATCACAGTAGAACTTCAAATAGCATTCTCGACAACCAGCACACTATTAGTATGTGACCACTACAAGGTCCCAGCTCTTGAACCTCCATTAAAACACAACATCCACCATGCAAATGTAAGTACACCATTAGTGGTAAACCATGGCTGGTATTCACAAGTTGTTTTTATTGCCTGTGCCAGGTCAATGGTCTCAAGCCAGTGCCTTGAACAAGCTTTGGCTGCCTATTACTTTTGTGTGCGATTAAAATTCCTGTGGACGCAATAAAACAACTGCATGTCCAATGATACTGGCGGGGGATTAACACATTACTTCTTCATTAAGGCAGAAGCTCCCGCCAAATGTTTATGATTTCCTATACTCTTTCTTCTCTGATACAATGTCCGCAAGATTACTTACATACCCATATGGTGCAAGGTTATAGTGCTCTGCTGAACTTGTCAGATAAACGGTTTTCATTATCAAGCAAACCCACACTGCAACATGAAATAACAGAGCAGATAAATTACATGCTAATTGCTTTGGTTAGGTATGTGTGTACTTACCATTTGAACTTTGGGCGGGATAACCCCATATCAAGTAACCAATGTATTAAAAACACTGCGGACACCTGTTAGGAAACTGAAAAACATAATTAGACACACTTCAGCTTGAACTTTATTTCTTTTACAGACTTCTCCTCCCGGTTATTTGTAAGGGCATTTGCATGAACAGAGGATATTTTATCCCTCATAGAAACACATAATTTGACGGCAGATAAGGACTGCTTGGCCCACCCAGTCTGCCCAATTCCCTACCTGGTGGATAAGCTGCAGATTCTAGTTAAACAGCATACTTCCTCCTGTCCTCCACTAGAATTGCCTTATGCCTGTCCCATGCATTCTTGAATTCTCCACTGTTCCTGACTCCACAACCTCCTCAGGAAGGCTGTCCCATGCATCCACAACTCTGTGAAAAATACTTTCTAACATTACCTCTGAGCCATCCCCCTTCAAATTGTGCCCCTTGCTCTTGTGCATCTCTTCTTCTGAAAGGTACTACCCACTTGTACCTTGTTAATTCCCTTGAGATACTTGAAAGTTTCTATCATGTCCCCCCCTCTCTCTCTCCTTTCCTCAAGGGTATACAATATTAAGCTGCTTTAGTCTCTCCTCATATGTCTTCTGGTGCAGACTGTGCACCATTTTGGTTGCCCTCCTTTAAACGGCGTCCACTCCATCCATGTCTTTGCAGAGATGGGGTCTCCAGAATTGCACGCAGTACTCCAGATGGGGTCTCAATGTCCGCAGAGAAGGATAACAACTTCCTGTTTTCTACTGTTGATGCCTCTCTCTATGCATCCCCGTGTCCCCCAGCCTCCTTACTGCCTTATCACATTGCTTGCCCGCCTTTAGGTCATCTGATATAATTACTCCTAGGTCTCTTTCGATTTTTGTTATTAACTTACCTCCACTGTGTACTCTTCCCGTGGGTTTTTGTTTCCCAGATGCATTACCATGCACTTTGCACTGAATCTGAGCTGCCACGTATTTGACCATTCCACCAACCTTGCCAAGTCCCTTTCCATTCTTTCCACCCCACCTTGTGTATCAACCCTGTTGCAGATCTTTGTGCCATCTGCAAAAAGGCATACCTTTCCATCCAGGTGCTCTCCAATGTCACTTACAAAGATATTAAAGAGGACTGGTCCCAGGACTGAACCCTGCGGTACCCCGCTAGTTACCCTCCTTTCTTCACTGTGGACTCCATTTATTATTTTTGCGTCCTGTTGTCCAGCCAATTTTTTATCCAGGCTACCACCTTGGCACCCAATTCAAGGCTCGCTAACCGTGTTACTAGTTCTACCCTTAGTTCTTTTAGTATTCTTGGGTGAATCCCATCAGGCCCCATTGCTTTGTCCACCCTCAGTTAAGAGTTCTTTCAAAACCCTTTCTTCTGTGAGTGGACTGGTATCGACCCCCCCCCATTCAGAGTTTCTCCCTTGTTTGGTTTAGGCACCTCCCCTCTCATCTGTTGTGAATACTGAGCAGAAATATTCATTCAGTATCCCTGCTTTTTCACTGTCACCCTCTGCCCACATTCCTTCCCCTCTATTAAGTCTCTGTATCTCTCCCTTGGTCTTTCTTCGCTCCATAATGTACCTACAAAATGTTTTATCCCCCCTTCTTAACAGAGTTGGCCATCTTTTCCTCAGTTTGTGCCTTTGTTATTCCGACTGCCTTCCCTGCCTCCTCCTGCTTTAATTGATAAAGTTCTCTGTCCTTCCTTATATTTCCTGAAAGCTATCATTTTCTCCTTAACCGTCCCTGCCACCTCTTTTGAGAACCATAGTGGGTTTTTTCCTTCATTTTATTGATTTGCTTCACACAAAGGCTTGTTGCCTCCAAGATGGCTGTTTTGATTATTCCCCCGCCCCTCCTTTTGCCCATTTGCTAGTGCTTTCCTAAGGCACTCTCTCATTTCCCCAAAGTCAGCCTTCCTAAAGTCCAATACTCTTGTTTTTGTATGGCTTGATTCTATGGCAGTGTTTATTGTGAACCACACTGTTTGGTGGTCACTTGTTCCCAGATGGCTACCCACTTCTAAAATCAGATCCTTTCTCCTTCCCCATTTGACAGTACCAGGTCTAAGATTGCTCCCTCCTGAGTGGGTTCCAACACTAGCTGTCTGAGGCATGCCTCCTGTAGGGCATCGAGAATGACCCTGCTCTTGGATGTGCCTGCAGCAAAGGTGCTCCACTTAACATCTGGCATATTCAGGTCCCCCATCAACAATATCTCCCCTTTTCCTGCCATTTTAAAGATGCCTTCTATCACTTCCTTGTCCATTTCCTCCCCCGAGATGGGGGGGGGGGTCTGTACACAACCCCCATGCAGATTGTGGTGCCATTTCCTGTCTCCAGGGTGACCCATAGTGACTTAACTTCCTGTTTACTCTCTAGTTCTGTTGCTTTAATCCCTTCCCTTATATAGCTGCTACTCCTCCTCTTTTACCCACCTTGTCCCTCCTGTAGACTGTGTATCCTGGTATGCTGACTTCCCATTCATGGTTCTCTGTGTACCATATTTCAGTGATTGCCACAATATCCAGGCATCCCTCTTTCATTAAGGCCACTAGTTCAGGGAGCTTGTTGCACAGACTATGGGCATTAGTACTCATCACCTTCCATTTATTTTTTATGGCCTTATCCCTTTTAGCCCCATCCCTGTCCTTAACATCTTTTTCTGCATTTATCCCTGTCCTTCTCCCTACTAACGTCTCTGCCTTGGTGGTTACCTCTCTAACTACTGCGCTTTGTGGGGGGAGGCTGGGATTTCCCCTGCTCCTTTTCAGTGCCTCCCCCCCTTGGCTAGTTTAAATGGTTGCCAATGAAGCATTTAAACCTGTCACCTAGGATCCTGGATACCCCCTGGACAGATGTAGACCATCACGCCAGTATAAGCCTGCATCCCTCCAGGTGGCTCTCCAGTCCTCAATGAAGCCAAAACCCTGAGTTCCACACCAGTTTTTCAACCATTCATTGAATCCCATTGTGCGGAATACCCTAGCATCATCCTTGCCATAGACAAGCAGCACCTCCGAGAAGGTTACCATTACATGCTACTTGTTTAAGACCCTCCCCAACCCCACAAACTCCTCTTGCACCACTCTGATCCGTTTACAGCCAGGTCATTTGCCCCTAGGTGGACAATGACATCCAGCTCCCTCCCTCGTGCAGCTGCTCAGAGATACTGAGGCTTAGCTTCCTGTCCCTCTAAGCCATGGTGCCAGGCAGGCACCTTACCTCCCAATCCCCTTCCTCCCCGTCTACCCCCCTAATGACTGAGTTCCCCCACCAGGAGTTGTTTCCTTCCCCTGTGGGGTCTCACCCTCAGAGTTCCACTGTCCCAGAAACTTATTCAGCACTTTAATTCATAACCTCTGTTGTGACATCACAATCTGTTTCCATGGGAATGATCGTGATGTTATAAGCAGAGTACTGCAACATCAGATGGGGAATAAGCAAAAGGAAAATGAACTTGAATAAAACATATCCCATTTTCATGGAAATTATCACCAGCAATAAATAATGGAGAGGAGACATACAGAACATAAAATATAAGCTGAATTTTGTCTAAAATTTTCAAAGTGTTCCTATTAGTGTCAGCTGCTTTTTAAAATGAATAAATTATTAGAATGGGTTACAGTCTTAACTGTTCAACTCTGAATTACGTTTAAAAAAAAACCCGATAGAACATGCACAATAACAAAGCACACATTGCAAGCACTGCTGCAGACCATGCTTTCCACCCTCCTACCACTTCTTTTAAACCAAAAGCATTAGACAAAACATAGAACTGAATCTGAGTGAAAACATCCAACAAAGACTAAAGATATCTTCAAGAAATAACCAAACGCATGAGTAAAGAAAGGTCAGCAATTACGAATATGTAAACAACTCGATCCTGAGCTTCCATGTACTGCTAACCTTTAATTAAACTGATGTCACTATGTATCAGTGCACTTTTGTCACTGCTGCTTCTCAGAGTTCTTACAGCCACAGTATACCATGGAAAGAAGTATGAAGTCACATTAGTCATGGCAGTTTTCCTTCTGCTAAAAGCCACACCTGTTACTTCATGGCATTAAGACAATTCTATCATCATTACTGTAGTCTCCTTAAAGGGACACGTCAACCCTTTTGCATATTTCTAGTTGAAACCCACATATTATTGCTTACCTTCTCTAAAATTCATTTATGCTGCCGTTTTTTTTAATCAGTTTCCTTTCTTAACAGAACTGAAATGCATACTAATGGTGCAGTGCTATCCTACCATGTTTTGTTTTCAATCCTTGATCAACTCTCACTGCATACTTCCTGAACATTACGAACACCCCCAAACACTGCAGTCATTCTGCATCATGAGTGACTAGACTGTGTTGTGGGTGTTCCCAAGTCTAGGAAAGATGCAGTGGAAGTTGATCAAGGAATGTAAACAAACACGTTATTTTTGTGGGGGGGGGCGCGCGATAGATTTCATCTGAAAACACCCATATGATTCAAATGTATAGTGTGGTGGTTAGCTCGTTTTTCACTTTTAAAAAGGTAAACAAAAAATCAGAATCAAACAACCTGCTACATCAGCAATCTTTACAGAATGTAAACAATCATAAAATGTGCTTTTTTAAAACTAGGGACACTGAGGCCCGAGAGGGTCAAGTGTCCCTTGAAAGGAGAAATGCATTTGGAAGTGGATTTTTATTACTGGTTCCAATTCTATTATCGTTCCATCTCTATAGGCTTTGTCATTATCCTAGTGGGCGTTTCTGATTTACACACAGGTAGTTAAACTACATCATACAGTTACATGGTATTATGTCCCTGCTCAGCTCTTCCATTGTTGGCAGAATGCAAGCATGTTCTCCTATAGAATACTGTGGTAGAGGACATAAACTATATCCTAGAGTTCTAAACTGCCACTTAATATCAGAGTGCAAATCAACCACCACTGAGGTTACTAACAGGCCAGAAATAAATGGAATAACACAGTTTCTACTGGGGAGAAATTACTTAAGAGGTTCAGTGCAATTCTTTAATGTAAAGGCCAGCAGGAGGCTGTGAAATTGTCTATTTGGTTGTTCTCAGTTTCAAGGGTAGGAGCTGTGATTCTATCCACTGCTGAACCTGGGTGGCCCAGGGAAACAGCATGGTGCAGCTGCTTACATTTGGGGGGGGGGGGCGCTTCTGACATCACACTGAGATTAATCGTGACTCACCTTCAGACATTCTTCAAGAAAAAAAAACATGCAAGTGCATAGATGAAATCAGTCTCTGCATTCAATGTCTTCAGCTTCCTGCACATATGTAGATAATGGATTCTGCTGCCCTGTCTGCCTCTTGCCAGTGCCCTATGTAAGGGCACTCATGAGTTGTTGTAGGACTGGAGTGGGCAATGGATGTAAGACTGAAGGGAAAAATAGTCAATTTGCTCATCCTACTGAAACAGCTTTTCATAAGGGACAGACAGCACAAATAATCAAATTACATGACATAATCTGAACGTTGCAGGTCATAGATCAGGATGGGTCAACATTTAGAATAAAAAGAACTATTTTTAAACTTAAATAGCCATTGATTACCACTACATGGTAACAGTAGCAATATAAAATGTAAGCTGCCAGAGGTCTTCAATACCAATTCATATTTACAATCATATTTTAAGCACTGCATTACACATATCTGTAAGGCTTCAAAACAACTTGTAGCTCAGAATTTTTTTTTTTAAACAAACTTCCGTTTCACTAGATCAGTCTACTTCTGTCTATATAAAGGAGGATCTGGTTGCCAGTGTGACTTGGTATCTATAACTCAAACCAGGCGGATTAAGCACTCCAAGCAGACAGGTCCAGTGAAAAGGATGTTTAATTAAAAATAAACTGCCCTGTGCTAGATGCTTACGGATTGCCATCCCAGTTTCTCTGCTTATAAAGTGGCAGTGAGAAAAAACATGATTAGTTAAACCACAATCTCACCATGCAGTAAGATCTGTGTTACTGCATGGTTGCTGTCAAATAGCAGTTGTCAACATCTAATTCAGACATTCTTCAGCCTAAAAGAGAGACATATTATAAACACAACACCACGCAGAGCAAGACTCTTAGTTGATCGGTGGCTTTGATTCAAATGAAACGGACCTGTAAAAATATTTTAAAAAAAGGATTTCAATGGCATGCACCTCCACATTCTTCCTACTCAAATGTCACAAAACATAAGAGTACAGGGGTGGACTGGCACATGAA
The DNA here is from genome assembly GCA_016271365.2 of Neoceratodus forsteri. Lineage (NCBI taxonomy): Eukaryota > Metazoa > Chordata > Ceratodontiformes > Ceratodontidae > Neoceratodus > Neoceratodus forsteri. The sequence goes on along the minus strand of JADMNL010000032.1, from coordinate 22,579,157 downwards.
GGAAGAGGGAAGGGTCTGGATGGCCAGCTCTTCAGAGCAAAATTACAATCCCTTCCCCAGCTAAATTCTAATCCACTTTCAGAACAGTTTTTCTCCTAAAGAGGTAAGCTTCAAGAGGGGATTTTTATTTAAAGGCTAGCATGTTAAGCTGCTCCTGGGGGCTAGACTAAAGCACCAGAACTGGTGCTCCTTAAAGTAGCAGTGTACAGAATGTTGCAGTAAACATGTGGCACCTACAATTTTTTGTTATAGTCTGGACTGCCTTCCCCCCACCTTATAGGTCATTTCCCCCCCTTCTGAGTCTGCTTTAGCATTTGTTTTAGATTTAAAATAATACAAGGAATCACAGAAGGAGCAGGGCAGAGAACTGTATCAGTTAAAGCATAAGGAAGCTGGGAAGGCAGTCAGAACCGCAAAGGCCCAAACCGAGGAAAAGATAGCCAACTCAGTTAAGAAGGGGATAAAACCTTTATAGGTACATCAGGAGCCAAGGAAGACCAAGGAGGGATAGTAAGGCTTAATAAAGGGAGGGAGGTGGGCAGAGGGAGACTGTGAAAAGGCAGAGATACTAAACAAATATTTTTGCTCAGTATTTACAAATGAAGAGGGAGGTACATAAAACAAACAGTAGTAACACTCTGATACAGAAGTTGATACCAGCCCATTTACAGAAAAAAGGGTTACGTGAAGAACTCTTAAACTGAAGGTGGACAAAGTAATGGGGAATGATGGATTCATCCCAGAATTCTAAAAGAACTAAGGGTAGAACTAGTGACACCACTGACTACCCTTTTAACAAATCATGGGAGGATGGGGTGGTACCCTAAGACTGGAGGGAGGGCAGATGTGATTCCCTTCACAAAAGTGGGAGTAAGGCAGAAGCAGGAAACTACAGACCTGTTAGTTTAACCTCAGTGATAGGGAAAATGATGGAATCATTTCTGAAGGAAAGAACTGTCGGGTATCTAGAAGCCAGAAGGGCACAGGACCCAAGGCAGCATGGATTCACAGCGGGAAGGTCATGCCAGACGAATGTGATAAATTTCTTTGACTGGGTGACCAAAGTAGTAGATCAGGGAGGGGCTGTGGACATGGCCTACCTAGACTTTAGCAAGGCATTTGACACAGTCCCACAAAAGATTATTATAAGTTAGCCAGCCTGGGAGTGGGTCCCAAGATGACAGCCTGGGTAAAGAATTGGCTGGAGAATAGGACACAGAGAGTAATAGTAAATGGAGTCCACTCTGAAGAAAGGGGGGTTACTAGTGGGGTACCACAGGGTTCAGTATTAGGACCGGTCCTATTCAATGTCTTTATAAGTGACATTGCAGAGGGACTGAAAGGAAAAGTATGTCTCTTTGCAGATGACACAAAGATCTGCAACAGAGTTGATGCACAAGGTGGGGTGGAAAGGATGAGAAGGGACTTGGCAAGGTTAGAGGAATGGTCAAATGTATGGCAGCTTAGATTCAATGCTAAGAAGTGCAAGGTAATGCACCTGGGAAACAAAAAACCCAGGGAAGAGTACACAATGGGGGTGAGATACTAACAACAACAAAATGGAAAGGGACCAGGGGTGTCATATCAGATGACCTAAGGTGGGCAAGCAATGTGAGAGGGCAGCAAGGAGGGCTGGGGATACTGGGATGTATAGGGAGAGAGCATCACCAGTAGAAAACAGGAAGTTATTATCCCTCTGTACAGACAGCTGGTCAGACCCCATCTGGAGTACTACGTGCAGTTCTAGAGACCCAATCTCCGCAAGACATAGACAGGATGGAAGCTGTCCAGGAGGGCATAATTAAAATGGTGCAGGGTCTGCACGGAAGACATATGAAGAGAGACTAAAGGAGCTTAATATGTATAGCCTCGAGGAAAGGAGGGGAGAGGGGGACATGATATAAACTTTCAAGTACCTCAAGGAATCAACAAAGTCCAAGAGGGTAGCATCTTTCAAAAAAGAGGTATGCAAGAACAAGGGGCACAATTTGAAGATAGAGGCGGCTCAGAGGTAATTTGAAGTATTTTTTCACAGAGAGGGTTGTGGATGCATGGAGCGGCCTTCCAGAGAAGGTTGTGGAGTCAAAAACAGTGGTGGAATTCAAGCATGCATGGGACAGGCCATTCTAGGGGTGGGGTAGTAGGAAGAAGTAAGCTGCTGGTTAACTAGGATCTGCAGCTTATCCAGTAGGTAGGGAAATGGGCAGACTGGGTGGGCCAAGCGGTCCTTATCTGCCATCAAATTCTATGTTTCTATAAAAGAGCATTCATATCCACAGGTTTTCATGGCTATAACTATCCCACAGGTTTTCATCAGAATCCTCAGCTGTTTCTGAACATCTGTTTTCCCCCAATATCAGGGAGAAGTGTCTGTTGCCATTAGTTTAGCTTAAATCACAGGAAAAGTAATCTTAAGACAGCCCAGTGGTGCCGGCACCTTACCGCCTGTCATGCATGCAGCCTGGGTTCAAGAGTGGACTCATTGTCGGGGTCAGCCAGGGCAGGAGAGAAGTGAGCGTCCAAAGGACTGCTCTCCTATCCAAGGTTGGGGAGGCATGTCAGCCTGGTAGCAGTGCAGCACAGGCAGTATGAATGGGAGGGGGGACAAAGCACAACTGAAGCATGCGTGCCGTCATGCGCATGCATGATGCTCTTACAGCAAGAGGAGGGGGAAGACAGAGAGAAACACTGTTAGGGGCTTTGTGAAGCCATGCCTGCAAATCCTGTGCCTGGGCCACCACCTGGGTCTCTACATTCTGGTCCGCATTGGATAACTGTACTGGGGGGGACGGCCCTCCTCTCTCTGGCCCCACCACAAAGGATGAATTGTGGGAGTAGGCAGACTAGAAGGCAGGTCCCAAGAGAGGTGGTGGCCTGCTTAGGGATGCAGTGACAGGGCTGGTAAGCCACCTTGGGGCACTTGAGGAACCGTTATGAAACAAAAAAGGGTATTAACTTGGTCCACCTTGGGGATCTTTATAGGATCAGTGAGAACAGTTAACATTAGGGGAAACAATGGGGCCACAGCAGTGCTACCACAGATAAACCATGTTTGGGAGTGAGCACTTGGGGGGTCAGAGTGTCAAAACAAAAGAACAAACTGAAGTGAGCTTGCACAGCTTTGGGCGAGAACAAAGTCCTCACACTAGGACACAATGAAAAGGCTTTATCAATACAAATGCCCAAAAAGTACAATAGCGTTGGAGTAAGCACCCCTAAAGTACAATCAGTTATGTTTCATACCAGCAGCGCTTTCAGGCGTGTGAAAAGCAACAGGCAGTGTGAAGCGTTGACAACTGGATGTATTTTCAAGAAGTGCTTTCTGCTCATATTAATAACTTTATTATACTTTTAGGGCATTTGTATTAATAAAGCCCTTTTCATGTATCTTAAATGTGAGGATTTTGTTCTCACACAACTGCGAGCCCACTATTGTTCTTTTGTTTGCCCTGTTGCTTGTTTGCATGTCTCAATGTGTTCCTTCTCCTTTGAGTCACTTTTCTTGTTTTATTTTGATGGTCAGAGTGTCAGTCAAAGGAAAGGACTCTGCATCCGCGGTCTCTCTCCTCCTCGGGGTGGGGAGGAGAGAGGTGAGCTTCGATGCTTGACTGGCCTATAACGACAGCTGGGTGGGGAAGCAGACACCCAGTGTGCTGCTGTTGGCTTCACTGCATGTGACTCCTTGGGGAACTGGGTAGAAAACAGAAAAAAATAAATCTGTGCACCAGCAGCAGAATGACTCTGGCTGCCCGCAGGCCCCACACCTAATAACCCAGGCCATGCATCCCCTGGACAAGCATAAATCCTGGAAGCTGTTAATGTGATGGTGCTAGGTGGCCAGCACCATGGTAGCTGCTGGCACACCAAGGCAAAGAAATAAGATTAACTGCAAAAAAGCAAGAGGAAACTGCTGCAAGCTGGCATGAAGTTTCAGGAAGGAGGCACTTCTTCACAAAGAGAGTGGTCGCACAGTGAAACGGACCAGCAGAGATGGTAAGCCAGAAAACAGTTGGAGGTTTTAACGGGGTGAGATAAGGTCAAGGGGCAGGAAGGGGTGTCAGGAGAGGGGGTGAGACGTTATGAAATGCACATTACATGAGCTCTGCATTAAGTAGACTGAATACATGTTTGAAAACCTGGGGGTAACATTATTGAAACAACCATTGCTTTATTTCCAAGGAAAACAATGCCAGGCAGACTCAAATGGGGAAGAGTATCTTACCAGACAGTAGGGTTAAAAAAAAAAAACAGGATTAACAAGGTATAGGTACAGAAGTTCACTGTAATATGCCCCACTGTTTTACCTATAGGATTTACACATGTCCTACCTACCTTTATGTTACAAATACTTAAGTGCTTCAAAGCACTTTCTGATTCAGGTTACTCCATAATCACTGAAGGACGTTAACTACAGTGACAAAATACATCTGTTTTTCATTAAGAACATTAACCAACTGAGGCCAGAATCATCAATACATCTCTGTATGCTAAGCAGTTTTTTTTTTTTTTGTGGTAATTTCTCTTTTGTGCCCCCTGCCGACTGGCCCCCATCCACAGGACCCCCAGACCCATCACCCCAGCATCCTCCGGGACTTATCTTGTCCAGGACAGTAAGGAGTTTATTCTTAAATGCTAAATTAGCATTCAAAATGAAGAAAGATATGACATGGTATGCAAAATGAAAACTTTACTGAATAATTTTTTTTTTTTTTAAACTCTGCTATAAGCTACTGACAGAATTCACAAGGTGAAAGCTCAGTCAGTTGCTCAATTAAATATAAGAAGTGCCCCTTCTCATTTGAGATGTACAATTCCTTTTTAGGGAGATAATGGCACTGCAGATCTGCAATTTGACTGGTGGATAGTCCCATCTTGCTATAAGAAGAAGAAAATAATAATCATGATGTATGGTACTGCTGCACAGCTGGAAATTAGCATTAATGCATGCTAGCTATGTTTTGTGTATTTCCGTTCCCTGGATAATTTGTGGTTCCAATGCAGACCTGGAAAAGAAGGCCGTTATACAACTTTCCCTGGATTTAACTTATTTGGTTCCTTAAACGGTGTGCAGCTATTCGGATGGTTAACTATTTCAGTGAGAGAATACCCCCTCCCCCACTGCAATTATTATTAGCAGGATTTCTGTTCTCCTTCCGTGAGGATTCTTCTATTGACTGTGTAACACGCCCTTTGGGGAGATGTGTACGTAATGTACAAAATTAATAAAACAGGTAACCAAACAAAAAGAATGATCAACAACTTCCTTCAAACCTTCAGTTTCATACCATGTAAAATAAGCATGTTTATCTACACACATTTAAAGCAAGTAAGATCAATAAAGAACTTTTATCTACTTTTCAGCCAATATGAAATGAAAACATGAGTTGGGCATGAACACCAAGTATCTGGAAGAGATGTGAAGCATAAAATTAAAGTATAGGCTTTAAATTTCAAGAGACGTGAAGGCCATTTTGGTGGTGGGCTGCAGAGGCAAGAATGTGGTGTGTACATTTTAGAAGCCATGCTATCAGAGTTTAAGGCTATAACATTTCAGCCAAGCTTCAACTGGTGCATTTCTTATCCCAAACTTTAAGCAGACATGATACTATAATAATTATAGGCTCAGATGTTTTTATGCAAAATATAGCTATCCATATGTTGTCGTAGCAAGGTATAAAACACAGCTCTATGGGACCCCCATATTAACAAAAGCTACATTTAATACCACTCCTTAAATACAAGGCATCAAAAGATTTTGGGGTCCCAGGTCTGAAAAAGACTCCAAAATATAAATGCATCAGTTTCTCCTTTTCCCCAGATGAACTGCTCTGGAAATCAGTCAGTGTCACGGATGTGTCTAACTGCAAGCTTTTTAATCCGCAGCCAGCATAGCTCTGTGGTTAGTGCACAAGTCTAATCTAGGAGGTCTGGGTTTGAAAGTGCAATTAAATAAAATAAAACAAACCAACGTGTACAAAAGAACCTCGTCTCAGACCAGCTCTTAGTGGAACAATCTGGAACATCTCTTACTATGAGAGTTTTCATATGATGTTCGTGCAATAGGACTGTAAAGCCAAGTACAGTAGTTCCATCAGACCAACTATCGCTTGATACACTTCCTCCGTAAGAGTCATTTCTGGCAAGCTGCGCAGTCATTATATAAATTAGTGCAGTTTCTTATTAAACAAACAAAGTAACACTACTCTCCTTCTGCTGGGCTGGATGGCCGTAGACCAAAGGCTAGGGACTGCTGCAATTCAGCACCATCTCAACATAATATTCTACCCAGGTTCCTGGCAGTGATTTGTTGGTTTTATTTGAGAGATTTTTTCAACAGTCTTGCAAAACATAAAGAAAAGGTAGTTGGTGGTTCCAGGAATGCTACAAATAAATAGGGTTGTCACGACATCAGTTTCATGGTATACCACGCTATCAGAAGTCACGGTATCGATACTGTGGGCAATTTCCGATACCGCGATAACCGTGATAAGTGGTATACCGCGGTATTGTGACCTTGTAACTATTTTTCTTTGCATTTTCAGGGACACCTGTCCATTCCACACCAACTCTCCCTGATGCAAGAGTTCAAGGAGGCTTTTTTGTGCAAAAATTACTTGTTCTGCAATGTCGCAGAATGACGATAACCACGGTATTACATGAGACAGTTATACAGTCAGAATTTCATACCATGACAAGACTAAAATAAATGTAATGCTGCTACCCCAAAGCTGAAATGGAATGTTCCACTTTAAGTCGTCACTTAAGACTCCAACTGTATGCAGAATAAGAGGTCCTGCAGTTCTTGACTGACTGGCTGAAATCACGTTATATAGTATATGCTTTTCATATTTCTCATCATTTTTGCTCTGTGTTACCAAGGCAATTTCAGACACGTCAACAGCTGTTTCTCACTAAACAGCATCAGCGTTGTTGCTTGTCTACACCTGGAGACAATTCTCTGCCTGAGGCATCACACACTGCTGTCACGAAACATTGTTCCAATGTCATGAGCAGAGAATTAGGACTCTGGGTGTTGGTAAACAGCTGTAAGCAGATTCATTTTAAGGGGGGAATAAAGTGATGGTTTTATGCATAGCAGTGGAAGAGAAATACAAAAACTGAACCACCAACATTTAACATTTTAAAGTTCTCCCTAATGCAAACAGTTGCACTTTCACGGCTGCAAGAATTCGGTTAGACAATCGTCATTCCAAGCAGTTTGCTTTTTTTGTTTCCAAATCCTATTTGAAATAATTACAGTAGTTAGGCTGCCGGTTCTGTCCCCACACCAAGCACTTGGGTTAAATCTCAAATTCCAATACTGACACTGTAATGCAGCATGAGGGGGGTAACTGCACTTCTGAGGTGCAGTCTTTCAGATAAGACATTGAACCAAGGTCCTGTCTGCTTGTTCTGGGGGGTAGTTCAGATGGATGTTAAAGATCCCATGGCACTTCTCGAAAAGAGAGTAGGAGAATTTTCCCAGTGTCCTGGCCAAATTTCCCCCATTCACTAAAAATACCACCAACAGCTTACTCTGATTCAATGTCAGTTGGCATCCATCTGCACCCCTCTTCCCCTGGGACGAGGCTGAAAATAGGCAGAATTGTCTAGTCCTCCTTTATCAGTCAAAAACAAACTAATTAGCAGAATTGGTAAAACTAAACAAAGCAGTAAATCCATTTTTTTCCCTGTGAAAGAAAACAAAGTCCATGTAGAACTTTACATGACTTACAATTATCTGGTTAAGAGACCAAACCCCCAAAATAAAACTAACTTTTTCCATAATGGGTTAGTCCACTCAAACAACCACGATGCAAGTAAGTTAAAACATCACACACAGAAGGTTTAAGTGTGGTATGTGACTTGCAGGTTAAGTGTTTAGGTAGCAGGCACAGGCTATGAACACCTTTCAATGCTATGGAGTTAAATGACTTACCAGCATTTGATAAATATGGTCTAGAATACCTGTTGGGGCAGAGAACAAGAGTCATCGGCTTTGTACAATCAGCACACAAAGCTGCAAAATGCATAAAACTAAACATTAAGAGCTCCAAGTCAAGTAGCCAAACAGGGTCCGTCTGCTAAACTAAACCTATGCTCACAACAATATCATTTAGAAGCGGAAGAGTTTTCCATCAAAGTGGTGCTATTTTGGTGTGCTGTAGGTTTCTCTAGCCTGCCTTTCTGACTTTTACATTTACAACAGTAAATCTTGAGGAAGAAAACTGTAATATGCTGTCCTTTATTTCTTATAACAGGTACCTGACAAAGGAAAGCATGTCATTTTCAATGTCCTTTCCAATTAAAATTAATTCTGCTTTATTTTGTTGGGAACTTACAAAGCATGGTCTGGATACAGCATTATGCAAACTGAATCTGACAAGCTATCTTTCTGTGACCAGGTTCAGACTGGCGCTTTTTAGCATCATAAGGACATGTAGAAGAACATTTCTTTCCTTAAGTTTATATACATCTTGCATCTCATAATACACTGACATGCTCTCCAGGGGTTGAAGAAGGTAAACTGATCAATTCATTAACTTAGCTGGTGTTTCACCAACCCTCATAAGACTGGAAAAAGGTTGGTGCAGTTTATAAACTGCCAAAAGTATTCTTGTCACATTATGTGGAATATGCCATGTGTGTGCATAATTTTCTAAAATGATAAAATCTAAAAAATAAAGATTAAGATGAACACATGGCCCATAAGTCTAACATTTCCATACCTCTAAGTTTTCATGTATATAAACTCTGAATGCCACAAGGCACATTCTCAAATACATATTACTTTAAAAATTAAATGAAGGCCCTTCTCCACATTCTGTTACCCCCACAATCTAATCGCAGTGCACCAAGAGACTTGTGATAAAAAGCCCCTCCATGATACAATACAGATTTGACAAATTTGGCAAGTTAACACTTTTTCCACCCCTGGTTTATATACAGCAAAACACTATTAAACAAAAAATTAAAAAAATACAAAAATATGGTATGCAACAATTCACAAAAAAAAAAATTCCCTTTTTAAAATAGAGCCTATATTGTCGAACGATATTCAGACAGCTAATAGCAAGCTTTTAAATTGTCTTAAGATTAAAAATTTAAAATGCAATACTGTGTGTGCATCCAATTTGAATTTTTATGCTGTACTCAATACTTTCTGAAACAGAAAAGAAATAAGTAATAAAGTATTTCAGCTTTCTATACACATATGATCACAGTTAGGTTTTTAAGACTGATCTGGTCTCACCTCAACTAAAGCACCCTCTGGTCACAACAGCAGCAAGCCAGTGTTTGAAATGTAAATGTACTAATTCTTTTGTACCCACTACCCTGCAGCAGGCAATAGCCAACACTGAGCTGGGTAGAAACTTAGAGGCAAAAAAAAAAAAGACATCTTCATGCCAGATTACACGCATAAGGAGGCACAACACACCCAAGAAGGCAGAGGGACAAAAGGGGCAGGGTACTTTGTGTATTTACTCTGCTGTCAGTCCACAAAACATAAGGCCTTCAGCTTATTCTGTTTCGCTTATCAGGCAAGACATTCACAGATATTATCACAGAACACAATTATCTGCTTTATCTTCAAAATATTAGCTTTTGCTGTAAACAGCGCAAGAATGGCTATCCGGTCAAACAGTGGGGCAGCATTCAGCCTGGTCAAGGCCACTGAACTGTAAGAGTTTGTATTGGAAGCACAAACATTTATATGACAATACCCACACAGTATTTAAAATCCACTGTTTAAAGATGCCTCACTTAACTACAGTATGTTGATAGGCTAAATTAAACAATGTGAATCAGTCATGTTTCAAAACATACAGAGAAAGTCTTGTTAATATGTAGAAACTATTTAAAAGCCTTCTTCTGGCCCAGGTTTCCCTATACTAATGGGCAATTCTTCTCTTGGTTTCTAAAAAAAAAGTTGCTTGGTATTTAAATGATTTTTGAACTCAAGGAGTGATGATTATGCCCTGCAGCAGATATAATTTGAATACTGGCTTCACATTAAAGTGAACCTTTCTCGATCAGTAAAACAACAAAGAGGAAGCTCCCTTATCTCAATGAGACTTCCTCTGTGGCACTTTGTTTTTAAACAATCCCAAGGAAGGGAACGGACTGTAGTTTTCTCCTGAAGGGCTAGCCATATGATCCCTTCCCACTTTCTACTAGTCCCCTCCACCCCCACACTCCGATGTTTTGATGTCTATATACGGAGAGCGCAGGGGCACGCTCCAGTTGAAGTCTATGGCATGTCATTTTAAAACACTTTTCTCCTGTTTAAGTGGACATTAGACAAAATTGGAGCCAGGGGTCAACTAACCAGAGCCATGTTAATTGACCCTTGGCTCCGATTCATCTAACATCCACTTGGAAAAAGACATTCCTTGCTGTTTTAAATTCCCGTTTTTTTTTTGTTTTTTTTTTAAATTGCACCCAAAAAAGTTTTCACAGCAGTTTAATGACATACTGGTAAGTACATTCTTAAAGAGCAACTGACTCCTTTGGGAAAACTTTGGAAAAATAGACAATTCTGCTTATATTTCATATATCTTGTACATATTTCACCTCTCCATTATTTATTACTGAAGAAATTCTGACAGAAACAAGATCTTTATCCTTCTGAGTTTAACTGCCTCTACAGCTTATTCCCTACTTGAAATTATAATGCTATGTTATGGCATCACAGTCTGTTGCCATGGGAATAACTGATGTCATAAGCAGAGTATCAGACATCAGGTTTGGAAAAAGCAATAGGAGTTGATGAACCCTCAAGGAACAACTATCCTGTTTTCATGCATCTGACCTCAGTAATAAATAATGAGAACAAGTTATTTCTTGTAACTCATGAGAAATACAAGCTGCTTTGTGTTCAAATATTACATTTTCCAAATGTCTTCTTGAGGCGTCAGTGGCTCTTTAAATATACAGAAGCATTATTAAGAATAAGGATTTATCCTATTATGTCATCTCCATCTAGGAGTATATACAGGATGGCAGCGAGGAAATGGCACTTTATGTATATGTCCGTCTTGGTTACTACCTTTCTTTCATATTAAAGCCCTTGTCATTGTGCATGTAAATTTGAATATCTTTCTGGCAACTTTTATTTTCTACTGGCCATTTTCAATCCTAAGTCAACCACCTGTGAAACTGCAACTCTGAAAGAAGATAACAAAAAAGAAGTATGGCAACCCCTACATTTCTTTCTTTTGCTAAATGTACAATGTACATCTATCAAAAAAGTTTTATGAAAATGACATGGGACTGAAATGATTTTGTGCATGAAAACATACAAATATTTCCCCCATTTTGGGAAATGTTAGTTCAAGAGGGTGTCGTAGTATAGGTAATTTACTCTATTTTTGCATTTGTGGAAAAAATGAAGCAAGCATCATGACAAATGATGTATTCTTGTTCACTTTTTAGTTCGCACTCTTGTTGCCACCTAAAGCACTGATATTATAACTACATAAAACAATGTGATCCCTGATGGATTTTTTTCCTTAAAGAAGATCAAGTAGTACCAAATAACAAAAACAGGCATGGCAACCCACACTTTTGTTATAGATTTTAAATGTTTAGATGATCATCATGTGCTGGGCACACAATTATGATTCCAACTTTTGAGTTAGTGGCTGAAATATCAGGGAATGTCCTTAAACAGAAAAAAATAAACCTTTTAAAATGAGGTTTCACAGACTTTAAACAGACTGTTCCCCATGCGCTCCCTATACAACATAATAAAATACAGCACAGCGTGGAGCAGGCTCATAGGAAGTTGAAAGGGATCATGCGACTAACCCTTTGGGGGCAAATTCTGATCACTTCCCTTCCTTGGGGAGCTGTTTAGAAAATTAAAGTGCCACAGAGGAACTTCCACTGAGTTAAGGGAGCTTCTCATTTGTTGCTTTAGGTATAATAATAATAAAAAAAATGAGAAAGGTTCTCTCTAAAACATCAAAAACAGATCCAATATAATGCCAGCATTTGGTCCCATTTTCTTCAACCACTTTTCATATTTACATGGTAATGTAAAGGTTATATAATATGGATACAGGATTTGACTCCTCAAAAGCCCTCTATCTACAATGCTACTTCAGTACGAAGGGGAAAAAACAAATTACCAGTTGTCCTAGCAAATGCAGTGTCCTATTTTTATTTTGCAGTACCAAAGTTGTTAACTACCTGGGATGAATTATAAAACAGAAACAGCAATGCTCTGGAAAATGTAAATTTTTTTAGGGCCTCAAGCCTAAGTTTCTTACTTTGTTTCAATGCATCTTTTTCTTATAAGCCAACCAAGTTTTAATTACAAAAAAAAAAAGTTTGCCAGGTTACATATATAAATATTCTTATCTATAGTTTTTTTTTTTACATTTAACATAATTGAAATTTGGGCATTTATGCAGTCTCCAAAACTACCAGTGTACCGTTTCATGTGTTTTCAAAATAAACCTACCCCCCTTTTGCTCTATACTCATGTTTTGATTAGGCTTTCTTGCCCTATATTCATTTTTTTAATTACCTTTGAATTCCAGAACCTGGCGACATCAATTCATCAGAGGCCTACAATGAAGCTTTTAAAGTTTCAAAAAGGCTTCCACTCAACTGATGTGTTTGGGTTTCAGAACAGATGCCCAACTGAAAAATGCACATCAGGAGAGGAAACTGCAGCTTAAACAAGAGACCCTGAATAAGTAAGAAACAGGCCTAGTTCAAACCAAATACATGAAACAGTACACACCTGGGGATATAATGCAGACTTCATACACCACGTTCGGGAATTAGTCCGAGTTGTTGGAGGCTGGCTGGGAGGGGGAGGAGGACTTGGCATCTCGGCATGTGCTCACCTCCTCCAAGGCAGGTGAGCAATGAACTCCACTGCATTATCATCACCTGGGTAACCAAAGGTGGTGATGCAAGATGCGGGGGAAGAGAGAGACACTGCCGACTACTGTGCACCACAGTGTGTGCTTCAGTGCATCTTCAGGCAGCATCCATGTGGTGCGTGGAAAAAACAAGGAAAATACCCCCTGCCACTGCAGGATGGAGCTGCTCCCTAGTCAGCAGACCTCAAGCCAATAACTGTGGCACTAGGCTTAATCACCAAAGAGGGCCTGCTATGAAGGGTAAGCCATGGAAGATGGGCGAGGTAAGTATCAGAGAAGAGGGGGATGGGGTGGTGGCAGAAGCAGTGGCTGACCAGGAGGAGATGTGGCAGGTATAAAGTACACGACTTTAAACGTCCATATTTGAAATATATTAAAAAATTTCAAGGTTTATTTTCCTTAACACAGAAATGGTCTTTTCCTGGATATTAAATGTACAAAATTATCTGATGTTCTTCGTTCAAAGACCACTGGCAGCTTAAAATATCCTCTGCTTTTACTGTGACTGGCAACATGCTAGTAGTAAATGCCACTTTTCCTACATGACCATTTGCCATTGCCCCTCCCGCCCACAGCTGGATGTCATTTCAAGTCACTTCACCAAGCATTTATACTCCTTACCCTTTATGAAGTCACGAAAGCAAACTCAAAAGTTATCTGGTGCCACCAGTTCCCTGCGGTCCAGTGGCACTCCCCTCTCTTCTCATCTGGCACCCTGAGCTCTAGGTACCCTGCCTACCTAACCGACCCAATTCCCTCCCACAGCTGGAAATAGGCCATCTGCCTCTTCTCCCTATTAGCTGGCCTCACCTGGAAGGGCAAGTTCAGGACAGTAAACAAAGGGGAAGCAATGGATGCCTGGAGGCCACATATGACTTCACTGGGTGTGTGATTAAGGATTTGCCAGGTGACATGAAAGCCTAAACAACTGGGAAACAATGGAAAAATGTAAAGAACAGAATCTCTTTACTAATGCACACTAAAATTTGAAAATAAAGCAGAATATGTTGTATGTTACCACTGCTCTTAACTAGCGGTGACAGGTAAGGTATGCAGCACAGGGCTCGATGTAATATCATGCACCTGGCCAGCTGAGGATTTCATGTGGCTAAATGTTGTAAGTCCTTAATTGGTAATTTTACTTTGCAGGGTTTCAGCAGAAGATGTGGAAGCAGAAATTGGCTCCCCTAGTATTGTCGAACAGCACTAAGAATTATGGAAACCTTCCCATTTAGTGGCAAGTCATTTCTGCTCCCAAATTGGTTCATGAGATTTTTTAAAGACCCTACCTACCCCCAAAAAAAGTGATTTAAGTCTGGTCTTGTCACAACTGATGAATCTCCCTTTTTGAGCCCATGTTTTCTTTGGACCTCAAATTTTTATGGCACACTGAAACTCAATCTTTTTCACAGATGCACACTCTCTATATGCTGGTTGTCAGGCTCCAGCATTCCAACAGTGTCGCTTTAGCTTCTGCTGAAGACAGCTGTCATCCAGGACGGTGCTGCCAGCTAAATACAATGGATAAGACCTAAAGATTTTTTTTTGTCAAAGTTTTTATCTGAATACAATTCATACAACAATAGAAACATTAAGCATAACAGCACCATTTATTTTACAAAGTTTAAGGTCTGATTTATACATATTTGCTCCCTCTTGCAATCTGCGTTCTGGTACAAACTAGTTAATTTTTCTATCTCTGCATGGTTTCAGCCTTGCAGTTAAGATAGAATGCTCCTGCTTGCTTTTCTGGAGCACTATAGGCTTTTTCCTACGCTCACAGTGACAGTGGACAAGCATTTATTGTTGGTCAGCTCTCAACAACTGTGGTTGGCGATGAAGTGCTTCTACCCAGCATGACAGCACTTTCTGTTCTTCTGTTCACAACTGTAAGCAATGTACATTACAATGTAACGTAAAGGTTTACTGGCTCTCAATGACTGACCTCAGTGGCTTTACTGTGGTGCCTTTTTCTGGTCTCATGTCAGTCAGAACGAAAAAAAAAAAAAATTTACTGTACCCACAGCCGTCATAAAGTGCCAAAATGTGACTGCTGTTTGCCTAAGACAGGCATTTAGAGTGCTACAAGTGTTTAGGCACAGATTACGACTGGCTTAACTGGGACTTACGCCAGGTGTTCTGTCCTAAGACCCCAAAAAAGAAGGAAGGTAAACCCTATCAGTTTCAGCCTCTATGCCTAGTTCCCAAGAGTGGTTCCCTGTTAAAAAGGTTACACATATCTCTTTAAAAATGTCAGCTGAAACAACTTCCCTTGAGGGCAAGTCTAAAATAGAGTCTACAAAGAAGCCCACAAAACACCACAAATCTTCAGCTCAGGAACACTGAGATAACAAGCATTTGTCAATGCCAAACATATTTGCATGTATGCTGTTACAAGCTAGAACAGCAGCATCTAGAGGCTACAGCCAGACTTTTCTTACCTCAAGTAGCCACTGCCTTGGGAAAACAGGGTCCACCAGACTAAGGTGTATAGTTTCCCATATTCAAAGTCGGCCATGTGCACTGTGCAGACTGGGACGCTGTGCAGCAATAAGCACATGGATGACTCAGGGCAGTATTCAGACAATGCATACATCTCGAATGGAGCGAACTGTCAGAATATGGAGCTCTCTTGGCACAAGCGATAGTTAGTATGCACTGTGCTGACAATGCCCAGACTCAATATGGGCCACAGGAGCCCAATGAAGATAGTGCAGCCCAGAAATGGCTAGTGCCAGGGCTCCTGTGGCCATATTGAGCCCTAACATGCTAATTAGCCCACTAGGCATGCAAGGCACTATGGTCTATTTGCATGCCTATTATGGGCTCGTTAACGTGTGAGTGGGCCACCTGAGTGCCCATTCTGTAACTGTCTTGAATATTCCTCACTGTATGGTGGTCCCCCATTCCTCCAATGCCTGCCCTGTAACTGTCTTGAATATTCCTTGCCGTGTAGTGGTCCCCCATCCCCCCAATGCCTGCCCTCATCTCCCAATCGACTGTCCTGCATGTGTCTGGAATATTCCTGGTGGTCTAATGCCCCCCCAATAAGGACATCAGACCTTCTCTGGACCTGCCTGCTCAGGACCCTCCTCCCCACACCTCCCCCCCTTGTTTCAATCACCTAATCTAAACTATGGCAACAGTGAAAGTGACTAGTGCAGCCCTCCTCTCACCACCTCAACTGGCTAGTGTCTGTTAGTGAGGACAGTGAGTACTGTAGAAAAGTCAGTCAGTGAGCTACCAAGTACTGTAGAAACAGCTATTTGTACAATACTCGAGATTGCTCACTGATGATCAGAGACTGGGCCAGCAGAGGTGGTGAGTAGAGAGTTGTGCTGTTTGCTGTCACTACTGCCGTAGTTCAGCTTATGACTTCAGCAAGGGAGGGGGAGTAGGATCCTGAGTGGGCGAGTTGGGAGGGGGGTCATATACCCTTACAGGGGTTGGGGGGGGAGCCACCAGAAATATTCCAGACAGCTACAGGACTAATCTTCCCCCCAGTATAATAAGTTTCTAGCATTTACAGACAGCCTGCAAATGACTTATGAAGCTAGCCTTTTTTTTTTCCTCTTTATTTATGCCCTTCATCTCTGGTACCTGGACCCCCACTGCCACTTACCAGGCAGCCATCCCTCAACTGCCCCAGAGGCAAAGTAACCTCCCTGGTGGGGTAGGAAGGGTGGCAGGACTCCCTCCAACAGGATATGTAGTTTTGGCTGTATAACGGAACAGCTTGGTCATGGCTGGGGGATCAAATATACCAGGGCTGCTTAGCTTCTGGTGATAGGGCAGAGATTTTCATACCCACCACGTAAGTGTGCATGCCTAAGCATGCCACACAGTGATATCCACAGGTACCCCTTCCCTAAGTGTTCCTGCAGCTGCACTACCACAAGTGGTAGTGCTGTGGTGGAGAAAGCAGCCCACCCTCCCCAGAGGAGGAGAGTATCCTTTGGGATGCTTGAGCCTCCTACCCATTTGCTCCCTAACCAGTCACTGGCTTTTGTGAGCAGTAGCGCTACTGCTTCTATAGACAGGCTAGACAGAACAAGCAGATTTTGAGTTTGTTTTCACAGAAGCTGGTAAAACATGGAGAACATGTGCAAGCTGTCCACAATCCCTAGAGTAACACAGAGAAGAGAAGATAAAGTAGCAGGAACAGCTGCAAAGGGAAACCAGCAAGCAAAAAGCCACCAGAAAGTATAAGGGCTCGAGTTAGAGATTGCCAACAACTAAGATATCAAACGAGTGACCAAAACAGCATGAACAGGGCTGATGAAGAAAGCATAAACAGCTGCAGTGGCAACAGCCTCTGGAGCAAAACAGAGTACAGTAGCCAAAGCAGTGGCTGGAATGATAAGGCAAGCCAGGTGATGCCCAGCAAGCAGAAAGCAACAGATCCCAGCAGAAGGGCCTGAGCACTGACCAAGCAACTGACCAGGTATCAGACAGGCAAAGTGTCAGGAGTCGATGACAAGCACAGCTACAGTAAAGAAGGCAACTAGTTTTGGAACAAAAACAGAACAGAACCAAATAACAGCAAGAGTATCAACGAGCCAGGCAGTAAACAGCAAGCAAAGAGCTACAGTACTGTAAAAATATCCAAGCACACAGTCAGCAACCAACTGTGGTGTTATGACAGGTGGAGTGGTGGGAGCACGCTGATGAGAACGCCGACAGAAAAAAGGCAACAGTCCCTGGAGGAAACAGAACAGAACCAAAGACATCAGCATGAACACTTTGCAGCAAAGTCCGACAACCTGCAAGTAGGGGAGCAATGGGAGAGCACTAGGACTCGGGCCAGCAACCAACTGTGGTGACATAATGGTAACAAAGCAGCTGTAGCAGATAATATCGATAGGCAGAGAAGGCATTAGTCTCATAAAAGACAGACAGCACAGCCTTAGAGAGTCACAGGAACCGTCTTGAATATTCTTAATGGTGTTGACAAGACAGAGCCGGGCAATGACCAAAGAGCTACGGCCAGCAAGAGGACCCATGCCCAATTCCAGCAACCAACATTTACATCACAAAAACAGACCGACAATAGCATCAGAGGATATGGCCAGAACTTATTCTAGGGAGAAAGCTGATGTTGCAGCGCCAGGACCCAAAGGGAAAATAGCATCAACAGCAGGCAGACAGATTTTCACCAGAAACACACTGAACAATGCTGAAGCAGCTGCGCTAGTCCCAAACATGTGATGGAGGCTGGGTCAGAAGAGCGGCAGGGGAGCCCAGTACAGAAGAAAACATTACTTACCATAGTAATCTTGTTTCTTCCAAGGAAATCTTACTGTAGTATAGTCTCACCATAGGACTGCCCCGGAGCCAAAATGGTTAACAGAACCTATGCTAATAGTGGAATGTTAGGCTCAAGCTCTGTTTTCAAACCACTGTCCCTGGTTGCACTTCCTGCAACCGTCCGATTCTTACAAAGCCTGCAGGAGATAAACATACTAGTTAACTAATCTAATCTAACCAACAACAAATCAATCCCCCTTTTAGGGGTAAACACCTCTTAAACAAACAGAGGGCATCTCTAAGACTCAAGTTGACAGACGCCCAAGAAAGTATTAGGTACCTACAGGTTTCCAACATCAGTTGTACAGACACATGCAGTTCCCTGTAGGTCCTTGCAGGGAGTATGGGTGGGAGTTCAGAATACAGTAAGATTCCCTTGGAAGAAACAAGATTACTATAGCAAGTAATGTTTTCTTCGAGCCCCAGGTAATCTTACTGTATTCTGACAAATGCAGACTACCCAAGCAGTGCCTTTGGAGGTGGGCAGAGAATCTATTTGGGAAACAAGCTCTGCAGGACTGCTGTGCCAAACCTGGCATCACACCTAGCCTGGGCGTTCAGGCAACAGTGTTTGGTAAAAGTGTGCAGAAAAGGAAAAGTTCCAGACTGAGCCCAAGAAGGAGGGGAGTCACAATAGCAGGGACGGCAGCCCAAAACCTTAACAACAAACCAAGCTGTGCTCTAAAGTGTAGTAGAAACCACAGAACTGCAATTGTAAACTTGAATAAGAGTTTAATTGACCATGTGAGAGCCCCCGGCAAAAGTGCCTTCCAGGGAGCATGTTACATTCTGCTCTTCAACTGGTTTTATAAATCAAAACAAGTAGTGACATCATAATAAGAAAACAACAATCACCTATTATATATATAAAATAAGATTTTCTATGTGTAATCAAATATTACAATATCTGTGATGATTTGATATCACACAATTATTCTTTGAACTATCATACAACGCCAAAGCTTATCAGAAAAGAAGAAAATGCTAAATATCTAAATTTTAATGCTGCAAAAAGCAATTGCAAAATGAAGTAAAATAAAATAGAACATACATAAGCAGCATACATTTCATGATCTTGCAAGAATCAAAACATTTTGAATAGTCTCCTTAAAGGGACACACTATAACTATAGACACTATGCTTACATTGAGGAGATTTACTGCACTGTGAATATTATAGTTCAGATTACCAACCAGCGTCGGCCGCTAGAGCCAGAGCTTTGATAGAAATCAGCGGCAGGCCATGTGAATGAACATTTTCACTGGGGCCACCGATCTGAAAAGGAGTAAATTACTGAATACCCAAAATAAAAAAAAAGGAAAAAGAAAATATGAATCATTCAGTTATATACTGAATATCAATAATTTTATATCCTATCTACATCGAGTCATCTAAAGACACAAGAGTGTCTGAAAGCATAACTGACTTACAAAGTTACTCATTACATTACCTTCTATATTTCAAAAAGGGTTTAAGGTCCCATCTCTCATTGAGGCCTAATGGTCTCACAGGTTCTCCTTAAAATCCAAGCACTTTCTCTCTGAAGCAATAGATTTGGTCCACACAGTGAGCATTCTACATGTTCTGTCCCCATGAACTTGAAACTATTTATGTTGGACTTATGAGCTGAAGAAAGTGTCTCCCTACTGCTGTATCTGTCTTATTAATAATAAAAAACGCTCCTGTATGCTTTTAATGGTCTTATAGTTTTACCTATGTAATACAGGTTACAACTACACTATAAGATGTAAACTAAAAATGTGGTGGTACAAGTGATGACGTTTTTTATATTTCTAAGCCCATTTGGTAATAAGAGTCCTTTTCCAGTATTCATATATTGACACACATTACACCTTTTACATCTATGGTTGCCTGCTGGTTTAATTGGCAACCAAGTATTTATAGATGATTGTTTCTTAAAAACTGACTCTGTACAAGCTTGTCTTGGAGATTAGAAGTTCTTCTAAAGGTAATCCTGAGGGTGTCTGATGCTATTTCCTTAAATTAGGGTCAGCTTTTAATAAATCCAGGAAGTCCAAACCACATTGTCTACTTCTCCTGATACTGCATTATATTCCAGGGAGCATGTGATTCTATTAGCTTCTCTTTCTTTAGTTTTCTTTCTTAGCAATTATTGTGTTTTGCCTGCAACTCTTTCCAAGGCTTTGGTCAATACTACGTTAGAATAACCCCTTTCCCTAAATCTTGTCATATGTTCTTCAGCCTGAAGTTGGTATTCTGAATCAGTACAATTTCTTCTGATTCTTAATAGCTGTCCATAAGGAATTACATGTTTAAGTTTAGCAAGGTGATAACTATCATTCCTCAAAAGAGAATTGGTAGATGTGTTTTTTCTAAAGCCTTTGGTACTTACAGTGGCGTGAAAAAGTATTTGCCCCCTTCCTGATTTTCACTATTATTGCATATTTGTCACACTGGATGTTTTCAGGTCTTTAGACAAAATATAATATTAGATAAAGGGAACCTGAGTGGACAAATAACACTTTTTTTTACTTATTTCATTTATTTAATGAAAAAAGTTAACCAACACCAACTGGCACTGTGTGAAAAAGTAATTGCCCCCTAGTTAAATCAACCCAATTAAAGGGATAATTACAGTCAGCTGATTGAACACAGCCAGGCTTGATTACAGCCAGCCCTGCTCAATATAAACCTCACTTATTTTGGCCGTTACCATCAGAGTCACATTGCCAGCACAAAGATTCAACAAGCACATTATGCCATGATCAAAGGAAGTTCCTGAAAAGATCAGAAAAACATTTTGTTGCCGTCTATCAGACTGGAAAGGGTTACAAAGCTATTTCTAAGGCTCTGGGACTCCATCAAACCACAGTGAGAGCCATAATCTCCAAATGGAGAACACTTGGAACAGTAGTGAACCTTCCCAGGAGTGGGCGGCCTGCCAAAATTACTCCAAGGGCGCAGTGTAAAATCATCCAAGAAGTCTCAAAGGATCCTAAAACAAAATCCAAAGAACTGCAGGCTTCTCTTGCCTCAGCTAAGGTCAGTGTTCATGACTCCACAATCAGAAAGAGACTGGGCAAAAATGGGCTTCATGTGAGAGTAGCAAGGCAGAAACCACTGCTAACCAAGAAGAACATAAATGCTCATCTCTCATTTGCCAAGAAGCACCTGGATGATCCACAAGCCTTTTGGGAAAATGTTCTATGGACAGATGAGTCCAAAGTGGAACTTTTTGGACAACATGGATCCCATAATGTCTCCAGAAGCAAACACAGCATTCCACAGTAAGAACACCATACCAACAGTCAAACATGGTGGTGGTAGTGTGATGGTGGGGATGCTTTGCTGCCTAAGGACCTGATGACTTGCCATAATTAAAGAAACCATGAATTCTGCTCTGTACCAGAAAATTCTTAAGGAGAATGTCCAGTCATCCTTCCGTCAGCTGAAGCTGAAGCTTAGTTGGGTCATGCAGCAAGACAATGATCCAAAACACAAAAGCAAGTCCACATCAGAATGGCTAAAAAGAAGTAAAATTAAAGTTTTGGAGTGGCCTAGTCAAAGTCCAGACTTAAACCCAATAGAGATGCTGTGGCAGGACCTGAAACGAGCAGTTCATGCTCGAAAACCTACCAAATGTTACTGAATTAAAGCAGTTCTGCGAGGAAGGGTGGGTTAAAATTCCTCCACAGAGATGTGAAAGACTGATATTGAATTATAGGAAGTGTTTGGTTGCAGTCATTGCAGCTAAATATGGCGTAACCAGTTATTAAGTGTAAGGGGGCAATTACTTTTTCACACAGTGCCAATTGGTGTTGGTTAACTTTTTTTTCATTAAATAAGTGAAATAAAAAAAAAGTGTTATTTGTTCACTCAGGTTCCCTTTATCTAATATTACATTTTGTCTAAAGACCTGAAAACATCCAGTGTGACAAATATGCAATAATAGAGAAAATCAGGAAGGGGGCAAATACTTTTTCACGCCACTGTATTTCCCCTGTCATGTCATTACCACTAAGAGACATGTCAAGGAAGTCGATTTCTGTTTCATGCATATTAAATGTAAATCTGAGGTTAAGTGTATTATTATTCAACCAGTTAATAAATTCCTGAGCCTTACTTGGTCCTCCCTTCCAGACACATAGACAACCATCTATGTATCGTCCCCATTTAATTATGTTCTCAAAAAATGGGTTCATATTTTGGTTGAGCAAATACTCCTGTCCCCATAACTCCAAAAATAAACTTGCATAACAGGGTGCCATAGATGCACCCACTGCCGCTCCACATATTTGAATGTAAAAATCATTGTTAAACTCAAAATAACTATGATGTAACACAAAATCCAAAGCTTTAATCAGGAATGTTACCGGGGCACCTGTGTTCTGTCTTTTTCTAAAAAGTATTTGGCAGATCTAATGCCATCAGACTGACATATGGGAGTGCAGAGGGCTTCAACATCTATACATATCCATATATATTCAGGTTGCCAATTAACCTGTCAATTTCTGGATTATGTCACTTGTATCTCTAATGTAGGATGATAACGACATCATACTGTACTGTAAAAACAAATCAATACACTCAGACAGATGTTCTGTTAAAGAGCCTGCCCCAGAAACTATAGGTCTCTCTGGTGGGTCTAACATATCTTTATGAACCTTTGGTATGCAATACAGTGTGGGGACAACAGGGAAAGTACAGTTACATAAGGACTTACCGTAACAGTAGATCTTCGAGAGAGGCTCTTGCAGTAGGTAATTACATATAGGACTGACGCCAGCATATGGCATTAGATCTGCCAAATACTTTTAAGAAAAAGATGAACACAGGTGCCCCCGTAACATTCCTGATTAAAGCTTTGGATTTTGTGTTACATCATAGTTATTTTGAGTTTAACAATGATTTTTACATTCAAATATGTGGAGTGGCAGTGGGTGCATCTATGGCACCCTGTTATGCAAGTTTATTTTTGGAGTTATGGGGACAGGAGTATTTGCTCAACCAAAATATGAACCCATTTTTTGAGAACATAATTAAATGGGGACGATACATAGATGGTTGTCTATGTGTCTGGAAGGGAGGACCAAGTAAGGCTCAGGAATTTATTAACTGGTTGAATAATAATACACTTAACCTCAGATTTAGATTTAAAATGCATGAAACAGAAATCGACTTCCTTGACATGTCTCTTAGTGGTAATCACATGACGGGGGAAAATAAGTACCAAAGGCTTTAGAAAAAACACATCTACCAATTCTCTTTGGAGGAATGATAGTTCTCAACCTGCTAAACTTAAAAATTGAATTCCTTATGGACAGCTATTAAGAATCAGAAGAAATTGTACTGATGATTCAGAATACCAGCTTCAGGCTGAAGAACTTATGACAAGATTTAGGGAAAGGGGTTACTCTTAACGTAGTATTGACTAAAGCCTTGGAAAGAGTTGCAGGCAAAACACAAGAAATGCTAAGAGTAGGCAACGTGGTTTGGACTTCCTGGGATTTATTAAAAGCTGACCCTAATTTAAGGGAAATATCAGACGCCCCCAAGATAACCTTTAGAAGAACTTCTAATCTCCAAGACAAGCTTGTACAGAGTCAGTTTTTTAAGAAACAATCACCTATAAATACTTGGTTGCCAATTAAACCAGCAGGCAACCATAGATGTAAAAGGTGTAATGTGTGTCAATATATGAATACTGGAAAAGAACTCATATTACCAAATGGGCTTGAAATAAATATAAAAACGTTATCACTTGTACCACCACATTTTTAGTTTACATCTTATGGTGTAGTTGTAACCTATAGTTTTACCTATGTAATATAAGACCATTAAAAGAACGCATACAAGAGCATGTTCGTTGTATTATTAATGATGGATACAGCAATAGGGAGACACTTTCTTCAGAGTCATAATTCCAACATAAATAATTTGAAGTTCATGGGGACAGAACATGTAGAATGCCCCACTGGATGGGGGAATAGACCAAATCTATTGCTTCAGACAGAAAGTGCTTGGATTTTTAAGGGAGAAACTTGAGACCATTAGGCCTCAATGAGAGATGGGACCTTAAACCCTTTTGAAATATAGAAGGTAATGTAATGAGTAACTTTGTAAGTCAGTTATGCTTTCACTCTTGTGTCTTTTGATGACTCTAGAGTGATTTAGATGGAATATAAAATTATTGATATTATGTATATAACTGAATGATTTAGATAGAATGTAAATGAGTGCTTTTACATAATTCATTGATTTTATATATAACTGAATGATACATTTTTCTTTTTCTTTTGTATTTTAGGTGTTCAATAATTTCTCCTTTTCTGGAATCGATGGCCTCGAATGAAAAATTATTTCCAGTTCACATGGCCTGCTGCTATTTCTGATTTCTATCAAAGCTCTTCTGTCTCTAAGCGAGTTATTTTGTAAGTTTAGTAGTAAATCTAGACTATAATATTCACAATGCAGTAAACTCAATGTAAGCACAGTGTCTCCCTTTAAAACTTTTTGATTCTTGCAAGATCATGAGAAATGCATGCTGCTTGTGTACGCTTTTATTTTATTTTGCAATTGCTTTTCACAGCATTAAGATTTAGATATTTAGTATTTTTCTTTTCTGATAAGCTTTGGCATTGTATGGTAGTTCAAGAATAATTATGTGTGATATCAAATCATCACAAATTGTGGTAATATTTATTGATTATACACAGGAAATCTTAGTGTTTTGATTGTTTTCTTATTATGATGTCACTACTTGTTTTGACTATAAAACCAGTTGAAAAGCAGGATGTAACATGCCCCTGGAAGACACTTTTGCTGAGGTGCTAGGGGCTCTCACATGGTCAATTAAACTCTCATTCAAGTTTACAATTGCAGCTCTGTGGTTTCTACTACACTCTGGGCCTTAACTTGGTTTGTTTGGTAAAAGTGTGGACTGTTTTCCAGGTAGCTACTTTGCAGAGTTCCAGCAAGGGATATCTCTAGAAGCTGCTATTGACACAGCTGTTCCTCTGATGGAGTGGGCCCTGTGGGGCTTGCTTGCCCACTTTGGCATAACAGAGGGAAACATGCCACGATCTATCATGCTATGGGCCTTTTCGTGGCTGGTTTACCTTTTCTTAACTTCCCCATAGGTGAAGAAGAGTTGGGTCCCTATCCCTCTGTGGTCTTTTGTATGCTCCAGGTAGTATGATAGCTCTTTTTACATCCAGG
The DNA here is from genome assembly GCA_016271365.2 of Neoceratodus forsteri. Lineage (NCBI taxonomy): Eukaryota > Metazoa > Chordata > Ceratodontiformes > Ceratodontidae > Neoceratodus > Neoceratodus forsteri. The sequence goes on along the minus strand of JADMNL010000032.1, from coordinate 22,553,751 downwards.
CTATGCAGTCTACATTACCCTGAAAAGAAGAATGGCTAGCGAAAGAGACTGGTAGTGAAATGGACTGACAGATGGAAGTCTGACACCACCTTAGGGAGAAACTGGTTATTGGTCCTAATGACTACCATGTCCCTGTGGAATGCTATATAGTCAGTCTCCACAGACAAAGCCTGGATCTCACTAATCTTCCTGGCCAAAGTGCAACTAGAAACACAGTTTTCCAAGTTACATACTTGAGATCAGCTGAAGTCATAGGCTCAAAAGGTGGCTGCATGAGCTGTGCAATGCATATGTTCAGGTCTCACACTGGAATGGGAGCTCTATGTGGGGGGTGCAAGTGTAGCAACCCTTTAAAGAACTTCCTGAAAACTGGATTTGAGGCCAGAGAGGATGCTTTGCCTACTGACAGGTAAGCTGAAACAGCTGCCAAGTGCACTTTCAGTGTGGATGGTCTCAGACCAAGGGAATGAAGGTGCGTTAGGTAATCCAGTATCACTGGCAAACCCCTGAGTGTGGTCCAGATTCTTGTTCCGACACCAAATGGAGAATCTTTTCCACTTGGATGTGCGAGTCTTCCTAGTGGAAGGTTTTCTAGAAACCCTAAGGACCTCCATGACCTCGTCAGAGAGGTGCAAATTAGCATACTCTAGGTCCTCAAGAGCCAGGACTTGAGCCTGAGAGACTGAAGGTTGGGGTACAGGATCCTGCCCTGGGAAGAAGTCAGCAAGTTGTGCTTCCTGGTTAGGCTGACTGATTTGGCAACCGATGGTGCCAGAACCAGAGAATTCCATGGCTGCCTGGCTCAGTCTGGAGCAATGAGGACCACTGTAGCCAGCTGGGATCTGAGCATGTTCAAGACCATTAGCAACAATGGAAATTTGGGGTGGGACATACAGAAACTTCCCTGTCCACTCCAGGATCAGTGCATCCAGTGGGATTCAGTCCTCACTGGAGGCCTGCAACAAAATTGAGGAAGCTGGTAGTTGTCTGGGGCTGCAAAGAGGTCTACCTCTGGAGTGCCCCACCTTCTGAACACAGTCTGTAACACCTGCTTGTTCTGGGACCACTCATGGTGGTTCAAATTGATCCTGCTAAGAGCATCTGCCAGAACATTGTCCTTCCCTGGCAGGTGGAATGCAGACAAGGAAATTCCCAAGGAATATGCCAGACCCCAGATCTCCATGGCTTCTGTGCATAAGGGGGCTAACCTTGTGCCTCCCTGCTTGTTGATTTAGTACATTGTGGTTGTGTCTGTCCTGACCTGCACCACCGTTCCCTGTAGCATGCTGGCGAATGCCTGAAGTGCCAGGAAGACTGCTCTGAGCTCTAGCAGGTTGATGTGAAACAATGACTCCTGTTTGAGCCACGTGGCGCGAGTAGTGTGCTCCTCCAGATGAGCACCCCAATGCAATAGGGAAGCATCCATGGTCAGCACCAGAGAAGGGTTCTCCTGCAGGAAAGGAACCTCTTTCCTGAGCTTGTCCATGTCCAGCCACCACTAAAGCGCTTGCAGGAGTGTTTGTGTGATTGCACCAGCTTTGATAGGGAATCCCTGTTTTGCTGCCAGTGTAGTTTGAGGGATACTGTATATCTCTATTTGGAACCTTGCCTCCGACACTGTTGCTGCTGAGGCTGCCATGGCCCAGCAGCTGTAGAAGTGCTCAGCTTCAGGCTTTGAAGCCTGAAAGTACTTGCCAGCTGTACCAGACTGTTTGCTCTTGTCTGGGGCAGAAAATCCTTTCCTCTCACTGAATCCGGTTCAGCTCCTATAACCTCCAGAAGCTGTACTGGCTATAACACTGACTTTTTAGGCGACTAGGAACCCCAATGAATGTAGCAGTTCCTGTGAAATTACCAGAGACTCCCTTATTTGTTGAGGGGATTGCCCTACGACTAGCCAGTCATCCAAGTAAGGGAAGGCTACCACCACTCCGTCTCCCGAGGTGTGCCACAACCACAGCCAAGCATTTTGTGAACACCCTTGGAGGAGAAGTAAGTTCGAAAGGCATTGCCTTGAACTGGTAATGGCCAAATGGCAGTCTGAACCGAGGAATTTTCAAGACTGCCTTATGGGGATGTGAAAATATGCATCCTTTAAATCTAGAGATGCTAACCAATCCCTTGCCTTAAGGTTGGAAGGATTGTTGTCAGGGTCACCATTTTGAACTTTGGCTTTGCCAGATGCCTGTTCAGGTGCTTGAGATCCAATACGGGTTGTCACTCCGTTTTCTTCATTTTGAGGAAGCAGCTTGAATACAGACCCTTTCCTCTCTGTGCAAGAGGAAATGGTTCTACTGCTCCTAGAGATAGAAAATTTAATACTTCCCCTTCTAGTAACACCATTTCTGATGGGGCGGAGGGTCTCAAGATCCTTGCTCTCAGCTTTGGTCTGAGCTTGAAGCAGAGTGCCAATCCTTAGTCCACTACCTCCAGAACCCACTTGTGTGTGGTGATGGACTGCCATTTTCTGGCTGTAGTGGGCCAGCCTGCCCCCTATCTGGGTTGGGGAGGTGACTGGAGCAGATATCTCAGGGAGCCCGCTTAGGTTGGGATGCTGTTTGAATGCTGGGGCTAGTCTGGTTGCTGCCTCTTCTGCCATTGTTATTGGGGTAGGCCTGAGGTTGGAAGAATGGCCTATACCGACCCCTGCCTTGCTGCTTTTTGGGGAGTAGAAGCCTTCTCAGCTGCAGCACTTTTATATGCTGTCTTATAATCATCCATCTTTTTCATGCAGGCCTCCATCTGTTCACCAAACATAGATATGCTCACAGGCAAAGGCCAAAGCCTTGGACTCTGTATCCTGGGTCAGGTTAGTAGTCCCGAGCCAGACAAACCTCCTGAGTGACACAGAAGAAGCCATTTGTCTGGCTGCAGTGTCACTGTTGTCCACAGTCAGCCTAAACTGGGCTTCTGAAGCCTCTATACCCCTCTCTGGAGTTTCCTCCAAATCAGCCGCCATGGGGGCTAGAACAGATTTAGTGATCATCAGTGTTCCACAATATTCTCTGATACTGGCTATATAAGCCATGTATGAGGCCTGCCAGATGATCAGAGAGGATCCCAGATACACATTCTTAGCAATGGAATCCATCCTCCTTGAATCTCTGTCTGGGGGGTGAGATGCCAGGGGGATGCCTGCCTTAGCACAGGCAGCAGCCTGCACCACTCCCTCATGGCTGAGGTGCCCGAATAGGAACTCTGTTCCACCCTTAGCCACCCAATACTTTTCATCCACCTTTCTATCAACCGGTGGCACAGAAGTAGGGTCTGCAAGATCTTGTTAACCTGTTTCTTTAGGGATTTATGAATGGGCAGTAACAGCCTTTTAGAGACTGGCACATCCATCACTTCCATGTAGTCCGTCTCTTCTTCCTCGTCAGTCGACTCCTGGGTAGGAAGATCAAGGGACTGGGCTACTTGTTTAATAAAGGCAAAGTGAGAGGTATAATCCTCATTACCCTTGTCAGGGGAGTCGGCATGATGAGGGTCTGGGGAAACATCCGGTTCAAACAGTTCCCAGTACTCCTCCTCTTCCTCATGTTCTTCTCATAAAGGCTCCTCTGTGTTCCAAGGAACCAGGAACCGAAGTAGTGTGAGACGCGGCCACTCCTCATCCAGAACCGGAGTACTCGGTTGAAGTGCTTGGATAATTCCGATTGCATCTGCCATCTCCTCAGTGTTTGGAACCAACACAGTGTTCGGTTGCAGTTCGACCGCTGCGTGCTTCTCTTTTTCCTCTTTCCTGCAGTTGCAGGTTTAGCGGCTGTGTCCGCAGAATGTTTTTTAGGTGAGGAACCATCACCCTGGTCAGAGGGTTGTTCCCCCAGTTTGTTTTGGCTAGTAGCCGGTTTGTCCTGAGCTGGGTCAGCTGCCTTATTGGACATCTTCTCCTTCAGTCGTTTAAGTCACCTCTCAAGCATCGACTGAGGGAAGTTCTTACAAATTACACAGTCCTCCTTGAGGTGATTAAAAACACACAAATTAAATGAGGATCTGCTTTGGTGAATGGTTCCCCACACTCTGTACAATGTTGGAAACCTGTGGGACCCATTAATTTCTTGGTCTGTGACATTATCTATTAAACCAATGAACTGAAAATTAACTTGGTAGTTTAGTTAAATTTACATTTTTTTAAAGTATACCACCTTACCAGATGGTAGAAAAAACTGAATGAGACCTTAAACTGCAACAAACAGTAATGGTTCCTTCTCAGTTAAAAGAACCAAAAGCGAACCACAAACTCACAAAAAATTCACTATAATCTAGACTAAGTCTACCTGTGAACCAAGGACAGTGCTTCAAAAATCGAAAACAAACAGACTTGAAAAAACTGAGACCAATACATTCCTTCAAAGTGAAGGAGACTCTCCAGAGACATCTTACTGAGGCAAGCAGAGAAAAGAATCTGACGGCTGCAGAAGTGTAACCAGGGACAGTGGTTTGAAAACCAAGCTTGAGCCTAACAATCCACTACTAGCATAGGTTCCATTAACTATTTCAGCTCTGGAGCAGTCCTATGGTAAGGCCATACTGCATTTGTCAGAATACAAGATTTCCTGGGGCTTGATGCAGGCCCATGTTGCCTGGAATTGTGCATTAAAAAAAAAAAACCACAAGAAAAACAACAAGCATCGACTACTACAAATACAAATGTTATTTAAGGAATAAGCCATGACCAGGTGTGCATTAGAGGATTTTAATGCCCACCCCCAAGGGCATGCTAAGACATGAGACCAAAGGCAGAGTGTCCTTACACCCTTGAGAAGTGTATTAAAATCCTTTAATGCACACCCTGGAGTGGGTTATCACACATAAAATGAGCCAACATCACAAAATAATTAGTTTGAGTCACTCTGATCGGGATTAAAACTTCCTTAATATTTTCAAACAAATGCATATTCAAACTTTAAAAAAAAAACAGAAAAAAGTCCTTATGAAAGGGCAACTTATCCACATCATTTCTAAAATGTCTCCCAAGAAGCATGGTCAATCATTACCTACCCCACATTGAATGCTTCTAATATTTTTTTTAGTAGTCACAATTTTGTATTGGAAGGGATAGCATTTTGGCTCCGTGGAGTCATTCTTAACAGATCCCTTCCACTTCCTAGTACTTCAGTCTGCAATCCGCCCCCGAGCTATCTTGTTTTGTGATGTCACTATGTGGATAGCATGGGGGCACGTGCCATAGACATGAATAGGGCTGTTTTCAAAGTAAAATGTTGGTAGTTTAGATGGCCATTTGGAACAAATCAAGGCTACTGTTTAACAAGGACCTTGTTAGTTAAGCCATGATTTGTTCCGAACCGCTATCTAAGCTACACAAATTTTACTTTGAAGAACAGCCCTATTCAGGTCTATGGAGCGTGCCCCCACACTATCCATACAGTGACATCACAAGACGACGTAGCACTGGGCGGATCACTCTCACAGAAGGTACCAGGAAGTGGAACGGATCAGCATGGCTTGGCTTCACGGAGTCAATATATGATCCCTTCCCTTCCTAAAATGGGGCACATATAAAATGAAATTCGTGCACCATAGGAGTCTGAGCCACATAAGGGTCTGTCCTGCAGTACCTAACTAGTTGCTCTCTAAATGCATAAATAGCATATTTCAGCAATAGATTAACTAGTACTTTGTAGTAAAAGTATTTATTGGTAGTGTTAGTTAAAAATATATATTTTCTCTAACATGTAAATTTTCTTGTAGATGAACGAACATCTGTAATTTTGTAAAAATGAGCAGTGTTTAAAACTTTACTTTCATTACACTGTAGTACGTTTCATTGAAGGCAACATTCTCTAGTTTTGTTTTTTACTTATGCTGTAGGATTGAGGTAAGATAGTAAGAAAAATGTTATCTTGCATTTCACATCAGTACAAGTGCTGTCTCCTAAAGGAAATGTGTTCAAAACTTTAAATGCCAGATTGATTTTTTTGGTGGGGGTTATAGATTTCACCTGAAAACACCTATACTGTATGTGATTCAAGTGTACGTGCTTTTATAAACTTTAGAAATGTGAGCAGTTTGGGTCTTCCTCCAAAACTGGAAGACTAAAACTGTCCCCCCAACACCTTTTCTCTTTATAAAGTATTATTGCCTACCTTTTTCATCTTTTTTTTTTAAATTACTATTTACTCCTCCTCCCCAGCCTGCCACCTCCGACCCTTCCAGGGAGGACAACTGGACATCCCACTGCCGGAACCCTACCAAAGCAGACCCCTAGGCCCCATGGGCCACGGATTACCTCCGGCGGGATTAGGCGGGGACTCAGACCTCAGAATTTACATTTCGCTGGTCTGAGGTCTGCTAGGGCACAGGCAAATCGTGGGCATGGTCCTTCCATCTTCCCGGATGAGGCAGGCTTGTTTCCATGTTTTCTCCCTCCCCGAGCAGCAAGTAACCTCCCCCGACGTCATGACGTGCGCGCCGACGTCCATGCTGCTCAATGGCCGCCCATCCCCAAATGGAGCTTGCAGTTCCTCGAGCCTCCGCTCGGGGTCATGCAAGTGTCAGGCATCGGCCAAATCCCTCCCCGGAGAAGGTGAACTGTCATTCGACGCTCCAGCCTATCTCCCCGGCCCGGCCACCCGGCGACCCGAGTCCGCTCCGAACCCGGTCGCGCGGATGGCGCTCCAGCGCCACCACCGGCCGGGCTCCTGTTTGTTTTTTGTGTTTTCCCCACATTCAAGATATGGAATACATGGATTCAAATTCTGCTCAGTTCAACCAGTGAATGTTCCTCTCCTAACACACTGTACACACACCTTCTTCTAGAGCCAAGACTCAATTATCTCACTGTCAGGGCAAGCAGAAGATTTCCTGATAAGCGGGTAAAGACAGAACAGTTGTTTATAGTTTACTTGAAGGACACTGTCAACCTGTTTTTCATATTATTTCTAGTTAAAACCAACATTTTATAATTCTCTAAAATTCACTGATGTTGCTGTTTGTGTCTCCTTGTTTAGCAGAACTGAAATACATGCTAATGTATATTTATAGACAACCTTGTTTTGTTTACAATCCTGGATCTGTTCTTAATGTATATACTGAGCATTAGAAACACCCCAAACAGTGCAGTTACTCATGATCATTAGGCTCATTTCCTTCCACTGCATCACAAGGGGCTAGACTGTGTTTTGGGTGTTCCCAAGTCCAGGAATGATGCAGCTGGAGTGGATCAAGAAATGTAAAAATTGTTTTTGTGTGGTAACACCAGTATAATGGTCAGTCTGTTTTTCACTTTTTTAAAGAAAAAGTCAGAATCAAAGTACCAGCTACATCAACAATTTTTACAGAATGTTGGCAATCATAAAATATGTTTTTCAAACCAATGGACACTGAGACCTAAGGGGGTTGACACTGTTCCTCCAATGTCTACTGTTTGTTTATGTGTGCAAGGAGAGTGTGATGATCAGGGAAACAACATTTAATTAGCTTTCTTTTTTAGCAAAGGTAGTTTTATGTTTAGGGCCTTTTTTTTGTATATAGAAAACAGTGTAAATGTAGCAGCCATGTCTGTGATGGAAGATCAGTTCTGGTTGCAGGGGGACTGATGGAAGATAGTTCTGGTTGTAGGACAAGGACTGATTTGCTCATTGTGTGGTGTGGTTTAGGACCAGGATGACTGTGCATTTATAGAGATTTAATGCACAGTCACATGATATGTTTTGACCAATGAGACTTCTTTATTTTGGATGCCCATTTTATAATGAAATTTAAAAAGCACTGAGGACAAACCGTACATCAATGAAATCTGTGAAAGGTCTTTCTTCAGTCAGACATGAAGCCAGCTGCATAAACAAACCGGAGGAGGTATAGGCTGCCCACAATATATGAGCGACAATGATTTACTTCATCATGGCTGGTTCCAGCTAGACATTTTTCAAATGGTCCAACCAGACGGCTTATAGTTGCAAAGGTGTGGCTCTATGGAAGCAGAGGTCCTCAAAGATCCTTCTATACTGAACTGATGGACTTTCAAGGTGCACAGTTAATATCAAATCACAGTAGAACTTCAAATAGCATTCTCGACAACCAGCACACTATTAGTATGTGACCACTACAGGTCCCAGCTCTTGAACCTCCATTAAAACACAACATCCACCATGCAAATGTAAGTACACCATTAGTGGTAAACCATGGCTGGTATTCACAAGTTGTTTTTATTGCCTGTGCCAGGTCAATGGTCTCAAGCCAGTGCCTTGAACAAGCTTTGGCTGCCTATTACTTTTGTGTGCGTTAAAAAATTCCTGTGGGACGCAATAAACAACTGCATGTCCAATGATACTGGCGGGGGATTAACACATTACTTCTTCATTAAGGCAGAAGCCCGCCAAATGTTTATGATTTCCTATACTCTTTCTTCTCTGATACAATGTCCGCAAGATTACTTACATACCCATATGGTGCAAGGTTATAGTGCTCTGCTGAACTTGTCAGATAAACGGTTTTCATTATCAAGCAAACCCACACTGCAACATGAAATAACAGAGCAGATAAATTACATGCTAATTGCTTTGGTTAGGTATGTGTGTACTTACCATTTGAACTTTGGGCGGGATAACCCCATATCAAGTAACCAATGTATTAAAAACACTGCGGACACCTGTTAGGAAACTGAAAAACATATTTAGACACACTTCAGCTTGAACTTTATTTCTTTTACAGACTTCTCCTCCCGGTTATTTGTAAGGGCATTTGCATGAACAGAGGATATTTTATCCCTCATAGAAACACATAATTTGACGGCAGATAAGGACTGCTTGGCCCACCCAGTCTGCCCAATTCCCTACCTGGTGGATAAGCTGCAGATTCTAGTTAAACAGCATACTTCCTCCTGTCCTCCACTAGAATTGCCTTATGCCTGTCCCATGCATTCTTGAATTCTCCCACTGTTCCTGACTCCACAACCTCCTCAGGAAGGCTGTCCCATGCATCCACAACTCTGTGAAAAAATACTTTCTAACATTACCTCTGAGCCATCCCCCCCCCTTCAAATTGTGCCCCCTTGCTCTTGTGCATCTCTTCTTCTGAAAGGTACTACCCACTTGTACCTTGTTAATCTCCTGAGATACTTGAAAGTTTCTATCATGTCCCCTCCTCTCTCCTTTTCCTCAAGGGTATACAATATTAAGCTGCTTTAGTCTCTCCTCATATGTCTTCTGGTGCAGACTGTGCACCATTTTGGTTCCCTCCTTTAAACGCGTCCCACTCCATCCATGTCTTTGCAGAGATGGGGTCTCCAGAATTGCACGTAGTACTCCAGATGGGGTCTCAATGTCCTGAGAAGGATAACAACTTCCTGTTTTCTACTGTTGATGCCTCTCTCTATGCATCCCGTGTCCCCCCCAGCCCTCCTTACTGCCTTATCACATTGCTTGCCCGCCTTTAGGTCATCTGATATAATTACTCCTAGGTCTCTTTCGATTTTTGTTATTAACTTACCTCCACTGTGTACTCTTCCCGTGGGTTTTTGTTTCCCAGATGCATTACCATGCACTTTGCACTGAATCTGAGCTGCCACGTATTTGACCATTCCACCAACCTTGCCAAGTCCCTTTCCATTCTTTCCACCCCACCTTGTGTATCAACCCTGTTGCAGATCTTTGTGCCATCTGCAAAAAGGCATACCTTTCCATCCAGGTGCTCTCCAATGTCACTTACAAAGATATTAAAGAGGACTGGTCCCAGGACTGAACCCTGCGGTACCCCGCTAGTTACCCTCCTTTCTTCACTGTGGACTCCCATTTATTATTACTTTGCGTCCTGTTGTCCAGCCAATTTTTTATCCAGGCTACCACCTTGGCACCCAATTCAAGGCTCGCTAACCGTGTTACTAGTTCTACCCTTAGTTCTTTTAGTATTCTTGGGTGAATCCCATCAGGCCCCATTGCTTTGTCCACCCTCAGTTAAGAGTTCTTTCAAAACCCTTTCTTCTGTGAGTGGACTGGTATCGACCCCCATTCAGAGTTTCTCCTTGTTTGGTTTAGGCACCTCCCCCTCCTCATCTGTTGTGAATACTGAGCAGAAATATTCATTCAGTATCCCTGCTTTTTCACTGTCACCCTCTGCCCACATTCCCTCCCCTCTATTAAGTCTCTGTATCTCTCCCTTGGTCTTTCTTCGCTCCATAATGTACCTACAAAATGTTTTATCCCCCCTTCTTAACAGAGTTGGCCATCTTTTCCTCAGTTTGTGCCTTTGTTATTCCGACTGCCTTCCCTGCCTCCTCCTGCTTTAATTGATAAAGTTCTCTGTCCTTCCTTATATTTCCTGAAAGCTATCATTTTCCTTAACCGCCCCTGACCCTCTTTTGAGAACCATAGTGGGTTTTTCCTTCATTTTATTGATTTGCTTCACAAAAGGCTTGTTGCCTCCAAGATGGCTTGTTTTGATTATTCCCCCCTCCTTTTGCCCATTTGCTAGTGCTTTCCTAAGGCACTCTCTCATTTTCCCAAAGTCAGCCTTCCTAAAGTCCAATACTCTTGTTTTTGTATGGCTTGATTCTATGGCAGTGTTTATTGTGAACCACACTGTTTGGTGGTCACTTGTTCCCAGATGGCTACCCACTTCTAAAATCAGATCCTTTCTCCTTCCCCATTTGACAGTACCAGGTCTAAGATTGCTCCCTCCTGAGTGGGTTCCAACACTAGCTGTCTGAGGCATGCCTCCTGTAGGGCATCGAGAATGACCCTGCTCTTGGATGTGCCTGCAGCAAAGGTGCTCCACTTAACATCTGGCATATTCAGGTCCCCCATCAACAATATCTCCCCTTTTCCTGCCATTTTAAAGATGCCTTCTATCACTTCCTTGTCCATTTCCTCCCCCGAGATGGGGGTCTGTACACAACCCCATGCAGATTGTGGTGCCATTTCTGTCTCCAGGGTGACCCATAGTGACTTAACTTCCTGTTTACTCTCTAGTTCTGTTGCTTTAATCCCTTCCCTTATATAGCTGCTACTCCTCCTCTTTACCCACCTTGTCCCTCCTGTAGACTGTGTATCCTGGTATGCTGACTTCCCATTCATGGTTCTCTGTACCATATTTCAGTGATTGCCACAATATCCAGGCATCCCTCTTCATTAAGGCCACTAGTTCAGGGAGCTTGTTGCACAGACTATGGGCATTAGTACTCATCACCTTCCATTTATTTTTATGGCCTTATCCTTTTAGCCCCATCCCTGTCCTTAACATCTTTTCTGCATTTATCCTGTCCTTCTCCCTACTAACGTCTCTGCCTTGGTGGTTACCTCTCTAACTACTGCGCTTTGTGGGGAGGCTGGGATTTCCTGCTCCTTTTCAGTGCCTCCCCCCCTTGGCTAGTTTAAATGGTTGCCAATGAAGCATTTAAACCTGTCACCTAGGATCCTGGATACCCCCTGGACAGATGTAGACCATCACGCCAGTATAAGCCTGCATCCCTCCAGGTGGCTCTCCAGTCCTCAATGAAGCCAAAACCCTGAGTTCCACACCAGTTTTTCAACCATTCATTGAATCCCATTGTGCGGAATACCCTAGCATCATCCTTGCCATAGACAAGCAGCACCTCCGAGAAGGTTACCGTACATGCTACTTGTTTAAGACCCCTCCCCAACCCCACAAACTCCTCTTGCACCACTCTGATCCCGTTTACAGCCAGGTCATTTGCCCCTAGGTGGACAATGACATCCAGCTCCCTCCCTCGTGCAGCTGCTCCCGAGATACTGAGGCTTCGCTTCCTGTCCCTCTAAGCCATGGTGCCAGGCAGGCACCTTACCTCCCAATCCCCTTCCTCCCCGTCTACCCCCCTAATGACTGAGTTCCCCCACCAGGAGTTGTTTCCTTCCCCTGTGGGGTCTCACCCTCAGAGTTCCACTGTCCCAGAAACTTATTCAGCACTTTAATTCATAACCTCTGTTGTGACATCACAATCTGTTTCCATGGGAATGATCGTGATGTTATAAGCAGAGTACTGCAATATCAGATGGGGAATAAGCAAAAGGAAAATGAACTTGAATAAAACATATCCCATTTTCATGGAAATTATCACCAGCAATAAATAATGGAGAGGAGACATACAGAACATAAAATATAAGCTGAATTTTGTCTAAAATTTTCAAAGTGTTCCTATTAGTGTCAGCTGCTTTTTAAAATGAATAAATTATTAGAATGGGTTACAGTCTTAACTGTTCAACTCTGAATTACGTTTAAAAAAAAAAAACCCGATAGAACATGCACAATAACAAAGCACACATTGCAAGCACTGCTGCAGACCATGCTTTCCACCCTCCTACCACTTCTTTTAAACCAAAAGCATTAGACAAAACATAGAACTGAATCTGAGTGAAAACATCCAACAAAGACTAAAGATATCTTCAAGAAATAACCAAACGCATGAGTAAAGAAAGGTCAGCAATTACGAATATGTAAACAACTCGATCCTGAGCTTCCATGTACTGCTAACCTTTAATTAAACTGATGTCACTATGTATCAGTGCACTTTTGTCACTGCTGCTTCTCAGAGTTCTTACAGCCACAGTATACCATGGAAAGAAGTATGAAGTCACATTAGTCATGGCAGTTTTCCTTCTGCTAAAAAGCCACACCTGTTACTTCATGGCATTAAGACAATTCTATCATCATTACTGTAGTCTCCTTAAAGGGACACTGTCAACCCTTTTTGCATATTTCTAGTTGAAACCCACATATTATTGCTTACCTTCTCTAAAATTCATTTATGCTGCCGTTTTTTTTAATCAGTTTCCTTTCTTAACAGAACTGAAATGCATACTAATGGTGCAGTGCTATCCTACCATGTTTTGTTTTCAATCCTTGATCAACTCTCACTGCATACTTCCTGAACATTACGAACACCCCCAAACACTGCAGTCATTTCTGCATCATGAGTAACTAGACTGTGTTGTAGGTGTTCCAAATCTAGGAAAGATGCATGGTGGAAGTTGATCAAGGAATGTAAACAAACACGTTATTTTTTGTGGGGGGCGCGCGATAGATTTCATCTGAAACACCCATATGATTCAAATGTATAGTGGTGGTTAGCTCTGCTTTTCACTTTTAAAAGGTAAACAAAAATCAGAATCAAACAACCTGCTACATCAGCAATCTTTACAGAATGTAAACAATCATAAATGTGCTTTTTAAAACTAGGGACACTGAGGCCCGAGAGGGTCAAGTGTCCCTTGAAAGGAGAAATGCATTTGGAAGTGGATTTTTATTACTGGTTCCAATTCTATTATCGTTCCATCTCTATAGGCTTTGTCATTATCCTAGTGGGCGTTTCTGATTTACACACAGGTAGTTAAACTACATCATACAGTTACATGGTATTATGTCCCTGCTCAGCTCTTCCATTGTTGGCAGAATGCAAGCATGTTCTCCTATAGAATACTGTGGTAGAGGGGACATAAACTATATCCTAGAGTTCTAAACTGCCACTTAATATCAGAGTGCAAATCAACCACCACTGAGGTTACTAACAGGCCAGAAATAAATGGAATAACACAGTTTCTACTGGGGGGGGGAGAGAATTACTTAAGAGGTTCAGTGCAATTCTTTAATGTAAAGGCCAGCAGGAGGCTGTGAAATTGTCTATTTGGTTGTTCTCAGTTTCAAGGGTAGGAGCTGTGATTCTATCCACTGCTGAACCTAGGTGGCCAGGAAACAGCATGGTGCAGCTGCTTACATTTGGGGGCGCTTTGACATCACACTGAGATTAATCGTGACTCACCTTCAGACATTCTTCAAGAAAAAAAAAAATGGTACATGCAAGTGCATAGATGAAATCAGTCTCTGCATTCAATGTCTTCAGCTTCCTGCACATATGTAGATAATGGATTCTGCTGCCCTGTCTGCCTCTTGCCAGTGCCCTATGTAAGGGCACTCATGAGTTTTGTTGTAGGACTGGAGTGGGCAATGGATGTAAGACTGAAGGGGGAAAAATAGTCAATTTGCTCATCCTACTGAAACAGCTTTTCATAAGGGACAGACAGCACAAATAATCAAATTACATGACATAATCTGAACGTTGCAGGTCATAGATCAGGATGGGTCAACATTTAGAATAAAAAGAACTATTTTTTTAAACTTAAATAGCCATTGATTACCACTACATGGTAACAGTAGCAATATAAAATGTAAGCTGCCAGAGGTCTTCAATACCAATTCATATTTACAATCATATTTTAAGCACTGCATTACACATATCTGTAAGGCTTCAAAACAACTGTGTAGCTCAGAATTTTTTTTTTTTTTTTTAAACAAACTTCCGTTTCACTAGATCAGTCTACTTCTGTCTATATAAAGGAGGATCTGGTTGCCAGTGTGACTTGGTATCTATAACTCAAACCGGGCGGATTTAAGCACTCCAAGCAGACAGGTCCAGTGAAAAGGATGTTTAATTAAAAATAAACTGCCCTGTGCTAGATGCTTACGGATTGCCATCCCAGTTTCTCTGCTTATAAAAGTGGCAGTGAGAAAAAAAACATGATTAGTTAAACCACAATCTCACCATGCAGTAAGATCTGTGTTACTGCATGGTTGCTGTCAAATAGCAGTTGTCAACATCTAATTCAGACATTCTTCAGCCTAAAAGAGAGACATATTATAAACACAACACCACGCAGAGCAAGACTCTTAGTTGATCGGTGGCTTTGATTCAAATGAAACGGACCTGTAAAAATATTTTAAAAAAAGGATTTCAATGGCATGCACCTCCACATTCTTCCTACTCAAATGTCACAAAACATAAGAGTACAGGGGTGGACTGGCACATGAAGGAAGAGGGAAGGGTCTGGATGGCCAGCTCTTCAGAGCAAAATTACAATCCCTTCCCAGCTAAATTCTAATCCACTTTCAGAACAGTTTTTCTCCTAAAGAGGTAAGCTTCAAGAGGGATTTTTATTTAAAAGGCTAGCATGTTAAGCTGCTCTAGGGGCTAGACTAAAGCACCAGAACTGGTGCTCCTTAAAAGTAGCAGTGTACAGAATGTTGCAGTAAACATGTGGCACCTACAATTTTTGTTATAGTCTGGACTGCCTTCCCCCCACCTTATAGGTCATTTCCCCCCCTTCTGAGTCTGCTTTAGCATTTGTTTTAGATTTAAAATAATACAAGGAATCACAGAAGGAGCAGGGCAGAGAACTGTATCAGTTAAAGCATAAGGAAGCTGGGAAGGCAGTCAGAACCGCAAAGGCCCAAACCGAGGAAAAGATAGCCAACTCAGTTAAGAAGGGGGATAAAACCTTTTATAGGTACATCAGGGAGCGAAGGAAGACCAAGGGAGGGATAGTAAGGCTTAATAAAGGGAGGGAGGGTGGGCAGAGGGAGACTGTGAAAAGGCAGAGATACTAAACAAATATTTTTGCTCAGTATTTACAAATGAAGAGGGGAGGTACATAAAACAAACAGTAGTAACACTTGATACAGAAGTTGATACCAGCCCATTTACAGAAAAAAGGGTTACGTGAAGAACTCTTAAACTGAAGGTGGACAAAGTAATGGGGGAATGATGGATTCATCCCAGAATTCTAAAAGAACTAAGGGTAGAACTAGTGACACCACTGACTACCCTTTTTAACAAATCATGGGAGGATGGGGTGGTACCCTAAGACTGGAGGAGGGCAGATGTGATTCCCCTTCACAAAAGTGGGAGTAAGGCAGAAGCAGGAAACTACAGACCTGTTAGTTTAACCTCAGTGATAGGGAAAATGATGGAATCATTTCTGAAGGAAAGAACTGTCGGGTATCTAGAGGCCAGAAGGGCACAGGACCCAAGGCAGCATGGATTCACAGCGGGAAGGTCATGCCAGACGAATGTGATAAATTTCTTTGACTGGGTGACCAAAGTAGTAGATCAGGGAGGGGCTGTGGACATGGCCTACCTAGACTTTAGCAAGGCATTTGACACAGTCCACAAAAGATTATTACAAGTTAGCCAGCCTGGGAGTGGGTCCCAAGATGACAGCCTGGGTAAAGAATTGGCTGGAGAATAGGACACAGAGAGTAATAGTAAATGGAGTCCACTCTGAAGAAAGGGGGTTACTAGTGGGTACCACAGGGTTCAGTATTAGGACCGTCCTCTTCAATGTCTTTATAAGTGACATTGCAGAGGGACTGAAAGGAAAAGTATGTCTCTTTGCAGATGACACAAAGATCTGCAACAGAGTTGATGCACAAGGTGGGGTGGAAAGGATGAGAAGGGACTTGGCAAGGTTAGAGGAATGGTCAAATGTATGGCAGCTTAGATTCAATGCTAAGAAGTGCAAGGTAATGCACCTGGGAAACAAAAACCCCGGGGAAGAGTACACAATGGGGGGTAAGATACTAACAACAACAAAAATGGAAAGGGACCAGGGTGTCATATCAGATGACCTAAAGGTGGGCAAGCAATGTGAGAGGGCAGCAAGGAGGGCTGGGGGGATACTGGGATGTATAGGGAGAGAGCATCACCAGTAGAAAACAGGAAGTTATTATCCCTCTGTACAGACAGCTGGTCAGACCCCATCTGGAGTACTACGTGCAGTTCTGAGACCCAATCTCCGAAAGACATAGACAGGATGGAAGCTGTCCAGAGGAGGGCAATTAAAATGGTGCAGGGTCTGCACGGAGACATATGAAGAGAGACTAAAGGAGCTTAATATGTATAGCCTCGAGGAAAGGAGGAGAGGGGGACATGATATAAACTTTCAAGTACCTCAAGGGAATCAACAAAGTCCAAGAGGGTAGCATCTTTCAAAAAAGAGGTATGCAAGAACAAGGGGCACAATTTGAAGATAGAGGCGGCTCAGAGGTAATTTAAGGAAGTATTTTTCACAGAGAGGGTTGTGGATGCATGGAACGGCCTTCCAGAGAAGGTTGTGGAGTCAAAAACAGTGGTGGAATTCAAGCATGCATGGGACAGGCCATTCTAGGGGGTTGGGGTAGGAAGAAGTAAGCTGCTGGTTAACTAGGATCTGCAGCTTATCCAGTAGGTAGGGAAATGGGCAGACTGGGTGGGCCAAGCGGTCCTTATCTGCCATCAAATTCTATGTTTCTATAAAAGAGCATTCATATCCACAGGTTTTCATGGCTATAACTATCCCACAGGTTTTCATCAGAATCCTCAGCTGTTTCTGAACATCTGTTTTCCCCCAATATCAGGGAGAAGTGTCTGTTGCCATTAGTTTAGCTTAAATCACAGGAAAAGTAATCTTAAGACAGCCCAGTGGTGCGGCACCTTACCGCCTGTCATGCATGCAGCCTGGGTTCAAGAGTGGACTCATTGTGGGGTCAGCCAGGGCAAGGAGAGAAGTGGCGTCAAGGACTGCTCTCTATCCAAGGTGGGGAGGCATGTCAGCCTGGTAGCAGTGCAGCACAGGCAGTATGAATGGGAGGGGACAAAGCACAACTGAAGCATGCGTGCCGTCATGCGCATGCATGATGCTCTTACAGCAAGAGGAGGGGAAGACAGAGAGAAACACTGTTAGGGGCTTTGTGAAGCCATGCCTGCAAATCCTGTGCCTGGGCCACCACCTGGGTCTCTACATTCTGGTCCGCATTGGATAACTGTACTGGGGGGGACGGCCCTCCTCTCTCTGGCCCCACCACAAAGGATGAATTGTGGGAGTAGGCAGACTAGAAGGCAGGTCCCAAGAGAGGTGGTGGCCTGCTTAGGGATGCAGTGACAGGGCTGGTAAGCCACCTTGGGGCACTTGAGGAACGTTATGAAACAAAAAGGGTATTAACTTGGTCCACCTTGGGGATCTTTATAGGATCAGTGAGAACAGTTAACATTAGAAACAATGGGGCCACAGCAGTGCTACCACAGATAAACCATGTTTGGGAGTGAGCACTTGGGGGGTCAAGTGTCAAAACAAAAGAACAAACTGAAGTGGGCTTGCACAGCTTTGGGGCGAGAACAAAGTCCTCACACTAGGACACAATGAAAAGGGCTTTATCAATACAAATGCCCAAAAAAGTACAATAGCGGAGTAGCACCCCTTAAGTACAATCCAGTTATCGTTTCATGCCGCCCCGGCGCTTTTTCAAGACGTCTTGAAAAAGCAACAAGGCAGCGTGAAACGTTGACAACTGGATTGTATTTTGGGGGTGCTACGCCATGTTATTGTGCTTTTTTGTATTGTACTTTTTGGGGCATTTGTATTAATAAAGCCCTTTTCATTGTGTCTTAGTGTGAGGACTTTTGTTCTCGCCCCAAAGCTGTGCGAGCCCACTTCCATTTGTTCTTTTGTTTTGCCTAGTTGCTTGTTTGCATGTCTCCAATGTGTTCCTTCTCCTTTGAGTCACTTTTCTTGTTTATTTTGAGGGTCAGAGTGTCAGTCAAAGGAGAAGGACTGCGCATCCGCCGGACTGCTCTCCTCCTCGGGGTGGGGGGAGGAGAGAGGTGAAGCTCGATGCTTGACTGGCCTATAACGACAGCTGGTGGGGAAGCAGACACCCAGTGTGCTGCTGTTGGCTTCACTGCATGTGACTCCTTGGGGAACTGGGTAGAAAACAGAAAAAATAAATCTGTGCACCAGCAGCAGAATGACTCTGGCTGCCTGAGGCCACACCTAATAACCCAGGCCATGCATCCCTGGACAAGCATAAATCCTGGAAGCTGTTAATGTGATGGTGCTAGGTGGCCAGCACCATGGTAGCTGCTGGCACACCAAGGCAAAGAAATAAGATTAACTGCAAAAAAGCAAGAGGAAACTGCTGCAAGCTGGCATGAAGTTTCAGGAAGGAGGCACTTCTTCACAAAGAGAGTGGTCGCACAGTGAAACGGACCAGCAGAGATGGTAAGCCAGAAAACAGTTGGAGGTTTTAACGGGGTGAGATAAGGTCAAGGGGCAGGAAGGGGTGTCAGGAGAGGGGGTGAGACGTTATGAAATGCACATTACATGAGCTCTGCATTAAGTAGACTGAATACATGTTTGAAAACCTGGGGGGGGGGTAACATTATTGAAACAACCATTGCTTTATTTCCAAAGGGAAAACAATGCCAGGCAGACTCAAAATGGGGGAAGAGTATCTTACCAGACAGTAGGGTTAAAAAAAAAAAAAACAGGATTAACAAGGTATAGGTACAGAAGTTCACTGTAATATGCCCCACTGTTTTACCTATAGGATTTACACATGTCCCTGCCTACCTTT
The DNA here is from genome assembly GCA_016271365.2 of Neoceratodus forsteri. NCBI lineage: Eukaryota > Metazoa > Chordata > Ceratodontiformes > Ceratodontidae > Neoceratodus > Neoceratodus forsteri. The sequence continues at coordinate 22,534,614 of JADMNL010000032.1, read as the reverse complement.
ATGTTACAAATACTTAAGTGCTTCAAAGCACTGCGGAATTCAGGTTACTCCATAATCACTGAAGGACGTTAACTACAGTGACAAAATACATCTGTTTTTTTCATTAAGAACATTAACCAACTGAGGCCAGAATCATCAATACATCTCTGTATGCTAAGCAGTTTTTTTTTTTGGTAATTTCTCTTTTGTGCCCCCTGCCGACTGGCCCCCATCCACAGGACCCCCAGACCCATCACCCCAGCATCCTCCGGGACTTATCTTGTCCAGGACAGTAAGGAGTTTATTCTTAAATGCTAAATTAGCATTCAAAATGAAGAAAGATATGACATGGTATGCAAAATGAAAACTTTACTGAATAATTTTTTTTTTAAACTCTGCTATAAGCTACTGACAGAATTCACAGGTGAAAGCTCAGTCAGTTGCTCAATTAAATATAAGAAGTGCCCTTCTCATTTGAGATGTACAATTCCTTTTTAGGAGATAATGGCACTGCAGATCTGCAATTTGACTGGTGGATAGTCCCATCTTGCTATAAGAAGAAAATAATAATCATGATGTATGGTACTGCTGCACAGCTGGAAATTAGCATTAATGCATGCTAGCTATGTTTTGTGTATTTCCGTTCCCTGGATAATTTGTGGTTCCAATGCAGACCTGGAAAAGAAGGCCGTTATACAACTTTCCTGGATTTAACTTATTTGGTTCCTTAAACGGTGTGCAGCTATTCGGATGGTTAACTATTTCAGTGAGAGAATACCCCCTTCCCCACTGCAATTATTATTAGCAGGATTTCTGTTCTCCTTCCGTGAGGATTCTTCTATTGACTGTGTAACACGCCCTTTGGGGAGATGTGTACGTAATGTACAAAATTAATAAAACAGGTAACCAAACAAAAAAGAATGATCAACAACTTCCCTTCAAACCTTCAGTTTCATACCATGTAAAATAAGCATGTTTATCTACACACATTTAAAGCAAGTAAGATCAATAAAGAACTTTTATCTACTTTTTCAGCCAATATGAAATGAAAACATGAGTTGGGCATGAACACCAAGTATCTGGAAGAGATGTGAAGCATAAAATTAAAGTATAGGCTTTAAATTTCAAGAGACGTGAAGGCCATTTTGGTAGGGCTGCAGAGGCAAGAATGTGGTGTGTACATTTTAGAAGCACAAGCTATCAGAGTTTAAGGCTATAACATTTCAGCCAAGCTTCAACTGGTGCATTTCTTATCCCAAACTTTAAGCAGACATGATACTATAATAATTATAGGCTCAGATGTTTTTATGCAAAATATAGCTATCCATATGTTGTCGTAGCAAGGTATAAAACACAGCTCTATGGGACCCCCATATTAACAAAAGCTACATTTAATACCACTCCTTAAATACAAGGCATCAAAAGATTTTGGGGTCCCAGGTCTGAAAAGACTCCAAAATATAAATGCATCAGTTTCTCCTTTTCCCCAGATGAACTGCTCTGGAAATCAGTCAGTGTCACGGATGTGTCTAACTGCAAGCTTTTTAATCCGCAGCCAGCATAGCTCTGTGGTTAGTGCACAAGTCTAATCTAGGAGGTCTGGGTTTGAAAGTGCAATTAAATAAAATAAAACAAACCAACGTGTACAAAAGAACCTCGTCTCAGACCAGCTCTTAGTGGAACAATCTGGAACATCTCTTACTATGAGAGTTTTCATATGATGTTCGTGCAATAGGACTGTAAAGCCAAGTACAGTAGTTCCATCAGACCAACTATCGCTTGATACACTTCCTCCGTAAGAGTCATTTCTGGCAAGCTGCGCAGTCATTATATAAATTAGTGCAGTTTCTTATTAAACAAACAAAGTAACACTACTCTCCTTCTGCTGGGCTGGATGGCCGTGAGACCAAAGGCTAGGGACTGCTGCAATTCAGCACCATCTCAACATAATATTCTACCCAGGTTCCTGGCAGTGATTTGTTGGTTTTATTTGAGAGATTTTTCAACAGTCTTGCAAAACATAAAGAAAAGGTAGTTGGTGGTTCCAGGAATGCTACAAATAAATAGGGTTGTCCGACATCAGTTTCATGGTATACCACGCTATCAGAAGTCACGGTATCGATACTGTGGGCAATTTCCGTCGCGATAATCGTGATAAGTGGTATACCTGTGTATTGTGACCTTGTAACTATTTTCTTTGCATTTTCAGGACACCTGTCCATTCCACACCAACTCTCCCTGATGCAAGAGTTCAAGGAGGCTTTTTGTGCAAAATTACTTGTTCTGCAATGTCGCAGAATGACGATAACCACGGTATTACATGAGACAGTTATACAGTCAGAATTTCATACCATGACAAGACTAAAATAAATGTAATGCTGCTACCCAAAGCTGAAATGGAATGTTCCACTTTAAGTCGTCACTTAAGACTCCAACTGTATGCAGAATAAGAGGTCCTGCAGTTCTTGACTGACTGGCTGAAATCACGTTATATAGTATATGCTTTTCATATTTCTCATCATTTTTGCTCTGTGTTACAAGGCAATTTCAGACACGTCAACAGCTGTTTCTCACTAAACAGCATCAGCGTTGTTGCTTGTCTACACCTGGAACAATTCTCTGCCTGAGGCATCACACACTGCTGTCACGAAACATTGTTCCAATGTCATGAGCAGAGAATTAGGACTCTGGGTGTTGGTAAACAGCTGTAAGCAGATTCATTTAAGGGGAATAAAGTGATGGTTTTATGCATAGCAGTGGAAGAAATACAAAACTGAACCACCAACATTTAACATTTTAAAGTTCTCCTAATGCAAACAGTTGCACTTTCACGGCTGCAAGAATCGGTTAGACAATCGTCATTCCAAGCAGTTTGCTTTTTTGTTTCCAAATCCTATTTGAAATAATTACAGTAGTTAGGCTGCGGTTCTGTCCCCACACAGCACTTGGGTTAAATCTCAAATTCCAATACTGACACTGTAATGCAGCATGAGGGGGGTAACTGCACTTCTGAGGTGCAGTCTTTCAGATAAGACATTGAACCAAGGTCCTGTCTGCTTGTTCTGGGGGGTAGTTCAGATGGATGTTAAAGATCCCATGGCACTTCTCGAAAAAGAGAGTAGGAGAATTTTCCCAGTGTCCTGGCCAAATTTCCCCCATTCACTAAAAATACCACCAACAGCTTACTCTGATTCAATGTCAGTTGGCATCCATCTGCACCCCTCTTCCCCTAGGACGAGGGCTGAAAATAGGCAGAATTGTCTAGTCCTCCTTTATCAGTCAAAACAAACTAATTAGCAGAATTGGTAAAACTAAACAAAGCAGTAAATCCATTTTTTCCTGTGAAAGAAAACAAAGTCCATGTAGAACTTACATGACTTACAATTATCTGGTTAAGAGACCAAACCCCCCAAAATAAAACTAACTTTTTCCATAATGGGTTAGTCCACTCAAACAACCACGATGCAAGTAAGTTAAAACATCACACACAGAAGGTTTAAGTGTGTGGCGGCACTTGCAGGTTAAGTGTGTTTAGGTAGCAGGCACAGGCTATGAACACCTTTCAATGCTATGGAGTTAAATGACTTACCAGCATTTGATAAATATGGTCTAGAATACCTGTTGGGGCAGAGAACAAGAGTCATCGGCTTTGTACAATCAGCACACAAAGCTGCAAAATGCATAAAACTAAACATTAAGAGCTCCAAGTCAAGTAGCCAAACAGGGTCCGTCTGCTAAACTAAACCTATGCTCACAACAATATCATTTAGAAGCGGAAGAGTTTTCCATCAAAGTGGTGCTATTTTGGTGTGCTGTAGGTTTCTATCTAGCCTGCCTTTCTGACTTTTTACATTTACAACAGTAAATCTTCGAGGAAGAAAACTGTAATATGCTGTCCTTTATTTCTTATAACAGGTACCTGACAAAGGAAAGCATGTCATTTTTCAATGTCCCTTTCCAATTAAAATTAATTCTGCTTTATTTTGTTGGGAACTTACAAAGCATGGTCTGGATACAGCATTATGCAAACTGAATCTGACAAGCTATCTTTCTGTGACCAGGTTCAGACTGCGCTTTTTAGCATCATAAGGACATGTAGAAGAACATTTCTTTCCTTAAGTTTATATACATCTTGCATCTCATAATACACTGACATGCTCTCCAGGGGTTGAAGAAGGTAAACTGATCAATTCATTAACTTAGCTGGTGTTTCACCAACCCTCATAAGACTGGAAAAAGGTTGGTGCAGTTTATAAACTGCCAAAAGTATTCTTGTCACATTATGTGGAATATGCCATGTGTGTGCACATAATTTTCTAAAATGATAAAATCTAAAAAAAATAAAGATTAAGATGAACACATGGCCCATAAGTCTAACATTTCCATACCTCTAAGTTTTCATGTATATAAACTCTGAATGCCACAAGGCACATTCTCAAATACATATTACTTTAAAAATTAAATGAAGGCCCTTCTCCACATTCTGTTACCCCCACAATCTAATCGCAGTGCACCAAGAGACTTGTGATAAAAAGCCCCTCCATGATACAATACAGATTTGACAAATTTGGCAAGTTAACACTTTTTCCACCCCTGGTTTATATACAGCAAAACACTATTAAACAAAAAAATAAAAAAATACAAAAATATGGTATGCAACAATTCACAAAAAAAAAAATTCCCTTTTTAAAATAGAGCCTATATTGTCGAACGATATTCAGACAGCTAATAGCAAGCTTTTAAATTGTCTTAAGATTAAAAATTTTAAATGCAATACTGTGTGTGCATCCAATTTGAATTTTTATGCTGTACTCAATACTTTCTGAAACAGAAAAGAAATAAGTAATAAAGTATTTCAGCTTTCTATACACATATGATCACAGTTAGGTTTTTAAGACTGATCTGGTCTCACCTCAACTAAAGCACCCTCTGGTCACAACAGCAGCAAGCCAGTGTTTGAAATGTAAATGTACTAATTCTTTTACCCTTACACAGCAGGCAATAGCCAACACTGAGCTGGTAGAAACTTAGAGGCAAAAAAAAAAGACATCTTCATGCCAGATTACACGCATAAGGAGGTACAACATAACCCAAGAAGGCAGAGGGACAAAGGGCAGGGTACTTTTGTGTATTTACTCTGCTGTCAGTCCACAAAACATAAGGCCTTCACAGCTTATTCTGTTTCGCTTATCAGGCAAGACATTCACAGATATTATCACAGAACACAATTATCTGCTTTATCTTCAAAATATTAGCTTTTGCTGTAAACAGCGCAAGAATGGCTATCGGTCAAACAGTGGGGCAGCATTCAGCCTGGTCAAGGCCACTGAACTGTAAGAGTTTGTATTGGAAGCACAAACATTTATATGACAATACCCACACAGTATTTAAAATCCACTGTTTAAAGATGCCTCACTTAACTACAGTATGTTGATAGGCTAAATTAAACAATGTGAATCAGTCATGTTTCAAAACATACAGAGAAAGTCTTGTTAATGTATGAAAACTATTTAAAAGCCTTCTTCTGGCCCAGGTTTCCTATACTAATGGGCAATTCTTCTCTTGGTTTCTAAAAAAAAAGTTGCTTGGTATTTAAATGATTTTTGAACTCAAGGAGTGATGATTATGCCCTGCAGCAGATATAATTTGAATACTGGCTTCACATTAAAGTGAACCTTTCTCGATCAGTAAAACAACAAAGAAGCTCCCTTATCTCAATGAGACTTCCTCTGTGGCACTTGTTTTAAACAATCCCAAGGAAGGAACGGACTGTAGTTTTCTCCTGAAGGGCTAGCCATATGATCCTTCCACTTTCTACTAGTCCCTCCACCCCACACTCCGATGTTTTGATGTCTATATCACGGAGAGCGAGGCACGCTCCAGTTGAAGTCTATGGCATGTCATTTTAAACACTTTTCTCCTGTTTAAGTGGACATTAGACAAAATTGGAGCCAGGGGTCAACTAACCAGAGCCATGTTAATTGACCCTTGGCTCCGATTCATCTAACATCCACTTAGAAAAAGACATTCCTTGCTGTTTTAAATTCCCGTTTTTTTTTTGTTTTTTTTTTAAATTGCACCCAAAAAAGTTTTCACAGCAGTTTAATGACATACTGGTAAGTACATTCTTAAAGAGCAACTGACTCCTTTGGGAAAACTTTGGAAAAATAGACAATTCTGCTTATATTTCATATATCTTGTACATATTTCACCTCTCCATTATTTATTACTGAAGAAATTCTGACAGAAACAAGATCTTTATCCTTCTGAGTTTAACTGCCTCTACAGCTTATTCCTACTTGAAATTATAATGCTATGTTATGGCATCACAGTCTGTTGCCATAGGAATAACTGATGTCATAAGCAGAGTATCAGACATCAGGTTTGGAAAAAGCAATAGGAGTTGATGAACCCTCAAGGAACAACTATCCTGTTTTCATGCATCTGACCTCAGTAATAAATAATGAGAACAAGTTATTTCTTGTAACTCATGAGAAATACAAGCTGCTTTGTGTTCAAATATTACATTTTCCAAATGTCTTCTTGAGGCGTCAGTGGCTCTTTAAATATACAGAAGCATTATTAAGAATAAGGATTTATCCTATTATGTCATCTCCATCTAGGAGTATATACAGGATGGCAGCGAGGAAATGGCACTTTATGTATATGTCCGTCTTGGTTACTACCTTTCTTTCATATTAAAGCCCTTGTCATTGTGCATGTAAATTTGAATATCTTTCTGGCAACTTTTATTTTCTACTGGCCATTTTCAATCCTAAGTCAACCACCTGTGAAACTGCAACTCTGAAAGAAGATAACAAAAAGAAGTATGGCAACCCCTACATTTCTTTCTTTTGCTAAATGTACAATGTACATCTATCAAAAAAGTTTTATGAAAATGACATGGGACTGAAATGATTTTGTGCATGAAAACATACAAATATTTCCCCATTTTGGGAAATGTTAGTTCAAGAGAATTAATAGTAGTATAGGTAATTTACTCTATTTTGCATTTGTGGAAAAAATGAAGCAACATCATGACAAATGATGTATTCTTGTTCACTTTTAGTTCGCACTCTTGTTGCCACTAAAGCACTGATATTATAACTACATAAAACAATGTGATCCCTGATGGATTTTTTCTTAAAGAAGATCAAGTAGTACCAAATAACAAAAACAGGCATGGCAACCCACACTTTTGTTATAGATTTTAAATGTTTAGATGATCATCATGTGCTGGGCACACAATTATGATTCCAACTTTGAGTTAGTGGCTGAAATATCAGGAATGTCCTAAACAGAAAAAATAAACCTTTTAAAATGAGGTTTCACAGACTTTAAACAGACTGTTCCCCATCGCTCCCTATACAACATAATAAAATACAGCACAGCGTGGAGCAGGCTCATAGGAAGTTGAAAGGGATCATCGACTAACCCTTTGAGGGCAAATTCTGATCACTTCCCTTCCTTGGGGAGCTGTTTAGAAAATTAAAAGTGCCACAGAGGAACTTCCACTGAGTTAAGGAGCTTCTCATTTGTTGCTTTAGGTATAATAATAATAAAAAAAATGAAAAGGTTCTCTCTAAAACATCAAAACAGATCCAATATAATGCCAGCATTTGGTCCCATTTTCTTCAACCACTTTTCATATTTACATGGTAATGTAAAGGTTATATAATATGGATACAGGATTTGACTCTCAAAGCCCTCTATCTACAATGCTACTTCAGTACGAAGGAAAAAACAAATTACCAGTTGTCCTAGCAAATGCAGTGTCCTATTTTATTTTGCAGTACCAAAGTTGTTAACTACCTGGGATGAATTATAAAACAGAAACAGCAATGCTCTGGAAAATGTAAATTTTTTTAGGGCCTCAAGCCTAAGTTTCTTACTTTGTTTCAATGCATCTTTTTCTTATAAGCCAACCAAGTTTTAATTACAAAAAAAAAAAAGTTTGCCAGGTTACATATATAAATATTCTTATCTATAGTTTTTTTTTTTTACATTTAACATAATTGGAAATTTGGGCATTTATGCAGTCTCCAAAACTACCAGTGTACCGTTTCATGTGTTTTTCAAAATAAACCTACCCCCCCCCCCTTTTGCTCTATACTCATGTTTTGATTAGGCTTTCTTGCCCTATATTCATTTTTAATTACCTTTGAATTCCAGAACCTGGCGACATCAATTCATCAGAGGCCTACAATGAAGCTTTAAAGTTTCAAAAGGCTTCCACTCAACTGATGTGTTTGGGTTTCAGAACAGATGCCCAACTGAAAAATGCACATCAGGAGAGGAAACTGCAGCAAACAAGAGACCCTGAATAAGTAAGAAACAGGCCTAGTTCAAACCAAATACATGAAACAGTACACACCTAGGGGATATAATGCAGACTTCATACACCACGTTGAGAATTAGTCCGAGTTGTTGGAGGCTGGCTGGGAGGGGGAGGACTTGGCATCTCGGCATGTGCTCCCTCCTCCAAGGCAGGTGAGCAATGAACTCCACTGCATTATCATCACCTGGGTAACCAAAGGTGGTGATGCAAGATCGGGGAAGAGAGACACTGCCGACTACTGTGCACCACAGTGTGTGCTTCAGTGCATCTTCAGGCAGCATCCATGGTGCGTGGAAAAAACAAGGAAAATACCCCCTGCCACTGCAGGATGGAGCTGCTCCCTAGTCAGCAGACCTCAAGCCAATAACTGTGGCACTAGGCTTAATCACCAAAGAGGGCCTGCTATGAAGGGTAAGCCATGGAAGATGAGGCGAGGTAAGTATCAGAGAAGGCGGGGGATGGGGGTGGTGGCAGAAGCAGTGGCTGACCAGGAGGAGATGTGGCAGGTATAAAGTACACCGACTTTAAACGTCCATATTTCGAAATATATTAAAAAAATTTCAAGGTTTATTTTTCCTTTAACACAGAAATGGTCTTTTCCTGGATATTAAATGTACAAAATTATCTGATGTTCTCGTTCACTAAAGACCACTGGCAGCTTAAAATATCCTCTGCTTTTACTGTGACTGGCAACATGCTAGTAGTAAAATGCCACTTTTCCTACCATGACCATTTTGCCATTGCCCCCTTCCGCCCACAGCTGGATGTCATTTCAAGTCACTTCACCAAGCATTTATACTCCTTACCCTTTATGAAGTCACGAAAGCAAACTCAAAAGTTATCTGGTGCCACCAGTTCCCTGCGGTCCAGTGGCACTCCCCTCTCTTCTCATCTGGCACCCTGAGCTCTAGGTACCCTGCCTACCTAACCGACCCAATTCCCTCCCACAGCTGGAAATAGGCCATCTGCCTCTTCTCCCTATTAGCTGGCCTCACCTGGAAGGGCAAGTTCAGGACAGTAAACAAAGGGGAAGCAATGGATGCCTGGAGGCCACATATGACTTCACTGGGTGTGTGATTAAGGATTTGCCAGGTGACATGAAAGCCTAAACAACTGGGAAACAATGGAAAAATGTAAAGAACAGAATCTCTTTACTAATGCACACTAAAATTTGAAAATAAAGCAGAATATGTTGTATGTTACCACTGCTCTTTAACGGTGACAGGTAAAGGTATGCAGCACAGGGCTCGATGTAATATCATGCACCTGGCCAGCTGAGGATTTCATGTGGCTAAATGTTGTAAGTCCTTAATTGGTAATTTTACTTTGCAGGGTTTCAGCAGATGTGGAAGCAGAGGTGGCTCCCTGACAAGCCCAATCGAACAGCACTAAGAATTATGGGAAACCTTCCCATTTTAGTGACGTAGACGCCAGTATTGCTGATTGGAACACAACAGGGAGCAGGTATTAGTTTGAAGTTTTCATAGCATTGGTGTGACGGCTCATGTTAAAAAAGTATACTTACAGCTAGTTTAGGTCTAAAACGAGCTATGAATATGCTTTTAAACATGAACCCTCAAGCTGACACTATTAAAACTTCAAACTAATACCTGCTCCCTGCTGTGTTCCAATCAGCAATACTGGCGTCTATGTCAGTAAAATGGGAAGGTTTCCCATAATCCTTAGTGCTGCTCGATCAGGCTTGTCATGGAGCCACCTCCGCTTCCACATTTGCCAAAACCATGCAAAGAAAACTGCCAAATTAAGGACTTAAAGTACAATATTTAGCCATATGAAGACATCAGCTGGCTAGGTACGTGATATTACAGGGGCAGCCCTGTGCTACATACCTTTGCGCTTCTAGACAAGGTAATTAGGAGTACACCACATCAATGCTGGTACTGTACTTGAGGTCTCCATTTTTCAGAAACAGGCCACTGTGTCCCAAATGAAAATGTAGTCACTAGTCTATTAATATAATTACTCTTTTGAAGAAAATATTTTAAGAAATTTTTAGAAATCTCTGGCGACTAAGACGATTTTTTCTTTTAGTTGCCAGACTGAATTTTTAGTAGTTTGTCACTACAATGGTAGCTATGTATAGCCTGTATTTAGTATTATGGTATGTCTTTGAACTTCGGATGCCTACAGAATATGATCGGCGTTACAGACATATGATGCAATTACCATTAAACATCGCAGGTGCACTGTAACAGTACTGTAATAGCCTTTCAGAACTAGTGAACTCTTACATGCTCATATTCATCTTTTGCACTGCAGTCTGTAACATTAAATTCCAAAAAGAGCCTTAAAAATAAGTGCAAATAAAAAGGGTACAAAAATAATTTAGAATATTTTCTTAACAGCACCCATTAGAACTTTAAAGTTCTCACTAAACATAATGCAGAACAGTTCCACCATAATTACAATAAATGAGAACATATAGTGTTGCTATTCTTGCATAAAAAAAAATAATAATTGGTGATGCCCATTACCAACGTGGGATCATAATCGGGCAATGATTAAACTTTGAATTATATAATACAAGTCTTTCAAACTGAGTAAATTTTTTAAACCAATGGTTCTTTAGTTATCACTTCAGATTTTGCATCTCCTCTTATCCAGTGCTTTCCAATTTTGTGAATTTTAGCATAACATTTGTGTATGCCAATTGGCCACAGCATTAATAATGCACTGAATGAGATTTTAAAGTACTGAGAACTTCCTGTATGACCAACACGCTGGCAGGGACTCCCCTTCACCTACTCCAAATAAATAGGACTATTTTATGAAGCTCAAACCTTTGCTCTCAAGACTTGGGAATCAATTATTAAATCAAAGTTAACACTCAATCTGGGAACGCTGCTGTCTTCTGAGGGTTAGAGCATGCCGATGTAATTGCTGCATTTGCTGCATCCTATCCCGCTGCCTGGCCAAATTCTGAGGCATAGGATATCTCTGTGTCCCATGCAAGAACCTGTAAGGGATCCTCACGTGACAAGCTGTTGCTCTACATCGAGGCTGAGGCATTGGGGGAAGCAGCATCCATCGTTTTTTTTCTGCACAATAGCGATATGCCTCTTTTCTGTACTGTTTATCAACATCATCACTGTTCTTCCAACCACCAATGATGAAGACATCGTCCTTAAAATGGCAGATTGCTGCCCCTTCAATACTAAGAACCTCTGGAGGTAAACTTTCAAGAATATCCGTTGGTGCTCTGTTTGAGATCTTTTGTCTCGCTTCGTCCTCTTTTACAGGATAGATTTTAGGACAACATGAAGCAGTATGAAAGAAATTAGTCAATGCAATCACCATCTGGAAGATGCAATAATTATCAATGAGTGGCAAGGACTCCACATCTTGCCACTGTCTGGAGTCACAGTCGTATCTAATGGTAATGGTCTTCAAACCATCTTCACTGTCTGTGTCTACTGGTGTACGGGCAGTGATGTAAACAAATCGATCTTCAACACTGATTGCTTTGACATCACGGAGTATCTTGGGTGCAGACTCAAGGTTATGCCACTTATCGTGATCAGGTTCATAAACGCTGACATCTTTGAAGCCAGGACTGAAATTACCATGTCCACCAATACTATATAAGCTTCCCTTGACTGCAGTGAGGCCAAAAGAGTGCTTTCTTGTTATCAGGTTACTTACTTGTTCCCAAGTGTTCCTGTTTGGGTTGTATCTTTCCACAGTTTTGGCAAACCCAGGCTCCATGGATCCCGCTACATACACATGGGACTCTGTAGTAGCAATGGCATGACCATCCAGATGATTATGTATATGCGGTAGGTTGACCCATCGATCTTCATCAATAAAATAACCCACACATTCACTTAAATAATCACCTCCCTCCGACACACCTCCAACCACCATAATAGCATCCATGTTCTGTCCAAAACGAGGTTGGAATGTCATCTGAGAAGACAAGTTTGTTGACTGTGAATTTTCAGACCTTAAGGCATGGCCTTCCACTGCTTCAGAAACTAATTTCACACAAGTTTCATTGCCGGCCACCATTGGCTCCGATTTTACCACCCTTGTTAGGTAAGTGGGCTTCATTTGTGGCAAGCGGAGCAACTTGAAGAGCTCCTCAAAATATTTCTCTTTTTCTTCAGTATTCCGCTGGACCCACTTTACAACTGCCTCAAACAGGACCTCTTCAGAGTCTACTGTGATGTCTGGGTCAGACAACCAGTCTCTCACCAAATGAAATGGTAATGTGTAGAATTCTTCATCTTGGATAACTTTGTAGAAATTCCTGCGTATCATGTCAGCAGCCTTCAATGCCAGTTGGTCAAGCGAGTACATATGAGCCAGGCTATGTATAGTAACGCAGTTGGTGATATTAAGCTTCTTTTTTAGAAATTCTCCACAGAAATCCTTTAGTTGAGCCAAAAGAAACCTAAAAATAAATGACAAAATATTTTATTCTTTTTTTCCCCCCCATTTACATTTGCTTCTATCTCTTTTCACGCCTAGATCCTTGGAGAAAGCAATCTCCCAGCCCCAACAGTCCCCTTACCTGGACCTTGATGACTCTCTGGGATTATCACCGTTAAGTTGCCTTCAGGGTGGCTCCCTCCACTCTGAAGAGCATGTCTAGTGTCCCATCCATGCAAAGACTGCAGAGGATGAGTGTGACTGCCATCATTCTGGCGCCTACTATTTTTCGCTTTTTCTTCCTCCTCAGTGTTTGCATGCCAACAGCTCCAGAATGCATACACACGTGTGCAGTATGTACACATGCACAGGTGTGTATGTGTGCTGTGATGGGAACCTGCCAGACATTCCAATCCCAACTGTTTAGGTGTTGCAGACGGCCCCTGCTCTTCCCATGTACCACCAAGGGAAAACTGACAGCCAAGCCAACCCGCCTCCATCCTCCAAATGGATACTATCAGTCCCCAGCCACCGTGCAACGCCCTGGGATCTATTATTCTATTTATTTATTTATTTTTTTATTTACTGTACTTTTCTCCTCAGTGAAAACCAGCCCACATCTGTCCACTGCTCTGCCAAGCCCATCTTCAAGACTTACTTTATGCTCCTTGCTCCCCCATGGATAACTCCCAATGGGAAGGACTGCCAGAGGCTACCTCTTAGACCCAGAGACTGAGGTTGGGAGCGAGAGCCCAGACTGAGGTTCAGGACTTATGGCAGGTGACTGACGGCAAACCGCATGATCAGGTGGTTTTCTGGCTTTTTCTCCCCAGCCCACAGATGTCATGGAGGTAGCATGTCTGATGCAGGACATGTCAGAACGACGATATCCCCTCCCTTACTACTGGCTCTAGCCTGCACCACCAGCTATCACCACCCAGGTGGCGCTACTACAGCAAAGACCAGGGTCCCACTTCCGAGGACACAAGCGTCCATCAGGATGCTGAACCATCCTCACCCGATCAGCTCTCACTCGTTCAGCCCTCCAATGATGCGGGCTCATTCCCGAACCCGGTTTGCCAGTGTCCCAAGCACAGACAGGCTGACCTATTATTCTTTCTAATGCATTTAATGCGTGATATCTAGGCTGGCCTGTCAGTGCAGGGGCAAGGCTGGTCACTATGCTGGCAACCAGGGTTCAGGAATAAGACTAGGCTGCTGGGGTGGGGAAGAAAGGTTTAAGCATCCTAGGGGATGGTCTTCTCCCTAGAGACGGAGTGTCACAGACTCTGCTATAACAACGCCACCTGGGTGACTAGAGGCGTCACTGCAGCAAAGGTTTTGTGGGAGGGAGGACGCTGGTCAAACTCTGCATCAGTACGCATTGCATGCATGGGCTAGGGGCTCCTAGCACACCCACGTCCTGAAAATGAGCAGGGGGGTGGGGGGAAACAGTTTATGCACAAAGCTAGGTTTTAAATGCAGCAATCTTCACCCCATTTGCCATACACAGGTTTAGAAATTAAAGGGACAATATCAACCCCCTCAAGCCTTAGACTGTCCCTAGTTTGAAAAACACATTTTATGATTGCTTACATTCATTAAAGATTGTTGAAGTAGCTGGCTGCTTGATTCAGATGCCTTTTTTTCTTTTAAAAGTAAAAAAAAAAAAAAAATATAAGGCTCAGAGGTGGTTTAGGGAGCCACCGAGAAATGTTCAGTGCTACATGGAAAGTGTCCAAAGGGCTGGCATGAGAGCCGAGCCATGGAGGAAGGTAGTCCAGAGGGCTGGCAAGGGAGCCGAGCCAGGGAAACCGAAAAAGAGCTGAGTTAGGGCCGAACGACCAGAGTGTTTCGAAACCTGAGGGTTTCAGTGTAAAGAGGATGTGTTCTGATCTCCATAAATCTGCATTACCAGGAGGTAGCCCTGTGGGGGCCATCTATGCTTTGTTATTCTGTTGGATGTGAATAAAAGCCACACTTCAGAATCCCAACTTCTGGTATTGGACATTACAGTTATTGCTTCCTGTGTCTGGAGTTGTTTGGGGCCCCTGTGCAGAGCAGCCAAACCTAGCCAACATGCTGAGTGACACCTTTCTCCCCAAGTTTCAGTTTATAAAAATGGAGGCACTGCGTCATAGGACCCAGGCCCCTCAACCTGTTCACTAGCTACACAGGCAGGGGTAGTAGCCCGCTCAGTTTAGCGCCAACTGGGGGTGTTTATATACACGCACTTTTTTTATTATATAAAGGGGGTGTGGGAAGGCCCCCTCAACTCAAATAAACTAACCGAAAAGTAGTTTTGAAAGAGTAGGTAAATTGAACTGTACACTAACTCGTGGGTCGGCGGTGGTCTGGTATTCACAACTATCGCTATCATGCGAACCAGCGGAGTTGGGCACGATGTTGGCAAACATGAATTACTGGTTTGCAGAATGGCATCCGACACCGGGGGGGGGGGGTGAGCTTCTCGGTGTCGGAAAGAACAGCAGAAGGATGCAGAATCCTGCATTGACGTGGCATTTAGCGATGCACAATCCTACATTAACTACCATACTCTTTGGGAAATAATGTCAGTTCGATGCAGGATGGTGTATCGTACAGTGGCAGTCCAAGTAAAACACTTGCGCACAACAATCTGAGTCATGGTACAACACTCGATTTTTTATTTGATGCAGAATACTTTTGTCCCTTGCAAGAAACTTGTAAGTTAAACATCGTAGTGGGAAAACTAAAACTTTGAATTCTATTGGATGCCAAATTGTTTTTTCCCCCTGTATATTTGTGACACATAATCCCATCTACTTTAGAATGGCAGACCTTGAAAGGCTCCCCCCCTTCATGTTTACGACATATAATCCCACATCGAATTTCAGATGAGACATGTGATCCCTTGTCATGCGGGACATCTATTTTTTCCCCATAGAAAATAAATGGAAATTAAATATTTCGTGTCTTTAGAACACAGCAATATTTTTTCACCAAAACTTCAAAAGGCACATCTGTGAGGCAAAGGCTTTCTACCCTCAACACTTCAAACCATAACAGTGTGAACAGCGTTACCTTAGTTTTTGACATATTAGGAAATATCAGATTTAATCACATTGATTGAAGGACTAGCCATACACAATGCAGTATCACCTGTATAAAAATGTAATTTGGCTCCCTCTATGCCTGGGGACTAATGACTAGCAAACGTTTGGCTAGTAACACATCATGGTCAACCCATCCAATGCTCTACTGGAAATGGTGCCACAAAAGAGTTTCTGATCTAGGAAGGTCCTGTCAGTGGCTCAGAAGGTTGCACACTCACCTAGGGAGGGCCAGGAGATCAGAAGGTTTCAGGTTCTAGTCTTCATAAGGATCTTGAACCAATATCCAATACGAACACTAGTACTGCACTAGGGGTGCATGCTGCACTGTTCAGGTGTCAGTCATCAGATAAGAAGTTAAAACGATGCCCCTTCTGCCCATCTATAATGGTTGTCCAGCTGAAAGTTAAGCCACACAGCACTTAAAATAAATGCATGGCCAGTGGCACTGGACGCCACACCTCACACCACGCTGGCAACCTGGGTTCAGACGTTGAGCCCGGGCCGCCAGGGGTGGGATAGGATCGAGCATCTGGAGGACTGCTCTCTATCCTGGGGAGGATCAGGAACCACTGCTCTGTGGCGGTTCCTGGTGACGACAGCGCTATCAGAAGCGATGGCAGCAGAAGGGAGGCACAGTGCGGCAGACATCGACGCGTTGTGCCTCACATCATTGCACGTCCGCAAGGGGTGAAATCAAGCGGGCGACAATCTCGGTGGCTGATTGCTGCACGCACCCACCCTCCCGGTTCCTGAGAGGATCCTGCCCCAGAGTGCGTGAGTGATGATGGCGGTTCTGTTGGGATGCCAGACCAGTCGGGGGCGGGTACTGGCGGCTGGAGGTCACGGATATCTGTGTCGCTAGCAGGAGGTACAAAAATAAAAAAAATGCATAGAGTTTTCACTGGTGTCCTGACCAACATCCACCCCCAAAAAAAAAAAAAAAACAGGTGCACCTGGAATTCAGCTATCACAGTTTGCCTTTCCCAGTCAAAGATGACAAAATGTGCACCTGCATCAAGGAGCACTAAATGAAACGCAAAGCCTCAAACCTGTACAGTGAAACAGCAACCCCCAGACAATCAACAGAGATGCTCACAGGGTATTAAATAGCTAGTACAGTATCACAAAATGCTACGCAAAAACAGGGTAATGCTAACCATTTCCACAAATGCGTAGCAACAGACTGCTATCCATTTTTAAAGGGAGTCCATCCAACAGTGGACAAAATACAACTATAGATTTTCTTTAAAGGGACACTGCCAACCTGTTTTTTCATCATATTACTTCTAGTTAAAAAACAGCATTTTATGATTGCTTACCTTGTCTAACATTCAGGGATGTTGCCATTGTGTCACCTTGTTTAGAACTGAAATGCACGCTAATGTACATTTATACACAGACTTGTTTTGTTTACAATCCTGGATCTGTTCTTACCGCATACTTCCTGAGCATTAGAAACACACCCAAACAGTGCAGTCACTCATGAGGCAGTAGCCTCCTAAACGTCCACTGCATCATGAGGGGCTAGAATGTGTTGTGGGTGTTCCCAAGTCCATGAAAGATGAAGTTGGAGCTGATCAAGAAATGTGACCAAACCTATGATTGGGTGATAACACCAGTATGGTGTGCAGTCTGTTTTTAACTTGTTTAAAGAAAAAAAAAATGAATCAAACTACCAGCTAAATCAGCAATTTTTACAGAATGTTGGCAGTCATAAAATGTGTTTTTTTAAACTAGGGACACAAGGGGGTTGACAATGGCCCTTTAAATTGTGCTACCCATTCTGTGCCAGGTGCTATGCATTTTCACTGCTGATTAGCACTTTCATGCATAAAGCTGCCAATTGATGTTTTCCACGTATTTAATACCCTGGCTCAGATGCAGACCTAGAAACTTTATTTTACTGTGGGGGTACATATGCATTTTTAAGGGGATCTGGGGCATGCAATCAAGAGAGCAGTTCGGAGAAAACATTCAAATTCGCTGTAATCTGGCAACAGCTAACATAAATGGGAGTAGAGAAAAATAGGTGGTTCTAATCCATGCTGCCACCGAAACCCCTCCCCCGATTAGCCACTGTTCATATAGATTTATGAAAGTGTTTTCTAGTTCCACTGGTGTAGATCCAATCTACATAGGAAGAAACCGGCAGAAGAAGGCCCCCGGTCTATCAAGTTTGCTCCTATTGCAGGGTCCACCACAGCTTGAGCTACTGTCCCTGCCCTCCCATCCTCTCTACCCATGGTCCTTACCTTCCCCTATGCCTATTCCAGCCTCTCCTACAGCTGCCCACTGTCTTCAATGAGATGATCTCTTCTGGTAGCGCATTCCAAGTGTCCACCACGCTCTCTGTGAAGAAGTGCTTCCGGACCTCCCTCCTAAACCACCCACCCTCCAGTTTAAGAGTGTACAATTTATGCCATGTGCAAACCTCAGTTTAGAAAAAAAAATAATTCAGACCTGTCACTTACTAAAGATACAGAAAGTTAACAGATCACACGCTAGAAAGGCTGTCATTCACTGTTGTGACAGCTTGCCCTCCATCAGGGTTGCACTGGAACTCTTACCGGTCAGCCAGCTCGAGTACCTCATGCACGTTCCCGGTACACACGCTGATCTCCCCGGTGTACATAAACTGAATCACCGCCTCCACCGTCTCCGGGTCCGGCCCGGGCTCCGAACTCCACTTCCTCATCTCCACCCGGCCGGAGCGCGACTCCTCGAACTGCCCGCCGAACAGAGGCGTGAAGTAATCGGTGGCGGCGGCCAGCACGGAGCGGTGCGCCGAGAACTCCCGGGCCCCGCTGATGGCCAGGGTGATGTCGCAGTAGAGCCCCTGCTTCCTCTGCTCATTCTGCCGCCGGGCGATGTCAGAGCAGTGGCAGGAAGAGACGAAGTGTTCCGTCTCGTCCGAGTCTCCGTCTCCACCGCCCGGGGCGGCGGCGCAGCCGTTGCAGAGAGGCTCTACAGTCGGTGCCGCTGCAGCCGCCATGACGCCAACGCCAGCACTCCGACTCCTGCAACAACTGATGACGTCGGCAAGGCAGGCTAAAGACGCGCAAACGCGATTACGTCAGCAGGAGAAGGTCTGAAGGGCAGCAGGTAGCCGCCAGGGGGGCGGGGCGACGCGATGACGTCACACCACTGTCTCTGCCACGTTTATTTAGGATCTGAATGATGTAGGGTGTGAGGGAGACTGCTGGACACCAGCCCAAAGCATGCCTTTCAAAGAGCTCTGATTTTTGCCACAGATTTTACCTCTGCCCCTCCTTAATTTTGTGTTTCTGTGACTGAAGAGTAGAAATTCAAGCAGAACATAATGTAAAGTATAATATTTACAGACTTGTTCTTCAGAAGTTGCATGCTTTATTTATTTATTTGGATTCAGAAATAATTCTGAGTCATAGACTCATTTACAAAAGTTCTAAGTCACAGAGATTAGAAACAGACATTACTAATGATTTAACAGAGATACAGTTCAGCAGTAGTTACAACCCCTTATTCTACCAGTTTCCTTAGTGGATCTCACCCATATTACAAATGTGTCTCTGATTTTTAGTCCTGTGTCCCTGATTTTTCTAAGCCTTAAATGTATGTCTCCGATTTATGAGGCAGGAGGTTGAAAGGCAGAGCTTCCAAGTCAGCACTCCTGTAATGAGGGAGATCTGATTTTGACCACAAAACTCAGGGATATTTTCACAGGGCCCTAATATATATTAAAAAGCTAGGTTGCTAGACATTAATTAAGCAATTCATTCATTCATTCATTCAATCGGAAATACACCTTTGAACTCAAGAGCTCATTTTCAAAGGTTCCTTGTTATAAGTGGGTTAGTTACACAGCTTAGCAGGTAAAATACAGAGGGCAGATCCAATGGAGCCTTGTCACAGTCAGTTAGGGAATATAACAACAGGACGTAAGGTTACATCAATATTAGGTGACTCTTATGTAGTCTATATGTAGTAGCATTGAGTGGGCATTCTGTTAGGTCTGAGAGCAGTCACATCTGGAGCCCGATGCTTATCAACAACAGAACATGCATTTCTTTTCTTTGATGTGGACCTTGTAATGTGTAATTTCTTTTTTCAAGTACAGATTTTTATGGTTTTCTAAGAGCAATGCATACATTAAAATTAATCACTAAAGTCATTTAAAGACAGGAAGAACAGTTTGTTCTTTGATTCTGATGATTTTAAGGACATGGACTTCTGCCATAAAAAAGCAGGGGGGGTGTCAAAGAAAAGGGCGAAATCAGGGAGACTCCCTGAAAATAGGGAGACTTGGAAGGTATGCTCCAAAGCACCTGCATCTTGCTTCAAGGTTCGACAATGAAAACAACAGCACATGTAGTTTTCTTTGTTGTTGCCAACCTTGTGGTGTGTAATTTCTTTTTTCAAGTATATATTTTTATGTTTTCTTTAAGAGCAATGCATACATTTAAATCCTAGCCAGAATAAGTCAGCATGAACAAAGTTTACATGAAGTATGGCTACATATATAAAGAAATTGTTAAAACGAGGCAGTGCTGGCCTGTCTGTTGAGTGGTATCGCTACCGCTCACAATGCTGGAGACCCTGGTTCGTAGAAACGTAGAATCTGTCGGCAGATAAGGACCATACGGCCCACCTAGTCTGCCCATTTCCCTACTCACTGCTGCAGCCCCAGATCCCATTTGATCTGATCAAGGTGTCATGGAGTTATATGTAAGGAAGCACAGGAAAACCAGGAGAAGTTATAAAATTTGCATGTAGCATTTTATTATTATTATAAATAATACAACAACAACAAAAATAACATTACATTATGCAGGATAGCTCTTGTACAGGCAGTTCAGATGAAACAAAGTCCTCACTCTGAGGGTATCTCTAAATCTAAGTCTCTCTCTCCCAAACAAATCACTGCTCTTTTTATAAGATGTCTTTTCCTGGCAGTTAACTTCTGCATCCTGAACTCGTTAAGATACAACTCCTGTTTCTCACAAAATGTATAAGAACTTTGTCAATTTCTTTCCTGCAGCTGCAACAAATTAGAACACTGTATCCCTAAACTGATCTGTTGACAGCTCTGCAAATGAGCTTGAGGGGGTCAAAATGCACCTCAGAGTTAACTCCCTGTGTTCCAGATAAACCAAAATAGGTTTCTGCATTCATTTCAACAGTATTATAGTGGCACGGTTACGATGGGTGGACGTGACCATTGCACAGTGTGGTTCCATTTGGCTATGGGCAAGGCAAAACATCCTGACTAAGACCAAAATCTTGGATTTTAGGAGGGTGTGCTTCAGGAAGATGGATGGAGTGCTCAGGAGCCACATGGCAGGCATCAGAGCAGATATGGGGTGGACCATAGGTGGTTCATCATTAAGGAAGGAATACTGGTTGCCACAGAGGAGTGCGTTAGGCTCAGAGGGAAGAACACAGGGACCAAAATGCCCAGCTGGTTCAGTTCTGGGGTCATCCAGATAGGGAAAAGAGGTTAGCCAATAGAAAATTCAGGAAGACCAAGAGAGAGGTGGATAGGGAAAAATTACCTAAGGTTGGCTAGTGAGGCAAGTAAGGAAGTCCGGCAAGCTAAGGAACAGAAGGAGCTGCATATAGCTGAAGGAATTAAGAAGGGGGAGAAGGCCTTCTTTCGCTACATAAATGTGAAAAGGGACAAGAAGGATGGGATTGTTAGGCTTAAAAAAGGGAGGGTTGGGTGGAGGATAATGGGGAGAAAGCAGAGATACTAAATGAATACTTCTGTTCTGTCTTCGCCTAGGAGAAGGATGTACCAGTGCCTTTAGAAGGGAGAAGAGGAGCAGGGGGAGGGGAATATAGATGTAGTGGTAGAGCAGGATAGAGTGAGGGAAGGGCTGCTGGCATTGAAGGTGGACAAATCACCAAGCGCAGACAGAGTACATTCCAGGGTACTAAGGAAACTGGCTGAGGAGCTGGCAGGGTCACGGGCAGGCTTAACAGTTCACTGGAGTCTTGCGTGGTACCACAGAACTGGAGAACAGCACATGTGGAGCTTCTCCATAAAAGGGGTCCCAAGAATGACCCAGAGAATTACAGAAAAGTCAGTCTGAACTCAATCTTGTGTAAGCTCATGGAGACCATACTTAAGGAAAGGTTGGTAGAATATCTAGAGGAGCATGGTCTCCAGGATGCAAGGCAGCACAGGTTCATGGGGAGGGAGAGCATGTCAAACTAATCTGATTGACTTCTTTGACTGGGTCACTAAGACAGTAGACAGGGGTCAAGCAGTAGACAGCTTCTGTCTGGATTTCAGCAAGGCCTTTTGACTCTGTGCCCCACAAAAGGTTGATCAGGAAGTTGGCAGATCTCAGGGTTAGGGATAAGATGTCCAGATGGTTGGAGAACTGGCTGAGGGACAGACCCAGAAGGGAGTTGTGGAGAGAGATTTATCTGGCACCAGAGAGGTCACCAGTGGGGTCCCGCGGGGCTTGGTTGTGGGGCCGGTGTTGTTCAACATCTTCATCAATGACATTGGGGATGGCATTAAAGGCAAAATATGCCTATTTGTGGATGACACCAAGCTCTGCAGGAGAGTGGACACAGCTGAAGGGCTACTAGACCTACAGGATGAACTCAAAGAGCTGGGAGGTGGTCCAGGATCTGGCAGCTTGGCTTTAATGCCAAGAAATTCAAAGTTATGTTACACTGGAGCCAAGAATCCCAGAATGGAGTACTACCTGGGTGGAGTCCAGGTATCTGCATCAGAGGAGGAGAAGGACCTGGGAGTGATGATCACTAGTGACCTGAAACACTCCACTCATTGCAAGAAAGCAGCAGCAAGAGCAAACAAGAGGCTTGGATGCATAGCTAGGGGGATCAGTAGTAGAAGAGAGGAGGTTATACTACCCTTGTACAGGTCATTGGTGAGGTCACATCTAGAGTATGGATTTCAGTACTGGTGCCCACACCTCAGAAAGGACAGTAACCTGCTGGGGAAGGTCCAGAGGAGGGCTACGAAGATGATAGTAGGTCAGCAGGATAAGACATATGAGGAGAGGCTGAGGGCATTGAATATGTACTGCCTGGAGGAAAGAGAGAGAGAGAGAGAGCGGACATGATTGGGACCTTGAAGTACTTGAAAGGGATAAATAAGATGGATAAGGAGGGTCTCTTTAAGCTGATTGGCAACCATAACACGAGGGGCACAGTCTTAAGCTGGAGTGGGGGTTTAGGAGGGAAGTCAGGAAGCACTTCTTCACAGAGAGGGTGGTGGTAACTTGCAATGTGCTGCTAGAAGAGGTGGTCTCATTGAAGACAGTAGGCAAATTCGAGAGAGAGAAGCTGGGACAGGCATGGGGGAAGGTAAGGATCATGGGTAGAAAGTATGGGAGGAGTGGGGAGGTGGGGCAGGGACAGTAGCTCAAGCTGTGGACCCTGCAATATGAGCAGACTAGATAGATCAAATGGCCTTCTTCTGCTGGCTTCTTCATATGTTCGTAGGGTTGAGCAGGGGTTCTATGTTAAACCTCAAATTATGCACTTTAATATCTTCACATTCATTCAACGGATTTGCACAAACCTTTGCACATGCTGTCTTATGGGAAAGGTCTCTTCATGTGCCAAGTTTCATTCCAGTCGGATATGTGGATTCTGAGATGCAGATAGCAAAAAAAACATTAAAAATTGCTTTTTTTTGTCGTTGCCTTGTGCCCAGACAGTTTGGAATTTTGGTCTGAAATTTTCAGGGTAGAAGGGGCTTGGCCCACAGAGGTGCCTTTCAATGGTTTGGTAAAAAAAAAAAATTATCCTATGCAATGTTACAAATTTTTTTAATTTTGGTTTCTGACCATACTTAGTAAGCACTGTAGGACAGCTGCTTTCAACAAAAAAAACCTGGTCCATATGAAAAAGGATCCTTTGTCGTTAATGGGCCAATCCTTTTTCATAACAAAAAAATTATTTTTCATTTGCCGCTATCTTGTTTCCATTTTTTGTCAACATTTTTTTTTTTAAACCCACAAAAATGACATCTTGCAGAGAGACCAACACATCTATCTTGCTCATTGGGGCACCATTAGGTGGATTCTGCACATAACTGTTGGAAAAAGGGAGAGGGAGCCCTCTTCCAGGATCCCGCCACCATATCCAATGCCCTAAACAGCACCTTTTCCGACCTCAGCCACATTCTCCCAAAAAACTTCTTCGACCCTATCCCTAGCTGCCCTTCGGACACCTCTGCAACAGCAGCCCCCCCCTCCCCGGCTGCGAATCATCTCCTGTAGGGAAGGCAAAAACTACATTTCCAAAGCCTTGCACAATTCCCGCTACAGCAGTGACTCCCTACACCTCAAAATCCTTAGGCTAACTCTTGAAGAAACCCTGCCCCACCATACCAAAATACTAAACTGCTCCCTGCGACTAGGTCAATTCCCATCTCTTTGGAAAAGAGGTATTATAACTCCGATCCTCAAGAGTGGAGACACAACTTCTCCTGGTAACTACCGAGCCATCTCTATCCTCCCCCCCCCCAAAGCTCTCGAGAAAATTGTATCTGACCAGCTTACCAATTACGTGGCCAAACACAATCTGCTCTGCTGCGAACAACATGGCTTTAGGAAGGGACATAGTACAACCACAGCCTTACTCTAATTCACATCATACACACACGAGGCACTGGAACAGGGGTCAATAGCTGGAGCCATATATGTCGACCTTACCAAAGTGTTCGACACTGTCAGTCATGCACTTCTACTCCACTCCCTCCCCTCCTACCATTTCTCCACTGAGGCCATCTCCTGGTTCAAGGACTATCTCACTGGCCGGTCACAACAAGTTAAAATCAACACCACCCTCTCCTCCAAGCAACCAGTCCTAACAGGCATCCCTCAAGGGTTTATTCTAGGGCCTCTACTTTTCACCCTATTCCAAAACTCCCTCCCTCAGTCCTGCAGTGGCAAGCTCCTGCTCTGTGCAGATGACGCCATACTTTTCTGGAAGCACCCCAATCCTCACTCCCTTCAAAGCGCCCTATAAGGCTTCTTTATAGAATTAGAATCCTGGTTCACTGATCATTGCTTAATACTAAACTACAACAAAATAAAGTCAATGATCTTTGCTCACCGTCAAAGTTCATATAGTAATGCCCCTCTAACCATCACAAACTCACAGGGCCTCCATATTAAACAGGTCTCAAACTTTAAATATCTGGGTGTCATCCTGGACACATCCCTCACCTACCATATACTCATCAAACACCTTTCCACTTCTGTAAATACCCAGATAGGGATACTATATGGACATAAACACTGCCTACCCCCCCAGGCCTTACATTTAGCGGTAACCAGCTCAGTCCTTTCATTGATCGACTATGGTATTGTGATTTATGGCTCCGCGGACAAAACTACACAGCGTTAGCCTAGCTCTCAACAAAGCTTGCCGTCTGGTCACAGGCTGTGCTAGACTAACCCACACATGTGAGCTCTACAAGCTTGTAAACTGGCTTACCTTCAAAAGTAGACTTAAGTACCATACTTGCCTCCAAGCCAAAAAAATACTCATGAATCTCACACCCAAGGGCCTCCACCCCCTCATCCAGCCAGCCACACTCAGAAGGGCCCCTAGACGCCCTACAAACACCTCCCTACTAATCCCCCACTGTAAAACCTCTCTAGGACAAAGGTCTTTCCGTTATCGTGTCCCCCCTTTGGCTTAACAATCTACCTCCCACTATCTCCTGCGCCACTAGTCTTGGCCAATTCAAAACAAGTATCAAGAGCCTCCTTCCTAACTCAGAAGCCTGTGGCTGTCACCAACATTCCTCTCAACCATTGATACCAAGTGACTAACTTATATCCTGGCAATCGACCCCCAGGTCCCACAATCTAGCTGCACATAAACCTCAACTCAGGGTTCTGTAACGCCCCCTCGAAGCTGTCTTGTTTCGCTACAATTACCCAGGGTTCTATAAGACCCTAGCGATAGTAACCAACTAATGTTAATCCACTATATTGTGAGACCAATGTATAAAATGTCTATTGTAATATCTGTGTGACCAATGTATGTATAAAATGTTTAATGTGTGTTCTTGTACTGACAAGGAGCCTTTGCAAAGGAGTCTATGACTCAAAGGATTGTAATTCTGATTTTCATCAAATAAATAAGTAAAAATGACCCCAAAATGTGTTTTGTTTTTCCTTTTTTTCTGTTTGTTTTATCCCCCTCTGACCCTGGCACTGTCACCCGACTACCCCCTCAGTACAGCAGGCTCAGAGGAACCCCCCATCATGGTTTACCCCCCCAGGTGGGGACAGAGTGGGAGTGGGCAGCTGGCATCCTTAGCCACCCCTCCCAGTTCCAGTACCTTCAGTTTCATTGGGGTCCCTTCTCAAGCTGTGCCACACAGGTGGTGAGGGCCTATCCAACCCTTTTGTTGGTGTACGCCCTCCCAGAGATCTGAAGTGTGCTGACGCCAGAGTGTGAGCCGGCATCTGTCATGCTCCACCCCCTACATGTGGTGTGGGTATGCAGATCCTCCAGCTGCTGCTAGAGGTCAGTCATGCACGGGACCATGATTCCCCACACTCCTTGGAGGAGACGAGTGGTCCCTGGGATGCTCAAGCCTCCTCCCCCCAGCTGGGCCTCTGACAACGCAAGCCCATTCTCGAACACAGGTCACCGACATCGCCAGCGGGCCAGCCATGTTTTTTTTTGTTTTGTACATCATTTTGTACATGAACATCATTGGTGGGGGCGGTTGCACTGTGACATCCTCACTAACGCAGAACAAAAAGTCGTTCTGCGTTAGTGAGGACATCACTACTGAACAGAATTACTTTTTGCAGTGTATGGATTTCCATATGCAACCGCATTCCACCATACACTATAGCACTCTTTAGTTCATTTTGAACATGGTGTCTTTTGCAGAAACAATATACACATCTCCACAGACTGAGTGGATAAGAATCAGGGGAGTAGATAACACATCTCTTTATATGAGAATGATGTAATAATATATATACAGTATATAGGAGAGGAACCGCAGATAGACATTTTCCTGTCTGTTTCAATAAGTGTTGCAGGAATAAGGCTATTTCTCAAGGTTTAAAATGAATGCTTTGAAAATAGAGGTGGTTATGCTTAATTGCATGTTGATTAGTTGATTAGTGAATTAAAAGAGCCAATACTGTACCATTGGGAAAGTAAGTAATAAGACATGATGGGGTGTGCATTAGACAGTTCTAATGCATGGCCAGGGGACGTAGTGAGGCACAAGGCCACAGGCCAAGTGCATTCAGTCCCCTAGCCATGCATTAGAACTGTCTAATGCACATCCCTGGAGTGGCTTATTGCGCTTATAAAATGGTTCTGTGTATTCTAAATGGGATTTATAGTTTTAGCTGTGTATTAGACACATCTAATGGATGGCTAACAACCAATCAGATTGCTTGAAATTCTTTGCCCATTTTATAACAAATATTATTAGATACCTAGGGAATGTTTGGAACAATACAAAAGGATGGGACTGCAGAGTGACTTAACTATCAGAAAATTAGAAACACATAAATTAGAGATTTTTACAAAGAAGTGCAAACAAATAACTTAACAAATCCCACCAAAATTTGGGGATCCTTCAAAGATGATTACCAACCAATAGGTAGTAATAAAATAAATAGTCTTATATTACGCACCACATTAATAAGTAACATTATCTGATATGGCAGATGCATTTAATACATTTTTACAGATATGACCAAATACAAAGATCAAATAGAAACACATTGTACTACTGGGAAAACAAATGGTTTGATTAAAGAACACAGATGGATGAAGAAATTACATCTGAAAATACAGCTGCATCTCATACATTTGACTTCTTCAGGGTGAGTGAGAAAGAGGTACTCTCCTTCCTGAGGAAGCTAAATGGAAACAGGATCAGGAATAGATGAGTTATCTCCAAGGTTGGTAAAACTGGTTGCAGATGATTTGGCAAAGCCAATAACTTATTTTTTCAATCTGTGTTCAAATGTGGTGCCAAGTTAGTGGAAAACTGCTATAATAACACCAATATTTAAATTTGGTGATAGAAAATTGATTATAAAATACAGACCAATTTCAGTTCTTCCGGTGTTTGCTAAATTACTAAAAAGATATTATTTGGTCAATTAACAACATGCTTGGAAAAACAAACTTTTGACACAGGTCAATATGGTTTCAGAGGGGGGTACAGCACGGCAATGGCCTTGGGCAGGTTGACAAGCGACATCTATGATGGGGTGGATCGAGGGCTGCTGACCAGTGGAGTCTTTGTCGACCTGACCAAGGCCTTTGACCTGGTGGACCACCCATTCTGATTTACAAATTAAAACAAGTGGGAGTAGCTGACTCTACATTAAATTGGTTTAGACATTATTTGAAAAGTAGGAGACAATTGGTAAAGATTGGTTCTGTTAAGTCAACAGTTAGAGAAAGTCACACTGGGGTGTCACAGGGCTTGGTTCTGGGTCTGCTCCTGTTTTCACTATTTTTAAATGATCTGCCAATTGTTTGTAAAAATGTGTCAGCCATAATGTATGCAGATGACACAGTATTATACTGTACAGGTAAAACAGGGGCAGACCTAGAACTGAAATTACAACTCGTCTACAGAGCCTTGCAAGAGTGGTTTATGGAAAACAAAATATTGAATGAGCGAAAAATCTAAGATTATGACCTTTGGAACAAAACAAAGACTACAAAATAACATGAAAATTGTAACAAAAATGATATATATAATGAGTTTTGAATATCTGGGTGTAACACTGGGAAATACTGTACATTATATTTTGATGAACATGTTATCAAGGTAACAAAGTTAATAGTAAACTAGGTCACCTTTAGAATACAATTAGACAATGTTAACAAGTGTGCCAGAAACAGTGCTACAAAGATACACAGTTACTTTTAATAACATCCTAAGATTTGTAACTGGGAGTAGTAAATGTGAGCGCCACTGTAGTCTTTATAGAAAATTTGGAACTCTGTTACCTCAACAGAGGATACAGTATTCAGCACTGATGTTTATACACAAAACTTTGAAACAGGAAACACCAAAGATACTATATGATAACATTTTAAGGGTGAATAAATCAAAACTCTTAGGAAAACCTCAACAAAATTTTTTCACAAAACCATGACAAATACCACAACAGCCGAACGATCAGTGACAAGCTATGGCCCAAAACTTTAGAATAATGTGATAAAGTCTGGGGTAGATGTAACTGAACAGAAAACATTTTTAAAACTGAGGTTAGAAACTACTTAGAAGCCCAGTCAGTTTGCTGCTATTATGACAGTACTGTACCTGAAATTGCACAAATGGACATATTTGTATGATGTAATTGATTATGTGCAAGTGAAGGGAGACCAGATTTGTATGATTGTTTATTTATTGTGATTTTATTAATTGTTGTACTGTGTTAGAAATTTGTATGTAACCTTATTGTTTTGCCCCTTTCCCATGCATGGCTGAAAATGGGTCTCGACCCAGTCCACTTTCCTGGTAAATCAAATAAATAAATAAATGGTAGAGGAAAGGAAGGTAGGAGGGATGCCAGAAAGCAAACAGGGTCCAAGGTGTTAGAATACACAGGGAAAAAAAGGGCAGACTGGATGGGCCAACCAATCATTTTCTGCCAACAGAGTCTATGTTTCTGTGTTTCTATAGGGTGTTACACAAGTTTAGTTGGGGTGGGCAGAAACCAAGGGTGACATGAATGGCCTTGATGTCATCTGAGGACAAAGGGGGATTTGGGTCGCCTAATTTCAAAGAATATTAACAAGCAGCGCAGATAGTTCCACTACTGATGTACTGGCGATGGGTGTGACACAGTGGTACAAAATGGAAGTGAAGGAGTATAAGGGTCTGTGGTGCTCAGTCATGCCACTGGCGACTGTCTGATGGCCAGTTATGAGCTATTTCAAACCTATGGACAAAACAAGTTCTAATCACATGGACTACAGCTGATCCAGTGAGTGGGGAGCAGCAAGGCCAGTCGGGCTCTTGCAGCACGACTTACCAATACCACCGGATTGTGCCTGCTAGTTGCCAGTGAAGGGCTTGCTAAGTGCAGACCCTGGACCTAACTCTGTCCCCTTGGATCCTGTCAGACGGGAGCAGGCTGTATAAAGTGGGCATGTCCCATCTCACAGTACTTTAGGGTTTTAGGCTAGTGGTCCTTGAGCTAAAGGGCCACAGCTTAAGGGCAACTTAGACGAGGAGTCTGCCTGGAATCAGCTGTCAGCCAGCCACACTGTTTTCCAGGCTTCTTATCTTCAGATCCCATCAATACTCCTGGAGTTCTGACGTATTCCTGCTCAAACCACTACCTCAGTCAAGGGTGACTGTTATTGCTTCTGTAACATTATTGCTTATTGCTTCTATAATGGCAAGGGTGACTTTAGGCATTTCTGCGTATTTAGCAAATACTAGAAACACTCTGTCTGGGGGTAAGGGCACAAGTTCTTTTCCAGTTCATAGGGAGTGTAGTATTGGGAATGATGGGAGTGGTGCAGTGCAGTGCAGTGACTGTGGAGAGGTGGTCTTCAGGGAGAACATTTGGAGACAGAGGTATTGCCATAGTTACATGCAACTATCTGGGCTGAGGGAAGCAGTCACTAGACTCTGGGTGACTTGGCTAAGATTCAGGAGACTTCTTCCCCCACAGAAAGCAAGAAACTGGGCACAAACACAACCACACTTGGAGAAAAAAGCATTGAGCTGATCAAAACATTGCAGTATTCTGACTTCTGTTTATTTGTGCCAAAAACAGGATATAGACACTGCAATCACAACAGGATACAGGTAACTAAAGCTGACAACAACCCTTAACATTTAGTACAGGCATGTGCTTTGACAAAGTATCCTTTGACAAAGTGCACACTTGCGCAAAACATTAGGGGCTGTCAGCTTCAATTATCTGTATCTTGCTGTAATTGCAGTGTCCTCTATTTTAACAATGAAATATACCAGAATGCTGCAATACTGATAGTCAGCACAAAACTTATTTCTCCAAGCATGGTTGTTTTTGTGCCTGCTTTGTTGTTTTCCATGATTTAGTTCTTTACCAAGTGCACCAACTATTCACTAAGAGTTCCTTGTTTTGTTGGACTGGTCCTCTTCCCCCAATCACGGGCCACCAAGTCTACAACTATTGCACAGAGGGTGCCAAGAAGAAGGGCAGCTGGGCTGTGGTGGACATTGGGAGGCTGGGGTGGTGGATCTGGAACAGATTCCTCAGCCTGTGCCTCTACACACCTCTATCACTGCTGTAGCAAAACAGGACTGCCAAGAGGAGTCACCTATGGTAGTGGCCAAGGAGTATGTGAGGATCTTCCAGTTGGGAGACCCTAAGGTGGGAGGCAGAGGACCCCAGCAGAACAGGAAACAGCTTCTGCTGGGGGACTTAATCATTGGGGGTAGTTTTGGGAACAGGACAGGAGGAAAAGAGGGAGATGAGGTACCTACCTGGTGCCTCAGCATGAAGGGATGGTGAGCAGATCTTTAGGATCACTAGGGCAGTGGGACAGGAGGAGGAGGAACTGGATGTCATTGTCCATCTGGGGCATAATGACCTGTCAAGGGACCCACCAGGGGTTCAGGATAGGTTTAGGGAGCTGGGCAGGGGCTTGAAGCATGTAGCCTTCATGGAGGAGCCACCTTTATTCAGTCAGGGAAAGGCTAGGGAATACTGCACCAGGGTCTTCAACAACTGGTTTGAAGGCACGATGCAGGGAGGAGGGGCTTGGATACATCTGGAACTGGGTTTCTACCTGGGGAGATATAGGTCTGTACAAAGAAGATGGTCTTTGTCCATCCAGGAGAGGAAAGGCAGTCCTGGGAGAAAGGTTTAAATGCTGCTTTGATAGATAGGTATTTAAATGAGCCAAGGGAGGAGGTAGACAAAATAAGGGAGGAAAGGGACAAGGTGGACGAAGGGATGAGAGGTGGTTCTAAGCTTGAGAGAAGAGTAAAGGAGGGTGGGCATAGAGAGAAAGAAAAATGGAAGGACAGTACCAGGGACAAGGGAAGGGCAAAGGATGGAATAGGGAAGGGAGGGAAATGTAGTGGCAGGGAGGGGAAAAAGGAGTGGAGTAACATGCGTGCCAACACAAAGAGCCCAGGAAATACAATTTCTGACCTGGAGGCAACCGTTGTGGAGGCAGATCTGGATCTGGTGACCATAACACAATCATGATGCACCGACAACCACAGCTAGGATATAACCATTCTGGGTTATACCATGTTCCAGAAGAGTAGTACAGAAAGGAAAGGGGGGTTGTTTTACATGTGAGGGAAGGCATAAAGGCCACAGAGATGCAAAGACACAATGAGGATTTGGAAGGGCCGGAGGTTCCATGGGCTGGCTTGGAGATAAGGTCTGGGGCCTTTATCCAAGTGGGGGTGGTGTACAGACTACCAACACAGAGGAGAGAGTTAGACAGAGTTTTGGAGGAGGCCATTGGCAGAATGGTAAGTGAAGGGGAGGTATTGATTATGGGAGACTTTAATCTGCCAAATGCAGACTGAAGTATTCTAGCCACTGCTAGAACAAGTAGCAGGGCCATCCTTGACTCCCTACAGGGGGCATTTCTCAGGCATCTGGTTACAGAGCCCATTAAGAATGGGGCAGTGCTAGACCTGGTACTTACAAACAGGGATAGCACTGCAGAAGTCACAGTGAGTAGCCCCCTGGGTACTAGTGATCATTGTACAGTTTTGGCATACAGACTGGGCAGTAGAGGAACAACACTAGGATGAGGGTCCTGGACTTTAGGAGAGCAGATTTTAAGGAAATGAGAGACTGCCATAGAAAACACATTGAAGGAAGGATGGCTTTGGTGGATAAGTGGAGGCACAATGGAAGACAATATAGGAGGGAATAACTAAGGCAACAGCAAGCTGTTTGAAGGAAATAAGTAAAAGTAAGAGGAGGAGGAGGAGGAAGAGGTCATTATGGTTCTCGAAGGAGGTGGCTAAGGCAGTAAGGGAGAAAAAAACAGCTTTTAGGAAGTACAAGAAGACCCAGGAAGAGGGGGACAGGGAAGTATATCTAGATGAATAAAGGGAGGCAGGAAGAAGGGTGAGGGCAGCAAAAGCACAAAAAGAGGAGAGGATAGTCATGGAGGTCAACAAAGGGGACAAGACTTCTTCAGGTATGTGAGTGAAAAGAGGAAAGCAAGGGGAAGGGAGGGATATTGCGGATGAGGAGAACGGGGGAACTGTGCAGAGGAAGACCAAGAAAATGTTAACATTTTAAATGAGTACTTCTGCTTGGTTTTCACAATGGATGGGGGAGGGGACAGATCAAATGTATTAGCAGGCACCGGGTGGAGTGGATAAAAGTCCATTTTCAGAGGAGAGAGTCTAAAGGGGATTGGAAGCCCCAAGGGAAAACAAGGCCATGGGGCCAGACGGGATCCACCTAAGGGTATTAAAAGAGCTGAGCACATAGAAACATAGAATTTGACGGCAGATAAGAACCGCTTGGCCCACCTAGTCTGCCCATTTTCCTACCCAACAGATAAGCTGCAGATCCTAGTTAACCAACAGCTTACTTCCTCCTACCCCCCACTAAGACTGCCTTATGCGTGTCCCATGCATTCTTGAAGTCCCCCACTGTTCTTGACCCCACGACCTCCTCAGGGAGGCTGTTCCATGCATCCACAACCCTCTCAGTGAAAAAATACTTCCTCACATTACCTCTGAGCCGTCCCCCTTCTATCTTCAAATTGTGCCCCCTTGTTCTTGCACATCTCTTTTTCTGGAAGATGCTACCCTCTTGGACTTTGTTAATTCCCTTGAGGTACTTGAAAGTTTCTATCATGTCCCCTCTCTCCCTTCTTTCCTCAAGGGTATACATATTAAGCTTCTTTAGTCTTTCTTCGTATGTCTTCTGGTGCAGACCCTGCACCATTTTGGTTGCCCTCCTCTGGACAGCCTCCACTCTGTCTATGTCTTTGCGGAGATGGGGTCTCCAGAACTACACACAGTACTCCAGATGGGGTCTCACAAACTGTCTGGCAACATTATTCAGCATCTCATTGGAGTCAAGGATAGTGCCAAAGGACAGAAGGAGGGATGATGTGGTCCCTCTGCACAAGAATAGCAGCAAGGAGGAGGCTAGCAATTACAAGCCAGTCAGTCTCACATCAGTGGCGGGAAAATTAATGGAAACCCTTCTGCAGGAGAAACTGATGGAGTACCCAAAGGCAAATGGGCTGCAGGACCACTAGCAGCATGGTTTCACAGGGGGAGGTCATGTCAAACAAATCTCAAAGCTTTCTTTGACTGGGTGACTATGGAGATGGATCAGGAGAAGGCAGTGGATATGTCCTCTCTGGATTTCAGTAAGGTCTTTGGCACTGTGCCACACAGGAGAGTAAGAAATTTAGCAACCTGGGGGTTGGGGAGAAGGTGGTAAGCTGGGTATCAGACTGGTTAAAGGATAGAAGGCAGAGGGTGGTGGCAAACAGTAGTCATTCGGGGGAGGGAAGAGTGACCAGTGGAGTACCACAGGGATTGGTACTGGGTCCTGTCCTCTTCAGTAATCTTCACAAGTGACATTGTTGTGGAACTAGACGGAAGGTGTGTCTCTTTGCAGATGACACAAAAGTGTACAACATGTGGACACCCTGAAAGGGGTTGAGAGATTGCAAAGAGATCTGGGGAAACTTGAGGAGTGGTCTAGGAGATGTCAGCTGGGATTCTATGTTAAAAAGTGCAAAGCCATGCACCTGGGGTGGGGAAACCAAGGGGTTGTGTATAAGATGGAGGAGAGGTACATACCAAGGAAGAGAGGGACCTTGAGGTAATCATATCTGATGATCTCAAGGTGGCAGGACAATGTGACATAGCAGTAAGCAAGGCTAGCCAGATGCTGGGGTGTATAGGGAGGGGGATTACTAGTAGGAAAAGGGGGGTACTGATGCCACTATATCACTCGCTAATGAGATCCCCCCTAGTGTACAGTGTTCAGTTCTGGAGGCTGCACCTCCGCAAAGACATCAGTCTAGCGGAGGGTTACCAAGATGGTGTGGGGGTTTGCATGAGAAACTACATGAGGAGAAGCTGTGGACGCTAAACATGTACTCCATGGAGGAAAGGAGAGTGAGAGGGGACATGACTGAGAACTGTAAGTACCTCATGGAGGTGAACAAGGTGAAAGAGGGGAGTCTCTTTCAGAGGAAGCGGAGTACCAGGACATGGGGTATACAGTGAAGCTTAGGAGGAGAGTTCAAGAGGGATGTGAGGAAATATTAATTCACAGAAAGGGTAGTGGACATCTGCAACAGCCTGCCAGAAGAGGTTGTGGGGCTGAAGACAATTGGGAGCCATCAAACGTGTGGGACAGGCACATGGGCATAATAGAGGGAGGAAAGGGAGAGACACTTGTGACTGAATAGAGTCCAGGGTGTAGAAATAGGCAGGGAAAATAGGACAGACTGGATGGGCCTATAAGTCCTTTTCTGATGATAAATTCTAGGTTTGTTTCTAATATTCTAAAGTAGGAAAATGGAATGACAGATATAATCACACATTTGATTCCCGTCATAAAACATAATGATTTTGTCTCTGCAGTCATGGACCTAACATTCAGAAGGTGGGGACAGAGAGGGCTCACCATTTTTTTTACAGTTCATACAGGAGAGGGAGACATTACAACCTTACTAGAATTAAAGAAAGAATTTGGTCTGCTGGATCAGGACCATTTTAGATTTCAAGTTAAGATGTACATATTAAAAGGTGAAATGAATGGGGCTCTGAGCAAGGAGTTTAAAAACAGGTTACTTAGCCTGTAACTGTAGTTCTAGGAGTGGTACATAGTTCACATCCACACTCTGACAGTTCCACTGGTAATACTGATTCATTGGACATCTTGATGCTAAGCTCCTCCCACCCCCCAGGTTATGTATCTCCCAACTTCACCCTGTGACATCAGATCTTTGCATGCTGGAAGCAGGGATCAGTGTTCCACTTGCCAGGGGAGGACAGGTGGGTTGTGTGGATGTGAACTGTATACCTCTCTTAGAACTACAGTTACAGGTGAGTAACTATTTTTCTAGGGGTGTGGATATAGTTCACTATCCACATTTTGGCAGACTCCTAGCAGTTCTCCAGGAGGAGGGAGCAAGGTGCGCACCCCTATTTGGGGAGCAGAGATTGGAGAACCGAGGTCCCAAAAGCAGCATCCCAGCAAGACTCAAGGCCGATGCTGTATTGGGAAGTGAAGGTGTGTGCTGACTTCAAGGTAGCAGCCCTGCAGATTTCCTGGATAGAGAGGTCCCTAGAAGCAGCCACTGAAGCAGCAGTATGTCTGGTGGTATAAGCTCTAAACCCTAAAGCAGGCTCCCTACTAGCCAGCCAATAGCAAAGGTTGATGCAGGATGTGATCCACCTGCCAATCAAATACTTTGCTGTTGGTCTGCCAGGCATGGACTCAACATAAGTTACAAACAGCTGGTGAGCCTCACGCCAAACTCTAGCCATGTGTTCCTTGTAATAAGAGAGTGTCTTCTGCACGTCCAGGGAATGGAGTCTGCGATCGAAGATGGATTATTAAAATAGACTGGGAGGTTCACCTGGTTAAGGTGAAACTCTGAAACTATCTTCGGGAGGAACTTTGGGTGGGAACATGGGATGACTTTGTTCCTATCAAAGACCATGTAGGTAGACTCCACTGAAGCACCTGGAGCTCATTAATCCTTCTGTTGGACCTAATAGCCACCAGGAAGGCTGTCTTCCATGACAGGTGAGATATTTCGCACCTGTGCATAGGCTCATATGGCTTGCTCATTTGCATAGCCAGCACCAGCAGTAAGTCCCATGGTGGTGGTTGTTCACGCACCAGATGATACAGGTGATCCAATTTTTTTTTTGTCAACTCTATTCTTCACCCTACCTCACCCAGCTGGGTCATGCAACTAGTCAGCTGATCCCATCCTCCTGAAGTCCAGACGTCTCTCCTGGGCCACGCTCCTCTTTCTCACCACATCCCCAAAACCCCCCCTGGATCTAAGACCCCCAGGAGCAAGAACTGTCAACTCCTAACTGGTGCTCAATCTATAGTGTCTGGTAGGACAGGACGAGAGGAGAACCCGAAGGACGACTTGGGCCAAGAATTGCATATGGTGCCATGCCCAAAGATCCGCCATCACTTATCAGTGAGAAGGGGATATTTTGTCTTTAACGTCCCCCCATTGGCCCAGCTGTGCAATGCGCTTCCATCATAGTGCATGCACACTCCTGCACATGCCTGCAGGAGTGCCACCATAGCCCATCCCCTCCTTGTCTGGATCCTGACTGTTGCGGAACCCCCAGTCACCACTGGGAGTTGCCAGACAACGGGATCTTCATCCCCCCTTCCTCCCTCCCAGGAAAGGAAAGCAGTCCTCCAGATGCTACATCCTTTCCTCCCCACCGACTCCTAATGACCTGTGATCGTTCCCAAACCCGGGTCGCCGACGTGGCATCCAGCATCTCAACCCTCAGCACCACCGGGCCGGCCCCAGGTGATCCAATTTGAAAAAGCACCCGATCACCTTCCATGCCATCACTGGCATACCAGCCTGTGCCCAGTAAGCAGAGATGGCTGCCAGGTGCTTCTTAAGGGTTGTCGCTGACAGTCCCAACTAACAGAGGGACCAGAGGTATTCCAAGATGCTTGCCACAGGGCAGGCAGGGGATAAAGTTCCTTGCTCTGGCACCAAAAGGAGGACCTCTTCCATTAAATGCATAGTATCTGCAAGTCAACTCTTTTCAGAAGGCCTCGACAACATTTTATTTATTTATTTATTTAATAACATTCGGAATTACAACCCTTTGAGTCATAAACTCCTTTACAAAGGCTCCACGTCAAACAACAATAAGGACTCACATATGGTATTAAACAGTACAGTGTTCAGGGAATAGAAACAAGAGAGAAAACAAGTAATGAAAGTTACGCATACAAAAAATGATTAAATATTATAAGTACAGTGATCATGGAAGAAAGACAATACACAAAACCACACAGACTGGGGATGCAGAACAATAGTCTTTGGGAGAGGAGGACCCAGCGTTATCCATAATATGCATAATATTTAGGTAAGGCATGAATACACATTTTGTTTTCCATATATAGCATAACATTTATGAGGTAGATTTATACTACAAAGCCCCCGCAAAGGGGGGGGGGGAGCAGGAGGAAGAGAGGGTTAGGGACAGTCACAGGCTGAAGATTCTAGCAGATGAGCTTTGAGTCTGGTCTTGAAGGAACCGATCCTGGGCTCCAGAGAGACAGAGGGAGGGTTTAGAACTAAGTGGTGGGAACTGAACTCTGTCTCAGCTTCAGTGAAAAAACCCTGCAGGGCACGCTGGAGAGAATCAGCGGTGGGGTGGCTCCAGAAGATCACTGCTGTGAAATGCAGGGAATGAAGGTCAGGGTACAGGACCGTCTCCAGGTGTCGGGTCAGCAGGTCCAGATGAAGAGGCAACTGCAAAAGAGGCCTGCAGCTGAGACCAAAGAGATCCAGGTACCAGAACTGCCATGGCCAGTTTGGAGCTATCAGGATCATCTGCGCCTTATCCTTCTGGGCCTTGACTACCATCTTATGGATCAAGGGGAAGGGAGGAAAGGCGTACACAAGGCTGGGGGTCCAGGGCCTTGCGAAGGCATCTCCCATCAGTGTCCTGGACTCTGGAGGGTGGGTGCAAAGCAGTACTTGTGGACCATACAGGTAGAGGGTGACAGGCAGGATGCTGGATTCTGCCAATGGTCCAGGGCCAGTCCCAATATGGCCTCAGCCATGGGAAAGGCAACCCCGCAGGGAATCGTACCTGTCCAAAATATCCATAAAGGGATACTTAGCCCTTTTTTGGACTGGCTGTAGTGGGACAGACATGGACTCTAAAATAAAACTGATGAGCACCCCAAAGGGCATCAGGGCCATGCTTGGTGGCAAGCTCCTTGACCGGCCGAGGAGAACAGTCACAGAAGAGGCCAGGTACTTGAGATCAAAGTTGTTCAAGGACTTCTCAAAAATGGGCCTTGACCCTTTCTTGCCATGGACTACTCTGCTTGGGTGATCTGCACTGATAACTGGCCCGGCAAGCTGGTAGTTAAATGGGTCTCCTTGGTTGGAGTGCCCACCATCGATTGTGGTGGTGGCAGCTCGATCCCAAGGGGTGAAGTAGCAGTTGTGGGGAGCACCTGTGCTGTGTGGACTGACTAGAGCATCAGTAGTGGCTGCCAGGGGACCAAAGGTCCCATGGGAGAGCCCTACCCCACCCTGCAATGGCCCACTGTTGCCAGAGGTGCTCCTTGTAGCACCAGTGCATCTTGCAGCCTTGCCTCTTCTCACCTGAGGACAAGGAGGGCTAGGAGCAGGACTGACATTGAGGAGAGCTTTCTGGCTGATTCACCACATGCCTGACTGTGTTAACAAGAACAGGCTTGGAAGGCTCGACCGCCGGTGGAGGCCACTACTGAGGCTGAAAAGCCGGGGACGCTGATCAATCCACGTCCTCTTGGGTGAGGACAGGGAGTGCCAGGGTCTATGAGAATGACTTCTTGATCTCATCTGGCAGCTGGTCAACAGACTCAAGGAAGATCTCCTCGGCCTGCTTGACCAGAGCTAATGTTGACAAGCCCAAAAGGGATACCAAGGAGCTCTTAACTTCCCTTTGACTGAAGGGGTCTTAACAACCATTGAGCATTCAGAGGAATTGAGGGATCAGGAGGGCCTCATTCTCTCCTGATCCCACAACTGGCACAGGCGGTAGACAGGGCTCTCCCCCAAGGTCTGGAGGATCATGCACATTTCTCTGACGTCACCAGAAAATGCCTCTCCAATTCTCTCCTCAGTCAGGAGCAGCGCCGAGGCCAAGGATGTGCCTGCTGCTTCTTCCTCAAGGGCCACAAGCAGGACAGAACACTTGGCAGCTGCGGAGGCCATCTTGTGGCCTTTAGGGTGGTCCTTCATGTCCTGTTCCAAAGTCCGTCCAAGGACGAGCCAATTCTTCCTGTCCTCAAGGGACTCTAGGAACACTGAAAAGCAAAGGCCGCACCCGGCCATGTTGTGCTGCCCAGCCAGTCAATACAGACGCGCGTCATGGGGATTACTGACCGGCATCTTCTGTCAGCATTTGACACAAAATTTGAAGCCCAGCTAGCCTTGCTCCATTATCAATCACCAAGCAGAGTTGAAGGGGCCAATAGAGAAATCCAAAGAAAGTTTGTAAACTGTGAAATACAGGTTCAACAATAGTGTGCTTAATCCTAGGCAGGAGCTAAAAAGGAGGTGACCTGTTCTTCCAGCGGAATGAAAGATCTAACATCACAGAGCAGAGTCAGGGGATATACCACCCAGGTGGTGGTGGGGAGCTTAGCTTCAAGACATCAGCAGAACTGCATTTCCAGTGGTACTGCCAGAGAGTGGATTGTGAACTAGATCCACACCCCTACAATGACGTTTTCAACCTGCCCACCCCCATTTGTTCCCATAACTTATATAGCTCTTGTATCATTTGTGATGTCTTCACTCCTCTAGGGCTTTTCTCCCTTACCCATTACTGTAATCATTTTTTGTAGCCTGTATGCTGTATTAGTATATTATGACATATTATGTTTTTTTTCCTTATTGTTCTATTGTATATTTTTATCCCATGCTCCCTGTCCCCTGGGTCACACCTGGAAACTAGCCTTGGCTCAGTGTGCCTTTCCCAGTCACTAAATGTTAAATAAATGAAATAAAAATATGTTGAAGTAACCATGAGAGGAGCCATCACAAGCGGACACATTTCTTTGTGTACCGTTATTGCACACAGGGGACAATAACTGATCAGGACACATTAAACATCGATGGGAATGAGAGGCCAACTTAACTTTTAAAGACAAAAAATGGGAAGGGATACAGAAGGGTGTATTGCATCTCAGTGTTAAATATCCAAACATGCACTTAGCATTTTATGCCACTTTATACTAACATACTAAAATGCCAGCAGCATAGGCCTAATGGTCTTTTGTGTCTGCTCGTTTGGTCAGCCCCCACCCTGGGAGCTGACCTTGCTGCTCCCCTCGTCCTCTCTGGCTTCTCCCTTCCCAGTCCCGGATATTCCCACTGCACAGGACTTTGCAACCAGATCCCTTCCCCTGTACCTGTCCTACCCACTCTTGAACCGCTCCACCGTCTCTGCCTCCACCAGCCCCCCTGGGCAACGCATTCCATGGCTCCACCACCCTCTCATTGAAGTAGCACCTCCTCCTTTCTCTCCTGAATCTCCCCCTCCAGCTTCCACCCATGCCCTCTAGTAGCCCCCCTCCTTCCTTCAGAGCACCTTGACTGCTTCTCCCCTATTTAACCCCTTCATGTACTTGAAGACTTCTATCATGTCCCCCCGGTTCCTTCTCTCTTCCAATGTGTACATGTTTAGCTCTTCGAGCCTCTCCCCATGGGTCCTGTCCCCCAAGCCCCAGATCATTTTTGTTGCCCTCCTCTGAACCCTCTCCAGGAGTTCTATGTCCCTCTTTAAGTATGGCCTCCAAAACTGCACACAGTACTCGAGGTGCAGCCTCACCAAGCAGTTAAACAGGGGAAGTATCACTTCCCTCCTTTTGGAGGTGATCCCCCTAGTGATGCATCCCAGCATCCTGTTGGCCTTGGCCACTGCCCTCCTACAAGTCTCAGAGTTATTCATCTTGACATCCACCACCACCCCCAGGTCCCTCTCAGCCATTCAGACTTGTAGCATCCCCAAGGGTGTGTTCTTGGCCCAGGTTTCTGGCTTCCAGATGCAGTACCTTGCATTTCCCTGCATTAAACCTCAGCTTCCCCTTTCTAGACCACCATTCCAGAGCCTCCAGGTCTCCCTGTATGGCCACCCTCCCCTCCTCCCCATCCACCACCACCCCCAGTTTTGAGTCATCCGAAAAGAGACTCATCTCACTCCTGATACCTTTTTTATGTCAGAGACACAGGCATTGAACAGGAGGGGCCCAAGGACTGATCCCTGAGGGACCCCACTAATGACCCTCCTTGGGGATGAGACTATCCCGCCAACCACGACCCTCTGGGTCCAGTCCTGGAGCCAATTGCCTATCCATCTGATCATCTAGTTCCACACCCCCAATTTCTCCCAGCTTATTTACCAGGACCCCGTGAGGAACAGAGTCAAACGCCTTGCTGAAGACAAGATAGAGGACGTCCACCAGTCTATCCAGGTCCAAGGCTCTCGTCACCCAGTCATAGAACTCCACAAGGTTTGTCTGACACAATTTCCCTGGAACGAATCCATGCTGTCTATCGTCCAGGCACTCCAACTTTTCCAGGTCCACCCCAGCCTCTCCTTGACAATGCCCTCCATCACCTTGCCTACCACCGATGTCAGACTGATGGGCCTGTAGTTCTCTGCCACCTCCCTTGATCCCCCTTGTGGATAGGCACTATATATGCCATCTTCCAGTCCTGGGGCACCCACCCTGTCCTCAGAGAGATGCTGAAAATCTCCGCCAGGGGTTTCACCAGGACATCCACCAGTTTCTTCAGCACTCTGGGATATAATTTATCTGGCCCTGGTGCTTTCTCCATCTTAAGGGACCAGAGGGCTTCCCTCACTCTCTCTGCCATGATTTCCACCTTCGCTACCTCATCCCCCTGCCTTGCCTTCCCCTCTCCTGCCAGTGATGGCCTATCCTCTCCCCAGACCCGATGATCGGCAAGGGCCCCCCCCAGTTTCACCATATCCTCCCATGTATGATGCAGCCCCCCATTTTCCTTGGTGAAAACTGAGGTGAAGTACTTATTTAGTACCTCAGCCTGCACCCCCGAATCTTGTGCCCATCCCTCCCATTTTAATCCTGCTAATCTGCCCCTTCACCCTTCATTTTTCCCCAATATATCCAAAGAACCCCTTATTCCCTCTCCTAATTTCCCTGGCCAGGTTCTGCTCCTTCCTTGCCTTAGCCACCCTCACCACCCTAGTGGCCCTTCTGGCCATCAGCTCATACTCCCCTCTATCCCTTTCACTCCTTGAGCACTTGAAATGCCTATAAGCCGCCTTCTTTCCCCTCACCACCTCCTGAACCTCCCTGGTCCACGGGCCCTACAGCATTTTCGTCTTACTCTTGCACAGGTGCTGGTGTCATCGGAATTAGGTACTCATTTCTATAATTCTTTGGAATGCTTAAAGGTCCGACCTTTTTGTCAGGTAACAGGAACTAAAATACAATGAATGTTAGAG
Source organism: Neoceratodus forsteri (assembly GCA_016271365.2). Classification (NCBI taxonomy): domain Eukaryota; kingdom Metazoa; phylum Chordata; order Ceratodontiformes; family Ceratodontidae; genus Neoceratodus; species Neoceratodus forsteri. The sequence goes on along the minus strand of JADMNL010000032.1, from coordinate 22,491,596 downwards.
CTGCCACACAGAAGCTTCAGTTTTTAAACATTTATCTTGGGTAAACACCCTATAGGGCTTCAGGCTAGAAACCAGGATAAGTTTTTATATAGCAGCAGCAGGAAAGACAATCACTAAAAGCTGGGTGTTGGCACAGTGCTGTACTTTGCCAGATTGGGTTAACATTTTGAAGAATGTTGAACAAATGGAAGCAATTACAGATTACCTGCACTTGCAAACAGATAAACATATTTTCACTTGGATGCCATTTATGAATTTAATTTAAGAGATGGGTGATAAAACGATCCTGTCCCAGCCAGTTTAAAAACAGGAAGAACATTCTACAGGAAGCAGACACGCCTTCGGCCTCATGCCCCAACCATGGATTAATTTCACAGTAGACCCATCCTTTCTCATGGCTTAATCCTTACTTGTAATATGCATACATTGAAATACAAAAATAGAGACCCACAAAGGTCAAAGTTCTAAACTAGTTAACTCTAGTAACCCATAGGCTGCCAGAAGATTTAGAATGTAGAGGTTTTTAGGATGTGTTTACACGCCGGCAGCACAGCAAGGGTTAAGTTGAAGTACATTAGATCAGTACTGGAGTTCACGCATTACATAGGAAGCAAATAAGCACTGGCCAGTCTCAGGGAGTTATATTTATTGACTGACATCTCTGTGTAGGAGTGAGAGATTAATCATTTAGAAAATGTCTTCACTATGACATATGATGGTCTCTTTTTCTGGGGCTGAACTGTAAAGTATATCACAGAGCCAATGTTCACCATGCCATGGGCCTGGAATATGCGGTAGAATGAGAACAGACATAAAATGTCATGTGGAATGTGTCCTGATTGGAATGCATTTGAAACAAGGCATGGGTGGTCCGTGTGACGTGGACAGCCAGTTCTGAGTGCTGTAGTATCATTTTTGTTTTGTAATATCAAAATGGGTTATGGACTGTCTGTTATGAGAGATGCTGAAAAAAGTCTGGTGCTCTTGGAGTGACCTCACCCCCCCCCCAGGTTTCAACTGAAAGATGAAAGCCATGATAAAATGCTGAAATAGCATGTGAGATCTCACACACACCGGATTTAGATACCAGGTGTTACATGGCAGGCCAGAAGTTATTTACAGACTTTTCTAAGTTAATTATAGATGTTGTTAAGAGGGAAATCAAAAAAAAAAAGGTTTATGATGTTAGAAGGGGAAACCAGGTTTAGCAAACTGGCACAAAGTTGTAAATGTTCCTCTGATGCCTGTGTAAGAGAGAATACTGATTAAGATCAAAGAGATGTCATTTGAAGAACATATGAGTATGATGAGGTTGCAGAATTTAATTCTTGAAAAAGACATCCTGTTTTTTTATTATATATTTTTTTATATATATTCTGACAGAGAAGGAGGAGCTAGGTGATCTCACCCAAAAAGGGGTTGGCAAATATAGTTTGCTTTAAAGAATATTCTGTTTTACTTCAGAGACCCTTTTATCTAGACTCTGACAAGGAAACATCTGTGAGCACTTTTAAACAGGTATTTAGAAAGACAGACAAAATCTAAATATTGTTGTAGGAATTTGCACTGTTTAAACCTTGTTCTTTTAAAAGATTTGTATGTCTTGTGATATAACAGTTCTGTATTTTGTGTTTGACATATTTTTATCTATTTTTAGTAAAAACTCTTTTTAGAGCATACTTGGTCTGTCTTTGATTTTCCTTCACTTGCAAGAAGAGTATATATGGTTATAACAGACACTAGGCATAAGCTTGAATGGTGGTACCAAACTGGAAAGAGAAGCATTTTAAATCTGAGGTCTTTATTAAAGTTTTTAAGGGTTCATCTCTGTATACCTGGTTAGGTGCCCGAAGGCAAGGATATCTGGCCCCCTGAAGACAGATATATCTGAGCCTGTGCATTGGGTATGCTAGCAAGAGGTTCACAGTTTGAGTTCCTCCAGAACTGAGACCAAAGGTTGATCCAAACTCACAAAACAGACAAGAGGGTTACCTTGTTCTGTTAAACTGTTCATAAGACAGCACTCTGACGTTGGCACTTTGGGAGTAGAGGGCTGACCTGCTGAGTGGGTTTGTGACAGTCAGTACTTGGTGGCAAACTTAAATAGCCAAAGGGAACAAAATGTGGGGTTATGTGACAGACTGATCAACTTTCACCGCTGGTCCAGGCAAGCAGACACTAGAAGAAGCAGTAAGCCACTAGACCACCAGGTGTTTAAAACACTACCTGTAATGCAAAATAGCTCAGAGGGCCATTTGCTACTTCATTTCTGCAGTATTTGTACAAAAAATGAGCAAAACCATAGCCTAACGTGTATTGGTAAAATAATACATGTTAAATCCTAATTTTAATCATTTTTGCTAAAACTGAAAAAATACTACTAAACATATTGCTTACACTGTGGACAACTATTTCGCTAAGGCTGTCTGCCAGGACATTAAGTGAGTCCACAATATGGAGTGTAACGATTGGAAACCCCACGATATGGGTCATTCTCACACTCTCATTACCTCGCAGCACAGAAGGGTAGGAAAGTGTGCCCCTGTTACTTAGGCAATAAACTCCACTCTTGATTGTATCAGAAGACACATCCCTTGAACCAGTGGCCAAGGCCTGGAGTCTGTACCGGAACACTCTCATTTTCAGCTTATTTATGTGGATGCCTTGTTCCAGAAGAGATCGGGGTCCCTGGGTCTGGTGAGGGCCTAAGTGAGCACCCCAACCCCAGTTGGGAGGTATCCATGCTGAGGATCACCTGAGGCTAAGACTGTAGAAAGGAAGAACCCACAAGCAGGTGATCCCTGTGCTGCTACAACAGCAGAGCATTCCCTAGGGGATGACAAGCAGCAATCAGGCGGTCTAGTGGCTGCAAGGCCCCAGACCACGGAGCTTGCAGTAGCCATAGAGGAATCCTCATACGCAGGTGAGTCAGAACCATGAATAGTAAGCCTACCATAAGACCAGGCAGTGGAGCCGAAACCTGGTTACGATACGTCGAGACTGCTAGGACCACTTAGGCCAAGGCCCTGTCCTCTTGGAGAAAAGCCTTCACCTACACTGTATCTGGGACTGCCCCTATGTACTTACTGGAGCCTTTGGCAAGGAACCATAACAGACTTTTTAACATTCACTAGCATCCCCAGACTGTCCATCAAGAGTCTGATGCGGTGCAAAGGGTGCTCCATCCTGTGCTTAAGCTCCTTTAAGCCAGTCATTCAGATATGGGAAAAAAGATTTTTTTCTCCCACTGGCGGCTTTGCAGCTGCCACAGCAAAGGATTCGGCAAATATGTGTGGTGCTGACAATCCAAAGGGCAAGACATGAAATTGGTAGTATTGCCCTTCCAGGTAGCAGTGGAGGAACAACCAGTGGCACTGCCCAATTTTGATGTGCAGGTAAGTGTCCTGCTCATTCAGGGTGCGCATCATCTCCTTCTCACAGTAGAGGGAGAAGGAAGCCTTGGGACAGCATGCAGAGCATTTTGTATACCATGTTTGTTCAGTCCTCAAAGGTTGAGAAAAGGCCAGAAGCCTCTGGTTTTCTTGGGCACAAGGAAGTTCCTAGAGTTGAACCCCTGCTTTATTTCTGCTGAGGGAATAAGCTGAATTATACAATGGGGTATGAAAATCCTGTAACCTCAATGGTCAAAACACATCACATGACCATGGTATATCCTGTAATAACCCACGGCTGAGAAATGGCATTTATAAAAAAACATACTTAAACACATTTAAAATTTATTTTACACATGGTCCATTGTATAATCGCAGTAAGGCACTCCAGAGTGTGGGTTATTGGGGGATATACCCACTTTATGTGTGGTTAAGTCACTCGGCTGCACCTCATGACACACCACACAAGGCGTAATCCCCCAATAACCCAATAGAGAAAATGCAGAGACAGTCACTGTGCATGCAGCTGGAATCGGGTGGGGGCAGGAAGGTGAGAAGGGGAGTGGTTTAAAGGCCAACAAATCAAAAGGACAGGGAGCTGGGGGGGTAATTAAAGGGCAGCAGAAGGGGGCATAGTAATCGTGGGTGACTACATTTACAGGATGTGGACTGAAGTATCCCAAAGCAAGAAGCACCGGAAGTCAGGCATGTGGAGGCAGTATAGCGCAGTGGGTAAAGGCTTTGAGCTGCAGATGTGGCGACCTGGGTTTGAATCCCACACCCGCCTAGGTGCATACTGTGTGATCCTGAGTAAGTCACTTAACTTCCTTGTGCTCTCAAGTTGCATCTGGAAACAAGCTTCGGCTTAGTGTGCTACTTCTGGTTAACAATCCAGGATGGCCTCTTGGCCTAAGGGGATCAGGGAGCCAACAAGGGAAGGGGTAATCCTGGACCTAGTGCTAATCCATAATGATCATGTATAGGACAAAAAAGTGGGGGAAATCATTGGGTATTAGCGACCATCTATCAGTGTGGTTGGCTATCGAGCTAGGTAAGGAGCACACCAGCTCCAAATATTTGGGGAAAATTAGGGAGAAGCTTAAAAGTCGGTTGCTGGGTGAAGTGAGGGCAGAGGATATTGTGGGGAAATGGAGCATCATTAAGTATTTCAGAGACCCTCTGGGATACCTTGTACCTGTTCACTTCTATCGCTTCAGAGGCATGGCCTGAAGGTGGAGGGAGTGCACGTTGGGAGGGACCAGGTGACCCCGAGTCAGTAAGTCCATCCTGAGTGGACGAATTCTCAGATTGTGGACAGTCTGTTCAACAGAGGAAACCGTATCTGTCAACACAAGCACGGGATGATCAGTATCATCTTGTCCCTGTGCGCCTCCAGCTCAAGCAATACCCTCTGCACTAGGGGGACTGGAGGGAATGCATACAGAAATAGATTCTGCCACTGCAGTCTGAATGCATCCTGATGAAAAATCACCATGTCCTGGATTTCTGAAGAAGAATCGAGGCAGTCTGGTGTTGAGTGGGGACGCAAAAAAGTCCAAATCTAGGATGCCCCACTCGTCAAACAGCAACCTCACAACATCAGGAGCTAGTGACCACTCATGAGGAATGGCCTCTGTTTGGCTAAGCTCATCTGCCAGAATGCCATTGACACCTGATATATAAATGGCTTAGAACAGGATTTCCTGCTCCAGGCACCATTCCCACTCTCTCTGCAGGGAGGTGATGAGAGGGTAAGAGTTTGCTCCTCGTTTGTTGATGTAGTACATAGCAGACTTACTGTCTGTCTGTCTGGAGGAGGGCTGTTTTGTGGCTGACAAGATCCACTAGGGCTCGCAGGCTGTACAAAACAGCTCAGATCTCCAACACACTGATGTGGAGGTGAGACTGACAGGTCGCAGACACCTTGTGTTTAGAGGCCCTGACAGTGGGGCCTCTCACCCCAACAGGGAGGCATCCATGGTGAGAGTCTCCTGAGGCTCTGGTTGGGAGAAGGGAAAGCCTTGGAGGCAGCTGTCCTCCACTGACCACAATATGAGTGACCAAACCAGGGGCTTGGTCACCTGAATGGGGCAGGTCTGAGGCTGCGATGCTTATGACCACTGTACACTGAGCATCGATTCGTTCTCACGTGCAACCATGCCAGGGGCACCGTGAACACTGAGGAGGCTATCAGACCCAGCATGCGTTGCATGGAGTGGACTTGAACAGACTGGCACTCCATTATGTAACACACCATCTGCAGGATCACCTGCATTCTACTCTCTGAATGGAAGGCCTGGGCCTCAGTGGTATCCAGAAGAAATCTTACGAACAGCAGCTGCTGTGACGGTTAGAGACGAGACTTCTGTAGCTGCAGATGAACTCCCATGGAAGTAAGGAACCGAGAGGCTGTAGCAACTGCCTGTTCTTTCTCCTGCCTGGATGGACTGGCCATTAGCCAACTGTCCAAGTAAGGGTAAACCTGGAGTCCCAGTTTAGAGAATACAGTAAAGAACTTTGTGAAGACTCAAGGTGCTGAGGACAGCCCAAAAGGCAGTACTCTGAACTGGTGGTGCTGTCCCAGCACAACAAATGAAAGGCATCTGTGGTGGCTGAGGTGCACCAGTATGTGCTGCATGCATCCTGCATATCCAGGGAAGCTAGTCAATCCTGAGGTTTCAGGAAAGGAAGCACAGACCCCTGAGAAATCATGCTGAAATTTTCTCAATCCATGAACTTGGGTTTCTGAGGTCGAGAATGTGGCGCATGTCCCCCGATTTCTCTGGTACTAGGAAGTAGTGGGAGTAGAAGCCTGTGTTTCCTTCTGACTCATCACTATTTCCACTGCCCTATTGCTCAGAAGGCCCGCAATCTCCTGTGCCAGAAGCTCCGACATATGACCGGATTAAGAGGGGCTGCCTTCTGGGTGGACAGTCCAGAGGAAGTTCTGTGAAGTTCAGGGAGCATCACTCCTGGATGATGGAGGACCCATTTCTCTGTTGTAATGGTCTCCCACTGATGGTAAAACTGGGTCAGCCCCCCAACCAGGGAGGAGAGATCTGCTCCGGGCAGCTGAGGCAGGATCAGGGCCGGAGCTTCAGAGGGTGGCACCCGGGTGGTTTGACATCTGCCTCACAGCTGCCTTCTTGTAAGGCTGGGGAAGGTGAGATTCGTTTTGGGCTCCCCGGCCTTTCCAGCAAAAGGACTGCCAATTCTGAAAGAAACCACATCCTTTCAGACTCTGAGGGTTAGCAGAACTGGCTTGGAAGTCTTAAGGGTCATTCTAGTTTTCTGAGACACTTCAAGAGACTTCTCTACCTTCTGTCCAAACAGGAAAGTACCATCGAAGGAATATTCATAACCTGTCATTGGACATCCTAAGAAAAGCCAGCAGTATGTAGTTAAAACAAGAGGTCATACTTTAAAATTGGAAGGAGGAAGATTTAAAGGTAATGTAAGGGGGTGCTATTTCACTGAGAGGGTGGTTAAACCCTGGAACAGATTACCTGAGTAGGTGGTAGTTGTCGAAACGGTGGAGGGATTCAAGAGAGCGTGGGACAGACATATGGGGTTGGTTACAGGACAGAGGATAGGCTCGTTGTGTACTGGTGACAAGTAGGGGAAGGGTAAGATGGGAAGACTGGATGGGCCAGGATGGTCGTTTTCTGCTGACACATTACTATGTAGTCAGGCATGCCTTTTCTGATACAGATGCCTGCAGCAGCAGAGCGGGAGGCAGTATTCAAAGGCATCCATAGCAGCTTTGACCTGGTGAGTGTTAAACTCAGTTCCATGTGCAGCAGTCTGCAGAATCTTTTGCTTATTTCAGAATCTGGCAGGGACTCTGCCAGAGACTTATACAAACTCCAAACGGAATACTCATATATGGAAAAATCCTCCTTATAGCTAGCAATCTACTTGCTAAGTGTAGCTACTGCAAAAGCCCACTTGCCTATAGTGTCAATCTTGCACGACTCCTCGTTAATACAGTGTGCAGTGACCTGTTGGGCAAGAATGGCTTTGTCATTCTCAGTGAGAATAACAATGGCATCAGCTATAGAATGAGAAACAAACACTGGTCTGTCCTTAAGGGCAGTGAATTTCTTGTCTATCTGCTTGCAAACAGAAGGGAAAGAAGCAGGTCTATTCCAGACCACATCAGACAAGGTTTCAATTGTGAGTGGAACAGGAGGAGCTAAATTGACTATCATGGTAGAAACATTTAATCACTGCAGATGGAGATGTTTACCTGGGCTAATGACCGAAGACCCAAAATCAAGTGCAGAATACATATTCCTGAGGAAAGCCTGGAAATTAGATCCTCACGTGGAACAGAAGAAGGGCTTGGGTCCAAAGAGACCAGGATAAAAGCATCTCCGTTACTACCCTTAGGAATGATGAGGTCAGGGTCAGACTTGTCCCCCTCCACATCCTCCCTGGAAAGAGGGTCGTAAAGAGGGGGTGGATCGTAGGCCTGCAATCCAGAATGTGGCCTTGGCAACACCGGCCCCAAGGGACAAGGGGCTTGTGCCAGAGGCATCGTCATAGCCAGAATTAAATTCAGCACCGGGAAATCCCTGGCACTGTGTACAGGCACCAGAACCGGCACTGGGCCAGGATCAGAAAGGCCTAAATCTGGTGCGGACACTGGCATCGACCATGTTGCCAACAACCCAGTCTGCACCAAAGTGGCCGGCAATAATACCATGGCCAGTCCCATCAAGGGTGCGGCCACAGGAACAGCAGTCGGCGGTGTGGTCATTGGCAAGGACCCAGGGGCTGTAGCCAGAGTGAAGTGCTCTACCCGGCACCTCCAGTTCCGCTGGCCCTGAACGGCCGGGGACCATCTCTGCTGGCAGAGGCACATGAGCCAGGTGCTGCACCCACTGCTCCATAAGAGCTGCTGAATGATAAGAGTTGCCCACCGGAGTCCCCACTTACAGATAAAGAGGGGCTCCAGGACCGAGACCTTGAGTGCCTAGAACCATTGTCCCCCCAGTAACACCAACGGCACCGGTGAGAGTCTGGCTCCAGTAGACCAAGGACCTTGTGGCAGACCTTGCACAGGGCAACCTTGAGCGGTACTGTTTCTTCCCTTCTGACAGGAAGAGGAAGGACGGAGGTCGAGCAGTGCCAAGCACCCGACTGGGATCGAGAACGGACCCACTTCTTTTTGTGCTTCTTGGAGGACTGTCCTTTCTCCAGAGTACGGGACCGCCCATTGTCAGAACCCTTCCCTGATGGGGAAAGTGGATTGGACATGGCCCTGCTGCTGGAGCAGCTTGCCTGGGAAGGCTCCCTACCATCGTCTTCCATGGCCATTGACAGGTGACTTGGTAAGGCTGTGAGAGACTGACAGAAATATTTGATAAAATCACTAAACTAACACAAAAATATCGAACACTAAGACTGAGAACTGAATGTTGTCATTTAGACGTAAAGTTCTGACTCACGGCGGGCGAGTGACATCACTGATGCACACTTGACAGCAGGGAAAAAAGGAACTGAGGCAATGGAGATTTGGTGCAGAAATAAGCCATGCAGTGCGAGCCAGTCTCATGGTGCCACGCATGTGTGCAGCTTACCTTGGTGCTAGCCCTCTTGAAAAATAAAGTTCTGGCTACCGCAGGGTCCTAGCACCTCTGGCTAAGAGCCACTAGTGTGAATCAATGGTTAAGATTGATTCCTGGAAGATCTAAGCTCTGTGGAAGGGTGAACTGTGAGGAAGGCATATGGGAAATGAGGGAAGACCCAAAGATACTTGAGAAATGGTCACAGATCTGACAGCTAGGCTTAAATGCCAAGAAGTGCAGTCATGCATGCAGGCAGAAGAAACCCTGGGGCCGAATACAGGCTGGGTGGTGTAATAGTTCAAATTTATTTATTTAGTTGTTTAACCAGGTATAGCACACTAAGCTGAAAGCTTTTTTACAGGAGCGACCTGGGAGCACAAGGAGGTTAAGTGACTTGCTCAGAGTCACACACTATGCAAGTGGAAGCTGTGGGATTCAAACCCAGGTCTGGTCTGCTGGATGTCACCAGATTTGCAGCTCAGAGCCTTAGACCACTGTGCTACAAATCATCAGTGCAATGTAAATCAACAATGGGGAAGGCTAACAGAAAGCTGGGATGTATTGGGAGTGGAGTCTAGCAGCAAGAGAAAAGAGGTCATCTGGTCCCTGTACAAAATCCTGGTAAGATTGCACCTGCAGTGTAATGCGCAATTTTGGAACCGTACCCAAAGAAGGACATTAACAGACTGGAGACCGTGCAGAGCAAGTGCCAGCGTGATTTAGTTGGTAGCACATCCACCTCTGGGGTCAGAAGGTTGTAGGTTCTGGTTCCACACGACTGGACTTGTAACATAAACGCTAGCTCCAAAGTGCAGTACTGAGGGAGTGCTGTAATTTCAGGTTGTGCCATCCTTCAGATGAGGTGTTAAACCAAGGTCTATTCTGCTCATCTCCGGTGCTGTCCTGGTGGGTGTCTAAGTGGAAGTAGAAGAACCCAAGGTACTTTCTGCAAGAGAAGAGGATTCCCCCAGAGTCCTAGCCAACTTTCCTCTTGCAAAAAATGTTTGGATGAACTCCACTCAAATTTGTTTTATCAACTCTTACATTTTATTTCACACTTCACCAGGCTCTTCTCAAAAAACCAGTTCATGCAATTGTCCAAGTTTGTGTGGGGGAGCTGATGTGCGAAATGGCTGCCACTACACAGGTACGGTCACGCCACTACCTGTCTCTCATGCCTTGTAATGTGCTTTGGGTACAGTGTGTAGGAAAAGCAATATGTAAATGCCAATTCTTCAACATTAGCTGTGTCAGTGGCTCAGTAGGTAGCACACTCACCTCTGAGGCCAGGAGATCAGAGGGCTGTGGGTTCAGTTCCCACATCTGGCACTTTGGTTAATATCCCAATACTGACACTGTAGTGCAGCATGAGGGGGGTGCTGCACTTTTGAGGTGCTTTCGGATGAGACGTTAAACCGAGGTCCCATCTGCCTGGACTGGTGGTAGTTCAGTTGGATGTTAAAGGTCCCATGGCACTTATCGAAAAAGAGTATGGGAATTTCCCCGGTGTCCTGGCTAAATTTCCCTCATTCACTAAAAACACCATCGACTGCTTAATCCGGTTCCAATCTCAGTTGCTTACCATCTGCATCCACCCCCCCCCGGTCGCCCCCTGAAAAGGGACATCTAGGCCCAGTGGGCTTACTGGGTCAACAAAATCTAAACAAATAAACAAACAAACATGATACATGGTTAGGTAAGGATGCTGTATGAGCAGAGACTGGACAGTCTCAAGATATACTGTACTTATTGGAGACATGATCAAAAACATTTCAATACTCACAGGGCATAAACAAACAGTTCACAGAGTATGACAGCTTTTTTTTTTTTATGCTCACGCCCACTTCTCTCCACAGCTCTGCCTCTCCTTGGGGCTTCCATGGTAGGGGCCAGCCTAAGCCCCAGAGCTCGGTCCTCTCGGGCCCCATCCTGCCATGGATCACCCCTGGGTGAGGAAGCAGGAGGTCTGACTGCTGCCTCCCACTTGCTCCATGCATTGGACCTCAGACCAATGCTCCGGACGATGTGCACCCCCACTGGGGCTCATTTACTTGAGCAGAGCTACGGGGCCATTTTCCATTTTTTTTCCACCCCCCCACCTGAGGATGTTGGCGGCTAAGGAGGTCCAAGGAGACTTGCACACATTGAGATGTGATGCTGCTCCAGACCCCAGCTGACATCCTCCCTTCCCACATCTCGCCCTCTGCTGCACCTCCACCCATGTGCCCAGATGGTGGTGTTGCAGTGGGAGCGGCATCCCTCCCTCCCCGAAGGAGGGCGCCCCTCTGGTGCTCAATCCTCTTTCCCCCAGCCAACCCTCCAGCAACCCGGGCTCGCTCCTGAACCCTGGCGCTGCTAGCAGTAATCCAACCGCTGGGCTGGCCTGTGACAGCATTATTACTGCTGGAGAAAGAGAAAAACAGCAGGGGGTAGGTATAAAAATGACATTATCTAATGGGGTCCCCAAATCCTGGTTTGTTATTGGGTCACCTGTTTCTTTAGGCGTGGGCAAATTCCTGCGTAAGATATGCATAAAGAGCTAGTCAACCTTATCACAAAACACAGGTTAAAAAAAAAATCACTACTCATACTAAAACATTTGAAAATGCTGCTATCTTGCCTCCCACTAATGCACCACCTGCTCAAAAGCAGTTTTCTGTCTCTCCAGCACTGAAAGGAGAACAGTCTTATTCCCCCTTACATTTTTTAACATGTTTAAATTAACATTATCCCCATTCCATGCCCCTGATTGCTGCAACTGTAGCGAAAGTTGTTTGCTGCATGCCAAGAGAGCGAGAAAGAATCACAAGTTTTGGTTCTCAGTCCCTGGTTGTATGGCACTAAAGGGCTGTGTGGACTGTGGAACTAAAGTGCTAAATTTGTTTTTTTATTATACGACTTGCTCTCTTTCTCGGATTGCTGCCCCTGAACAGACAGTTGTTTGGAACCAGGAGAGAGAGAGAGAGAAACTGACACAAGCTGAGAAAAAAGTGACTCCTAAGTTCTTACCCCTTGAATTCTGCTGCAGGCTGAGAGATTTTATTTATTTTTATTAAGCTGTTTGCTCTATCGTGGCCACCTACTCTTGTCATTGGGCTCCCTTCTGCCCTAATCCTGTCAGCCTCTCCCCCCACTGTCTTACCAGTGGGGATCCACAAGAGCAGTGTCCGAGAGCATCGGGGCCGTCACATATGGCCACGGAGAGATGTGGGCTTTTCTATGGTTTTCTCTCACCCAGGGCAACAGCGTGCATGGCGAGTGTGCACCCCTAGGGTGGCATGTACCACCTCACAGTGCAGACTGGATGGACCGTCAGGCTTTCTAGCAACAGTTTTCTAGGTTTCTATAATTAGCATAATCATTTGTTACTTTGAAATACAGTAACATTGAATTGAAAAAAGAATTACATGTTATTTTCTGTCCTGGTCACTGCAGCAATGGGACTAACAAAAACTTCCAGCCAATCAAGAGGGGAATGGTGGGGCTCAGTGAATAAGATTTGTCAAAACTGAGAAGCCTACATACATTATCAGATTACAAAAGGATACTTCTGACAATAAATGGGTGCTGGGGATATTTACCCCCCTTCCCCCAAATAAGATAATTTCATGTGTTCCTTAAAGAGCCTCTTGTGTTTCAGAGGAAACTTTAGAAAAAAAAAACCAAAACCATAACATTAGGGCTGTGTGGAATGTGAAATTCTGCCATCGGAATTTGAGCAGAATGACAATTCTGCTTTTGAAATACTTTTCAGAATTTTGTTTTAAATTCTGTAAAAACACTTCTGCATACACTGTGGAATAATTCTCCAACAAATCACGTAAAATGCAGAATAATGTTCTGCAGATTGCGGAAAAAGAATCCACGGTTTATGCAAACTGCAGATTATTAATCCATGAACAACATTCTGCATGCAGAATGTTGGAATTCCACTACTGACTGAATTCTGCTGGATTTTCTGAAATTCACAGAATTCCATTCCATCTGAATTACAACAGCCAACATCACCTTACATAAAGTTTAGCTGCATATTAGCGTATATTGTATACATTTTCTGTATTAAGTTGCCCCCTTTTTCTTTATAACTATGGACACTAATTTGAAACCAGGATTACTGCCGTAGACAACATCTGCACTGGCAGCTTGGGGAACATCTAAGGTGATACTGTATGCAGAGCTTGAGGGTACAGAAAAGGGTAAAATAACACCCCATGATCTGGGCAGGACCAGAGAAGCTCTGTATCTGAAATGGGCATACATGAAATATAAATGCAGTGAAAAACATACTGTGTAACTGTAAGTACTGCACCTGATGAGAACGCACCAGTAACCAACAATACAGAATACAGAATAGAGAAAAAGAATCACACACATGTAAAATACAACTATTTCTTTTATTTAACTTAAACTACAATATATAAGAGACCTGTGATTACAATTCTGAAGCATGTCTACTTTAAATCCTAGTTTCTTACAGATGTATCTGTTCTGACTGTGAATGCCTGTGTCTCTGGAGTGATGGGTAAGTGTTCCCAAAAGCAATGTGCTAAATGACAGCTTGTGATGTACAGTAGACAAGTGCCAGTGTACTTCACAGTTGATGGCCATATTCAAGTTATAAGTTTAGCTAGACAAACGAACCAAATGAGGAGTGACAGCTCTGTCATTAGTGGTCCCTTCACACATGTGATGCTGTACATGGAACTACAATCCATCAAAGTGCACATTCAAGTTGCTGTACAGCTGGACACCGTACAATGGATTCTATTAAGACCACCCCTTCATAAATGGGCATCTGTCCACATTTATAGCAAAAAAGAATTGCACAAGTAATGGGTTTCATGACTAATATTGTATGTATGCGAGTGTGCACTTCATAACTTTTATCTATAAATACGGAAGACTTAGGCAGCTGATGGTTCTTCCTTGTAGACTTCCGGATGAATACAACTAATGACAAAAAGTGTGCATACCCTACCGGATACATTTTCTAGAAATTTGAAAACACATCTTAATAAAAACAACTATTGGGCAATTTAAAGTGTATAGACGAGATGATCTTAATAGAATTCCTTTGCAGAAAAGATTGTTGTAGGCAGTAAGACTTCATTTATAGAGGAACACAACACTTCATACTGCAAACATCACATGTTAGATGCATTCATTTGTTCATGCCCATGTTTCGTGTTTTACAGTTATAAATATTTCTAACTATTTATAATTGCACAGTTTGTGTAACATTGTCTTTATATGCTGCCCAGTTTTTACATCAAGGGCTGAGGTGATGGCTTGGATCGAACAGTGCCTTCATGTTGCACTCGTCAACAATATTTTTAAATTACATGGACATGTGCTCAGGTAGAACGTAAGAGATGTCATCCCATGGGTGACGGTACAGACCCTGCTTCAGCCTCTTCTGATCCAAATAATGCCCTAAAAATGAAAAAAGATGCAATTTTTAAAGCAGCCACCCAGCTGTTTGGTTCGTCAATTCTAGTTTTTGTTTGCCAACAAATGAACCAGATATCTAAACACTGCACAATTATTCCGGAACAGAAACAGGAGTTCTTATTACATATTATTACTATAGAAAAATTAAAGTGGTACTTATGGCAAAAATATTTGACAAATACTTATGTTACCCCTTATCTCCTGCCTTGTATGGTATCCCCCCCCATTTTGAGTCTGCTTTATCTCCTTTTTAACATTTGAAATTATAAAATGAGCACTCTTCTTAAAGAACAACAATCGTGGTGATTTAACAAAACAAAAAAAAAAAAAACAAGCGCCCTACTGGTGCCTTACCTGTTTTGGACTTACAACAGTCCATATTTTGAATTTTCTGTGGTCTGTATACATAAGGGGAAGGGATCATAGTTTTATAGCTATGAGGAGCCAGTCACTAGATCCCTTCCCCTTTCTGGTCCCAAACCGTAAAAGCTCTGCCCCTTTGCTGCACCAGCATTCTTACATTTTGTGACACAGTAGTTTGTAGAGTGCAGGGATAAACTCCATTGACAGCAGGTTTAAAATTACTTTGTTATATGTTTAAGAGGATCACTATGGTCAAATCAAAGCCACCGCTCAACTGACAAGAGCCTTGTTAGTCGGCGGTGGCATTGACAATCATTTATCTAAAACATATAACAAAAGTAATTAACCTAATGATATCAATGGAGTTTACCCCTGCACGCTACAAACTACTATGCCACAAAAAAACAGGTTACTCACCTGTAACAGTAGTTCTAGGAATGGAA
This sequence comes from Neoceratodus forsteri, assembly GCA_016271365.2. NCBI lineage: Eukaryota > Metazoa > Chordata > Ceratodontiformes > Ceratodontidae > Neoceratodus > Neoceratodus forsteri. Next base: position 22,476,374 of record JADMNL010000032.1, on the reverse strand, counting down.
TATGTTGTTCATCCACACTTGTTGGCATGTCTCTTTCCCCTTTAAATCTTGCTGGAAGGTCTTCAAGCTGGCTCCTTCCTCCCACCCGGGTGGTATAACCCTCGACTCTACCCCATGATGCCATATCTTAACCCTCTGGAAGCCAGGTTGTGCGTCGCAGCCGGGGAGGTTGGCTGGGTCAGTGTGGATGAACAACATATACCACTCCTAGACTTACTGTCACAGGAGAGTAACCTGTTTTTCTAGGGATGTGGATATGTTGTTCTTATCCACACTTGCTGGCAGACTCCTAGCAGTTCTCCGGGAGGAGGGAGGCAAGGCACACACTCCCTATTTTGGGAACAGAGACTGGAGAACTGAGGCCCCCAAAACCAGTATCCCGGCGTGACTCAAGGTCGATGTGGTAATGGGTGATGAAGGTGTTTGCTGTCTTCCAGGTAGCAGCCCTGCAGATTTCCTGGATAGGGACATCTCTGGAAGCAGCCACCGACGCAGCAGTATGGCGGGTGAAATGATCCCTTAGTCCTATGGGGGGCTCCCTACCCACCAACCTATAGCAGAGATCAATGCATGATGTAATCCGTCTGCCAATCATCCACTTTGCTGCAGGCCTACCAGGTGCAGCGTCAGCATAGGTGACAGCTGGCGAACCTCTCCCCGAACTTCCGCCATCTTCTCCCTATAGTAGGGGAGAGCACATCTCAGGTCCAGAGTACGTAGCCTGTATTCGGCATCCGAGGTGTAGTTAGGGTAGAACACAGGCAGAGTCAACACCTGATTAAGATGAAACTCGGACACCACCTTCGGGAGGAATTTCAGGTGGGGGCGCAGGACAACCTTGTCCCTGTGGAAGACCAGATAAGGAGACTCCACCGAGAGCGCCTGGAGCTGCCACCTGGATAGCCACTAGGAAGGCCGTCTTCCATGACAAGTGTGATAGCTAACACTTGTGCATTGGTTCAAATGGCTTGTCCATGAGCTTTGCCAAAACCAGCAGTAGATCCCATGGAAGTGGAGGTTCACGCACTGGAGGGGATATGTGATCGAGGCCTTTGAAAAAGCGCTAGACCACCTTCTCCTGTGCCACCATCTGCTGACCGACCTGCGCCCAGTAAGCAGAGATGGCTGCCAGGTGCACCTTAAGGGTCGAAGACCCCCTTTGGACAGAGATGAAAGGTAGTCCAAAATGCTTGCCACAGGACAGAGGGTCCAGGCCCTTGCCCTGGCACCAAATGGAAAACCTTTTCCAAATGAAGGTGTAGCACTTTCTGGTAGACTCCTTTCTGGATGCTTCCACTACTGTGAGTACATCCTCAGAGAGACCCAAAGCCTGGAACTCTAGCCGCTCAGGTACCAGGCTGTCAGGTGCAGGGATTGAAGGTCTGGATGGAATACCTTCCCCTGACTGACAGATATCATGTCCGGGTGTGCTAGGAGACACCTCGGGAGCCTGCTGCTTAGGCTGGGGAGGTCTGAATACCAGAACTGGCGGGGCCAGTCTTGGGCTACCAGGATCACCTGCGCCTTGTCCCTCCTCACCTTGAGAAGCACCCTATGGATCAAGGGAAATGGAGGGAAGGCGTACAAGAGGCATGGGGTCCATGGCCTCGTGAAGGCATCCCCCTGCAGCGATTCCTGCTGAGGGGGACAGGCGTGAAACAGCATCAGCTTGGTATTTTCCCTGGAGGCAAACAGGCCCACCACTGGTTCACCCCAGTGGGGAAATAGGCTGTGAGCTACCTCTAGATGGAGAGACCATTTGTGGGATGTCTCACCTATGTGGTTGAGAGTATTCACCAGTTGATTCGAGGCTCCTGCCACATGGATGGCTAGGAGATCCGCCTCCTGTCAGCTCACGAGTATCCAGATGTGGAGCGCTTCCCTGCACAGCAGCCGGGAGTGCGTGCCGCCCTGCTTGTTGAGGCAGTACATGGTCATGGTGTTGTCCATCTGGACTTGAACCACTTGACCCTGAAGCTGCTGAGCGAATGCTGACAACGCCAGTCTGACCGTTTTGAGCTCCAACAGGTTTATAAGGTATTGGGATTCCTTGGGGGCCCAGAATCCATAGGCTCTGCTGTTCCCCATGTGGGCTCCCCAGCCCATGAGAGAGGCACTGGTCATGAGGACGACCGTTGGCTCAGGGCGGACAAACGGAATCCCTTCCTGCAACCGGTCTAGGACAGTCCACCACTGGAGAGCGTCCCACATCTTCTGGGTCACAGTGATCAGCTGGTTGAAATGACCTAGGCGCCGAGTCCACTGGGCGGCCAGCTCCCACTGAAGGGGGCGCATATGTCACCGGGCCCAACAGACTATGTTGGTGCAGGCCGTCATGTAGCCCAGTAGGCAAAGAAAGTCCCAGGCAGGGTGCAAGTGCCCCACCAGAAATGATTAGGCAAAGGAGGAGAGAACCTCTGCCCTGTCAGCCGGGAGCTGTGCTCTGGCTTGGCAAGAGTCGAGCTCTTCCCCGATGAAGCAGATCACCTGAAAAGGCACGAGCTCCAACTTGACCTCGTTGATCAGGAGGCCAAGTTGAGAGCAGGTCTGGAGGGCCAGGTCCCTGGACCTCTCTTCCTCTTGCGGAGTGGAACCTGCCAAGAGCCAGTTGTTGAGGTAAGGGTACAGTCTGACTTCTCGAAGCCTGAGATGGGCTGCCACCACTGCAATGACAGGCCAAATGGCATGGCTCAGAACTCGTATAGGGTTCCCTCTGCTCTGAAGTGGAGGAACCACTGGTGGGACAGACAGATTGGGATGTGAAAGAATGCGTCGTGGAGATTCAGTGAGCAGAACCACATGTTTTGCTCCAGGGATGGTATGATCTGGGACAGAGTTACCATCCTGAAGGTGCGTAGCCTGAGATACTAATTCAGGTCGTGCAGATCTAGAATAGGGCACCAATCCCCCGTCCACTTCGGGACCATGAAGTACCTGGAAACGAACCCAGGGTTGACTGGAGGATCTGCCACTCGAACCACTGCCTCCTTGAGGAGGAGCTGGGCTATGTCGTCTTTCAGTGCCGACCAAGTGTGTGCTGATACTCTCTCCTCCCGTGGGGCGCTGGCTTGACTGGGAGGGTACTGCTCAAATTCCAGAGGCAGACCCTGGCCGACCACTTCTAAGACCCACCTGTCCATGGTAACAGCAGACCAGACAGAAAGAAAGTAGTGGAGCCGACCCCACGGGAGGACCCAGAGCTGGTGTGACAAGGATAGGGGTGGCAACCCCTATCCCATCATTGGGCAGGCTTGGAGGAAGAGGGTCCAGGTCCTGAACCACGACCTCCGTGTCTCTGGGCCGGTGGAGGCCCAGACTAGGGCTGAGGGTGCCAAGCCTGTGCCTGCTGTTGCTGCCCACCATGAAAGGAGGGCTGCTGGGCTGCAGGAGCAGGGTGCCGGAAAGGCTTTTTCCTTTTTCTGCTGCTTCTTAGTGCTAGGAGCACTTTCAGCAGAAGTGGCGGAGTCCAAGATGGCACTGGACTGTTCGATTCACTGAAGGTGACCATCCATGCCTGGGCCGAAGAGATTGATGCCGAGGAAAGGAACATCAGTGACTTTGTGCTGGGTATCTGCCGTAAAGGTGGAAAGCCTCAGCCAAGCCCTGTGGCATGAGGCAACCACGGCTGCCACCTAACGGATGCAAGAGTCCCCAAGGTCCCAAGCCATCTGAAGCTGCCACTTGGCAACGGCAAGGCCCTGGTCCTGGACCTGCTTGACCATAGTCTGAAGGTCTGCGGGGTGGTGCAGGAGACAGTCATCTAAGGAGCCCAACAGGGCATGAGAGAAGTGTGCCAGTATGACAGCCGAGCTCACCTGACGGAGACCTAGAGAGGAGGCTGCATAGACCCTTCTGGAAGTGTGGTCCAGTTTTTTGGACTCCTTGTCTGGGGGTCTATCAGTGTTAGCAGAGCTGCCTGTGAGTTTGAACACAGAGGCTGTCACTAACCCCTCGGCCGAGGGGTGTTCTGTGAACCCAGAGAGGGACCCAATGGGCACTGCATACTTGCGGGCCATCCTGGCAGATGGCACTGGGCAAGAGGCAGGATGCTGCCAGAGCTCCAAGGCCGGGACAACAATGGCTTCGACCACAGGAAAGACTTCCAAGGGTGTATCCCCTCATTTGAGGATATCTGTAAGAGGACACTGCGCCCTTTTCTGGACAGGCTCCAGGGGCATTCCCGTGAATTTGAAGATAAGGCGGAGAATCCCCAGAAATGACGAAGGGCCCTCCTCCGTTGACAGACTACCAAAAGACCCATCCTACTGAGAGTAACAGTGTAGGTCGGTGTCATCCGTATCCGAAGAATCCAGATAAATTGGTCGGCCACCAAGATCGCCTTGAACACGCCTGGGGCGATCAGGCGTAAGGGTGACCGATAACCTATGTGGGAGTCCCAGAACCGTCCGAGAATCCTTCGTAGAAGCCCCTCCCAAAGGCTGTTTAGGCGGTGGCTCCACCACAAATCGGTGGAGAGACCGATTCTGGCTGAACCAGAACGGGTTTGCCGGCTCCGTGGGTGGGGGAACCGATTTCACCGGTTCAAAAGAAGTCGACCGGCCTAGGAGGCGAAGTAATAGCTGGAGTAAAACTGATCCGCTTCTGTCCAGACAGAATCAGTTGCTGCCACATTAAATCCTCGTATAAATCAATGGAGTTTCCATGAAGCCCTCTCCTCATCCGAGGATGACCAGTGGCGGCACTTCTTTTTGGAGTGCCTATGCGCCTTCCTCGGCCTGTTGGTCGAAGAAGTCCTAGGTCTCGACCTCGACTGGAATGACCGATTCAGTCGCTTGGGAGACACCAGGGAAACCGATGATTTACCCAGATCAGGGACCGGTTCCTCTATGGGATTCCCAGCTGGCTGGGTCTCCTCATCAGGAAGAGGCAGGACCACAGTCCTAGTCAAAGAGTTGTCGGCCTCGTCAGGTGACAACGGGTCAACAGGAACGAGAATGATCTCAATCTCGTCGATTGAAGCCTCGGTCAACTGGCCAGACGGCAAGACCGAGAAGCCAGCGGCCGAGGAAGCAATTTCGACCGAAGTCTATACTGCCGACTCCTGGGACCAAGATTGCTCATGATCCTAAGAGCACCTCCACTGAGACAAATAATTTTTCGGATCCTTTTCCATCCTATGGGACCGGGAGGAATGTGAGCTGCAAGTCCCTCGCTCTTAGTGGGGAGGGACTGGCACAGCTCCCGGAAGGAGCCTGAAAACGTGCAGCCTAGGTTGAGGGGGAACAAAAATCGACTGAGAAGAGGATTCTGCGGCCCATGCCGATTCTTCTTTGAAGGCCTGCATATGTTCCAACTGCTCGGCGGACCCTGCCGCTGTGGAGACCGCCCACTGGGTCTCTTTGGATTTCACTGGAGGATTCCATTTCTCGGGCCTGCCTAACCTAAGGCATGTGAGATGATCGTTGAGGACAATCGGGTGAAACACGAGGCACATCTCGCAAGTCTAGATGTCATGGCTGACACCCAGGCAGTATATGCACGCTGTATGCAGAACGGCACAACATTTTGTATTTATGGCACCACAAATCTGGAGGAAGATTTATCTTCCATGACCGAGTAACAAATATCACAGTTGCTAGCTCGAACAAGATGAATTTTCGGAATAACCGAAGGGTTTGAAGCCAGGGCTTACAAAAAGCGTTAGCAAAGAGGAGGCAATCTGAATCTTCCAGTGGAAAGGAAGATCTGGCATGATGGGGCAGTGGGTGGGAGGAGTCAGCTTGAAGACCTTCCAGCAAGATTTAAAGGGGAAAGGGACATGCCAATAAGTGTGGATAAGAACAACATAGCCACATCCCTAGAACATAAGAATGCAGGGGTGGCACGGTAGTGGAGTTTTTACAATTCTGGACCAGGAAAGGAAAATATCTGGCGGCCAACTCCTCAGAACCATGAATTACGATCCCTTTCCCTTAGACCACAGAGAAATCAGAATGTGGACTGATTATGTCCAAAACACATAAGGCGTCTGTAGGGGACTTAAAGGCAACAAAACTGATGCTCTATAATAGAGCGTTCTGTAGGTTTTCATCATATCACAGCTATTTTTGAACTCCCATTGCTTAACATCATGTTTCTTGGGAATCAAAGAATCATAGAAATATAGCGGCAGAAAAAGATCCCATTGGCCCATCAAGTCTGCCCCTTTCCCTCTTCCCTATTTGTCACTTCCGACCAGAGATCTCCCACTGGTCAGCCCCCGAGTCTGTCCTATGCCCTCTTGAATCCTTCCACTGTTTCGGCCCCCACCACATCTTCCAGCAGACTGTTCTAGGACTTCAGCACCCTCTCAGTGAAGAAACACCCCCTCACATTTCCCCTAAACCTTCCCCCTTCTGACCTTAGACTATGTCCCCTAGTTCTAGCGCTTACCGTTCTTGTAACTAAGCTTCCCCACCTTATTAATCCCCTTCACGTACTTAAACATTTCTATCATAAAATAAAAGAAGCTAGCATGTTAACACACTGCTCCCTCTCTTTATGAAGCAGTGAGGGTTCAAAAACAGAGGAGAATAATGATGAAATGTGATAGCCATATTAAAAAGAGCACACCATTTTATTATTTCTAGTTTTAAAATGAAGTGCAAAAGCAGACTCAAAATGAGGAAAAAGAAAATCCTACAAAACAGGAGAGAAGAGGCAATCCAAGCATGCGACAAGCCTTTTACTGTAACATGCACTGCTGCTTTAAACACAGTGAGAACAGGTTTCTGACTAAGGAGACAGAATTTTTTTCTCACTTGTAATTCTGCAGTTCATCTTTTTATCTAATGAGACAGATTTAATGATGATCTGAGAAGGTTTAGAGACCTCAAATCCAAGTGCAGAGAGGGAGGTGGGGGTGGGTGGGTGGGCAGGCAGAATGGCCCTATCTGGATATGTGTGGGTATCTGGGTTTGAGGGGTTGGCGGTGGAGAACAGAGCAGTTGCCTGCCGGGGAAAGCTCCTACTGTCCTCTCCTAGCGTTGCTGAGAGACAGACAGTGTCCCAAGGACATTACTCTGATGTTTGGACACCTTGGCTACACCCCTTCCCAGCTCACAGACCTGCCTTGCACTGACTCCCCTCTCCTCTGGCCCAAAACCATGCAGTCACATGGCTAGGATCTTGACACTCACTCGTCTGGGAGGAGGGCAGCACTCAACCAGAGGCAGGTCTACTATGCATTTCTGTGAGTGACAGCATGTGGAGCCATGCTTACTAACCAGAATTTGATATGCTGATCTAGAGCCAATTTACCAATTAACACCATGCGTCTAGAAAAACTAATTTAACCTTGTTGTGCAAGTCTGCCTCAGCTTTCTTAATTCACTATACTCAATCCTGGCGGTCTGAAAGGGCTTTATTCTCTAATCCCACCCCACGTGTGCGCACACCACATAGAGGATTGTGTACTGGCAGTCATACACAAGAAGGTTATTCTTGTACTGAGAGGTTTACTTGGTAACTGATGACCTCAAGAGCGTAGTTCGAGAGGTGCTCTGTTGCCAAGGGAATCTCGAGATACAAGAATATCCTTGCTTGTGCATGACTGCTTATACACAATCTTTCATAGTGTATGGGCAGTCACAGCACAGAAAAATCACACAAAACCAGCTACTGAAGGCAATGGAGAATAGAAATGTTAATTTCTTTTTTTTTTTTTTTTTTTTTTTTTTAATTGACACAGTGTGCTGCAGATGTTTCTGCCAGTTCAAGTTTAAGACAAACAACTTCCAACAACTTTGGATACTGCTGCTGCAGGCATGGATTCATCTTGGAACAGCATTCCAACATACACTATAAAACACTCTGCTGCTGAAACATACAGTGCTTTTTTTACCTTCAGCAGAGAATGGTAGCTTTTCATTACTGTACTTTCCTAGATGGTACAAGTAGTAAGTATGGGAACAAACATGACCAGTGAAAGACAATGGACAATTAACATTTACATAAGAACATCTGGTCTAAGACGAGTGAAATTTTGTTAACATTTACTTAGTGGCTTTCTGCGGGAAGGCTACAGCTGACATGAAGAATAATTAGGTTACTCACCAATAAAGCCCATACTTCTGCCTAGCACAAAAATACCATTGAGGGCTCCAATGTCGATGTACTCATCGGCCTCTTCCCTACATAAACAACAAAAAACAGCAGGTTAAACGCTTCCAGATATTATTTACTCCCGACCTTGGAACCCAGGAGTCTGTTCCCAGACTGAATTCAAACCACTAACTGCACTAGTCTATTATCTCCCACTTTATTGAATCCCTATGCTACGCGCACAGTTAAATCTTGGTGACAGGAAAGTCCGAGAAAGATGAAAAGTAGCCAAAAATAATTTCAATAAGCAGGAAAAACAAGTTACTCACCTGTAACAGTAGTTCTAGGAGAGGTATATGTTGTTCATCCAAACTTATTGGCATGTTCCTTTTCCCTTTTAGAATCGCAGGAAGTCTTCAAGCTGGCTCCTCCCACCCACCCACCGGGTGGTATAACCCTCAGCTCCGCCCCATGGCGTCAGGTCTTAGCCCGCTGGAAGCCAGGTTTGTGCGTCCGCAGCTGGAGAGGTCGGGTGGATCCATGTGGATGAACAACATATACCACTCCTAGAACTACTGTTACAGGTCAGTGACCTGTTTTCTAGGATCGTGGATATGTTGTTCATCCACACTTATTGGCAGACTCCTAGCAGTTCTCCAGGAGGAGGGAGGCAAGGTGCCCCCCACTGATACTCACTTGGGAAACAAGAGATTGGAGAACTGAGGCCCCAAAACCAGCATCCCAGCGTGACTCTAGGTCAATGGGGTAACGAAGGTGTTTGCTGACTTCCAGGTAGCAGCCCGACAGATTTCCTGGATAGGGATGTCCCTGGAAGCAGCCACTGATGCAACAGTATGGCCGGTAGAATGAGCTCTTCTCCTTCTGGGAGGCTCTATGCCTGCCAACTCATAGCACGAACTTATACAAGATGTAATCCACCTTGCAACAGTCCATTTTGCTGCAGGTCTGCCAGAAGCAGCTTCAACGTAGGTGACAAACAGCTGGCGAACCTCTCCCCAAATTTCCGCCATCATCTCCTTATAATAGGAGAGAGCTTGTCTCAGATCCAAAGTATGGAGCCTGTATTTGGCCTCTGAGGTGTAATTACGGTAGTAAACCGGCAGAGTTAACACCTGATTAAGGTGAAACTCTGACACCACCTTCGGAAGGAATTTTGGGTGGGGGCGTAGAACAACCTTGTCCCTGTGGAAGACCGGATAAGGGGAGTCCACTGAAAGCGCCTGGAACTCCCCTGTCCTTCTGGCAGACGTGATAGCCATCAGGAAGGATGTCTTCCATGACAAGTGTGACGGCTCACACTTGTGCATTGGTTCGAATGGCTTGCCCATGAGCTTTGCCAGTACCAGCAGTAGATCCCACGGAGGTGGAGGTTCATGCTTTGGAGGGAATATGTGATCCAGGCCTTTGAAAAAGCGCCCAGCCACTGTCTCCTGCGCCGTCGGCTGACCGGCCTGCGCCCGGTAAGCAAAGATGGCTGCCAGGTGCACCTTAAGGGTCGAGGACCGAAGACCCCCTTTGGAGAGAGACCAAAGGTAGTCAAGAATGTTAGCCATCAGGACAGAGGGACCAGGCCCTTGCCCTGAAGCCAAATGGAAAACCTTTTCCATTTGAAGGCATAACATTTCCTGGTTGATTCCCTTCTGGATGCCTCCACCATGGTGAGGATATCCTCGGAAAGACCCAAAGCCTGGAACTCTAGCCGCTCAGGTACCAGGCTGTGAAGTGCAGGGATTGAAGGTCTGGATGGTATACCTTCCCCTGATTGAGAGAGATCAGGTCCGGGTGTGCTCGAAGCCGCTCTGGGGGTCTGCAGCTGAGGCTGAGGAGATCTGGATACCAGAACTGGCGTGGCCAGTTTGGGGCTACCAGAATCGCCTTCGCCTTGTCCCTCCTCACCTTGAGGAGCACCCCGTGAATCAAGGGAAATGGAGGGAAGGTGTAGTAGAGGCCTGGGGTCCACGGACTCAAGAAGGCATCCCCCTGCAGTTAGTCCTGCTGAGGGGGGTGGTCATGAAACAGTCTTAGCTTGGTGTTTTCCCTGGAGGCAAACAGATCCATCATTGGTTTGCCCCAGTGGGAGAACAGGCTGTAAGCTACCTCTGGATGGAAAGACCACTTGTGGGATGTCTCGCCAAAGCGGTTGAGAGCATCCGCCACATGAATGGCTAGGAGATCTGCCTCCAGACGGTTGACAACAGTCCAGATATGGAGTGTCTCCCTGCAAAGCAGACGGGAGTGCATGCCGCCCCGTTTGTTGAGGTAGTACATGGTCGTGGTATTGTCCATCTGGACTTGAACCACTTGAACCTGGAGCTGAGGAGTGAAAGCTGACAGTGCCAGTCTGACTGCTGTGAGCTCCAACAGGTTGATGTGGTATCTGGACTCCTCGGGGGTCCAGAACCCATGGACCCTTTTGTCCCCCATGTGGACTCCCCAGCCCATGAAAGAGAAGCATTGGTCGTGAGGACAGTCGATGGCTCTGGGCGGACAAATGGGATCCCTTCCTGCAACCGGTCTGGGGCGTTCCACCATTGGAAAGCATTTCATCTTCTGGGTTACAGTGATTAGCTGGTCGAAATGACTGTGGCACCGAGTCCACTGGGTGGCCAGCTCCCACTGGAGGGGGCGCATGTGCCACCAGGCCCAACGGACCACAGAGGTGCACGCTGCCATGTAACCCAGAAGGCGCAGAAATTCCCGGGCAGGGCACAATTGCCCAACCAGAAATGACTGGGCAAAGAAGGAGAGAACCTCCACCCTGACCGCCGGGAGCTGAGCTCTGGCTTGACGACAGTCTAGATCTGCCCCGATGAAGCACATCGCCTGAGAAGGCACGATTTCCGATCTGGCCTCGTTGATCAAGAGGCTGAGTTGGGAGTAGATCTGGAGGGCCAGGTCCCTGGACCTCTCCACCGCCTGTTGGGTGGGACCTGCTAAGAGCCAATCATTAAGGTAGGGGCAAATTCTGACCCCCCCCACCCCCGACGCCTGAGATGGGCTGCCATCACTGTGATGCATTTGGTGAAGACCCGTGGGGCCAATGACAGGACAAACGGCATGGCTTGGAATTCGTATAGGGTCCCTTCAGCTCTGAAGTGGAGGAACTGCCAATGAGACGGATGGATTGGGATGTGAAAGAACACGTCCTGCAGATCCAGTGAACAGAACCACATGTTTCGCACCAAGGATGGTATGATCTGGGACAGAGTGGCCATCCGAAAGGTGCGTGACCTGAGATTCTGATTCAGGTCATGTAGATCCAGAATGGGGCACCAGCCCCCTGTCCGCTTGGGCACTAGGAAGTACCTGGAGACAAAGCCTGGGTCTGCTGAAGAATCTGCCACTGGAGCTACTGCCTCCTTCAGAAGGAGCTGAGCGATGTCATCTCGGATACTCTTTCCTCTCGAGGGGCACGGGTGCGGCTTGGAGGGTGCTGCTCGAATTCCAGAGGCAGTCCCTGACCAACCACTTCCAAAACCCACCTGTCCATGGTAATAACGGACCAGGCAGAAAGAAAGTGTCAGAGCTGGCCCCCCACGGGAGGACCCAGAGCTGGCATGACGGCAGCCCCCACCCCGTCACTGAGCAGGCTTGGAGGAGGAGGATCCAGGACCTGAACTCCAGCCTCCTTTACGGGCCTGGGAGGGCCAGAGCTTGGGCCGGGGGCACCAAGCTTGAGCCTGCTACTGCTGCCCTTCTTGAAAGGAGAGTTGCTGTGCCACAGGGGAAGAGTGCCGAAAAGGCTTCTTCTGCTGTTTCCTGCCCGAAGAACCTTTAGCAGAAGTAGCGTCCAAGGTGGCACTGGACTGCTCAATACGCTGAAGGTGACCAGCCACACCTCGGCTGAAAAGGTCGGTTCCCAGGAAAGGCACATCAGCTAGTATGTGGTGAGTATCTGCCGGGTAAGAGGAGAGTCTCAGCCAAGCCCTGTGACAAGAGGCAACTGTGGCTGCCATCGAGCGGGCACACATGAATCCCCAATGTCCAGGGTTGTCTGAAGCTGCTGTTTGGCAACAGCCCGGCCCTGATCACAGACCTGCTTGACCGTGGTCTGCATGTCCATGGGGAGGCATGGGAGGACTTCATTCAAAGATCCTAAGAGGGGAATTTTTTTTCCCCAATTGTTTAACCAGATGAGAGACACTAATCTGAAAGCTTGTTTACAGGTGCAACCTGGGAGCACAGGGAAGTTAAGTGACTTGCTTAGGATCACACAATATGCAAGTGAGGGCTGTGGGATTAAAACCCAGGTCTCCAGATTTGCAGCTCAGAGCCTTAAACCACTGCATTATACTGCCTACGGCATGGGAGAAGTGTGCCATGATGACAGCCGAACTTGCCCGACGAAGGTCTAAAGATGAGGCCGCATAGACCTTTTGAACTGAATGATCCAAGAGTTTGGATTCTTTTTTGGGAGGACAGTCAGTGTCAGCAGAACTGCCAGTACGCCTGAACACAGAGGCGGTCACCAGGCTCTCGACTGAAGGGTCCTCTGTGAACCCCGCAAGGAACCCCATGGGCACCGCATACTTGCAGGCCGTGTGGGCAGACTGAGCTGGACAGGAGGCAGGGCTCTGCCAAAGTTCTAAGGCCGGGCCAACTATGGCCTCAGCCACAGGAAAGGCCTCCGTCAGGGTATCCCCCCTCTTGAAGATGTCCGTGACAGGGTACTTCGCCTTTTTCTGGAAAGGTTCAAGGTGCATCCCTGTAGACTCAGAGATGAGGCGAAGAATGCCCTGAAAGGACGAAGGACCTTCCTCCGTCTCTATTCCACCAGCTGATTCGTCATCTCTGGGATGAGAATGTAGGCCGGTCTCATCCAAATCTAAGGAATCCAGATAAAGCGGTTGACGCCTAGGGTCACCACTCTGGCCGAGGCGGTCCGGGTGACAGTGACCAAAAGACACCGGGAAGCCCAGAGTCTGGTCTATCTTCCTTAGAAGGAGCCCCTCCACAGGCTGCTTGGTGGTGGTTCCACAGTCGGCGGAGAGGCCGGTTTAGAGTCGAACCGGAGGTTTCGCCTGCTCCGTGGGCGGGGGAGCCGACAATCGCTCTGGAGTTGGCTTCGGCCTGGGAGGCAAAAGCCAAGTAATGGCGGGGGTAGAAGCCGGGGTCGGCTTGTGCCCGGACAAAAATCAGCTGTTGCCACATGAGGTCCTCGTAGCACAGATGGAGTTTCTGCCAGAGCCTCTCCTCATCCAAGGAGGACGTGGACGACCACTGGCAACGCCTCTTTTTTTGAGCGCTTGTGGCTCTTCCTTAGCCTGTCAGTCGAGGGGGTACTAGATCTCGATCGAGATCGGTCGGGCCGATTCAGTCGCTCGCGACCGGTGATTTCCCGTGGTCGGGGACCACTTCCTCGATGGGATTCCCAGAGGGCTGGGTCTCCTTGTCGGGGAAAGAAAGCACAGGAGTCCCATCGAGAGAATCGTCGACCGGAGTCAGCAATAATGGGTCGATCAGGTTGATGATTATTTCAACCTCGTCGATCGGCACTTTGGTCAACTGGCCAGACGGCAAAGCCGAGAAGCCAGTGTCCGAAGAGGCAACTTTGACTGAAGTCACGACTGCCGGTTCCTGGGACTGAAATCTCTCCCGATCCCAAGAACGTCTTTGCCGAGACGAAGATGATCCCGGGTCCTTTTCCTGCTTACGGGACTGAGAGGAGTGTGTGCCTGCAGGACCCTCTCCCTTAGTCGGGAGAGACTGGCACAACTCTTGGAAGAAACCCAAGAAGGTGGAGCCCAGGTTGAGCGGAATGAAAAAGCTCCGAGAGGAAGATTCCCTGGCATGAGCCGCTTCCTCCTCAAAGGCTTGCATGTGTTCCAGTTGCTCGGCAGGTTCACACAGCCACAGAAACCTCCCACTGAGCCTCCTTTGATTTTACTGGAGGGTTCAGTTTTTCCGGCCTCCCCAACTTCAGGCATGTTAGACGGTAGTCGAGGACGTCAGGACGAAATGCAAGACAAAAATCGCAGTTCGAGGTGTCATGGTCGACACCCAGGCCATAGACACACGTGGAGTGGGGATAGGCGCACGACATTTTCTGGCTGCATGAACACCGGCGAAATCCGGGGGAAGACTTGTCTTCCATAATCGAAGATAAATAGTTACGATTGCTAGTGCAAACTAGACGAATTTTCGGAATAATAGAAGGTTTTGAAGCCAGGGCCTACAAAATGCGGGAGCACGAAGGAGGCAACCTGAATCTTCCAGCGGAAAGGAAGATCTGGCGCCATGGGGCGAAGCCAAGGGTTATACCACCTGGGTGGGTGGGAGGAGTCAGCTTGAAGACTTCCGGCGAGTCTCAAAGCGGAAAGGGACATGTCAATAAGTGCAGATGAACAACATATCCACAATCCTAGAAACTGCTTTTTACTGATTTTTGGCACGTCACTGGGGGAACCGGATTTCATTTTATTGTTTACAGGTAAGCCAGTGGTAAACAAATGTCCCTTTAACACAGATGGCCACAGTCACAATACAGCAAAATGTAGTAGTGCAAAGTGCACTGTCATGAAGTTACAGGATACGTTAAAAACTTAAGTTAATGAAAACAATTACAAACCAATCAATTCTTGAGAAACTCTTTTAGCTTGTCTTAAGAGTGAAAAGACACCTCCCCCCATTGACCATGGTGTGTGGAAAGTCATTCCAGCCCACGGTTAGCCTATAAGACAATGACCTCTGGCCCAGCTGTGATCGCATTTTAGGGAACAAGTCTACCATTTGTAGCAGCTCTAGTCTTATACGCATCATTTAAATTAAGCACATGCCAGGACTGTGTACTGGTACAGCTAGTTAAGACCCCCCCCCCCCAAAGGCAGGAGGCCATCCTAGCTACGGTGCTCAACAACTCAGAAGTGGTAGGAGTGGTGAGAGTGGGGGGGGCCACTAGGGAACAGCGACCACAACTTTGTTTGGTTTAAGCAGGCTCTGGGAGCAGAAAGCCCCAATTATGAGCTGGTGTTCTTGACTGCAGAAGAGTGGAATTCCAAGAGTTGAGGGAGTTGGTCCAGGACAAATTAGTTGGGTAGACAGCATAGGATGAGTGGATAAAAGAATGGGGCAATAAAGGGGGCCATTCTTAGGGATCAAAGTTATACAGGAAAACAGTAACTAAAAGGAAAAAGTTCAAGAGACTACTATGGTTTTCTGCAAAAGTCAGAGATGTGGTGAAGGTCAAGAAAAGGGCCTTCTACAGATACAAAGAAAAGCGGGGGAGGAAGAATGGGGAAAATATTTACTAAGAAATGAGGAGGCAAAGAGGACTGTCAAGAAGGTAAAAGCAGACATGGAGTTATGTACTGCAGAGGGGTCAAGGGGGAGAAAAACATTTCTTCTGATATATTAGGGAGAAAATGAAGAAAGACGGGGGAATCATTAGGCTGTCGGGGGGGGGGGTGACAGAGCAGGATGGGTAAAAGTCTGCAGTCCTAAAAGATTACTTTTCCTCGGTCTTCACTAGGGAGAATGCTGGGCCCTTGCCAGAAAGGGACATCAAAATGGCCACAAAGGGGGGCCCGGAGATGAGACAGCAAGTATTCACAAGCAAAAAGGTCCAGAAAGGGCCATCTGCCCTAATGATATATAAGGGCCCGGGACTGGATGGGATGCACCCTGCCCTAATGCTATACAAGGGCCCGGGACTGGATGGGATGCACCCTGCCCATATGATATATAAGGGCCCGGGACTGGATGGGATGCACCCGAGAGTGCTCGGTGAACTGGCAGAGGAACTGGCTGTACCCCTAGTAGGGCTATTCAATAGCTCACTGCACACAGAGATACTACTGAAGGACTGGAGGGTGGTGGATGCAGTTCCGCTCCACAAGGGTGAAGAGGACAAGGAACAGGCAGAGAACTACAGACCTGTCAGCCTTACCTCAGTTCTAGGGAAGCTGATGGAGTCACTGGTTAAAGATGACCCTGTGACCTACCTGAGAGCAATGTTCAGTAACAGGACAGTAAACAGCACAGGTTTGTCGCAGGGAGGTCTTCTCAAACTAACCTGATAGTCTTCTTTGACCGGGTGATGAGGGTATTGGATAGGAGTCATGCCATGGATTTACTCAACTTGACTTCAGCAAAGCTTTCAACTCGGTGCCCCACTGATGCTTGCTGAAGAAGATGGTGGATTTGGGCATGGCTAGGGACATGGTGGGATGGGTAGGTAACTGGCTTAGGGGGATGCAGCAGAAGGTTGCAGTAAATGGGGTCAGGTCAATAGAAAGAGGTCATGTGCAGGGTACCACAGGGATCTGTCCTAGGTCCTGTCCTCTCCAATATGTTCATTAGCGAGATTAGAGAGGGAATCCAGGGCAGGCTGTGTCTCTTCGCAGATGACACTAAGCTCTGTGGGGAGGAGGGATAGTGACCGTGACAAGGGAATCAGAGATATGCAGAGTAACCTGTAAAGACTAGAAACATGATCTAAGATTTGGTTGCTGAAATTCAATGCCAAAAAGTGCAACGTGATGTACCAAGGGAACATGAACCCCAGGAAAGAGTACTAGATAGGTGGGGTAAGACTCAGCACTACGGCTAAAGCAAGGGACCTGGGAATCATCAGTGACACCCTCAAACAATCAAGCCAGTGCAACATGACCTATGGTAAGGCAAACAGGATGCCGAGGTATACTGGGAGGGGTACTGGTGAGGAATCACCTGGAGTACTATGCCCAGCTCTGGAATCCTTATCTCAGGAAAGATAAGGACAGACTGGAGATGGTACAACAAAGAGTGACAAAGATGGTTCAGGGCAAAGAGGGTGGATCTTACGAGGAGTGTCTCAAGGCACTGAACAAGTACTCACTGGAGACCAGAAGGGAGAGAGGGGATATGACTGAGACCTTCAACTTACTGAAAGGAATTAACAAGGTGGACTGCTGGGAATAATTTAATAAGAGTAACAGTTCGAGGTCATGAGGGCACGAGTAGAAACTGAAAAGCAGGAGGTTCAGGGGGACATGAAGTATTTTACAGAAAGGATGGTGGAACCGTGGTGGGTGCTAAAAACATTAATGGTTTCAGGCATGGCTGTGACAGAGTGAAGAGTATGGTGGTTGCTCAGAACCACAGAAACAAGCACTGGGACAGGGGTGGTTGGGAAGGGCTAGGGACCTTGGATGGGGCAACAGGTTATATAGGGTATCATGAGCAAATGGGGTGGACCACTGGTCTTTTTCTGCCATCAATGTATGTTTCTATGAAATCTGGAAAACATCTTTTAAGCCCGTCTTAAGAGTTAAAAAAAAAAAGAGAGTGACCCCTCACCCCCAAACACTAACCTAGGTGCTTGGAAGGTCATTCCAGACTATAACTGGCCTATAAGAAAATAACCTCTGGTCCAGCTCTGATGGCATTTTAGAAGGAACAAGTCTACCATTTGTAGCAGCTCTAGTCTTGTGCATGCTGTCACTGAAATTAAGTATTCAAACAACACTTGATGGGGCCTAAATTTTAACAATGCACAACGGCTCATAATGCACATGAAATACATCAGCTGCAATTTAGGTGATACCTATCCAGTAAGGGCACAATGATGAAAGCATGGTCCAACATCTAATGCATGTGTGTTTTCTCGAAATCATCAACTAGTCGTGCAACCACCTGATTATTCTGTGCCTTAAAGAGTGGTTGACACCCTAGGGAAAACTACAAGTTTATTTATAGTTCATTTTTCTTCTACAGATTTCTCCGCCCCATTATCTATTACTGAGAAAATCAGTTTCATTTGTCCCTTGTCTTACTCCTTAGCTGAAGTCATAATCCTCTGTTGTGACATCACAGTCTGTTGCCATGGGAATAACTAATATTACAAGCAGAGTATTATGACTTTCAGTGGAGAAAGAGCAGATAGAGCAGACAAATTCTGAAGGTACAGTGATCCAGTTTTCATGTAAATGGCCTCAGTGACAAATAAGGGGGAGGGGAATACAAAAATAGTTCAAAATATAAGTTGACGGCCCGGTGGCACTGAGGGCTGAGGCGCTGGTCGCCACACCTTGCGCTGCGCCGGCGACCCGGGCTCGGGAAAGGACTCGGGTGGCCGAGGGTCGGCAGGGGGGAGGGAGGATCGAGCGTCCCAACGGATGCTCTCCTCCCTCAGGGGTGGAACCAAAGAACGCTTCTGCGTTCTACATCACCCTCGTAGCCGGTGGAAGCACCGACAATAGAGGGGATGGAGGCGGCTCCGTTCAACGGAGTCGGGGAAGGGGGACGTCGCCGACGCACGAGTGCTCTGGCATGCGTCAGCACGCCATCACTCGGGACGTACGTCCTAGCATTCGGCGTCCCAGAGGGTAGGGGAAACCAGGGGAGAAAAGGGAAGACACCTCTCGGTATGCCCTAGATGATAGCCTCTCGGTACCATCCAGGACCACCAGAAGAGGGACAGATCCCACTGTGCAGGGGGAGAAGGAGGCACTCTAGGGGCAGATCCCCCCGAAGTGGAATCAGAGGTTGAGAGGAAGGAAGGAAGGAGAGGGCTCCGAGAGTAGGAAGGAGAATAAAGAAATAAAGTAAAAAAAAAAAAAAAAAAAATAAGTTGAATCGTGTCTAAATGTTATATTTTATTAAATTCTCCTGGCAACACTGGCTACTTTAAAGGTGGTAGAGGCCTTCACTGTCGCTCTGAAGTAGCAATGCAAGCCACAGATACATCAGCGAATAACCTTCTTGTAGTTTTGCAAGTACAGTAGTACAACACAAACTTGGGAGCAAGTAATGAGAACGGACCCGGAAAAACTATTCGAACCTTTTTTTAAAAGAAAGATTTTAGCAAAATGAAACACTAGATGGCAGTACAACTGCCTCTTCCAGGACATCACTCAGTAACTTTTAAAAGGACACTGTCAACTTTTTAACCATTTTTCAGCACCCCTGTAATAGCTGTGCCCATTATCTGATCTCTACCCAGTAACTGCTCAGATTACATTTCAACTGCATAGTTGCTATCTTTAATGATTTATTTTTCACAAAAATTACATTTGCTCGTCCCAACCTTATCGCCACGGTATGGTGCCGAATCATGCCAAACTCATGCATGAATGAGTTTGGCAATTTGGAGGCATATGAAATGAACACCTTATACCACTAACTACGCTGATTTTTGCAACAGCAGTCATTTTTCAACCTGAGGGCCATTTCATGTAGAAATTGTTGTTTGAAAAGTGAAACTGGGACTCCGCATATGCACACACTGATGCACACGTGCAGAGTCTTGGTTTCACTTTTCAAACAGCGATATGCATCCACAGAGTCCCGGCTTCACTTTTCAAACTACAATTTCTATCTGAAATAGCCCATTGTTTGTAACCTGGGGTACCCACCCGCCTTGCCCCCGACAACGTCCAATGGACAGCCTCTCCCTTCCCCAGAATCACTCCTTCCCTACTAGGTCCAAATAGGGATGTAACCCGCTGTCTTCTCTGAGGATCTACTATATCCATGATTGTAACTCACAATTTTGTAACACTGTGTAACCTAAGTAACATATAAACTACTATATTAGGTAACCTAAGTGTATCTATGTTAAATGTTCCTTTTACTGCTCCTGCAATGTTATCCTCTGTTTTAATCTGCACTGTGATATCTGTCTTGATGTCTGCCCTCCCTGCGATGAGGTGCCTTTGTAAATGAGTCTCTGACTCAAAGGTTGTAAACCCGATTTGTAATGAATAAAGAATAAAAATGAGTGACGTACCTCGTAATGTGTGACAGTTGAGAGGTATGCCCCCCAATACACATACAGCCATCATTGGGAGTGGAAGGCTGGGCAGGCCCTAAAGGCCTCAGTCAGGACCCCCCAGTACACACACAATCAGCACTGGGAGTGGAAGGCTGGGCAGGCCCTAAAGGTAATCACCTCACTACTACCTGCAGAGATATCACTGGAAGGGTGTTTTTAATCAGAGGATGCTGGGTGATAAGATTATTACAGGAGCTTTCTGTACATTTTCATTGTGTTTGAGGTAGTTTCACCATGTTACTTTAACTGGGGTTCTAATGGGATTGTGCTTGCTATCTGTGGGCTCTGGAATGGTTTGTGGGCTACTGGGCTCAGATTAGAATCCTGCATTCTATGTCATTTAACCTGTATACTTTATTTTTTTTATCACCACTGCTATTTATCCGCCTCGGCAGCCCCCACAATCTCCGGCAGCCGACGTCTGCAACCCCAGACTCGCTTGTGCGCGTGGGCCACACAAACCCACAGGGGCTGGCCCTTTCATTACTCCGTGCACCTGGGTAGGCACCTCTCTCAGGTCCCGGGGGTGCAGGGCACGGCCATCAGCTGCAGAGACTGCCTCCCGCAATTTTCCACTTTTTTGCCCCTTGGGGAGCTGGACGTGCAATGGCGTCTGAGCACATAGTGCTGACACCTGCCGCGCCCCTCCCCCCTTGTTGCGCACGCTGCTGTAGTGCGGCTGGCCTCTGCCAGTCACTGCTGCAGGACGATGAGATACCACCTACCCACCCCAGAGGAAGAAAAGCAGTCGTCAGACGCTCGATCCTTCCTCTCCTCTGCCAGCCCCCGGCAGCCTGAGTCCATTCCCGAACCCGGGTTGCCGGGTGTGGTGAGAGATGTGGCATCCAGTGCCTCAACCCTCAGCGCCACTGGGCTGGCCAGCCTGTATACTTTACACAATAATCCTGACAACAGTGCATAATATACAGCATCGTACTTCCTGTTTCTGATGTTTGGAATCTCTGTTTGGAACACTGTGAGGCTCGCCTCTCCCCCGGCAGGAAAGCTGCACATGCTCAGTTCAGGCACCCTATGCTGAGTCCCTGTTTCTCTTCCATCACTAGGCCTCAGTCAGGACCTCCCAGTACATACACAGCCAGCACTGGAAGTGGAAGGCTGGGCATGCCCTAAAGGTAAACACCTCTCTCCTACCTGCAGAGGTACCACTGGAAGGGTATTACCCCACTGATGCTTTGCATCGACTCCCCACCCACCCGAGGCCAACTCTCAATATATTACTTCATCTGGTCACATGACTAAGTGCCCGCTTCTTCATTAACAGGTTATGTTTTCTGGCATACAGGGGTCAATCCTGAGCTCCCTCCCTCTAGCCTCATTTTTATTTTTCTGTGTCTTGCCATGACACTGCTTGGGGGGGGGGGGGCAATGGTGTTGATTAATTCCCAATAACTGCACAACCCGTCATGGGTCACTGCTCACATATTTAACCTCTGTTCCTCTTGAAGACACAATGTGGTACATTTATACATGTATATTCTTTTGTTTTTGGTGTATTATGTATTTAAATGTACTTATTTAATATATATCTAATCATAATGTATTATATTTCCTTAAAAACAAATTATAAGTATAAAAGTGTGAGTGCATGAGCAATTAAAGACTGAAGGTCACATTATGGGATCCGCATAACAAAACAAAGTACCCAGTGCTGGAAAAGTTCCAAACCCGTTTCCAGCCAACTAAATTTCACAAGGGCCCAATGATCTGTCCTGTACTTGTACACCCCAGCGCTTCTAGGACGTTCTGCCTCTTTGTCAGGGGCCTGAACACCATTCTTTGGATACAGTGACCAATGCAACTCAATTTCACAAGGGTCCAGTGATCTGTCCTGCACTCATACACCATGACTCTTCAAGGATGTTCAGCCTCATCATCGGGGGGCTGACCTCCACTCCTTGAATACTATGACCTGTATTCTTTACCTACACATGCACTCGGACTCCTTTTAAAATAGAAGGCCGCAGGTTTCTTCCAATGTGCTAGGGCTCTACCTGTGTGGCTGCATAAAATCATGCCAGTGTTTACAGCTTAAAAATCAAATGCACATATTTAATAAAAAGCTTGAATTTCCATCCCTGTGTCATGATTAGTGTTTCCTGAAAATATCATGCTGTTTGGTTTTGTGGTTTTCTTTAAATCAGCATCTGTTAATGTGCTCTGCAGTAACTGAAAACAGTGAAGAAACAGTGAAGATGTTTCTGTCCCGGTCAGTGAGCAATGACATCATACCTGTCCAGCCTGCTGCTTCACCAATTAAGCTTGATTGACTGAATAAACTGTTGCAGTTCCTAGTTAGAGCAGTCTGTAGAGCCAATTGTTTTCACTCAAAGTTTATTGTGGAGGATAATCTCTCTATTACTAACCCATCTGGTTTGTGTTTAGAGAGATTAGCTTAAAATCATTCTGTTTTCATAAACAGTTGATCTTTTGGGGTTCAGTGCTGAACTGAAGTGGTATGAATGAATGTCTATGAGAAATTGCCTTGTCTGTATCACAGATATCAGTTCTCTGTCATCAAAACTATGCATTCTATTTGGCTATATGACACAGGGTTTTTTAATGGATATAACATAAATCTACAGTCCATTAGTTCATAGAAGCAGTGCGTCATTGATGTAGCCTCAATAAATATGTTCATGTGATAACAATGTTGTTCAAATGTCAGATTGACAAACCTGTGTTTGACACACTCTGCTATTCCAGGAACATGTACTGTATGAACTCATAAAATTAAGTTACTTGAGTGTTTCTGTGTGAAACTACGTCATGTATGTGTATAACTAGAAATACTATATGGCATCCTGATGCCCCTGTCTCCTGCCAGACAGCTGAAGCAGCAACTCTCTGCTTCCCCCTTTCCCCGCCCCAAAAGCCCCGTCTCCTGCCCTCATATGCGGCTGCTGCAATCTGCTGCCCACTGTCTTCTCCACACAGTCAGGGTTGCTGCACCCTACTTCCTCCTGAACAAACAGTTTAGGCGGCCGCACCCTGCTACCCTCTGCCCCCCACCCTATAACACAAGATTAAAGCATTTTTTTGTATTTTCTATCGGATAGTTTTGGGTAGTGTACCAAAGGATCTGACTCTAGTGGCAGGGAGCAACATGGTGCAACAATTTTAACTGTGGGAGCAAGAAGCTCTATGGTGCAGCAGGGCAAAGTGGTGTCAGGGGACAGAGGACATCATGGTGCAGGACACAGTGGGGAATCAGGGTACAGCAGCCCTGAATGTGTGACGGGGTGCATGTCGTGCAGCAGCCCTGCCCATCTGGGGCAATGGAAGTGGGTAGCAGGGTGCAGCAAAAGTCCCATATTTGGTGGCCTGGGCAGCACGGTGCAGCAACCCTGGGACTCTAGGGCTTAGCAGAGCACAGCAGCCCTGTCTGTGGAGACAGAAAAATGGGGCAACAATGTGCATTGGCCCAGACTGTGGGGGACAGAGGGAAGTGGGGTGCAGCAGCCTCAACTGACAAGCAGGAGACAGGGGCATCAGGATGCCATATAGTATTTCTAGTTACACACATACATGATGTATTTTCACACATAACCCCACAAATAACTGAATTTTATGAGTTCATACAGTACATGTTCCTGAAATAGCAGAGTGGCAGACACGTTTGTCAATCTGACATAAAAACAAAATTGTTCTCACATGAACCTATTTATTGAGACTGTATCAAAGACATACTGCTTCTATGAGTTAATGGAATGCAGATTTCTTTTATATCCATTAAACAACCCTGTGTTATATAAACAGTAAAGAATGCAAAGTTTTAATAACAGAACTGACATCTGTGATACAGACAAGGTAATTTCTAAGACATTCATTCATGCCACTAAAATTCAGCACCGCACCCAAAATGATCAACTTTTTAAGTTATTCATATGGAATAGGCGTCTCTCCTTCTTTCCCGCGTTTTAGCAGTAAAGAAAAAAAAAAATAAATAAATATACTCTCCATCCTTCCCCACCGCCCAGTAAAAATCCTATTAACTAAACGTGGCTTTAAGCGTGTTACTGCTAAAGATTATACCTCAAATACTAAACGTCTAAGAGCTTCCGTAGTAGCACCTTTTTGCATAAAATTTTGATAGCATAAGAGACTCTGGTTGGCAGTTCTTGTAGCGGTTTACCCCACTTTGTGAAAAATAAATATAGGCAGCATTATTTGGCTTTGCCTACTAGCTAATATCATTCTGCTACATAATATAAATGAACTCCTGACAGACCCGACCTAATTACAGAGACATATTTCCGCCCACTGGTCCTCACACACAATAAATCCATGTACTTATCCATGCTGCCCCTGTCTACCACTGTTTAACTCAAATACGTTGTTATTACCAACAGTGGTACAGCAACTACCGCCACGACTATCCCCAAACCTCTGGTACCTAAACAATGTACAGGTCACTACTACCCTGCCTGGATCCTAAGCTACGTATCCATAGGGCATAGCAAGAGGTCCATCCGACCACTGGACCCATGCGCTTTAACCTGTAGCAGGAGCAAAAAAGACCCGTACTCTTAAAAATCTCCTTGTCTATCTGAGAAGAATTCTCCTCCTTCTACTACTGTGTGCAGGAGACATTGAACTTAATCCTGGCCCCACAAAGTTGCTTTCATCACCGTCCAAATTACTACTTTGAAAGGAATCAGCTTCTTGAATGCTAATATCTGCAGCCTTCTAAAAAAGTTGGATACTGTCCAGGCTTGGATCATTCACTCCTCTCCAGATATTCTTGTGATCTCGGAATCATGGCTTCAGGCATCCACGCCGGACAGCGAGGTTAATTTCCCAAATTACCTACTTTTCAGAGCAGACAGAAAGACTGGGGGGTAGCAATTTATGTTAAAAATAAATTCACAGTATCCATATTAGACGCTACATCCGTGGCTGGAGGATTTGAATGCCTGTCTCTCAGAATTGAAGCATCTCACTCAGTGGCCTTCCGCATAATTGGCTGCTACAGACCTCCTGCAGCAGGACCACAGCTCTTGACTCACCTGTCATCACAAATGGATGCAACACCCATGGAGACAGTCCTACTAGGTGACCTAAACTATGACTGGCTAACCAATGGATCCCTACCCCTAAAGCGATTCTGTGACTCACATGGGTTCACCCAACTTATAACTGAACCAACCCGTATCAACAAAAAATCTATGAGGAGCACCCTTTTGGATGTGCTTCTTGTTAACAAACCTCAATACTTTTCCACGCCCGGTATCCTGCCAGCTGGCGTTAGCGACCACTGTATAACAGCTGGCATCAGAACCATCACCAAGCCACTATCCACTTCAAAATTCTCTATCAAAAGATCCAAACGAACTTCGACCCCACGGCTTATTTTAATGATCTAAAAACTCTCTGCTCTGGCAGAGCTTCTACCTAGCCAAATCAGTGAGTGAGGCTTGATATATTCTGCAGAAATCATAGCCAGTGCCCTCAATACCCATGCTCCCTTGATCAAAACTCGGATAAAACAAGGACCTGCCGTTGGTTCACACCAGAACTGAAAACGCCTTGCTCAAAAGAGACCAGCTATGGAAAAATGCCCGAAAATCACATGCTGATGCTGACTGGTGTCTCTTTAGGTCAGCTAGGAATGCCTGTACAAAAATGATCAGGGAAACTAAGGCTATTTATTACCAAAAGGAATTGTGTTCTGCATCCACCAACCCTACCAAATTCTGGTCCACTATAAAAGAACTATCTGGACACTCACCAAGTAGTATACTACCATCTAAAATTATGATTGACAATGTCACTGTCACCGACAGATCTGAAATTCTCAAGCTTTTAATAACCATTTTGCCACAGCAGGCATGGCTTTTGATAATGCACCAGTAAGCAGTCTTCATCCGCTTTCCAAAGCCCAGCCATATGAACCAATTAACATTAGTATGACTTTTTCCTTTCTCACAATCAACATAAAGAAGTTGAAGACCTGCTGCTACGGTTGGACACTAGGAAAGCGCAGGAGCTGATTTATTTGACCCATACTTTCTGAAAATTGCCTATCACATACTTGCTCTATCCATTTCGCATTATTCAACCTTTCCCTAACTCAAGGCTCTCTCCCACAGAATGGAAAACTGCTCATGTTATCCGCTTTTCAAAGCAGGGGACCCAAGTGACCTGAACAACTATAGGCCAATCTCCCTACTACCTATACCTCGAAAATGCTGGAAAAAGTTGTGGATACTCAGTTGAGATCATTCCTAGACAACTCTGCATTTTTAACCCCATGCAGTCGGATTTAGAGCTAAGCACAGTACTACTACGGCACGCGGCAGCGTTACTAATGACTTGGCAGGAACTCGATAAAAAAATTTGTTTGTGCAGTGTTTCTAGACCTCAGCAAGGCATTCGACACCGTCGACCACTGCCTACTTCTTTCCACACTAAACACCATAGGTCTGGACTCTATCTCACTGAAATGGTTTCAGGACTACACCTGTCTGGTAGGCAGCAACAAATCAAAGCTGAAGGAGAACTTTCTCCTCAAACCGCTAAAAGAGGAGATCCTCAGGGTTCCATATTGGGCCCCTACTGTTCAATATCTACATTAATAATCTGGACTTAGGAATCAAGAAAGCCAGTATCCACCTGTTTGCTGACGATACAGTGCGCTACCCAAGTCGTGACTCTCCTGGAGTCGCATGCTCAGAACTCCAAGCAATTCAATACGCTACAAAACCAGCTTATCAACAAAAACTATTGCTAAATGCAAAAAAACAAAGGCCATGCTGTTCTCTCCATCCAGCATTGGGGCCAAATCCACACTAGCTGGTACAGTTCCTCCTATAACCACCCTACTAGGTGAAAACTTGAGTTCGTAACTAAGTTCAAATACCTGGGTCTATGGCTGGATAACAAACTCTCCTTTATGGAGCACATTGAAGAATTGATGAAAAACTAAGGCAGAGGCTTGGCCTATTTTATAGAATCAGACATCTCCTGACAGTAGCAAAAAAGACAGCTAGTTCATTCTACCTTCCTTTCTTTAATCGATACGCTGACATCATATATGGTCAATGCTCTGTTTCATACCTTGCAAAACTGGATGTACTGTATCATAGAGCATTAAGATTCATTACTGGCCTCCCATCCTCCACACACATCACTGCTTGTTATACACTGCAGTAGGGTGGCCTTCTCTAATACAGGCGACATAGAAATGCAGCTCTCTGGATACTCCGTGCACTTACCAACAAACTCCTAACTACATTGTTGATTGCCTCCCGTTGTGTCCGCCAAGCACCTATGCCATAAGAAGCCTCTCACTAACTTCAATAAAATCCCCAGAATCAATAACCACTTTGGTAGGGCAGCTATAAGCCATGCCTGCCTACACTCTGGAGAAGGATACAAGGTTCACTGAAACTTAGCTCTCCTATCAGTATCTCCGTGTTTAGGAACCTGATGACAGAACATTTGCGAAATCTGCAAATGTTTCCATAGTACATAGTAGTCCTGTTGATAGCTCATGCTCTAGCCTCACCATATGCAGCTATACCGAACCCTCCCGCCATACATAAACCTATTCAGCATTCAGCTGCCATGCTGACACTAGAACCATAGACATTTTTCTTTTCCTTTTCTCCTCTGCCACCCAAATATGTGAGCAACATGGGCTCCCAAGCCCTGGTCACCTCCCATGCACTGAAACGCCCTCCGGGCCTGTAATGCTATTAACTTGTAACCATCCTGTAAGTCATGGACAAATATGCAACTCTAAATCCTATGTCATTAAAGGCTGTAATTAATGTCATGTAATCCTATATGAATACTTGGAATTGTATTTATTGCACCCACCTCATGTTTGTAAGTTTATTCTTTTGCCTTCCTTACATTGTTTAACTCATCTTTAAGTTATGTGTGTATAACTGTCATCTTACAAATGCAGGTCCACCTTGTAAATGAGCTTGCTCAACGGTGTCCGCCTGGATAAATAAAGATTTGATTGATTGATTGATTGATTAAGAGAACAGAAAGACAGATTTTAAGCATGTCTCTCTAAACAAAAGCCAGATGGGATAGTAAACTGAGTGACAACCATTAGCTCTACAGACTACTCTAACTAGGAACTGCAACAGCTTATTTAGACAATCAGGGATTTAATTGGTGAAGCAGCAGGCTGGACAGGAATGATGTCATTGCTCATTGAAGAAAAAGAATCAGAATCAGTATTTATATAGCGTTTTTCATACATCCAAAGCACTTTACAAGCAATGCTAGACTGGTAGTGAAGTGACTGAATGTGTGGTGGCGGCCATATCGCATATCATCACCCACACACAGCCTGGATAATTGCATGAACCGGTTTATGGGAAGGGGAATGTTGGCCAGGACACCGGGAATGTTCCCTACTCTTTGCGAAGAGTGCCCTGGGTTCTTTTACTTCCACCTGGACACCCACCAGGAGAACACCAGGATGGGTAGAAGAGACCTTGGTTTAACGTCTCATCCGAAGGACGGCACACCCCAGCAGTACAGCACCCCCCCACCCATACTGCACTCGGATGCCAGCGATTTTTAGATGCAAGTCCAATCCTGGTGTGGGACGAGAACCCACGACCTTCTGGTCCAGAGGCGGATGTGCTACCAACTGAGCCACGCTGACACCTGACCATTGACAGGGAGACAGAAACATTTTCACTGTTTCAGTTACTGCAGAGCACATTAACAGATGCTGATTTAAAGAAAACTACAAAACCAAACAGCATGCTATTTTTAGGAAACACTAATCATGACACAGGGACATGTTTTAAGTGAATTCAATCTTTTTTTATGAAATAGGTGTGCATTTGATCTTTAAGAACACTGTTCTAACTTTGAAACAGAAGGACAATTACTTGTACAATTGTACACCTATTCAAACAACTCAACAAAGCATGGTTTTATAACTAGTCCAACAGCGGGGTAAAAACAGATTTGAGTCTACTATTTCATAACATAATGATGGTATCACTAGCGTCAACACCACATTTGTTTTTGAAGGTCTTTAAATGCAAATCCCTGCAGTGGTTTCTAGGTGCATGAACTTCGACAAATTAGTAATCCCATTACCTAGGGATACAAGCACTTAATAAAGGGCTCCCAGCAGCCACGCAAATGGCACATCAAGCCATGCTCAACAGTCAGGTACTATATCCCTCAAGTAACTTGTCTGGTTTCTTACCGTGTGAATGAGCCACAGTTCCTCAGCAAGTCAACAAATGCAACACCAATGAAACCATCAACATTCAGGATAAGATTTGGTTTCTGAAATCAGGGGAAAAAAAAAGACAAAAATCAAAACAGCTGCAATTTAAAGTCACTGTCAGTTACTTACTGACCACATGCTCTCGGTGGACCATGGAACAGCACTGGACTCTTGCATCTGGAGGACAAGGAGTAGGTATGTTACACCACCAATCGGGGTGCAGGGCAGGGGAAAAAAAAGGTACTTGGCCCATAGATAATGCATCTTTTTACAGCTAGTAGTACAAACTACCAAGGGTCATTGCTTGAGCACTCAACGCACAGAATTAGCAGTTTCCTTTTCCAGTGCAGATGGGGACAAGTTAAAATGGTCTTGTCAAGAGATGGAAAAAGTTAATGCACATTAGGGAGTCTCATTTTGCAAAATTTCTCTCCCTCTCATGGTGTTTGGTTATATAAGAACAGCTGAACAAACAGTGCAGATCTTACAGATAATTTTTTTTTTAATAAAATTTGCTAATTTAAATTTTTTTTTTTATATAGGTAGACTAACATTTCAATGTTTCCCACTGTGCTAAATATATAGACATCTCTGGTGATTGAAGGTACAGGGAGACACACACCCATGTTATGCTTTGCATGTTTACATTTCAGCCTGTCCAGACCACCCAACTTAAAGCCAATTTATTTATTTTATTTACTTACTTATTTAAATTATGACCCTTTGTATAAATGCAATAATCTACTTAAAGGTATAGGGACACCAATTTCTTATTCTGGGGTCCACGAATTTAAATTCATCAGGCTGGGCTGACCCTATGAAACTAAGGTTCAGAATCCCACCCTGAAGTTGAATGGGGTTGCTGTTCATGTGATGAGCTCTGCTCCCAGGATGGAATGGACCATCCGGCATTTGCCAGACCAGAGAGCCAAAGAATCATAGAAACACAAAAACAAAGACGACGGCAGCAGAAAAAGACAGATGGTTCATCTAATCTGCCCATACTACCCTATCATACTCCAGGAGCTACTGTCTCTGTGAGGCCCACGCATACCCTATTCCCACTTTTGTTCTCTGTGTTTCCGCCTCCCTTGTCCTGCTAAGTAACTACTATATTCTTAGCTCTATTCCAGCTGTGTCTGGAGCCATTTATGGTTTGGTCACCCGCCACCTCTGCCGGCAGACCACTCCGTGCCTCAACCACTCTTTCTGTAAAACAATACTTCATTTTACTTAAATCTGCCCCCCTTCCCCATTAACCTCTACTCATGTCCCCATGTCCTAGCTTTTCTGTTCCTGGTAAATAGGTCTTCACAGTTGTTCTTATTCCTTTCAGGAACTTGAAGGTCTCATACATATCTCCCCTCTCTTTTCTCCTTTCAAATGAATACATGCTCCACACCTTTATCCGATCCTCTAGGATCTGCCTTCCTGGCCCTAATCATCTTGGTCACCCAGAGTTGTACTGCCTCTAGCCTGTCCCCCTCCTTTTTAGGTGAGGACTCTAGAACCGGGCACAGTACTCCAAGTGTGGCAATACCAGTGACCTATATAGAGGTAACAACACTTCCTGCTTCCTACTGCTGAACAGTCTCCCAATGCACCCTATCATCCTGTTAGCTTTGCTGAAGGCCTTGTTACACTGGCTGGCTTGTTTAAGGGCGTCCCTGATGGACTCGTAGGTCCCCTTCCACTGATGTTGTTTCCAACTGAACTCCTCCATTTCAAGACTCTGTTCTGGGCCTTTGTTCCCTAAGTAAATCACTTTGCACTTTTTGGCACTGAATTTCAGTTGCCAGACTACAGATCAATTTTCCAGACTTTTCAGGTCTCTCTGCAATTCCCTTATCTCATCCATGTTGCAAACTCCACCACAGAATTTAGTGTCGTATGCAAATAGACACAACCTGTCCCGGATTCCCTACTGAAGAGGACTGGATCCGGGACAGATCCTTCTGGTACTGTGCTCGTGACTGCTCTTTCCAATGATCTGACCCCATTCACCACAACCCTCTGCTGCCTCTCCACCAACTAACTCCCTATCCACTTTACTATTTCCCAAGCTGTACCCAAATCCCCAATCTCCTTGGGAATCGGCTATGAAGGTAGTTGCAGTGATCCAGTTGGTGGGGTGGGAGTGGTGGAGAGAAACGAAAAAAAAAAAGGAGAATGAATCAGACTAAGTAAGCAATAAGCCATGACAGGGTATGCATTAAAGGATTTTAGTGCACACCCAAGGGGAATGAGGTACGAGGCTGAAGGCAGATTGTCATTATGCCCCTAGGAAGTGCTTTCATATCCTTCAATACACATCCGGGAGTGAATTACTGCACTTATAAAATGGCTCACTGCTTTTATCTGCTGTATGTCAAATGAAACATTTTCTGATGTAATTTTTTTTTCACATATAATCATTCGTTTACATTATATTTTAAGTGGCAAAATTATATACATGAAAACAGTCCCTTAGTTTGTAGTTATTGAAGCTTTTTTGTCTCATTAATGAGATCTGGCACTTCATTCACTGCTAGCTTTTAATGCATGGTAAGGTGATCTCAGCCAATGAGGTTACAGGATATTTCCATTAGATGAGGAAGGCAGTAAATCACTGCAGGTCAAATGATTAACCCTGAGAACAGAGAATCTGGGTTTGTATCCCCACCACGGCCACCGACTCATTGTGGGGCCTGGACAAAGTCACATGACCTCTCGGACCTTCAGCCCTCTCAGCTGTAAAAGTAGGTAGATGCAGGCCCCCTTTCAAAACCAAATGCCTCAGTTTAGTTGGGTTATGCTAGGTAGATGACTTATGGAAAAAAATGGACCATTTTAACTGAATTCAAAGCCTGGAATCACTTACCTTAGAGGTTGTAATTTTCTCTACTTGTAGTGCATAATCCAGAAGTGGGGTTGCTGGGAAATTCTGCTTTACATAGTCCTTGAGAATCTGAACCCTCATATCTGGGTTGTTTATCTGTAAGAAAGAAAATCAATTGGTTTTAAAAAATGTAGAAACATCACATCAAGTGGAACAAGAGAAAAGTGTCTGTGCCTGTATTTCACCATACTGAAACTATAGAAGTGTGGTAATTTATTACATTTAGGGCATCAAAGTATGGCCTCAACGCACTGGACATACCTTGATGAGCAGTCTGGCTCCATTGCTGATGTACTCACATTACTCTGAACCTCCGTTTTCTTGGCTATGACATCCTTATAATAAAAAAAAATGATTTCCTCGCTCTAATTTTTGTTCTGTAAGGTAAAATGGTGGTAAATGTTTTCCCCCATATTTTCAGTACGACTCTGAAGTATTACCGAAGGGTAATTCTAATGCTCACCCAGGGAACACACATACTAACAGAGTTATCTGAGGTCAGAAGGGACAAGTCCAGTAGCCTGCTTCATAACAAACTATGAATGAGTATGGTGATCACAGGGCCCTCACAGAGCACTTTAGATCACCTCACATTGATCATTCTGTTTTTGGGGGTGGGGAGACTTGAAATGCCTTTAGAAAGAATGGAACTTCTGAATTAGAAGTGTGACATTGCCGGCTATAGTGCATCACTCCCAAGGACACATTGCCACAGACAACCAAAAACTGAGTGACTCAGTGGCTCAAGACAAATACGAGGTGGTGGTATTGAATTTAAGACCATTTTCTCAGTCCAGCACCACTGGAAAACAATGCAGCCATGACAGAGTTGGGGATGGGGTATGCTACTGGAAGTTTGAGCCAGACAGCACTGCACTACGAGAGACTGTTCCACTCTGCCCCCTCTCCTTGAATTAATGTCACTGAAATATCAGCTCCAGGAGATTCTGCATACAAGCATCAGGGGGAAGCAGATGCCTGCATGCAGGATTAAATAAAAATTGTTTTTTTGGGGGCGGGGTGCTTCTTTGGGTATTCCTAGACATAATGGCCACAAAAAGGCCATCTTCCATGAAGGTGCGACATCTCACACCTGTGTATAAGCTCAAAAGGCTTGCCCATGAGCACAGCAAGCACAAGCAGTAGTCCCACAGTGGTGGTGGTGGTGGTGGTATTTCACGCACTGGTGGGGCAGTTTGTCCAGGTCCTTGAAAAGGCGCCCAAACACTTTCTCCTAGGCCACCGTCAGCTTATCAGCATGCACCCGGTGAACGGAAATGGCTGACAGGTGCACCTTAAGGGTGTCACTTACAGGCCCAACTGAGAGAGGGACCAGAGGTGCTCCAGGATGCTCACCACAGGGCAGGTAAGGGGATCAAGTCCCTTGCTCTGGCACCATATGGAGAACTCTTCCACTTAAGTACATAGAATTTGCGAGTCAACTCTTTTTGGGAATCCTCCTCCAATGTAGAGCACATTTTCCAACAGACCCAAGGCCTGGAACTCTAGCCACTCAGGAACCAGGCTGTGAGGTGCAGGATGTCAGGTCTAGGTGCAGGACCATCCCCTGTTGTCTGGTCAGCAAATCCAGACGAAGAGGCAACCACCACAGAGGACTGCTGCTATGGCCAAAGAGATCAGGATACCAGAATTGCCTGGGCCAGTCTGGAGCGATCAGGATCATCCGCACCATGTCCTCTCCTTTGGGCCTTAACCACCACCTTGTGAACCAAGAGGGAGGGAAGGCATACACGAGGTCTGGGGTCCAGGGCCTCGAGAAGGCATCCCTCAGTGTTATCGACTATGTGGGGTTGGGCACAAGACAGCCTCAGTTTGGCATTCTCCTAGGAGGCAAACAGATCCACCACAGGAGTGCTCCACAGTGAGAACAGATAGCTCACTACCTCCTGATGCAGGGACCACTGGTGACACGTCTCTCCTACCTGGCTGACAGCATCTGTCAGCTGCACCCAGGCTGCGCATGAGGGTCCAGGTGCAGAGGGCCTCCTGGCACAGGGGAAGGGAGTTCCACCCTGCCTGTTCAGAGAAAACATGGCTGTGGTATACTGCACAGAGCTCCAGCAGGTATACGTGGTGATGGGACTTGCGAGGTGACCAGAAACCGTGGCTCTGTAATCTCCCAGGTGTGCTCCCCACCCCACCATAGACGTGTCCATCATAAGCATAATAGCCAGCTCTGGGCGGACAAATGGGATCCCTTCCTCCAGATGTTCCAGGACTAGCCACCACTGGATGGTGTCCCATATTGGCAAGGTCACAGACTGGCTGGTCCAAGGGGCCTAGGAGCTCAGACCACTGACAGCCCAATTCTCACTGCAGATGAAGCATCTGCAAGAGGGTCCAACAGACCACGCTGGTGAAGGATGCCATGTACCCCAGCAGCCGCAGTAAATCCCGGGGAAGGGCACAAGAGGTCAACCTGAAATGACTGGGCAAATGTAAGGTTCTGTGCCCAATCTGTATGGCAGCAGACCTTGGCCCGCAGGGAGTCTATTTCTACCCCAATTAACTTGATCAACTGTGAGAGGACAAGGTCAGACTTGTCCAAGTTGACCAACAGGTCCAAGTCTCGACAGGCCTGGAAAGCCAGATCCCTGTATCTCTTGACAGTTTCTTTGGACTGCCTGACTATCAGCTAGTCGTCCAGGTAGGGATAAACCCTGATGCCCCTGTGTCACAGGAAGGCTGCCACTACAGTCATGCACTTGGTGAAGACTTTGGGCGCAGGTGAGAGAACAAAACGGCATGACTTGGAACTGGTACAGTACCCCTTCTGCCTGGGACTGGAGATACTAGTGGTGGGACGGACAGACTAGGATGGGGAAGAATACATCCTGGAGGTCCAGGAAGCAGAACCACATGCTCTGCTCCACAGATGGAATGACAGAATTCAGGATGACCATCTAGAACTTGCGCTTTTGCATGAACTGGTTCAGATCATGTGGATCCAGTATGGGACACCAGACCACTGTCAGTTTCAGTACCAGGAAGTACCTGGACACGTAACCCTGACTGGCCAGGGTTTCTTGGACACAGACTACAGTTTCTTTTGCGAGGAGCTGAGCAATGTCCTCCCAAAGGGTGGACAGCATGTCCTGCGACACCCTGGACTCCCAAGAAGTGTGTAATCAGTAATGAAGGGCAGCATCAAAGTCCAGTGGCAGCCCTCTGCTTACCACTTCTAACACCCACTTGCCACTGTGATAGCGAACCAACGTGGCAAGAAAGGTTCTATGTGACAATAGCGAAAAAAGTTCAGCGAGGGCAAAAACAGCGAATCCATTGGAAGGGACTGCACATCACAGCAATCGCTGTCAATGGCGAAAATGATACTTTCATGACTGAAAGCCCCCCACACATCCATAATTATACCAACATGGGGGTGGGGACAGAATGAACTTCAGAGACAGGAGAAAACTCAGGAGGGGAGATACTGTGTTGGGGAGGGAGAGAAGGCTTGGGGGGCGAAAATCGGGGATGGGGAGCAAGCTGCAGCTGGAGGAAAAACAGTCGGGAGAGCGAGGGAATGGGAATCCAACCAAACACCCAAATATAATTTAAAGTCCTGAATGCCGAACGAACAAAAAAAATAAAAAGTCCACTACCAGTCCCAAACCCCCGTCTACTGCACATACCTGTACCCACGGACAGTGACTCTACCCAGTAAGTTACACCACCAGCTCAGATCCGGACCTGCAAACGGCTGCCTACATACTTCCTTAAATGACACTCATTCCTGTAATGTCACTGAAAGTTACTTCACCATTTAATCCAAGTTGCTCAAATCACATTTGCTCTTTCTGACTTGCTCATATTGAGTTGCTAAAAATGACTTGCTCATTCAACAGGACACCAGCAAGAAGTGACTTAACCAATCCCTGTCAGGGAGCGCAGACTAAACGAGTAGGGAGATAACACCCTCCCAACCCATTACTGTGCAATTTTTGCAGGGGCATTGGATGCTGCAGCTGGAGGGGCCCCACCACCCCTGCCCGACCTCTCTTACGGCTCTGGCCACTGAACTTGGTTTCTGGGCACTAAGCTTGGTACTGCCCATGTTGGGGCTGCTGCCAAGGAGGCTGTGGCTAAAAGGGCCGATATTGAAAAGTCCTTTTCTTAGGCTTTTGTTTCCGGTCCTACTGGGATAATGCCAGAGAGTCAAGGGTAGCAATGGACTTCTCTGTGCGGGTGAGATATCCTCCCCCTAGGGCCAAAGAGGTTGATGCCCAAGAAAGGGACATCAGCCATATTATACTTCATGTCCACCTTAATGGTGGAAAGACACACCCAGGCTCTGTGATGCATGGAGACGACTGCTGCCATAGCAAGGGCACAGAAATCACCCATGACCAAGGCCATCTGGAGCTGGTGTTTAGCCAGCAATTAACATTGGTCTTGGTTCAATGTCACTGGCAACTGCTAGTCAGCAGGGAGAATTTCATCAAGGACTCCCAAAACAGAGTGATCGAAGTTGGCCATCTTGATGGAGTAACTCGCCTGACAGATCCAAGGACGTCGCAATGTACACCTTTTTAGCGGCATGGTCGGTCTTTCTGGACTCCTTGTCTGAAGGCTTGTCCACGTATCCTTGGCCCCCAGATTTGCAGAAGGGTGGTCCAAGAACCCTGAAAGGGACCAGGTAAAGACTGCATACTTGAGGACCATACGGGTGGAGGGTGCCGGGCTAGATGCTGCTAAACCTCCACAGCCAGTCCTCAAACATGGGAAAGGCAACTCCTGGGGATCGGTCCCTGTCTAAAAATGTCCATGAAAGGGTACCTGGCCCTTTTCTGGACAGGCTCCAGAGGGACATTCACGGACTCAGATAGGGGTTGGATGAGAGCCCCAAAAGATACCAGCCCATGGCCTGTGGTCAACTCCTTGACCAAGCCCCAGTCAAGAATGTGAGTCCTGGAGGAAGCCATGGATGAATGATCCAAGTTATCCGAGAACTACTCGAAAACGGTCCTCAACTTTTTCTCTTTGCGGACTACCTGAGCATCCTCAGATTTAATGATCTCCACCAACAACCAGCCTGGCAAGCTGGTTGCTGACTGTGCCTCCTTTGATCGGAGCACCTTGTAGTGTTTTCACCCTCAAAGGTGGAGAAGTACTTGTGGGAAGCACCTGCGGTGTGTGGACTGGTGAGGGCATCACTGACGACCACCAGGTAACCTAAGGTCTAGGGGCTAGAGCCCTACCCTGCCCCACAATGGCCCACTGTAGCCAAATAAGTGCCTCATAGCACCGGCACATCTTCTGGTGGTGCCTCTCCTCACCTAGAGATGAACAGGTTGAGAAGAGTCAATGATGATGTCTCCAAGAAGTCAAGTGGGATTACCTTGATCTAGACCTCAACCATCAACCACGCTGTCGACATCAAGGAGAGCCTTCCGGCTGGTCATCGTAGACCACATGCCTGCCTACATTCACAGAAAGACAGGCTTCAAAGGCTCAAATGCTGGTGGAGGCTGCTCCCGAGGTCAACCAGTCAGGGACACCGATCAGGTCACGTCCCTCCTGAGAAAGGACCAAGAGGATCAAGAGCACCGGGGTCTGGGAGACTGAATCCTCAATCTCATCCGACAGCCAATCAATAGGCTCATAAGGAAAATCTCCAAAGCCTGCTGGATCAGAGTCATGGTTGATAAGCCCAATGAGGGTACCGAGGAGGTCTTGACCACCAACAATCGGGGAGTCAAGGGATCGGAAGGACCCCATTCTCTCCCAATCCCATAACTGGTGATGGCGGTGTTTGTGTTTCTTGCTGCGGTGGGTAGGACTCTCCCTCAAGGTCTGGAGGACCATGCACATTTCCCAGAATCCCTTAAAGAATGATTCACCAATGCTGGCCCCAGTCAGGAGCAGCACTGAGACCGAGGTGGTACTTACCACAGCGGCCGCTGCTTCCTCCTCAAAGGCAGCAAGCTGTGATGTCAACCCGGCAGCCCGAGAGGCCTACTCGTGGCCCTTATGCTAATTTTTTGGATCCCATGCCAAAGGCTGGCCGAGAGTAAGCCGGTGCTTCTGATCCTCGAGAGATTCTGGAAGCACCAAAAGACATAAGCCGCACTCAGCCATATCACGTTGCCCACCCAGTCAGTATAGACACATGTCATGCGAATGGGTGATTGACATCTTTTCTCAGCACCGCACACCAAAGTTGAACTCTGGCTTCCATAGCTCCATTATCAGTTACGAATGGGAGTCCAAAAAGCAGAGAAAGTAACTGTAAAATCTTTGAAAAACTTCAGATAAGAGGCTCACCAATGGCACACTAAATCCTAAGCAACATCTGCTAAGGAGGTGGCTTTACCACTAGGATTGTGGGAGGAGCTAAAGGATGTCAGACAGAAAGACTGTTCCAGTGGAACTGCCAGAGTCTGAATAGTGAACTGTATCTACGCCCCGGAAAAAGGCTTAATTGAAAGGCCCAAAACAAACTGAATTATGTCTACAATATAGGCAAAAAGAGACCAGTCCCTCCACTCACAAGTATAGATGGCATAAAAACACTCCTTCACACTTCCTGCTAAAATAGCAGTAAAATGCAGTAGTGACTTTCCTCTGTTCTGTGTTCAGCGTAAGGAGTTCAAATCATGCAGCTTAGTAGACTGTTGAACCACCAGGTAGCTGGCAGCCCAGAAATGTGCCTGAAACTTGGTCACCAGTGAATCTCCCAAGTATCACAGGCAGGGACAATTCCTATGCCTCAACTTGTCTTAAATGACCCCAACTGCCCAATTACAAAGTTCACAGCCAACAATTAAACTTCCACAACTATTTACATTGAAGAATTTCTAGGTTTTATGTA
Source organism: Neoceratodus forsteri (assembly GCA_016271365.2). Lineage (NCBI taxonomy): Eukaryota > Metazoa > Chordata > Ceratodontiformes > Ceratodontidae > Neoceratodus > Neoceratodus forsteri. The sequence continues at coordinate 22,437,613 of JADMNL010000032.1, read as the reverse complement.
TATTAATGTTTTTTTTTCTCTAGAAAATGTCCCTAATATCTTTATTGCAGCATAACTGTCTTAGAAACAGCGGAAGAAAAGCATTGTACTTACAGATTTGACCCGATGTCCAATTCCCATAATTAGTTTGCCATCCTTCTTCATCTTGTTAACAAACTCCATTGGAATGAGGCCACTGTCAAATGCATTACTGAACATTTTAGCTGCTGCATCCAATGCTCCTCCAAACCGATCTCCCTGTGCACAAAACACAGACATTAATGATTTTTTTTTTTTTTTTTTAATATATAAACGGTGACCGGCAAAGGTTTAAGTTACAGAGCTGCCCCTATACTATTACTTACCCTGTCAGCTGATGTATCCCAGACAGGGTAGCTTTATAATCCCATTTTTTTTTTTTTTTTTTAGGTATCTGTAATTGGAACGTGCGGTGAACACGCAGAAGCGGCAACAGCTAAATAAGGAGTCTAGTCAAGCAGTGGCAAAGGATTCTGGGTAAACAGCCCAGTTTAGTAATGTAGATCACGCTCTAGTGCTACTGAAGAGCGCACGATGGAGAGGCTATAACTTTTACACACTCACAGCAACAACTGAGATGTCAGTGTTTAAAAATATAGGTACAGCTAGTTTGGGTCTTTATTGATGTGGGGCACTCTACTTCATCTGGAAGCCAACATATCTTGCTCTGTTCCCAGTCATACCTTCATACAGTACCTCATCACTCAGCACTGTGACTTCATGGACCAAGACATCATGGCTAACCAAGAAGAGCGAAGCTTGAGTGGTTTAATGTTATCAGAGTCTGAGATGGAATCACAGCCCTGTTGTGCTTTTTCCCCAGCCACTATTTTTGTATAGTATAAACATTCGGTTAACCAAAACAAATGCTAAACACTGTTCAATTAAAATTTATATTTTATTGGAGACCAGACCGTGAGGAGAAAGCAAATGAAAGTTATGTACTTAAAAGTAACCATTAATCTTCCAGAATATGTTTGTCATTGATTACCACTTGTGAGTCTGGGCCGTAGACACTAGGACCCAGCGGGAGCAAAGCTTCTGCCAGGGGGCCTGCCATGGCTAGTGGGCATGATACCTGCACACCCCTTGCCTGTGGTGCCGTGCACCAGCCAATAACTGTTTCTGGCTTCCTCACTAACCTCAGTTCTGTTTGCCAGGAGAGAAACAAAGTGGGGAAAAATAAGACAGGGATAAGAATTTTCCTAGTTCAAAGGGATAGGGAAAAGATATAAATAAACAAAATAAAACCAGACTACCAACCTTTGAATAAAGGAAATAAAGGGTACACTGGGTTGCCTAGAAGTAGTCGGGATGGAACCAGAGCCTTACACTGCCAGCCAGAGAGCAGACGGATAGTGACCTTGAAAGACTGAAGTCCTGAAGCATGTGGCTTTGGCAGCAAAACAAGAGGGGATGGCCAGAACTGGGACCCCACTGCAACTGAGATGGCACAATGTACCAAAATAGGAATTACTTGCACAGACTCCTAAAGTACATGCAGGATTGCCCTGTTAATAAAAAAAAAAAAAAAAAAAGACTCTTGGGTGTATGAGGAGCTGTAAGGCTGAACAGCCCAAAGGAATCAAGATGCGTTCATCTCCCCAGGCACCCCATAGGGTAGTGGGTTAAAAGTCCAGCTGACTGGGGCATACCAGTCAAAAGGACAGTCTGGCATAGTGAGAAGAAGAACTCATTAAAGAAAAGGACCTCCTTCTCCTGCAACAACAGGGATGCACCCTGTGTAAGACCTAGTGTATGGCCCTGTCCACAATACACCGCTCAGACCCTGTAACGGACAGAAACCATTACAGCCGGGGAGCGGTACACACACTGCAGCGGAGACCAGTACCGCCAGTCCACACCCTTGGGAACGGCGACCCATTACTCTCGACAACCTAATTCCACAATGACAGCTCCGGCCGCGCATATGGGTCCTGCAGGAGACAGTTACCGCCATCCACACTACCACCGTAATGTTACAGTGGGACGGTTTCATAACCATTGTTGAAACCACCTCATATGTGGTTTCAACAATGGTTCTAACGCCTTCTGTAACGTTACAGGTAAACTTAAACGCTTCTGTGAACTGGTTTATGCACTCTGTAACATTACAGAGGCGTAGTGTGGACAGAGCCTAAGTGATCCAATCCAGTGCACACCACTGTTCCACAGACAGTGCAACTTCCAAGTAGAGTTAGACTGGATAGTGCCCAGAGGCACAGAGTGCATTTAGCAACTAACAGGGATATAGCCCAGAAAGGGGTTATACCCCAGGCAGGGAGAAGGTGGGAAAGACAGAAAAAGGGGTAAGGGAGCTGCCGTCTCCCACTTTTTGTTTTTTTGGTTGGTTGATATAAGGGGTCCTTAAAGGAACCCTTGCCTCAGTTTTGAGTTCTGTTTTTTGGTGACACTGGAAATCCAGCAATGGGTCCCACCCCCACTTTTTATTTATTTATTTATTTTTTTTAAAACAACTATTCCATAGGATGTACAACTGGGGAGATGCCATGGCACAAGATTGTGCCAGTCAGCATTACTAGGGTGAGCTGCTCAGAGATCTTGGCTCTGTTAGGGTGGGGGATGGTGGGTGGGTGTGGTAATCAACGGTGAAAACATTCTGAAAGATAAACAGTCATGGTAAGTACGTAACTTTCATACCTTGCCAAGAATCCAACTTCAGCATTGATTCTCACTTATGAGTTCCAGCACCAAGCTTCCATTCTTGTCTGAGAGAGGAGCTGGCTCACTCTATATATAACAGATACCCTCAACTCTCTGCGTGAGGGAGAATATCTGCAAGCGGGGGGCCCCTTAAAGGTCTGACGAGACTGGACACTGGTTAGGGCCAGGCAGAGACTCCTGCAGCACAGGCAAATAAGGGTTCCCCAAAAGTTCCTGCATGACCCCAAGGGAGAAGAAATGAGCCCTCTGGAAGTGTGAGTTAACCACCTTGCATCAGGCCAAAGGTGCCAGTCGGAAGAGGCAAAGCCATGCTGTCCATCTAATGCAGACTGCAGGTCCTACCGGTCTGGAGGCCACCTCGCTGGTGTCATATAATGCCCTCAATTGGTGCCATCCTAGCTCTAGACCTCGGGTAGAAAGGTGAATGGCCTGCCTGACTGTCTCACTTAGTGGCAGGGCAGCTAACAGGCTGTGTAGTTGCAACCACAGCCGATGGTTACAGGTTGCAATATGTGACTGATATGCACAGATCCACATTAGGTACATGTCAAGGAAAAGGCCTTCCTCTCAACAGCGTCCATCTTAGTGGAATCAGCCTCTGGAGGTCAGTCATGCATAAGGCACTGTAGCCCTGATGGGGTCTGCAGTACTTAAAGCCCTAAGGAGGGGCGAAATACCTCACCTGCGAACCCTGTGGGTGTGCAGTACCATATGAGGAGGTGCCTGGGATGGCTGGATTGGAGAGGAGATGCCTCCTACATAACCCCAGGCCAAGGAGGAACGACTACAGTGTTGATGTTGTGAATTCCAAGAAGTCCCAGTGGCAAGACCACTGGATCGCCGTTTGTATGGGCTTCGAGGTCAAGTGCCTGGATCATTTCCACCAGGAATTACTGGTAGAGGGCATGTGAAGCAGCAGAAGGGGAGTATTCAATGTACTCACTGTAGGACACTGATGAAGACGAGGCACCGCCTCAGGACAGGGTCAGTACCGGAAAGAAGAGCGGAGACTGGGCCGGTCTGACTCCCTGTACCAATCATCTTAAGCACTTATCCACGCCCACTGATGTTCCCACATTAGTGGCCCCTTGGGGCTTATCAACCAGAGCATAATTTCAAGGAATCTATGAGGTCCCTCTAAAAGGGGGTTGAGACTCCAGATCTCTGGGGTCTCGTCCTGGACTGTAAAACAACGTATGGGTCCCTTGCCTAAGGTGAGGGCCTAGCAGAGTCACCCAAAGAGTGTCCTCCTACATCTAAGGAGTGTCCCGATCAGTGCTCATGGGGGGGAACCCTCAGGTGAAGAATGTGGAGTCATACAGGTCCCACAGACTGACCTCAGTCCTTACTGATGGCAGTGACGCCCAACGGTGCCACAGAAAAGTCCATCTCCAGGCTGCCTTCTAACCCAGAGTCATCAGATTCGGGATCGGTGACAACATCAGACACAAGAGTCATCCTAGTCACCACGGCTGGCACCGCCCTTGACACAGCAATCAGTGCCAACTTTGACACTGTGCCTGGAACCATCATCCTCGGTGTCACAAACACCACCAGAGTCGGGGAACGACCTCTGGGATTACATCGTCGTCAGCACTTCACCCTCAACCGGACCCAGGATCAACATCATGGCTTTCACAGCCTCCGTCACCATGTCCGGAGTCATCATCTTCCTCTTGGTCACCAGTAACACCGTGGACAGTAACATCTGAACTGGAACCAGTGCGAACAACAGCCTTGGTGCCAGGTGCTCTGTTGACACTGCGAACAGTGTCAGGGGGTGGGCCTGGCGTCATCTTCGGTGCCACCCACCACACTGTCATCATGACCCGTGACAATAGCATGGGTGATGCCAGAGGACAACACTGAGGTGTCCACTAGTGTAGACTGAGGGTACAGCTGCATCTTCACCACCAGGGACATCTGCTGCTCAGGGCAGGTAGACTGTGGAGGGTTTGCACTCGACCACCCAGGAGTCGACCATCTACCAGACACATCCACTGGGGTCTCTTGATGCCTTAGTGTGGTGAGGTTGAGAAGACTTCCACAGAACCAGAGGTCTTGGGAAGAGGCACAATGGAAGAGCCTAGGGACCTGGTCTTAGACCCACATGTGCAAGGCCGTCTCCAAAAGGTGGGGATCAAGTGAACCCACCTCAACACAGTGTTCTCAAGAGTACGACGGTCCACAGAGAAGCAGGCATTGCACGCATCCATATCTGGTCTTAGGCCACACAGGTCTGATGCTGGTAACAGCCATCGATTTCCTACAGGAGCAACTACATACAATGGACAGCTGTTGGACTTTCTTCAATGACTCAGCCCTGTTTTTACTGGACTTTGGCACTGTGGTAAAATGGCAACACAAATGAAAAAGAATTACAGTGATGCACTTTACGCACTCTCCACATGATTACCTCATAAACCTCGAGTTTTGCTCTCGTGGTTTATGGGTCATCACACAGTTTAGGTATGTTTATTAAAAAAAAAAAAAAAAACTCGTAACATGGGCTAAAATTAAGTTTTGCAGCCATTAGCCAGCAGGGCTAGTGAATGGGAAAATCCACTAGCCCCACAGACTTTTCCAGTGGCCCAGCCAGTGTACTGATTGAAAGGTTACCTTCTCCAGTGCAAGCCTCTAGGGCTAGTGAAGGAAAATCTTACTAGCCCGATACAAAATCTACTAGCATTTGGCTAGTGGACTGGTGCCAGTTTCAACCCCTGCAACACACACGACTGAGCAATATCCTATATTTTATTACTCATTTTTGTACTCAATGACAAGTAATTAAAGATAACCACCATTTCTAGTTTTTTAAAAATCTGCCTTTTAACTGTAGTACATATTAGGTTCCTACTGTGCATGTATTAGGATTTTGCTAGCACGTTTCTGTTTGAAAACAGCACAGCACCATACCAAGATGTTTCATTTATTTCTAGTGGGTATGACAAGCAAGCAGGAGCATTTACAAAGTTCAAAACTACATCTCAGTTCAGGAATGAAGTAAAATGAGAAGAAAATGGATATATTGTTTCCCTCCCCCCGACATACATTAGATCCCAACACACAGTGCTGCTTTAAGAAGGGGAACATTAAAAATGAGCGCACATCCATGGCAGGGAGCGTGAAGATGCTGGGGTGTCATGGCAGCTTGCAAAGAAAAACTGATCCTCTCCTAGACAGCTCCAATGCTGTCCCCACCATCCTCAGGAGCTACCTGGAAGACTAACTCGATTTCGGCTCCTAGCTTGCACAGAAGGTTCATGGGCTCCACTGTTCTGGGACGAGGAAGCCATGGAGCACAGAATGCCAGGATGGCACTGGGATGACCGGTAAAAATAGGCAGAGGGGCTGGAGTCCAATCCTGAGGAAGGAGAGAGAAAAATAAAGCACGGGCCCCAATTTTAGTTGCCATTTAAATTTGTGGTGGCTCTCCTTTTCTCTTCAGTTGAAACTACTACCCTCCGCATAAACTCCAACTGTGTAAGCACCTTTTGATAAAAGCTGCCAGAGATTCATACCCATCATGATTCCACCAAATCCATGTTGCTTATACTCTGCTGGCCCGAGAAAAGTCCCAGGGTCAAGACGAAACCCCGAAGTCTCTCATCAGGTGGTATAACATACAATCACGGGGTCTTTGGGTTGACAATACACTAGCCAGAATTTTAAAAACTAACTGAACAGTCCACTTGTACTGTGAAGACTGAAATACTTACTATTGTGAGAAGCCCGGATGTGAGGCTAGAAACGAGATCTTTGCCTGCCCTGGCGCACACAATGGTATTGTGAGCTCCAGAGACAGCAGGGCCGTGGTCTGCAGTCACCATCAAACACATCTCGATAAAATGGCAGGCATACTTTGGTAACCTGAAAGGAGAATCTAGTCATAAACAATGCTTACACACATACAGTCTAGTAAGGTCATGTTCAGTTTTTTGATCCTATCCCTTAGGATTTTTTAGGTTATCAAATGTAATGATGTCTTAGCTATGAGTCCCTGTTCAGAACACTGCAGATTTAGAAATTATTTTCAAGAACTTTAGCGCCAAATGGATTCTGACATTTACTTTATCCCTTGCTGCTATTGTAGAAGTGTCTTTCTATACTTATCTTATGCTATTATTTACTGTATTTCTGTACCTCCCTTTGCACCCTACCCAGGGTCGCCCCAGAAAAAGGGAAATTCTGTCTCAGTGGACTTACCCGGTTACCAAAATTCAAATAAATTACTTCTAGAAAAGCATTTACTTTTGTGTCAACGGGCTCCCTGTGGTAAGAACTGAAACAAACAAGAATTTCTTACCTTCTCTGAAACCAGAGGAGCCCTAGAACTCCTCCAATTCCCATATCCTCCTTGAAGACCTCCGTGATCGAGATTCCAGCATAGATCAGCTCCTGTCCTCTCTCATCACAGATGCTGGTCATGAAAGAGGCAGGCTTACGGATCAGACCCAGTTCCTGCACGGAAGTAGCAGACGCCACATTTAACTACAGTGTGCTTCAAAATAAGTTAAAAGTTCCAAACTAAAAGAAAAATTATATTTAAATAAAATTAAAATAAAGGATTTTAAAAAAGCAACAAATCAAACCAAAAAAAACAAAAAAATGGGCTGTAACCAGTTACAATATTATTTACAGTATATTCTCAACTACTCTGATCATGGAAAGCATTTCAAGTTCCACTTCATACATTTAGACAAAAGGGAAAACAATTTTGCATACTGCACATATATTTGCATAAATGTATGGAAGATAACAACAGCGCAACTTACCCTGGCCCACGAATAATCCATAGGAACAGTGGGAGGAGGAACTTCCTGAGCTGGTACTATCACACCCTGAGCAACAAGGTCATCGTACACTGACCTAGCAAATGCAATGGTAGGGTGTAAGTTGAATGTGCAAGGCAGCTGCTTAATTACTACACACACCTTCTTACTAAGTAGAGAGAAAAGATGACACTGTGGGTCTGAGGAGGAGCAATGCCATGGTTTGATAGGAGGTGAGTTGGGAGACAAGACACATGAATCAGACGGTGGGCTAGTAGAAGATAAGCACACTTCAGGTGGCCATGGAGAAAGTAGCTTGCCTGCCTGTGGCATTGATTTGGTTGGGTAGTCAATAACTGAAGAAGAAAGCGTGGGTAAGGCTGCTAGAATGGGTGCTTGGCCTGCCAAGTCCAAATTACTGGGTAGAAGGCAGTGTTTAACATGCATGCATTTTTTTGCCATAGAAGATTTTGTAGAAAAAGCCAGGCCGGTGACGCAGAGGAGCTGATGAGCACCCTATCTTGCACCACGCCGGTGACACGCATTCAGGAATGAGCTTGGGTTGCCGGGGGTGGATGTAGCAGCCGCCACACAGCTCTCCTCTCCTGGTTCTGGAAAGCTTGCTGACTTATTTCTTGGCTGCAACATGGTGGAGGTCTGGAGGCAGCGCCGAATGCCTGAGTGGTAGATGTATCTGCCCCTACTTGAGGCGGGGAGGGTGTACTTGGGTTCCAGCTTGCCCGTGCTTCCATTTGTATGCATTTCCCAGGTTTCTTCGGCTCATACGGGGCAGACAATGGGATTTGAGGGTTAGCTGGCGCACTGCACACCTCTCCAGACCCACTCCACTACCTGGGCACCTTGGCGCATTCTGGATATGTTACCGGGGGGGGGCAGCTCTCTCTCTGGCCCCACTATGGAAGGGGGAACTCTGTGGGGGAACCTGTGCAGAGGGAAGTCTGGGCGAGGTGGTCTGGCAGAGGTGGGGACAGAACAATCAGCAACCTGAGGGGTAAAATGCTATCTGGGGGGGAAAAAGGTTTTACTGAACTTTTTCAAAAACTTTCAACATTCAATACAGCAAGAGGTAAGTAAACATATGGCACAGCAAGCAAAGTAAGCAGAAGCAGATGCAGTACGGTTCTTCTAACAAACATGAGATACTACATACAGAATTTCATTAGAAATCTTCAGATCAGAATGTGGCAATTGCCTGTAGTCATTACCTAAATAGTATAACACAGAGTATTTGACACCAGATTCTGGAGATACAGCCAGTTAATAATCCTGAGATTTTCCCTGCCACACCAGTAACAGATAGATGGGATGGGTTGAACAGTCTGTTAAGTAGTGTACAGCTCATATTAACAGTGGTAAGTAAGCAATATAGTAGAGGGTCCCTGGCCTCTTCTCAGCTCACATGGGGCCCATGCGAGCCTGGACTCCTGTGGTCATTATAGCATAAGTAGTTGAATAAAGTAAGGAGGGGGGGGGAGAGGGAAGGTATATGGCACCCCTATTAGGACAGACTGCAAGAAGTTTTTATTTATTTATTGAAAACTTCGGAAATAACCTTAAAGCACAGGTACTCATTTACAAAGGTTCCATCAGCCCTGACAGCAAATGACCATTTTCCCCAGATGAGTACACTGGAAAGGAGGCTCAAAGGCATACCTGGCCATGCTTCTGGTGTTGTATTGGCTGGAGACAGACTGGAAGCAATTTGTTGAGGCGAGGGGGGAGTTAGACCCAGGAGGGTTGTTTTTTTTGCTAGCAAACAGGTCTGGAGCTTTACTCTGCTGTGAAATGGTAGCCAAATAGGGTGTAGAAGGTGCAACTATGGGTGTGGTTATCTGCATCAAGTGCAAAACGACACCCCTTATTAGAGATCCACTGTATTCTGTCGGCACTGTATTCCAGGCAGCCGCATAGACAGGGAGACCATAACCTATAAGTAACAGAATGGAGCTGGCCACTATGAGGCGTCTGGCATCCTCAGAGAGGTTGTTCCAGTTACAGTACAGAGCACCCAGTCTTTCGTTAACTATGGGTATCAGATTGTCAACATGTGGGACATGTTTGGATTGATAACAGGCTTGATTTCACCCAGCATATTGGAGAGCTCCTGAAAAAACTCAAAGACTTGGCCTATTCTTCAGGATCAAATATTTTCTAAACAGAGAATCTAAGCAGAGACTAATCCAGGCTTCATTTCTATCCCTCCTCGACTATGCAGACTTCCTATATGGCCACTGCTCCCTGTCCCACTTAAATAAGCTGGATACCTTGTACCATAGTGCTCTAAGATTCATCACTGACCTTCCTTTCAGCACCCACCACTGTTCTCTCTATGCTGCAGTTGGCTGGACATCCCTACATCACAGAAGGAACAAAAATGCTGCTCTATGGATCTACAAAGCTCTGACAAATAAACTACCATCCTACATCTCAGATTGCTTCTCTTGTTACTCCAAGGCCATATGCCCTAAGAAGCAATAGCCTCATCACACTGAATTTACCAAAGGCCAGTACCCGGCATGGAGGGCTGCAATCAACTACTTTCTAGCACTCATCTGGAATTCCCTGCAAAAGACCCTGAAGCTGAACACTTTCATTCCTATAGCCTCCTTCAAAAAGCTATACCTAAGTCTTTTCCCAGAGATATGCAACTGCTTCCACAAGTCCTAGTCCCTTCAGACCCCTTTTCACCCCTGCCCCCATTAGACTCCCCTTCCCTTATCTGTTTAGGCATTCATCCATTAACATCATTACAATTTTACTCCTAAACCCCTATACCTTACCTTTTTTTCTCCTTTTGCTTTGGTGCCCAATATCACTGGTTAACCGCCTTGTATATATGTGTATATTATTGCATCTGTTCATTTTTTTTTAAAGTCCTTGTTATTGTACTCGATCTGTATTTGTATATATGTGAATTTATACCCATTATGTTGCTTCTGACCAATCAGGTCCATCTTGTAAATGAGCTATGCTCAATGATGTTCGCCTGAATAAATAAAGATTTTGATTGATTGATTGATTGATAACTTGTCATCTAGTGTTACTCTGAGGCGTTTAAAGGTCTCCTCCTGTTCAAGATTATGTCCCAGGCCATTTCGGATAACAAAGGGTAGAACCTTCCTCTTCTTTGGGTGCTAGAGGAAAGCACTTTTTTTTTTTTTTTGTAATTTAGGACCAGTTTGTTGTGTGTAAATCAGCTTTCAAGTGCACTGAAGTTACTCTGGAGAATGGTAGCGAGGCTGCTATGGTCAAGGTTTTTGGAATACGACAGAGTCACTGGCATAGAGGAGTACGTTGGCTGTCTGACAAGCATTGGGCAACTGGTTAATGAAAAGTCCAAAAAGGAGAGGGCCAAAGTAGAGCCCTAGGGGACACCTACAGATATTCCCCTAATGTCAGGCAAGGATACACTGATCTTCACATGGTGACAGTGACTGGTGAGCCAACTGTGGAACCAGTCTACAGTGTTCTGCGACAATTCCAGACCAAGGAGTTTGCTTAGTAAGACCTTATGGTTAACCAGGTCAAAGGCTTTTTTAAGGTCGATACAACTCCCAACAGGCTACCACCGTCACAGGTCTCGTGAGCATAGCTGGTGTATTCCAACAGCACGGTATTGGTGCTGTGAAGCTTCCAGAGGCCATGCTGTTGGACACACTGTACGCTGTATTTTTCAAGATATGGGATTAGCTGGCTTGAGACTATTCTCTCGAGAGCCTTGGACAGAGTGGAGAAAAGAGAAATTGGCTTGTAATTGGGTAGGCTAGAATGGTCTCTGCTTTCGAATGTTGGTGTGGCCAGTGCGGATTTCCTTTTCTCCTGGTTTTTAGATTACACAGTGGGAGCCTCAGATCAGGGAGCGGGTCAGGAAGAGAGAAGCAAACCCACTGGGTCACAGCTGTAGGCAGGGAAAGTGGGCTCTCATGCTTCTGTTGTGTGAGTTGTTTACTTAACATACTATATTAGGAGAGTTGGTGGTGAAAAGCCTTTCTATTCACCTGGCCAGGGGGCAAGACAGGATTGTGTCTTGGATAAACGTTCAGGTATGCCCCTCAGATTTTCTGGAATAGAAAGAGCTTCCCAGCAGCCACATGGGTCACTCTTTCATATCTAGCAGTGAAGGCCAAGAGGTTCTACCATGGGTGGTGGGAGGAGCAGGGTCTCTCAAGTATCGGAGGTTGACTCTCTTAGCTGATGCTGGGGTGTTGTTAACCCAGTGGAGTTCAACGGGGTGGAGGTGGAATGCGTTAGTCAGGAGGCCAAGCACGACTAGGAAGGGGTCGTGCATTCTAGGGACAGGGACTAGTGTTTTGCAGATGCACCAGATAGCCCCAGTAGTGATCCAGTGCTGGGGATGACCACAGAATGTAGCAAAGGGATGCTTGTTGGGAGGTACATCTCCAACAGTCACTTGAATGCATCAGGCCTGCTCTATAAAGCCACTTCAGAGTTCTATATGCCTGGTAGAGAATCTTATACTGTAGTATCTTGGTTTGGAGTTCTCTACTAGCCACATAAGCTTAGGTCCACATCTTGTTCCAGTATGGGGGTGCAACAGGCATGTCCATTTGTCTCTAGGGCCTACTGAGTCAGTGGTGGGGGCCCTCTTTTTCTATAAGATACTTCAGTTTACTTGCTAGGTGGTGAATGGTGGTCAGCGTTCCCACCCATTTATCCAGTACAGGACAGGGAGGTAGTGTATGGTCAGGAGGTACCTTTATGTGAAACAGGTCCCAAAACTGAAGGGGTTTCCAAAAATGTGAACTCAGCAGGGTATACTTGGTCTGGAGGACTTCAAAGGCGTAAAGGACTCCTGTGTCAAGATAACAGAGATCCCTCAAGGTATATATCCCCCTTATTTTACCAGGATCTCCAACTGAAAGGAGAGCTGTCAATCTGTAGCTGGAGGTTTAGCCACAGGGGTCTAGTTCGAGAGGTCTTGGACACTCATCCGAGGTGCCCTGTGTCTCTGACCCACATCTGTTTGGTATACATTAGGGATATCTAAAAGTAAAAGGGTGATACAAGGATGGGGCACCCCTGTCTGGTACCTCCGCCCAAAGGGAAGGATGGGGATAGTGCTGAGTTGGTAAGGACTGACGTGGATGGGTTTGTATATAAAAGTTTCACTAGGAAAATAAATACTATCAAAGACAAATCTGGAAAGGGCATCCAAGTGGAAGGTTTACTCCGCCCTGTCAAATGCTTTTTCCACATCTAATGACAGGGTGGCAGTGGGCATCTGGTGATATCTGGTTTTCCACAACAGATCCAAGATCATGTATGTACTATCTGTCCCCAGTGAGCCAGGAGTAAAGATCACTTGGTTAGGGTGAATTATGGTGCCTATACTATCATTCAGCCATCCAGCGACAACCTTCACAAAGATCTTGGTGTCTACATTTATCAACAAGATCAGACAGAACTTTGAGCAAAGCACACTATCCTTCCCCTTCTTTGAGATGAATGTGATTAGGGCCTGCATAGGGGGGCCTTTTGTCCCACACCTCATTGAAGACATCTCAGCAAAGGACCTGGAAGAGTCACTGGGGTAGTCATCCAGCCCTGGAGAGTTTCTCTAGACACACTCAGCATGGTAGTCTTAATTTCCTGTTAAGTAACTGGGGTAATGAGAGTCTGGTTTGCATAGATACATACATAGACAGTGTCGGCAGATAAGGGCCTATGGCCCACCCAGTCTGCCCATTTGAGCTTGTAAGTTCAGTCTGTTTTCCTAGAAGTCTGTTGCCCCTTACCCCTGACCTCCAGAATTCCTTTATGTCTATCCCATGCATTCTTAAATCCCGATTGTTTCAGCCCCCACCACTTCCTCTGGCAGGGTGTTCCACTTGTCCACCACCCGTTCTGTGAAGAAATTCTTTCTCATGTTTCCTCTGATCGTCCTCCCTCCAACTTCATCCCATGCCTCTAGTCCTGGAAACATCTTTTTCGCTAAAATAGTGTTTCCTGCACCCTGTAAGATACTTGTATGTCTCCATCATATCCCTCTCCCTCCTCTCTCTCCAGGAGTACATGTTCAGTTCCTTCAACCTGTCTTCATAGGACTTGTGATGCAATCCATGCACCATCTTTGTTGCCCTCCTCTGAACCTTCTCTACCATGTCTATGTCCTTACGTGAGGTATGGTCTCCAGAACTGTACACTGTACTCCAGGTGGGGCCTCACTAGTGTCTTGTATAGCGGAATTATGACCTCCTTTTCCTGCTGGTGATGCCCTGCCTATACATCCCAGCATCCTATTTGCTTTACTGCTGCCTTGTCACACTGTTTCCCTACCTTGAGATCATCAGAGATGACAACCCCAAGATCCCTTTCCTGCTTGGTGCATGCTATATCCTCACCCCCAACTGATATATTGTGCCAGGGTTTTGTGCCCCATATGCATTATCTTGCACTTCTTTGCATTGAATTTCAACTGCCAAACCCCTGACCATTCTTCAAGTTTCTGCAGGTCACTTCTCATTCTGTCTACACCTCTGGTGTGTCTACTCTGTTACAGAGCTTTGTGTCATCAGCGAACAGTGAAATTCTGCCTTCTAGGTCCTGCGCAATGTCACTGATGAAGATGTTGAATAGGACCGGTCCAGCACTGACCCTGTGGTACCCCACTGGTCACTCTTCCCTCTGTGGAGTGACAGCCATTTACCACCACCCTCTGTGTCCTGCCACCCAGCCAGTTACCTACCCACACACTACTGTCCTGCCCACACCCATATTCCCCAGTTTGTGTAATAGTCTTCTATGTGGCACAGTGTCAAAGGCCTTGCTGAAGTCCAGATAGGCCATGTCCACTGCCCTCCCTGTCCACCTCCCTAGTCACCCAGTCAAAAAATTCAATGAGGCTGGTCTGACATGCCTCCCCTGGTGAAACCATGCTGCCTTGGGTCCTGTAGTCCACTGACAACTAGATGTTCCACAATCTCTCCTTCAGTAGTGCTTCCATGATCTTCCCCACTACCGAGTGAGGCTGACTGATCTGTAGTTCCCTGCTTCCTCTTTGTTCCCACTTTTGTATAAGGGACTACATCTGCTGTCCTCCAGTCTTTGGGTCCTCCCTGTTTCCAGTGAGCGGCTAAACAGGATAGCCAGAGGTTCAGCCACCACCTCTCTTAGTTCTTTAAGGACCCTGGGGTGCACCCCATCTGGCCCCATTGCTTTATCAACTCTTATTACTTCCAGTTCCTTCAGGACCCTTTCTCGTGTAAAGGGACGTGTCCATTTCTGCACCATTCTCACCCCTTGTACTCCCTTCAGACCCATTACCCTCCTCTTCCTCAGTAAAGACTGAGCAGAAATACCTGTTCAATATGTCAGCTTTACTGTTGTCATCCTCCACACGGCCCCCATCCTCCCCCTTCAGTCTCACTATCCCTCCCTTTGTCTTTCTTTTTTCACTTATGTACCTGTAAAAGGTTTTGTCCCCTCTACCCACTGATTTTGCAATGTGTTCTTCTGTCTCAGCTTTGGCTTCCCTTACTGACCTCCCTGCCTCCCTTTGCTTTTCCTGGTACTTCTCCCTATCCCTTCTGCCTGTGTCTTTTGTATTGCCTGAATGCAATCTTTTGGCTTTCACTTTCTTT
The DNA here is from genome assembly GCA_016271365.2 of Neoceratodus forsteri. Taxonomy (NCBI): domain Eukaryota; kingdom Metazoa; phylum Chordata; order Ceratodontiformes; family Ceratodontidae; genus Neoceratodus; species Neoceratodus forsteri. The sequence goes on along the minus strand of JADMNL010000032.1, from coordinate 22,422,516 downwards.
GCTACCTCTTTGGAAAACCATAATGGTCTCCTCTTCCTTTTCCTCTTGCTAACCTGCTTAATGCATAATTCTGTTGTTCTTGTAATCCCCATTTTAAATACTGCCCACTGTTCCTCAACCCTGATTCCTGTCCCATTCCCTTAATGCCTCTTTCAAGTATCTCCCATTTTCCCAAAGTCTGCCCCCTAAAATCCAGGATACGTGTTTTTTGTGGTTTGGTTCTGCTCTTTCTGTGATTTCAAACCACAATGACTGGTGGTCACTGTTTCCAGGTGCTCCCCACTGTTACCCCCATCACACTGTCCCTGTTTGTGAGCACAAGGTCCAGTATTGCCTTCTGCCGAGTTGGTTCCATGACCAGTTGCTTGAGGAAGGCACCCTGAAGGGAGTCCAGGATAAATCTGTTCCTAGTTGATGCTGCTGCTGGGATGCTCCAGTCCATGTCTGGAATATTGAAGTCTCCAACCAGTACTACCTCACCTTTGTCTGCCATCCTTTGGATGGCTAGCATCAGCTCCCTATCTGTTTCTTCCTCCTGGGCTGGTGGTCTATAGACCACACCTGTGCGGATGGCTGTCCCATTTTCCTTTCCAGCTTAACCCACAGTATCTCTCCCCCATTTTGTTCCTCCTGGATCTCTGTGGCCCTTATGTCATTTTTCACATACAGTGCCACTCCTCCTCCCTTCCTGCCTGCTCTGTCTCTTCTGAATATGTTGTAGCCAGGTATGGCCATCTCCCAGTCGTGGTTATCATTACACCAGGTTTCAGTGATGGCCACAATGTCCAGGTCTGACTGTACCATGACAGCCTCCAGATCTTCCATCTTGTTGCTAAGGCTCCTGGCATTTGCACACATGGCTTTCCATGATTTGACCTCCCTAGACTGTCTCACTGTTCTACTCCAGCCCCTTCCTTGGATGTCATTTATACCTGGTTCTCCTTGCTGTCTGCCCTTCTGCTGAATTTTGCCCCTTTTCTGCTTATCCACCTCTTGGGCACTAATCTCCATCTTTTGCACACTGCTTTGCAGAGATAGCCATTCCTCTGGTTCACTGGTTCCACTGCTAGCTGTGGGGGGTGAACAAGTAGGTACCATCCTTGCTGGCCTGCCACCCCCCTTTGCTAGTTTAAATGCTTGTCAATGTAGCATTTAAACTTATCATTGAGTGCTTGGATTCCCCTCCAGGATGGATGCAGGCCGTCAGGCTTGAACAAACCTCCATCCCTCCAGGTGGGCCCCCAGTCACCAATGAATCCAAACACTTCCTCACAGCACCAGTTCTTCAACCATAAGTTAAAGTTCCTGGTGCATGCACTCCTATGCTCTCCCTTGCCTCTCACAGGTAGTACTTGAGAAAGTGACAGAGTAGCTACTTGCTTGAGACCCCTCCCAGTTTCCTAAACTCTTCCTGAACTTCCTTTGGCTCCCCATTTGCCAGGTCATTAGTACCTAGGTGGATAATGACATCAGCTCACCCTCCGCCTTGCCTTCCCAGTGATCCCCAGGATCTTCCTTCCATCCCTCCATGCCGTGGCACCTGGTAGGCACCTCACCTCCCTGTCCTCCCCCTCCTGTGTTCCTAGCTGGATCCCTCTTATGATGGAGTCCCCCACCAGGATTCACTTCCTCCTCCTCTGGGGTCCACTGCTTTCCCCGCTGAGGTCACTTCCTTGGCTAACCTCCACATCCTTTCCTTCCACTTCTCTGGGTACCTCTATTTGGTTGTCCTCATTTGCCAGTGTGGCATATGAGTTCTTGAGTGGAATAGGATCTGGGATGTGCCTCTGCCTGACTGCTCTAACCCTCCCTGAGCCCACTGTCATCCAAGTGCTCCTCGTTCTCGGCATCCTATGAGGCAGTTGCATTGGACTGGGTGGTCCCTGGATAGGGGTGATGGTACTCCTGACCCAGTTTACTTCCGCTCTGAGTCTGGCTACCTCATCCCACAGTCCAGAGAGATGTATGCAGATAGGGCAGCACCTCAGTGTCCAGAAGGTCTGCCTGAATATGGCTGCCCCACAGCCATAGCCACTGCATGCTAGGAGATCTGAGTTAAAGCAACGTCCTGTAGAAGAAAGCATGTTGATCCTCTGACGGGCACACTTCAGAGGAATACAAGGACTGGTAGAAGGCTTGAAAAGCCTGGTTAATGAATGGGGGAAGGAGACTCGGGTGCCTTGTGCCAGTTGAACCATAGGGATGCGTTTTTCTACTTCTCTAGCTTTTGACTGACGAGCAAACAACTTCCCTAGTTGTTCACCAGCTTCCCAGTAAGTGTGATTCAAATAGAACAGGGCATACTCTGTCTTTTAGTGAAGTGCTTCCTCCAGTGCCGCCGTCACTACAGTAATTTATGGTTTAAGGCTCTGATGCATATGGGGGAGGGTTTGGTAGTCATATTCTAGTATTCTGAACTCCATTTCTCTTACTCAGGTCAACGTATCCCTTTCTTTGTGTAAAAGGGATGTATGGGCAATCAATTTTTCCCAGATCACTGCTTTCATGGCCTCCCAAAGTGTAGCCGCAGATATGTCAGGCATTTCATAGAGCAGGAAGTACTTGTCCAGCTCTGTTCAGAGCCAGGTGCAGAAATCCTCCTAATGTAGGACAGAAGCGATGAATAAACCATTTGTTGCATGGCCCTGAAAGCCTACTCTAGACCAAGAATAGGAGTACTGGGGCATGATCCGATACTAAAATGTTGCCTAAGATCACCCCCACGTCCTAGGCACCAGTTCCTGGGAAACAAAAATGACATCTACGCAACTGCAGGTATCATACACTGTAGAATAAAAGGAGAAGTCTGTCTCAGACGGGTGTAGGGTGGCCATCTCTCTCTGAGACAGACCCTCTCAAATGCAGAGGTAACAAAAGCTGCTATGGCTGCTTCTCTCCTGTGACCAGGGCCTGTGCAGTCCAAGGAGGGAGAAAAAGCTAGGTTCAAATCCCCTCCAAGAATAATACCAGCTAGACTGGAGGGTTGTTCTCCAAGTACCTGGTCAAAGAAAGCTGTGTCTGGTGTGTTAGGGTCATATATGCTACCTAGTACTATTGGCCTACCATGGTAGGTACCGTCTATGAAGAGTATGTGACCTGCATCATTCCTAAATTCTTTATGAATTCCCAGTTGGAGACCCTGCCTGCAGAGGATTCCCCCCTCCCCCCCGTAGTACAGGCATTATGGTAGAACATTCTTACCTAGGAACATAACAGTTGGAAGGTTTCCACCTTTGACAGGTGTGTCTCCTGAAAGAGGGCCGTGTCACACTGCATGGTTTTCAAGTGAAGCTAAACTTTACTCCTTTTAAGTGGCCAATTACGGTCCAGTGTGTTCCATGAAACAGTTTTTTTAAACGATCAAAGTCATTATATATGTCCCACAACAATTAATATATGTAACAGGTGGTTCCCCCAACCCCCCCTCCAACAAACAATTATCCCAACCAAATACAAAATGATCCACAAATAAATGCTACTTTAATGGCACAGTATCGGTCTGCTGCTCAACCCAGTAGGGCAGATGGACAGCTATATATATAATACTATTTAACAGGAAACCATACAACAAAAATTACCAAACTGATAAACGATTCCACTGGTAAAGGCAACCAGTTTCTATCACCAGTTGATGGCAGAGAAGGTGTGTAAGTTGCCACTCTCATGGAACCTGAGCTAACAGCTAGAAACACTCCTGCCTGCCCTGCAACTACTCCCTGACGACATAGGTGTCTGCTGGCTCCCTTTCCTGTGTATGACACATCGTGGTGGGGTGTTGGGTTCACACCAGTTTTAGGCAAGTTGCCATAAAGGAAGCTCAGGCCGGAATTCACCACCCTGTTGTCCTGCAGGTAAGAAGCACAGGTGTTCAATGCACTGCTTCTCATGAGGAAAATGATGTGTACGGGAGTGCCACGTCCCCAGAGCAGGAAAAGCAGCAGCCAAGAGCCAAAGAAGCCCCATATTAGAGGCCGACAGGAGGCTGGCCCTAGAAGGGTTATTGGGGGGGGGCACACTATATGAAGCACTCAGATTTGTGATTGGAAACCTTGCTCCCCCTCATTAGCAAGCCAGGGATATCTGAACACAGGAGTCCCATTAGTAACGCTTTGCACATTTGTGCAGCACAGAACACATAAAAGTACTAAACTGGAACATACAACCAAGTATAACACAGTACAGCGCACTGTTCAGGAAAAAACTGCCAGGGGCAACTTGTCTTTGGCCCAGGTTCTGTATCCCTCGATGATCACAGGACAAACGGCCTCCCATGATCCAGAGTCAGTGCATGAGGGGGCAGCAGTGTCCCAAATAAAATGGCAGTCTTTTAACAATCAATATGCTAACCCAATGGCTGCCAGAATCTTCCCATGGGGCACTGCAATGGTAGATACGGGTCTAGGGCTAAAGCTGGGACCCTGAGACCGATGAAGTCCAGTAGCCTGAAGCAGGGTACCTACAGGGACCAGAGAAGTCTGCAGAGTCAGAGGCTAATGCAAGCATGAAGGGTCAGTGCACAAGATGCCACAGTCAATTGGAGCCCCATCCCTCCCAAGACAAATGATTAGTACAGTTTTAGGCAGGAATGGTGTAACTTTCTCCGAAAGCTGGTTAGCATTGGTTTCCATGCTGGTTATTGGCTGCTTCTGACAAGCTGATGGGGTTCCAAGGAGATCTTGGTCCGAGGGCAGACTGCGAAAACCGGTTGGCTTCTGATGGGCTCTGAAAGTGATGAACTTTTCCCGGAGAAGTAACTGCTAGCATCACTGGGTACAGGAGGGAATACTGAATGCCCTTACTGTGCAACCCTGACTTCACCTTATCAAAGGCTTGTCTCTTATCCAGTAATCCCCACAGGTAGTCGGGGTAGGAGGAGCTCTTGTGGCCCACTACCTGTTTTTCCATTAATTCCCTCACCATGCATAGGAAAAGTTCTTTGTCCTGGATCTGCAAAAGTTTAAAGATTAGAGACTGAGGGTTAGCTGGTGGAGCACTGGTCTCTGACCTCGAATGCTGTGTGCTCGGTTGATTTCAAAACTGTAAACACAGGGTCTAAGCCAAGTCACTCAAGGAGGCTGTTCCTGAGAAACTGGATGGGGTCCTTCCTTTCAGTACCTTCCTGGAGACTGACAATACAAAGATTTTTCCTCCTGCTTCTCCCATCTAGGTTCTCCATCTTCTGTGTTATCCATTCAGGTTGGGTGTCCGCTGCTTGCAGCCACTGATCGTGGACGGTCTGTGTTTCGGTTAGTCACTAGTTGCACTTCAGTGGCAGAATTCCAGATGGTGAGTGAGGCAAGGTTGGCTTGGGTATCGATGACAGTTTGGCAGATGTTCTTAACATTAGCTGTGATTTGCTTAAGCAGTCTAGTTAGAAGCAGAGCAGATTCTTTGCTTAAGCAGTCCAGTCAGATGCACAGCAGATTCTAGCTGGAGGGGAGCTGGGGAAGCTATGCAATGTCACCATCTTGGCAGCAGGCTGCCACTGTGCAGATGGAGAGACAAGAAGGTCTTTTTTACATTTCGACGGTGATCCTGGTGAGTCAAAAACTGCTTTCCCTGTAGGCATCACTTCCCCAAACAGTACTGTAGGGTCAGGGGTCACCACTCACCTGATACAGGTAGCAGATGGTGCAGGATTCCGACGGGGCTAGCTAAGAGCTGAGGGTTTCGGCGACCATCTAAGTCAGGTGCTCATGTGACCTCTACCATGTATGTCTTAATAGTGGCCTACACTGCTTTACTCTGTTTTGTTACACTTTAGCTAATCATGCCTCCCAGCTTATCCCAAAGGATCAACACTCCCACACCTTGCTCCACTGGAAAAGAAAATCAGACAATAACTAATCTTGAGTTGTGGGAGGGGCCACACAGTGACTGACAGTCACCATCCTATACTGCTCCCATATTGTACCTGTCCTACTTATCCGGTGAACCATCAGAACTGTGCAGTCACTTCACTCCAATACTTTGTTCTTCCATCTCCCCTCCTCCCATGACCCACTTGCGCTCCCTTCTCCCCTCCTGCCCCACCTGTTCTCCCATTTCCCATGCTGCTATGCCCCAACAGTGCTTCTATCTCTGCTTCACTCAGCCCACCGGCACTGGCACCATTCTCCCGGTCATCCACCACGCTGCTATGGATATTATCCCATACGGTACAACTTGACATACGCAGAGTTCTTCCTCTAGGGTTTGCAGCAGCACAGCAATGATGCCCCTTCCCTCACCAACACAGCGAGTGTCGCATTCTGCAGCATGTCTGTGCATGCCTAATATGCAGGAACAAAAGCGCACACCCAAATTCAGGTCACCTGAATGGCATGACCAACGGACAGACCCTAGACAACATGATTTTAAAAACGAAAAGAAAATTTTACAACAAACACTACTTACTTTATGACATCGCCCAGTTCATCAAAACTCTTAGGTACGAAGGCTCCTGCCTCTCGAAGAGCTTGATTTTTTACTACAGCAGTCTCCGAGGCCTGATTTGCACAGGCACCTGCATGGCCAAACTGGACCTGTAATGCAACAAGAACTGTCTGGTTATCAATCATTAACAGGAAAACAGAAGCATTTATTGAGTCAGGAGCCAAAAATCCAGTGAGCCAACTACAGGTACCTGTGATGTTTTGACACCCAAGCTGTAACAAGAACATTTTGTCAAACGGCAGCAGTAGGCCAGTATAGCCTTTTCTTTTTCCTGCAGGAAATTCTAACATGCTGGTAATACACTTTCTCCCCCTCCCTACTTTGCGAGCCCGAGTCTTGTCCGATCCATCCAAAAGTCGCTGATTCAACTCCTTTACTGGGGTGAAAACTACTGGGCTCCACAGGCCGGATTTTCAAATGAACCCCTTTTTGGTGCACATGCAGAAAAACTTTGCAGGTTCGAATGTTTTTTCTGCATACGCGGTACTTTCCATCATGGAGTCATTTGTGACCAGCTCTGTGACTTACAGCAGCTTGCAGTCATTTTTTTGGCACAGCTATGCTAAAATGCTATGCCTGGTAGTACCAGGTGTACCATCCCCCCGCATGATGGAAGTGGTCTCCAGGGGTGCCACCGATTCCCACACTGTGACCCCCCCTCCCTACCATGACCAGGTAAGGTCCCCTGCTCATCTTCAATGGGTGACTTGTGTGTTTCACACAAAGTGCCACTGGGATACAAACTCCAGCACGACTTGCGCTAGTCAAGAGTTTTGGAAGTTGTGCAATTGCCCATGCAGGAAAAAGGACATGCCACCCATACGGAGATTTTTTTTCCTGCAATAACTGCTGCATCGTGGAACTTAGTCCTGAAATCCTCTGAAACTCCTGCACCAGAGTTGTATACCCTATCCTCACATATAATGCCCCAGGGTCACGGTGGGGGGGCACAGAGTGGTGACAGCATCACTGCTTCCACACATTTTAAAATCATCACCTATGTCCCATCCACAACCTTCTGGGGACTGGCCCATGACGGGAGACCAGTCTGGCCACTCAGATATAATCTGGGACTAGCCTAGCCTACTATGCTCAGACGGACACTTGCTGGCACAGGACCAGATGTGGGATGCCACTGCATCACTTATGAGTGGCTTGCCTCACAACAGCAGCAAGATTTCATCCTCCAGTCAGGAGCAAAGTATTCCTGCTCATACAAATCCCTTCTCCTGGGCCACCAAGGGACTGTTTTCTAAGCAGGAACTACCAACCTTCCCCAAGGCAGGAAGCAACTGAGACAGGCACTCATCACAACCTTTGCTGCCCACGTGTAAAGACCCGGGCTCAGGGCAGGAACCGAGCGTAAGCAGGGTAAGCCACACCACTAATCATTAGGCCATCACGTAGCCCAACAGAATTATCTGCTTCAAGACTATTAGGCCAGATTATTAGGATGGGGTCAATTTTTAAGTCTCTATACCCAGAGAGCAATAAAAAAAGAGAAGTTAAAAACTGGATCTTTCTTTTGTGTGCAAGGAGTAATGCATAGGGGAACCTTGACTCCAAGACTCTAGGGTTGTGTTGGCTCAGCTGGGGACCATACCTTTTTTATTTTGCATTCAGTTCCACCATTGGTACCTCTAACACCACTGAAACTGAGCTGGCCAGTACTCTATGGTTTACCTCTCACTGCGGGTCCATATTCGTGGTTTAAGGCTGGAACACTGAATACAATCCTCCCTGATGTGGGACCAAGGTACTTTGGAAGGAGGTACTGGTGCTGAGGCAGCCAAGCAGGTGTCCTCTCTCCATTTCATTTTCCCCCAGATGCAGACGAGTTTCAGCCCGGTCAGTAGCTCGCATGTCCAACTGTACCCCTCTCACAGTTATGAGTCACCAGCTGCAGTGCACCTAGTGATTATACAGCAGGTTTGTTGAAAGTACAGGACAATATGTTCCCCCTTCCACACTGACAGGGTGCTGTCCTGTATTATACATGTAGGTTCTAAACAAAAAAATGTACAGTGATCTATGTTACTCAGTAAGCGTCTGGCTGGCCCGCACAGTTGCAACACTACTGCTTGCCAACCAGACGACTAGGGTTCGTGCGCAGAGCCTGGGACTTTTGTTGCCCACTGGTGAGGTGAGCTTCAGAGTGTTTGTTGTGCACAAAGCCTGGGACTTTTGGTGCCCATTAGTGAGGACAGCTTCAGGGTGTTTGTCTCGGATGCCTCCTGCCTTCGGAGAGGGAGGGCACCTCCTTCTGCTGTACAACTACTCCTTGGTGGTCCAGGGGGAGGGCATGTAGTGCAGGAAGAATAAGCAGTTCCTTTGGAACAAGCTTACTTCAGCACGCATCCACTCGCCTGGTGAGTGATGTGGAGGAGTCACACATCCAAAATGGGGCCGGCAGGGAAGTTCTGAAGGTGGGATGGGGCTTAGCCACCCTTCCATCAACACTGACAGGCACCTGCCAGGTCGCTCCTCAGGATCACACCCAGGGTAGGGATAAAGGATGCCTTAGTGGAGGGAAAAATATCCCAGCAGCCCCAGGCAGACAGAGCCACCCCACTCACCCATGCCACACTAGGGCACTACTGACCCCTCCTGCTCCTCCTCCCCCCAGGCCTCGACTGTCAAGTGAAATATCTTCCTCCTGGATTGGGGAATGAGGAGGGTCCCACCCACAGGGGACAAGAAGTGGGTGTTACGGTGGGGATTCCGGAGAGGCTGTCGAGCAGAGGCAGGTGGCGGGCTGGATCATTAGAGGAAACCTATGGCGGGAAGAAGGACTTGGGTAGACGGAAGTAGGACCCAGAAGCTGGAGAGGAGAAAAGGGGTCAAAAACCAAAGGTAAAAAGCAGCTGACCTTGCTAAGTTGAAAGCACCTATTCCCACCGTGTTCTGAGATCTGAAGATGTGGCAGCACATTACAGGCTACTGTTCCACATCCGGATGAATAAACACTGAATATGAACCACGGTTACACACATGGAAGTGTGCTGCACAACCTCTGGCCTTTCCTCAGCCCCATCTGACTGTATCTGAAGCATAAGCCGTCTTCCTTGGAATCCTTTTATAACTTTATGTTCAACTGTAGACAGAATTTCAGGAAATCACTAATGTTCAACCAGTTATCTTATTAACAATTCAAGGTAAGGATTCCCACTAGTGTCTCTACCTCTCCCCCACCTGAAGATGCAGAGGCACACGTGTCCTCTGGCTGGCAGAACACATATGACCTGTTTAAAGAGCCTCTGAAACCACTGGGAATACTAAGATTTAGATACAGTTCTGCCCGTAGTGCATACATTTTCTATAATTCGTCCATCCTTTTTACTTATTACTGAGGCAGCCACATGAAAACATAGAACGCTGTTTTTTAAGACTACCTGCTCTCGCAGCTTGTCTACATCTGACATAATAATGCCCAGTTTATGACATCATAATTATCTCCCAGCAACAGACTGTGATGTCAGACAGAATTGTGGTGTCAGGTGTAGACAAACAGATAGATCAGAAATCCCCATTTCATGCAAGTGTCTTGAGTAATTAATAAGTTACGTGGGGAGAACTACTGAAACAGATATGAAACATAAACTGAACTGTGCCCATTACTTTTTGTCATACCTGTCCCGGCAGTGTCAGGGGCACTTTAAATGCAGTATGTTTGTGCTGTAGAATGTCAAGACTTCATGTGTTTCCATTACCTCCGATGAGAACATGGTAGCACATGTACCAATACACCAGCATACAACAGGCTTAGTAATTCGGCCTTCTTTGATGCCACTGCATATTCTGTACTCTTCTGTTCCACCAATCTAGACAAGAGAATAAAATACTACTGAGTCAAGAGGAGTTGCAAATTTCACAAACACTACACAGCCTGATGACAAAACTTGAGAAACTGGAAGAACTTTAAAAAAACCAGCAAGAATAAGCTGGCCCAGTGACGTGGTGGGTGAGGGTACTGGACGCCATACCACCACCCGTGCCAGTGACCCCGGGTTCAGGAATGGACCAGTCATTCAGGGCCAGGAGGGTGAGGGAAGACTGAGCATCCAGCGACTGCTCTGCGCCCTTTGGGTGGGGCATTCCTGGGTCCTGCCACTCGACTGACATCTGGCGGAGGCAACGATGGTGGGGACTATGCATGGGGGGGGTGCTGGCAGATGTGGCCCATCTGCGTATCCTGCACGTCCGCATGATACCTGTCAATGCACGTACGACACCCTGGGAATTACCCAGGAGGAAGGAACCTTGGATCACCCGGCGTTCCTGCACGGCTCTATAGGGCAGACCACCACAGGTGGCTACCTGGAAGTCCCAGAGATGGGTCGGTAGTGGAAGGGGGGCGGGGAATGCCACAAGTCAGAGGAAGAGAGGGGAGAAAAAGAAATTATGGAAAAATAGTCTACAGGAAAAAAATCTAATAGGAACAAATGTGGAGGTGTGTTTGTGGGGGAGATGCAAAAGAAAATCAATACCCAACTCCAGTACTAAGAAACAATTTTATGACTGGATATAACACATACATTTTATTCAGAATCTGGTTGCCTGGGAAACTGATGGATTAATTGCTCTGCTCTGCATTTTACTTATTTGATTAATTTCTTCAGAATTCTAACTCCTCAAAATCAAAGATAGTTCTTTTTTTTAGTCTTTTTTTTTGTAGTTTATTTTCTTATAAACAAACCTATGTGTGGAATATGTAGGAATAGCCTTCCCTCTCACTAAACGCCCATTCCACCTTCCAATGGGTGAAGGCCTTGATTAAGGAGTATTTCAAGGCACCTCTGTCATGTCATTACTGCCTCTGAAATGCACTACAGTCCATCTCCGGATGTCTATTAACAAAGTAACCTGGTCTTGGGATCGGTCACATACTGGCTTCTGTTACTGGGTACTTCCCTTGGAAATACTGCTTCTAGCATAACGTTATACTGTTCTTGAATCTAGGTTAGGCCTTAGTCACGATGTAGAGTCTTTACCGTTCCGCCCTTCTGGGGTCTGGAAAATAGATCCTCCTCTAGCTCTTGGCATTTATGGTTGTAGCCATGGTGTGTAACCACTGTCTATTTTTGGCGCTGTACGTATTAGCCTGTGTATCTGCCTACTGCCCATATCCCACCTGTATTTGCCTTTTTTTTTTTTTTTTTTTTTTTTTTTAAGTTGTTTGGCCAGGAGTAGCACACTAAGCTGAAAGCTTTATTTTTTTTTTTTTTTACAGGAGTGACCTGGGAGCACAGGGAAGTTAAGTGACTTGCTCAGGGTCACAGAGTATGCAAGTAGAGGCTGTGTGATTCAAACCCAGGTCTGTTCTGCTGGATGTCACCAGATTTGCAGCTCAGAGCCTTAAACCACTGTGCTATACTGCCTCTATTACACTGGTCTGTATTTCATTGTCCATATTAAACCTTGTTCCCTCCAACCCAGGTCACAACTGGGAACAAGCCCGCTAGGACTATACATTTTTACCTGGTAAGCTATATTTCAAATCAGTAAACATCCTTAGTAGGAAAAATTAATATTAACCAAATGGCACTAGGCACATACCTCTCCAAGCACAACAATCATTTTAACTCCTTCAGTGTCTTGGTAGCGTAAAATGTGATCCATGAATGTTGAACCAGGGTACCTATAAAGCAAATACAGCTAGATGAAATAAAAAAAAAAACAGCAACATTGAAATCCATGAATACTTCAATAAGAGCACGGAGAAAACGAATTATGCAATGAGTAGAAAGAATCCAGCAGCTTGACTGGCAGAGACATCATCTTACCAGAGATTAAATCCCAGCACATATTCATGGGTAAGAAAGCCACAGCAAGCAGTTCTTTAACTTACTTTGAATTCCTCCACCTCACAGTCTCACCATATCATTCAGAAAAGCACCATCTACATTTGCATTCATGCAAATACAATTAATTTTAGTATTTTTTTAATAAATTAAAAAAAAGGATCAATTGCATAACAGCAGTAATACACTCCAGGGTGTAGTATGTCATGGGATTTTATCACTTCTCAGGTGCATGAGATACTTTGCCTTTGGTCTCACGCCTCATAATGCACCTGAGAGAGGATGATATCCCATGACAAACCACACCCGGTCGTGTATTATTGCATAATAATATACTTGGGTGGTGAAGGTAGGGAGACGCAGAAGTACAAGTGGGCAGGAAGGAGAGACAAACTCATGCATCTAATGGTTCACAGTGTTTTTTTTTTATTATTTTATTAGGCCAGGTTACTATAATATTAGTTAACTTTCCAAGTAACTGCAGGACACAAATTACCTCAAATGATCTCTCCTCTCCTATCTTCTACCTTAAGTCTCTGTTACTCAACAGCTCAAGTAACGCAAGTTACAGTTTTGGGAACATCACAGCACAATTCTTGTCCTTCTACCCAGTTTCTTGGTGCTCTGTGTAGTTAAATGTTTTTGACAGTCTTGTATTTATTCAAATTTATTTTATATAGCATCTTCTATATTGTGTTTCACTAAACAATTTACAAAGATAAAGAGTTACCAGTAAAAAAAAATATTTGGCTTTTTTTTTTGCTTAATTTTTTTAACTGAAATTTAAAACCAGCATTGACATAGCCATACACATGATCGACATAAAATGTTTCAGAAGATATTTCACAGCTACCTATGCTATTTACAATAGGGGAGACTAAGCAGACCCTGTGTCTTATTACATTTACAATACAGCTGGTGTTCAAAAGAGACCCGTTTATGTAATAATGCATGATCAGGTAATCTTATCTGGTGTTTGACATGTCCATGAAATTCATGAACAGTTTTCCATGTGGTTGCCAATTTTTTCCAAGGCAATCTAGCTAAGTGGAATTTTCTTCTGGGACATTTTATGAGGTAGCCCCAGTCTTTCCTCGACTATTTTGCTGGGGCTTCTGACTACCAGAAAGTCTCTCTTATAGTTGAGCAGATTGCTGTTCTTGGGCATGCTCTGATCTGGACATTGCCCCTTTTTTGTGCAGCTCATTTTGTTTATCAGGCATATTAGTTATTATTGTCAACTATGCATATGGTGCTCATAATAAGCAGATTTTTTTTTTAATTTGCTGGCAAAAATAATTCCATTTCACTACTGGAGGAATCTGACTTTCTGCCGGGGCTATTCTCCTTTAGGTGCTCAGTTGCTAGTGTGTCTTCTCAGTGCATTTAACCATTCAGGCAGCAGGGTATAGTTCGTGTAGTTTAGTGGATTTTCCATCAGTTAGACGTGAACATGCTTATTCACAATATAATTGGTTCCCTTTCTGTGACATGCCTGTCTCCTGTGTAACACTACCACTACCGACCATACTTGGAAGTGGTTAGTTAGTAACAGTAGTTCATTGAGAGATCTCCTCTATAAAGTCACACCTTTGGAACTATAAGCTATCGGGGGGGGGGGGGGACCACATGGAAAGCTTTGCTACCTGGGACTGCCCACACTAATGTACACTGAGCGCAGCCTACAGAACATGATAGACACCAGTCCTCCTCTGTTTGCCAACTGCAGCTGTGTCATAAATACATGAAATGGAAGACAAGAACCTCAGCCAAGCTGACAGGAGAAGCAAAGGTTCTGGAAAGAAAACCCCATTGGAAGGATGCAGAAAAGGGGAAAACCAAGTCTGCAGTAGCGGCCAGGTCTTCCAGAGTATACTAGCTGAAAATACAGGAGGCAGCAGGTGGGAGGGTGAGAGTGACTCTATAGAGGAGACTCTTTTGAAGATGTACTGTTACTGATAAAGTACAGTTAGGTAAGAACTTACCGTAACAACAGATCTTCAAGAAAGGCTCTTACAGTAGGTATTTACATACAGGACTAAGCCGCCAGGTGTCAGCACCCCATGGAAAAATTTCTAGCTAGAAGTCTCTGGCGAGGGGACCGCCTCCATATCAGGAAACCGGCGTCATACGACGTACGTATAAAGGGGCGGTCCCCCCACACCCACTTTCCAGTTCTTTCCTGCCAAAGGCCAAAAGAGGCAAGACGAGAGAGAAGAGGATACTTGCCCCCATGGAAATGAAGCAAAGAAAACTTAGGGGGACGGAGGGCGGGAAGGCAATACCTACTGCAAAAGCCTCTCTCGAAGATCTACTGTTACGGTAGGTTCTTTCGTAACTGTACTATCTTACTTCGAGAGGGCTCTTGCAGTAGGTATTCACATACAGGACTGAGTCCCAAGCAGTCTGGAACAAGAAAAAGCACTCGGGAGGAGGATTGTCATCCACAGCATGGAACCTCAGGGCTGAACGGGTCTCATGAAAGGAGACCTTGTAGAACAGCCAACCCAAAGCCTGCTCTGCAGCGAGAGGCAATGTCCAAACTGTAGCGTTTCGTGAAGGTGTGGACAGAAGTCCAAGCTGCCGCTTCGCAGATATTTGCTGCTGACACATTCTTGAAACAAGCCGCAGAAGCAGCAACTCCTCTGGTGGAGTGGCCTCTGACTTGACCCGGAAGGGTCTTGTTGAACTTGTTGTAACAGAAAGTAATACAATGTGCCAACCATTTTGATAGGCATTGCTTAGAAATGGCATTGCCTTCTCTTTTGTGAGCAAAAGAGACAAAAAGCTGATCAGTCTTCCTGAGATCCTTAGTCCGATTGGTGTAGTATCTCAGGATTCTGTGAACATCCAAAGTATGCAAGAGGTACTCCCCTTGATTGGAGTGTTGCATAAAGAAAGCGGGTGGCTCAAAACAGATTCAGTGTAGATTCAGCCACAACCTTAGGGGAAACTTAGGGTTGGTGCGTAGAGCCACACGTTCCTTGTGCAATATCAAGTATGCTATTTTACACATTAAGACCTGGAGCTCAGAAATTCGCCATGCGGAAGTAATGACCACTAGGAAGAAAGTCTTCCAAGAAAGGAACTTCAAATCAACTGTTGCTGTTGACTCAAAGGGAGGCAGAGTAAGCTTCTCCAGGATGAATTTCAAGTCCCATGGAGGGGTAAGACTGCGGATGAGGGTCTCAAATGAAGAACCCCTCTGAGGAAAGTCTTAGAGACTTCCAACTGAGCAAAAGTCTGGTCTCCAAAGGGGATATGGTAGGCTGAAATAGCGGCTATGTGGACTTTCAACGAGGAATGGCAGTGACCCAGATCGAAGAGGTGACGCAGATAAGTCGAGGACTTTATTGGCTGAGCATGAGAAAGGCTCAAAGTCTTTCGAATTTGCCCAAATAGAAAACAGTTTCTACTTCATGGCGTAGGTGGACCTGGTGGAAGGCTTCGTGGCCTCAACCAAAATGTCCGCTATGGGAGGAGAGACTCCAAAGAGGGTTTTAGCTATGTCTGCAGGAGCCACGCATGGAGATGAAGGGATCCGAGATCTGGATGAACAAGGGTCCCCTGATCCTGGGTCAACAATTGTTGTGACAGAGGAAGAGGAAGTGGATGTTCCTCTGAAAACTGTTGCAGAAGAGAGAACCAAACTTGCCTGGGCCAGAAGGGAGCAATGAGAAATCATTCAAGTTCCCTCTGATCTGAGTTTTTTCAGGACCCTTGGAATTAAAGGAATGGGAGGGAAGGCGTAAACAAATATGTCCCTCCAAACGAGAGACAGAGTGTCACGCCATAAAATGTCTCGCCCTCGAGCGAGCGAGCAGAAGGTGGGAAGCTTTGCGTTTTGGGGAGAGGCAAAGAGATCTATCTGAGGTGTTCCCCATTGCTGAAAGATGTCGTCTATGTCTTCTTGATCCAACTCTCATTCGTGGGACCTGGCTGAGGACCGACTGAGCTGATCTGCCAGTGTATTTTCCACTTCCGGAACGTGAACCGCGGTCAAGTGAAGATGGTGTTGGGCCGCCCAGTGCCAGACTCTCATCGCTTTCTGGCACAGAGGGTAGGACCGTGTCCCTCCCTGCTTGTTGAGGTACCAGACAATGCACATGTTTGATTGTATGAGAAGATGACTGGGGAGGATGAATAAGAGTAGAGCCTGAAGGGCATAAAGGACTGCTCTCAGTTCGAACACATTTATGTGAAGGTTTTCTTCTAACCTGGACCAGCTGCCCAGAGTCCTGTGAGACCCCAGATGGGAACCCCAACCTTCTTCCGATGCAACTGTCGTCAATGTCTGGTAAGGTGTATCGATGCAGAAATGAACTCCCAGGCACAGGTTCTCCTGAACCATCCACCACTGCAAGTCCCTGATCATGGGATCGGATACTAGAACTTCATGGACTAGGTTGTCCCTGGTTTGGTCCCATTGAGACCAAAGTGTCCACTGAGAGATCCTCATATGGAGCTCAGCAAGTGGGACTGTCGGAATGGCAGCCACCATTAGCCTGACGACTGATCTGGCTCCGACTGCCCCGCGAACGAACAGAAGGCGGGCCTGGTTCTGAAGGGTGTCTACCCTGTCCGGAGGCAAGAAGGCTTCGCCCATAGTCGGGTCCAGAATTGCCCCTATAAATTGGAGGCATTGGCATGGGACCAAATGGGATTTGGCCTGATTGATGATAATACCCAGGCTGGTAAAAACCTGCAGGGTATAGGAAAGGGAGTGCAGGAGTTCCTCCCTGGACGGGGCTGCCAGGAGCCAGTCGTCCAGGTACAGGAATACCTGCACTCCCTGGGTACACAGATGTACCGCCAATTACGCATACAGGGGCATTTGGTAAACACTCGGGGGGCAGAGGAAAGACCAAATGAGAGGGCCTTGAATTGGTAGTGGTCCCCCTGAAAGCAAAAACAAAGGAATCTGCGGTGGGAAGGGCATATGGGGATATGCATGTAGACATCCTGCATGTCCAGAGTGCATGGCCACTGTCCCTGCCGAAGAAGTGGTAGAAATACTCTGCAAAGAGAGCATTCTGAAGCATTTGTACTCCATGAACATGTTCAGGGAGCTAAGGTCTAGGATAGGCCTCAGCTCTCCCATCTTCTTTGGAACCATGAAGAAATGGGAATAGTAAAGCTGTTGCCCAAAGATGGGTGGGAACTGGCCCTATTGCCGCCTTCGAGAGAAGGGAAATGATTTCCTCTAGGACCAGAGGAAGATGATGTGGGGAGTAAGACGAGGGGGGTCTTTGGGGTGGTTTCTGCAGAAACTCTATTGAGTGTCCTGCTGATATCAGATGGAGCACCCAAGCATCTGAAGTTATGCTCTCCCAACCAGGCAGACGGGAGGAGAATCTCCCCCCACTGATTCTTCTGGAACCTCCAGAGGCAGTGGTAGAGGCAGGAGTCAGGAGGTGTGGGGCAGCAAAACTGGATGCTGAGGCAAAGCCAGGCACCAGAGCCCATGGAGCTACTTCAGCCCGCAGTAACTTGGCTGGGGTGGGCTATAGCCATAAACCAACACTGGTGTCCAAAGTCAGCTGGAACAGCAGGAAAATGCCATCTACATGACCAACATATACCAGCTCAACACAGCAAAGCAGCAGGAAATCCAGCAGCAGAACAAGAGATAGGCAGGGATCTAGGAGAACAGAAAACCATTGAACAGTCGACAGCCAACGCCGAGAATGCAGCAGGCATCAGTGACAGCATACGGAAGCTATGCAGGTCAGAGGGACACAGGCTAACATCGTAAAAGGCAGAAGGAAGGCCAAAGAATCACACAGCAGCAATAACTGAGGCTAGAGTTCTTCAGTCCAATGTTCGGGTCAGCGGTGGAAAAGAACTGAGGTGGTTTGGGGTTGCCCACTCTAAGTAGGTGCCGATGATACAAATCAGCATGAGTGGCCTGCTTGCCAAATGTTTCTGCTAGGTCTTTACACTAGTGATGTCTATGCTCCATAGGTGTGGTTGACTGGCGGAAGATATCCCCAATGAAGATCATGTATCAGCTGTGAAATGGAATGAAAACAGACCACAGAAGATGCCATGCCCAGAGTGGCACATCCCCAGATAGGTCCAGGAAGAACAGGTTGCTCTCCTGTAACAGTAGTTCTAGGAGTGGTATAGTTGTTCATCCACACTATTTGGCACTGTCCCCTTCCACTTTAAATCTGCTGGAAGTCTTCAAGCTGGCTCCTCCCACCCACCCACCCAGGTGGTATATACCTTGGCTCCACCCATGACACCAGATCTTAGCCCACCAGAAGCAAGGTTGTGTGCGTCTGCAGCCGGGGAGGTCAGGTGGGTCCATGTGGATGAACAACATATACCACTCCTAGAACTACTGTTATAGGTGAGTAACCTGTTCTAGAAGCGTGGATATGCTGTTCATCCACACTGTTTGGCAGACTCCAAGCAGTTCTCCGGAAGGAGGGAGGCAAGGCGCACACTCCCTACTTAGAGAACAGAGATTGGAGAACTGAATCCCCAAAACCAGCATCCCGGCATGATTCAAGGTCAATGTGGTAGTGGGTGATAAAGGTGTTTGCTGACTTCCAGGTAGCAGCCCGGCAGATCTCCTGGATAGGGACATCCCTGGAAGCAGCCACCGATGCAGCAGTATGGCACGCAGAATGAGCTCTTATCCCTCTGGGAGGCTCCTTGTCCACCAACTCATAGCACAGACCTAAGCATGATGCAATCCATCTTGCTATGGTCCGTTTGGCTACAGGTCTGCCAGAGGCAGCTTCAGCATAGGTGACAAACAGCTGGCGAACCTCTCCATGAATTTCTGCCGTCCGCTCCTTATAATAGGAGAGAGCACGTCTCAGGTCCAAGGTATGGAGCCTGTACTCAGCGCCCGAGGTGTAATTAAGGTAGTATACCAGCAGAGTCAACACCTGGTTAAGGTGAAACTCTGACACCACCTTCGGAAGGAATTTCGGGTGGGGTCGCAGGACAACTTTGTCCCTGTGAAAGACCAGATAAGAGGAGTCCACCGAAAGTGCCTGGAGCTTCCCTGTCCTTCTGGCTGACGTGATAGCCACCAGGAAGGCCGTCTTCCACGACAAGTGTGACAGCTCATACTTGTGCATGGGTTCGAATGGCTTGCCCATGAGCTTTGCCAATACCAGCAGTAGATCCCACGGAGGGGAGGTTCATGCATCAGAGGGGATATGTGATCCAGGCCTTTGAAAAAATGCCCAACTACTGTCTCCTGCGCCAATGTCGACTGACTGGCCCGTGCCTGGTAAGCAGAAATGGCTGCCAGGTGCACCCTAAGGGTCAATGACCGCAGACCTCCTTTGGAGAGGGACCAAAGGTAGTCGAGAATGTTAGCCACAGAACAGGATAAGGGGTCCAGACCCTTACCCTGACACCAAATGGAAAACCTTTTCCATTTGAAGGTGTAACATTAGGTGGTAGATTCCTTTCTAGATGCCTCCACCACCGTGTAAACATCTTCGGAAAGACCCAAAGCCTGGAACTCTAGCCACTCAGGTACCAGGCTATGAGGTGCAGGGATTGAAGGTCTGGATGGAAGACCTTCCCCTGGTTAAGCGATATCAGGTCTGGGTGTGTACAAAGCCGCTCCGGGGGCCTGCAGCTGAGGCTGAGGCGATCTAGGTACCAGAACTGGCGTGGCCAGTCTGGGGCTACCAGAATCACCTTCGCCTTGTCCCTCCTCATCTTGAGTAACACCTTGTGGATCAATGGAAATGGAGGAAGGTGTAGAGAGGCCTGGGGTCCACGGCGAGAAGGCATCCCCTGCAGCGAGCCCTGCTTGGGGGCGGGCATGATACAGCCTCAGCTTGGTATTTTCATGGAGGTAAACAGGTCCACCAGCGGTTTGCCCGAATGGGAGAACAGGCTGTAAACTACCTTTGGATGGAGAGACCACTCATGGGGTGTCTGGCCTATGCGGCTGAGAGCATCCACCAGCTGGTTCGAGGCTCCTGCCACATAGATGGTTAGGAGGGCCACCTCCAACCGGCTTACGAGGGTGCAGATGCGGAGCACCTCCTTGCACAGTAGACGGGAGTGCATGCTGCCCTGTTTGTTGAGGTAGTACACTGTTGTGGTATTGTCCGTCTGGACTTGAACCACTTGACCCTGGAGCTGAGGAGCGAAAGCTGACAGTGCCAGTCTGACTGCTCTGAGCTCAAACAGGTTGATGCAGCATCAGGACTTCTCGGGGGGGGTCCAGAACCCATGGGCCCTGTTGTCCCCCATGTGGGCTCCCCAGCCCAACAGAGAGGCAACGGTTGTAAAGATGACTGTTGGCTTGGGGCGGACAAAGTGGATCCCTTCCTGCAACCAGTCTGGGGCGGTTCACCATTGGAGAGCGTCCCACATCTTCTGGGTTACAGTGATCAGCTGGTTGAAATTACCATATTACCAAGTCCACTGGGCGGCCAGCTCCTATTGGAGGGGGCACATGTGCAACTGGGCCCAATGGACCACCGAGGTGCACACCGACATGTAACCCAGAAGGCGCAGAAAGTCCCGGGCAGGGCACAGTTGTCCAACCAGAAATGATTGGGCAAAGGAGGAGAGAACCTCTGCCTTGTCCTCCGGAAGCTGAGCTCTGGCTTGATGAGAGTCGAACTCTGCCCGATGAAGCCCATCACCTGGGAAGGCACATGTTCCGACTTGGCCTCATTGATCAGGAGGTCGAGTTGGGAGTGGGTCTGGAGGGCCAGATCCCTGGACCTCTACACCTGCTGTTGGGTGGGACCTGCCAGAAGCCAATCATCAAGATAAGGGTAGATTCGGACTCCTCGACGCCAAAGATAGGCCGGCACCACTGTAATGCATTTGGTGAAGACCTGTGAGGCCAATGACAGGCCGAACGGCATGGCTTGGAACGCTTGCAGGGTCTGTTTGACCCTGAAGCAGAGGAACTGTTGATGGGATGGATGGATTGGGATGTGAAAGAACGTGTCCTGCAGATCCAGTGAACAGAACCACATGTGTCGCTCCAGGGATGGTATGATCTGGGACAGAGTGACCATCCGGAAGGTGCGAGACCTGAGAAACTGATTCAGGTCATGGAGATGTAGAATGGGGCACCAACCCCTGTCCGCTTGGGCACCAGGAAGTACCTGGAGACAAAGCCTGGGTCTGCTGGAGGTTCCGCCATGGGGGCTACTGCCTCCTTGCACAGGAGCTGAGCCATGTCGTCTCGAAGCGCTGACTGGGTGCACGTGGAAATCCGTCCCTCCCGAGGGGCGCGGGCTTGGCTTGGAGGGTACTGCTCGAACTCTAGAGACAGTCCCTGACTGACCACTTCGAGAACCCACCTGTCCGAAGTGACAGCAGACCAGGCGGAAAGGAAGTGGCGGAGCCGACCCCCCATGGAAGGACCCAGAGCTGGCGTGACGGAGATAGGGGTGGCAACCCCTATCCCATCACTGGGTAGGCTTAGAGGAGGAGGAGGTGGCTCTGGGACCTGAGCCTCGGCCTCCTTTGCGGCCCTGTTGGGGACCAGGCTTGGGCCAAGGGTGCAAAGCTTGAGCCTGCTGCTGATGTTGCTGTCCTCTTTGGTAGGAGGGCTGCCGCACCACAGGGGAAGAGTGCCAAAAGGGCTTCTTCTTCTGTTGTTCTTGCCCAAAGAACCTTTTGCAGAAGTGGAGTCCAAGGTGGCACTGGACTGCTCTATACGCTGTAAGTGACTGGCCACTCCTGGACTGAACAAGTCGGTCCCCAGGAAAGGCATATCAGCCAGCTTATACTGAGTATCTGCCAGGAAGGAGGAAAGCCTCAGCCAAGCCCTGCAGCGAGAGGCCACTGCAGCGGCCATCGAGCGGGCACAGGCATCCCCGATGTCCAGGGCTGTCTGAAGCTGCTGTTTGGCAACAGCACAGCCCTGGTCACGGACCTGTTTGACCGTGGTCTGCATGTCTGCAGGGAGATGAGGGAGGACTTTGTCTAATGACCCAAGAAGGGCTTGAGAGAAATGTGCCATGATGATGGCCAAGCTGGCCCGACGAAGGCCCAAAGAGGAGGCCGTATAGACCTTTCCGGCAGAATTGGCCATATTTTTGGACTCCTTGCCTGGAGGTCGGTCAGTGTTGGCTGAACTACCAGTATGCCTGAACACAGAGGAGGTCACCAGGCTCTCAGCCGAAGGGTGCTCTGTGAAACCCGCAAGGGACCCCAAGGGCACCACGTACTTGCAGGCCATGTGGGCAGACGGAGCTGGAAAAGAGGCAAGGCACTGCCAGAGTTCAAGAGTCAGGCCAAGAATGGCTTCAGCCACTGGAAAGGCCTCCGTCAGGGTGTCCCCTCTCTTTAGAATATCTGTGAGAGGGTACTCTGACTTTTTCTGGATAGATTCCAAGGGCATTCCAGAAGAGTCAGAAATGAGACGGAGAATCCCTTGGAAGGAGGAAGGGCTTTCCTCCATCCCTGTGCTAACGGACGACTCATCATCCCCAGGATGACAGTGCAGCCCGGTGACATCTGAGTCAGAGTCGGGATACAGCGGTCTACCGCCGAAATCATCCTCGATCCGCAGAGGGCTGTCAGGGATGACAGTAACTGACAGACATCGGGAAGCCCAGTGTCCAGTCGGTCCTCTTTCGAGGGAGCCCCTCCCACAGGCTGCTTAGGTGGCGGTTCCACCCAAATGGGTGGGGAGACCAGAACAGGCTGAACCAGGGGACGGGCAGGCCCCATGGGCAGAGGAACCTGAGGCTTCGGTTCCAGAGGGGTCATCTTTGGCCTGGGAGGCGAGAGCCAAGTAATGGCCGGGGTAGGTGACGGAGCCGGCTTCTGCCCGGTCAAGATCAGCTGCTGTCACATAAGGTCCTCATAGCACCGGAGTTTCCGCAAGAGCCTCTCCTCATCCGAGGAGGATAAGGACGACCTGTGGCATCACCTCTTCTTAGAGCGCCTATGGCTCTTCCTCGGCCATTCGGCCAAGGGGGTCCTAGACCTCGACCGAGATCAGGGAGGCCAGCTCGGTCGATCGGGAGACACCGGAATTGGTGAAACCCAAGGATCCGGAACTGGGTCCTTGATGGGGACCCCAGCGGGCTGGGTCTCCTCATCAGAAAATACCAGGACCGGAGTCTGTTCTAATGAGTCGTCGGCCACGGCTGGCGACAAAGGGTCAATGATAATTTCGAACTCGTCTGCCATGTCCTCGGTCCCCTGGCCAGACGGAAGATCTGTGAAGCCGGCGGCCGAGGACGCAATCTCGACCGAGGTCAAGACCACGTGTTCCTGGGACTCAGACCTTTCTCGGTCCCAAGAATGTCTTCGCCGAGATGAAGGCAACGGGTCTTTATCTCTCTTCCGAGTGTGGGAGGAGTGCGAGCCTGAGGGCACCTCACCCTGGGTGGGGAGAGACTGGCACATCCCTTGAAAGATCCAGTAAAGGTGAAGCCCAGGTTCAGCGGGACAAAGAAGATTCGATCAGCCGAAGCACAAGCGGCTTCTTCCTCAAATGCCTTCATCTGTTCCAGCTGATCGGCAGAGCCCGCAGCTGTGGAAACCACCGACCTAGCCTCCTTCGACTTCACCGGAAGGTTCCTTTTTTCTGGTCTCCCCAGCTTCAGGCGTGCCTTGCTGTTTTCCAGGATGTTGGGATGGAAGGCCAAGCAAAAGCTACACGACGAGGTGTCATGGCCGACACCTAGGCAGTGATAGCATGTGAGGTGGGGATCGGTGCGACATCTTCTGGCCACAGGACACCTCACAATCCCAGGAAGACTTCTCTCCATGACTGATGCTGCAAAAGCACGATCGTTAACTTCGAGCGAGTTTGAGCTTGATAAACCGACAATTTGAAGCCAGGGCCTACGAAATGCGACAGCACGAAGGAGGCAACCTGTATCTTCCAGCGAAAAGGAAGAATAGGCGTCATGTGATGGAGCCAAAGTATATACCACCCGGGTGGGTGGGAGGAGCCAGCTTGAAGACTTCCAGGAGAATTAAACTGGAAGAGGACAATGCCAAACTGTGTGGATGAACAACATATCCATGCTCCTAGAAGCACCATTCTAGGCATCCAGGGATGGAAGGTCAGGATGGAACAGGAAGCCCTATGGCAGAAAAAAGCTCCACCCACAGAGTGAGGAAGATGGAGGCCCGACTGGAAGTGGCCTCAGCCAGGGCAAACAAGACAAACTGAATCAGAAGGGGGCCACCAGAATCAAGGAGGCTGGCGCTGCTTGGAGCAGCAGTAAACCCTCCAGCAGCAGAAGAAACAGAACTGAACCAGTAGAAAAACAACATGTCCTGGAGCACAAGAAACACCAGGCTGAGGAACAAACTGTAAAAGGCCGGTCTAGGACTGATATGGATACAGGCCAGAGGCACAGGCACAGTGGAATGGAACAAGAAAATCCTGCAGGGTGAACAGCTGGCAAGACCACTGGCAGATGACTGATGTATAGGAAGTCTTGAATAGGGAAGGAACATTAACATTGGGGGAAGTCAAGATCCAACTGGGAAAATGTTCTTATATGCACTTTAAAAAACACAAATGGACAGAAATAATAATAAGCATCTGAATATCATGTAATAGACTTTACCAGATACAATTTAACATTTGTCACAGGATAACACTATACACCATACGTATTAAATACAATGAATCAAAACATAGTCAGCAAGTAACAGATGTGAAGTTAAAAAGGTTATCTGACACGTGACAGCGACATGCACGTGACAGATTACGCACCTGCAACCGCAGCTCTAGAGTGGCACATGATTCATATCCAAATATTGGCAGTCTCACTTTAAGAGCTTGCTGGACCATTTTCAAGCAAAGCTCTTCCCACCACGTGAGTGGTTTATCCCTCTGCTCCGCCCCATGACATCAGATCTTACATGCTGGAAGCAAGGACCTGTATGCCACTTGCCAGGGGAGGTCCAGCAGGTGGTGTGGATATGAACCATATACAACTCCTAGATGGTTACAGGTGACTTGATGTATTCTAGGTCTAGGAGACATTGATATGGTTCACTTATCTAGACATAGGCAGACTTCTAGCAGTTCTCTGGGAAGAGGTGGCAAGGCACGCACCCCTATTTGACGAACAAAGAATGGAGAACAGAGGTCCCAAAAGCAGCATCCCTGGGTGATGCAAGGTCAAAGCTGTAATGGGAGATGAAGGTGTGTGCAGACTTCCAGGCAGCCATCCTACAGCTCTCCTGTATGGGGACATCCCTGAAAGCAGCCACCAAGGCAGCGGTATGTCTGTTGGAATGAGCCATAAGCCCTAAGGGAGGCCAACTTATAGCAGAGGTCGATGCAGGATGTGATCCACCTGCCAATCATCCACTTTACTGCTGGTCTGCTAGGTGCAGCTTCAGCGTATGGGAGGAACAGCCAGCGAGCCTCACCCCCTAACCCCAGCCATATGATTCTTATAATGAAAGCGCCCGCTGCAGGTCCAAAGTATGGAGCCTACGGTCTGCCTCTGAAGATGGCCCGGTAAAGTAGACCGGCAAGTTAATCATCAGGTTAAGGCAAAACTCCAATACTACCTTCAGGAGGAACTTCGGGTGGGAGCAAAGGACGACACTGTCCTTGTGGAAAACCAAGTAAGGGGGACTCCACCAAGAGCACCTGGAACTCACTGATCCTTCTGGCAGATGGGATAGCCACCAGGAAGGTGGTTTTCCACGACAGGCGTGACATCTCACACCTGTACATAGCCTCAAAAAGTGCCCATGAGCACTGCCAAGACCAGCAACAGATCCCACGGTGGTGACGGTTCATGCACCAGCAGGTTCAAGTGGTCAAGGCCCTTAAAGAAGTGGCGGACCATTTTCTCCTGCGCCACTGTCGGCATACCAGTCTGCACTCAGTATGTGGAGATGGCTGCCTGGTGCACCTTGAGGGTCATCGATCTCAGCTCTGCCTGGAAGAGGGAACACAGATAATCAAGGATGCTAGCCAAAGGGCAGGCAAAGGGATCAAGTTCCTTGCCCTGGCACCAAACAGAAAATCTTTTCATTTTAAAAGCATAGCATTGACGAGTCTATTCCTTTCAGGATGGATCCACAACATGGAGCACACTGTCCAGAAGTCCCAGATCCTGGAACTCTTGCTGCCCAGGAAGCAGCTTGCGAGTTGCAGGAACTGAAGATCTGGGTGCACTATCCTCCCACGGTGACAGGACAGCAGATCCAGGCGTAGAGGCAACCACCATGGAAGTCTGCTGCTGAGGCAGAGAAGATCCTGGTACCACTGGTGCGGCCAGTCTGGGGCTATCAAGATCATCCATGCCTTGTCCCTCTGGCACCTTGACCACCACCTTGTGGATAAAGGGAAATGGAGGGAAGGCATACAAGAGGCCAGAGGGCCAGGGCCTCACGAAGGCATTCCCATCAGTGTCCTAGATTGAGGGGGGGAGGAACAAAACAGCCTCAGTTTTGCATTCTCCCTGGAGGCAAAGACATCCACCAGAGGAGTGCCCCACAGGGAGAACAAGTGGGTCACCACCACCTCATGCCGAGAACACTCGTGCAACAGCTTGCCCACCCGGCTGACAGCATCTGCCAGCTGGCTGTCGGCTTCCATGATGTGAATCACCAGGATATCTACACCTAAGCTGCGCAAGAAGGTCCAGGTGCAGAGGGCCTCCCGACACAAGGGACGGGAGTGCATGCTGCCCTGCTTGTTCAGGTAGAATACAGTCGTGGTGTTGTCCAACTCGACTTGCATGACCTGACCCCAGACAAAAGGAGCGAATTCCATCAGAGCTAGGTACGCAGCACAGATCCCCAGCAGGCTGATGCAGTGATGGGACTCCCTAGGGGCCCAGAGCCCAGGGGCACTGTGGTTCCCCAGGTGGGCTCCCCACCCGAGATGTGTCTGAAACATAGAAACATAGAATTTGACAGCAGATAAGGACCGCTTGGCCCACCCAGTCTGCCCATTTCCCTACCTACTGGATAAACTGCAGATCCCAGTTAACCAGAAGCCTACTTCTTCTTACCCCCAACCCCCAGAATTGCCTTATGACTGTCCCATGCATGCTTGAATTCCACCACTGATTTTGACTCCACAACCTTCCTCCGAAGGCCATTCCATGCATCCACAACCTCTCTGTGAAAAAATACTTTAAATTACCTCTGAGCACCTCCATCTTCAAATTGTGCCTCTTGTTCTTGCACCTCTTTTTGGAAGATGCTACCCTCTTGGACTTTGTTGATTCCTTGAGGTACTTGAAAGTTTCTATCATGTCCCCCTCTCCCTCCTTTCCTCGAGGCTATACATATTAAGCTCCTTAAGCCTCTCTTCATATGTCTTCCGTGTAGACCCTGCACCATTTAGTTGCCCTCCTCTGGACAGCTTCCATCCTGTCTATATCTTTGGAGACTGGGTCTCCAGAACTGCACGCAGTACTCCAGATGGGGTCTCACCAGCTGTCTGTACAGAGGGATAATAACTTCCTGTTTTCTACTGGTGATGCCTCTCCCTATGCATCCCAGTATCCCCCAGCCCTCCATGCTGCCCTCTCACATTGCTTGCCCACCTTTAGGTCATCTGATATGACTACCCCCAGGTCCCTTTCCATTTTTGTTGTTGTTAGTATCTCACCCCACATTGTGTACTCTTCCCCTGGGTTTTTGTTTCCCAGGTGCATTACCTTGCACTTCTTAGCATTGAATCTAAGCTGCCATACATTTGACCATTCCTCTAACCTTGCCAAGTCCCTTCTGTAGTCAGAACGACGGACAGCTCTGGGCAGACAAATGGGACTCCTTCCTCCAGATGTTCTGTGACAAGCCACCACTGGATGGCATTCCACACTACCTGGGTCACTGCAACCAGCTGGCCCAAGTGACCAAGGAGTTGGGACCACGGAAGGTGACAAATCCACCAGTGGGCCCAATGGACCACGCTGGTGCAGGACGCGATCTACTACAGCAGTTGCAGAAAGCCCCAGGCCGGGCATGAGTGCCCAACCTGAAATGATCAGGAAAAGGAGGTAAGATCCAGTGCCTGTCCGCAGGCAGAGAGTCAGGCCTTGGCCCATAGGTAGTCTAGCACTGCCCCCAATGAAATGAAATCACCTGCGAGGGGTTGAGTTTAGACTTGGCTGGACTTAACAGAAGGCCTAAGTCTCTGCAGGTCTTGGGGGGGGGCAGGTCCCTGGACCACTCCATTGCCTCTGCGGACAGCCTGGCTATCAGCCAGTCATCCAAGGAGGGGTAAACCCTGACCCACGGTGTCACAGAAAAGCTGCCACCATTGCCATGCACTTGGTGATGACCTTGGGTGCCAAGGAAAGGTTGAAAGGCATGACCTGGAACTGGTACAGAACCCCTTCTGCACAGAAATGAAGGTACCACCAGTGGGACGGATGGTCAGGAATGTGGAAGAATGTGTTCCGGAGGTCCAGGGAGCAGAACCACATGCCTTGCTCCAGAGATGGTATTATCTGGTTCAGAGTGACCATCCTGAATTTGCGCTTCTGGAGATACTGATTCAGATCGTGGCGATCCAGTAAAGGGCGCTACCCCCTCCTTCCGCCCCTCCGTTTCAGGACTAGAAAGTACCTGGACACAAAGCCCTGACCTGCCATGGAATCTTGGACACATGCTATGACTCCTTTTTCTAGGAGCTGAGCAACGTCATAGTTGAGGGTGAACAAGGTGTCCTGCAACAGCACAGACATTTTTTGTTTTATTATATACAAACAAAAACTGCTAAAAAGTAGCAATGGCTACATGGACCTCCACAGTGAAAACAAGCTGTATTTTATAGTAAAAATGTGTTGATAGAAGAAAAAATGTCAGTGGTGGAATTTGATGAAGCCACTTCTTTGGTCCAATATAAAATCAATGGCAGTAGAAATATAAATTGAGGTGGTGCCCAATGGACATGAATGGGGTGGTCCCAGCTAGCCAAAGGTTTTTGAGTGGTTCTGATAGCTTTCACTTTGAAGTCTGTGGTTCTATGGATGGAGATGTCCTTAAAGAAGATTACGTTTTTGCTCAAAGTGCTCACTTGATCATAATTTACAAATAAATAAATAACTAAAAGCACCTTTAATTTGTCTCTCAAATTTCTTCCTTTTCCAAATTAGCAATGAGATAATTTTGTCTTTATCTGCTTAAGGTGCTATGGTAGCAATGTGTGACAAGTAACAGAGGGAGTATTTCCTTACTTGTCCTTTTGAAAGAGTGGATTCTACCATTGCTTAACCTCACCATGAAGTATCTTTTGCTGTGATATGGGTATACAGCAGTGGTTCTCATATGGTGAGGCCAGTCTCCCAAGGGAGGCACCAAACTGTTCCAAGGGATGCCCAGTCTAGTCTGAGAACATGTAGTATTTAAATTTTAAGTTCCGGATGTTTTAGAGATCTCTACTATGTAAATGGCAAAGCACCAGGGACTCTCCTATTGGGGAAATAATGTCTTCCCTCACCAAAGTAGCTGAATTGGATAGATTGAAACACTCTCTATATACAATCAGAAGTCCACTTATTACAAATATTGGTTACCATACATGGCTTACACGAGCTCTACTACAGGAGTTCGTTAGGTAGCAAAATGTCCTCTTGACACCTATGACTTGACAGACCACATCTAGGACCAGTTTTGCAATCTCTGTGGTTGGATGAGAATATAATAGGCCCCAGTAACCGTCTCAGGTTCCCTCTTCACTAAGAAATTAATATACCTCCTCCAAACCAGTGCAGTTAGGTTGGTTTTGGTTCTTTTTGTTACAGTTTGTTCTAGATACTTTGTGGGTACCTCTGTTTTGTTTACAGAATACAAGAATCATTACTGCTATAGCTACAGTACGTAGACCCCCCAGGATCTATCAGGAAGCCTTGAAGGTACTTGACATGAATGCAAGACCCTACCATGATAGGCAGACCGATGACTACCTTAGACATATAAGTAAAACTGTTACGATTTCCTTGTCACATATCCTGCAATAGCACAGTCACTGCCGACTGCACATCCTGACTTTAAGCACATTGACTTATATATTGATTCTGTACTGTATTGCTTCTAAGCCTATAACTTGAACAGGTTTCTTTTTTAAAAAAAATAAAATAAAAAGTTTTAACAATAATGTTCTGGATGTTTTGTGTAAAGAGACGAAACAAACTAAATATGGATAACAGCAGCTGAATTTCTTTACTTATGCACAGACTGGTGACCAGGCAAGGCCCATTGAGCCAAAGCAAATTTCTAGCTGTGTATTTATACGTACAACGGGTGACTGGGAAAGGTGCATTGAGCCAACGTTTGTTTTCAGGTGTGGCCTGGGGTAAGGGTACATACAGGCAGCTGCTTCACAACAGGGTAAGAGAATAAGAAGGATAGAATGGCTGTTCCAGACTGAGGAGAAACTGACAAATAACAAGGGTCCAAGAATCAGAAAAGTGGAGTGACAAGGATAACCTGGGGGCGGGGAGGAGGAACTATATTAGTGTCATGTTATTCCTTGTGTACTGCGTGCAAAGTACATTTTTTTTCTATGGGGAGGCCCACATTTTTTTTTCTGAATTTAGGGTGGTTTTAAAATCGTTTCCATGACTTGGGGAAGGTTCACCGTCACAAAGAGTCAGAACTAATGATATATAGGTTTTGTTTACCGGTGATATATCTGCTAACTTGTATATCCTACAAACGTGACTTTGAATATCAGCTGTATTGTTCTTTGCTTCAATAAACTTCAAATAAAAATAAAAAAAAAAAAAAAGGAAAAAGTGAATTCCATAAATGGAGGAGACTTACTAGACTAGCACAGAGGGAAAGCCCTTGTCCCAAAGGCAATCTACAGGTTCACTCCATATAATTTCCAAAATTGGAAGTCAACTGCCCTATGAAAACTTCAAAACAGTAGTCTCCAACATAAAGCTAATTGCATCCTACATTGTTTTCAATATTCTTTAAGTAAGCATCGAGCGGAGCATTCTCAAGAACCAACATCCTGACAGAGGTTCATCAGCATCCGTCTTTCTAATAGCCCCATTTTGTCTTCTCTTTCTGTATATTCAGTAAGAACTAATTTCCCCAGTATAAACAATAGCCCTCCAAACTGTTCTTGGAGCTGGCCTTTAAGGTCAGCTTTCTTTCGACTACTTACCGTGTTCACAATTACTCTTTATTGTAACTCCTTTTGAAGCAGACGTATGCCAATCTGGTACTCCACAGATTGAGAACTATCAAATGATGTCATCTCCAAAAATCACCCCCATCAGTGGCTGCACTTTTAACTCTCTAATGTGCTTAGCCTAACAAGTCTGTAGAATATGTTTTTTTTTTTTCTATTATTTATTTATTTACTGAAAATCAGATTACAACCTTTGAGTCAAAGACTCATTTCCAAAGGCTCCACGTCAGAAATACAAAACATAACAAGAGGCAAAACATTGTACATAGTTACATATGGGTGGAGGGAGGAAGAAACAACAGGGCATATACATTACATGTTGAAAATAGGCACATTAAGTAGGTACAAGTGAGTAGTGCTGCTAGACCTACACAAATTTGGTAGCTATACAGTTTTGTAGCGAGCTTAAAGGGGCACTGTCAGCTTTGCATCACTTTTCTCAAAAAATTTTAACCATTGTGCCTCTAGGCACATACATTTCCAGCAAGTAGCACAGAATGAATCTGTACAGCCCAAAATGACAGCTTTTACCTAGTTTATTATTTTTTTTGCATTAATTACCTTTCAGTCGGGTCCGCTCCACTGGAAGCATATCACCAGGGAGAGCAGGTCTGTTCGGTGATCCACAAAGTTCACTTTTGCCAACCATGTTGAAAGGCATCTGTGTGATAAATCAACCTCTAATTAAGCTTTTCTTGCCTTTGAATTACAAAAACGAGGTACTAATGCCGTAAAATATAGTTTAAAATGTGGAGCCGAAATCTCACGCATGCGGATCAGCTGGTTCCAAAATCCAGCGCATGTGCAGGAGTGTTCCGCTTTTGTGCATGCACGGGATTTTGGCACCGGCAGCTGTTCCGCATGCGCGAGATTTCAGCTCCACATTTTAAACTATATTTCGCGACATTAGTACCCCTCATTTTTGTAATTCAAAGGCAAGAAAAGCTTAATTAGAGGTTGATTTATCACACAGATGCCTTTCTAACATGGTCATGACAAAAAGTGAAATTCAGGACCACGTTCTTGAACAGACGCGCGTTCTCCCAAGTGATATGCTTCCGGTGGACGGCAACTTTCTTGCAGACCCGACTGAAAGGTAATTAATGCAAAAAAATTATAAACTAGGTAAAAGCTGTCATTTTGGGCTCTACAGAGGCATTCTGTGCTACTTGCTTGAAATGTATGTGCCTAGAGGCACAATGGTTAAAATTTCTTGAGAAAAGCGAGTCAAAGCTGATAGTGTCCCTTTAGGTACGGCAGAGTAGTGCAATCAGGAAGTTAATGCAAGGCCTAAGTACTAGCAGTTGAAGAGAGCAGTTGGATAATCAATGTTGTCATTAGTAGACAGTGGCTGAAGTGGTCTAGGGATAGCTTTAGGCCAAGGTGTTACTTTTGAGCACAAGTGCTCATTTACACAATTCCCACATCAATAACAGAGGCCACAAAGCAACATAACAAATACAGTAAGTTCCAGTGGAATGAAGTCAAACAAGTACAAGCAAAAGGCTGGAATCAACTGCATACAATTTTACAGTAAGGCAGGCGGCAGACAGAATCAGTACATAATAAAATAAGCACAGGTACGTGACCAGAGAGCCAGAGCCTGATGCAGGTCAAAGACTATACCTGGAGGGACTTTAGTGAGGATGATTAGCAGGTACAGTTGCACTGAATTATTAGGGTTGCCCATGGTGCTCTCAAACTGATCAAACGCGGCTAGACTCAGCACGGTTCAGGCAACTAATTTAACCAGCCAGCGCCCCCAACGGCGAATGAAGTCTTGCCCAGCGGAGTAGAGCGGAAAGGCAGTTCAAGGGCATTGTGAGCCATGCTCCTGGTGTTACAGAGACTGGCGACAGGGTGGAAACAGTGAGGGCCAGGGGAGGGGAGTTTAGGCCCAGTAGTGCTTTCCTGGCTAGCAGACATGTCTGGAACTTAATTTAGCTCTCATCTTTCCTTTTCTTAGTTTTTGCTCTTCTCTTTAGATTTGTCCATTTTAACAGCAAGGGATATAAAAACACCATCTTCTAACAATATTTAGAATTTCTAAGAGCTATCTGAAATAGCATCAAATAACTCTGAGCTGGCAGTTTGGAGTGCGCCAACCCTGGGGAGAGGGTATGCAGCATCCCACTCTAGAGTACTACCCCCACAGGAGGAAAGTGGGAGCTGCCACGATGTTGTGGGTGACCACACAGCTACAGCAGTTACACACCTCCAAGTTGGTGCTACGGGTGCTCACTGGCAGTGAAAAGAGGAGAGGGCAGCACATACAGCACAAGGGGGAGAAACCAGTCTGGTGCATGCAGCATGAAAGGCGGTGCACTCGAGACCTGCCCTCCACTACTGGCCACTCCAACTCAGAGACATTTTACACCATAGCAGCTGGAGCACCTGTGTGAACGGGGAGGTTCTGGAGAAGCAGAGGGATGGACATGGACAACCTCACAGGATGGGACACCAAATCACGATGGGAAAAAGAATAAATTGTAAAACAAAGACAGCACCAACAGAGCTCAAAACAGAAGAAAAAATGAAGGTAAGCAAAGGTGACCATCTCCCTGCTTCCAAACAATTGCTGTCATTTAGTTTCAGCTGACAATAGAGGTACTAAACTTTTTTTTTTTAAACAGATGGTAAAATTACCTGTCTCCGCCAATCGCTACACCCTCAAAGACTCCATCGGTGGTTCTAGAAATGATGTTGTTCAATTCATTAGACATTCCACCAGAGCGGGAAACATAGGCAATACTTCCAGGACGATACAGTTTTGATGCCAAGATATTGTCCAACATCCCACCCGTGTTTCCAATTTTAAAGCAGCCCGGCTTAATTCCACCAACCTTTAAAAAAAAAAATCAGATTCAGTTAAACATACATTTATCCAGTTAGGTAGCTATTCATTTATTGATTAATTCATTTACACTCTATTTCCTCATTCAAGTCATTCCAATAATTGTAAAGTTTAAAGAGCTAGTGTACTGCCTTAAACTAATATTAGTTTTTAGAAGCATTCAGTTATTATCTCTCATATTACCTCTACCCTTCTGCCTTCGTTAACCCCTCCTTGACCTTCCATTCTCTCTTCTGCCCCCTCCCCTCATAGAGGCTGCTTGTGATCCCATCTGAGGTCTGTTCTGGACCTCACTGGCACTGTCAACTACCCCGACTGGCACTGCGCACTATATGTCATCCTCTCGTGTTTGTCTACACGTCACTGCATTAATCCATGCTATCAATTTTTCACCTGTTCTCCACATTCTTTAATGCTGCCCATACAGCTGCATTTTATGTTTTGTAATTTTTTTCTCTCTGTACCCCCCCGGTTGCACCAAGAAACGAGTCTTGGCTCAGTGTGCATTTCCTGGTTACCAATTTTTAAATAAATAATAAGTATTTGAGGTACATTTTCTTTTCCCTTTAGTTAATTTGAATTTTTTTTACCTGATGTTAGTAGGTATGATCTGTGGAACAGTACTCTACCTGGTCGCTGACAGCTAGCTCTGTTCACCCCATTCCACAATCTGCATCATGACCTCACTAAATGTGACATCACAGCTGCTCAGGAGGAGCCACTCAGCGGCTACTGATGTCATGGTCAGAGAGGTCACACTGCTGATGATGTAATGGGAGGAACAGAACTACATATGTCTGCTGCCAGGCAGAGTGCTGTTCCACACATCCAGCATAATACTACTGCACAGAAAGCTTTTTATTGAGCAAAAGGAAAAAAAAAATACTTCAGAAACAAAAAGTTACATACAACTGGCTACGTATTAAAATTTGTAACTTTTCTGTGTGCCATTTTTGGTTCTACTAGTAATTGTTTTTTGAAAAGTGAAACTGGGACTTTGACAATTACTATAGGAAATAGCCCTCAGTTTTAAAAGATACACATATTGTGGACATCAGCACAGTTAGCACTATTCAACCCTCTGTTTAGTTTAAATCCCTCCAAAACCACCAAACTCGTTCATGGGAGACTTTGGTGTGATGTAATGCCATTCCTTATTTCGGGGAAGCGCAAGAAAGTAGCGGACCATGCATTTCGGTCAGGACAACCAAAAGTCTTCCTGGTAAAAAAAAAAATATATATATATATACACATTAAATAAAAGGCACAAGATGATTTTAAAACGGAATCAGAGTAATTACGGAGTACAGCTCTGCTAACAGGCACAAATACTGCAGGGGCACTAAAAATGGGTTAAAAAGCTGGCAGTGTCCCTTTAAGTCTTCTCAATGTCTGCCTGCTGAGAGAAAGGGTTAACCACAAAGGTTCAGACTGCAAAGACACACGGCAGCAATGGCCAGGATTCCTGACCACAGCTTTTGCAAGAGCCACAATGTTATCAAGCCCCATCCCTTCATTCAAATTTACTGCAAGAAACATTTTAGAACAGTACAAAAAGTCTGTCAACGTACTAATAATTCTGTTATCTTATTGTGTTATCCCCCCCCCACCCCCACCTGTGATGCATCTGGAAATGAGCTGTGATCAGCTCAGTAAGTCCTTGCTGGTAAAACTTTTGAAATAAATAAGTCAACATAGATGTTTACAGAATGAAAAAGCCAGAAATCCTGGTAAGAAATCGAAAACAAAACTACTTATTTCTTACGGTTGCTGGCCCAATGATGGTGACACCCTTCTCATCTGCCATCTTGATCAGTCTTCTAGTCTGGGCTTCTGGAATCCCTTCAGCAATGATAGCAATGGAGCGTATCTGTGGAGTAAGTGAGGCAGCAGGGAGTGAGTACAGAAATTGTTGCTGTTGACAAAATTTCACATCGCATACTTTTTGAACAAATTGTCACCAAACAGAAGCTGCATTTTTATCTATCTTTTAGTTTTATGTTTGGAATGTCTGGCCAGGAAAGGCACACTAAGCCGAAGCTTGTTTCTAAGTGTGTCCCAGAAACACAGGAAGCTAAGGTTCCTCAAAGGAAGAACTGGGCTCCCTTCAGGTGACATCCTTGCAGCTGGCAAAAGTTTTATTGACCCCACCCTGGCCACTGAAGCCTTGAATGAGTTCTTCGTGGACTTGGATAGCCTCAAGTCCATCCTGGTCACCCCTCCCCATCTTTCTGTTCTTTCTATGGTACAGAAACTCCTTTACTCCCCCCCCCCCAAAAAAAAATCTGGCTGGCATCATGGACTTCAAATCCCTCAGAAGGCCCACTTGCTCTGTTGGACTGAAGCTTGCTACCACACCAAGAACACGCTCTGCTGCTGGTTTGCGATCCTTTGTGACCACTGAACCAAGACTACGGAACAATCCCTCACCTAGGTGACCTCTGCACCCATGAGATTGGCCATGAAGGAGTATCTATTTGTTAACAAACCCTGTGACTGCTTTAGCTAGCTTATGTGTTAATTCTGATTCATTGTGCTCGTCAGTGAATATTGCTCTTGTTCTGTAGAACAACTTCCTCAGAGTTATTCTCTGTATCCAACTACCCCCTTCCCATGTACAGCCATTGTCTGCACTATATTTTGTCACTTGCTTATGCACTGTTTGTTATTATTGTCTGGATGTACTCTTCAATGCATATTTTGTAATTAATTCAAAGTCACTCCTGAAAAAATAACAGTTTGTCTCAGTGAGTCTACCTGGTTACCAAGATCCTTACCAAATTCAATTGATATTTCTAATTTACATTCAGGTGGTA
The DNA here is from genome assembly GCA_016271365.2 of Neoceratodus forsteri. NCBI lineage: Eukaryota > Metazoa > Chordata > Ceratodontiformes > Ceratodontidae > Neoceratodus > Neoceratodus forsteri. The sequence goes on along the minus strand of JADMNL010000032.1, from coordinate 22,385,505 downwards.
AGAACCATTTCAGAACTGTGTGGTGTAGTTTATGTCCTTGATAAGCTTCTGGTGTGTTGGTACAGTCCAGTCATCCACATTCTAGTACAGAACTCTGCAGTTGGAAGGTTTCACTTATGACATCATATAGTTCTAAAATGGTGTTCACCACTAGCATGTGTCAGAAACACCCAATGAGCTGACTAGAAGGCCAAGAATGACCGAACAATAACAGAATGTGAACCAGTGTATGGAACGCAGCTTTTATGGGGAAAATGACTAACAGGTTCAGTGCTGTTTTGCGATGAGTGCAGTTTTCTTCACTAACAAAGCCTATTCATTTCTTTACAAATCAACCATTTGTTCAATTTATAGACTGATACTGCTGCAGTGCCCCCCCCAATCTTTTGTTACCTATATATTTATTTATTTTGTTTTCCTATTATTTTGTCTTCCAGCATTTGTCTCCTGACCCTAAACCAGATGATGAGGTCACCACAGCACCACACATCCCAGATCAGGAGGTCAGCAAGTGGCTGCTTTAACCACCAATGGTGCTGCTGAGAGGACTGTTGGGCAATGCTGGCTCTACATACTGGCCACTCTGCCATTTGGCTATTTTTTATTTTTTTAAATAATCTAGCTACATTTTATTAATTTTTTTTTAATTAGCGATGTTAGGCTATTGTTTTTTTATGCCACGATAGCAGGTGCCCAGTTGGAAAAAATGGCTAATATGGTTAAATCCCTAAAACAAAAAGCGTTTATGGTTAAAAGAAAAAAAACTGGGTTTAGCCAAAATGGCTAATTAAGTTTGGTATCTAGTGCTAGCACTGGTGTCGTGGTGTGAAAATGCAGAGTGGCCCAAACTCTCCCTCTGCAGAAGCCACGTTTTTCACCACCAAGATGTGACCAGCCCTCATCTAGCTCCAGCTCGAGATTCCATATTGCCCTTTTCCGTTTTCTTCCCGTACACCCATTCCCCTCGCGGCATGAACGTGCGTGTGTGGAGGCATGTCACATTTCCGCCCTTCTGTGCCTTCTGACCTCCGGCCTCCACTAGCGGGCAGCCAAGCAGCGGGACGACAACCTTCCCCTTCCCGGGCGAGGAGAACAGTCCATCGGATGCTCAAGCCTCTCCCTCCCCTGCTGACCCCTGGCAACCTCAGGTCGCTCCCAACCCCGGGTCGCCAATGTGGCGTGAGGTGTGGTGTCCAGCGCCTCAACCCTCAGTGCCACCGGGCCAGCATCAGCTCGGGATTCCAAAGATTGCAAGTAAACTCTGGCAGCCGGAGCCAGTGTGACATGCTATCGCCACACTCCTGGGTCAGCTGGGCAAAGGTAGGTTCATCTTCCAGCCTCATATCACTGTGACAAGTCATTCAGCCCCTTTAGAGGAGAATAACTTGAAGCCGCTCAAAAGGAGCCAAAGTCAGCTTTTCCAACACATAATTTAAGTCCCAAGCCAACTGTAAGTTTCGAGTGCAGTTTACCTCTTATAAAAGTTTGGGATGCCTCTAGTTGAGCAACCGTACTGCTGTCTACAAGGGCATGAAAAGTTGAAATAGCAGCCAAATGCATCTTGGGGGAGGAATACTAGAGCCCTGTGTCTGAAAGGGACAGCAAGTTTTCCAACACCGCATTAACTGGGCAAGTAAATGGCTGGAGGAGGGTTTTCTAGCAACCACTGGAACATCAGCCACTTTAGAAGATACCCCAAACTTTACTGCGGCTATGTTTTCATGAGCTATGCAGGTAGATGCAGGGATTTCGGGTCCAGATGGACCAGAGACCCCCTGTCCTGTAACAATAGGCCCTTGCATAGCAGCAGGGGCACTGGGCGGTTCCCCCTGCTAGCTGCTGGAGCAGTGGGTACCAGATCTGTCGAAGCCAAAGAGGAGCAATTAGGATGAGAGTTGCTCTCTCCATCTGTAGTTTGAGTAACACTCTCTGTATTAGAGGAAAGGGAGGGAAGGCAAACAGAAACCTTGTTTCCATGAGAGGTACAATGCATCTCACCAGAAAACTCCAGGCCCTGAAGTGGGCAAGCAAAAATGTGGCAGTTTTGCATTGAGCGGGGATGCAAAAATGTCCAACTCTGGCTGACCTCACCTCACGAAGAGATCTTCCGCCAATAAAGTCAACCGTTCCCATTTATCCAGGCTGGACTGTGACGGACTTAGCCGGTCTGCCAAGTCGTTTTGGGCACCAGGAAGATGTGCAGCCGAGAGTCTGTTCCAGAGCCCACTGACACATTCTCACACTGCTTCCCCGCAAAGTACGTATGAATGAGACACTCCCTTGTTTATGTAATGCATCACACTGACACTGTCCATCTGTACTAGCAGAGGGCCTAGTGTCAGATGTGCTTGAACTGCCTTGAGACTGTAGAGAACAGCCTGCATCTCCAGGACATTTATGTGCAAGATTGTCTCGATCTGGGTTCAAGTACGCGGAGTTTGGTAAGGACCCAGACGCACTCCCCATCAGGATCTCAAGGTATCCGCAGTGAAAACCTGTGATGGGGCTGGACTCAGAAATGCTACACCCTTGAGCAGGTTGGTGTGGTCCATCCACCACATCAGGGCGTTTCTCAGACGAGACATAACTAGTTCGGGTTTGATGAGATCGCCTGTGGACTGTTTCCACTGAACACATACAGACCACTGTGAGATCCTCATGTGCAAGCGAGCCAACTCAACTGTTACAACAGCTGCTGCCAAAAGGCTTATAATGCATAACAAGGTCCTGGCTGGGACAGACTGACTATAGCACTCCAAGTGGGCCTGTGCTATAAGGTATTCCGCTCTGTCCAGGAGAAGGAATGCACGGCCCTGACCTGTGTTTAGTACAGCCCCTATCACACAGAATCACAGAAATTTGACAACAGAAAAAGGACCTCATCGGCCTGAGTCTGCCCTTTCCCTCTCTCCTACTCATCTCTACTCTTATGGACCCCCCCTTCCCCTCACTACACAATCCCATAAGTCTGTTCCATGCCCTCTTAAAACCCTCCATCGTTTCGGCCTCCATCACCTCTTCTGGTAGTTTATTCCAGGCCTCCACCACTCTCTCCATAAAGAAACGCCGCTTCACATTGCCTTTATATCTTCCACCTCCCAATCTTAGGTTATGCCCTCTAGTTTCAGCCGCCTCCTTCTGAACAAACTCCCCTCCTTCACTTTATTGATCCCCTTCACATATGTCCCACCTCTCCCTTCTAGTCTCCAAAGGGTACATATCTAATTCCCTACACCTCTGTTCGTATGGTTTCCCCTACATACCATGCACCATCTTGGTTGCTCTTCTCTGAGCTCTTTCCATCCCATCAATGTCCTTGCGTAGGTGTTGTCTCCAGAACTGGACCCCATACTCCAGGTGTGGTCTCACCATGGCCTTGTAAAGAGGCATCAGCACTTCCCTCCTTCTGCTGGTTATGCCCCTCCCAATGCATGCCAACATTCCACTTGCCTTCCCCACCATCCTGCTACACTGGCCACCCACCTTAAGGTTTCTTGATATTATAATAATACTTGGCGACTTCAACATAAACTGGCTCTCGTCTGAGGCCTGCTTCTACAAGGATGCCATCACGGCGCAGAACCTCACTCAGTTGGTCCCAGTCCCCACCAGATGCAACTACAGGACCGGGTCACACAATCTACTTGACTGGATACTGACCACTCGACCTGAACGCATTACTGAGGTCACAGTGCTCCCCGACTCCATCGGTGACCACTCATCCGTTATCTGTACCTGGACTAACAAATTCTTTAAGCCCCCTCCCAAAATAATCTTCACCAGGGTGTCAAAACAGGGGCACCTTGAGTTACTAAAAAACACATCTACGCCGTCTGGACTGGACACTGAGTGACTCAGCCAATGAGGTTAACCAAGCCTTGGACTTGTTCAACCACTTTACTGCAGCCTGCAATATCTATGCACCAGTGAAAAAGATGAAGGTTAAAGGAAGGGCCAACCCATGGATAACCCTTGAGCTAATTACTCGTCTCAAACATAGGGACCATCTCTGCCACTGTGCCCGAGCCGCATCTACACAAGGGAATATTCAAAAGTACAAAGCCGCAAGAAATGACTGCACGCACGCAATACAAAATGCAAAAAGCAATTACTTTAGGGAGGCGCTCTCCAACTCCTGGGGTGATGGAAAAAAAATTCTGGAGTAACATGAAAGACCTCACAGGGAAGGATCCTAAGACACCACCCACCAAGCTCAACATCAATGGAGCACCAACACTAGACCTTGGTACAATCACCAACACCTTCAATAATGCGTTCTCTAACCTGGGCAGTGTCCTCCCTCCTGATTTCTTTAATGACCCTTCCACCAGTAGCCAACCTGGCAATGCTTCCCATCTACACACAGCTCCGCAGTTCTACTTCAAAGAGATCCCAGTACACTTAGCCAGAACCTATATTCGGAAGGCCACTCGCAATACAGGATACAGTGTTGACTGCCTCGACCTGAAGCTGGTTGCGCTAGCCCTTGATGAAATCTTTGTATCACTGACAAAGATCTTCAGCTTATCACTAAGGATGGCCCAGTTCCCATCACTCTGGAAACAGGCTGCTATCACACCTGTACACAAGAGCAAAGATAGGTCACTGCACACCAACTACAGGCCTATCTCCATCCTCCCTCCATTATTAAAAGCCCTGGAGTGAATTGCATCGGACCAGCTAGTAGAGTACCTGGAAAAATATGACATCTAATGCCCCAAACAGCATGGCTTTAGAAAAGGGCATAGCACCACCACTGCACTGCTGGAATTCACGGGCTCATTCACGCCACTCTGGACCAAGGAAACTGTATGGGGGAAGTGTTCATTGACCTTACAAAAGCCTTTAACACCATCAGTCACCCACTCCTATTCAAGCAACTATCAAATATCGGGCTCTCCAAAGACGCACTGCTCTGGTTTGCAAGTTACCTTGGGGGTAGGGTCCAGTGTGTTAAGATCGCCGGTGTCAAATAAGAAAAAACGGTTCTCTCGGGAGTTCCACAGGGGTCCATTCTGGGACCACTACTCTTTAACCTCTTCCTGAACTGCCTCCCCAGTGTCTACCACCAGAAGTACCGCCATACGCGGATGATGCAGTCTTGTTCACCAGTCACCACGATACTGAGCTCCTTGAGAGTCAATTGATATGCGACTTCATGCGCATTGAAAAATAGTTCGGCTCACACAAACTGGTCCTGAACTATAGCAAAACAAAGGTGATGTCATTCTACAATGTTAGGAGAAAGCATAAATCTCTGTCCCTCGTCATCAAATTTGCCACTCCTCCTGTGTCCATTCCCTATCTACAGTCCTTTCTAACTTCTACACAGTAAACTGCTCCTGCGCCTGACATCTCCATGAGCATCCCAAGTGTGCCACCCCACCACCCTCCCCTGCCTGACCAGCGGCAACTACGTTACGACAGCTGGCTTATTGACCCAACTACTGCACTTACTGTCTCATTCTTATTGTGGAACTGATCTATTGGTAGCTAGCTCCTGCATTTTAATTACCTCTGTGCTATGTATCTCTGCACTAAGTCCTAACTTTATCCATTTTGTTATCCTTTATTATGTCAGTGCTTGTTCAAATGTTAACCCCATGCTTCTGTATACTGTCAATTGTACCTATTGATAACCTGCGTGTTATCCTCTCCACTGTACCCCCCCAGGTCGCACCAGGCGACGAGCATCTTGTTACTCAGTGTGCCTTTCCTGGTAAATCAAGTTCAATAAATAAATAAATCAAGAAGCACTCTGGGACTATACTTGAACATGTTCCTGAATTTAAATACCTTGGCTTCACTCTGGATAGCTCACTCTTCTACAACTGGCACATCGACTATGGCGCAAAACCATAAATATACGGATAGGCCTACTCTACAGGCACAAACACTGCATGCCTGCTGATACACTTAGACTGGCAATCTACAGCTCTGTCACCTCTATCACTGATTACGGGCTAGCAATCTATGGCTCTGCCTCTGCCACTGCCCTCCACAAGATATCAGTGGCACTCAACAAAGCATGCAGGCTTCTAACAGGCGCTGCCTGTTTTATATACACTTTTGACCTGTATGCAATGGCCAGGTGGCTTCCACTCCTCAGCAGGATACAGTATCACACCTGCCTATTAACCAAAAAGGTTCTCCTCAGGATTATGCCCCCAGATGTTGAAAAGCTCCTTACTGTCCACTGCAGCACCCAGCATACTAGAGGTGTGCAACAACAAACCTTTCAGGTCCCCAGATGCCGGACCACTATGGGTCAGAGGGCTTTCGCCCATAGAGCTTCACAGTGGTACAATACTCTCAACAAAGAAACACTTACAACTACTACCCTTGGCCCCTTTAAAAGGCAACTCTGACTACACCTCACTTCAAACTAGCCAATGCGACTGCTTCGCCTAAGGTGTCCATCTCTCCACTGCACAACAGCAGAAACTTGTCAGTAACCCCCTTTTTCCAACTACCTCCTTCCCCTGCTCCCCCTTCTCACCCTCCCTCCCCCACTGCCCTACCTCACACCCCCTTCTCTAAGGCACTTCTTGGACTACTGCCCCCTATTCCCTCCTCCTATGCACTTCTACACCCACCCTTCCTCTTCACAACGGGCCACTCAGCCTGCCTACCCTTTCCCGACCCACCTACCCGACCCTCTCTAAATTTCAGCTCACGTATAATGTTCTATCCTGAAAGTTGTCTTAATCTAGCTGACTCTGGCTCACTTGTAAGACTGTGGATTTTTAAGGCTCAGCCTTCCTACTGTTTCATGACTGTGTAACTTTGTCTACCTTTGTATGTATGTTTACCCACCATCACTTGACATGGATCCTTTGAAAACGAGCAGTTCTTGCTCAAAGGTACTTGTAATCCTAGATTTCAATAAAATAAAATAATCCCCAGATCCCTCCCCTCTTAAAGTGTAAGCTGCTCTCGGGTTTTTGTGCCCCAAATGTATCACTGTGCACTTTTTGGCACTGAATTTTAGTTTCCAAGTTTCCGACTATCCCTCCAGAGTGCTCAAGTTGTGCTTCATGGCCTGTCTCCGTGTCCACCCTATTGCAGATTTTCTTATCATCGGCGAACAGGCACACTCTTCCCTCCAGACCCTCTGCCATATCACTGATGTATATACTAAAAAGGAAGGGTCCCAGCACCGACCCCTGGGGCACCCCACTTGTTACCTCCCTCACTGTGGAATGCACCCCATTTACCACCACTCTGATGTCTGCCCGCCAACCAGTTTTCCACCCACCTCATTATTTTCTGCCCCACCCCATAACTCTCCAGCTTATTTACTAGCCATTTGTGACGGACGGTGTCGAAGGCCTTACTGACGTCCAGATAGGCTATGTCCACCCCCCAGTCAACCACCCAAGTCACCCAACTGAAGAATTCTATCAGGTTCATCTGGCAGGAGCTCCCATTTGTGAATCCATGCTGCCTTTCGTCCTGCAGTCTGCTGTCCACCACTCTTTCTTTTATTAGTGCCTCCACCACTGTACGCACCACTGAAGTGAGGCTGACCGGGCGATAATTTTCCGCTGCTGCCTCCTTACTGCCCCCTTGTGCAGTGGCACCAGTCACCCTCCTCCAGTCCCTTGGCACACACCCTGTATCCAGGGACAAGTTAAACAATCTCGTCTGTGGGGCTGCCAGCTCCTCCCTCAGTTCCCAGAGTGCCCTTAGGTGCACGCCGTCCGGCCCCACTGCCTGGTCCACCTTTAACCAGCCCTGTTCCTCCTTTACCCTGTCTATGCTGAATATCTTAGGATCCACCTTTTTGCCTTCCCTGCCCCTCTCCCCCAGATCTGGTTCCCTAACCTCCCTCTCCTTCGTGAAGACCAAGCAGAAGCAGTTGTTCAACTCTTCTGTTTTCTCAAAGTCCCCCTCCAGTTGTACTCCTCCCCCCCCCCGCAACCTTACTATCCCGTCTTGCCTTTCTTCTTTCCCCCACATACCTAAAAAAAAGTTTTATCCCCCTTTTAGCACACTTAGCTATTTTCTCCTCAGTATCCGCTTTAGCCCTCCTTATCTTCTGCCCTGCCGCCCTCCTCTTCTCTCTATAAGCCTCCCTGTCCTCCCCCTTTGTGTCTCCTTATATTCAATAGAACCCCGGTCCACAGACCCTCCATTGCTGGTGGTTCTACTCTCTGAGCCATGGCAGCTGCAATGTAGTCTTTGACAGGGGGTCAGTCCTGACTTTTGTTATTTTCCTAAGAAGAAAATAGTGATGACGGCTAGTAGTTAACGTTTCCGTATGCAGGACCAACGAGTATGATCGACAGTGGGAAAATGTTTACGTAGTCACTGATTCATGACGTTGTTGTGGGCAGTACCTGGCTTGCTAAGGTTTCCGTATGGTCCTAGAGCTGCCAAGGGTATAGTTCCAAAGGTGTGGCCTGATGAAAGAGATATCCTCGAAGGAGATGTAGAGTACCGCTGACCCCGGAAGTGTACAACTGGTCCACTCTTCCTCAAAAATTGATAATGGGGGGCAGTCCCTGCAAGCCTCTCTTCTAAGTGAGTTAGTCTACAGAGATACTCTATGTTTTATTTAGAGGCCGCAGCCTCCCCAACCCATTTGCTGTTTTTTGTTAACTTATTAATTCCCATGGTATGGGGTGAGGGAGCAGCCTCTAACACATCATAACATGAGCTCGGACTCTGGAAGGATCTTGTGGCCAAGTATGGGGGGGGGGGGAGCATATCCAGAACAATGATATGATCACAGAACGGTGCTAGGACAACAGCACTGGGGACCCACTGTGCTCCGCTTATGCCCAAAACAAATCTCAGTAAGTAAATTGTACAAGTACTGCATACAGTGACACACAATACAGCAGCAAGATTTGTGGTTTATTATCCACTTAGAACTAAAGTAAAATGTTGTTCCAATGTGAGCCTCTTTCAGAAATGTTACCTGAGGAAACTGCATGGTCTCGATGGTGCTGTCATATGCAGATCTCAAGGAAGCAAAGTTAATCAGGACGTCCACCTCGGGATGCTTCTTCATGGCATCAGCCATATTTTTGAAGACTGGGATGAGGATCTCCTTATGTCCCCAGTAGAACTTCTGTTTGTGATCTCCACTGCAAGCAGGGATAGTCAACACTATCAGAAGTGGACTTTAAATCAAACACATAGACACACCCACACACACACACACACAGACATACCCAGACAACACAGACACACCCACAGACAACAGACACACCCCTAGAGGGATTCCCCCACCTCAGTTATACTTACTTATTTAATGGAGATATCGGAATTATAACCTTTGAGTCAGAGACTCCTTTACAAAGGCTCCACGTTTTAATACACATATAGAATAGTGAATGGTCGCCCATCCACAAGGCTGTGTTTCCCTTGAGGGAGTTGATAACATCATCAAGACCGAAGCTCGAGAGGTCTCTCTGATGTCATCAACTCCCGAGAGGAAAACACAGCCTTGTTGTGGATGGGCGACCATCCACTGTTTTATATAGTAAATGGCTTAGGGCTTATTGTTGATGAACATTTTTTTGTTTCCGTTGCTGGCTTGTTTTACCGTCATGTTTCTCACTCGAGCATCTCCCCGCGCCCACTCCCTTCAAATTTTTCGCTCTTGCCTTACTAAGCTCTGCTTCTCCCTGCTCCGCTGGCTTGTTTCACTTGTCGCCTGCTCCCTCCGGTGTCTCCATTAGTGCTTTTTAAAATAAAAATCACTTTTGTGACACGGAGCGATGGTAGCTCCTCGTGTCAAAACGGGCAGAGTCCTCTACTTGCCGCTCGCTAAACTGCCACCGCCATGTTTCCAGTACTTTTTTATGTCAAGCTTGTTGGTATGAGCCAATCAGAAGGCAGTTCAAAGCTAAAAGCTGTTGTACTATCGTTCTGACGTCACGTCGATAGTATAACTTTTTTGACCTTTGAACTGCCCTACAACAAGATTTAGAAAGCCACCGATTTTCATCAACGATAAGCCCTAACCATATACTATAATTTTTTTTTTTTATTTGTTCTTTATTTTCATTTTAAAGTAGTACATTACAGATGACTGTACCAGATCTTTTTTTTTTTTTTTGCAAATTTCATACATTCTTCTCCAGAGGCATACATGTAGATTATAGAATATACAAACTTGGTTAGACTGCTATACATTAAACAGATATACAGAGAAGGGTTACACTAGATCAACTTATACAAAGTATGGGGCATTACAGAACAGTTATACAACATTTGAGGCATAAAAGGACAAAAGTGACGAGTAACCTGGAACAAACAAGGTACAAGACTGAGAATAAGGCAGGATGAAAATCTTTTGTCAGGGATGGAAGAGGACAGGGGGTATACTCCATTTCTCCTATGAACTTAACCCAAAAGTTATTTCCTGTTTCTGTTACGAACGTAAAGAGCTACTGACACCTCAAAGAAAACCTTAAAAAACATAATTAGGTACAATTCGGCTTGCATTCCATTTATATTTTATATATTTCTCCTCCCATAATTTATTACTAAAGAAAAGTGTGTATGAATATATGACTGTTGACCCTTAGAGTTCATTTTGAGTTCATCTACAGACCAGTCAGCCTCACCTTGGTAGTGGAGAAGATCATGGAAGCACTACTGAAGGAAAGACTGGTGGAACATCTGGTTGTCAATGGACTACAGGACCTAAGGCAGCATGGTTTCACCAGGGGGCGGTCACGTCAGACCAACCTCATTGAATTTTTTGACTGGGTGACTAGGGAGGTGGATCAGGGGAGCGCAGTAGACATGGCCTATCTGGACTTCAGCAAGGCCTTTGACACTGTGCCACATAGAAGACACACAGAAGATTACACAGACTGGGGAATATTGGTGTGGGCAGGACAGTAGTGTGGTGGGTAGGTAACTGGCTGGGCGGCAGGACACAGAGGGTGGTGGTAAATGGCTGTCACTCCAGAGAGGGAAGCGTGACCAGTGGGGTACCACAGGGATCAGTGCTGGGACCAGTCCTATTCAACATCTTCATCCGTGACATTGCGAAGGACCTAGAAGGCAGAATTTCACTGTTCGCTGATGACACAAAGCTCTGTAACAGAACAGACACACCAGAGGGTGTAAACAGAATGAAAAGGGACCTGCAGAAACTTGAAGAATGGTCAGGGGTTTGGCAGTTGAAATTCAATGCAAAGAAGTGCAAGATAATGCATATGGGGCACAAAAACCCTGGCACAATGTATCAGCTGGGTGGTGAGGATATAGCATGTACCAAGCAGGAAAGGGATCTTGGGGTTATCATCTCTGATGACCTCAAGGTAGGGAAACAGTGTGACAAGGCAGCAGGTAAAGCAAATAGGATGCTGGGATGCACAGGCAGGGGCATCACCAGCAGGAAAAGGGAGGTCATAATTCCACTATACAAGACACTAGTGAGGCCCCACCTAGAGTACAGTGTACAGTTCTGGAGACCTTACCTACGTAAGGACATAGACAGGGTAGAGAAGGTTCAGAGGAGGGCAACAAAGATGGTACATGGATTGCATCACAAGTCCTATAAGGACAGGTTGAAGGAGCTGAATATGTACTCCCTGGAGGAGAGGAGGGAAAGAAGGGATATGATAGAACTAGAGGGCATGGGATGAAGTTGGAGGGAGGACGATTCAGAGGAAACGTGAGGAAGAATTTCTTCACAGAACGAGTGGTGGACAAGTGGAACATCCTGCCAGAGGAAGTGGTGGGGGCTGAAACAATCACGGGATTTAAGAATGCATGGGATAGACATAAAGGAATTCGGGAGGTCAGGGGTAAGGGGCAACAGACTTCTAGGAAAACATAAACTGAACTTACAAGCTCAAATGGGCAGACCTTATCTGCCGACACTGTCTATGTATCTATGTATAGCTTACTCCCTACTCAAGTCATAATCCTCTGTTGTGACATCACAATCTGTTGCCATGAGAGTAACTGTGAGGTCACAAGCAGTGCACTATGACTTCAGGTAGGGAGAAAGCAGCAGGAATAGATGAACTCTTCAGAAGCAAAGATCCTGTTTTCATGCAAATGACCTCACTACTAAATAATGGGGAGGAGGAATACAGAACTAATGGGAAAAACAAGCTGGACAGTGCCGAAATATTATGTTTTGTTAAAGTTTTCCTGAACACAGCTCTTTAACCCTTTAAAACTATACTGAAACAAGCAAGTACAAAGCCTCCTAAAGAAAAACAAATGTAGTATTTGTTTTAGTTCTGCATGACAGACCCAGATATAAAACGGTTTAGACTTTTAAATCACAAAGCCTGCATCAGGCCACAATGATGGCTGCTTCTTGATAAAGTAGCCGATTAATACACCCTCTATATCATCTTGAAGGGACTGTGTCAGTACTCCCAGCCCCCAACACAATACTGGGCACTATATTGCTGTGGGTGCACAAAAACAGGCACCCCATACATCTGCATGCTTCCTACATGTAAACAGTGCTAGAAATGAGTTGCAGTGCTATAACCAGAGACGTAAGAGGTGGCAAAATGGAAGACTTGACATTCGTGAAGACTTGATGAAATGCCATCACGTTTGACACTCTGCCCAAAATCTACACAAAGTGCACTTCACTGAACGTAGAATTTACATGCAGGGCATACACTTCTGGTGCCGTGAACCCTGCAGGAGAATATACCTAGCTCTGCCGCGGGCTGCTATCAGTCCAGAATTCCAATTCTTTCTAATTATTTTGGCAGTCCAAGGGTTAAAAACTTAGAAAAACACATCACTGTATTTGAGTGTGTTTTTGGTCTCATTCTTTCAGACCGCAGCCAGCCCAGGTGATGAGAGGAAACTGCACCAGTCGCTACTACTGGCACATCATGTATCCAATTTTTTCTAAGTCACTGCACCCCCAGTGGGGAAGGAAGCAGGTACTGGGGTGCTAAGTGCACTGGAGGGGGAAAGGAGGTATTTTACTGAGATGGGGGTTTGTTGGGTGCCAACTGGGTTGGGGAAAGGTCAGGGGGTTAGGAAAAAGGTAAGGGTGTGCCTATGTGTCTTACGTAGGCCATGGGGAGGAGAGTGTCAGATGGGGGTACTATGTGGATTAATGGGAAGGGCAAGCTGTTCCTGTGTACTACTTGAACCATGGGGAGGAGGGTGTGAGACAGCGTACTAAGTGAACTGAGGGTAAGAGTAGGGTACTTGTGTGTACTAAACAGGCCTTGGGGGAGGCATGTTACAAGACTGGAGGGTGAATTAATTTTTTTTTTTTTTTGCAGCTGCTATGTTTTGCATGGCCAGTTCACCAGCCAAACAAAATATATTTGGTCCTTAACCAAGAGCAGCATCCACAGTTCTTGTTTACTTTTGCATAGCTTTCAGACTTTGCCCACCCTAGCTATCAAGCAACAAATTACTAATAGCTTTTTTTTTACAAATTTTTTTGTTGTTGTTGTTATGCCATGCGTTACACTGAGAGGATGACACCCCTGCATGTGATTCCCCATGATGGTGCAGTGCACTCTGGTCCTGTTCTGTAACATCTTGCCTCTCTAGCTAGATGCAGACTTTCAGCCGGGATGAGGAAGGCGCCCTGCCCTGAAAACTTTGCCCCAGTAGGGTGCTAAATAAAGCTAGATTAAAAACAATTCGAAACTGGCCCGCTTGGGGAAGCAGTGGATTAACACTGTTCCTTTAAATAGCAATGACCAACAGTATTCTCAGTCTGAGAATTTATCGCATTTAATAGATTGTGCCTTGGGAGATATTACCCTTTCGGATCACGCCCCAGTTATAACGAAGTGGGAGATAGGCCAAGAAGCCCATTCCACTAGATGGCGTTTAAATCCATTCTGTCTCCACAATGAATCCTTTACAGAATTTCTCAAAGATAAGATTCAGGAAATCCTCCATGATAACTCTAACCCCGAAACCCATTATTTGGGATACCTTGAAAGTGGTTCTCAGAGGCTACATAATCAAATATACGGCATGCACACCAAAAACCGAAAAGCCCGTCAACGTTGCTTAGAAGATACTTTACATTTTCTCCAAATGGCGCACCAGCAGGGGGACACCTCAATATTACCGCAACTAAAACAGGTTAGAGCAGATCTTGATGCTCACTGTCTGCAGCAGACAGGGATAGCCCTTATGTTTCTAAGAAGTGGGGCCTAGGGCCTCCAGGCTATTAGCTTACCAACTCAGAAAGCAATGTCACGTGACCACTATCCCCATAATCCGACACCCGACAAGTGGAACAAGATATACTAAACTACACAACATCACTGATGCTTTTAAAGCATATTACTAGAAACTACACCCCTGAACACACTGTAACGCAGGAAGAGATACAGAGGTTCATAACAAAAATTACCCTACCCACCCTGACGGAGGACCAGAAGCAGTGTTTACTCAATCCAGTTCAGACTGAGGAGTTCGAGGCTGCTATCTGTCATTCAAAAACCATGAAGACCCCAGGGCCTGATGGCTATGACACGTAATTTTATAAATCCTCCACAGAACACCTAATAACCCCCCTACTGCAGGCCATAAATGAGGTGCAGTCTGGAGAGCCCCGCTGACACAAGCAGTCATATCCATAATCCTGAAAGCAAATAAGAACCCACAATTCTGCACATCATATCGCCCCATGTCAGTACTCAATACGGATTATAAATATTACATGCCAATTCTTTCACACAGATTAGAGACTATTCTCCCCTTCCTAATAGGCCTGGACCAAACCGGGTTTGTGCAGTCCAGAACAACCACAGATACTAGGAGAGCAATACATCTTGTACATGAAATGCAAACTCGTCATTCCCCCTACATACTGCTAAGCTTAGATGCGGAAAAGGCGTTTGAAAGGGTGTCCTGACAATTTTTATATTGTACCCTTAGAAAGGATGGTTTCCCTGACCCTTTGACAGAAATCATCCAAAACCTCTACTCCTCCCCTACAGTCTGTGCTAAGATCTCCGGGCACCACTCCAGGGATTTTACTCCAAACAGAGGCACCAGGCAAGGTTGCCCATTGCCCCCTTTTATTTTCCCTCTAGATAGAATCCTTGGCACAGGCCATCCCCGTGAGGCCCCCAGGGTGTTTGCAATTCTGATGTTGGGGGGGGACACCGCACAAAGTTATATGCAGATGATATGCTATTATATCCAACTAACTCCAACATCTCCCACCCAGCCATATTTAATATTATAGAGACCTTCAGTATAATTTCAGGATATAAAGTTAATACTACCAAGACAGAAGTTCTGACATTTAATTACCCCCACCCCCGGAAATAAAGAAAAGCTATCCATTTAAATGGGACTTAGAAAACAATTAAAATACATGGGGATTTACTTATCACCCTCAGTCAATCAGGCTCAACAGAATAACTACCCCCCTTTTTATCCCAAACAACTAATGACCTAGCAAGATGGAATATTCTCCCACTCAGTCTTATCAGGTGGGTAGAAGTTATCTGGATGGTGATCCTGCCCAGGGCACTCTATTTATTCCAAAATGTCCCTCTTACCTTACCACTACATTTCTTCAAGCAACTAAATAAGGTAATATCCCGGTTTGTCTGGGTGGGCCAACGTCCTCGGATACAGCTCTCCATGCTATTTCTCTCTAGGGAAAAGGGGGGCCTAGCACTCCCTAATCTCAAGCTCTACTACTGGACATCTCTACTCTGTTTTGTCGCACCAAGACAACTGGGCCTCCCTTTAACACTCTGGCAGGAGATAGAGAAAACCCTCCTCCCGACCTCAGAATTCTTAAAGGCGCTCTATCATCCAGATCAACAACAGGGCCTGAACAGGACACATAACCCCTGGATACACGGCCAACTTAAATCCTGGTACGCGGTTAGAAAAGCATTACACTTAGTCCCATTTTTGGACCTCCTAGGTCCAATAGCCCATTTGGAATGCTTCTATCCAGCTCGGATGGACCTAGCCTTTCTCCAATGGCAACACTACTCTCTCCTATACATTACACAATTACTGTCAGGGCCTACATTCAGGTCCTTTGAGGAAGTCCAGTGAGATTATGGACTCAAATAGAACGACTTCTACAGGTTCCTTCAACTTTGCCATTATTTTGGGACTCTCCCAGTTGGGGCTCATCATCCTGAAACATATAAACAGGTTACTCACCTGTAACAGTAGTTTTAGGAGTGGTATATGTTGTTCATCCACGCTTATTGGCATGTCCCTTTCCCCTTTAAATCTTGCCGGAAGTCTTCAAGCTAGCTCCTCTCACCCACCCGGGTGGTACATACGTCGGCTCCACCCTGTGACGCCAGATATTAGCCTGCTGGAAGCCAGGTTGTGTGCGTCCGTGTGGATGAACAACATATACCACTCCTAGAACTACTGTTACAGGGGAGTAACCTGTTTTTCTAGGATCGTGGATATGTTGTTCATCCACGCTTATTGGCAGACTCCTAGCAGTTCTCTGGGAGGAGGGAGGCAAGATGCACATCCCCTACTTAGGGAACACAGATTGGAGAACTGAAGCCCCAAAACCAGCATCCCGGCGTGACTCAAGGTCGATGCGGCAGTGGGTGATGAAGGCGTTTGCTGACTTCTAGGTAGCATCCCAACAGATTTCCTGGATAGGGATGTCCCTGGAAGCAGCCACCGATGCAGCAGTATGGCGGGTAGAATCAGCTCTTATCCCTCTGGGAGACTCCTTGCCCGCCAACTCATAGCATAGACCTCTGCATGATGTAATTCATCTTGCAATAGTCCGCTTCGCTGCAGGTCTGCCAGAAGCAGCTTCAGCGTAGGTGACAAACAGCTGGCGAACCTCTCCCCGGATTTCCGACGTTCTCTCCCTCTCCTTATAACAGGAGAGAACACGTCTCAGGTCCAAAGTATGCAGCCTGTACTCGGCGTCTGAGGTGTAACTGGGGTAGCATACTGGCAGAGTCAACACCTTGTTAAGGTGAAACTCTGACACCACCTTCGGAAGGAATTTCAGGTGGGGGTGCAGGACATCTTTGTCCCTGTGGAAAACCAGATAAGGGGAGTCCACCGAAAGCACCTGGAACTCCCCTGTCCTTCTGGCTGATGTGATAGCCACCAGGAAGGCAGTCTTCCACGACAACTGTGACAACTCACACTTGTGCAAGGGTTCGAATGGCTTGCCCATGAGCTTTGCCAGCACCAGCAGTAAATCCCACGAAGGTGGAGGTTCATGCACTGGAGGGGATACGTGATCCAGGCCTCTGAAAAAGCGCCCGACCACTGTCTTCTGCGCCAACGTCGGCTGACCGGCCCGCGCCCGGTAAGCACAGATGGCTCCCTAAGGGTCGATGACCGTAGACCCCCTTTGGAGAGAGAACAAAGATAGTCGAGAATGTTAGCCACAGAACAAGATAAGGGATCCAGACCCTTACCCTGACACCAAATGGAAAATCTTTTCCATTTGAAGGCATAACCTTTCCTGGTCGATTCCTTTCTGGGTGCCTCCACCACGGTGTGGACATCTTTGGAGAGACCCAAAGCCTGGAACTCTAGATGCTCAGGTACCAGGCTGTGAGATGCAGGGATTGAAGGTCCAGATGGCTTTCGGCCCCCCATATGGGCTCCCCAGCCCATGAGAGAGGCATCGGTCGTGAGGACGACCGTTGGCTCGGGGCGGACAAACGGGATCTCTTCCTGCAACTGGTCTGGGGCGGTCCACCATTGGAGAGCGCCCCACATCTTCTGGGTTACAGTGATCAGCTGGCCGAAGTGACCGTGGTGCTGAGTCCACTAGGCGGCCAGCTCCCACTGGAAGGGGCGCATGTGCAACCAGGCCCAACGGACCACCAAAGTGCATGCCGCCATGTAACCCAGAAGGCGCAGAAAGTCCTGGACAGGGCACAACTGCCCAACCGGAAATGATAGGGCAAAGGAAGAAAGAACCTCCGCCCTGTCCGCTGGGAGCTGAGCTCTGGCTTGACAAGAGTCGAGCTCTGCCCCGATGAAGCCCATCACCTGAGAAGGCACGAGTTCCGACTTGGCCTCATTGATCAGGAGGATGAGATGGGAGCAGATTTGGAGGGTCAGATCCCTGGACTTCTCCACCTCATGTTGGGTGGAATCTGCAAGAAGCCAATCGTTGAGGTAGGGGTTAATTCTGACCCCCCGATGCCGGAGGTGGGCCGCCACCACTACAATGCATTTGATGAAGACCCGTGGGGCTGATGACAGGCCGAACGGCATGGCTCGGAACTCATACACGGTCCCCTCGACCCTGAAGCACAGGAACCGCTGATGGGATGGACGGATTGGGACGTGACAGAACACGTCTTGCAGATCCAGTGAACAGAACCACATGTTTTGCTCCAAGGATGTTATGATTTGGGACAGAGTGACCATCCGAAAGGTGCGTGACCGGAGATATTGATTCAGGTCGTAGAGATCTAGAATGGGGCGCCAACCCCCCCCGTCCGCTTGGGCACCAGGAAGTACCTGGAGACAAAGCCTGGGTCTGCTGAAGTATAGCGGACCAGGCGGAACGAAAGTGGTGGAGCCGGCCCCCCACGGGAAGACACAGATCTGGCGTGACAGGATGGCAACCCCCACCCCGTCACTGAGCAGGCTTGGAGAAGGAGGAGGCTCCAGAACTTGAGCCTCCGCCTCCTTTATGGCCCTGTTGGGGTCCAGGCTTGGGCCGAGGGCGCTAAGCTTGAGCCTGATACTGATGCTGCTGTCCTCCCTGGAAGGAGGACTGCTGAACCACAGAGGAAGAGTGCCAAAAGGGCTTCTTTTTCTTCTGCTGGTTCTTGCCCAAAGAACTTTTAGTAGAAATGGTGTCCAAGGTGGCACTGGACTGCTCTATGCACTGTAGCTGACCGGCCACTCCTGGGCCAAACAAATCAGTCCCAAGGAAGGGCACATCAGCTAACTTGTGCCGAGTATCCACCGGCAAGGAGGAGAGCCTCAGCCAAGCCCTGCGGCACGAGGCATCAGCGGCAGCCACCGAGCGGGCACAAGAATCCCCAATGTCCAGGGCCATCTGGAACTGCTGTTTGGCAATAGCACAGCCCCAGACCTGCTTAACGGTGGTCTGCATGTCCGTGGGGGGGATGTGGGAGGACTTCATCTAATGACCCAAGAAGGGCATGAGAGAAGTGTACCATGATGACGGCCAAACTTGCGTGACAAAGGCCCCAGGAGCAAACCACATAGACTTTCCGCATCGAATGGTCCAAAAGCTTGGACTCTTTATCAGGTGGTCGGTCAGTGTCGTCAGAACTGCCAGTACGCCTGAACACAGAGGCGGTCACCAGGCTCTCAGCTGAAGGGTGCTCTGTGAACCCTGCTAGGGACCCCATGGGCACCACATACTTGAGGGCCATGCGGGCAGATGGTGCTGGACAAGAGGCAGGACGCTGTTAGAGTTCAAGAGTCAGACCAACAATGGCCTCGGCCACAGGAAAGGCCTCCGTCGGAGTATCCCCCCCTCTTGAGGATGTCCGTGAGGGGGCACTCTGCCTTTTTTTGGATGGGTTCCAAGGGCATCCCTGTGGAATCAGAGATGAAGCGAAGGATCCTTGGAAGGAGGAAGGACCTTCCTCCGACCCTGTGCTGAAGGACGACACATCATCCCTGGGATGAGAGTGAAGCCCGGTGACATCTGAGTCCAAAGAGTCGGGGTACAGCGGCCTGCCGCCCAAATCACCCTCGACTCGCCGAGGACGGTCCAGGGTGACCGTGACCAACAGATGTCTGGGTAGTCCGGTGTCTCGTCGGTCCTCTTTGGAAGGAGCCCTTCCCACAGGCTGCTTAGGCGGCGGCTCCACCATTATCGGTGAAGAGACTGGTATAGGTTGAACAGGCAATTGCACCGGCCCCGCAGGCGGGGGAGTCGAAGGCCTCAACTCAACTTCAACAGAGGGGGTCGGCTTCGGCCTAGGAGGGAAAAGCAAAGTAATGGCCAGGGTAGGGGCCAGAGCCGGCCTATGCCCCGACAATATTAGCTGTTGCCACATAAGGTCTCGTGGCGCCGGAGTTTCCGCCGCAGCCTCTCCTCATCCAGGAGGACGAGACGACTGCCAGGCGCGCTTCTTGAAGCTTCTCGGCCGCTTGGACGAGGGGATTCTAGACCTGACCAAGATCGCATGCCGCTCAGTCGCCGAGACACTGGCAGGACCGGTGAAACCCGTGGGTTCGGAACTGGGACCTTGATGGGGACACCGGAGGGCTGGGTCTCCTCATCAGGGAACACAAGGACCGGTGTCCTCTCTAAAAAGTAGTCGACCGGGGCCGGCAACAGTGGGTCAATTGGATCGAGAACACTCTCGACCTAATCGGCCACATCCTTGAGTCGATCTGGCCAGATGCAAGACCCATGAAGCCTGGTGAAACCGAGGAAGCGATTCCCGACCGAGGTAGAGGACCGCGATGCTCCTGAGACCTCTCCCTCGTCCCAAGAGCGCCTTCACCGAGATCGAAGATGTGCTTGGTTCCTTATCCCGTTTTTGGGATCGGAAGGAGTGTGAGCCTGCGGGTGCCTCTCCCCGGGTGGGAAGAGACTGGCACAACTCCTTGAAGGAACCCAAGAATGTTGTGGAGCCCAGGTTGAGTGGAACGAAGAAGCTTCGAGTGTCCGAAGTGCGGGCGGCTTCTTCTTCGAACACCTTCATGCGTTCCAGCTGTACGGTGGAACCCGCAGCCACAGAAACCGCCCACCTAGCCTCCTTGGACTTCACCGGAGGATTCCTTTTCTCCGGTCTCCCCAGTTTGAGACGTGCCAGGCAGTTATCCAAGATGTTGGGATGGAAGACCAGACAGAAACTGCAGGACGAGGTGTCATGGCCAACACCAAGGCAGCAGACACATGTGAGGTGGGGATCGGTGTGCAACCTTTTTTTGCTGCAAGGACACTGGCGAAATCCAGGGGAAGATTTCTCCTCCATGATCGATTAAGCAAAGAGACGATCGCTAACTCGAACGATTCTTTATTTCGGTAAAACCAAAGTTTTGAAAGCCAGGGCCTACGAAATGCATGAGCATGAGGGAGGCAACCTGTATCTTCCAGAGGAAAGGAAGATCTGGCATCACAGGGTGGAGCCGAGGTATGTACCACCCGAGTGGGTGGGAGGAGCCAGCTTGAAGACTTCTAGCAAGATTTAAAGGGGAAAGGGACATGCCAATAAGTGTGGATGAACAACAGAACAGATCCTAGAACTGGGAATTATCTCTGCCCTTATAACCATACTCAGGACTGGTACCACAGATCACCTTATATTATTTCTGTATAGATTTCCAAGTGATCTGGTAGGTGACTCCATGGAGTATGTCATACAAACATGGCAACTGGAACTTGACCAAACAATTACACCAACTATTATGGAGTAAATCTTGCCGAAACACTTCTAAGGTCACAAGTTCACATCAATGGCGTGATTATGCATGGAAACACTTCATACAATACTTTCAAACCCCAGTTATAACAGCACACTTCCACACAAGTAACAATTCAACTTGTTGGAGAAACTGGGGAGAAGCCAAAGCACACCTCACACATATCATATGGGCCTGTCCAATCCTACAACCTTTTTTAAGGCTACTCCAAGCCGAGCTGGAGGAATTATACAATAAACCTATTATACTCACAGCAGAGATATTCCTGCTATCTATTTTCCCGAAGGAACTCAAAAGACCACTCCCCAGATACCTGTTCAGTATATTGCTAATAGCAGCCAAAAAAAGCCATTACAAGAACATGGCTCACACCGCAGGGCCCCACATTAGAAACCTGGAGAACAACAGTTAACCAAATTTATAGGATAGAACAAATCACACATTGGATTAGATGGATCCTGCATGTAATGACCAAGGATCCCAATTTAGTCCTCTAGTAACTTATAGCCTTTTTCAAAAACCTGCCCAGTGGAGGGGTATTCCCCCCTTGTTTCCTGATGAGCTGATCTGCAAAAGACTGGTCTACAGACGTTACAGGTGCCCGCCTTGCCACTAACAGATTTTAGCAGGGTAGACAGACTACTGATCTAGCACTTTTATCATTAATGAATACTAGGTCTCGTTGTCCTCCCTCTCTGCACCAAGGGACGGGATGAATACCTTTTAGGTTCTTACAGTTGGTTGTTTGCCCATAAACAGTAATGCTTTGTATAAGATTGTGAACTGTTCTATCTGTACTATTAACACAAGCTGAACTTGGTATGTGTTGACCTGGAGAATTCTTCAATAAAAATTATATTTACAAATGTCAGGCGCGATGATTCTCAGAGCTGCAGCAGGAAGTGAAACTGAGAGCAGCTGTGCGGCTTTAAGAACTGGCTCACGCTACTGCTGTTTGAGTGAGCGTGTGTCTCTTGTAATAATCAGCTGGTCAGTATGGGAAATAACCGGATGAGGCCATAGAAAATACTGCTCACCAGTTACTATACAGTAATAAAGTAGGACATAGCAGGGTGATGCAGAATACTGTTTAAGACTAGGTCTTTGATGTATTTCTTCAATCACATTTCAATTTCCAGAAATAAACCTCTTTCGACAAGAGAAGGCAGTGTGGTCTAGTGGCTCAAGCACTGCACTGGGAACCAGCAGATTGTAGGTTCAAACCCATCCAGAGCCAAATACTCCCTGTATGATCACAGGCAAGTCACAACCTCCCAGTGCTACAGTCCACCCAGCTGTGGAAATGGGAAGCAGCAGGGCCCAACTGTAAACAACAGGTTACATCTCAGATGGGCTATCCTGGATCAATAAATGCAAAATAAAATGAATAAAAAAAAATGCCAGAGACCCTTTGCAACAAGTTCAGTATACACAGTTCCAAAGCTCTGAAGACTGCAGACAACACAACAAAACCCTTTCAAGAAAAAACAAAGACTTTCTTTTCTTCTGACTGCCTTTTAATAGACAGAGAAATATGCCCAAGGAGTCCTGAAAGCTAAAAGCAAAAGCATCTTTAGTAATGACTTCCATGCCTCTTGGCAAAACGCAGTCACTTCAGTCAGAAGACCAGGATTGTGAAACAACCAAATTAAAAATAATCAAGTAATTTTTTTTTGTCTCTTCAATCAGAATATTTCTTACCTGTTTTTCTGTAGCGTATCATATTTAAATATGAGAGACCTATAACTTAAAAAAACGTTGCTGCTCTTTTCATTATTTGGCAGGAGTGCATTTACCAGAAAAAGCCTCATTTCCTGATACAGCTAGGAGCTACTTATTTTTTTATTTATTTTGTACCTATGTATGGGCTTCATGTAATTTGTGGAGATCCCAAACTTCATTTATGAGAAAAAGGAAAAGATAAATGGGGAGGATTATCTAAAAAAGCAGAACGAGGTCAGAATAACGGTAAAAAAAGTAAAAATCGAGTTGAGACTAAATGTGGGGGTCAAGTCAGCAAAGAAAATCTTCATTGGCACATTAGGGAAAAAGAAAACTAACGTGGGTTTTATCAGATGCGGAAGGGAGGAAGGAAATAAATGGGTGGAGGAGTTTGAGGGCAGTTAATATACTTTATGATTACTTTTGTTCAATATTATCTGTTGAGAAGGGTGGTCATTAATGGAATGCAGTCTAAAGTGGTGGGGAGGCAGAGGTGAGAGGACTAGAGTTAGGACCAGCTTTGAAGAAAGGGTGTTTAGGGGTCTCAAAACCTTGAGGATGGACAAAACACCATGTCCTGATAGGTGGCACCCTTGACAGTTGAAGGAAGTGGCGCAGAAACTCGACAGTGCTGCTGGCACATCTGTTTAATTGTTCCCCGAACACGGGGGGTGATTCCCACAGACTGGATGGTAGCTGTGGTGCTGCTTCACAAGAGCAGGGACAGGGATGACCCAGCAAAGTAAACCAGTCAGTCAGTTTAACATCGATTGAGGGCGAGTTGCTGGAAACCATCATTGAGGAACAGACAGTGGAGGTTTTAGAGGCAAATGGGTTCCAGGACATGAGGCAGCATAGGGCTGCAGCAAAGAGATCTTGCTAAATAAACCTAATTGACTTTTCTGATCAGGTAACGACGACAGTGGGTCCAGCAGCAAATCAGTGGATGTGTTTCACCTTCATTTTACGCAAGGTCTTTGTTTCTGTTCTGCACAGAAGGCTAATAAAAAAGCTGCGCAACCTGGGGTAGCAAACAAACTGACCAGGTGGACAGGGAATTGACGGGGGGGTGAAGGGAGGGTGGCTCTAAATGAGATGCACTCAGAGCCCAGGGGGAGTCATGAGCAGGATACCACAGGGATCAGTCCTGGGACTAGTGCTCCTCAATAGCTTGGAGAGGAAATCTAGAATAAGATGATCCCGTTACTGACCACACTAAGATCTGCAGCAAACTGTACACGGAGAAAGGAGTCAAGAGAAATGGAGAGAGACTTGGAAAAATAGCAACAGTGGCCCAGTTTGGGGCAACTAAAGTTTAATGCAATAATCGCAAAGTGATGAATGCTGGTGGAGGGAACCTAAAATGGACTGATGGATGGGGAAGAGTAAAGGTGGTGCAGATAAGTAGAGGAGAGAGATCTTGGGGTGGGGGGTAACCATTAGCAATAGCCTCGTCCCCTGCTCAGTGCAATGAAGCATAAGGGAAGGCAAACAGGATGCTGGGATGCACAAGAAGGGAATCTGAAAGTAAAAGGAAGAAGGTCGACCCCTTTCTGAAGCCTCCAGCATGAGGCGGTATGAAGGGGAGTTAGCATGCTGCTTTCCTTGGCCTACATGGTTTATATCACCCATCAGTGGTGTGTGTGTGTTGTTTTCTGTTATTTTAAGTATAGTTCCTGGGTAACTGCAGCGTCTTTGGAGGGGCCGGAGTGCACGACTCCATAGCTGCTTCTATACTGCACCTAACAGGGCAACTTCAGACTCCTGAAACTACTCTCCAGTTGGCCAACAGGGTTCAAATCCTCGGTTTTATAAAACGCTAAGTATGGAGCATGTAGTTTGAGAAACCACAGCTGCCAGTTGCAAACGACTAACCATTTTAGACTGAGCTGGCAGAACACTACAGAAGAAGGACTCACGTGAATGGATAGACCATAGCAGTAACGGAGGGCTCTTCTCTAGAGCAGATGTAATCAAAGTCCAGCATGCCCTGCACGGCACGAGTCTGCATTCCCCAGACAATCGCCTTGGTATGGCGGCTGAAAAGCACAGTAGACTTAGCTATTTAAATAAAAAAGAAAAAAAAAAACAACAAGGAGAAATATACATTAGCTTACTAACATACATTTTATAAACACATTTCACACAGCCCATGCCAAAACTTACACACTTTCAGGCACTTCAACCACCAATCCGAATTTATCAAAACCCTGATACAAGTAAAAAGCTGCAAGTCCGCTATTTTCTTGTATTTCTGAAAAACAGAAGTCCTCAAAATCAAGAGCTGGGGGAGACTATCATGTAACTGATCTCACGATGCCAAGTTGACTTTTTTTGTTTTTGTTAAATATATGGTGACCTGATGTTTCTCTTCAAAAAGATCAGCAAACTTCTGGCCGGCCTGCCGGCGCAGGGGTTGGATTTCCGCCTGTGATGCAGACGACCTGAGTTCAGGAACAGACCTGGGTGTCAGAGGGCCGGCCAGGAGGAGAAGGCTTGAGTGTCCCACGACGGCTCGCCTTCTCCTGGGAGGGAGGGGGGTGCACGGGCCGGTGTTTGCTGGCCCCTAGTGGAGGCTGGGGGGGCATGGCAACACATGGGACCTCCGCAGGGAGGGGGAGAGGAGGACGTCCGCTACAACCTGTCGTCATGTGGCACGTCACGCTCTCCACAAGAAAACCAGAAAATGGCCCCCTGATTGACTGAATGATGGCCGCCAGTCCTTTCGCTGCCACAAAGCCCCGGACTGACCCCAACAGCACCTGGGTCAATAATAAGATGCACCTACTGGTACTTTGTCCCGGGGAATTGATGGTTTAAGGGAAACATTGCCTGGGGAGCTGCAATATGGGGCAGAAGTTGCAGCGGGGGGACGCAAGAGAGGCGCCTTTGTGGCCTGAAGGAGAGGCCGGGTAGTGCAGGGGAAGGCACAAAAAAAAAAATTAATAAAGACCAGCAGAGTTATAATAACGTGACACCAACAACATTTAGAGCTTTGCCTTCAAGCGTGTAATATGGTGGGTTTTTATGATCTAGTTGGGCAACCAGATTGGACAGCGGACTATAAAACATGTTTGCCATTGAGACAGATAAACTTCTATTCCGTAAGTACTGTATTACTATAGCTAGGGTTTTGGTTCATTCAGTGTTTAATTCTTTATCTCTCATCTGATTTTTCAAAAAAGCAAAACAAAAGCATTGTTCAGAGCTGAAACATGGAACAGCAAAAGTGCCCAATCAGAAACACTTCCACTGAAACACAGAGTTAAAATGCAAGTCCCAATACTACAAGAACAGTCCTGCAACATGTAAATGAAGCCACATTTCTTAACTTTTAAATAGGAAAGGACAATTAGAGTAGAAAGAAAAGGAACCACCAACTTTAATTTTCAGTTTTGTGCTGTCCAGTGGCTCAATGGAGGGTGTACTATGCTAAACTGGATCGCCACAAATACTGTGCAAAATGTTAAGGTGTGGGGCCACACATCCCTCCTTAGATGGTTTCACAGTCTGAAGAGAGGCAGCAGGTTTTGTACTCAATGTTGTGCAGTTTATGCATAGGTTATGATAGATGTATTTCAAAAGGTGGTGTTTATTTGCAGTGGAAACCTTTTGCTGCCTAATGAAACAAAGAACAAAGTATTGCACTGAGAATTTAAAGAGCAGCTGACACTTCAGATGGCTTCAGACAGGCAGCCCGTCCCATGGAGTTGCTTGCACTAGGAGTTATTTTAGCAGAAATGAAAATTAAGTTCTTACCGTAACCATTGACCCTCCAGAATATTTTCAGCATTCAGTCACACTAAGGGGTCTTAGCCAGCGGTGCTAGGACCCCGTGGCAGCGAAGTCTTCTGCAGCTTTAGGAGGAGACCAACACTGGTGCCGGTGCTGTCCACGAGGCCGACGTACTGATGACATGCACGTGAGCCAGCCAGTAACAGACACCGACCCCCCTCTCCTTCTCAGTTCGGTTTCTCAGGAGGAGGATACAAGTGGGAGAGGAGAGAAAAAAAAGGAGAGGGAGGGCTACAGACTACTGGGTATAGGAAAAGGATACAGAATATAAAAACAGTAACAAGATAAAATCCAACTACTAACTTTAGGAGAACTAAGGGTTGACATTGGGGATGGATGGTGGGTGGACGTGAGACTGAATGGTGAAGATATTCTGGAAGATCAACAATTACGGCAAGTACATCATTTTATATCTTCCAGGAATCAACATTCACCATTCAGTCACACTAATGAGTCAGAGCACCAAGCTCCCCCACCCCCAAAAAGGGAGGAGTTGGCTGACTCCAACAGAAAAATATCCCTCAGTGCTCTGTGAGGGAGAACCAATGAAGGTCGGAGACTGGTCAGGAGCAAACAGAGGCTCCCGTTGCCAGGAAGCAGGAGGGCACCGAACAGCTCATGTCTGGCCCTGTGAGAGAAGAAACGAGTCCCCTGGAAATGCAAGTTAAGCACCCTACACCAGGCCAGAGGTGCCAACTGGGAAAGGAGAAGCCGTGCCATCCAGTGAATGCAAACTGTTGTCCTTACCAGTCTGGAAGCTCTCTCACTTGTGTTCTATGATGCCCTTGCTTGGTGCCTCACCAGCTCCAGGCCCTGGGCAGAAAAGCTAATGGCCTACCTGCCTGACTTGCAGTCTGGCACCAAAGCAAGGACCTGGCCTAGCTTCACCCACAGACACTTGTAAGCACAGGGCATTTAGGTCTAGAGGGGAGTCTGCAGTACCAAAATCCTCAACATGGGGTGAGGGACAGCTCCTGCAGATCCCATGAGAGCACAATATCTCTGCTGGACATCCTTAGGGGCTGGAGAAAAGGTGCAAGGACAGAGCCAGACATTTTTGAATGGCTCTGCAAAAGGCAGAGAATAAAGGATGATGAAAGAGTCACTACTGAAATTCCCAAAGAAATGCCTGTCAGGGCAGCAGTGATATGGCCAATGAAGGACCCCACATTCAGCTTCCTCGTCTCCTTGAGTAACTGCTGGTACACAGAATACTCAGCATCCATGGAGATATGAACTGAAAAGCCCTCTCCTCAGAGAAGAAAGTAGGAGAGGAGGAGATGACTCAGAATGGTAGTGCCAGGGCCACAGGCCTGAAATGGGCATGGCCAAACTAAAAGTGATACTGGTGGAACACACCTGTCATTCTGCTGTATTGTTGCTAGGTCATGAGCCCCAGAAGATCCACAATACCTGGCAGGGATGGGGAGGCAGAGGATGGGGAAGGATATAGAGGCCAGTGGCTCCAGGTTCTCTGCAACGGCTGCGAGAGCGCTCACAGGATGTCTCCGGGGGGGGGGGGGGAGTGCCTGGCAAACTCCTCAGACTGGAGCCAGTCAATCTCAGAGGTCCGACCCAAATGTTGCCCTTCAGGGGAGACCCCCAGGTGGGGAACGCGAGCCGGTGTCAGAAAGAAACATACCACTGGCCTAGCACTGCAGCCCAAGCCAGTGCTGCCTCCTGCACCAGTCCCAAGGTCAGCCGCAGGCCCATGTCATGTCTCATCCCCTCACCAGTACTGGTCAAGCCTAACACCAGGTCCAAAGTCACCCCTGGAGCTACCCCGGGACGTGGCACTGTGACTTGACCCAGCGCCGTTTGCAGCACCATAATGGGTCCAGATGCCAGGTCCAGGGGTGACACTGTCTCTGGGTATGTCTAGCTCAGAGTTGTGCCCATGTTAGGATCCCTCATCGCTTTCACCTTCTCCAAGTACAAGGTCTGTGTCTACACTCTTCCCCAGGTCACTAGGGCACTCAGGGAAAGAGATGAACACCACGTCAAGCTCGCAGTCAGGGTCGACTCCAGAACCCACCACTGCCCTGCTCACCAGTAATGGGTGTGGTACCAGAAGCCGGGGCGACACCGAGGTGCCCACCAGTGTAGACAGAGCATACAGTTTCAGCTTCACCACCAGGGGTGTCCACCACACTGAACGGTCAACAGAAGTGGGGGGGCTGCTCAGTTGTCCCCCAGAACCCCCCCCAGGACCTCAGACATTTCTGAAAGTGAGCACAGGCAGGACCTTGGTCTTCCTCAGTACCAGAGGTACTGACAAGGGGCCAGGAGAAAGGCCCAGAGAGCTCAACTCAGCATCTCGGGTGAGAAGTCTGCATCCAAAAGTGGGGGGGAAATGACCCCACATCAGCACGTGGACTTCCAGGGTGCATTTATCCATTGAGAAGCTGGCACTGCACCTATCCATATCACTGTCCGGTCCCAGGCAGGTCCAGCAATTTGGATGCCGGTCTAATACCACAAGATGACCCCGTAGGGGCACAGATACATGGGGCCCTGCCTTTTTCTCCTGCCCCCTAGAACGCGGCATATGGCATGGCAATGCCAAAATAATAAAACAAGTAGAAAAAGAATTCAGCACCAAACTAGTAAAGGAAGCAGAGCCAGGATAAAAACAGTGCTGGGAAGTAAAGAAAAATGTTTGGCATTAAAACCTACTATGGGTGGCGTTGAACTGAGGATACGACTGTGACGCAATTAGACTACTTGGGCTGCTCCCACAGTGCACACTTTATAGCGGGAAAATCAGAACTGAGGAGGGGAGGCGGCCAGGGTCAGTTACTGGTTGGCTCAAGCATGTGTTGTCACTGCATCAGCTTCATGGGAGGTGCCGGCACAGATGCTAGACCCCTCTCAAAGCTCCAAAGGACTTTGCTCCCAAGGGGCCCTGACACCTCCATCTGAGACCCATTAGTGTGCCTGAATGGTGAAGACAGATTCTGGGAAGATCTACGGTTACAGGTGAGTAACCTACATTTCTAAAAATGGGGACACAGTTTACTATCCACACTCTGGCAGTCCTCTGGGAGGAAGGGCGAGGCACCCCCCCCCCCCATCTGGCAAAAAGAGACTGGAGGACAGGAGACCCAAAACAGCATCTAGATGACTCGTATGTCAGTACTGTAATGGGAGATGACAGTGTGCACTTTACTCCAGGCTACAGACCTTCATATCTCATCTGTTAGAATGAGCCCTAAGCACCTTGGCGACTCCCTACCAGCCAACCTACATCAGAGGTCGATGTAGGATAAAATCCACCAAGCAACTGTCTGTTTTGCTGCTGGTCTGCCAGGCACAGCTTCAGCATATGTTAGAAATAGCTGGCGAGCCCACCCCGAACTCCAGCCTGCGCTCCTTGTAATTAGAGAGCGCCATCTACAGGTCCAAGGTATGGAGCCTGTGATCAGCCTCAGAGGTCAGGTTGGTAAAGTACTGTATACCATTACGTTAAATCACTTGGTAAGGGAGAAACTCTGATACGATCTTCGAGTGGGGACAAAGGACTACCTTCTGCTTGTGGAAGACCAGATTAAGGAGACTCCACCAAAAGTGTCTGGAGCTTACTGATCCCCCGAATGATGCGATAGCCAGCAAGAAGACTGTCTTCCATGACAGATGTGACATTTTATACCTGTGCAGTGGATCAAACAGCTTGCCCAGGAGCAGTATGGTTGGCAGGTGCACCTCAAGAGTTGTCACACAGTCCTGTAAGACAGGGACTGTAACTACTCACTATGGGGGAAGGTCAGTGGATCAAGCCCCTCACGCTGGCACAAGGCCGAGAACATCTTTTTCACATAAATGCATGCCATTTACAAGTCAACTCCTTACAAGATACCTCCACAATGTGCAGATGGCCCAGAGCATCAAACTCTAGCTGTTCAGGAACCAGGCTGAAAGGTGCGGAGATTTAAGGTCCAGGGTCCAAGTGCAGGACCTTCTCCTGTGTCTGGCCAGCAGATCTGGTGGAAGGGGCAACCTCCATGGAGGCCTGCTGCTGAGGCTGAGGAGAGAGGGATATCAGAACTGCCTGGGGCTGTCAGGATCACCCATGCCTCGTTCTTTCAGGCATTGATCACAACCTTGTAGACCAAGTGGAAGGGAGGGAAGGCGCTGAGGAGGCCTGGTGTCCAGAGTCTTGCAGAAGCATCCCCCAAATGTGTCCTGGACTGTGGGAGGAGGGGGTGGGAAATGAACAGCCTCAGTTTTCTGTTCTCCCACAAGGTAAACAGATCCATCAGAGGGGTGTCCAACTGAGAGAAGGTACAGTTATGTAACAGCTTACCGTAACCATAGATCTCCGAGAGAGGCTCTTGCAGTAGGTACTAACACACATGACTAAGCCGGCAGGAGTCAGGACCCCGTGGAAAATCTTACAGCTAGCAGTTCCTGGTGGGACTGCCCCTGGACATCAGGTGACAGATGTCAGCGGACGTCAGATAAAAGGGGCGGTCCCACGCCCGCCCTCCAGTTCTCCCACCAGACACAGCTTGTGGCAGGAGACAGAAACATCACCTCCAGGAGAAAAAGGAAAAGCGAGACAGGGGGACAGAGGGAGGGAATGCAGTACTTACTGCAAGAGCCTCTCTTGAAGATCTGTTACGGTATGATTTTACATAACTGTACTATCTTACTTCAAGAGGGCTCTTGCAGGGGGTACTAACATGACTGAGTCCCAAGCAGTACCGAAAAAAGAAGCCAGGGAGTAGGACCAGTGAGAAACTGTCCACAAAAGGTCTGGCAGAGAAACTAGGACAGAATGCCCTGCAAGACAGCGAGGTCGAAACCCACTCTACATCAGGAGGCCATGTCCAGACTGTAATGTTTGGTAAAGGTATGGACAGAGGTCCAAGTGACAGCAGCACAGATATCTGCAGTGAAAAAATGCCTCTGAAGCATGCGGCAGAAGCTGCCATGCCTCTGGTAGAGTGCCCTTTCACTTGGCCTGGATGGGTCTTGTATTTGTGGTAACGAAAAGTAATGCAGTTAGCCAACCATTTGGAGAGACACAGTTTAGAAACAGGGCAACTTTCCTTCTTAGGAGCAAAAAAAACTAACAACTAGTCCGTTTCCCTGAAATCTTTTGTGCGGTTGGTATAATACCTTAGGATGCGGTGCACGTCCAAGGTATAGAGAAGGTGCTCTCCTGGGTTGGAATAACCTGGAAAAAAGGTAAGCAGCTCAACAGACTGGTTGAGGGTGGATTCAACCACAACTTTCGGGAGAAATATGGAGTTAGTTCTAAGGCCACCCCATCCTTATGGAAAATCAGGTAAGAGATACGACACATCAAGGTCTGGAGCTCGGATATTCTCCTAGCATAAGTGATAGCCACTAGAAACAAGTTTTTCCAAGAAAGAAAACACAAATCCACCTCTGCTGCAGGATCAAAGGTGGGCAGCGTGAGCTTATCTAGGATGAAATTCAGATCCCAGGGAGGAGCTTAATTGCAGATGGGAGGTCTGAGATGAAGAACTCCCTTCAGGATGGTCTTGGAAACTTGTAATTGGGCTACCACCTTATCTCCCAACGGGAGGTGGTAGGCAGAGATGGCCAAAAGGTGGACCTTGAGGGAGGAATAGCTGAGGCCTAAATCAAAAAGGTACTTAAGGTAGTCCAGAATCTTGACCACAGGACAAGAAAAGGGCTCCATAGAGCGAGCTTCTGCCAAGATGGAGAAGCACCTCCACTTCATGGCGTATGTGGACCGAGTGGAAGGCTTCCTGGCTTCCACTAGAATATTGGCCACCTGAGGGGAGATGCCAAAGTGGGAGACAGCGGAGTCTGCAGGGGCCAAGCATACAGATGGTCAGACTTGAGACCTGGATGGACCAGAGTCCCATGGTCCTGGGTCAACAGATCCTGCGAGAGGGGAAGGCAGAAGGATCGCTAGCTGGTGCAGAATATTGAACCAAGCTTGGCGTGGTCATAGGGGAGTGATAACATCATCCTCACGATCTCTCTCCTTAGCTTGAACAGAACTCTGGGAATTAAAGGAAATGGAGGAAAGACAGACGAATCTGCCTTTCCACGATAGAGACAGCACTTCCAGACAAAAAACGTTTGGCCTGGGAACGAGCGAGCAAAAGATGGGAAGCTTGGTGTTGAATGGGGATGCGAACAGATCGATCTGTGGTACTCTCCACCAGGAGAAGATGTTGTGTACAACGTCTTGTTTTAGCTCCCACTTGTGTGCACTCACCGGAGACTGGCTGAGAGCATCTGCCAGGCAGTTCTGGCATCCCGGAACATGGCACGCTGTCAAATTTAGGCCCAGGAGAACCACCCAGTCCCAAACCCTCATGGTTTCCCTCCACAGCGTATAGGATAGAGTTCCTCCCCTGCTTATTTAGGTACCAGATGACTGTCATGCTGTCTGAGTGTACCATGAGAATCCCGGAGGAAGCAGGGGTTGGAAGGCCTGAAGGGTGTAAAAAAACACTCTCATCTCAAGCATGTTGATGTGAAGATGAGCCTTCTCTGGGAACCAAGTGCCCTGGGGACCCCAAGTAGGCCCGTCCCCAACGCATCGGTGGCCAGAGATCAAGAGGGAAGCTCTGGGCAGAAGGGCATTCCCTTGGAAAGGTTCTATAGAGACATCCACCAAAGGAGGTCCCTGACCATAGGAGAAGTGACCAGAACTACTTGGTCCAGGTCATCCTTCGCCTGGTCCCACTGGGCTCTGAGGGTCCACTGTAGGACCCTCATGTGCAGCTTGGCCAGGGGAACCGTGGGAATGGCTGCCGGTGTAAGCCGAAGCATCCAAAGGATGCAACTGGTGGGGACACATCTCTGGGCTGCCAAGGACCGACCGGAAGAGCAAAGAGTCTCCGCTCACTCAGAGGGAAGGAAAGCTCTGCCAAGAGAGGTGTCCAGCACTGCCCCAATGAACGTTAAACACTGAGTGGGGGCCAAACAGGATTTGGCCATATTGATCGTAATGCCTAAACTGGAGAAGACCTCCAGAGTTAGGGATAACGAGTGGCACAGATCCTCCTGAGAAG
The DNA here is from genome assembly GCA_016271365.2 of Neoceratodus forsteri. NCBI lineage: Eukaryota > Metazoa > Chordata > Ceratodontiformes > Ceratodontidae > Neoceratodus > Neoceratodus forsteri. The sequence continues at coordinate 22,351,639 of JADMNL010000032.1, read as the reverse complement.
GAGCTGCAATCAGCCAGTCATCCAGGTATGGAAACACTTGGACACCGAGGGTGCGCAAGTGGGCTGCCACCACTGCGAGACATTTGGTGAACACCCTGGAAGCCGAGGTCAGTCCAAAGGGCACAGCCCTGAACTTAAAGTGTTCCCCCTGAAAGCAGAACCGGAGGAACCTGCCATGGGCAGGATGGACAAGGATGTGAAGATATGCATCCTGCATATCCAGGGCGCACAGTCACAGACCCTCTTTGAGGAGGGGTAGGAGACTCTGAAGGGACAGCATCTTGAACCTCTTGTAAGCCACAAACAGGTTGAGAGAGCCGAGGTCTAGAATGGGCCTCAGATCTCCCATCTTCTTGGGGACTAAGAAAAAGTGGGAGTAGTAAACCACCCCTTGAAACTGAAGGGGGAACAGGTTCCAGCGCTTCCTTCCGCAGAAGGGAAATGATCTCCTCCCAGACCAGCAGAAGATGGGCCTGGGGGTAGGAAGAGCTGGAAGGGGTCTATGTGGAGGAAGACTGAGGAACTCTATTGAGTGCCCTTGAGCGAACAGCTGGAGCACCCAAGAGTCGAATGTTATCCTCTCCCACTCCGGAACATGGCAGGAAAACCGCCAAGCCACCGGGCCCTCCGGAGGGACTGGGCGTAGGGGGAGAGGCAAGGAGTCAGGAGGTGGTGGAGCTGGGAAGCTGCAGGAACTCCCCGCAGTCTTACAGGACTTGGCTGGGGGACCCCTGGCGGCCGTTTTGACCCCTCTTTTATGATGGGGAGGCCAAGATTTGCACTGGGCCCTGGTTTGGCGATGAAAAGGCTGCTTCTGTGACTGGGGTTTGTGGTACATGCGCCTCACCAACCTCAAGGCTTGTCCTTGTCCTGAAGCTCGATGATTAAGTCCTTAGTGTCTCCCCCAAACAAGACAGGAGTCTCTGCAGGGGGCATCCACAATTGCTGTCTGAACCTCCTGCGTCAGACCAGAGATCCTGAGCCAGGAGTGTCTACACAAGCCAACAGCAAAAGCAAAGGAACGACCGGTCGAGTCCACCACATCATACGTAGCCCTGAGCATGTGCTGAAAGGCAGAACAGGCCATTCTGGCCAGATCACCTAGCTCCTGCTTCAAAGGGGATTCCGGATGGAAGTCCAGTTTGGAGAGGACAGATTTCTGAAAGTCCATGTGCCCTACATAATTGAGGGTATGTAACCCCAGAGTGGAGGAGGAGGAGGAGAAAAATCTTCCTACCAAACTGGTCCATGACTTTGATGTCCTTGTCAGGGGGAGCTGAACTGAAGTGCTTCAGGTTAGCTGTCCTATCGAAGGCCGCAGTAATGACTACAGAGTTGGCCTTGGGCTGGGAACTTAAGAAACTCCCTGACCTCCTGGGGTTGATAAAGTTGGTCTGCCTTGCTGGCCACCGTGGCCAAGGAGGTGGACTGCTTCCAAATGGTGGTGACCAAGTCTTCATGGGGCTCCAACCAGAGTATGAGCGTGGGAGGAGCCTCATCGAGGTCCAGGTGCTGAACATCCTGATCCACAGACTTCCAGTTTTGGGCAGTCTTAATCTTTTGCAGAAGATCCAGAAGCAAGGGGTCTTCCGGGGAGGCTTCGGGAAGCCCTTCGGTTTAGGAGCCTCTGGTGTGTGTAGATCCTCATCGAACCCAGAGGGATACCCTTCTTCAGCGTCTGAAAAGGATATGCTGGAAGAATCCCCACTAGGCAGGGGGATGTCTATGCGCCTGGAGGTGTCGACAGGTCAGACGTATCTCTGGGAACCCTAGCCCTAGAATCCCTGGGACCGGAATGGGCACCGGAGTGGGGGGGGACCTTGGGGAGGGTGACCGGGGTCCGGCATCTGTACCAGCGCTGGGTGACGTCTGTCCAGTTCCGATGTCAGCTGGGACCTGGCTTCCGCCCACCAGGCAGCCAGGACCTGCTTCAGATCCACCTGAGGATGCGGCGGGGCCAGAGGGGGGCAACCAGGATATCCACAGAACGGGTACCCAAAGCCCGACGATGAAAAACCCCGACAGGGATAGGTCAGCATCGGGTAATAGGGTGCTGGGTAGTACGGCGTCAGATACCCTGGAGTCAGGTAGCCCGGCGTTGGAGGCGCCGACGGCCCCACAGGAGGCCCTGACGGGGGAGCGGATCGACCAGGCGTCAGCTCCCTGGGTGGAGGGGCGGGAAGCATCGGCCCTGAAGGAGGGACTGCGTCCTCAGCCCCCAACAGCCCGAATGGAGGGCCCAAAGGCCGATCACCGGGCATCAGAATGCCAGATGGAGGCGCCCCAGGAACAGGTGTCAGCTCTAGCATCAGAGGCTCTGGCGATGGAGGATGAAACTCCATGGGGGGGGTCTCTGATGGTAGGGTCTCAGCAGGGCCCTGCGACGAACCCCAGGTGTCAGGCAAGGCGTCAAGACCTGATGGGGGAATGCAGTCCGGGCGCACGCCAGGCCAGACATGCGACTTTCCGGCCTAGTCCGGGCCGGAACTGGCAGATCCGGAGACCAACTTACTGGACGCGCCAATGCCGCCATGCTGAGGGCTGGCGGGAGCTCTAGCTTCCTTTGCCCTGGAGGCTCCCTTCAGGTCTGCATGTGAGTCCGATGGGGGAACGCATGCCTGGACACCACCAAGGCGTCCGTCGTAAACGGATCCACAGAAGGGAAGGCGACAGTAAGGACTGCAAACCCAGCCGGGGCTGACAGAGTTGTGGATGCTGGGTCCCTGTCCCTATGCTTCTCCTTGTCGCGCTTCTTGCGATGGTGCCCTTCGGGAGAGTCGGATGTCTGCCTGAGCTTTTTTAACTCTTTCTCCACAGATGCAATCTTCTGCTTGAGGGTATGGGCTTCCAGGGCCGGCTGCCTTCTCTTCCTGGTGGCAGAGCTAGAATTTCTGGCAGTGCTCGCGCTCTTCGACGCAGTGGTCTGGGTCTAGACAGAAGAGGCACAGGGAATGCCCGTCCTTGTGGGGGAGCCGAGACCGGCAGGAATCGCATTTATTCTTATGCAACTCAGACGAGGTAGGGGATGACATGTGAAAAGCGAAAAAAAAAATAAAGAAATCGGAGAAAAAAAGCACTTAGCTGAACCACTAGAGTGAAGAACTTCCATGAGGTGACCGAACAGTAGCTGACGGTGGGAAAGAATTGGAGGGTGGGCGCGGGACCGACCCTTCTATCTGACGTCCGCTGATGTTGATCATCTGATGTCCAGGGGCTGTCCAGCCAGGAACTGCTAGCTAGAAGATTTTCCGTGGGGTCCTGACGCCTGTCGGCTTAGTCCTATCTGTTGGTAACTACTGCAAGAGTCCTCTCAGAGTAAGATCAGGGTATTTACCACCTTCTGATGCAGGAATCACTCGCATCACAGCTCTGCAACCCAGCCGAGTGTGTGCAGCAGCTGTTTTCTCCAGCGACATGGACTCCCTGGAGATTTGCACCCAGGCTGCAAATGAGTGTCCAGATGTGGAGAGCCTCTTGGCACAAGGGAAAGGAGTGTGTTCCACCCTGCTTGTTCTGGTAGAACATGGTGGTCGTGTCGTCAGTCTGGACCTGAACAACCTGACCCTGAGTCAATGAAACAAATTCCGTCAAAGCCAGATGCATTGCATGGAGCTCCAGCATGTCGATATGCTGTCAGGACTCCTGGGATGACCAAACCAAGTGGGATCTGTGGGCTCCCAGGTGTGCTCCCCACTCTACTAGAGATGCATCAGTCATGAGCATGACAGACGTTCTGGGCAGGCAAATAGGATTTCCTTCTCCAGATGTTGTGGAGTCAGCTACTGCTGGAAGGCATCAAACATCAGCCAGGTCACCAAAAGCAACTATTCCAGGTGACCAAGGTGTTGGGACCTTTCTAGCCCAACTCTCACTGCAAGTGGCACATCCGCCAGTAAGCCCAATGGATCACACTGGTGGAGGATGCCATGTACCCCAACAGCCGCAAGAAGTTCCAAGCAGGGTGCAAGCACCCAACCTGAAATGATCAAAGGAGGTAACATCAAACACCCAGTTCACAGGGAGACGGGCCTTGGCCTGCAGGGAGTCTAGTTCTACCCCAATGAACTTGATCAACTATGAGGGGACCAACTCTTACTTAGCCAAGTCAACCAGAATGCCCAAGTACTTACAGGTCTAGAAGGCCAGATCCCTGAACCTTTCCACGGCCCCTTTGGACAACCCAACTAATGGTCACTTGCCGAACTAGTGATACACCCTGACGCCCTTGGTGGAGGTAGCCACCACCACTGCCATGCACTTCGTGAAGACCCTGAGTGTGGACAAAAGGCCAAATGGCATGACCTGGAACTGTTACAGGATATCCTCTGCACAGGACCAAAGGAACATGCATTGGGACACACAGATGCAGAAGAACTAATCCTGGAGAACTAGGGAACAGAACCCGCTCCAGAGGAGCACAGAGTCTGTATGGCTGGACAGCCTCAAAATCCAGAGGCAACCTTCTGTTTACCACTTCTAGAACCCACCTGACAGAGGTAATAACAGACCACTATGGCAAGAAGTGGCACAACTTAACCCTGATCAGAAGCTGCAACAGGTCGGGGGGGGGGGGAATGACACCTACAGACCCATTACTGGGCAGCCTTGGAGGATTCCTGCCACTGGGGCTGCAGAACACCACCACTCCCCCTTTTCCCCGTCCACTGAACTTGGGTTTCAGAGACCAGTGCTAACAACTGCCACTGCTGAGGTTGTTGTGGCTGAAAGGACCGAAACTAAAAAGTCTTTTTCTTAGGCTATGGGGTCTTCTGGTGCTTCTGGGATGAAGCCACGGAATCAACTGTGGCACTGGATTTCTCAGTCCATGTGAGATGTCATCCCACTCCGAGGCCAAACAGTCAGCACCCTCAGAGGGGACACTGGCCATCTTATGCTTAACGTCCACCTTAAAGGTGGAAAGCCTCAGCAAGGCCCTACAATGCATGATGATGGCTGTTGTCGTGGTATGGGCACAGGAGTCACCCATATCCAAAGCCATCCAAAGTTGAGTGTTTAGCCAGCAACTGACCCTGGTCTCTGACCATCTTAACTGGAAGCTGTTTTGACTGCTGAAAGATTGGGGAAGAGTTCCCCTAAGATCTCAAATAGGGAATGGCCAAAATCTGCCATCATGACAGTTTAGCTGGCCTGATGGAGGTCCAGTGATGCAGCAGTATACACCTTTTAGATGCATGGTCAGTCTTCTTGGACTCATTACCTGAAGGCTTGTCCAAGTCCCTTAGCTTCCAGACTTATGAAAGGCCAAATCAGAAACCAAGTCCTCTTTTGGGGGTGATGAGGAAAACCCAGGAAGGAAGCCTACTGGGACGACGTACTCGTGGAGCATATGGGGGAGGGTGCTGGGCAGGATACTGGATGCTGCCAAAGCTCCACGGTCAGCCCCAAGATGACATGTGAAAGGCAACCCCCAGGGAATCATCCCTGTCCAGTATGTCAGTAAACTGATACTTAGCCCATTCCTGAACTGGCTCTAAGGGAATTTTCATGGACTCCAAAACATTAGTCAGGCCAGAGTGATACTACCCCATGGTTGGTGGCCAGCTACTCAACAGATTCCTGGTCAAGCCCATCAACGACTCATCTTCAGAGTTGGAGGATTCCTCACGGCCCTCAACCGTTTGCCCCCACCATGGACCACACTGGTTTCCTCGTCCTGAGTTATCTCCACCAACAGCCAGTCTCTCAGGAAGGCAGTGGGCCAGCACTCCTTTGTCAGGGCCCCAAACAAGGGCTATGGTGGAGGTGGCTCCACTTGAAGAGGTGAAGACGCAGATGCAGGTGACTGCTGAAAAGCAAGGACCAATATGGGAACAACTGGTGAAGGTCAAGGGACCAGAGGTCCAGGAGGTAGAACTCTACCCCTCCCCACAATGGTCCACTGTTCTCTGAGGAGCTCCTCATAGCATCTGCAGCAATGCCTCCCAGTTTAGCAGGATCAAGAATGCGAAAAGGTCTCAGCCTCGACCCAAGGGTCAATGTCAACAGGTGTCCTCTGGAGGGTTTGTATGAACCACCAGCCTTGACAAGTTAAGCATAAGAGACTACACAGGCATGACCCCCCCCCCAATGGAACCTGCTCCTGAGGCAACTCAGCCAGGGGTACCAAATGGGCCTTGTGTACTGGAAGAGAACAGAGAGCACCAGGATTTGTAAGACTGACTGCTCAGTCTCCTTCAAGAGCCGGTTGACAGGTTCAAGAAAGATCTCTACTGCCTGCCTGACCACAGTTGAGGTGGACCAGCTCAACTGTGTTAGTCACAGACAGCTCAACCAAGGTCGAGTAGATGGGGAACTCCAAGGAATGGGAAGAGTCTGATCTTTACCAATCCCACGACCTACAGTGTCATTTCTTTTGTTTTCTGCTACAGTGAGACAGGCTCCCCAAAGGTCAGGAGAGCCAGACATTTCCCCTGAACTCAGAGAGTGAACCACCGACATCGGCCCCAGCCAGGAACAGCACCAAGACTGACAAGAACTCCCTGTTGCCATCTTTTCTTCCAAGACCACAAGCTAAGCAGTTGACACAGCCACTGCTGAGGCCTCTTTGTGGTCTTTCAGCCTACCAAGACCCAGTCGAGCCTTCCAGTCTTCAACAGACAAGGGCAGCACAGTCCAGCAAAGACTGCAGCAGGCAACACCGTGAAGATTGCCTAGGCAGTACAGGCACATGTCATGCAGGTCTGTGGTCAACATTTTCTGCCTGTGTCAAGTGCACAATTTAAAACCCAGTTTCCTACTCTCCATCGTCGACTGCGATCACGAAGTGAAGCCAGAAGACCATGGAGCGACTTAAAAGCTGAACACGGATGGAAACAGTCTAAGATTTGCCAGACAAAATGTGCTTGAAATAACAGAATTCTTCAATGCTGCAGAGCCGCAAAGAAGGAGACCTGTCTCTTCCAGCGAGAAAAAATATCTGACATCAAGAGGCACAGTTGAAGGATATACAAGCCAGGTGGTGGGTGAGCTTAGCTTGAAGACTTCCAATGACTCAGATGTCTCCAGCAGAACTGCTGTTAGTGAACTGTACCCATGTTGTCAGAATATATATTAGCCCCATACATGTTTACTTGCAGTGAAAAATAATTGCAGTACATTTAGGTGGTCCCCTCCACGATCCCATTACTAACTGCATAGAGCACCTGCAGCCTGTTTCATACTTTGCATCATCATACAGCTATTTTTTGGGGCAGAGCTGCAGTGCTTGTTGGCCACTCAGCTCATATCAGGAAATTCTGAGCTTGGCCTTAGAAATTAAATGAATGTTTCATTCATTGAAAAACTCAATATCTGGCTAAAATAGCTCCTAGGGCAGGCAACTCCATGGTACAGGTTGCCAACCTGGAGTGAGTCAGCAGTTCTTTAAGTTCAACACTATGCAATCAAAATAATAACCCTCAGGGCCAACCCAGAGGCACACAGGGCTGAGGTACTAGATGCCACACCTCCAACCACTCCGATGACCCAGGTTCAGGAGTGAACTCAGGCCATATGGGTGTCAGACAGGGATAGCAGGAGAGGAGATTGAGAGTTCAAAGGACTGCTCTCTTCTCCTGGGGAAGGGGCTCCCCAAGACTAGTAGGGCAGCTCAGACAACAGGCTGGGGACAGTTGACGACTGGGCATGTAATGTGTGTATGCCTCCATATGTATGCACACCTGCAACTTTTGCATGCAGCCGGACAGGGGAGAACAGGGAAAAGAGCCAGTGGATGGCACCCATCTCATGCTTCAGCCCACACTGCTGCCCAAGCCCCCGCAGTTATCTGGATGTGTGTTCTCATGTAGAAGTGAGACAACAATCCATGGGGGTCGCACTGCAAGTGAATGGTGGGGATAGACAGTGGTCGGTTGTGGGCGAGCTGGCCACAGAAGGACTGGCCGGCTCAGGGGACAAAAAAATAAAAAATAAATAAAAAAACATTCGAGGGTGGGGAATCCTTCATATTAAGTTTTTGATTATCAAAAATCTTCAGTAACTTCTACATCAGCTATTCACAGCGCCCACGCCCAGAGCCTGAACTGATTTAACAAATTAGTTAAGTGATATATCCCCCTTCTGCACTGAAAAAAATATATATATATATATATATATATATATATTTTAACTCAAATGGAAACACTTTGTCCTGAAAAAGTGATGCATTCAAGGCTGAAGTTATGCAATCTAATAAGGGCACTGGCTTTACAGCTGGATGTGAAACTTGAGTGGGGTTCATTAAAGGAAAACACACTATAGCAATGCCTGCAGAACATGAAGCTAGTCTGAAAAGCAAACCCAGACCGAAATGCAAAGTTTAAATACAGAACTTCTTTTTGTCTGTTGATAGTATACTTCCATAAATTCCTACAAGAAAAACAAGCAAAGTTCAGATGCCAACAAGATATGTAGGCTGGACACAAGGGGGAAAAAGGACCACCACAACACTGCAACAGCTTTAAGCTTAAAAGTAGCAAAATGACCGACCACCAGAGATTAACAGACCTCCACTGTAGTCCTACCTCCAACAGTTTCTGTAGCTGACAATGTATCTGTTAAAGGAAAAGAATCACCAAACAAAATTGTAACATGCTATATTATGGAGAGGGTGATGGGAAATGTAGTCTTAGCGGTTTGTTAAAGGGGAGGGGGGAAAAAGGGAAGTTTTCTTATAAGAACTGTAAGTGCTCATGCTAAGCAGAAATGTATATAATTTGAACTTGATCTCCATTTACATAATAATACAGATAATACAGTATTGTGATGACATAAGAGACTTAGAATCCATCTCATCAGACCTCCCCCCCCCGCCACACAGCAATGACTATACCAAATTTGAGTATGGGCTGTATATCCGTGCTTAGCAGATAGAACATTACCCTACTCATGCTGTGTAACCCTTAATGCAAGCTCTCCCTCAGGAATCACTGGTCCTGCTCTGAAATCCTGAAGAGTGCTAGTTTCCGCAACCTCAATGGGTAGACTATTCCACATGTTCTCTAAGTAGGTAGTGCTTTCTTACTCAAATACTAGATGAGAAATATGTATCCGTATCCTGGCATTTCAGGTACTAGGTGTGTGCTTTTTTTTTTTTTTTTATACAACTGGACACAGCCATGTAAATCAGGCAATTTCTCCTGACTGGGGAGGCAGAACAGCATAGTGGTTATGCAAACCTGGAGAACTATTTTCATATCCCACAACCACCACTTGCATACTGTGGGACCATTAGCAAGTTACTTAAAGAGCAATGGACATGACTGTTGGCACCGGGCAGCCAACCCATATGATGGTGTTGCCTGCCCTAGGAGCTATTTGAGCCATATATCAAATTTTTGGGTTACTTACAAAACTAGTTATTTCCTCTGTAAAGCCCGACTTGTAACTTGCTGGTACGACCCAAGAGGCCGCAGCACCACCCCTAAAAACAGCATAATTATGACGGTAGGTAGGGAACGGGGCTGCAGGAGCTCTATGGAGAGTATAATAGGATCGGGAAGGGGCCACCTAAATGTACTTGGATTATCTTTGCTGGCAGGTGTACATGCCATTAACCCCATACATATATACCTGCCAGCAAAGATAATCCAAGTACATTTAGGCGGCCCCCCTTCCCGATCCTATTATACTCTCCATAGAGCTCCTGCAGCCCTGCTCCCTACCTAGCGTCATAATTATGCCATTTTTAGGGGTGGTGCTGCAGCACTCGGTGGCCGCTCAGATCGTACAGGGTAGCTGTAAGCCAGGCTTTACGGAGAAAATAACGCATTTTGTAAGCAACAAAAAAATTAGATAAATGGCTCTAATAGCTCACAGTGCAGGCCACTCCACCATATGGGTTACCTGCCTGGAGAGTGTCAGTAGCTCTTTAACTTTCCTGTGCTCCAAGGACACACTTGGAAACTAGCCTCAGCTAAGGGTGTCTTTCCTGGCGGCCAAAACTGTAAAATAAAATACAACAAAAAAAGTTTAGAGCTGAAAACCAATAGCCCCCCCCCCCCCAAACGGCCAGTACATGACGACAATAATGTAGGCATGATATGTACAGGCCTTTTATTTATTTAGGTTTTGTTGACTGGGAAAGGAGTACTAGGCAAGTCTTCCTATTTTCAGCCTTGCCGGGTGGGGGCGACACAGATGCATACGAGCATTTCTAATCAGGTTAAATTGTGGTGGTATATTTAGTGAATGGGGGGGGGCACAATTTGGGCAGGACACTGGGGAAATTCCACTACTCTTTTCCAGAAGCACCATGGGATCTTTAACATCCTCCTTAAACAACCATCAGGACAGGCAGATGGGAGCATCACATGCCTTTAACTTCTACTACATGTACTTTTTTTTGTTTTTGAGATGAGGGTGCACTGTGAAAAGGGGACTTTCTTTTCTGCTTTCACTAGATTGCAGTAAGTTTGCATTAATAATGAAGTCTAATTTAGAAGAGACATTTTTTCTCGTCAAAGGTGGCACCTCAGGGTGCATCAACCCCCACCCGTGATGCATTACTGTGTCAGTACTGAGATTTGCCCCAAGTTCCTGGTCTGGGGCTAGAACACACAATTTTTTTTTTTTATTTTAGTCTTTGGTAACCGGGTAAGGCCCACTTGCCACACGTGCCTGTTTTCAGGGGTGACCTGGGAGCACTGGGGTGTTAAGTGACTTGCTCAGGGTCACACAGTACGCAAGTGGAGGTTGTGGGAATCAAACCCCGGTCTGCTGGATATATCAAGCTCATTCACAGCTTGTTACACTAATCTCTAGGCTGTACTGCCAAACTTCCAATCTTCCTGCTTCAGAGGATAGTGTGCAACCTGCTGAGCCGCTGACAGGGTGTTTGCAATGCATTTAAGCCAAATTCTTACCCATACTGCACTGCACCTCAGCACTAAAAACATGAGTTATAATAAGTACCCGTATAATAATGCGAGTCAACAATTAAAATGAAGGCTAGTTTCTGAGCGCAGTTATAGTTTTTTTACTTTTCTTATTACATCTTTATCATGCACTTTTCCAATAACTAACATAAATTACTTTCCAATTTGCGGCTTGTAAATTTTTCCAAAAACTAACCAAAAAGGACTGTTGGGGTGACCCAGCAGCAGAGTGCATCACGCTACCATCAGAGAGATGGGGTCCACGTGCAAGCCCCAGAAACCCACACTCAAGCCAGCTGGGGGCAACACATGTTGCTAAGGCACGGTACTGCGAGGGAGAGAGGACCTGGGCCACCTGGGATTTACAGACCCCTACCAATGAAGGAGTGAAACTGGCATCAGCTGTGAAGGCAGCCACCCACTCACCTTCCCAGCTAGGGGAAAGATGCGCCCATGGCAAACCCAAATGTCAGGGCAGAGGTTGTCGAACTGAAGGGAAAGATGGGGGAAAACTGGGCTACTGAAAGACTGCTCAGTTAACAGGCAAGACAAATTACACAGCTTTCATAAAAAAATGCTTTTAATTTTTCACTTTTGGGAGACAATTTATAGGTTGTGAGCTGTAAAGGATACCTGTAGACAAAAGCCTCGATAAACACTTTGGAGCATTACTATGGCCAATTATTAGTATGTTTGAATGACACTGCCGCTGCAGAATGAGCCTAAAATGGTTACCCACAAGGCTGCAGGATGACTAGCAGTGCGGGAATGCTCTGGCTACATTTCAGCACCCCAATGGTTAAATGCAACCATCCTCTCTGACCTGTCCATTTAGGCATCCTTCAGAAACACCACACTCTATAAATGTCTCCATTTCAGTGATCAGTAGCCTTCTGTTATCAGCTGCCGCAGTGTGCCATTTTCAATCTCTGTCCACCACAGTTTCAGTTTCCTTACCTTTACAAAATCTATGGACTGCATTATCCAGTGCCCCAGTGCTGGAAAGCATAGCAGCTATTGCAACGGTGGAGTTCAAAATTAAATAAAATGAGAACTTAGAACACATCTGTGTTATTCCAAAACACTAACACTAAAATAATTGTGGGCCCAGCACATTCATTCAAATCAGGAATTAAATACAAAGGGACTGCTAGCAAGGAAAAGTGGGTGGGTGGGTTTTGTCAGGTATTGGATCGGACAGGGCACAACACAAGTCTAAAATGCCAACAGGCAGGTGTTCACGTTCACCACTCTAAGAACACACTAGGTGCTGACAACACATCAATGCAAACAATCATTTACAAGACTGTCTTAAATGCTACTGCTGACTGGCCATGCTACATTTATGCTTCTGTGCTTCAGAAATGCTTGTGCTTCTAAAGAAGTAAGCAATAGGCCACAGTGGGACCTGGCATTTAAAACTGCAGTAATGCACATCGTGAAGTGTCTCACTATGCTTATAAAACCGGACTCTACATTTTACATCAATGTTACAATTAAAATCAAGTGGTTTAAATACTGAAAAAGTTCAATCTTTATTTTCACACGAAATCGTATAAGCTTAATTTTTTTTTTTTATTATTAAGACTTTTGTCACAAGTAGGGTTCCATAGTTGTAGTTTCTGTAGTTTTTTGTTTTCTAAGGTATGTTCCTTTGGAAAATGAGATGGAGAGAGGCTGCAAGTGTGCACGGACGTGGAGGACAGAGTTTCAGGACTGTGAGGCCATCAGGCAGAACCAGGAGTGCTACGTGAGCAAAAGCCTGATGACTGGAGAATAAAACAAGAGTGCTGGCAAGTGCTTTGTCTACAAAAAAAGTTTACATCAGCTGCAGACTGTAATGTAATTGATGATGGCCTGTGAGGACTGCAGGGAAGGGGAATCAGGAGGGTGAGCTCGAAGAGATTATTTAAAAAAAAAAAAAATCACAGAGACTGACAAAATGGAATGAGTACTGTTCATGCTGTACACCCCTTACAGTGGTTTTCCTTTGATCAGGATCCCAGTTTGGTGACGCTTACTTATAAAAACCCAAGGGGGACAGTACACAATGGGGGGGGGGGTGGTATTAACGACAGCAAAAATGGAAAGGGACCTGGAGGAAGTCATATCAGTTGATCTAAAGGTAGGCAAGCAATGTTAGAAGGCAGTAAGGACTGCTGGGGGATACTGGGATGCACAGGGAGAGGCATCACCAGTAGAAAACAGGAAGTTATCCCCCTCTGTACAGACAGTTGGTGAGACCCCATCTGGAGTACTGCATGCAATTCTGGAGACCCCATCTCCACAAGGACATAAATAGGATGGAGGCAGTCCAGAGGACGGCAACTAAAATGGTGCAGGGTCTGTACCAGAAACCATAAAAAGGAGACTAAAAGAGCTTAATTTGTATACTTCCGAGGAAAGGGGGGACACGATAGAAACTTTCAATTACCTCAAGGCAATCAACAAAGTACCAAGAGGGTAGCATCTTTCAGAAAAAGAAATGTGCAAGAACAAGAGGGCACAATTTGAAGATAAAGGGGGGACAATTCAGGGGCATGAGGAAGTATTTGTTCACGGAGAGGGTGGTGGACGCATGGAATGTTCTTCCTGAGGAGGTTGTGGGTTCAAAAACAGTGGGGGAATTTAAGAATGCATGGGACAGACATAAGGCAATTCTAGTGGGAGGTAGGAGGAAGCAGGCTATTGGTAAAACTAGGATCAACAGCTTATCCAATAGGTAGGGAAATGGATAGACTGGGTGGGCCAAGCGGTCCTTATCTGCCGTCAAAGTCTGTTTCCATGCTTGGGCAGGTAGCGTGCCTAATGTAGTTAGTGAGCGAGGGCAGTACTAAGCAAGTGGGCAGAAAGAAGTTGCTCATAAAATTATAAAACAGAAATAACTGCATTGTTTATGAAAAAGAGTGAAAATATTTATAAGTGGAACCTTTCTTTTGTTATAAGGAACTGTTCTGAATTATTATTTTTTTCCCTCTCCGCATCTACTGGGGGAAAATGGCGGCTGTTTCAGTTATGAAAAGTTCTAAGGTTGGCACAAGGATTTCAAAAATGTACTGCGTACTGGCTGGCAGGACTAGTTTTTAATCAATGTATTACACATTTCTAATGCACAGGTAACAGCCAATCAGACTGCTCGAATTTATTTCCCCATTTTGTAAGCAGCAGTTGCTAGGTTTACATGTACCATTACTGTGCCTCTTATGGTTACATGCATACATTCTCCAGTTCTTTGGGTGAAAGAACCGAGAAGTGAAGCTTAACAGTTCTAGCACACAAAGAATTTTAGAAGAAACTCTTACAACCACTATTAAATCATAACATCATTCTTAGTCAATCAGGATTATTTATTTTGAAAAACATTCCAGGTACTCTTATAACCATGAGGTCCTCCTCCTTGAGTTCATTTGCTGCTTCTTCCTCCCAGGAGCTCAGGGAGGCCTGTTGTCATGAGGAATCTCGCAACTAGACAAGTACCAGGCACACAAGGAGAGGCACGGGACTGTAAATATAGTTTACATGAGGCATTATGGGGACCCCTAAACCAGGCAGTAGACAAACCTGACAGCTGAACCCTCAGTAACTCTGCAGCAGGCCAGTCTGCTTTCTCTGTCAGACTTCCTACATTTTTAAATTGCCTCATTCTCCCAATCAGTCTCTCGCTCTCCCCCTGCACTCCTACAAAATCACTGTTACTGACAAACTTCACGAAAGAATAAACCTGCAGCCTTCTTCCTCTTCTCTCCACATTACAACCACCCATGTTCTATCCATCCTCCTCCACTAGTTGACCTGTTTTACTCATTTTTCACCACTTAACTGTATGACTTACAACTTAATGTACTCTAATCTAAACTGCCAAGCCTCACTGGTTCTGTACTAGTGTCTGAACCTACATTGGCAGCGTGCTTCCTTGGCTCTCAACCTGGTTAACCCATAACCAACCAATGCACACGTACACTTTTTACATTGTTTTTGTCTTTCTGTGAAATTCATTACTTGTACTGTAATTTTTATTGTACATATTCATGTGCCTATTGTTGTCACTTTGTTACTGCTGTTTTGTTCCCTGTTGTATCCCTGCCCCCAAGTTGCAACTGGAAACAAGCCATAGCTCAGTGTAGCTGTCACAGTCACCAAATATTTAATATTTTAACAAGGAGTCTCATGCAAACAGTTCTAAAATTCTGACATTCTAAGTTCAGTTAGCATAATGATTTTCCTATACAGGTTTCTTTGGTTTACCTAAAGTAAAACATTTTAATTTTACATTCTAGTTCCATTTAAAAAAAAAAATCTTCATTATTTATAATATAATAACTGGTTAGTGATGATTGTCAACTGTGGGCAGAAGCTGTAAAACTCAATTATACACAGCCATGTATAATCACCTGTGTATAACAGAGTTTGAGTAAGCACCTTTTGCAAAAATTCTAAAAATCACTCTTGTGCTAGTGCTACTGGCTCCATGCGCTGTCCACGTGATCGCACTAACCTCACTGAAACTGCCGAGCAGGACTCTAACTTAAGTGTGTCTTAAGAAAGATACATTTGTCACAGATACACAAAATAACCAGCAGTCTACTAACGTCTGTCTATCCACCTAACAAAATGGCACATTCATCACGATTTCAACAACCTAGTGCCCTAGAAAGACAAACATTCATAGAGCAGCAAGAAAACAAACACTAAGAAAAAATGTTCGGCTGTTCAACAAGCATCTGTCGGACAAAAAAAAAAAAAAATCAAATGAACCAGTTATAAAAAATGGGGAAGTGTGTTGCCAACTCAGATTTTATGTACACCCTCGATGTGCGATGCCTTGATAAACCCCTCGAGCTTCGCTCTCAGGGTTTTATGAAGCATTGCACACCTCCGGTGTACATAAAATCTCCATTACACACACTTCCCCATGCATTATTCTATATTTTATACATACAGTTACTGCACCTCTTATGGTTGTAACAGCTTCTATAAACAAAAATCCGTACAGTCCTTGCCTCTCCTATTGTTTATAACAACTTCTTCGTAAGTCCTTTGTGTGCCAGGACTGCTCAGCCTACCTTTGCCGTTCTTTCCCCCAAAGAACTCCGAGATGCACTCTTATAACCCTAGGAGACACAGTAACTGTACGTAATATAAGCAATAAGATGACAGGGCAATGGACGTCTGGGGTTAATGCACACTCAAGTGCGTAAACAAGCCAGAGGCACTTTAGCACCTGAAAGTACATTAACCCCAGACAGCCAATAACCTGGAGTGTGTTACTGCATTATAAAATGGACCAATGGAAAAACAATTTTGAAACCAAAAAAACTGCATTTTTTTATATTAAATACAAGTATTTATTTTTGTTAACAGTAACTAGGAAAGCATCGACCCTATACATTTGCCAACTGCTGCAAGTTTTCTTACACATTAACAGATGGTAGCATTGTTACTTGTGGAATACAGGAATTTAAACGTCTGTACAATTCCTCTGACAGAATGTTCACCCCTCACATACAACAGAAGGCCTTGTATATACAGCCACAGTCTCAACTGTATCCATGGCAGAAGAAGCAGCAGAGACAGCCCTGATACACTGGCAAGGAGAGAATGAGGTGGATTTCTCATAGTCACTCTAAAACCCAGCAAGCATTAAAATGAACTAGCACTTCTGTTTCTTTTTTTTTTTTTTTATTATTTATGTGAGTAAAGAGGGTATCATGAGAAAAAAAAAGAATGGTTTATTTTTTTTTTTTAATTTATGGGTATTTTACTTTTCAGGGCCTTGTTTAAAGTTTTCAGTGAGCAATAGTGGCAGTCATGTTTGAAATGGCAATCAGGGACAAGTGAAGTGGGCCTTAAATTCTGCATGTGATACGCCCAAATTACAAATCCCACTGCTCAAACTTATTCCAACATGCATTTATGTGGAATTCACATATGGGGCTTGTGCCCTATTAAGCCAATCAGAAAGCAGGAAATTTCCAACCCATTTTTATACAACACTCATAGAGCTAAAATGTCAAAATATTAAGTGATATCTTCGTAGCTCACCTCAAGATAGGATACGTTATTAGTGTTGTCATAAGCTCGATCTTGAAGGTTAGTATCACCACAAAGGAATACTGAACCAATGGGATTACAACTTTCACAATGCCAGTGACAATCTCAATTGTCATATGCAACACTGAAGCCAACAGTTGAAATCAAACAGAAATAGTTAAATTGTCAAACAGAAGATTTAAAGGTTTAACTAGTAAACTAATGTTGTATAAACTGAATATGTGATGGCCTGATTCAAAATACACAGCTCATCTATGAGGTAGGACTTCCACAACACACTCGTGGCTCTGCCACTCATGGTTATGGTCCTGACTCTTTCATGTCAAAGAGATTGTGTTTTTTAAAACAGGAACTTGACTTTAACATCAACATTTTTCACTTTGCAGAAAACTGTAGAAACCGCTGTGTGTGGACATGGACTAAGTCAACTGAACTTAGAACTTCAAAACTCTAGGTAGCACAATGAACCCTCTTATGAAAGAGTATTTTGAATGTTTAAAAGCAAACAATCCTGATTATCCAAGAAGATATCATGATTTATCATTTGTAATCGGATCAACCAAACCAGGCTCACATACTGTATCCGGCATTATCATTTTACATCACACAACACAAGATCCCCTTCTGAAGAATACTGCATTTAGAAAATGTAACAGTGTAGCAGTAGTTACATTATTACATCTATATATACACGTACACATAGTATTCATGTTACCATTAATGTCCACTACCTGCCTGTAATGTACATTTTCTAATTTTAATGGTCATTTCTCTAAAGGACAGCTTAATCTCATTGTCTGCCTAATGACCACTGCAGAAATACTAATTGCGTTTGTGCAATTCTGTGTTTTGTATCAATCTACTGCTGCATTGGGCACCCTATGGAAAGGAGAAATCACATTTCATAAGGCTAGGTCAGCTGTCTAAATATCAAATAAATATGTGAAATTCTCTTAAGACTCTTACAAGCACAGAAGAGCACTAGTATGGACAAATAGATCTAATATGTGATGGTTGTTCTCATTATGCAACCGTTACCTGGAGGGGCTGTGGGTTTCGACTTCTTGGCTGGAGTTGTATCTTCATTGTTTCGGGATTCGGAGAAAGAAGTTGTTCTGCTTGTAGCAGGAGTCTTAAAAAAAAAAAAAAAACATAACTACTGTAAGTATTAATCTGGCCTTCATTCTTGACATTCACAAAAATGATGTGAAAAGAAATACGGAATAATAAATGGGGGAAGGGTGCAGAAAGGCAAGGGCATGTATAATCAGATGTTTTGTTTTTTGTTATACACCCGAGGTTTGTGATGATGACCTAATAAACTACAAGAGCAAAGCTCAAGTTGTTTGCAAGACTGCCACAGAGGCTGCTTAAATAAAAAAAAAAAGATGAGAAGTTTACACTGCCCCCTATTTTATATAACTTTTTTCAATGTTTAACAAACAAAACACAAGTGTTACAAAACCTAATTTGCAGACCACAATATCAGTAGCAACAGAAGAATAGTGGGATTTAACTTTAAATTTGGCAGCAGACACTTTAAAATTATATAAATACAGGCTACTCACCTGTAACAGGAGTTCTAGGAGTGGTATATGTTGTTCATCCACACTGTCTGGTTGGTTCCTTGCCACTTTAAATCTTGCCGGAAGGTCTTCAAGCTGGCTCCTCCCACCCACCTGGGTGGTAAAACCCTCGGCTCCGCCCCATGACACTAGATCTAGCCCACTGGAAGCCAGGTTGTGCGTCGAAGCTGGGGAGGTCAGGTGGGTTGTGTGGATGAACAACATATACCATTCCTAGAACTCCTGTTACTGGTGAGTAACCTGTATTTCTAGGGATATGGATATGTTGTTCAATCCACACTTATTTTCAGACTCCTAGCAGTTCTCCAGGAGGAGGGAGGCAAGGCGCACACCCCCCATTAAGGAAACAAGGACTGGAGAACCGAGGTCCCAAATCCAGCATCCTGGCGTGACTCAAGGTCGATGCGGTAGTGGATAATGAAGGTGTGTGTGCCGACTTCCAGGTAGCAGCCCTGCAGATTTCCTGGATAGAGACATCCCTGGAAGCAGCCACCGAAGCAGCGGTATCGCAGGTAGAATGAGCTCTTATCCCTTTGGGAGGCTCCATGCCCGCCAACCTATAGCAGAGATCTATGCAGGAGGTGACCCACCTGCCTATCGTCCACTTGGCTGCAGGTCTGCCAGGTGCGGCTTCAGAGTAGGTGACAAACAGCTGGCGAACCTCTCCCCGAACTTCAGCCGTCCACTACTTATAATAAGACAGCGCTCTTCTAGGGTCCAGAGTATGAAGCCTATATTCGGCCTCCGAGGTGTGACTGGGGTAGAACACCGGCAGAGTCAACACCAGGTTAAGGTAAAACTCGGACACCACCTTCGGAAGGAATTTCGGGTGGGGGGACAGGACAACCTTGTCCCTGTGGAAGACCAGATAAGGAGACTCGATGGAAAGCGCCTGGAGCTCTCCCATCCTTCTGGCTGACATGATAGCCACCAAGAAGGTGGTCTTCCATGACAGGCAAGAGATGTCACACCTGTGCACTGGTTCGAATGGCTTGCCCATAAACTTAGCCAATACCAGCAGTAGATCCCACAGAGGTGGAGGTTCTCGCACCGGATGGGACATGTGATCAAGGCCTTTGAAAAAGCACCCGACCACCTTCTCCTGTGCCACCGACTGCTTCCCGGCCTGCACCCAGTAAGCAGAGATGGCTGCCAGGTGCACCTTAAGGGTGGTCGACCAAAGTCCTAGCTGAGAAAGGAACCAGAGGTAGTCCAGAATGCTGGCCAAGGAGCAGGAGGAAGGGTCCAACCCCTTACCCTGACACCAAATGGAGAAACTCTTCCATTTGAAGGCGTAGCATTTCCTGGTCGACTCCTTACGGGATGCCTCCACCACGTTGAGGACCTCGTCGGAAAGACCCAAGGCCTGGAACTCTAGCCGCTCAGGAAACAGGCCGTCAGGTGCAGGGATTGAAGGTCCGGGTGGATAACCTTCCCCTGGTTGACTGAGTTCAGGTCTGGGCGGGCTGGAAGCCGCCTCGCGAGCTGGAGCTGAGGAGATCTGGATACCAGAACTGGCGGGTCCAGTCTGGGGCTACCAGAATCACCTGCGCCTTGTACCTCTTCACCTCGAGAAGCACCTTGTGGATCAAGGTGATTGGAGGGAAGGCGTAGAAGAGGCCTGTGGTCCACATAGAAGAGGCCTGGGGTCCACGACCTCGAGAAGGCATCCCCCTGCAGTGAGCCCCACTAAGGGGGGTGGTCATTAAACAGCCTCAGCTTCGCATTCTACCTGGAGGCGAACAGGTCCACCTGAGGAGTGCCCCAATGGAAGAACAGGTCTTGTACTACCTCTGGCAGGAGAGACCACTCGTGAGATGCAGCGTCTATCCGGCTGAGGGCATCGGCTAGACTGTTGGAGGCTCCTGCCACATGGATGGCTAGGAGATTTGCCTCCAGGCTGATCACAAGAGACCAGATGTGGACAGCCTCCTTACACAGAGGTAAGGAGTGCGTCCCGCCCTGATGGTTGAGGTAGTACATGGTCGTGGTGTTGTCCTTCTGGACCTGAACCACTTGACCCCGTACAAACGGAGCGAAGGCAGTGAGGGCTAGTCAGACCGCTCGAAGCTCCAGCAGGTTGATGTGGCATCAAGACAGCAGAGGAGACCAGAGGCCGTGGGCCCTGAACTCCCCCAGATGGGCACCCCAACCCATCAGAGAGGCGTCGGTCGTTAATGTGACTGTCAGCTCGGGGCAGACAAACAGGATACCCTCCTGCAGATGAGCTGGGATGAGCCACCACTGCAGGCCAGCCCACATCCTCTAGGTCACCGTCACCGGCTGGTCCAGAGAACCGGAGCGCTGTGACCATTAGCGGGCCAGTCCCCATTGCAGGGGACGCATATGCCAACAGGCTCAATGGACCACGCTGGTGCAGGCCACCATGAGGCCAAGAAGGCGCAGGAAGTCCCTAGCAGGGCACAACTGCCCAACCAGAAATGATTGGGCAAAGGAGAAAAGGACCTCGGCCCTGTCCGCCGGGAGCCGGGCTCTGGCTCAAATAAGAGTCGCGCTCTGCCCAGATGAACTGAATCACCTGCGACGGCATGAGTTCCGACCTGGCCTCATTGATGAGGAGGCCAATCTGAAAGCAGACTTGGAGGGCCAGATCCCTGGACCGCTCCACCTCCAACCTGGAGGGGGCTGCAATCAGTCAGTCATCCAGGTAAGGGCACACCCAGACCCCTCGGTGCTGCAGGAATGCAGTCACCACTGCCATGCATTTGGTGAAGACCCTGGGAGCTGGAGAGAGGCTGAAGGGCATGACCCGGAACTCGTAAAGGAGATCCCTCTGCTCTGAAGCAGAGGAATCGCTGATGAGATGGATGGAAAGGGACATGAAAGAACACATCCTGAAGGTCCAGAGAACAGAACCACATGCCTAGTTCCAAGGACGGAATGATCTGAGCCAGAGTGACCATCCTGAAGGTGCACGGCCTTAGGAACTTGTTCAGGTCGTGGAGGTCGAGAATGGGGTGCCAGCCCCCTGTCCGTTTTGGAACCAGGAAGTACCTGGACACAAACCCTGGGTCTGGAGAAAGGTCCGCCACCTCTTCGATCACCTCCTTCTGGAAGAGCAAGGCAATGTTGGCTCGACGAGTCGACAGAGAGGCTGTGGAACCCGTTGCCCCCCCCGTGGGGCGACGGCTCGATAGGGAGGGAACTGCTCGAATTCCAGAGGCAGACCCCTGCCTACCACTTCTAGCACCCAGCGGTCCATGGCGATAGTGGACCAGGCGGAAAAGAAGTGGCGGAGCCATCCCCCCACGAGGGGAACCCGGGGAAGAGTGACGAGGTTGGGGGCAACACCCCTCAACCTGTCACTGGGCAGGCCTGGAGGAAGGGCCCGCTGAGGGACCTCCTGGACCCTTGCCTCCAGGCTTCCTACTGGAGGAAGTGGCAGACTTGGCCTTAGGTGTGTGCCTGCTAGCCCTGGTGCTAGTGCTGCTGGGCCAGACGTGCCGCAGGGGTGGCAAGGCGAAAGGGCTTACGCTGCTGCTGGCGGCCTTTGTCCTTCTGGGCAGACGTGACAGAGTCCAAGGTGGCACTGGACTTCTCAATCCTCTGGAGATGGCCTTCCACCCCTGGCCCGAACAAGTCAATGCCCAGGAAGGGAACGTCTGCCACCTTGTGCTGGGTGTCCGCCGTGAAGGTAGAGATCCGCAGCCAAGCTCTGCGGCGAATGCCCACTGCGGCCGCTACTGATCGGGCACAAGAATCACCAATGTTCAATGAAGTGTGGAGCTGCTTTGCCACCACCCTTCCCTGATCCCGCACCTGGTTGACCATTGTCTGAAGGTCAGCCGGGAGAGGAGGAATCACCTCATCCAGGGAGCCCATAAGGGCGTGTGAGAAATGTGCCATCAGAAGTGCCGAGCTAGCCTGACAAAGGCCTAGGGAGGAAGCAGCATAAACCTTCCGTCCCGAGCAATCCAACTTTTTGGATTCCTTATCGGGCGGTTTGTCCACGTCCCGAGCGTTCCCGGAATGCTGGAAAACGCTATCGGTCACTAATCCCTCCGCAGAGGGTGCTCAGAGAAACAGGAGAGTGAACTGGTGGGGACTGCGTACTTGCGAGCCATCCTGGCTGAAGGTGCTGGACAAGATGCTGGCCGCTGCCACAACTCCAGAGCCGGGTCAACACTGGCTTCGGCCACCGGAAAGGCCTCCGTAGGGGAATCCCCTCGGTCCAGTATCTCCATAAGGGGATACCTGGCTCGTTTTGAAATGGGTTCAAGCTGCATCCCAGTGGATTCTGAGAGGAGTTGAAGCAAACCCAAAAACGAGGATGGGCTCTTGTCCACTGACTGGCCCCTTGCAGACTCCAGGTCAAGCGGTCTGGAGAACACGGAGGAGTCGTCATCAGACTCCGAGGAGTCTGCAAACAGCTGCCAAGTGCCTGAGCCACCCTCCACCTGCCGAGGTCGATCGGGAGTGAGGGTGTCTGACAACCTATGGGGCAAGCCCTGACCCGACCGAGAATCCTTGGTCGGGGCCTCAGTCTTCGGTTGTGGAGGCGTGGGTTCCACCACAATAGGTGGAGCAGCCGGTTTCGGCCGAACAACTGGCGCCAGGGTCAGCTCCTCGATAACCACGAGGAGTTGTTTCGGCCGCTCCGGAGACAGCCACTTAATGGCCAGAGAAGGCGACGGAGTCAACTTGTTACCAGTCAATAAAAGTTGCTGCCACATCAAATCCTCGTAGCGCCGACACAACTTGTGCTGGAACCTATCCTCCGAAGAGGATGACGAGGATGAGCGGCGACGCTTCTTTCCATGGTGCCAAGACCGAGACCGACGACGTCGGTGGGATTGGCTGGACCTGGAAGAGGACCGAGACCTTCGGGGATTCCGTTGGTGGGTCAGAGAGGGGATGAGGGAACCTGCCCCTCCTTCAGTTCAGGGACCTTGACCGGGGACTTCGGCACAGGCAAGTCCTGGTAACCACCAGGGACCCAGAGAAGAAGGGTTGTCCAGCTTCTCCAGTCGACAAACCGTCCGGCCAGGTCGAAAAAATCTCGCCTAAATGCGATGGATGTCTTGGCGGCTGACCTGGCGGGGACACGGTGAAGCCAGTGGCCACAGTCGCAACCTCGACCGAAGTCGAGAGTCAAAGATCCGGTGAAGGGGATCTCTCCCGCTCCCACGAATGTTGACGGTGGGACTCACCTTTAGAGTCCTTCTTTCTGGACCGACAGGAATGTCCCGAAGGCCCTTCTCCCTTAGTGGAGAGGGACTGACAAAGCTCTTTAAAAGAAGCTGTGTAGGATGAGCCCAAGGAGAGCGGGATAAATGCCACGGCCGAGGAGGAAGAAGAAGAAGTGGCCTAGGCCACCTCCTCCTCGAGGGTGATCATCTGCTCCAACTGCTCCATGAGCCCTCCGCCTGCGGACACTGCCTAGCAGGCCTCCTTAACTTGACCGGCAGGTACTGTTTTCAGGCGCCCAGAGTAGTCTGGCAGCGCGGTCCTCCAAGACCGAAGTCGAGAAGGACTTGCACAATTCACAGGCCTGAGAATCGTGGCCAAGCCCTAGGCAGTAGACGCACGTGGAGTGCGGATCGGTCCAGGACATCTTCTGCCCACAAGGGCACCAACGGAAGCTGGGAGTCGATTTGTCCATCGCAGCCACGAGGGAAGACGAAGACCTTAGTCTTGTAAATTTTAAAATTAATTTCAGGAAATCCAAAGAGTGTGAATCCAGCCTAAAACGCACAGCGCTAAGGAGGGAACCTGAGCTTCCAAGCAGTAAGGAAGATCTGGCGTCATAGGGCGGAGTCGAGGGTTTTACCACCCAGGTGCATGGGAGAAGCCAGCTTGACGAATTTCCGGCAAGATTTAAAGTGGCAAGGAACCTGCCAGACAGTGTGGACTGAACAACATATCCACATCCCAGAACTCCTGTTATACATGGATGACATCAATATCATGTACAATGGGTTTTTTTATGTCATACCCATGTAAACAGCAGCATACTACAGTTCCTAAAAACTGGAAAGAATCATAATTAGTTAGATGTGACTCTAATGTTACCAAGGATGTTAAAAGTGGACAAAGCGGCCAATGCACTGCAGTCCACAACCAGGAAGCACTCCGGAGATGGAAGAACACGGGAAAAGACTGCCAGCTGATGCAGTGTGATGTGGCATCCTCCTGCGGGCCCTGCATCGCCTACTGGGCTTCCCTGCCTACCACATCCGAGTTAAACTCTCCCCAAGCCTTGGGGAACCCCGGGGAGCTCTGCCACAGGGGGGGAAACTGTGGGGCACTATACCAGGCAGGTGAGTAAGTCCCGGAGACAAAGGGTGACAGAGCTGGGGAGGACACTGCAGATGGAGGCCAACCAAGCAGAGATGACAAGTGACAGGTCTATTTACCATTTTTTTTTTTATTCTCTGTTCTTCTCCCAGTATTTTTTCCATTCTTATCCTTTACAGTCCTCTGCTTTAGTGCTCCCACATCTGGTTGCTTGTAATCAGGACAACTAGAGTACTTTTGCTAGCTGGGGCCATCCACAATGGCATGCACATCGGAGCCTCTATAATCATGGGCAGCTCCACTGCTTCTCAGTTCCCCACCAGAGATAAGCTCGCACAGCCTCTTACCATGAGGAACCAGGAGACCAAACCAGTACCAGCACACAAGGAGAGGCAAAGGACTGGCTATACAGTATACCTAAGGGACTTAAGGACACCTCCGAGCAAGGCAGTGGAAAAACCTGCTGGCTGACACCTCAGAAAGGGGCAAGGAGGGTAGGAGCACAGTGGCCCAGTGGAGGAGATTCCCTTGAAGATGTACTGTTATGGCGAGTAACTAACGCTTTTAGCTTCATCGAGGATATCTCCTCCATTGGGCCACACCTTTGGAATGATTCTCAACCAGGACACGAGGTACCCAGGGAGGAAGGGAAAGTCTGATATGCAATGAGGACAGGAGGCCTTGCAACGCCACAAGACCAAAGCCAACGCATCTACTAGAGACGCTATCTAGACTGTAGTGCTTAGTGAAAGGATGCACAGTGCTCAGTATGACAGCAACACATTTGTCAGCTGCAGAACACTGCGAAAGCAAGCAAACAGAAGTGGACATACCACATGTAGAGCGGACCTGCACAGCACCAGGAAGTTTCTTACCGCACTTCCCATAACAAAATTCAATACAGTTAGCTGGTCATTTAGACAGGCATTGTTAAGACACAGGGGCGCCCTCAGTCCCAGGGGCAAGCAAAACAAAAAGCTGAAAGGACTTTCTGCCATCCTTAGTGCGATCAAGAGCGCAATGCAGTGGTCCATGTACAGCAAGTATATGGAGCAAAGCCTCACCCTTATTAACGTGCTCTGGATAATACACAGGAAGGTGTATAGTCTGAGTCAATATAAAAATCAGACACCAGCTTACGAAGAAAACAAGGATTGGGCTGCAAACACACCCCGTCTTTGTGGAAAATCAAATAAGAGGCTCAAACATCAGAGACAGAAGCTTAGAAATCCTACAAGCAGAAGTCAGAGCAACCAGAAATACAGGTTACTCACCTGTAACAGGAGTTCTAGGAATGGTATATGTTGTTCATCCACACTATCTGGCAGGTTCCTTGCCGCTTTAAATCTTGCCGGAAGGTCTTCAAGCTAGCTCCTCCCACCCACCCGGGTGGTAAAACTCTCGGC
The DNA here is from genome assembly GCA_016271365.2 of Neoceratodus forsteri. NCBI lineage: Eukaryota > Metazoa > Chordata > Ceratodontiformes > Ceratodontidae > Neoceratodus > Neoceratodus forsteri. The sequence continues at coordinate 22,325,464 of JADMNL010000032.1, read as the reverse complement.
TCCGCCCCATGACGCCAGATCTGGCCGCTGGAAGCTCAGGTTGTACGTCGAGGCGGGCAGGTCGGTCGTCCGTGTGGATGAACAACATATACCATTCCTGGAACTCCTGTTACAGGTGGTAACCCTGTTTCTAGGGACATGGATATGTTGTTCATCCACTATCTAGCAGAACTCTAGCAGTTCTCCGGGAGGAGGGAGGCAAGCGCACACACTTAATACTTACTTGGGAAATAAGGACTGGAAGCCGAGGCCCCAAAACCAGCATCCCGGCGTGACTCAAGGTCGATGTGGTAGTGGGTAATGAAGGTGTTTGCTGACTTTCAGGTAGCAGCCCTGCAGATTTCCTGGATAGGGACATCCCTGGAAGCAGCCACTGATGCAGCAGTATGGCGGGTAGAATGAGCTCTTATCCTCTGGGAGGCTCCATGCCGCCAACTCATAGCAGAGATCTATGCAGGAGGTGACCCATCTGCTTATCGTCCGCTTGGCTGCAGGTCTGCCAGGCTTGAGCTTCAGCATAGGTGACAAACAGCTGGTGAACCTCTCCCGAATCCCAACCGTGCGCTCCTTGTAATGGCGGGCCTTCTAGGGTCAAAGTATGGAGCCTATATTGACCTTCGAGGTGTGATTGGGGTAGAACACCGCAGAGTCAACACCTGATTAAGGTGAAACTCCGACACCACCTGGAAGGAATTTCGGTGGGGCGGGACAACCTGTCCCTGTGGAAGACCAGGTAAGGAGACTCAATGCTAAGCGCCTGGAGTTCTCCCATCCCTCTGGCTGACGTGATAGCCACCAAGAAGGCGGTCTTCCACGACAGGTGGGGAGACCACACCTGTGCATTGGTTCGAATAAGTTGCCCATGAGCTTTGCCAGTACCAACAGTAAATCCCACGGAGGTGGGGTTCCCTTGCTGGAGGAAATGTGATCAAGGCCTTTAAAAGTGCCCGACCACCTTCTCCTGCCACTACTGCTGACCGGCCTGCCCGATGGCAGAGAAGCTGCCAGGTGCACCTTTAGGGTCGTCGACCTAAGCCCTTGACTAGATAGGGACCATAGATAGTCCAAAATGCTGGCCACAGAACAAGAGGAAGGGTCCAAGCCCTTACCCGACACCAAATGGAAAATCTCTTCCATTTGAAGGCATAACATTTTCTGGTCAACTCCTTCGGAGCGCCTCAATGACGTTGAGGACCTCGTCGGAAAGACCCAAGGCCTGGAACTCTAGCCACTCAGGAACCAGGCCATCAGGTGCAGGGATTGAAGGTCCGATGGAACACCTTCCCCTGATTGACTGAGAGCAGGTCTGGGCGAGCTGGAAGCTGCCTCGGGAGCCTGGAGCTGAGGCTGAGGAGATCTGGGTACCAGAACTGGCGGGGCCAGTCTGGGGCTATCAGAATCACCTGCGCCTTGTCCCTCCTCGCTTTGAGCAGGACCCTGTGAATCAGGGAAGGGGAGCGTAAAAGGCCGGGGTCCATGGCCTCGAGAAGGCATCCCCCTGCAGCGAGCCCTGCTGAGGGGGGCGGGCATGAAACAGCCTCAGCTTCGTGTTCTCCCTGGAGGCAAACAGATCCACCAGAGGTGTGCCCCAGAGGGAGAACAGATCTTGTACTACCTCCGGCAGGAGAGACCACTTGTGCGATGCAGCCCCTATCCGGCTCAGGGCATCGGCCAGGGTGTTGGAGGCTCCTGCCACATTAATGGCTAGGAGATCCGCCTCCAGGCAGCGCACAAGTGACCAGATGCAGAGAGCTTCCTTGCATAGAAGCATGGAGCGCGTCCCGCCCTGGCGGTTTAGGTAGTACATGGTCGTGGTATTGTCCGTCTGGACTCGGACCACTTGACCCCGGAGAAATGGAGCAAAGGCGGTGAGAGCTAGGCGGACCGCACAGAGCTCCAGCAGGTTGATGTGGCATAGGGACTCCCACGGGGACCAGAGGCTGTGCATTCTGTGTTCCCCCAGATGGGCACCCCAACCCATCAAAGAGGCATTGGTCGATAGAGAGACCGTCGGCTCGAGGCGGACAAACGGGATACCCTCCTGCAGATGAGATGGAACGGTCCACCACTGGAGAGCGTTCCACATCTCCTGAGTCGTCATCACAAGCTGGTCCAAGGGATCCAGCGTTGAGACCACTGGCTGGCCAGTCCCCACTGAAGGCGCATGTGCCAACATGCCCAGCGGACTCACGCTGGTACAGGCGCCATGAGACCCAGGAGGCGCAGGAAGTCCCGGCAGGGCGCGATGCCCAACCAGAAATGACTGAGCAAGGAGGTGGCACCTCGGCCCTGTCCGCCGGGAGCCGGCTCTGGCTCGAGAGAGTGAGCTCTGCCCAATGAACAGTATCACCTGCTTGCTCGAGTTCTGATTTGGCCTGCTTGATAAGGCCGACCTCGCGATCAAACCTGGAGGCCAGATCTCTGGACGCTCCACCTCCTGTCTGGAGGGGCTGCTATCAACCAATCGTCCAGGTAAGGGTACACCGGACCCTCGGCGCTGCAGGAATGCTGTCACCACTGCCATGCATTTGGTGAAGACCCAGGAGCTAGAGAAGGCCGAAGGCATGGCCTGGAACTCGAGATAGGGATCCTCCGGCTCTGAAGCGGAGGGAATCTCTAGTGAAGACGGACGGATAGGGGCGTGAAGAGCCGCGTCCCAGTCGAGAGCAGAACCACATGCCGTGTTCCAGAGATGGTATTATCTGAGCCAGAGTGACCATTCCTGAAGGTTCGAGACCTTAGGAACTTGTTTGAGTCGTGTGGGTGAGAATGGGCCAGCCCCGTCCGTTCGGGACCAGGAAATACCTGGACACAAACCCGGGTCTGAAGGAGGTCCTCCACCTCTCTTATCACCTCCTTCTGGAGGAGGAGGCGATGTCGGCTCGGCAGACCGCCAGTGAGGCTGGGGACCCAGCCCCCGAGGCGGCGGCTCTGTAGGCGGTGCCCTGCTCGAGATTCTAGAGTCAGGCCTCTTCCCACCACCTCAAGACCCACCTGTCCGTGGTAACAGCGGACCAGGCAGAAAGGAAGAGCCGGAGCCGTCCCCCCACGAGGGGAACCAGGGTGAGGCGACAGAGATGGGCGACACCCCTCAGCCCGTCACTGAGCAGGCTTGGAGGAGGGACCGGCCGAGGGACCTCCTGGGCCTTTTCCTCCTTGCTTCCTATTGGAGGAAGATGGCGGCTTGGGTTTGGGATACCAAGGTCAAGCCTGCTGGCCCTGACGTTGCTGGGCCGGGCGCGCCGCGGGCACAGAAGGGCGAAAGGGCTTAGGCTGAGGCTTACGGTCTTTGTCCTTCTGCGCAGAAGAGACCGAGTCCAAGGTGGCATTGGACTTTTCGATCCTCTGGTGGTGACCTTCCACTCCAGGGCCGAAGAGATCAGTCCCCAGAAAGGGAACATCCGCCAATTTGTGCTGGGTATCCGAGGTGAAGGTGGATATCCTCAGCCAAGCCCGCCGACGCATGGCCACTGCGGTCGCCACTGATCTAGCACAAGAGTCTCCGATGTCGAGAGCAGTCTGGAGCTGCTGCTTTGCCACTGCCCTGCCCTGATCCGCACCTGCTTGACCGTGGTCTGCAGGTCAGCGGAAAGATGAAACGACCTCATCCAGGAGCCCAACAGGGCATGGAGAGTGTGCCATCAGGCAGCCGAACTGGCCTGACGAAGGCCGAGAGATGAAGCAGCATAGACTTTCCGCCCGGCGTAATCCAATTTCTTGGATTCCTTGTCGGGTGTTTTGTCCACGTCCCTGGCGTTCCCGGTGCGCCAGAAAACGCTGTCGGTAACCAGCCCCTCGGCAGAGGGGTGATCCAAGAAACCGGACAGGGAACCAGTAGGGACCGCGTACTTCCTAGCCATCCTGGCCGAGCGCAGGGCAGGAAGCAGGGCGCTGCCAAGGTTCAAAGGCCGGACCAACGGCGACTCGGCCACGGAAGGCCTCCGTGGGAGAATCCCTCGGTCCAGAATCTCCGTGAGGGATATCTGGCCCGTTTGGAAACGGGTTCGAGCTTCATCCCGGTGGACTCCGAGATGAGTCGAAGTAGGCCAAGGAAGGACGAAGGGCTATCGTCCACTGACTGCCCCTGAGGACTCCAAGTCCATCCGCCTGGAGAACAAGAAGGAGTCATCTTCAGACTCCGACGAGTCTTCGAAGAGCTGCCTCGAGCCTGAGACACCCTCCACCTGCCGAGGTTTATCGGGAGTGAGAGTGACCGACAGCCTATGGGGCAGCCCCTGAGCCGACCGAGAACTCTTGGTCGGAGCCCCAACTAACGGATGAGGAGGCAGCGGTTCCACCAAAATGGTGGGGCAGCAGTAATAGGCCGAACAACCGGCCTGGGAACAAGCTCCTCGACCACCGCGAGGGGTTGTTTCGGCCGCTCGACAGCCACTTAATGGCGGTGAAGGCGACTGGGTCGGCTTATTCCCAACCAACAGAAGCTGCTGCCATAAGCTCTTCATATTTCCGGCGCAACTGGTAAGCCTCCCTCGTCGAGAAGAGGAAGAAGAGGAAGCGGCGCCGCTACTGCGGTGCTGAGACGAGACCGTCTATGACAGCGGGATCGGCTGGACCGCGAGGAGGTCCGAGACTGAGAAACTCGGCTAGGCCGAGATCGGCGCGGCAGGGTACCGAGGATTGGTACTCCCTTCGGCTCGGAAGATTGCACAGACGGCTCCGGAACTGGAGGCACAGTCGAGCCGACGGGATCCTCAACTCTCACCGGGGGAACCGGGGAGAGGGGAATATCAGCTTCACCAGCCGACAACCCGTCTAACGGGTCGAGAAAAATCTCGACCGCGTCGTCGGGTGTCTCGGTCAACTGGCCTGACGGGGACACCGTGAAGCCAGTGGCCGAAGCTGAAGGGTCGACCGAAGTCGACTGTCGACTAGGGGAAGGAGATCTTTCCCGCTCCCAAGAGCGTCGACGATGGGACTTACCCTTACTCTTTTTGGACCGAGAAAACGGTCCAGAAGAGGTTGGACCCTCGCCTTAGTCGAGAGGGTCAGGCAAAGCTCCTTAAAAGAAGCCGAATAAAGAGGCGTGAGAGAGCCAGGACGAATGCAGCGCCGAAGATGGGCGGCCTGCGCCGCCTCTCTCGAGGCGATCATCTGCTCGAAGCTGTTCTGCAGAGCTCGCAGCACGTGACATGATCGGGCCTCCTTGACTTGACCGGAGGAAATCTCTTCCGGGCGCCCCCAACTGCAAGCGGGCAGCCGATCTTGAGGACATGGGCCGAGAAAGGGAAGAGCTGGAGTCACGAAGCCTGCGGTTCGTGCTCAAGGCCTGGGCAATGAGGCATGACGTGGAGTGCGGGTCTGTCAAGACATTTTCTGACTCGCAGGGGCATCTCCGAAATCCGAGTCGATGCATCCATCGCGAGCATGAGGAGAAGAAGACCAAAGTATTTTGTAAAATTGAAACAAGTTTCAAAGTTTTGAAGAGTTAGGCACCAAATCTGAATGCTAGGCGTTAAGGAGGAACCTGAGCTTCCAAGCGGTAAGGAAGATCTGGCGTCATGGGGGCGAGGCCGAGTTTACCTCCGGGTGGGTGGGAGGAGCTAGCTTGAAGACCTTCCGGCAAGATTTAAAGCGGCCAGGAACCTGCCAGATAGTGTGGATGAACAACATATCCATGTCCCTAGAAACAGCATTTTCCATGAAAGGAAACTCAACTCACAGACTGCAGCATTCTCAAATGGAGCTACAGTCTATTTCTCAAGTATGAAATTAAGGTCCCAAGACAGACCAGTTAATGAATCAGGGGACCCATGTGCAGAATGCTCTTCAGAAACACATGAGACACCTCTAACTGTGCCACTGTGTGCCCATCAATGAGGGCTAGAATGCCGAAACAGCGGCCAAGTGCACCAGTACAAGTACTGGAGACTGGAGTCAGACAGGAATTAAAGGTAGTCCAGTACAAGATGGACAGGACACATAAATGGGTCCACTAGAAGCACACCACATGGAGAAGCGCTTCAATTTCAAAGAATATGCATCTTGTAACACGTTTTCTAGTCACAGGCTAAACATTAGCCACTAGAGGGAACCCTAGGACGAGCAATGGCGTGTTCAGAAAAATCTCGCACTGTCATTACGGGGTAGAACTGACACACTACAAATGATGCAGTTACCATATTTCATGTACGTGCTACAAAATATTTTGGACCTCTCTCTGAAGCTTGTTTTTTGAATATAAAAGAATCTTTATGGAAATTTCTATGGCGGGGACAGAAGCCATGAATTACATAGAATAACCCAATAATATCACAGAAACTGAGAGGGCTGAGCTGTCCAGATCCACAAACATATGATATGTCTCATTATGTAAATATTATATGGAAATGGGCTTTTTTTCTAAAACAAATACACAAAATATATGAGAGGATGTTATTAAATGATGCATTAGAAGGATTAAAAATTAACTGGTTATATATGGATATCCCAACCAAAATTAACCAGATAGCTTACATTTCATCTCTTTTACCCATATTTAAAATAAATAAAAATTTCCCAGGGAAGACATACCATGGCCATTTATGGAAATTTTTTGGGAAAAAGTCATAAAATATGGCCAAAAGGAATAAATATAATGTTAAATAACTGTTAGGACGAGGATCAGAAGATGGAGAGATTTATTACTCTATGGGAAATTCATGGAGTATGAACAGTTCAAACATTCCTTAGATTAATTATCTAGAGTTAATATATTCAATTATTACATTCTACATGTTACAGAATAAAAATTCAAAGAAATCTGTTTGCATTTTAATACAAAGGTTTCAGTAGATTTCTCCCAGGCATTGATTAAATGGACTGCTGAGATAAAAATGGGTTTGGAAAAGATTCTGGCTAAAAATGATTATACGACTATTAATCTAAGTAAAGAACAGAACGTAAAATTAATCTTAAATGTAAAACTGAAGAAAAAATGGATTTAACCTATCAACAATGGCAAACTTTATGAGTACTGGCAAATAAAGGTTGTCAGCAAAACATAGAACTACACAAAGGAAAATAACTGATGCATTATTTTGCAGGTGTAAATTTAGCAAAATGTAATTAAAGTGGCAATAACTAACGTTGGCACTGATGTGGTACTAGAGGGGATCTAATTCATGGTCTTTGAAATTGTCTAAAAATGTATCCATAGTGGGTATAAACAAGTGAATTATAAGAAGAGATTTCAGAGATTAAAATTGCAATACAAGCAATATTTTTTGATTAATAATCTTGTAAACATGAGGGAACAAGAAAGAAAACGTACAAAAATATTTGCCCTAGGGAGAATAACTACTAAAAGACTTATAGTAGAAAAATACAGGTTACTCACCTGTAACAGGAGTTCTAGGAATGGTATATGTTGTTCATCCACACTATCTGGCAGGTTCCTTGCCGCTTTAAATCTTGCCGGAAGGTCTTCAAGTTGCCTCCTCCCACCCACCCGGGTGGTAAAACTCTCGGCTCCGCCCCATGACGCCAGATCTGGCCCGCTGGAAGCTCAGGTTGTGCGTCGAAGGCGGGCAGGTCGGGTTGGTCGTGTGGATGAACAACATATACCATTCCTAGAACTCCTGTTACAGGTGAGAACCTGTATTTCTAGGGACATGGATATGTTGTTCATCCGCACTGGCAGACTCCTAGCAGTTCTCCGGGAGGAGGAGGCAAGCGCACACCCTTAATACCGCAGGGAATAATGACTGGGAGGCCGAGGCCCAAAACCAGCATCCCAGGCGTGACTCAAGGTCGATGTGGTAGTGGGTAATGAAGGTGTTTGCTGACTTCCAGGTAGCAGCCCTGCAGATTTCCTGGATAAGGACATCCTGGAAGCAGCCACTGATGCAGCAGTATGGCGGGTAGAATGAGCTCTTATCCTCTGGGGCTCCATGCCCGCCAACTCATAGCACAGATCTATGCAGGAGGTGACCCATCTGCTTATCGTCACGCTTGGCTGCAGGTCTGCCAGGTGCGGCTCAGCGTAGGTGACAAACAGCTGGCGAACCTCTCCCAATCCCAGCCGTGGCGCCTGTAATAGGTGAGCCTCTAGGGCCCAAAGTATGGAGCCTATATTCGCCTCCAAGGTGTGATTGGGGTAGAACACCGGCAGAGTCAACACCTGATTAAGGTGAAACTCCGGCGCCACCTTTGGAAGGAATTTGGGTGGGAAGTAGGATAACTTGTCCCTGTGGAAGACCAGGTAAGGAGACTCGATGCTAGCGCCTGGAGTTCTCCCATCCTTCTGGCTGACGTGATAGCCACCAGAAGGCGGTCTTCACGACAGGTGAGGAGACCACACCTGTGCATTGGTCCGAATGCTTGCCCATGAGCTTTGCCAGTACCAGCAGTAAATCCCACGGAGGTGGGGGTTCCCGCACTGGAGGGGAAATGTGATCAAGGCCTTTGAAGAAGCGCCCGACCACCTTCTCCTGCGCCACTGACTGCTGACCGGCCCGTGCCCGGTAAGCAGAGATGGCTGCCAGGTGCACCTTTAGGGTCGTCGACCTAAGCCCTTGACTAGATAGGGACCATAGATAGTCCAAAATGCTGGCCACAGAACAAGAGGAAGGGTCCAAGCCTTTACCCCGACACCAAATGGAGAATCTCTTCCATTTGAAGGCGTAGCATTTTCTGGTCGACTCCTTACGGGACGCCTCAACGACGTTGAGGACCTCGTCGGAAAGACCCAAGGCCTGGAACTCTAGCCGCTCAGAAACCAGGCTGTCAGGTGCAGGGATTGAAGGTCCGGATGGAACACCTTCCCCTGATTGACTGAGAGCAGGTCCGGGCGAGCTGGAAGCTGCCTCGGGAACCTGGAGCTGAGGCTGAGGAGATCTGGGTACCAGAACTGGCATGGCCAGTCTGGGGCTATCAGAATCACCTGCGCCTTGTCCCTCCTCGCTTTGAGCAGGACCCTGTGAATCAGGGGAAAGGGGGGGAAGGCGTAAAAGAGGCCCGGGGTCCACGGCCTCGAGAAGGCATCCCCCTGCAGCGAGCCCTGCTGAGGGGGGCGGGCATGAAACAGCCTCAACTGCGTTCTCCCTGGAGGCAAACAGATCCACCAGAGGTGTGCCCCAAAGGAGAACAGATCTTGTACTACCTCCGGCAGGAGAGACCACTCGTGCAATGCAGCCCCTATCCGGCTCAGGGCATCGGCCAGGGTGTTGGAGGGCTCCTGCCACATGAATGGCCAGGAGATCCGCCTCCAGGCTGCGCACAAGTGACCAGATGCGGAGAGCTTCCTTGCATAGAAGCATGGAGCGCGTCCCGCCCTGGCGGTTTAGGTAGTACATGGTCTTGGTATTGTCCGTCTGGACTCGAACCACTTGACCCCGGAGAAACGGAGCAAAGGCGGTGAGAGCTAGGTGGACCGCATGGAGCTCCAGCAGGTTGATGTGGCATCGGGACTCCCGCGGGGACCAGAGGCTGTGCACTCGGTGTTCCCCCAGATGGGCACCCCAACCCATCAAAGAGGCGTCGGTCGTCAGAGAGACCGTCGGCTCGGGGCGGACAAATGGGATGCCCTCCTGCAGATGGGATAGAACGGTCCACCACTGGAGAAGCGTTCCACATCTCCTGGGTCGTCACCACAAGCTGGTCCAAGGGATCACAGCGTTGTGACCATTGGCTGGCCAGTCCCCACTGAAGGGGACGCATGTGCCAACGTGCCCAACGGACTACGCTGGTACAGGCCGCCATGAGGCGCAGGAAGTCCCGGGCAGGGCACGATTGCCCAACTAGAAATGACTGGGCAAAGGAGGTAAGAACCTCGGCCCTGTCCGCCGGGAGCCGTGCTCTGGCTCGTAAAGAGTCGAGCTCTGCCCCGATGAACAGTATCACCTGCTTCGGCTCGAGTTCCGATTTGGCCTCGTTGATAAGGAGGCCGACTTGAGAGCAAACCCGGAGGGCCAGGTCCTGGACCGCGCCGCCTCCTGACTGGAGAGGGCTGCTATCAGCCAATCGTCCAGGTAAGGGTACACCAGGACCCCTCGGCGCTGCAGGAATGCTGTCACCACTGCCATGCATTTGGTGAAGACCCTGGGGGCTAGAGAAAGGCCAAAGGGCATGGCCTGGAACTCGAATAGGGATCCCTCCACTCTGAAGCGGAGGAATCTCTGGTGAGACGGACGGATAGGGACGTGAAAGAACGCGTCCTGGAAGTCCAGAGAGCAGAACCACACGCTGTGTTCCAGAGATGGTATTATCTGAGCCAGAGTGACCATTCTGAAGGTTTGAGACCTTAGGAACCTGTTTAGGTCGTGTAGGTCGAGAATGGGGCGCCAGCCCCCCGTTCGTTTCGGGACCAGGAAATACCTGGACACAAACCCCGGGTCTGAAGGAGGGTCCTCCATCTCTCTTATCACCTCCTTCTGGAGGAGGAGAGCGATGTCGGCTCGACGAGACCGCCAGTGAGCTGAGGCCAGGCCCCGAGGCGGCGGCTCTGAAGGCGGTGCCTGCTCGAATTCTAGAGGCAGGCCTCTTCCACCACCTCAAAACCCACCTGTCCATGGTAACAGCGGACCAGGTGGAAAGGAAGTGCGGGCCGTCCCCACGAGGGAACCAGGGGAAGGCGGCGGGAATGGGGCGACACCCTCAGCCTGTCACTGGGCAGGCTTGAGTGGAGGACCGGCCGAGGAACCTCCTGGGCCCTTACCTCCTTGCTTCCCTGTAGAGGAGGCGATGGCTGGGTTGGGGTACCAAGGTGCGAGCCTGCTGACCCTGATGTTGCTGGGCGGGCGCCCGCGGGCTGAAGAGGCGAAGAGCTTAGGCTGAGGCTTACGGCCTTTGTCCTTCTGGGCGGAGGAGACAGAGTCCAAGGTAGCATTGGACTTTTCGATCCTCTGGAGGTGACCTTCCACTCCAGGGCTGAAGAGGTCTGTTCCCAGGAAGGGAACATCCGCCAGTTTGTGCTGGGTATCCGAGGTGAAGGTGGATATCCTCAGCCACGCCCGCCGACGCATGGCCACTGCGGCCGCCACTGACCTGGCACAAGAATCTCCGATGTCGAGAGCAGTCTGGAGCTGCTGCTTAGCCACTGCCTGCCCTGATCCACACCTGTTTGACCGTGGTCTGCAGGTCCGCGGGAAGATGAGAGCGACCTCATCCAGGGAGCCCAACAGGGCATGGAAGAAGTGTGCCATCAGGGCGGCCAAACTGGCCTGGAGGCCGAGAGAAGATGCAGCATAGACTTTTAGCCGGCGTAATCCAATTTCTTGGATTCTTTGTCGGGCGGTTTGTCAAATCCCTGAAGCGTTTCAGTAGCCAGAAACGCATGCTCGGTGACCAACCCCTCAGCAGAGGGTGTTCGAAAAACGGACAGGGCGGTGGGGACCGGCGTACTTCCTGGCCATCCTGGCGGGCGCAGGGCAGGAAGCCGGGCGCTGCCATAGTTCCAAGGCGGACCAGCGATGGCCTGCACGGAAAGGCCTCCGTCGGAGAATCCTCGGTCCAGAATCTCCGTGAGGGGATATCTGGCTGCTTTGAAACGGGTTCGAGCTTCATCCCGTGGACTCCGAGATGAGTCGGCAGAAGCCTAAGGAAGGACGGTACTATCGTCCACTGACTGCCCCTGAGGACTCAAGTCCATCCGCCTGGAGAACAGGGAGGTCATCTTCCGACTCCGACGAGTCTTCAAAGAGCTGCCTCGAGCCTGAAACCCTCCACCTGCCGAGGTTTATCGGGAGTGAGGTGACCGACAGCCTATGGGGCAGCCCCTGAGCCGACCGAGAACTCTTGGTGGGCCCCAACTAATGGCTGAGGAGGCGGTTCCACCAAAATCGGTGGGGCAGCAGTAATTGGCGAACAACCGGCCTGGGAACAGGCTCCTCGACCACCGCGAGGGTTGTTTGACCGCTCGGTGACAGCCATAATGGCGGAGAAAGGCGACTGGGTCGGCTTATTCCCGGCCAACAAGCTGTTGCCATAAGCTCCTCATATTTTTCGGCACTTCGCGCGAAGCCTCCCTAAATCCGAGGAGGAGGAAGAGAGGAAGAAGCGGCGGCGCCGCTGGCGAGTGCGAGACAGAGACCGCCTATGATGGCGGGATCGGCTGGACGCGAGGAGGTCGAGACCGAGAATCTCGGCTAAGCCGAGTCAGCGCGGTGGAGTAACCGAGGATCAGTCGCCCTTGACAGACGACTGCACCGACGGCTCCGGACCGGAGGCACAGATGAGCCGACAGGATCCTCAACTCCGCCCGGGGAACCGGGGAGAGAGGATTTTCAGCTTCACCAGCCGACAACCCGTCTAACAGGTCGAGAAATATCTCTCAACGCGTCGGTAGTGTCTAAGTCAACTGGCCTGGCGGGGCCTACGGGAAGCCAGTGGCGAAGCTGAAGGTTCGACCGAAGTCGACTGTCGACAAGGGGAAGGAGATCTTTCCCGCTCCCAAGAGCGTTGTCGAAGGGACTTACCATTACTCTTTTTTGACCGAGAAAACGGTCCAGGAGAGGTTGGACCCTCGCCTTTTGTCGAGAGGGTCAAGCAAAGCTCCTTAAAAGAAGCCGAATAAGAGGCGCCGAGCGAGAGTGGGACAAGTGCCGCGGCCGAAGATGGAGCGGCCTGCGCCGCCTCCTCCTCGAGGGCAATCATCTGTTCTGGAGTTGTTCATAGAGCCACAGCCAATGGACACGCCAATCGGGCCTCCTTCGATTTAACCAGAGGAAATCTCTTTTCGGGACGCCCCAACTGAAGATGGGCAGCACGATCTTCAAGGACATAGATCGAAAAGGAAGAGCACAGGTCGCAAGCCTGCGGTGCGTGCTCAAGGCCCAAGCAGTAGACGCACGTGGAGTGCGGGTCTGTCCAAGACATTTTCTGCCCGCAGGGACATCTCCGAAATCTGGGAATCGATTTATCCATCGCAGCCGCGAGGAGAAGAAGACCGAAGTATTTTGTAATTATTTGAAACAAGTTTCAAAGTTAGAAGAGTTAGGCACCAAGTCTTAATCGCAGAGCGTTAAGGAGGGAACCTGAGCTTCCAAGCGGTAAGGAAGATCTGGCGTCATGGGGCGGAGCCGAGAGTTTTACCACCCGGGTGGGTGGGAGGAGCCAGCTTGAAGACCTTCCGGCAAGATTTAAAGCGGCAAGGAACCTGCCAGATAGTGTGGATGAACAACATATCCATGTCCCTAGAACTGGAATTCTCTCTCGGTTCTCATGTTTGAGAAATCTGAATGGTGGAACATACCACGGGAAACATTGTGTTAAGAAAAGTTATGGTATAACATTATTAGAATCGGATTTAGATATGAATATTTAATCCTATTCTAATATGTTACACCATAACTTGTCGTAACACAATGTTTCCTGTAGTATGTTCCACCATATATGTTTAGATGTAGCCTGAAAGGAACCAGAAACTATCCTCCCCCCATACCGAAACCAGGATTTGGATGTTAAAGAGGATTATAACGATAATCCCACCACATGTATATACTGTAGGTGTATATCATATCATAGAATCACAGAAGCTTGACGGCAGAAAAGGACCATACCAGCCCATCTTGTCTGCCCTTTTTCCCCCTACACCTCTCCCCCCCGATACTCAGCCCCATATGCTTGTCCCATGCCCTCTTGAATTCTTCCACTGTTTTAGCCCCCACCACTCTGTCTGGTAGTCTGCTCCAGGGCTCCACACCACCCTCTCTGTAAAGAAACGCCCTCTCACATTGCCCCTGTATCTTTTTCCTTGCAGTCTGAGGCTATGCCCTCTAGTTTTGACCCCCTCCTTCCTCTAAAGTAAATCCTCTTCTCCCACATTGAGCCCCTTTACATATTTATGAATCATATAAATACGAACGTGCAAATGTAGAGAATACCGCGTAAAGATAGTTACAACCAATAATTATACTGAAAAAGTAGTTTACAATAAGTTCTATAATACCATTTGTTAAATAATTTACAAAAAAATTAACATACCTGTTAAATCTACTATTCTTTGTACCTCCTTTGCTGTACACCGGCATTTTTTTAATTTTCTCCATCCTAACCCATACCAAGTTTACAAGGGTATTTGTAAGCCAAATGTGGCCACCTTTCATTTTTTTTTTTTTTGGAGAAAAAACTAAATTAAAACATTTATAAAATACTCACACTTTGGTGGAACTAGAAAATGTTACCACCATATAAAGCGGATAGATGCTAAGAAATGTTTATAGTGAAAACAAAGCAGGGTCAAATTTTTTGCCAAATTTCATTGCACTGGCGCATTAGTAGTGACTTTTCCTCTCCTGGTATTTTTTTAACTACTCAACACTTCTGCAACCTGATTGCATCAGCTGAGTCAAAACTTGCAGGAAAAGCTTTACCATGGGCTTTAACTTAACTAATGTTATTATGTGCTGGAACAGATTAAATAATTAGAAAATCAGTACCGAGTGGGGAAAAAGCAAGAACAAGGGATCTTAATTGGGGAAAAAATAAAGACCATTTCAAACAAACACATGGAGCAGTACATAGGTCAAGTTAAACAGAATACACATGACCATATTTACAATTTTATTTAAAAACAAATGTAAACATAAGGTTTACCTCCCCCTTTAACACAAGAGGGCAGATAAGGGAAGCAGTAAGTTTTCCAACAGCTCTCAACCAGCAAATGAACTTGTTAGATTTCAATACGTACAGAACTACTACCACTGGCATTGAGTAAGAAGTTGGCGGTGTGCGCTGCAGTAGGAGGTTGGTTAGGAATCGGTCGGTGTCCAAGTGCCATGCCCACTATAGCGGTCATGTGGGTCTCTGTTCCGAAGACATAGATTGGGATACCAGTGGTCTTACCTAAAAGCAAAAGCATACAATGTGAGGTGAACACCATTTGATGAAATCCTCCGATGTTTAGAGTATTCTGAGTGAAAGACAAACAGTACTTGAGAAACCAGCGTTGCAATAATTTGACAATTACATACCAACTTCACCCATGACACGGAGGCCCTCCTGATAGTTAGGGCCACCTCTTCTGACAAAAATGGAAACTTCATGCTCCTTAAGTGGGACCTGAAAGTCCTTAATGGCCCTCACAATTCCCTACAAGGAGGGGGACAAAAAGAGAATTTATCCAATTTCACAAGGCAACATTACAGATAAATAAGAGTGCATTCATATGCTTACAACCATTTTATGATAGTGTAAAGAATTTTTTTTTTTTTTAACACTTGCTTTTTGTTTTGCACATACAACACAAAAATCATGTGCAGCATGTCATCCCATTGATTTATCGATGTATTTATCAGGTAGTACCATAATATTAATACTCACAATTCTGTAAAGTACAAACTATTCAGACACAAACAGAATACTGAATATACAAAAAAAAATAAAAAAAAAAGAGAAACAGAACTAAAACGAGAATTTGCTAGAAACATTGCTTTCACACAAATGAATATGTGGCATAATAAAATGGAATGCCATAAAGCTTGAAGGAGCTGCCTAGCGGTAGGGTAATTTTTCCTAAATGTAATATTGAGCACATTACTTACATGTCTACATGAAAAATAACGCACAACAATGATAAACCTCCCCGCACCTCTTAAAGATAAATAAAGCGACAACATCTTACAGAACTGGCTGAACAACATTATAACTAGCAGGCTCAGCATGTACCTCATGTCTACATCATCATCATCATCATCATCATCATCATCATCATCATCATCATCATCATCATCATCAAATTAACTCCTTTAGTATTTGCTTGTATGTACATGGCATAAATAATAAGTGCCTAGGAGGAATTAAACCATGGATTGATATGGAAATATTTTTTATACTCTCACCCCAAAACAAAAGCTTTTCTGCCCTCGGAGCCATCCTGCCTTCAGCCAAAACCAGCCCCATCTGGCACATACCTCCCCAGGACGCACCTGCATAAATTCCCCACGAACTGCCCCCTTGAGGTTCATCCTCCCCCCACCCAATACACACACATCCAAAATAGGCCAGGCTTCATCTGCTGGTTCCATTTTTCCATATTTGACCCACCCACTTCTTCTGATAACAGGTACAGCCCATAGTCGGCCTCACATACTGCTGACATGCCATGCCACTGCGCAGGAGCAAGCTCTCGGGATGACCACAGGGGCTGGCTAAAGTGGTGGATCCCAAAGCATTCCCTCCCAAAGCTGGGAATGCTGCCACGTACAGCACCTTCGTAGCCCTCAGCCTACCCGATCAAGCTCACTCCTGAATCCAGGTCACCGGCGAGGTAGTGCAAAGCGGTACCCACTATGCCACCGAGCAGCCTTAGATTGTATTTATCCTCCAGACACCCACTAAGTCCACCCTTTTATGCATTTTATATATGTAACCCCTTGTTACCCGAGGTTACTAGAATCCCAGTAAGACCTAGTGGTAGGCAGGGAAGGCAGCTTGTGAAACTCCAGTTAAATGGGTTTCACACTGTCTCACTCTGTTCTCAGTCTCAGCTGAGACAGAGATGACATCACCAATAGAAGTGTCGCAGCTGCATAAGCCACACTGGAATCTGCAGCAAGAGGGAGTTAGCTAGAACGTTGGGAGTTTTCAAAGTAGTCAGTCTCCTGTTTGCTTTCAAACAAGAAGGTCAGTTCCTGTTTGCCTTCTGTAAGAGAAGGTCAGTCTCCAGTTTGCCTTCAAGTGGGGGAGACCGCTGTTCGGGTCTCAGTGCCCCCTTCCCTCCAGGGGGGGGAAGGGGGTAAAGATCCCCATGTAGATTCCAAGGGCAATCCCCTAAATTCTGCCAGAAGAAAGAAAGCTGCCTATTTCAGTTCAGTCTGTGTTTGGAAAGTGGGAAGAGTTGTGATTGCCTGTGGGGCACCTGCAACAAAGAAGCAGTGTTTGCTCTAATATGAGAGGGCAAAAATGTGTTTCTTCAGCCTGGGATATGTGAAGAAATCTAGGATTTGAACTACTATTTGGGAAGCCTATAGGACTAGGACAAACAAATGGAGTAGTGTCAAAAGCTAGAGTGCTGTGTGAATTCAAGTAATATTGTAAAGGGGGTGCGACAGTTCATCCACCATTTAATCTACATTCAGAAGTTTCAATTTTTCCAGAGAAATGGCTGGGTATGGGCTGTGGGAGCTGGAGGTAGGAACATCCCCATCTTTAGTAATCAGGTCCACCTCTACGGATTTCTGCTGTGATTGCTACTTGCCTCATGTGCTTGGCCAGTGATGAGGGAAGTACCCAGACGTGGGTTGCAAATGAGAAAATCTCTCTAGAAGTTGCAGACTCTAAGTGGTGTGGGGAGCCACAGCAAGAAAATGGGTTCATTCTTCCAATAGAACGCCATTCAAGTGGCCGGCAGGGGAACCGGGCCAGTCGGGCTGTGTACCCAAAGCCCGTGCAAGTCCGGGCTGTGTGCCTGGTGGGTCCAGAGCCTGAAAACAGTATAACTGGTTCATTCTTCCAGTGGACCGCCTTGTAGTCTCTAATCTGCATTACCAGTAAATGTAGCCCCATGAGGGTCCATCTATGCTTTGTTGTGTTCCGCTAGTTGTGAATAAAAGCCACACTGTAGAATCCTATTCCTGGTTCTGGACATTACAGTTATAGCTTCCTGTATTCGGATTTACTTGGGTGCCCCTGTCCAGGGTAGCCAAACCTAGGTCCCCTTGTGCCGGGTAACCTCATCCTCCCTGAACCCAGGTCCCCACCAGGTACTGCTGCCAGCGCCAACAGCATGCCACCTGTCATTCTGGTAAAAAGGCCGGGGTGAGGGGTTATATATATATATATACACACACACACACATTATATATACACAGTATATCTCTATAGAGGGGGACACACACACACACATTATATTATATATATATATATATATATATATATATATATATATATTTAGCTTTTGTTTACCGGGTAAGTACACTAGACAAGTAGTATGCCTATTTTCAGGAACGACCCGGGAGAGCACAAAACATACAGTATACATACATGGCAACATTGGGGAAACAGCGTGATATAGTAAAAAACAGCTATAACAACGCTTGTATAAGGGCAGAGATACTGCCACACATAGTACAAATTGTTACAGGACATAGATAGACATTAGAATCACTGAATACATATAATATATATATATATATATATATGAATGAGAGAGGGGGACACACACACACATACAAATTATATATATATATGAGAGAGAGAGAGAGAGCGAGCGAGAGAGAGGGAGAGGGACACACACACACATGCATAGACTACACAAGGCATGGCCAGCAGATTGTCTTCCCACCCCACTAGCACAAAGTGAGACTGTAGCAACCTAGACTGTGGACTCCATAATTTCCTGCAGGTTAACCCTTGTTCCACCCAAGCACCACAGAAATGCTCCACCATAAGTGAGCATTACACACACACACACACACACACACACACACACACAGCCTTACCACCTGTGAGAGTCCAAATTCTTTGTCAATCGCAGCAGAGCACAGCGCCCATACTCGGGGAAACATTTCCTTGTTCAGGCTGCTCTAGCACTAGTGCCCCAGGTCTGCTCCCAACCCAGAGTTGCCAGAGCACTGGGCCTCTAGGCAGCCCAATAAGTAAACTATCTGAATAATGTTTTACATTCATTTCTATTCTATATATTCAGTCTGGTTTTGCCATTTTTATGTTGTTCAATTTATTTGTAATTTTTGACACAGAAAAGGCACACTAAGCTGTGACAGCTTACTCCCAGGGGCATCCTGAGGGCTAGGTTTCATGGACCAGTCTTACTGACAGTGACACTGCCCAGGACACTGGGAAAACCCTGCCCACTCTTCTGGTAAGTGCCATGGGATTTTAGCTGCCACCTGGACATTCACCAGTGATAGGCAGAAGGGATCATGGTTTCACATTTCTTCAAAAGGACAGCACCTCAGCAGTGCAGCAAAATTTAAATACAGAATTATGTTGAATATATACCCTCATTAGTAAAGGGCACCCGAAATTTTAATTTAATAAAACATTAAAAAATCCTCAGAGTCCACCTATTTAATTTGGGTTACAGCCTTCAACTTGAAAACGTTTTAACTGGAATATAAGCACAAATATAAAGGGAGACTTCATCTTGTGTGTTGATGTGTTCATCAACGACATGCCTAGTACCACTGTTATTTAGCGAGGGAGTGAGTCTGACCAATTGAAATGCTCCTTTCTCCTGCACGCGAGATACTCTTATTCTGTAAAGAGTGTCTCATGGGGTGGTGAAGCCTGACTATGAGCTGATTGGATGCACAGTGGAAGAGCTCAGAGAAAAACTTTCATTTTCTCTCATTTAATTCAGATAACTACTGAACCTCTGAACAGCAAGAATAGGCATAACGCTAGCGCAGCAGTAAAAAGTGGAAATAGATGCATGGCAAAGATGGATCAGTTCAACAGTGATTAATGTGACCACTTTTCAAAACGTAAATCGTTTATTGCACACAATCTTTAGATTGAACAGAAAGAAGATACAGTCATAAAAAACCTTTTCTAACTTCTACTCAACTCAAATTAAATAATAAAAATAGGGCTCAGATTGACAAAAACCCAGCTTGGCATCAAGAAAGCAAGAATGTTTTGCATAAATGGAGAGACGCAACTGATAAAAACAAAATAAATGAAGCAGTGCGTGGGGTTTAGATCATATGGCCGGGGTGTTTTTTTTTTCTCCTCAGTTTAAGTTGAGGGCTTTACCTCCCCTTTTTTTTTCCATGGGAGAAGCCCCCTACTCAAACTGATAAAAATAAGAGCTCAGACTGACAACAATCCCAGCATGGTATCAAGAAAGAGAATGTTTTGCATAAATGGAGAGACAGGTTAAAGAGACAAAAACTGATAAAACAAAATAACTGAAGCGGTCCGTGGGGTTTAGAAGTGGCTGCGTTTTTTTTTTGTCGGTTTATTTAAGTTGGGGTCTGCCCACATACCCCGCTTTTTTTTTTTAATTATGTGGGGGGCACAAAGGCCCTCAATTCAAATAAACTGATAAGAATAGGGCTCTGATGGACCCTGATCAGGAATCCGTAACAGACTTTGTGAGACTTTAACTGAATATGCTTAACCTAATCATGGCACTGCTGTTCACCATTTCTGTTTGGTTCTAATGTTTTAGATGTATGAGAATTGCACATCAGTGCTGTAGGTAGGTAAAAGTTTATTTTTATACAGGTAATGCATGTAATTTGGACACAAGTCCACTTTACAAGACAGACCTGTAGTTTTCTATGCACTTGCAAAGAGGCGGTGAGACCAACCGTGGGAGTATTAGAGTTTTGGGTTCTTTTCACTTGCAGACTGCCTGGCTGTAGCTACAATGGCAAAGGTGGCACTTTTGTTTTTCTAAATTCAGTCCACGCCACTCGCCTGGAGCTGAAGAACCCCTTCTGTAGGGTGCAGACTTAGCGTCTCAAACTCCACAGGGGTGAAGTGCTTCCTCTGAAATTAGCCTCATTACAGTGTGGTGACGAGGTTCTCTCAGCCTCCTTAGGTATGGCGGTTTTAAACTGAAGGGAGCTCCTATCTCCTTGTTACAACAGTTAGAAAGTTAATAACTGCATCTCTCATTAGCCTACAATACTTTCTAAATGGCTCGGTAAATTAACTCCATTTTTTTCTTCTATACAGGTGATGGACAGTTACTTATAGTATATGGTGAGGGCTTGTTCAGCACAGAAATCCAACCTAGCTGAAAATGTTGTTTCAAGGTCATAGAACGCAGTAATACCCAACTGTGGTACAAGAACATTTCAGATGTTTTTAGAAGTGCACGAGCCAACAGAAACTGCACAATCAACCAGACAGAAACTCACGGCAGTGGCATGATCACTCGTGCCACTGACTCAAACAAATCCCACAGATGCAGGATTAGCCAGATACAAAATAAAATGCATCACCAACCAGATATTTTTATTTATTGAAAAAAAAAAAAAAAAATACAACTGCAGGATCAACCAGATATTTTAAATGACAAAATCAAAGACAATTCCTCCAACTAACAGTCCTCTTGCTTAGCGAGGAATACGGTCGCCAATCGCAAGTGACGACCAATGGAACCCTGCGCTGTAGACGCAAAAAAAAAAAAGATGAAACTGTTTTTCTATTATTTTAGGGACACCATACACTATACAAAATACTGAATGTGCAACTCTATGCACAAATTAGTAGTCCTGCCACCTCGAGCTCTGATTTCATGGACCACTCGAAGCCGCTCTCCAGGTCGGAGGGAATCAGAACCCCTCTGTGGCAGAACACAGCAGTTGTGCAGAATTGCCCATCCAGCGTTCTCTGTTTTACATGCTTTGCAAAACTGAATTGTACCATGCTAACAGTGTCTGGGCACATTAAGTGCTTCGTAGCCCTCAACTGGGTACAGGGGCGCTCAAGTCTGATACGGAGATAGAAAAATTAATAAGTTGAACTTTTTGGACTATCTTGTGCCCCTAACACTAGGCAGCCAAAGGGTTTCCTAGGCAATATGGTTATCTGTACATTTTATAGGAAATGCACCTCTGTGATGTAACAAAGGGAGGGTGGTGGTGCAGTATTCCTGGCGTATGACACTAATCCTTTTGTAAATCAACTGTCGCCTCTTTGTGGATGTAAAACAGTTGTGTTTTGTTCACTAAAATGCAATAAAGAGATATGCAGGTGCCCTTGAAATCTGCTTGTTCCAGGAACAATTTTTAAATTTTTAAACACATTATTGATCAACCTTGTTCAATGAAGAATGCATGCGAGATCACTTGCAACCAAAACCATATATAACTGTCAGAATGAACATACATATCAGTGTTGCAATGCCGACAACCAACGTTCAGAAGTGAACTCCAATCATCAGGGGCCAGACAGGCACGGGGAAAAGGACTGAGCATCCGGAGACTGCTCTCCTCTCCTGAAGAGAGTGGGCATTGCTTCCTGCAGTGAGCCTGACAACTAGCGGAGGCTAGGCATCAGGGTAGCCATGAAGCCCAGCTTGGGGGGGGGGAAGAAGTCAGCATCACACTGTGTGTTACTGGCACACCAGGAGGAGGGAGAAAACCATGCAGTATGAATGGCCTTCCTGACACTTACCAGGTACCTGAACCGGATCCTGCTTTGTGGGGGACAAGGGCATGTCCCCACCACAAGAGCAAGCCCCACCCCATCCCCACCACCACCACAAGGGGCATGTTGTGAGGGCATAAGGGGTAAGCCCTAAGCATGGTGGTTGACCGGGCTGGGGCAGGCTGCCAAGATGGGAGCAGACAGGGCATGGGGGCATACACCTAAGTGGAAAAAATACTTAAGAGTGTGTATTCATGCATTCTCCGGGTGTTAGAACAGTGAAGTGAAGTTGAGCTGTTCTGGCGTACAAAGGATGCAAGTGAATCTTCTAATAGTGGCACGTCCAGATCATTCCCATTACTGTGACACGTTAATACATTTTTATTAAACAGTATCTGAGACATGCAAGTCATCGTGCCTTTTTAATTATCTGAATGGTTGTCAGGGAGGCACAGCACTTGGCACAAGACACACTTAGCCATAGAACAGTGTCTCTCAGCCTGAGTATACAAAGTTTGTGATTGGTTAAACTGATCAAGAGACACTGGGAGTTGATCATGGGACTTTTATACCATTACACCCGTCTTTTTAACAAATTATTTTCCCACCCACACACGAGGAAACCACAATACCTTACTATGATGTATAACGCCAATTAGCCTTTTACTGGGTCAGAAAAACAGGTTACTCAACTATAACAGTAGTTCAAGGAGTGGTATATGTTGTTCATCCACACTTGTTGGCAGGTACCTTGCCGCTTTAAGATGTGCCGGAAAGTCTTCAGGCTGGCTCCTCCTACCCACCCGGGTGGCATAACCCTCGTCCCCACCCCATGACGCCAGATCCTGGCCCGCTGGAAACGATCTGTGTGCATCAAAGCCGGGGAGGTCACGTGGGTCAGTGTGGATGAACATATACCTCTCCTAGAACTACTGTTACAGGTGAGTAACCTGTTTTTCTAGGACCATGGATATGTTGTTCTATCCACACTTGTTGGCAGACTCCTAGCAGTTCTCCAGGAGGAGGGAGGCGAGATGCACACTCCCTACTTAGGAAGAGGGACTGGAGAACTGAGGTTCCAAAACCAGTAACCTGGCGTAACTCAAGGTAGATGTGGTAATGGGATATGAAGGTGTGTGCCGACTTCCAGGTAGCAGCCCTACAGATTTCCTGGATAGGGACATCCCTAGAAGCAGCCACTGACGCAGCGGTATGGCAGGTGGAATGAGCCCTTAGCCCAACAGGAGGCTCCCTACCCACCAACCTATAGCAGAGGTCAATGCAAGATGTAATCCATCTATCTATTGTCCGCTTGGCTGCAGGTCTGCGACTTCAGCGTAGGTGACAAACAGCTGGCAAACCTCTCCCCAAACTTTCACCATTAGTTCTTTGTAATTGGCTAGCTTTCGTTTCAGGTCCAAAGTATGGAGCGTGTACTCCGCCTCTGAGGTATGAATGAGGCAGAACACTGGCAGAGTAATCACCTGGTTAATGTGAAACTCCAACACTACCTTCTGAAGTAATTTCAGGTGGGGGCACAGGACAACCTTGTCCCTGTGGAAGACCAGGTAAGAAGACTCAATGGAGAGTGCCTGTAACTCCCCAGTCCTTCTGGCTGACATGATAGCCACTAAGAAGGTGGTCTACCATGACAAGTGTGACATGCCACACTTGTGCATAGGTTCAAATGGCTTACCCATGAGCTTTGCCAAAACCAGCAGTAGAGCCCTCAGAGGTGGAGGTTCGCGCACCGGAGGGAATAAGTGATTTAGGCCTTTGAAGAAGTGCCAGACCACCTTCTCCTGCAACATCGACTGTTGACTGGCCCACGCCCAGTAAGCAGAGATGGTTGCCAGGTGCACCTTTAGGGTCATCAACTGTAGCCCCTGCTGGGAGAGGGACCAAAGATAGTCTAAAATGCTAGCCATCGGGCAGGACCAGGGGTCCAATCCTTTGCCCTGACATCGGATGGAGAATCTCTTCCATTTAAAGGCATAGCATTTTTTGGTAGATTCCTTATGAGATGCCTCAACAACGTTGAGGACCTCGTTGGAGAGACCCAAGGCCTGGAACTCTAGCTGCTTAGGAACCAGGCCATCAGGTGCAGGGACTGAAGGTGGAGTACCTTCCCCTAGTTGACTGAGAGCAGGTCCGCGCATGCCGGAAGCCACCTCCGGAGTCTGGAGCCGAGGCTGAGGAGATCTGGATACCAGAACTGGCGCGGCCAGTCTGGAGCTACCAGGATCACCTGCGTCTCGTCCCTCCTAACCTTGATGAGCACCTTGTGAATCAAGGGAAATGGAGGGAAGGCGTAAAAGAGGCCTGGGGTCCATGGCCTCGAGAAGGCATCCCCCTGCAGCGAACCCTGCTGAGGGGGGTGGGCATGAAACAGTCTCAGCTTCGCGTTCTCCCAGGGAGGTGAACAGGTCCACCTGGGGGTTCCCCAGTGGGAGAACAGATCTTGCACTATCTCCTGGAGGAGAGCCCACTCGTGAGATGCCCCGCCTATCTGGCTGAGGGCATTGGCCAGCTGATTTGAGGCTCCTGCCATGTGAATGACATAGAGATCTGCCTCCAAGCTGAGCACGAGGGACCAAATGCGGAGAGCTTCCTTGCAGGGGAGCAAGGAGCGCATCCCACCCTGCCTGTTGAGACAGTACATGGTCATGATATTGTCCATCTGGACCTGGACCACTTGACCCCGAACAAACGGAGCGAAAGCGGTCAGGACGAGCTGAACCGCTTGAAGCTCCAGAAGGTTGATGTCATATCGGGACTCCTGGGGGGACCAGAGCCCGTGGGCTCTGTGCTCCCACAGATGGGCACCCCAACCCATCAGAGAGGCATCGCTCATCAGGATGACTGTTGGCTCGGTGCAGACAAATGGGATCCCTTCCTGCAAGTGGGATGGGACGAGCCACCACTGAAGGCCGTCCCACATCCTTTGGGTCACAGAGACCAGCTGGTCAAGATGACCCGAGTGCTGAGACCAGTAGCTGGCCAGTTCCCACTGAAGAGAATGCATATACCAGCGGGCCCATCGGACCATGCTGGTGCAGGCCGCCATGTAGCCCAGAAGATGCAGGAAGACCCGGGCAGAGCACAATTGCCCAACCAGAAATGCCTGGGCAAAGGAGGAGAGAACCTTCTCCCTATCCACTGGGAACCAAGCTCTGGCTCTGCAGAAGTCGAGCTCTGCCCCGATGAACTGGATCATCTGCGCAGGCACGAGTTCCAACGTGGCCTTGTTGATCAGGAGGCCAAGTTCTAGGCAAGTCTGGAGGGCCACATCCCTGGACCACTCCACCTCCAGCCTGAAGGGACCTGTTATCAGCCAGTCTTCCAGGTAAGGGTACACCAGGACCCCTCGGCGCCTCGGGTATGTCACCACCACTGACTTGCATTTGGTGAAGACCCTGAAGGTTAAAGATAAGCTGAAGGGCATGGCTCGGAACTAGTAAAGGGTTCCCTCAGCTTTGAAGCAGAGGAACAGTAGATGGGACGGATGGATTGGGACGTGAAAGAACGTGTCCTGAAGGTCTAGGGAGCAGTACCGCATTCCTTGCTCCAGGGATGGTATGATCTGTGCCAGAGTTACCATCCGAAAGGTGTGTGACCTGAGGAACTTGTTCAGGTTGTGCAGATCTAGAATGTGGCACCAGCCCCCCGTCCGCTTTGGCACCAGGAAGTACCTCGAAGTACCACTACTTGACACACCACCTCCTTGAGGAGCAGCTGAGCTAAGTTGTCTCTGAGAGCTGACTGAGAAGCTGCGGACACCAGATCCCCCCGTGGGGAGTGGGCTCAAAAGGGAGGGGCCTGCTCGAATTCCAGAGGTGGCCTCGACCTACCACTTCTAGAACCCAATGGTCCGTGGTGATAACTGACCAAGCAAAAATGAAGTGCCTGAGCCGTCCCCTCACGGGAGGCATGACGGGATTGAGGGAAGCACCCCCCAACCAGTCACTGGGCATGCTTGGAGGAGAGTCCAGCAGGACCTTTCCTCCCGGGCTTCCTAAATGAGGAAGTCACAGACTTAGCCAGAGGATGCCAAGTTTTAGCCTGCTGGTCCTGCTGTAGCTGCTGGGCTGGTCTGGCCACAGGAGTGGATAAACGAAAGGGCTTGCGATTGTGATGCTTGGGGCCCTTGTCCTTTTGAGCAGATGTGGTGGAGTCCAAGGTGGCACTGGACTTCTCTATGCACTGCAGGTGGCCCTCCACACCAGGACCGAATAGGACGGTGCCCAAGAAGGGGACATCTGCCAAATTATGCTGCATATCTGCCGTAAAGGTCGAGATGCACAGCCAAGCCCTGTGGCGCACAGCCACCGCGGCCACTACAGAACGGGCTCAGGAATCGCCAATGTCCAGAGCTGTCTGGAGTTGCTGCTTAGCCACTGTCCTACCCTGAACCCGGACCTGCTTGTCCATAGTCCGAAGGTCAGCCAGGAGATGAGGAATAACCTCA
Source organism: Neoceratodus forsteri (assembly GCA_016271365.2). Lineage (NCBI taxonomy): Eukaryota > Metazoa > Chordata > Ceratodontiformes > Ceratodontidae > Neoceratodus > Neoceratodus forsteri. The sequence goes on along the minus strand of JADMNL010000032.1, from coordinate 22,298,994 downwards.
TCCAGGGAGTCCAAGAGGATGTGGGAAAAATGTGCCATGATAACAGCCGAGCTGGCCTGAGAGAGACCAAGTGAGGAGGCTGTGTACACTTTCTTCCCAGAATGGTCCAATTGTTTGGTTTCCTGATCCAGGGGCCTGTCCGCATCACCCTTGTTGCCTGAACGCCGAAAAATGGAGTCAGCCATCAACCCCACCGGCGAGGGGTTCTCCAAAAAGCCAGACAGGGATCCCATGGGCACCACATATTTGCGGATCATGCGGGCAGAAGGCGCAGGACAAGATGCTGGACTCTGCCACAGCTCTAAGGCTGGGCCCACAACAGCCTCAGCCACCAGGAAGGCCTCCATAGGAGTATCCCCTTTATCCAGAATCTCTGTAAGGGGTACTTAGCCTGTTTCTGCACAGCCTGTTTAAGGCTCCAGATCCATATCCGTGGATTCAGAGATGAGCCGATAAATTTCCATCGACGAGGTAGGGCCCTTGTCGACTGAGAGCCCCCACCCCGAACTCGATGTCCACTGGACGGGAGAACATGGAGGAGCCCTCAGACTCCGAAGAGTCCTTGTAAAGCGGGCGCCCACCTGTGTCGCTCTCCATCCACCTTGGGCGATCAGGAGTGAGAGTGACCGACAACTGATGGGGCAGGCCTTGGGCTGACTGAGAATTCTTGGTTGGAGCCCCAGATTTTGGTTGCTCGGGCAGCAGCTCCACCAGGATTGGCGGAGTAGCCGGCTTTGGCTGAGCTGGCAGGGCCTTAACCGGCACCTAGGTGTCGGTGGCAGACGTTGGTCGCTTGCGCGAAAGCCACTTAATGGCTGGGGTGGAAACCGGAATCGGCTTCGACCCTGACAGGACCAACTGCTGCCACGAGGTCTTTGTAGCGCCAACGCAACTTGCGCCAAAGCCTCTCCTCACCTGAGGAGGACGAAGAGCGGCGCTGCCACTTCCCATGGTGTTGGGAACAGAATCACTGTGGAGGGAGAGTCCTGTCCGACACCGAAGTCTAGGAACGAGATAGAGATCTCGACCGTCGGTGAGACCGACGGAGGACCTCAGAAGGAGCTGAGGAAACCCACAGCTCCTTCTGGTCAGGTTCCCTGGTGGGCAGGTCTGCCTAGTGGGCTGAGCCGAACCGTCCAATGACACCGGGAGCACCGGCATCCGAAATAAAGAGTTGTTGGCCAGATCGGGTGACAACCCGCCTATCGGCTCGAGAAAAATCTCGGCCGCATCAACAGGCGTCTCAGCCGACTGGTCTGATGGGGTTACCGTGAAACCAGTGGCCTTGGCTGCGACTTTGACCGAAGCAGGGATTTCCTGCGAGCGGGACCGCCCCCGGTCCCAAAAACGCAGAAGTGTCGACTTTTCTTTTTCCTTCTTTGACTCCTCCCTCCTGGAGCGCGACACATGCGACCCCAAAGGGCCCTTTCCCTTAGTAGAGAGAGACTGGCACAACTCCTTGAAGTAAGTCGAATAGCAGGATCCCAGCTGAAGCGGAATGAAGGCCGAAGCCGAAGAAGAGTCCGCCGCAGCCTGAGCCTCCTCCTCCTCGAAGGCCTTAAGCTGTTCCAGCTGCTCGATGGACCCCGCAGCTGCGGAGACCCCCCCAACGGGCATCCTTTGATTTGACCGTCGGGTAACACTTCTCCGGTCACCCCAGCTGGAGTCTGGCAGCGCGATCTCAGAGTACATTCAGGGAAAATGACCATCAGTGATCGCAGGCCTGCGGATCGTGGTCCAGTCCCAGGCAATACACGCAAGCGGCATGAGGATCCACACAAGACATTTTGTGCTTGTAGGGGCACCAGCGAAACCCGGGGGCTGATTTATCTTCCATCGTGGCAACGAAAGAAGAATGAACTCGAAAGAGTTTAAGAATTAGTTTTGGAAGCGAATCCAAAGACTCAGAAGCCAGGGCCTACTACATATGGGAGCACTAAGCAGGGAACCTGAACCTTGCAGCGGAAAGGAAGACCTGGTGTCATGGGGCGGAGCTGAGGGTTATACCACTCAGGTGGGTGGGAGCAGCCAGCTTGAAGACTTTCCGGTACATCTTAAAGCGGCAAGGTATCTGCCAACAAGTGTGAATAGAACAACATATCCACTATCCTAGAACATTTATTTAAAAAGCACTGACCGGAAGAAGCTCACTGAGACGGAGCTCGTTTCCAGGTGTGATCCAGGGGTTACAAGAGGGAACACTACAGTAAACGATAAAAATAATAAATGCAGTGCAATATCAGACAGGAGCAAAAATACAAATGTAGAATTTACAAAAACTTACAAAGGCTAAAAGTTATACAAAATGTAATAACAGGATGAGGGTTGCTGACGTAGCCAGGGATTAAGTGTAATTCAGCCATAATCAGTGTGTGGGTGTGTGTGGCTAGCTGCCAGAGCAGAGTTGTGAAAGATGTGCCAACAGGACTGGTTTAAGAGGTTACAGAGAGAACGAGACAGACATATGGAGAGGAAGGTTATTCCACAGATTTGGAAGGAGGGCAGAATACTTTAGGCTGACCAGAAGAGACTACACCTTGATTACTGCTCACCGTGATGAAGTCCATATCTGAACAAGGATATAGACAGTCTGGAGAAGGTCCTGCATAGAACTACCAAAATTATATCAGGGTTGAGTAAAACCCCGTATGAGGCAAGGTTGCAGGAACTGGGTCTACACTCGCTGGAAACCAGGAGATTGTGAGGGGACATGCTGGAAATGTTTAAAATAACTAAAGACAAACAACTAATGAATGGCTTGGACCTTATGATCAACAGCAGAGATGTTAACTTAAGGAGTCACAAACATCAACTTTGGCATTTCCGAGAAAGAACACTGGGAGAAACTCCTTCGCTCAGAGGGTGGTGTCAGTGCGGAACAATATCCCAAGGGAAATTCTTGAGGTATATTCTTTCATAAAGTTTAAAAATAGAATACGAGTACTTGTTGGGCATTAACAGAACTAGGTACACCTGCTAACGCGGAAGATGGAGAATACGAGCAGACGCCTTCTTCTGTCTTGTTAACCAAGTATTAAACCAAGTATTAAAGAGATTTTGCAGTGAAGGATGTGGAAAGATCAGGTGTCCAGAGGAGTGGAAGGAGGAGGAGGACAGGACAGGATGGAGGGTGTGAGAAGAAAGAAGAGGTAGATGGGGACTAAGGTGAGTCAGTATCTAGCCAGGAAAAAGAAGCAGATAGAACTGGCCTCAAGGGAGGGGGGAGAGAGGTTTAGATAAATGGTGCAGTGATGGGTAAGGGGTAGGGCATTCAGGGCAAAGCACCAGAAGGAGCTGAAAATGAGGTACATATATACAGAATGTGTGTGTGTGTGTGTGTGTGTATAATATATATATGTGGGATATGATATGGCCTGACTGAAGATAAATATCATATCTTCAGTCAGGCCATGTCATGTTCTGTTTATACAATATGTGTTTTGGGATTATTTGTAGTTTACACATTTAAGCATTTATCGTTATAGCAGTAAGTATAATGTAAAGAAAAGTAGAATGAGAGAGTGTTTGGTTTGTAAAAGTAATTTTTATTGTAGAAAGTTGATAGACAAAAGTATGTGAGGTTGACTGTTTTATAATAGAGAAAATAGCAAGTTAATTGCTTTTGCACGGTAAATGTTTTATTTATTGCTGAGAAGCTGTTTGGAGTCGCTCGTACTGTTGAGCTTGCAGTACGCAGATTAGAGGGAGCGAGTGGTTTCCACTGTAGCCATCTAAGTAGTATTTTGGGGGAGGAGCAGAGGAATTAGCTGTGTATTTTGCAAAAGATATGCTGTACTGCTATATTTGAGAAGTGTCAGTACGTTGACTGAGTGACGGGGAATTGCGGAAGCAAGAAAAAGGTACTTGTTGCCTTAGCAAAGTACAGTTACATAGGAACTTACCGTAACAGTAGCTCTTCGAGAGAGGTTCCTTCTGTAGGTCACCACATATAGGACTGGTGCCACCTAAGGCCAGGTCAGCATGGCAGACTTTTCTAGTAATACTCTGATGGGGACCACAATAGATGTCACGTGACCGACATCAGCGTGACTGAATATAGTGAACAGTCCCCATGCCCGCCCTCCAGTTCTCCCGTCAGAGCCAGGAAGAGGCCTTGCAGCAGGAGCGAGCAGGAACTGGAGTCCCTGTAAAATACAAAATGAGGGAAAGGAGGGAGGAAAAAATATGACCTACTAAAGGAACCTCTCTAAAAGATCTACTGTTACAGTAATTTCCTACGTAACTGTACTATCTTACTTCGAGAGGGTTCCTTCAGTAGGTCATCACATACAGGACAGAGTCCCAAGCAGTCCCTCCAAGGAGAGACCGAGAGAAACTACGGAGGAGGAAACATAACTCCAACAGAACAACTGAAGTCCAGAATGGACCCAGCCTAGGACAGAAAGCCCTGCAGGATGGCTAAACCAAAGCCGGCCCTCCACCTAGAAGCAATGTCCAGACTGTAATGTTTGGTAAAAGGTCTGGACAGAACTCCAGGTAGTGGCAGCACAAATGTCAGCCGTAGAAACATTCCATAGGAAGGCCGCGGAGGCAGCCATGCCCCTAGTAGAATGACCTCTTATGGAACCCGGAAGAGGTTTATCGTACTTTTGGTAACAGTACTGAATGCAGTTGCTTAGCCATTTGGAAAGGCCCTACTTAGAAACCAGCTTGCCCCTTGACCTCGGGGCAAAGGAAACAAACAACTGGTCGCAGGAGCAAAACTCTTTAGTGCGGTGGGTATAACACTGGAGAATCCGATGGACATCCATCGTGTGAAGGAGTGCCTCACCTCTGTTAGAGGGGGACCGGTAATGCACCGAAAGCTCTACTGACTGATTCAGCGTGGCTTCTGATACCACCTTGGGAAGGAACCTCGGATGAGTTCTGAGGACCGCCCGGTCCCGATGGAAAATCAAATATGACTCCTTGCAGACTAGAGCGTGAAACTCCGAAATGCTTCGGGCTGAGGTGATAACCACCAGAAAAAGCACCTTCCATGAGAGGAAGCGCAAATCACAGCTCATAGCTGGTTCGAAAGGAGGAAGGGTGAGCTTTTCCAAGACGAAGTTCAAGTCCCAAGGTGGAGCTGAGCTGCAGATGGGGGGTTTCAGATGGAGGATCCCTTTCAGAAAGGTCTCTGAGACCTCCAACTGAGCCACGGGTTTACCATCCACTAGCTCGTGGTACGTGGAAATAGCCGAGATATGGACCTTTAAAGAAGAATAAGACAGACCGGAGTCCAATAAGTGAAGGAGGTATTCCATAACTTGGGGGGGCTGAACAGGAAAAAGGGTTCCAACCCTTAGCAGCCGCCCAGATCAAAAAACACTTCCACTTCATGGTGTAAGTGGAACGGGTGGATGGTTTTCTGGCCTCGATGAGGTCCTGAGCAACTCTAGAGGAGATGCCAAAGTGGGAAATCGCTATGTCTGTAGGAACCACGCATGAAGATGCAGGGTCCTGAGCCCCGGATGAACCAGCCTGCCCTGATCCTGAGTCAGGAGGTTGTGAGTCAGTGGAAGTGGAACCGATGGTTAGCTGGAGAGCTGCTGTAACAGCGGGAACCAGATTTGTCTCGGCCAGAGAGGGGCGATGAGGATCATTCTTGCCCTCTCGGCTTGAAGCCTGAGGAGAACCCTCTGCAGAATGGGAAAAGGGGGGAAATGCACAAGAATTTCCCTGTCCACGATAGAGACAATGCGTCGTTCAAGAAAGCATCTTGCTCTGGAGCGAGCAAGCAAGCAAAACTTGGGAAGCTTTGTATTGAATTGGGAGGCAAAGAGGTCGATTTCCAGACGTCCCCAATTCTGGAAGATGGAATTCACCACTTCCTGATGCAGTTCCCATTCGTGGGCGAGGGTCCCTATTCTGCTGAGACTGTCCGCCAGGACATTGAGAACACCTGGAACGTGCACAGTCACCAGGACCAGATGATGCTGGACTGCCGGTTTCCACACCGGTCGCCTCTCTGCAAAGAGGGTACTACTGGGTTCCTCCTTATTTGTTGATGTACCAAACTACTGACATATTGTCCGTTTGGATCAGCAGTGTTCCCTTGGGTAGCAGGGTCTGAAAGGCCTGTAAGGCACACAGTGCCACTCTGAGCTCCAGAACATTGATGTGGAGAGAATTCTCCAGACCTGACCAAAGGCCTTGAGCTTGATGTTCCCCCAGGTGAGCACCCCACCCCATATTCGAGGCATCCGTGGTGAGGGTAGCTGCTGGTGCAGGGGTTTCGGAATGAAAGTCCCAGGGAAAGATTGTGAGAATCCTCACACCACTGTAAATCCCTCTGGACTGCTGAAGAGACCAGGACTGGATGGTCCAGGTCGTCCAGGACCTCCCAAGCAGGGATGGTCAGGAGGGAGGCCACTTTTTGAGTCTGACTGACCAGGGTCTCCACCCTGTCTGGAGAAAAGAAAGCTCTGCTCTGGACAGTATCCAGAACTGCCCCAGTAAACTGCAGTCTCTGGGCAGGGACGAGAGAGGACTTGGGGACGTTGACCGTGATCCCAAGTCGGTAGAATAGGTCCAGTGTGAAAGAAAGAGTTTACAACAAAAGATCCCTGGATGGGGCTGATATCAGCCAGTTATCCAGGTAAGGGAACACCGCAATACCCCTGCAGTGCAGGAACACCGCCACCACTGCCAGGCACTTGGTAAAAACCTGAGGTGCCGAAGAGAGACCAAAGGGGAGTGCCCGGAACTGGAAATGCTCTCCTTGGAAACAGAAATGCAGGAATCGGCAGTGGCTGGGGAAAATGGGGATGTGCAGGTAAGCATCCTGCATGTCCAGGGTGCAGAGCCGATGATTTTCCATCAGTAGAGGAAGAAGACCCTGGAGCGTCAGCATGTGGAATTTCTTGTACTCGTCATACTGACTGAGTTGACTCAAGTACAGTATGGGTCTGAAGTCCCCAGTCTTTTTTGGAACCAGGAAAAAATGGGAATAAACCCTTTTTCCCCTTGCCCGAAGGGAACTTGCTCGATTGCTTCTTTGAGCAAGAGCGAATTCACCTCCTCGCGAACGAGAAGGGCCTGGTCCCGGGAGCAAGAGGACTTCTGTAGAGGAGAGTGCAGAGGAATCTCCAGAAACTTGATGGTGTGTCTAACGGACACGAGTTACAGGACCCACTCGTCTGAGGTTATCCCCCTCCACTCCTGCGAGTGGCGGGCGAACCTCCCCCACCAGCTCCCAGTCGTGAGACTGAGGATGCAGTGGGGCCGGAGAGTCAAGAAATGGCAGGACGTTCAGGAGAAGTTCCCCTGAACATCGCTGATTCTTGGTGGCAGGGGTGTAGCGGTACCCGTGGCCTTACGCTACCTTTGCGCCACGCCTGGAGCGGTTCTTCCACTGCTTCCCAGTCCTTTTCAGCAAGGGCTGCTGTTGGTTGCCCGATCGACAGCATGGACCCAACGAATCTAAGGGCCACACTTTTGTCCTGTAAACTGCTATGATGTCCTTTGGTATCCCCACCAAAAAAGGACTGATCCCCTAAAGGGGTCGTCCTGAATTGCTGACTGGACTTCATTGGCGAGCCCAGAGAGACAAAGCCAGAAATGCCGCCTAAGAGCAACGGTGGTTGCCAAGGAACAGGCCACTGAATTGACAGAGTCGTAAGTGGCTCAAAGAGCATGCCTACAGGAAATCTTGGAGAGGCGGAGATCCTTGGCAAGTTCCTCTTTGAGGGGTGAAGGGTCCATTGATTGGACCTTCATCTCTAGCCTGGCCATAGTCTGTTTTTGGTGGGACACCATGTGGGCTAAGGGAACGTAGTGCGCACGTGGCAGACGAGTAGACCTTCTTTCCGAACTGGTCCATCAGCCTCGACTCTTTGTCAGGAGGTGTTGTGCTCATGTGCTTAGGAGCTGTGGAGCGGTCATGAGCAGCTGAAATGACAACAGAGTCTGCCTTGGGATGAGCCTTCAGAAAAGGGGTGTCCTTTGGCACCCAGTAGAGCCTGTCCGCCCTCTTGGGGACAGCCGGGATAGAATGAGGCATCTGCCAGATGGTGGTGGTGGTGAGGTCTTGATGAGGTGCCATCCATGGGGGGGACCTGAATAGAGGGCAAAGACTCTAAGTCCAGGTGTTCTGCTAGTCTCTGCCGCATAGGATCCTGGTCCTCCGACTCCCAGTCAAAATGGTCCCTTAAGGCCCTCAAGAGGTCCGAAAAGGAAGGATCCTCCGGAGTAGACTTCGGAAAGGTCCTTCCTTTCGTATCCTCAGGGTCCTCCATATGCTTCTCCTCTGAGGAATCTTCCTTCCCATCAGAACTACCTTCCGCCTTCGACAGGACTGCATTTACTAAAGTCCCGCAGAGGAACATCCTGTCGTAGTCTTCCTGAGACGGGATCGTAGAAATAGAACTGCTCGGGAAGGGACCTAGGAAGCGCGGTTGAGGAAGTCTAGCTTCAGATCCATAACCAACTCCATCTGGCCCCTTCCACCAAGACTGAATCATGGTCTTGAAATCCAGAACCACGGGGAGGAGATGGTAACCAGAGGGAGATAATACCCCTGGAAACCCATACAAGGAGAATATGGGTTAAATCCATGGTGAAACTGCCCAAAATGGCTCCAATCAGGAGTGGAAACCCTCGGGATACCCAAAGGGGTAATGGGGGACAGTTCGGAGTCCGGAATAAATCCCCGACGTCGTATCTGGTGTCGGGGGGACCCACATCGGACCCGCCATTGTATAGATTGGAGGAGGGTCCGGCGTCAGGACAGCCCACGTCAGAGGGACCGACGTCGGCACAGGTGCTACCCGATCTGGCGCTGGAAAAGGATCCAGTGTCGGAGGGGCAGACGTTGGGACCAGATGAGGGAGCTCAGGCGCTGGGGCCAGGCCCGGCGTCGGGGCCAGAGGTAAAGGCCTGTCGGCCGGTCCTGGCTGAGGGACTGTCGTCAGGATCACTGGTGTCAGAGAAGGCGCTGGTATCCCGCCAGCCGACGGAGGGGCCTCCACAGATAGGCCAGACAGCTGTGAAGGAGCCTTCTGATCTGGGACACCAGCTGGGGAATGCGGAGATGTGCCCAAAACATCGACAGGATCGATGGGGCCTCCGATCCCGTCGCCGGGCACGTCTGAGGGGGAATGCGAGGACGCGGGCGCAGGAAGAAGGAGAAGCGGAGAGGGTCTTTCTCCTCTGGTCCTGCCGGATGTCGGGAGAGGTGCGTTAGTGCTCAACGGGGAATGTGCTTCCGCGCGGTCGCCAGAGACGGCCGGCTTAGCGGGTAAGGTCGGGCGGTCAGGTGTAAAGCCCCCAGCTGACTTATTGACCGGAGCAGGGCAACTGGCCCCGGCCGGGAGAGTCTGCTTACCGGCCGCCACGTCGGCCCCAGAGGAGCCGGGGGCCGACTTATCAGCAGAGATGGCGCGGTCACCAGAGGAGCCGGCAGCCAACTTATCCGCTGGAGTCTTGTCTGACTTACCGTCCGGCTGCTTCCTGGGCGGTAGCTGGGCTTGCTTGTCGAAGGTCTGGCGTCATCCACGGAGCGAGCCCGCTTCCTAGACTTCTCCTTGTGTTTTTTAGAAGGGGAAGATTTTTGGACAAGTCCCTGAGGTGCGCCATCTTTTTCTCCAAGGAGGCCAAACAAGATTTAAGAAGGTGGGCCTCCAATGCCTGCTGTCTCCGTCTTTTAGTGGCCTGGTTAAATGACTGGCACTCTGGGCAGGAGGAGACAGGATGGTCTGGGCCTAGGCAGAGAACGCACTTCTGGTGACCATCTTTGTGTGGGATCTGCGTGCCACAAGACAAGCACTTTTTCTTTGGAGAAGACATCAAGTAGAAGGAACTAAATAATCTGAAAATTGCAAGGTAAAATACTGATGTGATAGAAACTTTCATGACGATCGTTAATGGAAGTCTGGGATGCGACTGACATGAGGCAATGGCGGGAAAGAACTGGAGGGCGGGCGTGGGGACCGGCCACTATATACAGTCACACTGACATTGGTCACGTGACGTCGGGTGGGCAGTCCCCCATCAGGTATTGCTAGAAAAGTCTGCCATGTGGCCTGACGCCAGGTGGCGCCAGTCCTATATGTGATGACCTACTGAAGGAACCCTCTCAAAGTAAGATCCAATTCTATGCCAGGATGTGGGCACGATCGTGAGGTGAAACACTGCAAATAATCAAGACAGTACATGATTTTGCTATGCTGCCTTTTTGTTTTTTTAGACATCGGAAAATGTATTAATGTGGTGAAAAACTGATGCTACTGTATGTGGAAGTTTTGTAGACTGTCAGAGGGAGAGACTGAAGATCAGACAAGGGTTAGTAATTGTGTGGGAAGTGTCACTGTCGGGGGGGGAGGTCATTCGGAGTGGAAGGAAGTGTTTGGGTATGACAGAAAAGTGTGTCTGTTGGTTTATCGGGAAGCCTCTCTGAAATCATTAGGGTATATTTTGAGAAGCTGTTGTCAGATGTGAGAGTAAGTGAATTACTGTGAGTACAGTGAATTTTTTTGAGCCATTTGGTTTCTGTGATGTTATTGAAAATGGGATGAATTCTGTTTGGGGACAGCATGGAGGTAGTCCGCGGAGGTAGTAAACATAATGGTACTCTCTTTTTTAGTTTGGCCGTATGTAAATGTGCATTTCTTGATGTGAGTTTTACTTTGATGAGACATTTAGCTGGAGCATGAGTGCAATTCAAAAGTGAAAGTGATGAAGCAACGTGTTCAGAAGAGGAGGAAGGTGCTGTAATTATACTAATTGTCTTAGGTATGACGTATAGGAATGTGAAGCTATATTTGTATGACATATAGGAACATTGAGATATCAATGATATCTTCACTGGGCAGCTGAAATATCACTTTTTATACAGGCATTTTTCCCAAAACATACATTGTGTATATATGTGTGTGTATATTAAATATATATATATATACATATATACATATATATATATATATATATATATATATATATATATATATATATATGCAACAGGGGTCAGGATAAAAACTGTAGAATAAAACCATTTATCTTCGCTACTATGGTAATAAATTTATTTATCCACATAGTAACTACATCATCACCCATTTATCCACACAGTACCTACATCACTAGCTCATTTATCTACACAGTTCTCTTCAGAATTCATTTAGAATGTTCGGCCTCAGAACCAGTACTAACCATATTTAAATGTCAATAACTTAAAAACGAAAAAGATAACATGGTACTGTGAGCACGTAAAATTGTTCAGCACAAAATTATCTACAAAATGAATAATGTTTCATTTATATAAACCCTGTATATTGTATATGGTTAGCAAGAAAACAGAAGAAAATGTAATTTTTTGTTCACTTTTGTGACAAACAAATATAAATAACTTTAAAACAAAAAATGATAGCATGGTACTGTGAGCACGAAAAATGTTCAGCTCAAAAATATCTACAAAATGAGTGGTGTTTCATATATAGATACCATTTTGTTTTTTTATAATTACAAAAAACAGCATAAAATTCTATTTTCTTTTCCCTTTTTTGACAAATTATTTACACCTACCAAAATCAAAATGTTCATACAACATCTAAACCTGTTGCATAAATGGAAATGTAGTGAGTTCAGTATGTGATAATACATTTATCTAAAGCTTCCAGTGACCTTCAGAATTCTCACTGTGAGGTTACTGAGGCCACTGAAACTGTACAAGATAAATGCATTATCACACACTGAACCGCTGCATATCCCTTTTATATATACACACACACACACACACACACACACACACACACACACACACACACACACACATATATATATACATACACACACACACACACGTATATACACACACACATATATATATATATATACTTATAAAATGGGCATGGAAATATAAGCTCACTGATTGGGTAGAAAATCAGTGTCATATGTGTATTACACATAGAAAAAAAAAAAAAGGGGCAGTCAGAAATCAATATTCTGAATTAGAATGTTCAGTACTGAACATGCCAAACATAGAATGTTCACAAAGGCTCAGTTAGCCATCTTGTTATCCCGTTAAGGACATGTCCAACGAGTCTGTGAATTTCAATACTAGCTTAACTGAAGAGGAGCTAGAGGAAATCCTTAGAAATGAAACGAACATAGAGGAAACCAGCATTCCTTGTCAAAAAGCTGCTGACTATAACAGCAATCCTCCGACAGCCGAACCACAAGTAAAACGAAACAAAATACTGCTGCCAAAAAACGAAGCCATCAGCCCAAGAAATCCTGATCACTCACCCCTGACAGCAAGTCAGCCAGTTTGTCCATCTAGTCTGTGGCAAAAAGAAAACATCAACCCAGAGAATACTACTTACCCCCCCCCCAACAGCAACAGGTGGCCAGTCATCAACAGGTCCTCAATCGGCTCCGTGGCAAATCAGCCCAGGAAATGCTGCTTACGCGACCATGACGCAAATCCAGCAGTGTGCGACTAGCGCTTGCGCTTCATTTTTCCTTCATCATTAATTGTTAAAAATGTAAAGGTTTTACACAGTTTACTGAATTAATGCTTTAAAAAAAGTAAAGGTTGCAGTTGAAAGGGAACCATTTCCCCTTGCATATGGACACTAATCCAATAAAGCAATATCTGAATGCAAAAACTGAATTTCCTTGTTGCAATTTCTCCATTTTATAAGCGCAATAAGACCCTCCGGGGTATGAGTTGAACATATATTACCGCACGGCTGTGGCTGAAGTCACTCGGCCTGTCGGCCTCGTGACTTACAACACCCCAGCCGTGCGGTAATATATGTTCAATGCATACCCCGTCGTGGCTTATTGCTTACATATACATATACACACACACACACACACATACATACATACATACAGTATATATGCATGTTAGGACTTAAAGGGACACTGTCAACCCCTTAGGCCTCAAAGTGTCCCTTGTTTAAAAAACACATTCTATGATTGCTAACATTCTTTAAAGGTTACTCATGTATCTAGTAGTTTGTTTCCGATTCTTTTTTCTTTTAAACAGTGAGACACAGATTGCCTACCATACTGGTGTTACCACACAAAAACAGGTTTGTTTACATTCCTTGATCAACTCTCACTGCATCTTTCCTGGACTTGGGAATGGACCAACACAGTCTAGCCACTCATGATACAGTAGGAGTTTAGGTGGCTACTGCCTCATGAGTGACTGCACTGTTTGGGTATGTTTCTGATGTTTAGGAACTATTCCAGAAGAACGGATCCAGGACTGTAAACAAAACAAGGTTGTGTATAAATATATATTAGCATGCATTTCAGTTCTACTAAAAAACGAGACAGACAAAACAAGCAGCAACACCAGTGAATTTTAGAGAAAGTAAGCAATTATTATAAAATGTGGGTTTTTAACTAGAAATATTATGCAGAACAGGCTGACAGTGTCCCTTTAAATTACCACTTTAATGCTCTACCAAGAGTAACGGATTCAGGTGTGCAGTAATTCAATATAAATTTATCAGAACACCAGGTTTTTAACCTACATTTATACAGGGTGTGTATAAAAACCCACAAGTTTAGTTAACATTTGTCAGACCATTTCATGAAATTCAACTACGCGAAACTGCAAATACATTTTCAGTCATTCCCTTTGCCATTTTGAGCATTCAGCATCCAGTGCTGTAATCACTAATTCCATCATAACACAGTAATACATTACCTTAAAGGTCGCTGCTACATTTGTGAAGTTAGCTATGCTGCCACCAATAATTAGGATTTTCCCTAAGAAGAAAAAAAATGTAAATCAGATATGTTTAAAAAAAAGCTTCTCTACTGCAAAATGTTTCAAAATGAATGAAACATAGAAACACAGAATTTGACGGCAGATAAGGACCGCTTGGCCCACCCAGTCCGCCCATTTTCCTACCCAATGGATAAGCTGCAGAGCCTAGTTAACCAGCAGCCTACTTCTTTCTACCCCCAACCCCTAGAATTGCCTTATGGCTGTCCCATGCATGCTTGAATTCAGTCACTGTTTTTGACTCCACAACCTCCTCCGGAAGGCCATTCCATGCATCCACAGCCCTCTCTGTGAAAAAATACTTCCTTACATTACCTCTAGACGCCCCCTCTATCTTCAAATTGTGCCCTTGTTCTTGCACACCTTTTTTGAAAGATGCTACCCTCTTGGACTTTGTTGATTCCCTTGAGGTACTTGAACGTTTCTATCATGTCCCCCCTCTCCCTCCTTTCCTCGAGGCTACACACACAACTCAAAGAAATAAGTTATTGGTGACATATTCAGCCCCAGCTGACGTCTCTTAAGGCAGTATTTACTATTACTTTGTTTTTCCACCTTTGTTCACTGTACCCAAAAACTGGGTTTGACAAAGCTGTGGTGGCCAGTTAGCAGGCAAGCGGACAAGCAGCTGCCTTCACAGCTGGGGTCAGTGCCTCACTTCATAAAAGGTACTGATATAACCACCTCTCTGAAATATTTGCTTACCATTACCACAACACAATTTATGCACATTGCAGAACCAATCAGCCTGAAATCTTTCATGATGATTTGCATATAGTTCCCATGCTGCTTTGCATTATGGGGTATGTGTGATTTTGTATTTTAACAATTTATACAATGTAGGCGAGAATAAAACCTTAAAGATAAATGTTTTATTTATATGGCCTGAAGGACTAAAATGATAAATCATTTATCATTTTCGGTGGAACATCATCATTTATCATCAGTTACGTTTGGTCTCAAAGGAGCTGTTAACCAATGAGAGAACAGCTTGCATAATACCCGATGACTTCACAATGACAGCTGCTGCATGCAAAACACTGCAATGAAATCAAACAGCAACAGTTCAATCTACAATTAAAAGAACTGATCTAAAAGGATCTACAATTAAATTACATATACACTGGACACACAATGGCCTCACTGAAAAAATGACATTTACTATCACTTGTGAGGAGGAAGAACTTTCATAACTCACTCGTGACCCTGCCACTTATGAGTTATGGTCCTGCCCCCTCACTTCTGAAGATAAACAGGATATTCTGAGTCAGGTCATTGCGTGTCCCATATATCCCAAACAAATGCATCTTCTATACTAAATCAATTATTCTTTAACTATTAACCAATAAAGAAAACAGATTTATTTTTTTTATTCTGTTACTACAGATAATGATAGACAAGGCTTCACACTGGTTGACTTACTGCTACCCACCCCTCCGTCTTACCATCTGGATGTTTTTCTCTTGTCATAAGAGAAAGAATGGTCTTGGCATAATCGTAGGTCTGCTGTTCACTGGGAGCGCCCGAGTATTCTCCATAATTGGCCAGCTCATCCACACCACCCAAATCGCAGATTGTGTCACTGTGAAGAGATGTAGGAGTCGACGTCAAAATGTCCAGGAAACATTATACATGGCCAATATTATGGCTTAAAACAAATTTTCTGAAATACTGCCAATTCCTCCAGCTCTCACAGCCTTTTGGAGGTCATTCACATATGGTATACTGAAAGCCTTCTTCAGTAGTCGAAGTATCAGATGAAACAGATACTTCTTTTGAATTACTCAAACATAAAACCAAAAACTTTATTGAACATGCAGATACTCGTCAGAAATGAGAGACTTGTCTACCTCATTCTTTTTATGGATCAAC
Source organism: Neoceratodus forsteri (assembly GCA_016271365.2). Taxonomy (NCBI): domain Eukaryota; kingdom Metazoa; phylum Chordata; order Ceratodontiformes; family Ceratodontidae; genus Neoceratodus; species Neoceratodus forsteri. The sequence continues at coordinate 22,283,378 of JADMNL010000032.1, read as the reverse complement.
TCACAGAAGACAAATCACACGAAAATGTAATTGCCTCTGGCGTACTACCAGATGACATCACTCATCACTCCCTAACCTACTGTATCTGGGGCATGAGCAAACCTGCCCCATCAAAGCCCCGTTTCATCACCTTCCGCAACTATGCAAACTTTGACTCTCAGCTTTTTCCAAATGACACTGCCACTACAAATTGGTTCTCCATCCTTACATCAAACGATGCCAAAATGGCCCTCAATCTATTCCTGACCAAATTCTTAGCACTCCAGGATAAATACTGCAAGCCTGTAACTCGGAGGGTAAAAATTAAACAAACACGATGGCTCAAATCTGACCTCCTCTCTAAGCTAAAGCAAAGGGACAAAAGCTGGCTCCGCTACAAAAGCTCAAGGCTACCCTCTGACCTAAATACCTACAGGGCCCTACGAAAGTCCTGCAAAAAAAAAATATCAAAAAGGCAAAGAGCCAGTATTGCAAAGATCTATTAACAAACTAACGACGACTCTAAGAAATTCTGGTCCCATATCAAATTCCTCCTAGGTCAGAATCCAGCATCCACCCCAAACGACATGTTACTCAATGGCGTACACTGCAATAATCCCAGAACCATCACAAAGTTTTTCAACCGTAATTTCTCTGACCTAACAAACTACACCTTTTTCCCTACCCAGTCATACATGCCTACCCTACCAGGCGTAAACAGCCCTCATTTCTTTTTCAAGGCAATCTCCAGATGTGACGTGCTTAAATTACTAAACAATATCTCGGACTACACTGTGGCCGGCTCTGACAATTTACAGGCCAGGCTGCTAAAAATAGTTGCTCCTCACATTGCTGCCCTATTGGCCAAGATTTTCACGCTCTCACTATGCCAGTGCTATGTCCCTGACATTTGGAAAGAAGCTAGGGTTATCCCCGTTTCCAAAAAAAAGGTGATTGTAAGGATCCCTCAAATTACAGACCCATATCCATCCTGTCAGTCCTCAACAAAATTCTTGAGAAACTGACAGCCACCCAAACAATTGATTTCCTACAGAAACATGACCTACTTACCTCGGCTCCAACATGGCTTTCGCAAGGGCCATAGCACTACCACCACACTTCTCAAACTCACGTCAGATACACTAGTGGCTATGGATTCTGGTCTACTCATTGGGGCCATTTTCATCGACATAACAAAGGCATTTGACCTAGTTGATCATTCCATCCTCCTAGCCTCCCCTGGATCACTAGGTTTCTCGAAAACGTCATAAAATGGTTCAGTAGCTACCTATCCAACAGGACCCAAGCTGTGAAATACAACTCTACCCTCTCAGACAAGGCCACTATAAACACTGGGGTACTGCAAGGATCCATTCTAGGGCCTCTGCTTTTCTCTATCTTCATAAATAACATCACCACCAACCTGCACACGACAGAGTCCCTGCTATACGTAGATGACATTGTTCTATATGCCAGTGCAAAAAACATTGAAGACATAAATGGAAAACTCTCTTTCGACTTTCAGCTCACCCAACAATGGTTATCTAGCCACACACTTGTACTAAACGAGTCCAAAACCCAAGCCATGCTCTTCGGATCACATTCCAAACTCAAGGATGCCCGTCCAAAATTTAAAGTTTGCTCCCCAAATGGCTTAACTATCGAGGTGGTGGACTCTTTCACATATCTTGGTGTCACTTGACCCATCACTAAATTTCGACCTACACATACAGCTGACCTGCAAGCAGGTAAACACTAAAAATGGCATAGCTTACCGTACCAGTTATGCGCTACCCCTCGGCAAGGCTTGCTGTAGCACTTGGCATTCTACTGCCCTCACTTACCTATGGAGCTGCTACATATATCTCCGCGTGCAAAACAAGTCTTCGAAAGTGGGACGTAACGTACAACAACATTTGTCGCTATGCGTTCTCCTCACATAAGCTGAAACACCACTGTCTCCTTTATTCACAACTGGGATGGCTTCCTCCGCTTGAGCTACGGCTTTGTGGCTCAGTCATAGACAATATTGTCAGGCTACAAATACCCAAAACCACTGCGGCCTATTTCCAAATCAGAACACCCTCCTACGACTTGAGATCCTCTGAGAATGCCCCCATCTTCATACCTAGACACCTTACCTCTAAAGGTGCAAACGCTTCCGCCTGCCATGCCCCCCAATACTGGAACTCCCTCCCTCGAACCGTGAGTCAAGCACCATCACATGAAACTTTTAAGAAAAAATTGTATTCCCATCTTGAGTCCTTCTGCATGTGCAGCTGTTTCAAACCCCCTTAGCTCTCACCTCTGCCCTACGTAGTCTCTCCCTGCTTTGCTACTTTTACTATACTTTATTAATAGCACTTCCCCTCCACCTGTCTGTCCCACCTCCCACTCCGGCTTGTCCCCTATCCTCTTCCTGGTCTTCCTATCTCCCTTACTCCTGTACCCCCTAGTTTCCCGACTATCAACCCCATTTTAACACTACAGCATTTACATTCTATCTTTTTCCTCAACATATATATTAGGTAATCCGAATTTCTGGTACGTTTCTGTTTTACTACTGCATTATTGCTTCTACCCTGCAGGTAGCCACTCTCTCTCTTCTGCATACTACCTTTCCTCATACTGTAATTACTTTCTACCTTGCCTATTGCCACCGTTTTTCCTTTCTCTTTTCCCCTGTCCTGCATTGACATACATGTCATACTTGTAAATAAATATATACTATTGTCATTTTTTTGTCATACTTGAAATGTAAATGTATACTATTGTAAAGTATGTTGTACTTGTCATGAAATGTTTTCTGTATGCATTGATGTACTGTACCTTCCCGGGTCGCGCCTGAAAATAGTCATTGCCATGGCTAGTGCACTTACCTGGTAAATAAAAACTAAAATAAAATAAAATAAATTACTGCATGAATGACAAGAGACACAGGTGAGCTGGGGGGAGGAGAGGAACAACAGCAGGGATTACACTGTTGTTAGGGCTGAAGGCTGCAGGACTGAACGAGAGAGAGAGAGAGAGAAGAGAGAGAAAGAAACAGAAAAGATAGACAGACAGAAGACTGTATGTTGCTGCCAGTGTCAGTGTGTCGCCCCCAAAGTGCTGTAAAACCGTGCTGTCTCCCAAGTTCTTGCCATGTGCTGGTCACAGGGGAACTCAACAGACAGACACACACACACACACACACACAGTACAACTTTTAAATTAAGCAAGGTGTCACTCTGTCGCTCTCTCCTTGCGGTGCTTGCTGCAACTCACTCACGTGCTCCTGAGTCTCACTCTATTTTGCACAGTGGGACAGCCGGCAATTTTTCCAGTGTAGAGATCATATACAGCGTACCATGCTGTAGCAAAAAACAGAAACAAACAAACAAAAAAAAAAAAAAAAACAAAGCGGTCACTGACACGGCGGGGAAGAAACGAGTATGTGTGCTACAGGACGGCATCATTTTTGGGGAGGGGACACGGAGCAAACGCTATGACAGCAGGACGGGAGGGCATCGGGGGGCCTTGGGCCATGGACTGCGGACTGTGTCGCAGCGTGCGAGAAGCTTGACACAGACCCACAGAAGGAACAGTAGCGCAACAGATGCCGCCTCGGCATTCTGAATGGCTGCTGCACACCAATCTGGTGTTCTCTCTGGGGAACGGGAACACGTTACACAGGTTCTGGAAGCTCGCACTCCTCTCACTTTACTAATGGCTGCTTTTCAGTTTTCATTTGGGAACGCTATAAGGAGTGCCGCTCTGCCCACTGATAACTGCTGAATGCCACCTCACAGCAACTGTGTGTTTACTGAGCATTAATTAACGGTCAGGTGATGATGGTTCACCAACTGGGTTTCTTATTTTTCATACCCCATGCTATAAAATGCTTTAATGTACACCCGCTGTGCATTATTGGTTAATTCATGACAACATCTCTTAAAGTAGCAGTGCAACAAAATCAGACCCTTTTTTCTCTCTGCAAGATATCCCAGGCATTTTCTTTTTTATATACTTTATTTTTATTCATTTTTCAATATACCAACAATAAATAATCCCAAGTACGTTAAATATACATCTAGTCCACAGCTTGGAGAAGGAAGGGAGGGAGGGAAAGAAAGAAAGAAAACAATAGTCTATAATGCCTGGGATTGCTCTAAGTTATACAAGTTACACCAGGCAGTTCCGCTTTGCAGCAAGATCTTCTAGTTCCACCAGAATTTCAGTATTTTATAAATGTTTTAATTTAGTTTCTTCAAGGAAAAAGACGCCCTCCAAATTTGGCTTAAAAACAGCACTGTAGAGCTGGCAAGGATTAGAATAAAAAATAAATAACTAATGAAACCCAGCAATGGAGTGCCTAGAAAAGTAGATTGAACAGGCAGGCTAATATTTTTATTAATCGTTGCTGAAACTAGTAGCTTTTTAGAAAACCATTTTTCATTGAACTCTGCTTTAAAAAGCCATGGAAACCTTTCACCCATAAAAATGCCATGCTTACACCCTACTATACAATCGTGCTCGTGCTCACGCTGAAAGCTCCCTAGCCGGGAAAACTGTCACTGTATACTTACCGCTGATAGATAAAAAATATTTTCCTTTAAAATATGCATTGCTATGGGAGTAATGCACTGCTTGGGGGGGGCAGACAGACAGAAAGAGAGATGCGTGCAGAGTTGCTGACCCCCTCCCAGCAGATCAGTATGCATGCATCTAGGAGCAGAGTGTAGTCCATCTGCTGTGGATGTTTTGTGTTGCTGTAGTTGAGGGAAAGTGGAAACGCTGCAGGCTTTTTCCATCCTTGTTTGGATACTCCCCACCACCTGCCGCAATGTGGCTGCTGTATTTGTGGTTCGAGTTGGGGGAGTCAGCAGAGGGAAAAAAAGCAAGATGGTAGTTAAAAAAAAAAAAAAAATACCAGCTGGTCTGGTGGCACTGAAGGCCGGTGCTGAGCGCCACACCTGCGCTACGCTGGCGACCGGGTTGGGGGCGAGTCTGGGTTGGCGGTTGGCGGAGGGTGAAGATTGAGTGTCCGGCTGACTGCTCTCTTTCCCCGGGAGGGGGTTTGCTGCCACCGTGCTCTGGTGGCCTCTAGTGATGGCTGGGATGCATGCAGCACAGGCAGTCGGGGGCGTGCTGGGGCCGACACTGGGAAAGTGTGCGTGCGGTGGCGTCGCACACCTGTCCTGGCATCACTGCATGCCTCACATGCTATGGGGAACCAGAAATCGGGAAAAGTGGCACCGGCCGTGGCGGCATGATGGCTGCTCGATGGAGCATACTGCTTCAAGGGTATGCAGCGACACACTGGATCTGGTCTCGCAGGAGGGGGAAAGCCACGGGTACTAGCTATGGACCCGAACGGGAGGCGGGGTCCCTGGAGATAGCGGTCGAAGACCTGAGGGGATGCCAGGATGTGACAGAGGTAGGCAGACCAGGGGACCTAGGGGACGAGCGCACACTGGATCTGGTCTGGCGGGAGGGGATGATTGGCCACCGCCCCGCCACGGGTGGTAAGCCGTGGGGATACTAGCTGCGGGACCCGAATGGGAGCCGGGGGTCCCTGAAGATGGCGGCCGGCAGACCTGAGGGGATGCCAGGTTGTGACAGAGGTAGGCAGACCGGGAGAGAAAAATTACCAAAAAAAATATTTTTTTTTAAATTACCAGTTGTTGGGGGACATGGTGAGGGTGGAAGGTCAAATTAAAGTTGGTGCCAATAAGAGGAGGGGGTGAACAAGGAAAGGCAAATGAGGGGCTCATAACTCTGCGGTAGCTCCAGTCTGGTGTATACAGGCAGAGAAACCAATATCAGAAAGTGGTTGGGAATGCAGTCCCCAGGTTTCCTGTTGTACTGGGCCATAAAACAAACACAGGTAGTTTTGCAAATAAATAAATAAAAACACAACTTACCATGCTGGTAAAAGAAAGCTTCATTCAAAATGTGTAAATGGTGCTTGCCAAAAAACAGTGCTGAAGTGCAGAGTGCTGAAGCAGCAAAAGAACTCCATCTTAAATAACGTGCCACCACTCACAAGACGGGCTTCCAGAACTGACAGCTAGCCCAGGTGACTGGCAGACCTGAGGAAGGCTACATTGAAATGTCAGCCGATTGGTACGTGGTGGGTTAGCTGCCAATTCTGGAAGACCTCCTTGTGAGTGTCGGTGCATTTTAGTTAATTTTAAGACAGACAGCTCTCTTGCCACTTCAGCACATTTTGAATAAAGCATTCCTTTAGCAGCATGGTAAGCTGTGTTTTTTGACAAAACTGCCTTGTACGACCAGTACAACAGGAAATCTGGGGACTGCATTCCCAACCCCTTTCCGAAGAGGAGGCAGTGAGCCAGCAGTGGTGATGTAGGAGACAGCCCACCAGTAACATTCCACAGCCCCCGTGCACAGGCATGCTGGAAATGACTGCAGCACTACACGCGCACCATGAGCTGCACCAAAGGTGCAGGAACACGGCATACTGTAACTGTAACCACAGCTAAAGAAATAAAATGGCCACCAAAACTCCTGAATAGTCAGTCTACTTGGTAGACAAACTCATGAAAGCACTTAGATGGAATTTCTAGTAGGATCTAGGTTCAGATCCTATGCACAATCACTGCTGCCCCCCCCTCCAAAAAAATCCTCATCCTTCTAAGTGCATCTACCTGTAGACGACAGAAGCTCCACCTCCAGCCACCATAGTCCAGATCCTCCCCTTTGGGTTCAGGATGGTTAGTTTCAGACTGGCTCCACTCTTGGCATCTAGGTCAGCAATGTAGGCTTCCTGTAAGTAGACACAAGCACTGAAGTCAGCAGACAGCACTGCTTAATTAAACACTTGGTTACCCCATCTAGCAGATATCTTGTGGCACTGAACCCCACGTTAGTTTTATTATTAAGGAGGCAGTGTAGCTCAGTAGTTAAGGGCACTGTTCTGCAAACCTGGAGACCTGGGTTTGAATCCCACAACCCCGAGCTGCATACTGTGTGACCCTGAGCAAGTCACTTAATTTCCTTGTGCTCCCAGGTCACACCTGGAAACAAGCTTCAGCTTAGTGTGTCTTTCCGGGTTAAACAATTCCCCCTTTCCCTATTATGGAAAGCCAAGCAGTTACAAAACCCAGAAAAGGAGACCTTTATGCAATGCCCAATCCACTCATGATAGCACAAATCAAGCCACTTGGACTCATCTCATTATTGCCAGTACATCAAGGAGCTGTAGTGTCTTTTCATAACATACTTCAATGAGCCCAGACTTTTTAAATTTGGACACATACAAATTAAGTGAACCATCTGCAGTGCTGCCTAAATTTTAGAAGAACTGTCAAGGGGTGAGGGGGCGGCTCACAACTGAAGAACCCAAGAATTGTTATGAGAGAGAGAGAACGAGAGAGAGAGAGAGATGGTTCATACAGAATTACAATTATAAATCATGGAAAGGTTTGTGGACAATCTGGTCTAATTATTTCAAAACCATCCAGGATCTGTTATGCATGTCAAAGGGAGTGAGAAAGGATATTTATGTAGCTAACTGCCCTCCCATTTTCCGTTCCGTGACAGTTATGTTTTCTAATATGTTTTGACCAGTTTGTCAAAGTGTTTATGTTACTCAGCTCAGCAGACTTATCCTGTCTGTTTATATAAACAAGCTGTGGTTCAAAAAACAGCAAGGTTATCATTTCCAAAGGTCCATCAAGGTTCTCTTGGCACACACAGCACACAGAAAGGATGTGCATGGGGCTTCTCTTACCTCCACAGCTTTCCTTTATTTTCAGTCTTTTGCACTCCCCAATATATCCGCAACAAACAAAATAGCTTGAAGCAGAAAAAGCTTTTTAACACTGGTTCAACATCCACACACACATTTATCATCATGCTTGGCTTTCCATTCTGCATGCTATGTGCGTTAATAGAACCTTGACGATGCTTTGACTAGTTTCTGATAAATAATCTAGCTTAGGGGTGTACACAGTCTGCACAGCATTCCACTTACCTCAGCAGGTACTGCTCTTTCTTTTCATATTTCTAAGACATTCAATGCTATTTATCTGAATGACCTGGGATGGTCTTACTGATGTCATAGAATGTTCAGGCCGTATGAAAAGAGAGCAGCACCTGCTGAGAAGACAGGAATTCGGGGTAGTTACAAAGGCAAAAGAAAAATTAATTATTAATTCAACATTAAAGGCCAAATCGTATCAGAATATTGTAGAGACACTAAAAGGAAAACAAGAGTGTATCGAGAGGTGTAACTACTGATTACTATCACCTTTAGTAGGCCCCTCCAACAGCATTCTTATGATTTTAAGAGCTGTTCTCTGTGCATTTATAGACAGAGAGAAACCACAAACCAAAGGTAAATGGGTCTGGCACTGTAAGAATGTAAATGTAACCACGCTTACAATTCTAAGAGTGCCACCACGAGACATGTAAAGGGCTGGTGCATCTGTAGTGCTACCGCTCGTGACGCTGAAGACCCAGGTTTGGAAGGGAGCCTGGGAGTTGGACAGTGGCCAGGGAGGAGGAGGACTGAGCATTCCACAGATGGATCTCCTTCTCCGGGGAGGAGGGGGAGCATTTTGATGCTCAAGTGACCCCTAGCAGAGACTAATGGCTGACAGCCGCAGCTTGCAAGTTTGGAAGGAGTAACAGACATTTGGCCATGCGCTACCACGTCACTGCACACCACCACCCCCGGGGAAAAAGCTTGCAAAAATTACCACCACTGAGCCCACACACAGCATTCTGAGGCACCGCGCCTCAAATCAGCCTCAGTTTCAGGGTGAGTAGTAGGTCCTCCCAGCAGCCCTGCCCTAGGGGTGTTTCCAGGATGCACTTCAAGGAGTAGTGAGGTAGTCCTGAGGGTGGGGGTGTAGGGATTGGACCGTGGCAAGTCGCCAGTAGGCAACAGAAAAGAAAAAAAAAAAAAAGGGGGCAAAAAACAAAAAGGAGATCTGTCAATATATTACAGGCCAAGCTATTTGTTTTTTAATTTTTTTTTTTTTTTTTAAAGACATATTTACCCTGCCAGTTTCCAGGGCAACTGCATGTGAGACACTCTTTGGTGGATAAGAATGTCTCATGCACAGGGGAAATGGAGCACTCTGACTGGTTACAGGTACATCTTTGGCCTATAATTTTTCTGTGTGTTTTTTTTTTTTTACAGAAGCCTGGAATCCCAAGGGGAAACTTCGGGAAAACAAAATCTGTAGGAACATTTCAGCTTATATTTCACATACAGTATTTCCCCAGTAACGAGCTTTCGTTTTTCCACAATAACAATGCATATTAACATGAACAGAAGCACTGCCCCAGGCTTCATCTGCTGTAGCTGCTTGCCTACACCCGACATCTTAATACCATTTACGACATGATAATTTCCCAGTCAACAGATTGTGATGTCACAGAGGACTGTGATGTCAGCTATAGACAAGAAGCCAGAGCACAGCTGGCCCATTGGCACAGCCACTCACGATGCCAACAACCCAGGTTCGGGAGTGAACCAGGGACATCAGGTCTGGCCTGAGATGGGGGGGGGTTCAACCATCCCAGTGGACTTACTCTTCCTCCAAGGAGGGAGGGAAGGGAGCAACATCTTGCTCTGCTACGGTCACCTCTGAGTGCACAGATGGTGGTGCGTCAGCTGCAGCAAGGGAAGGACGTCATTAGGTGTTTGGCAGGATCACGCACTTGCAGGACGCAGCCCGGACTTCCATCCTTGTGTTGATGTCCTTATGAAGGGTGGGATGTGGGTAATAAGAGGTAAATTCCCTCCGATGCAGCATCACAACAGCTGATCTGGCCAGAAGGTAGTGAAATCCACCCCACCAGCAGAGGTGCAAAAATAGAATTGGGGGGGGGGGAATCCAGAAAAGAAACTGTAGAGGAGTGACCCTGTTTTCATGTTAATGCAAATTTATTTATTCGTTGTTTGCACCTCAGGATAACCACATTTAGGTGTAGCACCAAATGATCAAAGTGGGTTCTAACGGGACCAGTTACAACGGCCAGGCAGATATTTGGCAGTTACAAGTTCTAGTAAGAGGAGAAAAATTAGGAAAGCTAAACACACGAAATACGAGAAATGTATCTACAAATCCTGTTTCTCCCCACCCCAAAAGTTTCCCTAGGGACATCAGGGGCTCTTTAAAAATGTATTACCCTTATTGGGGGTGTCTCCAATTTCGGTTAAATAAAATGTCTGTGAGCAATGTAGCTTTATTTTCAAAGATAATTTATCAGATTTATATGTACAGTTATACAATGGCTCTTAGAAACTGCTGTGCATCAAAACCGGTCAGCTTTGGGTCAGTACTCTCACCCAAAGAACCCTCAGAAGACATTCTTATAACCATAAGAGACACAGTAACTGCATATATAAAGATATTAGATAGCAAGCGGAATTACGGACTTAAAGTTACATTGAGGATTTTTAATTATGTCATAAACCAGGGAAAAAAGTTCACGTAGTTTACACCATCATCAAACTCCAAAAAGAATACGGTCTTGTCCACATTTTATTGTATCTGTATACAAGGACACCAAGGCTCCCCTGTATCTACAAGAGTATTGGGTCATGAGATCTTTAGGTGCGAGGACTAAGAACCGAAATGAACTTCTTTGGCACCCAAAATGACGCAGAAAACAACACTACTGAAGTATGCAGACATGCCCAGTATCTTATTAATATTTTTAAAAACAAACTGATTAAATAAATATTAATGTCAAAATAAAAACAAAATCAAATAAATTACCCTAAGGGGGGAATGGAACAATCCAATTTTCAAAGATAGTGTCTGGGGGACGGGCCCCTCGTGGTTTCGTAAGTTCCTCGTGCACAAGTAAGTCTTGGTGCTGAATGGTTGGGACTACCATAATACCCATAAGTTAGGACTAAACACTGTAAAAACAGGGAACAACACAGAAGATACAAAATATGGTTCCCTGTAAATCACCATGTTCAAAAAATCAAATTAAAAAGGAAAAACAAAATTTAATAAGTTGGAAGACTAATCATTTAGAATTTCCAAAACCCATTGAGCTAAGTGTTCATTTCGAAAAACAGTGACTGCTTCTGTTTTCCTGTTCCCCCTTTTTTAAGTTTATAACATTCAAAGATAATGTTTTAACTCAAAGGTATTTATTTATTTTTAGTGACATCGCTGAATAATTATTTTTCCCTGCCTGAACTGGATGAGAATTCAAAGAGCTGGTCAAAGTATTCTAAGAAAATTCATATGTATATTTTTCTGTCTTAGGCCTCCTGACTCGATAGACTTTTGGTCTCCTTCTGCCTTCAAATTCTCTAAATGATTACTGTAAGGCCACTTTCTTTATGCTGAGTCTTCTGGTGCCAAAGCATAAATGTGACGCATCAGTAAGTTTTTTTTTTTAAACTGTAGCTAATTCTGGTTCAAGTGGCAGCAACTATGATGAACTTGTCCCAGCCTCTGCATTGCACCATATGCAACCAAGCAAAATCTTATAATGGGCAACTGAGCATTAATTCCATAAGACTGAAGACTACATCCAGAACAAATGTTTCTTCTCAGAGTCAAGTGCGCATCTTCTGACGTAGATCATCCAATTTTAATGCAACAGGCAGTCACTTTAGAAGATTACTTGAGCTCTACTGCCTTGTTGAGATGCAAGAGGATGGTTGTAAACTGACCTTCAGTTCGGCTCTATTCCAGCAAATGACTCAAAACCATAAAGGCAATAATTAAAAGCAGATGTACTGTACTGAACTGTTTCCAGTTTAAATACGTAATAAATGTAAAAAGAGAGTAATGCAATGTGGCTTTCTGCCAATAGTACCCAAACTCTTCCCATTTTTTTTTTATATAAATACTTGCATTAAGGATTTCTACCCTGTACATTTCCCCTTATTCCTTTACACTAGGATTGCCTCAATAAAAACACTTTTAATTTGAACATGGTAAAAACTACGCTATTAGACGAACATACGAAATTGCTGGCAGAAAACGGCTCACAGGTCTATCAAATCTGCCCAATTGTGCAGATCTCAGTTTAATACCACTGCAGCTGCCCCCCCCACACCCCCACACCCAATCCCCTCCCTCCATCCTCTCTCCCAGTCCCCCCCCACCACTGTGTTCTTGTTTATAGTAACCCTGCCCCACTTAAAGCTATCTGCTGTCCTCAGTTCGATTTACTCCTCAGGCAGTGCGTTCCATCCCACCACCACTCTCTCTGTGAAGCATTGCCTCATTTCCCTCCTGAACCTTCTCCCTTCCAACTTCAGACTGTGCCCCCAGTGATCCTAGCCCCCTTTAAATGGAACAATCCTACCGCTCAGACTTTGTTTATGCCTTTCAAATACTTACAGGTCTCTATCATGTTCCCACTTTCTCTTCTCTCCTCCAGGGAGTACATGTTAAGCTCCCTCAGTCTTTCCTCATAAGGCATCTCTCCTAGCCCCATGATCATTTTTGTAGCCCAGCACTGCACTCCCTCCAGTAATCTCAAATCTTTGAGATATGGGCACCAGTACTGTACACACAGTACTCCAAGTGTGGCCTCACCAGTGATCTATACAAGGGCAGGATGGTCTCCTCCTTTCTAAAGGTGATCCCTCTCTGACAATGCACCCCAGGATCCGATTTGCCCTTGCTGCCGCCCTCCTACACTGTGCTGATACCTTCATGTCACCTGTGACTAGTACCCCCAGGTCTCTCTCCTCCTCTGAAGTTGCCACCTGCACTCCCCCTGGCCATTAGCTGGTCCTGGGATTTCTGGCTCCGAGGTGCATGATCTTGCACCTCGGAGCATATCCAGTGCTTTAGTTGTTTAATGGTATATTAACAGAATGAATACAGTGGCTTAGGTTTTTACATAGAACAGTCCTGTCTAGTTTTAACTAACCTGTTCTTCCATCGTTCATCCTCTTCTTTGCCCCGCTCCCTTCAGACCATTTTTTCTAACATCCATTCTCTTAACTTCTGATTCTGTCTTTTTCTTCACAAGTGATCTTAGTCTTCTTTCTACACTTTCTCACTTATCTTCAAGCTAAGAGACAGCCGAACCACAAGGGGGCACAATCTGAGATTGGGGGAGGTTGTTAGGAGGGATGTTAGGAAGTACTTCTTCACAGAGAGGGTGGTGGCCAACTGGAATGCACTACCGGAGGAAGTGGCCTCAGTGAAGACAGTGGGCAGATTTAAGAGGGCCTTGGACAGGCATAAGGTGAAACCATGGGACTGGAGGGGGGGGGGAAATGGGGAGGGGCAGGGTCAGAGGCGTAAGCTAGGGACCCTGCAACACGAGCAGACTTGATAGACCTAATGGCCTTCTTCTGCTGGCTCTTTCATATGTTCTTATCTTTTCCATTTAGCTCTCTGTGCTTTTAATATTATCTGCCTATATATGAAGTTAAGCACTTCATAATTTAATATGCTTTTACTGCAGCGTCAGTGGCACAGCAGACTGCACACTCGCTTATGAAGCAAGAAGTTCAAAGGATTGTGGGTTCTAGCCCCACACCAGAAACTTGGGTTTAATCCCAATACTGACAGTGTAGTGCAGCATGAAGGGGTACTGCACTCCAGGGGTGTTATTAGGGTCTGAAACATTAGGGACTTGAGCCCTTGCTCCTCACCCCAAGTGGAAAAAAAAACAAAACAATTTGGATGATGTCAGTTTTAGGAACTGGGAATCTTATTTGAGGCTAAAGAATAAAGATTCGGAACTCAAGCCCCTAATGGACACCCCTGCTACACTCCTGAGGTGCCGTTCTTTTGGACCAGATGTTAAACCGAGGTCCCATCTGCCTGTTCTTGTGGTTGTTCAGGTGGATGTTAAAGAACCCACGACACTTCTCAAAAAACAGGAAAGGAATTTCCCCAGAGTCTGGGCCAAATTTCGCCCATTCAGTAAAAATACCACCAACAGCACTGACCTGAGTGAATACATCAGACTGCATCTGTAGCTCCACCCCCTTCCCTGGGATGAGGGTGACAATAGGCAGAACTACCTAGCCCTCCTTTTCCAGTCAACTAAAACTACAGAAATAAATAAAAATGTTATCTAGATAAATATATATATATATATATATATATATATATATATACACACACACAGTATATACATACACACACACACATATATATATACACACACACAAACACACACAGTATATACATACACACACACACGTTTTATATATAACTTCACAGTGTTTCATGAATATTATGTTTAAGATCCTCTTACACAGACGAGTTGCAATGTAGGACTGTTCTGATAGGGATCTTCATTGCCTTTTTTATGTATACTTGGAATACCAAACAATATTTTATTACAAAAAGTTTTAGGGTGGTAAGTCATTTTTATACATCTATTACTGTAGAAGAGTGAGATTCATCTTCTACACAGTGTGGGATGGATGATGAACTATGAAGGAAAGCACCGAAATGCACACAAGACAACAGGGCACACTACTGGGAGATGCCCTGAACCAGACATACAGTAGAAACCTAATCACTTAAAGTGGCAGTACTAGTTGGTTTTTGTTTTGTTTTTTCTATAGAGCTTTTGTCTCCCTTGCCTATGGGTCCGCCCTCCACCTGAAGGCCCCCCCATTACGGACCTTCTCACGGGCTTAATGGTTATCCGTCACCTGCCCAGGACCATTGCAGTGGTGGTTAGCCTACCATGTCAGTCGTGCATATGCCGGGAGGGGGTGGGGGGTGCCAGCTTCTCCTCGATGAACCAGGGCATTTTCCATTTTTCTCCCCAGAGTAAGGAAGAGAACAGCCCCTGGGACTCTTGAGCCTTCTTCCCCAGCTGGCACTTAATGCTCCTAGTCCACGGCCAAACCCAGGTCACTGGCGCTGCAGCTGGTAGTGATATCACTGCACCAGCAAGCCGGCTCAGCAGCAGAAGTAGTTTAAAAAAAAAAAAAAAAAAAAAACTTAAAATAATCCACTTGCCAGTAAGAACAAAAAAAAACTCCCAATTTCCTTCTGTTTTATTACATGCCAGGACAGGTAATTAAGTTCCTGTTCCCTTGCCAGCACCACTACTTTAGAATGATTTGCAAGTAACTGTTTAATGAGAAACACAACAGTTGGCGTCAGCAGGAAATCAAATCTAATGACCGCCCCCCACCCCCAACATTCTATACTTTATAGACTGTTGCATGAAACCAGAGTCTCGGCCCCTTATACTTCATCTGTTCCTGCGGCTTTTCCTGCCTGAAGTCACAATCGGCTGCTTGTGATATGAGAACCAATTCAGTAGTAATGGGTTGTGATGTCATAAGCAGAGGTTTATAATTTCATGGCAGGAATAAACAAACAATGTGAACAAATGTCTAATGGGAGCAAAATTGTGTTTTAATGCAGATGTTTTCTGTAATAAATAATAGACGGTCCTGAAATTCAAAGTTTTTGAGGACCTTGTGTTACGCAGTACCTTCAGGCATCCTAAGTCAGGTTTATACTTACCTTATTCAGTGCGCTCCAATCCGCAACACTCCCTACTGCTCCTCCTCAAATGCTACTGTTTAGCATTTACACACAGCAGCACGTGTGTTGCTGCAGGGTTAGCTCCGATGTCGGACTGAACTTTCTGCGTTGCTATCCTAGTTCTGCCTGAACTGGGGTGGGGTCAGTACCCAATCCTAATTTTAAGTCTACCGCAGGGTGTCACAGGGCTGCACCAGTGCAGGTGAAGCAACAGGTTTACATGCTTGCAAAAAAACAATTGCACCAGTATGCAATCCCACCAGAACAGGGAACACATTGTGCTGCAACGGAGCAGCTTGCAAGGCCCCAGCAGCTGTTTGCACGGACGGATTTGCACAAGTGTAATTCATCTGCACCGCTGGCAATGGTGCAGATCCAGTAGTGTAGACACACCTTTAATCTTTCTGCCGTGCTTTCATTTGTTCACCTGAAATAATCTTGGTTCTTTTTTTTTTTTTTTTTTTTTTTTAAAGAGCACCTTTCATGCTCTTTATGGAATCCCACCCCCCAAATGCCACAAAGGAGCCTTACCTGGCTTGGAGTCCAATGGTGTGAAAAAACATTTTTACACGCTGCCATTTTCAGGTGCAAGGGATCGTATTTTTGCTCTGAGGAGCTGAGCAGCCAATCCCTTCCACTTCCCGATTTAGGGACACACCCCCACGCTGTTCCATATTCTGACAAGACAATGTGCTTGCGTGGAGGACGAATGTGCTTACTAAATAGTCCTAACATGTTTTATCTTTTAATGTAATATGTAACCTTCCACAGGACAACTTTGTCAAACAGGGCTCATTGAGTCCTTGTGTTACATCCTGTTAAAAAATAAAGATTTTTTTCTGTCTATCCATTCACATTTCTTAGCGCACCATAATGTGCAATGGTCCCTCATTAGTGAAACCCTGCCTGTCCACACCAATTTAGTGTCATCAGCACACTTCAGCAGCTTGCTGCCGACGCCCTCCTCCAGGATATTAATTATGAAATGAGTAGCAGGAATGCAGACTCCTGATTGGCCAAGAGGTACTTTCAGCCAGGCCATTATGCCAGCACAACAGTCCAGCTGAAAGTAGCTCAACAAAAGTAAGTTTTAAAAAGTCATTGTATTAATAAAAAAAAGACCCATTTCATAATTGCAAGGCTAATGGCCCTTCTCAGGCAGTGGAAGCACCCTGCTTCGCCCTGTGCTAAAGCGAGCCATTAGCCCACCATAACACACCCAGTCATCCTTAGTGCTTAAATGCGCGCGACAGAGTATTACACAATAAACAGCCCCAGTGCCAAAAACAAGGTACCAGTAGTCCATTAAAGTATCAAATGCCAGAGGATAAAGGAGCAGAGGCCTTCAAGATGCCGGGGAGCTACTAGAAAGGAGTACCACGATGGCAAAAAAAAAAAATTCAATTTAAACCACCTACCTCAGGATAAGCCTCTCTGCCAAAGGGGGGAGGGAACTCTACGTCACCCCATTTTGCTTTACAGATGTAGTCAGCTGTAGCATCGATCTTTGCAGCCATGTCAAGGACGTAGACACCATCCTGTGTGACAACTACAAAAGAGAATCTCCTTTAATGGAACGCGGTACCCAAATGCAGCGTCTAATATCTCGCCATCACCAAAATTATCTTCACGGTCAATATTACTCAAACGAATGTCCCCTGTTCAAGAAAACTGCATGTCTGTTATGAAATAATTGCTAACACTGATGCATATAAAGGCTTTTTTTTTTGGAGTGCATTTACTGATCATAACGCAATTCACACAATAAAAAGCTACACAGAATGTAAACAGTTTCACTAGCATGCCTAATACAAACACACAAGGACTTTCTTAATAACTTACATCCAACACAGACTGCATTACAATGTTCTAACATGCTGGGCCCGAACACATGGTGTAGTATAAAGCAGGCTGGATACATGGCCATTCCTCAGTTGATTAAGGATATTAAAAGAGCGAATAGGACCAAAAGTAGCAGACAGGAAAATATTACAAATTTTAAGTTGTAGTCAATTGTAACTTTTTTTTCTGAACGTGTTTCCCCTTTATGCTCAATAGAAAGCTTTCTATGTGACAGTGGTATGCTGGATGTGTGAAACAGCACTCTGCCTGGCAGCTGACATATCTAATACCGTTCCTACCACTACATCATCAGCACTGTGACCTCACTGATTGTGACATCACAGGTAATTGACCTGGTAGCTACTGTGTGGCTCTTCCTGTTCCTGAGCAGTTGTGATGTCACAGTAATTGAGGTCACAATGCTGAGGATATACTGGGAGGAAAAATGCTAGATATGTCAGTTACCTGGCAGAGTGCTGTTTCACACACCACACACTAACATCGGGGGGGAAAAAAATCCTCCAATTAACAAAAAGAAAAGGTAACTCGGATACAAAAGACAAGTATAAAAAAAAAGATACAGAATGTGATAGATGGCTGGTTTTAAAAATGCACATTTGTTTTAGGCAGTATACTAGCGCTTCAATATTACCACATACCTAATGGGTTGATCTCCAAGTAGGTGAAGTACAGATCTTCATATAAATTGAACAGTCCAACAATAAAGTTGGCCAGGATGCTGTAAAAGTCACAAAGAAAATTAAAGACTGTTTTTCAAAACTTCTGACACAAAACGAAAATGTGCACTCATTCCTCTGTGACATGATCTATTACTTGCATCCCATTATTTTTTGTTGTGTGCAGTGAAGGCTACCAGTTCTCTCTCATGCCAGAATATGTGTTGCAAGTCTTAAACTGAAAAGTTAAAGCCAGGACAAACAACCCTCCTTTAAAAAAAACACACTTATTCCATGGCACTCTGTCTTGCATTTCATTTCAATATTTTGTCACAAACTAAACAAGCAAGGACACTAGTAACACCATTTGAGCCAGGGTTTGTTTTTTAGGGGTATCTGCCTTGCATGAAGGACTTAAAATAATAAAATCAAAATCAGTTTAGGCTGTCAGTATAACCTAGCAGTTAGAGCAATGACCTGCGAATGAGCTTGGTGCAAACCTGGGTTCAATTTCCATACCCTCCACCTGCATACCGTGTGACCCTGAGCAAGTTGCTTTACCGCCCTGTGTTCCAGGGACACACTTGGAAATGATCGAGTTGAAACGATTGTGAGTTCCTGACTCAATCAATCAAAATTTTTATTTAACCAGGTGAACATCGTTGAGCAAGCTCATTTATAAGATGGACCTGGTTAGCTCCAGGTCAAATGGTACAATGCATACAGAGATATTTACAATAGAGCCAAATAACACAAGTAAAAAAACAATTAATGCAAGTAAGTCAATGGTGTATAGTTTTCTCATGAATAAAAACAAAATATTATTAAATCACTGTATGACAGGATGTCAGCCTGGTCTATAAAATGTGAATGTAAATGCTAAATTACAGTTACAGGCACTGTAACATCTATCTGAGTGTCAACCAAGCAGAACGGGGGTGCAACACCTTCAGTCAAAGTGATGTACACAGACAACAGCTCACACTAATAACAAAAACAAAATAAAAGATGCTATCACTTTCAGTTCTTCATCAACTTGATGATTTACGTTCACAATGGCTTAAATTAGGGATCAAAGCAACACTGGAAAAAAAAACCTCTGAACCATATTAACAAAGCATGTAGCTCAATAGTGTTTTCACACTGCTTGCCTGCAAAATGCAGATGCTCACAGTACAAGTACACTTGGGCTAGGCGCTACTTCTTGATGAAGTAATCCTGATTACTTATAATGGCTTAAAGGGGAACCACAGTCAAAATTTACTAAACAATACATTGTGCAGTGTTTTGATTTGTGTCTGTAGCTGTAACGTGACCTTCCTTTGCTTGCTGTTAAGAGTTTTTTTCTAACTTTACCTACTTGTGCTATGGGCATTGGGCTCTCCATGACGGTATCTTATTGCCTTTTCCCCCACTCTGCCTCCTGTCCCAAGTGAGTGATGTGTTAGACCATGTAGTCAGCGAGTTCTAACTTGGTTTGTTCATTTAAGTTCCTCTCCTTATCCAACAAGCACTAATAAAGTCTACGCTAGCAGTTTGGCAAGCACCAGAAGGAAAACTTGAGTGAGCTATTTTTTAAAGGAAACGGCTAGTCTTCACTAATTAGAACACTGATGTTCAGGGGTGATCTGTGTGCTTTTTTATGGCTGTGTATGTTCTGATGAAAAGAAAACCTTTCAAATACAAACCATTCACTCCTGCTGGCTAGACCTAGGCATACACCTGGGGGGGAAAAAACTGGATTAGAAAGTTATTTCTTTGACACCATAGCAACAGGTTCTTAATAGCAGAGTTGCTGCCGCAGAACAATAAGTCAGCACTCAGTCAATGGTCTCCAATGCATCAGAGTCACATGGGACAGGAGGCACTGTGAGGGAAGGGCAAGACAATACATTGGTGTGAAGATTCCCAGGGGCCAGAAAACAAGTAGGCAGCTTTAGTAATAATCCAACAGTAAACAAAGGAAAGCATGGACTAGGCCTACACACAAAAATCAAAACACTCTGCACAACATATTTTATTTGTAAACTTTGACTCTCGTTCTAACAGTGATATTGAAAAAAAAAGTAGAAAGGAAAACACAGGTTACTCACCTGTAACCATTATTCTAGAAGTGGCATATATAGTTCACATCTACACTTTGTAAATTCCACTGTAAGTGCGGATTTTCTCCCACCACCCCGGCAGTATATCCTCCGGCTCTGTCCTAGGATGTCAGATCTCTGCACATTGGAAGCAGGGATCCGTGTGCTACTGCCAGGGAGGGCTGGGTAGGTTGTGTGGTGTGAACAGTATACCACTCCTAGAAGAAGGGGAGTGGCGAGTTCACTGGCATTCTTGGAAGTGATCCCAGTGCCAGGAGCTAGCACAGTAAGGAAAGCTAGGATAGGGGAGTTCAATATGTGGCCAACAGATTGGTGCAAGGAGAAGGGGTTTGACCTAATAGTCAGTAACCCAGTAGGTAGCACACTCACCTCTGAGGCTGGGAGATCAGAGGGCTGTGGGTTCAATTCCCACATCTGGCACTTGGGTTAATATCCCAGTACTAACACTGTAGTGCAGTATGCGAGTGGTGCTGCACTTCTGAGGTGCCGTCTTTCAGATGAGACGTTAAATCGAGGTCCCATCTGCCTGGATTGGTGGTAGTTCAGGTGGATGTTAAAGATCCCATGGCACTTATCAAAAAGAGTAGGGGAATTTCCCCGGTGTCGTGGCCAAATTTCTCTCATTCACTAGAAATACCACCAACAGCTTAATCTGGTTCAAGGTCAGTTGATATTCATCTGTATCCCCCTCCCCCGGGTCGTGCCTGAAAATAGGCAGGATTTGTCTAGTGCACTTACCCGGTCAACAATAAATAAATAAATAAAAATAAATAATAGGAGACTGGGGGGAAGATGTGGTCAGATAAATCTCTCTATGCATCTGACAGACTGCACCTTAACAGGGGCGAGGGTACTAAGGACAATCTGGGGAAATCAACCAGATGTTAAATTTAAACTACGAGAAGGGGGCAGGTGGCCCTAGGGCTGAGAGACCAGGGAGGTGGACATGAATGGACCCCCAATAAGAGTAGAGGGGGACTGCAGGGAGAGGGCAGTTTGGAAATGGGGGTGCATACAGTGACAAAGAAGCAGCAGAAAGTGGGGGGGGGGGCCCAGATGCAAAATGGACGGCGGTGTCCATGAATGCACATAGTCTAGGAAACAAGATGGATGACCTGCAAGCACTACTTGCAGAAGTGAAGGTGGATACTGCAGCAGTGACAGAGACTTGGGCACACCTACCCATGACTGGGACCTCTCCATTCTGGGATACAGGCTTTACAGGAGGGACAGATCAGTAGGCAAAGAAGGAGGGGTGGCAGTATTCATTAGAGAAGGCATAACTAGCACAAGAGAGGAATCAGAGGAAGGGAGGGCAGAAGTGATGTGGGTCCAACTACAGACCAGTAGAGGACGGTGAGGTTGGGGGCGAATTGCATACCATCCAATAAGGATGAAGAAATGGACAAAGACCAGGGACTTCAACCTGCCCAGGGTGTACTGGAGTATAGCAGCAATGAAATGTGCTATGACTCAGAAAGTACTGGATGTGATTCAGCATGGGTTCCTAACCCAGGGTGTCGCTGAGCCCACCCAGGAGGGGGTAAATCCAGGACCTGGTGTTCATGAATAGAGAAGAAATACAAGATGTAACAAGTCAGGGAACTGCTTGGTGGAAGTGATCATCGCTCAGTGTGGCTCAGGCTGGACATGAGGAAGGAAAGTGTCACCACAAAGACCAAAAACCTGGACTTTAGTAGGGCGGACTTTGGAAAAATGGGTGAGGTACTAAAAAGGCATATAGCAAAAATCAGTGCAACTATGCAGGTGAACCAAAAAATGACTATTATCAAAGAAGGAACAGGGACTGCGATGGAGGAGTGTGCAAGGTACAAGAGAAAGAGCTCAAAAATGAAAGTGCCAAGCTGGTTCAGCTCTGAGGCAGCCCAGGCAGTGAGGAACAAGAGGATGGCATACTGGAGATTCAAGGAGACCAAGGAGGAGGAGGACAGAGTAATAACCTAGGACAGGCAAGGGAGGCTAGAAGGGCAGTTCGGAGAGCAAAGGCGCAGAAGGAAATGAAATTAGAGTAAGGTGTTAAGAGGAGGGAGCAGGCTTTCTTCCACTAAATAAGCGAGAAGAGAGACAAGAAAGATGGGACAGTCAGACTAGGAAAAGGGCACAGCTGAGTGGAGAAGAATGGAGAGAAGGCAGAACTAATACTTCTGCTCCCGTCTTCATGAAGGAGAAAGATGGTCCGGTGCTGATGGGGTGGGGGGAGGACAGATGGGGAATAGAAGGAGAAAGTGTGAAAACAGACCTGCTAGCTTTGAGGACAAACAAGTCACCAGGCCCAAATGCAGTACACCCTAGGGTGCTGAAAGAACTGGCAGGGGAGCTTACGGAGCCACTGGTGAACCTGTTTAGTTGTTCACTGCAGTTGGGCATGGTACCTCAGGACTGGAGAATGGCACACGTGGTGCCCCTCCACAACAGCAGTCCCAGGGATGACCCAGAAAACTACAGACTAGCGAGTCTCACTTCAATAGTATGCAAGCTTATGGAAACCATACTGAAAGAGAGACGGAAACAGCATCTAGAGAAATATGGCCTCCAGAATGCAAGGCAGCATGGTTTTATGAGAGGGAGGTCTTGTCAAAGAGCCCAAGCAGTGGAGATCCTCTTCCTGGATTTCAACAAGGCCTTTGGCTCTGTATCACACAACAGCTGATCAGGAAACTGTTGGACCTAGGAGTAGGAGGAAAGTTGGTTAAATGGGTGGATAACTGGCTAGAGAACAGGTCCCAAAAGGTGATAATTGGAGGAGAGTTGCCTAGTACCAGGGTGGTCACAAGTTGAGTCCCACAGAGTTCGGTGCTAGGGCTGGTGCTGTTCAACATTTTCATTAATGACACTGGGGATGGCATCAAGAGCAAAATGAATCTGTCCGCAGATGACACCAAGCTCTGTAGGAGGGTGGACTCAACAGAGGGGATACAAGACATTAAGGAGGACTTAAGAACACTTGAAAGATGATAAGGGATCTAGCAACTAGGCTTCAATGCCAAGAAGTGCAAGGTCATGCATGCTGGGGCCAAAAACCAAAAGACAGAGTACCACCTTGGAGGGGTCTGGTTAACTCCCACAGCGGAGGAGAAAGATCTGGTAGGCGATGATATCTAGTGACCTAAAGCACTTTGCAAAGTGCAAGATGTAGCATGAGGAAACAGGATGTTGGGCTGCATAGCTAGGGGAATCAGCAGTAGGTGGCCAGAGGTGGTTCTGCCCTTGTACAGGTCAATGGTGAGGCTGAATGTGGAGTATGCAGTGCAGTTCTGGAGCTCTCACCTTAAAAAAATACATCAACATGATGGAGACGGTCCAGAGGAGGGCTACAAAAATGACTGTGGGGCAGCAGGGTAGATTGTACAATGAGAGGCTGGGGGCCCTAAACATGTACTCCCTGGAGGACAGAAGGGAGGGGGAGACATGATCGAGACCTTCAAGTAGATGAAGGGGATTAATAGGGTAAACAAGGAGAATATATTCAGGGAAAGATGCAACAAAACTATGAGGGGGTACAGCTTTAAGTTGGAGGGGCTGTTTAGCAGGGAGGTTAGGAGACACTTCTTCTCAGAAAGGGTGTTGATCAAATGGAATGCACTGCCAGAATAGGTGATCTCTGCAACGATGGTGGGTAGCTTCAAGAGGGGCTGGGATAGGTACAGGGGGAGGATGAAGATCGGGGGAGTGGGGCAATCAGCCTGAGCTGAGCTGAAGACCCTGCACAACAAGCAGGCTTGAGAGACCAAATGGCTGGATTTTGCTGGCAACTTCGGATGTTCATATGTAGAATAATGGTTATAGGTGATTAACCTATTTTGCTAGTGGCGTGGATGCACTTCACTACCCACACTTTGGCAGACTCCTAGTAGTACTCCAGGAGGTGAGGGCAAGTTGCACACCCCTATTTGGTGAACAGAATCTGGAAAACCAAGGTCCAAAAAGCAGCATCGTAACGTGACTCGAGGTTGATGTGTTAGTGGGAAAGGGAGGTCTGTGCAGACTTCCAGGTAGCAGCCCTACAGATCTCCAGTATGGAGATGTCTCTGGAAGCAGCCACCAAGACAGTGGTATGCCTGATGGAATGAACCCTAAGCCCTATGGAAGGTTTCCTACAGCTAACCTATACCAGAGGTCGATGCAGGAGGTTATCCATCTACCAACTGCCTGCTTTGCTGCCGGTCTGCCAGGCGCTGCTTCAGTGTATGTAACAATGTGTATGTTGTATACAGGCCGCCTATGCAATCAGAAGAGCTAGAAGAGGCGCTAGTGATGAACCTAAAAACCCACTGTAGTAAGGGTAGGGTCAGAACTGTGGTGTGGGGGGGGGATCTAAACATGCCAGGGGCTGAGTGATTAAGGCGGCTGTTAAGGAGCAATGTCTACTGGATGCCTTCGAGGATGCATTCTTATTCCAACTGGTGGTTGAGCCAACTAGAGAGGGACACATTCTGGACTTGGTTCTGACGGATGGTGTCCTGGTTAAGAACTTGGTTGTGGAGGACCCACTGGCAGGGAGCAACCACACCACAGTGTGGTTTTCCTTGAACCCAAGCAGGGATGGAAAGTGCACAAAAACGATGGTGGTGGACTTCAGGGGGGGCAGACTTTAAGGGGATGGCAGCTGTCCTAGTGGTACATTTAGGTATGATTAGCCCGGACATGGGCACGGAACGCAGGTGGAACATAATAAAGAGGGGTCTTCTTGAGGCTACAAAATCCTGCACAAAGGTCCACCCCAAGTATACAAGGGCTAGGAAACCCAGTTGGTGGACCAGGGAAGTGAAGGAGGTAGTGAGGGAAAAAAGGCTGGCCTTCAGAAGGTACAGGCGCTCACGAGGGGATGAAGACAGGGAGGAGTACCACAGGATCCTAAAAGTAGTAGGTAGGGTGGTGAGATTGGCCAAGGTGGATAAGGAGTTGCGGTGGGATCAGAGAGGGGAGAAGAGTTTTTTCAGGAAGATCAGGGAAAGAAGGAAAGGTGGGGGACAGATCAACAGGTTAAAAGAAAGAGGGTGGATGGGCAAAGAAGGCTGTGGAGCAAGCAGAAGTACTTAATGGGTACTTCTGCTCAGTCTTTACTAGGGAAGGGGACAGACCAATTCCTCAGAGGTGGCAAAATGGGGGTTGGAGAGGGGGAGGCACTCACAGATGGTGATATCCTGGGGGGGAGAGTGAGGGAGGCTCTAAAGTGCCCGAGAACAGACAAGGCTCCGGGTCCAGATGGGATCCCAGGGTGTCAAAAGAACCAGCAGATGTCCTGGCTGCACCATTGATGGATTTATTCAATTCCTACCTTCAATCAGGATGGATTACCCAAGACTGGAGGATGGCACATGTCGTGCCGCTCCTCAAGAGTGGACCATAGGACGTACCAGAAAAATACAGACCAGTTAGCCTGACATTCGTGGTGGGGAAACTGTTGGAGATCATCTTGAAGGAGAGGATGGTGGCGTTCCTAGAGGCACATGGCCTCCAAGATGAATGCCAACATGAGTTTGTCCAGGGTAGATAGTGTTAAACCAACCTAGCTGAATTCTATGACTGAATGACAAGGTAGCTGGATCAGGAAGGCCGGTGGATGTTCTATAGGGGAAAGGGAAAGGGGAAATTGTTTAACCAGGAAAGGCACACTAAGCCAGAGCTTGTTTCCAGGTGCGACCCGGGAGCATAAGGAAGTTAAGTGACTTGCTCAGGGTCACACAGTATGCAAGTGGAAGCTGTGGGATTCAAACCCAGGTCTGGTCTGCTGGATGCCAGCAGATTTGCAGCTCAGAGCCTTAGACCACTGCACTATACTGCTTCCTTTTTTATATATTTTTTTATTAGTGTTGTGTACTGCATAGGAAAGGGGATCAGGGAGGGGAGAATTTTTTATCAGGAACACTATACCTGGACTTCAGCAAGGCTTTCAACTCAGTGCCACACGGGAGACTGATAGGGAAGCTGAGGAGCTTGGGGGTGGGAAAAAAGTTGCTGGAGTGGATTGGAAATTGGTTATTCGATCGGTCTGAGAGAGTGGTGGTTGGGACTGAGGTCTCTTCTCCCAGAAGGGTCATCAGTGTGGTCCCTCAAGGGTCGGTGTTGGGCCCGCTCCTATTTAATACATTCATCTCAGACACTGGGGAAGGAGTTAGGAGCAGGCCGGGTCTATTTGCTGATGACTCCAAACTGGGGGTGGTGGTGGAGGAGGAGGAGGTGGGGAAAAGCACACTACAGGAGGACTCAGATACACTTGAGAGGTGGCTGCACACTTGGAAGCTAAGTGCAGCATACTCCACTTGGGAATTAAGAATTCCGGCCAGGACTACTTTCTCGGCGGGTAAAGCTGATGGTCTCGAAGGAAGAAAAAGATCTTGGGGTGGTATCAGATACCAAGATGAACAATTCGTAGCAGTGTAGGAGGGAAGCAGCAAAAGCAAATAGAATGCTTGGGTGCATCACTAGAGGGATAACATCAAGGAGGAGAGAGGTCCTATTACTCCTGTACAATTACTTGGTTAGGCCGCACCTGGAGTACTGTGTGCAGTTTTGGCGCCCATACTTGAAGAGGGACGTTACTCTTCTGGAGAAGGTCCACAGGAGAACGTCAAGGATGATTCACGGTCTGGGTGACAGGTCCTATGAGGAGAGGCTTAGGGAGCTGAACAGGTACTCCCCTTGAGGAGAGGAGGGATGGGGGATATGACAGAGGTCTTTAAATATCTGAAGGGGAAAAAAAACCGGTCAGCACTGATGGTCTATTCCAATTAAGGGAGGAGGGGTCCACGAGGGGTCATAACCTGACACTGGTAGGGTGTAGGTTTAGGGAGAAGTGAGGTGACATTACTACACAGAGAGGGTGGTGGCACCATGGAATGCGCTACCAATGGAGCTGGCGGCAGTGGAAGCAGTGGGAGGATTCAAGAGGGGTTGGGACAAATACAGCGGGGTACAGTACAGATGGGGAGAGCAGAGAATGTGATGGGAGCACAGGGGGTGGGTACAGTGAATGAGGGGAGCATCTACTAGTGATGTCAGTTTCATTATCCAATAAAGCAACTGTACTTAAGCAATAGTTTTCCCTAGTAGCTCCACCCCCTTGAAGACTGTGTCAAGGCACTAGGGGTAAAGCTACCACTTGGATGTCCTGCCTTTGTAACTTTGTGAGCACTCAGCACAACAGTAAAAAAAACATTTTGGTTACTTCATCTAATAGAGTGCTGTTTGGTTCTTTATTGCGCACCACTTTTGTTTCTTGCATCCTCTGTAGGTCCTGTGTGTGGAGGCTATGATCAGCCTCCACAGAGGGATGGGTAAAATATACTGGAAGGTTAAATCACCTGGTTAAGGAGAAACTCTGATACTAACTTCTGGAGGAACTTCGGGGGGGGGATGACCTTGTCCTTGTAGAACACCAGAGAAGGAGATTCCACCAAGAGCACCTGGAGTTCACTAGTCCTTTTGGGCAGACATGATAGCCACCAAGAAAGCCATCTTCCATGACAGGTGAAACATCTCACACCTGTGCAGGGGCTCAAATGGCTTGCTCATGAGCAGAGCCAGCATCGGCAACAGGTCCCACGGTGGTGATGGTTCACCAGAGAGGACAAGTGGTACAGGCCCTAGAAAAAAGCGCCCAACCACTTTCTCCTGGGCCAGGTCAGCAGCATACCAGCCCACACCCGTATGCAGAGATGGCTCCCAGGTACACCTTAAAGGTCGTTTCTCGTAGTCCCAACTGGGCGAGAGACCAGAGGTACAGTGGAGCCCACTTAAGTGCACATCAGATAAGTGCACATCATGCTTAAATGCACATTTTTTCTACATATCCAGTTTTTTTCCCTACTCATCCAATGTTAAATAAAATGTACCTCTTAAGTGCACTACATGTAAGTGCACATTTCGGTTAAATGCAATTTTTACTTTTTACTTTTCCTGTTTATTTCAGGCCAACCCAGTTTTTAAGTACACATTTTGTACAGTGCCGCCATAAACAGTCCACCTTAACCGCAGCCGTGGTGCTGTCTAGCTTGGTCACAGTAATAAAATTCATTTTGTCAAAAGAAAAGACCAACTTTAGCCTTCTGTTTAATTTTGAGTCCTACACTGAAATACACCAAACAAAAGAAGATTACTGACTTTGTAAGTAGTACTGTGTTGTAGGACAGTGCAGTAATGCCATTTTAAAGAGACTCGCCACGATGAGCCCCTGCACCATATATATAGGTGCCTTGCTGCCAAAGGTTCCCGACATGAAGAATATCCCAGAGAAGTGTTTTGTTAATAAAAGGTTATTTCACTCGCAAAATTCAGTATACCAGGTCCCAAGGACTTCCTGTTTTTTTTTTCTGCTGACCACACTCCACCCCCGAGCTCACGGACGTGACGACGAGATGCCAGTGAGAGCGCAGGGGCACGCTCCATTATATTTAATGGGCGGCGACTTTTCGATCTGTTTTTTGTTTGACCACTTGCCAATGAAACATGGGCACCAGCTGACTAACAAGGGACTTGTTAGTCGACCGGTGCCCACGTTTCATTGCCAAGTGGCAAGTTCTTTCCCCTGACACCAACTGGAAAACTTCTTTCATTTAAAAGGTGTAGCACTGGGAAGTTGACTCTGTTCAGGAGGCCTCTAGAAAGTGGAGAATAGCTTCTGAAAGGATCACGCTTGGAACCCGAGCCATTCAGGAACCAGAACGTTAGGTGCAGGGACCGCAGGTCAGGTGCAGGACCTTTTTCTGTTGTCTGGTCAGCAAGTTTTCTTTTCTCCCACAAGGCAATGCAGGCCCTGTTTTGGCTTCTGCAGTTCCGGCCGGGTTCTCTGTGATACACTGCCCAAGGCTGGATCATAGGGGCGGGGGTGTGGCCATTATATTTTAAATCTGGGCTGGGCCTTGTGGATGTGCCACTGGGAAGTACCAGATCCTACGAGTATATCCTGGGTGAGGGTGGAGGCTGCGGGATACTCCTCATCTACCATCCATCAGGAGATGGTGGAGCATTCCTGCAGGAGATAGCGGATTTCATCGTCGACATGATGTTGAGGTCCCCCAGATGGATAATTCTGGGGGACTTCAATGCCTGGGTCGATGATGAACTCTCACACTTTGGTCAAAATCTCCTCCAGCTTATGATGACGCTGGGCTTTACACAGGTAGTTACCTCCTCAACCCATGTAGGGGGTCACTCGTTGGATCTGATCTTTCTTTTGGGTATGCAGATAGCTGATCTGGGGGTGGAACCAGTTAGCTGGTCTGACCATCACACCATAAGGTTCAGCTTCAGGGTCCCTCCCAATAGGTCTGCCCCCACGGAGATGGTCCAGTACCACCCTTTGAAGGGAGTTACCCCTAATGACCTGTCAGCAGTACTGGACCTATCGGGTTTGTCGGGTGAATGCATGAGTCCAGGTGATCTCGTATTAGCCTATAATAAGGCTGTGGGAGATGCCCTGGACAAGATTGCTCCTGTTTGTGTTCGACCCCTCACCCTTCGCCCAAGGAACCCTTGGTTTGATGGTTCCTTGAAGGAATTGAGGAGAGTTGGTCGAAGGTTGGAGAGAGCTTGGCGGAAGTCTGGCCTTGATGCTGACAGGCTTAAGCTGATGGCACACTATGATTGCTATCAGCTAGAAAATCACCCGTAAGAAGGCAGAGTTCCTGTCCAGGGAGATTTCTGTTGTGCAGAATTGACCAGCTCAGCTTTTCCGGACCGTCGACAGATTGTGCAATCCAATCTGTCTTCAGCCCAGAGAAGCTCTTTCTCAGCTGAAATGCGAGGAGTTTGCTCGATTCTTTGCAGATAAGGTTGCCAGCATCAGGTCTAGCATTGGCATAGCCTCTCCTATGAGAAGTTGTGGTGGTCAGCGGGATGCGGTGTGCACTCGGTCTCTCTGGTCAGATTTCTGCCAGCCAGAATTCACAGATATTGTGTCGCTCATCCAGACTATGCGCCCAACCAGTTGTAGTTTGGATCCGGGTCCAACACCCCTTTTATTGGGATGTGTCGTTATCTGCCTGATCCTTGCTGAAATTGTCTGGAGGTCCTTGGAGAGGGGGGTCTTTCCAGAACCCCTAAAGGAGGCGGTCATTCGACCACTCCTTAAGAAATCCTCCTTGGACCCGGACTGCCCAGCTAACTACCGACCTATCGCTAACCTGCCATTTGTTGGTAAGGTTATTGAAAAGGCAGTTGTGTTGCAGCTGGATGATCATCTTTCAACTCACAAGATCTATGATACTCTCCAGTCCGGATTTCGGAAGAAGCATAGCATGGAGACTGCACTTGTCTGAGTATTGAATGACCTCCTGATGGCTAGAGATCGAAAGGCGTGTACCATCCTGGTCCTTCTTGATCTCTCCGCAGCATTTGACACTGTAGACCATGGTGTGCTGTTGGAGCACCTGCGGCTCCTTTGTGGTCTGTCTGGCACAGTCCTCAAATGGTTTCACTCTTTCCTCGCAGACAAGCTTCAGAGAGTTACCACCGGAATTTATTCCTCTGGCACTTACTCCCTGTCTTGCAGGGTGCCGCAGGGCTCCATCTTGGTCCCCATGTTGTGTGCAGTGTATATGCTGCCATTGGGAGATGATATTAGGTGATACAGTTTGAGTTTTCACTGCTATGCAGATGATACTCAACTGTATATGTCCTTTCTGCCTGGACAGGATGCTGTTTTCTCTGTGCTAAACAACTGCCTTACCAAGATCAGAACCTGGATGAGTTCTAGTTGGCTGAGACTGAATCCGGATAAGACTGAAGTGCTGGTTGTGGACCCTGGTCGTCCGGGGGCAGGTATGCAAGCTGGCCAGGCATCAGGTGTTTTGATTGATGGCATACAGCTCGTTACCTCAGACCGAGTGCGTAACCTCTGTTATTTTTGATGACGGTCTGACACTATGGTCTCAGGTGTCGGCTGTTGTCAAATCTTCCTTTTATCATCTGAGGAATATCGCCCGGGTGAAACACTTGGTTCCTCCGGATGACCTTCCAACACTGGTCCACGCCTTCATCACTACCCGCCTTGATTACTGCAATTCTCTCTACCTAGGGCTTCCTGGGGTTGAAATCCGCCGCTTGCAGCTAGTGCAGAACGTGGCAGCCAGGCTTTTGACTGGGACTTCTTGGTCCTGTCATATTACTCCTGTGCTCCGCGAACTGCACTGGCTGCCTATTCAGTGGTGGATCACCTTTAAGGTTGGTTTGCTAACCTTTAAAGCCCTACATGATCAGGGACCCGGTTACCTGCAAGACCTCTTGATACCCTACTGCCCCTCCCGCCCTCTCCGATCCACCGACGAGGGATTGCTAGAGATTCCAGGATACGATTAAAAACATCAGGTGCTTTTGCTTTTTCAGCTCCAACCCTGTGGAATTCTCTACCTCGTCGGTTAAGAGAATGCCCGACCGTTGATAGATTTAAGACTGAGCTAAAAACGTATTTATTTAATTTTGCCTTCCCTAATGACTAATGTGTTTTATCTTCCTGTTTTAAAAGGCGCTGTAACAATAAAGTTTGATTTGATTTGACTGCAGAAGTCTAACTCTGCCCCAATAAAACATTTGACCAGTGAGGGGATCAGTTTGGATTTGTCCGGGCTGACCAACAAGCCCAAGTCTCTGCAGGTCTGGAGGGCCAGATCTCTGAACCACTTTACAGCCACCTTGGATGGCCAGGCTATTAGCCAGTCATCCAAGCAGAGATAAACCCCGACACCCTTGAGCCGCAGGAAGGCTGCCACCACTGCCATGCACTTGGTGATGACCGTAAGCATGGATGAGAGGCAGGCAGGGCATGATCTGGAACTGATAGAGAACCCTTCTGCATGGAATCGAAGGTACCACTGGTGGGATAGATGGATTAGGATGTGGAAGAACATGTCCTGGAGATCCACGGAACAGAACCACATGCCCTGATCCAGGGATGGTGTAATCTGGCTCAGCGTGACCATCCTGAATTTGCATTTCCTCATGAACTGGGTCAGACTGTGCAGCTCCAGAGTGGGGGCGCCAGCCCCTATCCATTTCAGGACCAGCAAGTACCTAGACATGTGCCCTTGACGTGCCAGGTTGTCGGTGACATGAGCTATCGCTCCTTTTGCCAGGAGCTGAGCAGTGCCCTCCCTTACGGAAGATGATGTGTCCTACGACAAAGTCGACTCCCAAGGAGTGTGGGATCGATAAAATGGAAGGGCCTCAAAGTTAAAGGGGCAATCCTCTGCCTACCACCTCCAGAACCCACTTGTCCACGTTAATGACGAACCAATATAGCCAGAAGTGGCGTAGCAGACCCCCCAAAGCTCCCCAGAAGAAGCTGAGTCAGGAACTGGACAGGCGAGAGGATGAAACCCCCGACCCATCACTGGGCAGTTTTGAGGGGTATCACGCAAGGCCAGAGGCACCACTCTTTCAACCCCCATCTTTTTTCAACCCCTGGCCAGAGAACGTGGCTTTGGGGTGTCCGGCTTGGTACTGCCTCTGCTGGGGCTGCTGCCAAGGTTGCTGTAGCTGAAAAGACCTATACTGAGAGGTCTTCTTCTTAGGCTTCTGGGCCTTAGGATCCTTTTGGGACAAAGCCAGAGTCCAGGGTAGTGTTGGACTTCTTAATCCTAGTGACATGTCCTTCCACCACAGGCCACCGAGGTCAGTGCCTAGGAAAGAGACATCAGTCAGCTTGGGCTGAGAATCCACCGTGAAGGTGAAGAGCCTCAGCCAAGCCCAACAATACATAGCAACAGCTGCTGCCACGGCATGGCCACAGGAATTATCCATATCCAGTGCTGTCTGGAGCTGGTATTTAGCCAGCGCTTGACCATGGTCCTTGACCTACTTCACCAGCAACTGCTTGACAGCATGTAGGTGAGGGGTTTCTTCCAACACTCCCAAAAGGGAGCAACAAAAGTTGGCCATCAAGACAGCATAGCTGGCCCAACATAGACCCAAGGAGGAAGCAGCGTAGACCTTCTTGGCTGCATGGTCAAGCTTCCTTGACTCTTTGTCGGGGGGGGGGGCTTGTTCACATCCCCTCGGCATCTGGACTTCTGGAAGATTGTGTCTGAGACCAGCCCCTTGGCTGAGGGGTGGTCCAAGAACTCCAAAAGGGACACTGTAGGGACTGCGTTCTTGCGGACCATATGGGTGGAGGGTGCTGGGCAGGATGATGGATGTTGCCAAAGCTCCAGGGCCGGTCACAAGATGGCCTCGGCCATGGGAAAGGCAACCCCAGGGAAGTAATACTTGTCCAGAATGTCTGTGAAGGGGTTTTTACCCCTTTTCTGGACTGGCTCCAAGGACATATTCATGGACTCAGACATCAGGCAGAGGACAGCCCCAAATGACATTGCCCCATGGTCAGTGGGCTGTTCCTTTACCAAGGCTCAGTCAAAGGTGTGGGTCCTCAACAACATATACTACCCCATCCAGGTTGTCCAAGGACTCGTGGAAAACTAACCATGACCGTCTGCTGCCATCGATCACTCGAGTGTCTACCAACTGGCCGATTTCCACCAAAAGCCAACATGGTAAGCCAGCTGCCTCACAAGAGTCCTCAGTTGGGGCTCCCTTCAAAGGCTGCATGAGGCTGATGCTGGAGGCACCTGTTGAGAGTGGACCACCATGAGCATTACTGGTGCCTGCCAACTGACCAAAGATCCAGGGGGCAAAGTCCTGCACTGACCTGCCATGGTTCACTGTTGCCAGAGGAGTTCCTCATAGTGTCACCACATCTTGCAGTGCTGCCTTTCCTCCAGAGGATGAGAAAGTCGAGGAATGTCGATGGCGGTGCATTCTGGTCGAGCAAGATCGAGAACACAAATGGCATCTCAACCATTGACCAGAGGGCTGACGGCAAGGAGAAGCCACCGGGGGTCAGTACAGACCACATTCCAAGCCACATTTACCAGTTTCAGTGGCAAGACCACTAGTGAAGGATGATCCCGAGTGGGACAAGTCAGGGACACCAACTGGACCATGTCCTCTTGGTGAAGTACCGGGAAAACCATGGTCCAGAAGACAGACTCCTTGATCTCCTCTGACAACTGGACAAAAGTGGGAGCAAAGCAGAGGCAGGAAACTACACACCTGTTAGCTTGACCTCAGTGGTAGGGAAAATGATGGAATCACTTCTGAAAGAAAGACCTATTGAGTACCTAGAGGCCAGCAGGGCACAGGACCCAAAGCAGCATGGATTCACAGTAGGAAGGTCATGTCAGACGAATCTAACAGATTTCTTTGACTGGGTGACCAAAGTAGTACACCAGGGCAGGGCTGTGGGCATGGCCTACCTAGACTTTAGCAAGGCATCTGACACAGTCCCACACAAAAGATTAATAAACAAATTAGCCAGCCTGGGAGTGGATACCAAGGCGGTAGCCTGGGTCAAAAAAATGGCTGGACAACAGGACACAGAGGGTAATGGTAAACAGAGTCCACACCGAAGAAAAGGGGGGGTTATTAGCTGGGTACCACGGGGTTCAATACTGGGTCCGGTCCTTTTTAATGTCTTTATAAGTGACATTGCGGAAGGACTGGAAGGAAAAGTATGCCTCTTTGCAAACGACACAAAGATCTGCAACAGGGTTGATACACAAGGGGGTGAAAAAGATAAGAAAGGACTTGACAAGGTTGGAGGAATGGTCAAAAGTATGGCAGCTTAGATTTAATGCAAAGAAGTGCAAAGTAATGCACCTGGGAAACAAAAACCCCAGGGGAAGAGTACACAATGGGGGGAGGTACTAACAACAACAAAAATGGAAAGGGACCTGGGGTAGTAATATCAGATTACCTAAAGGTAAGCAGGCAATGTGAGAAGGCAGTAAGGAGGGCTGGGGGGATACTGGGATGTATAGGAAGAGGCATCACCAGTAGAAAACAGGAAGTTGTTGTCCCTCTGTACAGACCGTTGGTGAGACCCCATCTGGAGTACTGCGTGCAGTTCTAGGGACCCCATCTCCACAAGGACATAGACAGGATGGAGGCAGTCCAGAGGAGGGCAACTAAAATGGTGCAGTGTCTGCACCAAAAGCCATATGAAAGGAGCTTAATATGTATACCCTCAAGGAAAGGAGGGAGGGAGGGACATGACAGAAACTTTCAAGTACCTCGACGGAATCAAGAAAGTCCAGGAGGGTAGCATCTTTCAGAAAAAGGGATGTGCAAGAACAAGGGGGCACAATTTGAAGATAGAGGGGGAACAGCTCAAGGGCAAAGTGAGGAAGTATTTTTTTCACAGAGAGAGTGGTGGACGCATGGAATGGCCTTCCTGAGGAAGTCATGGGGTCAAAAACAGTGGGGGAATTCAAGAATGCATGGGACAGACATAAGGCAATTCTGGTGGGGGGGTAGGAAGAAGTAGGCGGTTGGTTAACTAGGATCTGCAGCTTATCCAATAGGTAGGGAAATGGGCAGACTGGGTGGGCCAAGTGGTCCTTATCTGCCGTCAAAGTCTATGTTAAGGCGGAGAAAAATTTCGACAGCTTCTTCAACAAGCCCAACAGGGGCACTGTGGAGCTGTCTACCAACCCCTCCACTGAGGGTAGCTCATCGTGAGTAGATTGGTTGAGGGAGCTGAAGGAGTGGGAAGACCGCAATCCCTCAAAAACCAACGACCTCCACTGGTGGGGCTTGTGCTCCTTACTATGGTAGACAGAACTCTCCCCAAAGGCCTGGAGGGCCTGGCACATGTCCCGGAACCCATCCATGAAGGACCCTCAGATGCTAGCCACAGCCGGGAGCAGTACCAAAGCCAACAAAGTGCCCACCGCTGCAGCAGCTGCTGCTTCTTCCAGGGCCACAAGCTGAGCAGCTGACTGTGTCACAGTCGAAGCCTTGTTGTGACCCTTAGGTTGGATCTTCGGATCCCTTCTGGCTAACTGAGAAGAAGCCAGGCCGCACAATCTTCCAAAGATACAGGAAGCATCACCTGGCACAGGCCACAGCCAGAAACATATTGGGCTGCCCCTAGGCAGAAGAGGCACAACACATGTGGGTCCGTGTTTGACATCTTCTTCCAACACGTGACGCAGAACTTGAAGCCGTAGGATGGTTTTGCTTCCTCGGATTCCATCTTCCATTGACAGAGCCACAGCAAAGCAGCAGAGAAACGGTCAAGGAACAAGATATTTAGAAGAAAAACTTGAATAAATCACCAAATGAACAATGGTAACCTTCAACACTGCAGAGCTGCAAAGAAAGAGACCTGTCCCTTCTAGTGGAAAAGAAGCTCTGATGTCATGGGAGGAGCAGGAGTAGGAGGATATACACCCAGGTGGTGGGAGGAGTTTAGCTTAAAGATGTCAGACAAATCAGCACTTCCAGTGGAATTGCCAAAGTCTCATTAGTGAACTGCATTTATGCCACTAGAAAAATGTTTATAAAGTAATCTACAAAGAGGAATATGCCTCCTATTTTCGCACAAAAAAAAAAAAGGAGGTGTTATCTGGCACCTTTTATACATGTAATATCTTAAGGCACTTAACAAGCAACGAGATAATGTTGATACTGCAATCATAAGTTGGAGTATAAGCCCCTTATTCTATTTCAGGAGCAGCTCCATAACCCATTTTACTGAACGAGAAAACTATGCCCATCACAACAACGTAATGTCAAACTGTTCCATTTGCATTTATATTGTGCCATTCCTGCAAGCATCTAAAACACGCTTGATAATCCACACTCCAAATATAACAATCACCTAAGTGCAGCGATCACTAGAGGGGCATGCCAGCCATTCTGCACCACCACACTACACAACACATTATTCCCATGCCCGGATGTAAACCAACTGATATTAAACCAGGGTAATCTACTGGGGAGTACATATTTTTCAGAAGTACTCTGGAATCACTAACATTTGCCTGAACCACAATGGGCCTGTTTTTTTGGGGTTTCGCGCTGTCCCCAGAACTCTGCCCTAACCTTCCAGACCCACCATCACCACTCTATGACCCACCCCCCAATGCACCCTGGCTTGCACCCACTAAGGCAGAACATTGAGATGACCCCCCCAGCAGAAATATGTCCAGGATACCAGCCGCATCACTGCGACCAGCAGCTCAGGGGTGGCCATCCAGTGAAGTACAGTCCTGGAAGGGGCCGGGCACTTCGTGGGTAAAACAGTACCAGGATGCGGGCATCATGCATAGGACTAGTGGCATTTTTATCATGCTTGCGAAACCACTGGGAGGCATGGAGTGCAACGACGCAAGGTGCGTCTGTCACACCTCCTAATCAACTTGGTGCCAGTCAGAGCAGATCCGCCAGCCTCCGCTAGAGGTTCGCAATACCCCTGACACACAACACTGTGGGCGCCCCCAAGAGAAGGAGAGTTGTCCCTGGATGCTCCAGCCTTGCCCTCCCTGGCCATTCCTCTGACTAACGGGTCTGTTCTTGAATGTGAGATTTCACAAGTGGACGCTGTGCCGCTGGGCCAGCAACAGGGCCTTGATTTAATATCTTCCTAGGATCTGTAAGGGTACTTATACCTTAGGGAGAGTGCTATGCATTGCTTCCAATACCGCTTCCTGAAGCACCTCGCGGTGGTCACTGAAGAGCTTACATTCGACTACAGACCAGGCATGACCGCTTAGCTTCTGTGATCTCCTTCCCCCCGCCCCCTAAAAGAGACCCTAACCACCACCCAGTCCCATCCTCCACCAGTCTTGTTACTTTTATGTTTCTCTAAAGCTTCACCCCCTCCAGGGCACGACTGTCTCCCCCCCCCCATGCTTAATAGCCAGTCTGTGTGGTAGATTCCATGGCACAGGACTCAACACCAGGCCAGTCATTCAGAAGATGGCCAGTGTTTTTTCCTTCCTTTATTTCTTCTACCTTCCTTCCACATGATCATGCCACACAGACTAGAAGGGGTCTCACATAAATACAGCTTCCGAGGAGAGCTAGCTGTTAAGCTATCTGTCACACCACAGGGTTGCCCTAGTTGTGGAGCATAAAGCCACCCCCTACAGGGCTAGGAGACACCGCTTCTGGCGGCACCTTTCAAGCTAGGCTGCCCCGGCCGCTGTTTTGGCAGTGCAAGCTTCTGAGATCTCCCAGGCTGGTCGTGCTCCAAAGAGGCAACGTTGCAGGAAACCCCTTCTCATTTTAAAAAGTGACACAAGATCTGGACAAGCACTAGAAACAGGAAGAAGGGACCTCCGTTTAACGTCTCAGCAGAAGAACAGCAGCTCCAGCACTATAGCGCACCCCCCCAAAAAAAAAAAAAAAACAATATAGCACTGCCGAGTCAGCCTTGGGTATGAGCTCATATTTGACCCAAAGAGCATGTGTGTGTTAGAACCCGAATTATTAGAGAGACAAAAAACTGCAGTTAACACACACGGCTGCTTCTCAGTTAAGTGAAAATGTAAAGCAGCGGAGGCACAAATTAAGCGAGTAAAAGCAGACTATACCACAGTTTCTGTCTCGCAATCCTCATCAGTTGGGGGGTCTTTATTAAGTTTTGGCAACAGGATGCCAAAGTTGTCATTTAAAGCAGCACGGCAATGAAAAATGTTTCTCTGAAAAACTAGTTCAGCTACAATTATTAAAAATATTATCTGTCAAATCTACTTCTCTTTACCTCCTATTCTCCACAACATGATGTTTTTTTTCCCCTCCTCGACCCTAACCCTTATGTCTACAATGGTATTTCAAAGCCAAATGTAGCATACAACTTAATTTCTTGAGGAAAAAAATCAGTTAAAACACTTATAAAAATACTTAAATTCTGGTGGAACTAGAAAATTTTACCACCAAATAAAACTAAGATCACTAGAAAGAATCCTTTGTAGTGAAAAAAGGTAGGGTCACATTTTTTTGCCAAATTTCATTATACTGCTGCTTCAAAACCTACTTGCAAGTTCACATTTATTTATTTAGCTTTTGTTGACCGGGTAAGTGCACTAGACAAATCCTGCCTATTTTCAGGCACGACCCGGGGGAGGGGGATACAGATGAATGCCAACTGACCTTGAACCAGATTAAGCTGTTGGTGGTATTTTTAGTGAATGAGGGAAATTTGGCCAGGACACCGGGGAAATTCCCCTACTCTGTGTGGAGAGAGTGCTGCTGGGTAATCCGGAGGGGTTGCTCAGTAGGCTCTTGGTCAGGCATGGAATCGGATGCTGTGTTGTCTGGCTCAGTGGAGCCTACTACGGAACGGAGACCAGAGCAAAATCCTTACCTCGAGAACCGGAGAAGTGCTTAATATCCAGGAGAAGCCTCAGACTGAATCATGGTCTGAATCGAGCTGCAACTAATTTATTTTCGATATCCAAGTTTTCTGTACCTGTGGAAATCGCGATGTCAGCCGGCCAGGTGACTGATTCCGTCGGGCCCTTTGCAGACGCACTGCAGGAAATACAGGAAGGGACTCATTTTGAAGCGCACAGACAATGGAAGCTGCATTGACCTGGGAATACTACCGCTGGACCCTTGTTCTACACCTCACGGCCTCACAGATTCTAAAGCAACAATTTGGCCTGCATAATAGAAAATCATCCTACCCTACTATGGACTGGTCATCGGAGGAGGTTTTACAAGATGCTGGATGGACAAAATCACAAACAGCATATGGATCCCAGACCCTACATGGACGGACAGTTCTCAGTCTTCACCATGCATGCCAACGCTTCTACAAACCTGAGCTCAGGTATGGACATTCAGACTTCTGGGTGGAAACTATTAATGATAATCAGAGTTTGAAACCTGGCCCTTCGCCATACCTGGGCTGAGTTCGGGGGGGGTATAGGACTTGTACAGGATTTAGCTCAGACAGGGGCACAGGCTGGCTTGCAAAAACCCAGAGCAGTAATGTCTGACTTGTTTAAAAACAAATTAGAACAGGCACCTAGAAGAAACGCTGTCCGTTTACGTTATAGGGGTGGCCTTCAAACCCACCCGGATAGATATTATATTGCTAACTCGCTTTTGAAAGGTTCCATGAATTTTCTTCCTGTTGATATTGTTGCATTAATTCACATCTCAGGGGAGGATTCGTATGATATTAGTTTTAATCCTTTAAGGGCTTAGAGAAATTTTGGGATAGATACTCCATTTTGAAAAATACCCCTTTGTGGGTTCCATTTTATGCTATCCCTCTTACTAAACCAGTGTTTCAGTTACATTACAATCATGTTTAGGAATGAAGGTGTCAGCGAGGTAATATTTACCAATGGTTGCAAAATAAATGTGAGGTGATGGGACCCCTGAAGCTATCTTGGACCTAGAAGGTATTTGGACAGGAGCTGGAAATTTAAAGTGAAGTTACCCCAAATAAATGGTGAAATTATCCATTTACGAACAGCTTCTTTCTAGGGAAAGATAGAGGGTCTGTTTTATAGTGGTCAGCCTCGGGCCTGTTATAAATGTGGAGCCCGTACTCATTTAAGTAGCTCCTGTGACCTTTTAAAATGTCCATTGTGTGGAGGGTTTAAGATGTAGCAGAAAGATGTCAAAACATCTTTCAGTGTAATCTTTGTGGTGATAATGGCCATGCCTTTCACCAATGCCCACGGGCCTCTCATAACAAAGCTGGGGGCTGGGATTCTGATGCCCTAATTAACAAGGCTCAGGGGAAAACAGTGATTGATCCTGGATCCCTTCACACATCAGGTAGTCAGGCTGATCCTTCACCCCTCTTGGTGGACAAGCCTTCCTCCTCAGAGACTGAGGTGACTCCTTTGGTTGCAGATGTATCTATTTCATCTTCTCCACCTGATATCTCTGACTCTCAACAGGCCTCTTCTTCCATGCCCCCCCCCTTTGAGATAGTGAAACCCCGTAGGTTTACGAGAGCTTCTAATAAAGCTTCCTCTACTACTCCCACTCCAGTAGAAAACTTTTTTTCCCCTTTGCAACTGGAAGGTAGGGACTCAGATTTAGAATCTGATACTTCCCACCTATCGGAATTGATTTCGGAAGAGGAAGATAGCAAAGCCACAGACTTAGCAAAAGAAAAAAAGGGAAAGAAAGGGAAGAAGAGAAAAACTAGCCATTCCCAGAAGTCTGGAACTTAATGGTACTATCTCTGCAACATGGCGACCGTGAAAATAGCCTCCTATAATGTCTGCAGTATAAAGAACTTTAAGAAGAGACTTGCTGTCCTTTCCTTTCTTGGTACTTTAAATGTAGACATTATTCTTTACAGGAAACTAGGTTATCCTCCCTGGCTGAAATCAAACAAACACAGAAAAGATGGTGGTGGGGCCTTCCTTTTGGACTTTTGGGCCTGGACGCAGCTGATGGGATTGAGTTCTCTTTACTTCCACGGCCTTTAGAGTTCCTAAACTGGTCGACATCTGTCCAGGACGTGCTCTGCTCCTAGATTTTTCCTGGCATGACTTTGATTATAGATTATTAAACATTTATGCCCCTCAAGTTAAAACTGCACGTATTAAATTATTTGAGGATGTTAAGCCCTTTCTATATACTCAAAGACACGTTATCTGGGGAGGGGATTTTAACTGTGATATAGATACTAAATTTAAAGGGGAAGTCCAGAAAAAAATATATTGTGATTCTTTAGCTTTAAAACAGATTATTAAAAATGCTGGACTATTGGACGTTTATAGGTCATTACATAGTACAGGTGGTTCTTCATATCACAGGAACATATTTTCTTCACGTATTGACTATCTTTTGTCTCTAAGTTTCTAAAACCTTCCCTTACATATATTACACCAACTGAGTTCTCAGACCATCACCTTTTAATTGGGGTTTTTAGTCTAGCAGATATTCCCCTAAACTATATTCAGCTAGCCCCAGATGGCGTCTAAATGTTCCTCCTTGGAGGACAGTGATTGATGTTCGAATTACAAAATCTATTTTTGCCCGTCATTCTACACTTTGTTGTTATGAGAACCTTTTTTCTGGTGGAGAGACACTAAATAGAGATTAAATCCCTTTTAAGTTCTAAGGGAACACAAAGGCCAATTCACGATATCTTCAATACCTACATTATCGGGATCAATTTTACAAACTGATGTCACTACCATCGAGTGACAAACTCCCTTTGTTGTCTCAAATCTCAGAATTAAAAAACAGATGGTTGAATATCAGTACAGTAGAGCTATATCACTAGACATGGAATTTAGATTTGGGTACAAGCCCAACCAACTTCAGATCCCTATTTGGCGTAAGGAACGCCTTGACCGGACTGTAATGTCTAAATTAACCTCTTCCAAGGTAAAACAGTAACCTCCGAGAAAGATATGATGTCTGTTGTACAGCAATTTGTTTCGATACCTTTGGGGAGAACCCGAGCTTAGTGGGAATTTGCCTGAGGACTTTTGCCTTATCTTCCAGTGATGGACACCACATTTCAAGCTCAATTATTGAAACCCATTTCTCCATTGGAAGTGGAAAAAGTTATCCTATCCTTAAACTTAAAACATCCCCGGTTTGACGGCATTCCAAATGAATTTTATAAAACCTTCATTTCGTACATGTGTCTTTTCTTCCTCTTGTGTTCAATTTTATCTTAACCTCCACCTCCAGGTTTCCAGAATTTAATGTGGCCTTATTGAAATTTATTTTTAAAAAGAGGATTCCTCCTTACTTACTAACTGGAGGCCGATAGTATCCTTAATAGTGACTATCACGATCTTTGCTAAAATCCTCACAAATAGATTGTCCTTAATTTCTGAGTCCCTTATTCATCCCGCTCAATCCTGTGCAGTACCACATAGGAAGATACAACATAGTTTATATTTGTTAAGAGACTTATTTGACAACAGTGATAGGGGAAAAGGGTCGGGTTTTATTATTGCTTTGGATCAGGTTAAGGCCTTCACAAAGTGTGTCACTCTTACTTATTTAATATACTATTAACCTACAAAATTCCTAAACTCTTGTATACTGGATTTCGATTTTATATTCGGAAGCAGTGATACATCCTTTAGTGAATGGAAGAATGGGGCCTCTGGTTCCTGTAGTTAGGGAGTTCGGCAGGGTTGTCCCTGAGCCCTCTTTGTATGTGCTTGTTTTGGACCTATTATTCGATATATTCAGGGGCATTCCGAGATTATGGGTTTGACCCTGATGTATCCTTACAAGGGTTAAAATAACCGCCTATGCAGATGATATTACACTTTACGTTCAGGATAGGCCTTCCTTCAGAAAGCCTTACATTGTTTTCAGATTTGGGGAAAAATCTCTGGATCTGAACTTAACGTTTCAAAAAGTTTTATTTTTTCTTTACATCCTGAACAGGATACTCTCTTTGATACTGGGG
Organism: Neoceratodus forsteri; assembly: GCA_016271365.2. Classification (NCBI taxonomy): domain Eukaryota; kingdom Metazoa; phylum Chordata; order Ceratodontiformes; family Ceratodontidae; genus Neoceratodus; species Neoceratodus forsteri. Next base: position 22,240,084 of record JADMNL010000032.1, on the reverse strand, counting down.
GTATTCCATTCTCATCACAACCTAATAAAATTCTAGGAATTTGGTTTGGGTTAGGTGATATGGCTACTTTTAACTGGGAAAAGCAGTTAAAAATAGGGGAATCTAAAGTGAATGTCTGGAAACAATGGAAATTTGGGAAACGGAAAAGGGTTTCTATTGTTAAGCAATTTTTGATTCCCATATTTTTATACCTTAGTTATTTATACCCGCCACCTGTTTCATTAGAAACACGATTGTACAGCGTCTTTTTTCAGATGATTTGGGGGAATCGTTTAAATCCAGTTCGCAGGGATTTCCTTTACTTACCAGTTAAGAAAGGTGGATTGTCCATGATAAATCCAATTGTTTTTTTTCATTCCATTTTTTTGTTTAATTCTTTTGGTTTCCTTTGGAATCACACCGGTTCCCTTTGGCATTCGTGGTCTTATTTTCTATGGAGTCCTTACTTCCAGAAATGGACAACGTACTCCTAAATTGTTAAAACAAAATCATTTGCCCCTGTATGGAATGCCTTCTCTTAAAAATGTAGCAGTGGAATTTATTATTTAATGACCTTATTTCACATACTAGAAATCTTTCTATAACTATATTGTTTTTACTGTACAAGGCTCCATTTTGCTTTTTCCAGACTGTGTGCCAACCTAAATGTCCTTTGCTTTACATAAATTAACTGACTATAGAATACCATCTTCTATATGGGACATTGTGTGGATATCTTTACATGGGAAATTAAAAGTGGGAATCTTAAATACAAACCGACAACTGAAAGATACTGTTTAAGGTCTTCTTGTAACTCTATTGAAGAAAGTTTATCTCACTTTCTTATTGATTGTCAGTTCGCAAAAGAATTTTGGTGCAAGGCATCTGATCATTGGGGGGTTCCGATGCTGCAGCAGATAACATATAATGCTTTGGTCTTAGGAGATTATACAGGTATATGGCAGTCTTATCATCCCAGCACCTTGAATGTTTTTTTTTGCCTTTATTCAATTTTATCTTTGGCAGGCCAGATGTCAATTTATTTTTCAGCAACAATTAGTTCCTATTTCTATAATTTTGTCACAAGTGGAGACTGGTTTATCCTCTGTTAAAGTCAAAGATAAGCAAAATGTTCTGCTGTTAAATTTGCTTTTTTGGAAATCTTTTTTGTTTGATATATATATTTCTGTGTACAATTTTTGTATTGTTGTGTAAATCTGTTTAACTGGTGATGTTATGTTCTTTTCAATAAAAACTTCCCCTACTCTTTTCGATAAGTCTCATGGGATCTTTAACATCCACCTGAACTACCACCAATCCAGGCAAATGGGACCTCGGTTTAACGTCTCATCCGAAAGACGGCACCTCAGAAGTGCAGCACCCCTCTCATGCTGCACTACAGTGCCAGATGTGGGAACTGAACCCACAGCCCGCTGATCTCCTGGCCTCAGAGGCGAGTGTGCTACCTACTGAGCCACTGACACTTGGAGGTAAATACCTTAAATTAATACTGCACAATGTGTATGCATAATCCTGAATACATGTATTTTTAAGTGTCTGTACACCAGACACTAAATACTTGGAAAATAGGATCTCGTCTAAAGGATTTTGTGAGAAATAAAAAGTAAACAACTTTTTTTTTTTTTTTACACCATGGATAGCCCAGTTGAGAAGCAGCATCTCATTTTCAATGGGGTCCTGCTCCTGCACAATTTTACAGCAATGAGGGACTGAAGCACAGGTATGTCAGGTGACTTTCTTAAGGTCCCACAGTAAGAATCTCTGGTGGGATTTCAAGCTGGCTGTTCCAGTTCCCAAAGCCAGTCCACACCATCTCCTTATGGCTTGGAGGGCAACTTCTCCAGATTGCTTAAATGTGAGAGGGGAAAAAGAGAACTTAAGGCCACTACTGAGGAGAAATATACTATCCCATTTAAAATGATAGAAATGGGAGAATCAGTGTGTTCTGCCAATCCTCTCTCCAATTTGCAGACTCTCCTATTTTGCCTTGAAGAGGTAAACTTACTCTTTCTTCTGAGCTGGTGCATGTCCCAAGAGGTGGGTCTTCACGTTGTCCTCAGACAGCTTTTCATCCACTTTAACCAGGAACTTCTGAGCTTTTGCATCAACATCACCAACATCCACCCCTCCCTCATGATGGAACAGCACATAATCCCCTTCACGAGCTGCGTAGATACAGACGTAGAATTCCTCATCCTATGAAACAGGATTGCAAAACAATGCACTTTAGCTACGAAAGAAGGCTTTTGGCAACACTGCCTTTTACAGATGTAGGAAAGCAATGTCTTGATTATGAAGAATCATCTAAAAACCATGTCTGAACAATCTTTTATTGAGGCTACAAAAATTTTTATTGTTGCTTATCAGGATTTGCTGCTTGCTGAATCCCATTTTCACTTTTTTTTGTCCTCAGCTTAAAAAAAAAATCCCTCCTGTTGCAGGTAAAATCTAGGCTCTTTCCCACCCATCCTAGTCCTGCCACCCTCCCCATACAATCCGTGGAAGTTCCAAGTGTCTCCCAGCATAGTGAAATAGTGAAATGGAGTACTATGTGACGTTCAACACAGCAACAAGATCCTTATCCTGTGCGTTGCAGGACCAGGATCGAATGCTGCTATCTTGCCCCATGAACACCAACAGCAGAAAAAGGCTCTATGGCCCAGTACAGTCTGCCCAGCCCCACTTAAGATTGGATGCCTAGTGGCCCATTCACTTCTTCATCCCGCCACTCCTCCTCCTACTGCAACTGTCAGTCCTATACAGTATGTCTGTCCAACCACCCATGTTTGAATCCCTCCACTAATTCAACACAGACAACTTTCCATGGCAGTTTGTTCCACCTGTCCACCACCCTTCCTGTAACAAAATATTTCCTGGCATCCTTGTATCCCCCCAACCCCTTCTTTGAGTTTTCCCTGGCACCAATGTTTCCACTCAGTGGGAACAGCTCCCTGCACTCTACCTTGTTTAATCTATGAAGGTACTTGTACATCTTGATCATAGCCCCTCCTTATCTCCCCCCTTGGCTTCAGGGTGTACATGTTGAGCTCTTCCAACCTTTCCTAGCAGAACCTCCTTAGTAGTCACCGAATCCTTTTGGTTACCTCCTCTGCACTGCCTCCACCCCGTCCCTATCTTTCCTCAAGTGTGGGCTCCAGAACCGTATGCAGTACTCAAAGTGTGGTTGAACCAGGGATCAGTATAGGGGCAGGATCACACAACTTGCATGGTGTACATTTTTGGTAGGAAAAAGAAAGGGGGGAAAAGGCAAAGAAAAAGTCATATATCCTCCAAATTCAACTAGGCACAGAGAACTGTTGAGCTCTTAAATTGCCCTAGCTTGAATGAGCAGGAAGGCATGTTACTCTTACCCTTACAAAAATGATCACTCAACATCCACACTGTGTTTGCACAGCAATATAAAGCAGTATACACTGTACCTGCCCGGTCACAGTGCTATCCATCTTCAACCTTTCACAATACGCATCATTTAATTAATATAAATAACTGAATGAATCAGCCATCAGTTCGACAGATCCTACAAAAATGTGTGACCCGCCGGGCTCAATGTCAGCATGAAAACATTTTTCTGATTTACAAATATAAAAATATTATTCTGAGGTAAACTTTCTTGGAGTTGGAGAACTGCTTTGTGCCCTGTACCGTCAAACACTGTACATGCTGTCGACTCCTCCGCAGCTCCATACAGTAAAGTAGCTGAAGTATGTGAATGCCATCTGCTATACACAACAGCCTAATAAGGCATAATAAAGAAGCAAGTCCCATTCCTGTGGGCTGTTTCAGCCAGACAAAACTCAAGGGAAGTCACTTAACAACCATCAGAGGGCTTCATTCAGAGACCAAAGCCTGCTGGACAACAAGTTCAATGCAATTATAAACCAGATTACTCGACAAGGGAAAAGTCCAACAGAAAATTAAAAAAATTAATTGGGCTGAAATGTCACACTGACGCTAACAGGGTGCCATGTGCGTTGCAGAGATGAGATGTTCAGCTCTAGGGTAGGCAGAACACAAGCTGCACAGTACATGGCCACCTATGGTAGAGCAAACAAAAAGCAGCACTGGCAGCCATAGGAAAAGTGCAGTCATAGGGCCCCTGAATGTCGAGGATGGAGACGGGGGAAAGGAGACTTGGGTGAGGGGGGGAAGGGGTGTGCAAATCCCATTGCCACCTGTCCGGGCAAGTAAACTTTCTTGAAGGGCAAGTACAAAAGACAGCCAATTTCATTGTAGCGAATGTGGGGAGTGAAAATTCTGCTACAGTCAAGCCTGGGCAAGTCCTAAAAATTTTAAAACACCCCGGGTGGGTGGAGGGGGGGTATCAAAGGCCATTAAAAAAATGGAAGAGAAACATTTTCAAAAACATCCACTTTCTAACGTTCTAGATGCACCAACTGATTTGTAAGGAGGTTAACCTCAATAAATCGTTGTTCTAACTGGTTCTGCCATATCAAAGGCTTCGAAGCACAGAATGTCAGAGTCTTTGGAATGTGCATGCTTCTTATAAATGTTTATACTATGTATTTTATTTTACTTCTTGACAAGCGTACCATGTATCTGCCATGCCAATCTGAACCAGAGCATCACTAGAATTTGGTATCTTATGCTGAAAGACTTCCCTTAACAAAATAAATTTAATTACTACTAATAAAATGACATTTTGGTTCAGCCAATTATTGAGGAGAATTCCATTAAAGGAAAACTACATCCTTATATCATTTCAATTTTATTTGATTCGATGTCAACAGACAGCTCCTTTCCTGTAGCTGTTAGGGCTATGTGTTAGCCTTAGCTTGTTTTCACAGCTCATGGTAACCCCTGTGATTGTCCTGGGGGTCTCCATTTCATGGTTGTTGAACTCTCATTGTCCATGAGAACTGCATTAGCATATGAGAACATGTGATGTCAGATCAACCATTTATATTATGCATCTCTATGTTGAAATAACAAATACCCTTCAAAAACTCTCTGGAAACTCATCAACTAAATGGAGTTTAAAGGTAAAAAAACCCGCATTATAACTCGGATAGTTTGCAAAGCTCACTGAAGGTAGATGTGGTATTTCACACCTTTTTGTAGCTCGTTTCTTTGAAGATTAATGAAGCAGATAGGCATACTGAAGAGTTTAAAGGGTGATTACGCATCATGTTCTCATATGCTAATGCAGCTCTCAGGAACAATGAGATTTCAACAACCATGAAATAGAATCTCCCAGGACAGTAACAGGGCCTAGTATGAATTGTGAAAACTGACTAATGCAGTTGCATACATCTTCAACAACTACATGAAAAGAGTTGTCTGTTGACATGGAAACAAATAACATTTAGAAGATACGAAGGTGCAGTTTTCCTTTAATGAAATTACAGTGATCAAAAAAGTCTAACCACAATATGGCAGTTTATATCCCAGTTGTATTGCATCACTACCGTACTTTAAACTGACACGGGGCAGTGGTCTCAGCTTTTTCAGTACGTGTTCATCTCTGCACATCTGTTTTTGTGTTGGCAGATCATCATAGTTGTCACAGTGTGGTATATTCCTTCTACCGTCTTTCACACTTCATCCTGTGTAATGACACATCGCTACCAACCTGCTTATGAGACACAAACGGTTCTATCAGGAAGTCCCGGAGAATGCCCTTTGCTTTTGCAACCTGTCAGAGGGAAAAACAAAACGTTAGTCTAGTCAACTGATTAGAGACAAAAAAATTCCCCGTGTTATTCTACATCACAGTACTAGTTTACAGATTTTCTAGAGATACCTGGAACCCATTATGCAAATATACTACTGTATTACCCATCACACACATCACTGCGCTAGTAAAAGAAACACAAAAAAATCCTCCAATTGCATGCTTATTAAATATGATGACTTCATGGAAACTAAATTCTCTCAGAAACAGCATTAGTTATACAGAGGAAATGTGCAGAGGTCTTAGTTGCAGTGGTTAGACCAGCAGAGGAGATAAATTAACAATTTACAAACTAGAACTGAAAATAGCACCAGTGTAAACAAGGTACGGTAGAAGTACATTGATTTTTTTTTTTTTTTTGACATGTACAGGTTTTTATTTGAGTGAAGTCACTAATGGCTGGTCTTTTCAGTGGAGATCTTTGACAGACAGGCTGCATTTAGAGTCCGTCCCAAGACATACTCCTCAAGACAGCTTACTTCCGTCTTGCATTCTGAAAGGCTTTAAAGTCCAGCACTGCATTCCCCTACAGTGACAGTGACATGGCATATCTGACAGCCTACAGAGCATGGAGTACTGACCCGTAAACACCTAGGCAGGCATCAACTGGAGAAACCTGTTCAGAATGTAATGCACAGACATAATTATGAGTCCCAGAAACTGAACGTTTGATTTTTTTTCAAGTTGTCTTGCTTGCTTTTTTTTTTTTTTTTTTTTAAAAACAGCAGTGATGAAGTCTGTATAAATTAAGGCGATTAACTCAACTGCATGTTTAAATTTTAGCTCAACTGTAATCCCCAGTTCTACGGTAATTTCTAAGTAGCATTACAGAAAGGGATATCTTGGTTACAAGAATCACTTCACAGTTCAAGCTGACTTTTTGTTTTGTTAAACAGCATCCATAATGTTGACATACTAAGTGAGAGGTTCTCCTAGCATTTAAAGCACTGTCAAACTCCATGCCTCCAGCTTCCAGTAGAGCACCATCAGCACGAAAGGGGTCTAAATCTTATACAAACAACTCCGCCGCCCCCCCCCCCAGTTTCGTAATCCCTAAAACATTTTCTTACTTTCATCCAAGTTGACGTTTAAAGGCCTGAAATATAGTACTCTCCTAATTTGCTCTTATCAGATTAACTGCCTTTTTTCTGAACATTTCCTATTCACTGTAGCACAGCATTCGGTCACTCACTTCCTTTTCAAATGCAAACCTTATAACCTACCTTCTATCTTTTATACTTGTCAAATGACCACTACTTTCTTCAGTCTCTCTTCCCCCCGACTGCATTATATGAAATCTTATGAAATGAGGCAAGATGGAGACCACAAATACTGCTCTCTGATTAGACATCAGTACACATGCCGTGCCTGTATGTACCCACAAATGCAGAATGCTGCATCTTCCAAGCCAAAAACTTTTACTACAGGCTGTTTCGCAAGTCCAATAACACGTGACACCTCTGTAGCCTCACTGTACAGTACACACTGAAGGAGTGCCTATCTCTCCCAAGTGAAAGCACACCCTGTTGCATGTTACTGCACACATAACTGTCTGTACCTGAAATGCATCTTACTGAATGTCTCGTCAAAAAATTGCTTGTATCTTTGTTGCATATGTTCAAATCTGCTTGTAATTTTGCTGCTGCCCCAAGGGCCTCAGTGTAAATAAGGTATCACATGTCAGCGTTCCTACTGTGACCACTGTAATGTCAGTAAACTAAAAAAAGGATCTCATTCACACTGAGGTCCTACGTTTACCCAATTTCACAGCTGGAAGGACAGAAGCACAGGGAGGTTATGGGACTTGCTCAATGTCACAGTGAGTACAGGGATCTGCTGGTCTGCAGGCTTGTGCGCCAACCACTAGATCACAGAGACTGCTGACCAGATTTCTGCTGATCAAGAACTGTGCTCAGTTTGCCTCACATACATGCTTTGTAGCCCCTTCTCCTTGATAAGAGGCTACCCAAATACTGCTTGCTGAATAACCTCAGTTATTACACAACGAACTACATTCTGAGACTACTTAAATTAAAAAAAAATGTTATTATACACCGACTTGGACAAGATGTGAAAAGTCATCTTCATGTTGCATTCAAGTGACCACTAGGACAAACTGTTAATGGCTCAAAGTTTCAGTGATGACACCCCTTACATGTCACTGTGCAGGACAGGTGACCAAAGCTAAGCAACCCTGTGGCTAATTGAACACACATTTAGCAGCCCTAGGAATTTTTAACATACAGTGCACAGGGAATATACAATGGCCTGACTACAATATATAATGTATCTTTAAATGTGCTGAAGACAGGAGTCATTAATGAAAGTCTTGCCCTCTGGGGACTGCAGATTCATGTCTGGAGTCCATGATCCCAACAGGCTGCGGCAGGAGCTGGAGAGGCAGCCCGAAGGATGCACTTTCCTCTCCAGGATGGGTCTCCTACTCTCTTTGTGAAACGGCTACCTACTGGCATCTCAGGAGGATGGATACCATTCAGTGAGAAACCCCCTTATTTCTGTGCTGTTCACCCCTTTGTTACAGCCGGCATTTAAACTGCTGTCTTCCTTGCTTCCACAGCTGAGAATTAGCCTTTCCAGGGCTCTCTGCTCCCCACTGAGGGATTCCTGGCCAGTGAGCTCTCGGCACTCCTTCAGCCGCCGCCTGCCTCCACAAGGGCAGACACTCAGTCCCCCAAGGTACGGCTAAAGCCGCAACTTTTACGCCCACCCACCCTTCCAATCTTTATTATATACATTCCTCCCAAGCCCCCTACAACATCACGCCCATCCAGGTCTCACACTCCTATGATACAACAGCTCTGTTTCATTCCTCTCCTCCTACTCTTCATATTTTTAAGGCGTGCTTCTCTTCTCTCTCCTCATATTTTCTAAAGGTGAGCCACAGGGCAGGCAGAATTCCTGAGCCTAGTAACTCGGATCATCGCTAAACACTGCAGTTAGGTGAACCAGTGCCATGGCCCGCCCTGGGGGGGGGGGGCGTGACTGGGAGTCAAGCTGGCAACTGACGGTTGGTGGAAGCCCGGGGGCCGTGACCAGGGCGAAATGCCAACGGAGGACCTGCCAGAAAAAGAAAGAAAAATAAAAAAGAACAAGTTATGGAAAAAAGCATGCAAAACTCAGACCCCTTCAGACTAGTGCCAGTTTAAAAGGGCTAGGAATTTATGCACCAAAATGATTAGAGATGCAAAAGCGGCCTATTATCACAATGAATTTGACACTGCCACCAAGAATCCAACTAAATTCTGGAAAACATTTAAGGATCTGTCTGGCCACATGCCTGGACACTCTCTAACAGACAAGATCACCTCTGGTGCTGATGTTATTAGTGACAGGCTGGAGGTACTGGATTCCTTCAACAACCACTTCACAACTGCAGGCCTAGCATTTGATAACTCTCCTGCAAACCTACTATGCCCACAGCTTGGCGCCCAAGATGTGGAACCTTGTGTTGTTGACTCGAGATTCTCCCTGCATCCTACCTCTTTCCAAGTAGTCGGAGATTTGCTACTGAAGTTGGATACAAAGAAAAAGTGCTAGTGCCGACTCTCTAGATCCATATTTTCTGAAAGTGGTACAGCATACCATAGCCGTGCCTGTTACTCACTTATTTAACCTATCCTTGTCCCAAGGGATCATCCTGTCCATCTGGAAAACGGCACATGTTATTCCTCTGTTTAAGTTGGGAAACCCTGGTGATCTTAACAACTATAAGCCAATTTCTATTCTTCCCGTCCTGTCTAAACTATTGGAAAAAATTGTAAGTAATCAGCTGAGACTAATCTACGAATCTCCTAAATCCTGTCCAACCAGGCTTCAGAGTGAAACACAGCACTATTACAGCTGTTGCAAAGGTGACTAACAATTGGTAAAGAGAATTAGACAATAGAAACTACGTTTGTGCTGTAATTTTAGACTTAAGCAAAGCTTTTGACACTGTCAACCATAATCTGCTACTCTCTTCCTTGCAAGCAATAGGGTTGGATACACCATGCTTGCGGTTGTTTAACAACTACCTCTCTGACCATCTCCAGCAAGTAAAGACCGAAGGTGATTTCTCAACCCTCAAACCACTTCTAAGAGGCGTTCCTCAGGGATCTATTTTAGGTCCGATTTTGTTTGCTATATATCAATATCAACAACACTGATGTCTCTATAACCAGGGCCAACATTCATCTGTTTGCAGATGGTACAGTACTATATTTGAGCCGCTCAACCCCAGAAGCTGCATGTAATGACCTGCAAGCTGAATTTTACTACAAAAACAGCTCCTAAACAAAAAGCTTTTGCTCAATGCTAAGAAAACCAAAGCGATGCTTTTCTCTCCTCTGGTACATGCAGCTAACCCAGTCGACGTAGGACTAGTGATGCAAATTTCTACAATTATCGGAAAAAAATTGGAATTTGTTTCGAAATTCAAGTACCTCTGAGTTTGGCTGGATAATAGGCTCTCCTTTATAGAGCAGATAGAGGATTTACTAAAAAAAACTTTAACAAAGATTAGGCCTTTTTTTCAGGATCAGCCACTATCTAACAAAGGATGCTAAACTACGCTTGGTCCAAACAATGTTTCTCTCCTTGATCGACCATGCAGATTTCTTGTACAGTCTTTGTCCTGCCTCTCACCTCTCAAAACTGGACACGCTGTATCACAGAGCCCTGAGATTTATTACCGGGCTCCCTTTCACTATGCACCACTGCTCACTATATGCAGCCATGGGCTAGACTTCCCTCCAGTATAGACGGAATATAAATGCTGCTTTATGGACCCTTAGAGCGATCTCCAATAAGCTCCTTAAATACAGTGCAGACTGCCTCCCCTTAAACCAGCTAGGCAAGTATGCCCTGAGAAGCTTTACATCTACCTCCTTGACAGTCCCCAAAGTCAAATCTCGCTTTGGTGGAGTGGCCGTAAGCTTTGGGCTGCCTTCTCTATGGAACAATCTTCAGAAAGCAATGAAGCAGAGTACTTCCATCAGCATTGCTACTTTCAAGACCCTTACTCTCGTCTCATTAAGGAGCCTTGCAACTGCTTCCCTCGATCCTAATCTTTCAATTGTCTGCCTACTCTGTGTTGTAGGTTTCCTCTCTCCTTCCTATTACATCTGTAAACCCATCATTCACATGAATTTTGTTCCTGCTTTCTAGCCTCCCTGTCCAGCCCTCACAGCTCTCCTGTGTATTCATCCCTCTTCCCCCATTATGGTGGATGTTCCCTATTTCAGATAGCGGATTGAGCTGCATGTCCCTCTTCCTTAGCTCCTCCTCTGTTACTCTCCTGTCCCTACTCCTATCACTCTATATCCCTTAGTTTACCCCTAGTATCCCTCACTCTGGATGCCTTCCTCTGTACTTATGCCATTATCCCTTCGGCCTTCCAGCTTTATGCTGCCTGGTCCTGGTTCAGGTCCCTAGGACTCTTAACTTATTCATACAAACTGGGTTACTACCCTCCACCCACTTATTCCTCCCTTCCCTCCCCTCTGATGTACTTGTTCTCATGCAGTACTTAGAAATTGACTCCCTCGGGTCATGCTTCGTTAATCTAGCTATATATCTGTATTTGTAAATTTGTATACAATTCTCCCACGACATGTTCTCTTATGTATGACTATTATCTGTTGCATCATATTCTTTATGTATTGTTAGTGCATTGTGATATACATACATACATACATATACACACACCCCCTATGTATGGTTTTTCCCTTCTTGTACGTGACCTTGTTATACCCAGGTCCATCTTGCAAATGAGCCTCGCTCAATGATGCTCGCCTGGATAAATAACGATTCTGATTGATTGATTCTGCTTGTGCCACCCCATTCACAACCGGGTAGTGCTCTTTGGTAGGGGGATGTGAAGAAGTCGACACCAATCTCACTCTTCCAAATACGGAGCACAGCACCCCAACATTTGTTGGAGGATTCTACCCCTCGAGGGTCTCTGCAGATAAGAGGAGTACAAAGGGATTCAGAAAGAATTAATATATATAAGAACCAAAAGGCTTGTAAAAAGGCAAGATGTTTGGTCTTTTATTCATCTGTGCTCTGTGACGCCTGCCATACTTAGGGTGACAGGTGTATGTTCAGATTTATTTTTTTCCAGGATAAAAATAAATTCTGAGATAGATTCTGAAATATAAAGGGGGTTCAAATTGGCATCCTAAAGTGTAAGGGTAAGGCCCCCCCGTTGTTCTTCTGGTTTTGTTGTGAGATGCATATAAGAAACTTATGCCTTGAAAGACAATTATTTGGGGAGATTAGTTGTGGGTTATTTCACTTGTATTCTGTCTTAATCTTATGCACAAGCAATCAGATCAACAGCCAACCATTATGTAAATAACATATTTTCTCATTTTTATTGCACCCCCATACAAAAATGCACTTCACCCGACCCTCATAATAAGGATCTAGGTCTCAACCTTCATTTTTCACTGCAGTTTATTCACGTGGACGTAATGTAATGCTGGAAAGATTGAAAATGTTGCCTGCAACTGATGTTTAAACTGTCAGTTTAATAAGGTCCTTAATAAACCCCCCCTCCCATAACCAATGCCAAGCCTGCAGCTCATCTCAAACTGTGGCAGCCTTGGGGAAAATTAATCACAGCAATCAAACGCCTGTGTCAAAATGTACACAACTGCAATTTCTTCTCTACTCAAAGACCTTGCAGTGAAGCTGCTCGGCCAATCGTCTCTCTGATTTATGGCCAGTCTTTAGAGTGATTTTGTTTCCCAGCAGATGGTACTCCGCTACAACAACTGCGTGACAGTGAGTCTTTTTTTTTTTTTTTTTATGAAAATAAGTTTAGCTGCCTACCTTCAGTGAGTGACCTGGCTTAAAATATATTTGTACCGAGTGTTCTAAATATCAGGATTGGGTTTCTCAGATCCAGTCGCATTGCTGCCGTTCTGGTTTGCGAAGCAGAATTGAGAGAACCATTGCTAAATGTGACGATACTAAGTCTGAAATGTACCCCACCGACACCAATACTTGAGAAGCAATAAACAAGCAAACAAACCACTTGAAAGCATACCGAAGGAAGGTGAGAAAAATAACCAAGCATGCATGCACCCCACATGCACTTTTTAAACATACGCACCCCAATTGTTTAAAAAGAGTTTACTGAAAAAAAGATCCCTTTCAGCCAATCAGAACAGAGGGATGCTGTACTGTTAATCAGTAATAATGGCACAGTAGACTCAGTAAAGAGACTGTGTGCTAATCCCTGTGTTCTGATTGGCTAACACTGTAGCTCTTCAGTGAGTCTGTGAGAAGCAGCCAAACATTTCCAATTTTCTCACAGGAGCGCTGTATCGCTAGTAAAAATCAATTTCAGCTTGTTCAAACCCATCCCCAACCCCACACTATATCAGCAGTAGCAATATAGTGTTCAATGCTTCATTCTGCAACAAGTGGACTGGGGTGTTAAAGGGAACTCTCATCTTCCGCACAGTAATATTGTGGGAGGTAGAGTTCCCGATTAAGCAAAACAGGCTTAAATGCCTTTTTTTAGTTAAATTTTGTTTAGCTTTAGTTTATACCTGGTTGATCCTGTGACCCCCACCCACCATGCTTCCAACACTGTCCCCCGTGACCGGCCCTCTGATGATGCAGAGAACAGGCTAAGCCGTGGGGAAGTCTATTTGCCGGAACATCAGTCTTAAGTTTCACAATGTAGAAGAGCATCTTTTTGTGCTTATTCTACCGGTATCAATTGCACTGAGCTCCATCTCTGCTACAGCTGAAATCTCAGCTCAAACGAATCACCTGTCTGCCATCCCCACGGCAGCTAGCACTGAAAACCGTTAACAACTGAACCACTGTAGCCTCAGACACGTATTATGCATATGGTGGGGAAGACTATCAGTCCATTAAATTCCTCCCTTATGCCAGCTTCGTGGGACTACACAATCACTCCATCTTCTCTGAAGTACTTGCTGAGTGTAAGCATGAAGCTCAGAACAGTATCACTGAAACCACAGGATCTGATACGCTATTCCTTCACTGATCATTCTTTGAAGTAGTTCTTCTTGAGGTTTCCCTTGAATCCTCCTCCTTTTAAGTGACATGGAGTCTCCCCGTGTCCTTTCATTCCTGTGCATTTTGAAGATCTACACTTGGTCTGATGGGGTTAGCCTTTTTACATACTTGAATGCTGGAAATACTTCTCCCCCTTCCCTTTTTCATGGAGAACAGTTCCAGTTCTGACAATCAATCCTCACAGTCCATGCTTCCAAGCTGTCAACCATTTTGGTGGTGCTAATCAGTACTTTATGGTGTCAATATCCTTCCTTAAGTATGGGAACCAGGGTGGCATACTGTACTCCCGATGGACAAATTAGCTATAAAAGACACTATGTATCTCTTGACCTACTTACAGAGTTTCTCGGCATGCATGCTATGGGTTTGTATGCAATGCTAGCTACTGCCTCAAAATGTTGTTCTCATTTAAAGTTGCTGCTGATCGGTACCAGTACCACAATGCCACTCCTGATTGTTTTCAATAATCTTTATGCCGTTCAGGTACTATTTTGCGTTAACATTCATTTTTCATAGACCTTGCATTTTGCATTTCCCTCAACACCATAGTGTCAGCATGGCTCAGTTGGTAGCACATCCGTCTCTGGGCCAGAAGGCCATAGGTTCTCGTCCCACACTGGGATTTGGCTCATACCACAAATGACGCCTTCCAAGTGCAGGACTAAGGGAATTCTGCACTGTCGGGGTACGCAGTCCTTTGGATGAGACATGGGGCTCGATTCTCAAAAGACTGAGAATGTTGCAAGCCCCGATGCGCCAAACACACAGCACATGGTGCCTGCAGCAGTCCCCGGCCGGCAATCAGGATTCTTGATCTCATCCGCCGCTTGCCCACAGCCAGACCAGCTTTTTTTGGTCTAACTTTGCCAACCTTTTCATGGGGTTTGCACCAAATATTTAGCGAAAGCCACATTAAAAAGAGTAGAGTGTCACAAAAGCGCACCGCCTTTTAGAATCTGGTGCAAGGTGCACCAACGTGTCCAGCGCAGCACAGGGTTTGAGGTAGGGTTTGTGCAAACCCTGTGTCAACCTTTGAGAATCAAGCCCATGAAAGTGAAGTCCCATATACCTGTTCTGGTAGTTGTTCAGGTGGACATTAAAGATTCCATGGCACTTTCAAGCAGACTAGGATACATTTTTATTGATTTAAAAAAATATATATATAATATATACACACACACACACACACACACTACATACGCTTCTCCTAAACATTCTCCATCATTAACGTATACAAAAATATACAATATATATGCGTCCCCAAACATTCCCCACTATTAACATACACAAAAAGATACAATACATACGCACCCACCAATAACATACACAAAAATATACAATACATACGCAGCCCAATAACATTCCCCACCATTAACATACACAAAAATATACAATACATACGCATCCCCTAAACATTCCCCACCATTAACACACACAAAAAGAAATACATACGCACCCACCAATAACATACACAAAAATATACAATACATACGAAGCCCAATAACATTCCCCACCATTAACATACACAAAAATATACAATACATACGCATCCCCTTAACATTCCCCACCATTAACACACAAAAATATACAATACATACGCATCCCCAAACATTCCCCACTATTAACATATACAAATATAGTTCATTCCTCAGTCTCATAATTTATCAAACCTTACTGTGCGTATTTCCACTACTTTCAAATAAAACACAACTGATAAAACACTTATTATTTAAAAAGAAATACATTTATGCCATAATGGTTTCACTTTCGTATTCGTGAACTTCTTAGCATTCTACACGTACACATTTTGCATCTTTAGCCCAACATTCCTCACTATTTCATGATACAAAACAATTATTGTTGCAGAACGCAGGAACACCTTGCCTGCCAAATGTAATACTTTTAATACAGCACAAATAACTTGTAGTATACTAATATTATGATGTTTCCATTTATTTGAGAAGACCCCAGCACTAATTCCATATACGTGATAGTCCTGAAATGGGGTTCCTGCCATTGTATAGTATTGTGGTTCCAAAAGTGCTGCCCATATGGACATTCTAAAAACAAGAGCTCCCCGAATTCTAGTACAGAACCACATCCTTCCTTAGGGCAATAACGTTCACTGATCTGCTTGTACTTATTGGTGTTTCTAACCCCTAGCTTTCCATACATACTCAGCCATATTACATCCCACACAAAAGGGGGCAGCCTATGGTTCTTTGAATACTGTAAAACGGATTCTGTATCCGACTGTGGGAATATTATATCAATTCCAAAATTTAGATCCACAATATCCCAATATCATTTTTTCCTATTTATGGTTAACATCTTCCCAAATGTTAACTTTCCACTTTTTTCTTTTTTGAGAAGTTACGATAATGTATCCTGGGATAAAACTTGGCTTTTTTTATTACCTTTCGACAAGCATTTTGCCACACAGATAAGTATGGAAACATCCAATCCCTAATAGCACCTATCTGGATCTTTTCTATCCATCTTATAACCAAAAATTAATCAAGAAAAAGCTATAATAATAATAAAACTAAAGGGTTCATCATCCCCCGTCCTCTCTCTCTGTACAGTTTTATAAAAAGACAAATTAGTTTCGAAAATTTGATTACTAGTTTCTGCTAATCAACAAAATTTTGATCAGCAACCAGCCATGTCTGAGGAGTAATTTCACTAATTATTTTAATCTGTAAGATACAATCCAGAAGACTGCAACTGTGGGGCAAAAGTGACTAGCTGTATCAAAAAATTACTGCAATTTTGTACTTTTTTTTTTTACCACAATTATGGGGAATTACTGCAACTGGTAAATTTTTACAGCAATGCAGCACATCGGTGGATTAGAAACGTCTACTAATCAAAGTCTCACTTGACTGTGCTATGCAAACCCGCTTATTTTTTGTGATCTCCCCCTTAGAGTCCAAGCGACTGCCCCACAACATCTAAAAGAAAAAAGGAAAAGAAACATTACAGTTTCATTTTGAATGTTTGAGGAGGCAAGAAAACGTAGCCAACATAAACAAAAGGAATCACTAAGATCTTGAGAATACGCTTTAATGTATATATTATTTTACTATTTACAGTACGGCATAGCTATTTTAAAAACAGAATTCCCAATTCTTCTCTGCCATATTTTGTTGTACATACATAATTCATAAACTTTTTATGTATTGCAGTTTAATCTTTTTAAATGTTATACTTTGTGGGTGGCCTCTTGCTATTGTCCCCAGTGGTTATCCAATACTTTTATCAAAGTTTATACTGGAACTAGAAACAGCTGCGAATTTATCCAGCGAGTGCAAAATTTCTGTACCAGATCTT
Source organism: Neoceratodus forsteri (assembly GCA_016271365.2). Taxonomy (NCBI): domain Eukaryota; kingdom Metazoa; phylum Chordata; order Ceratodontiformes; family Ceratodontidae; genus Neoceratodus; species Neoceratodus forsteri. The sequence goes on along the minus strand of JADMNL010000032.1, from coordinate 22,222,977 downwards.
TCACTCCGAATTACAAATCACAATATCATCAGCATAAGCCATAATCTTTATTTGTGGGGAATCAGCCATCAAAGAAATACATTCTACCTTAAGGCTAAAATGCATTTTTTGCAAAATAGGCTAAAAAGAAAAAAAAAAAAAAAAAAAAACACAAGAGCAGACTTATGGGGCACACTTGCCATACACCTCTCGAGATCATATCGACTTCCTAACCATTCATTAATGCTTGGTTCAATAATTGCCTTTTGATATAAGCGTATGATCCACTGTATGACAGTATCTGGGATTTTAAAAGAGCAGGGAAATATTTCCTGATATCCTGGCCACACTTCCCTCCATTCAGTAAAATACTACCAACACTTTAATCTGGTTCAATATCAGTTGGCCGGCATCTGTATCCCCCCCCCCCTTCTGAAAACATATTGTCTAGCCCACCTTTACCAGTCAACAAAAACTAGCAAACCTGGCAAATCAAACTGGTGATACATGGCCCATTCTCCAGTCATCAGGCATGTTCGCAGTTCTGACTGGCTCAGTGAATATAACTGCAAGACATATTGGTAGTTCCTCAGCTAGATTCTTCAGGATTTTTGGATGCATTCCATCAGGCCCCATTGCGTTTTTTTACGTTTACCATTCCTAACAATTTTTCCATTTCTTCAGGTGCCATACATGTCATGTAGAGCATCCCACTGAACAGCATTTCCCTGTCCAATGCCATCCCATCCCTTTCCCCTTTGAATACTGACGCAATATATGAATATGGACATTCTGCCTTCTGTCCAACATTTTTAACTGCAGTAGGTCTCCTTTCTGTCTGATCCTTTAGTGGATTGACAGTACTTTGTACCTTTCACTTCTCTTTCACATATCTGCAGACTTTTCCATGCACATCCAGCCCCTGTAATGTTCCCATATGCAGTGGTAATGTGAGGAAAAAAGGAACAATTCAATGAAAATAAAGCAGGAAGTCTGTTATTTCCATTCATATGTATGCTGGTAAGTTATTTTTGCATCTGGCTCCTCTTCCTATGATCTTACCTCACAGCTACACCTGCATTTCGACAGTATTCAGCGCTGGTTCCAGTCTAACCAACTATCCCGCTATGCCAAAAGAAAAAAGTTTCCATGACACATGGCATCCACCAGAGACTTCCAGACTCACCCTTCTCCCTTCATTATGCACCCCCCCTTTTTTTTTTATTCTCTTAAGTACCTCGGGGTCTGGCTTGACCATCACCTTGATTTCTTGGTTCACACTGATGCCATACACCAAATACTTCACCTCAAACTTGGTGCACTGTACAGAACAACCCCAGTATACCGCTTCCTATCTGATGAGAGATTGTTTCAGAGATGATCCTCCCTATTTTTGATTATGGTGACATAGTCTACAGTAGAGCTCCCAAATCCTCCCTTGCCAGATCGGGTCCCCTCTTTGTTTGTTTTGGATTGTTCCCCCCGGCCCCCCCCGTTCACTCTACTCAGCCCATTCACTCCCTTCTCTTGATGCCAGGTGCCTTTTCCCACTACACCTTCTTTATATCTAAATTCTGATTTGGTTCCCTTCCCTCCTACCTTACATCCCCATTTTCCTCTCCCTCAACTTTCTACTACCCTCTGCGCAATAATACTTCCCACTCCATTATTCCTTCTAGAAAATCTACTGTTGGGCAATCTGCTTTTCCCTTACTGCTTTCCTAAACTCTGGTCCTCCCTTCCCCTGTCAATTCGCTCTGCCTCTTCCGCTTTCTCCTTCAAGCTTCTCCTTCATGACTATTCTTCTCCCGCCTGCAACTGCCCATTATTGTTTTCCTTTCCTCCCCCCAACCCCACAACTAGTTATGCCTGGTAGTCTGTTTCCTTCATTACCCGTACACTTTTTTGTATGAGTAGTTCCAGAACCTAAACTATCTGAGTTTTTTTCCTACATGTGTCTATCATACTGATGTCTTTTTGATTGTGCTCCTTTATATACTGTATTTGCTGTACATGATTTTCCACATTCCCTTACCCCCAGGACGCATCTGGAAATTGTTTGTTTGTAAAATTTCATTCATACTAAAATGAACAACAATATAGGATAAACTTAGTTGAGTTAATAACTCATTTCCAATGAGGTCTAAGCCAAGCATTCAATCACATACTTCTGGAACATCCAGTCACAGTATACAAACATAAATGCAGTTTCTACAAAAAAAAAATATAATAAAGACTGTATATGCAAAAACATAGAGGAATACATAAATCTCATCTCTTCTGTTAGCACCCTTTGCAAACTGTGTGAGAGGCCTTTCAGCACCATGCAATTCTGCTTAAAGTTGGACCAGCATAACATTCTGTGGTGATTTGCATATGCAGCCCACGATGCTTTGCATTGTGGGGGCATGTGTGATTTTGTAATCTCATCACAGACCATCCACTCATTTATATCAATAAAATAATACAAAAAAATACAAGAATTAAACTTTGTTCCATCTAATACAATACCCAAAATCAGAAATTTAAAATGCTATAGCAGGATTTATTTCATATTTCATACTATTTTTATATATAAAGTACCTTAACTTTGGGTCAGTAATAATGCTTAGTATAGTTTGTACAGAGAAATAAAAACCCTTAGCTATTTCATTGGCAGCACTGTTTTAGATTATATATAGATTTCATAAACCAATTTTTCAACATCCTAGAATTAACAAGCACATTACCGCCTCTCATTTCCAGTGGCAGAATATTCCAAATTTTAGGGCCCCCACATAAAACAGAAGTTCTACCTACCCCTAAATTACATTTTGGAATAACATATAGTAAACCACTTCAAGATCGCAATCCCGCTCTTTGTTCTCTAACAACAAACATGTTCAAAATATAATTGGGCAATTTTTTCCCCACTTATTTTACCCATAAAGGCTGCAAAGTGAAAATTTCTCCTTTCTTCCAAACACCACCAATCTAATGTCCTATACAGATCACAATGATGGGTATTTCTGGGGCCATCGAGGATGAAGCGGGCACGCCTGTTGTACATCACACCCAGCCTGGCCAGCTCCACCCCCGATGCCCCCCCAAAAACCAAATCTCCATAATCAAGTACCAGCAAGATCATGGTTTCCACAATCCTGCATTGTATTTCTTTAGTCGTAAAATACTTTAGTTTGTAGAGCATTCCCAGTTTCCTACTGAGACCACTCAACAAACAATCCAAATACTTATCCCATTTCAAACTAAAATCCAACCACATCCCCAAATATTTATAACGTGTTACTTGTTATACTTTCTCCCCCATTTTAGTTCTAATATCTAAGGGTGGATATAAAATAGTTGAGCCCCTAAAATGGACCACCTGTGTTTTCTTTATATTTATAATCAAATTCAGGGTATCAAAAAAAATTTTAATTCAAAAAAGGCAGATTGTAACTTGATATTAATACCTTCCAGGGAACGCCCCTCCACATATATCAATGTGTCATCAGCATACATGTGGTATCCAACTTCAGGGTCACCAAATTTTAGCCCATTTATGTAAATATTAAAAAGTAGGGGGCCCAATATAGAACCTTGTGGTACCCCTACCTTAATCGGAAGTACTGTAGAGTTAACTTCCCCAATTTCCACCATTTGTTCTCTATTTGTCAGATAAGAACTGAACCATTTCTGTTTTGACCCTATTATACCCAAATCCCTGAGCCTAGAAAGGAGGACATCACGGTTTAGAGTGTCAAAAGCTTTTGACAAATCAAAAAAGATAGCCCCAACTGAGTTCCTCCTGTCCAGGCCCAGCTGGATATACCCTACCACTTTTACCAGAGCAGACTGGGTACTGTGTTTGGATCAGAAACCTGGCCGATACTCATTTAACAAATTACCCCCTTCTAAATAATTTTACAGTTGTCTAGCTATCAGCTTTTCCATTATTTTATAAACCTGAGAAAGCAGGGAAATGGGTCTAAAATTACTAATCTCCATCCTCGAGCCCCCTCCCTTATAAACTGGAATAATTTTTGCCACCTTCCAGCCTTCCGGGTAACTGTCTGTTGCAAGAGAATAATTAAATGAGTAGACCAATGGGAATGCAATACATGGAGCAGCAAATTTCAATAGATTATTACAGATATTGTCTAGACCCTTTGCCTTTGAGGCATCCAAACGTAACAATTCAGGTCTAACCTCATCCACCAATATTTGACCAAAAGAAAACTCATCTCCCACACCCCCCTTATTCAAATCAATCACTGACCCTGAACTATAATTCTGAATCTGCACCCCCACATTATTAAAATTATTATTAAACATGTTGGCTACTTCTGTGCCAACAGGTACAGATTTCCCCTCACACTCAATCCTCATTATTTGTTGTCTATTTTATTCCCCATAAGACCTGATACAATACCACAGAACTGCCTTGGATTTGATCTGTAATTCAAACAAAGTTTTCCCTTAAAATACTCCTGTTATACTTTTCCGAGTCCCTTAGTGTACTGATTTCTTAGCCGTCTATAAGTCAGCCAATCAACAGCCCTATTTGATTGTTTAGCTCTTACCCAACTAGTATTCCTTGCATTCTTCAATTTATGCAAGGAAGCATTATACTACCTGGTATTATTTGCCTTAATCTTCCTACATCTTAAAGGAGTATGATAACTGCAAACATCAAGGAACTCTTCGTGAAAACAGGACCAAGTCTCAGACACCCCAGGTATCAGTACTATTCTATCCCAGTTCCTACTTTCTAGGTCTAACATAGTTCACGTAATCAAAGCTTTTAAAGCTTCTCCAACTTGAAAAAAATGGGTTTATGGGACATCTTTATGTCCTTACGTGTAGCAAATATTACCTGATGATCTGAAAAAGCATCCGTCAGGGCCTCTTTTTTCCTCATACACTTCTGGACAATTTGTAAATATAAGGTCCAAGACTGTAGAATTCTGCAACGGTTTCATATTCAATCTAGTTGGACCCTCTATTATTTTAACTAACCCCAGCACCTCCTGTAATTCAATTAGGGGGTGAGTGGGATTTATGTGGGCCCAATTAACATTAAAATCCCCTAACCAAAGAATCTCATGGTTGTCTCTATACTCCATACAATACCCCTGTAACTGAAGGAGAATCTCATTTTTAACCTTAGGGGGTTTATAAATTCCGATTAATAAGAGATTTTATACATGGGAATTTAACGATAATGGGTAAACATTCCAATCCCCCCTCCACAAGAATGTACCCCTTATCTTCAATTTCTAACTCAGAATTAGCATAAATTAATATGCCACCACCCTTCTTATTTCTATCCTTCCTAAACAGTTGATAGTGCTCTAATTCTATAACAGCATTACTAACCCTTTGATTTAACCATGTCTCTGTCAATACAATAATCTGAGGTTGCTTCCCCCCACCCAATCTTTAATAGAATAAAATTTTCTTTTTATACCTCTAACATTAAAGCGCACTACATTAAAGTCTCCATTAAAATACTCATTTCCGTCCCTCAAACCAAATGAATCTGGGCATGGATTAGGATGTATATCTCCACAACACATCAAATGCAATATTAATAAATGACGTACTAAAACCAGTAATTTTCTTGCAAGATTCCCCTTGGGGCTATACATCCATTTTAAAAACCTCCCAATTATTCTAACCATCATGGGAGAACAACACCCAAGGATCGCTTGAAAAACTCCTACAACTGGTTCATCCTGATATCGCTATTAAAACACGTGAGTGTACACAATAAGGGACTAATGGCAACAGATTCCACTATAGATAAGTTCAATTTTGAGTGTCTGTGCCCCTTTCTTTAACTCACTCAGCCCCATAGCGCATATGTGCATCAGATATTCACTTCACCTCATCCCCAGAGCACATATGTGCATCCTGCACTTCTTATGCACTTTCTGGATCAACCAATCAGGGATAAGGTTATTGGAAAGTGCAGGTTGGTAGGAAACATTCCTACCTACCAGAATACTGACTTGAAACTGGACACATTTGCTACCTTTCAGATTGTTTTTTTTTTTAGGTTTTAATTTGGGTTAAAAAGTGAAGAAAATGCTATTTTTCTCCATCGCAGGTACCGTTAAAAACAAAACAAAACAAAAAACTACATGCTAGAAACATGTGATCCCTGATTTGAAATCTCTTTTCATTGTGAAAACTTAGTATGCTGTGTCTGGGAGCTAGGAGGTGTACTTTTGTTTAGTTTTTTAAGGGGATAAAAAAGTGTAAAAATGTGATTTTCCTCCATTTCAGGTACTGTAAAAAAACAAACAAAAAAAAAAAAAAAACACTGTAAATGCTAGAAACGTGTGTGACCCATCATTTGAAAGGTCTCTTTAATGTGGACAATTATCATGTTGGTGTCTGGGGTCTAGAAGGTGTACTTTTTATGATGTAGGTTTTTATTTGGGAACAAAATGTAGAAAAATGCTATTTTTTCTTTTAATCATTTCAGGAACTGTAAAACAATATCTGCAAATACCATTGACATGAGTGACCCATCATTTTAAAGCTCTTGTTATTGTGAACATTTTCTGTGCAGGTGTCTAGGGGCTAGGAGGCATACTTTTTTAGTTATCATGGTTTGTGCGTCATGTGGACAGTTGTGCAGAGCATTTTTCCGAATTTAGTCGGTTTACTGGCGTTATATGTTGGCACATGCCTTACTTTATGGTCTGTCTTATTACGTAAAACAGCTCAGAAATACTCTAAACTGTGGCAGTATAATGCACAGATGTTAGTGTGATGGAAAACCATCATACAATAGACATTTGCCAGACCGGCCCGGTGGCGCCGAGGGTTGAGGCGCTGGATCGCCACACTCGCTAACCACAACCGAAAGTTCAGGAGCCAGCCTCGAGCTGGCAGGAGGAGACGGATTGAGCACCTCCGGGCAGCTCTCCTCTCTGGGCCGGAGGAGGAGCTGAGGATGCCCAGTGCTCTGGCAGCCCCTGGTGGAGACCGGAGGCCTCATCGAGCCGCTGGGCTGCACGCAAGAGCGAGGCTGGATTGAGGCAGGGTTCCCTTGCGCCTGGTGTCGACGTGCACCACGGTGTCAGATGTGCACCGGGGAGTGGGGGATCTCAGGCTAACCACAAGAAATACCTCCAGCCCTGGACAGGCGTGGTCCTGCCAGTGCCAGCCACCGCATGCGCGCTGGTTTCCAGCCACTGCCCCCATGGTCTCCCTGGGTTGTCCTTCTCGACCCGGGAACCATAGCGAAATTGAACATGGCAGGGAACACAGTGGGCAGTAGAGAAAGCTGGTGAGTGCAGTGGCCTGAGAGAGTTCCAGGCTGGAGGGCTACAAATAGAATCGAAAAAAAAAAAAAAAAAGACAGACATTTGCCACTTACTAACATACTAAAATGCCAGCAGAATAGGCCTAACGGTCTTTCGTGTCTGCTCGTTTGGTCAGCCCCCAACCTGGGTGCTGACCTTGCTGTCCCCCTCGCCTTCTCTGGCTTCTCCCTTCCCAGTTCCGGATATTCTTGCTGCATTGGATTTTGCTTCCTGAACCCTTCCCCTGTACCTGTCCCACCCCCTCTTGAACCCCTCCACTGTCTCTGCCTCCACCAGCCCCCTAGGTAGTGCATTCCATGGCTCTACCACCCTCTCAGTGAAGTAGCACCTCCTCCTTTCTCCCCTGAATCTTCCCCCCCCAGCTTCCACCCATGCCCTCTAGTGGCCCCCTCCTCCTTCCTTCGAAGCACCCTCACTGTTCCTCCCCTATTTACCCTGTTCATGTACCTGAAGACCTCTATCATGTCCCCCCGGTCCCTTCTCTCTTCCAAAGTGTACATATTTAGCTCTTCGAGCCTCTCCTCATAGGTCCTGTCCCCCAAGCCCCAAATCATTTTGGTTGCCCTCCTCTGGACCCTCTCCAGAAGGTTAATGTCCTCTTATGCGGCTTCCAAAACTGCACGCAGTACTCCAGGTGCGGCTCACCAAGCAAGTTATACAGAGGGAGTATCACTTCCTCCTTCTGGAGGTGATCCCCTAGCATGCATCCCGGCATCCTGTTGGCCTTGGCTGCTGCCCTCCTACAAGTCTCAGAGTTGTTCATCTGACATCCACCACCACTCCCAGGTCCTCTCAGCCATTGAGACTTGTATTTCCCCAGGGTGTTGCTGGCCTGGGTTTCTGGCCCCAGGTGGAGTACCTTGCATTTCCCTAAGGTCAAACCTCAGGCTTCCACTTTCTAGACCATCTTTCCAGAGCCTCCAGGTCCCCTGCAGGGCCACCCTCCCCTCATCCCCATCCACCACCGCCCCAGTTTGAGTCATCTGCAAAGAGACTCATCTCACTCCTGATTCCTGTCCTTATGTCAGAATGCGTAGGCGTTGAACAGAAGGGGCCCAAGGACTGATCCCTGTGGGACCCCACTAATGACCCTCCTTGGGGAAGAGACTATCCCACCAACTACGACCCTCTGGGTCCGGTCCTGGAGCCAATTGCCTATTCTTCTTCTAAGGTGGTTTTTTTTTAGGTTTTTTTTTTTTTAAGAAAAAAAATTTAAATTTTCATTGTTACATACTCTGTCACCCCAATGCAGTAAACGAGACTCGCAACCTGTCATCCAGAAATGTGTTGCAAAATTGTAAAATGTGAAACAAAGAGGTTTATTTGAATAGCATTGGGATTGTTATCGGAGTCAAAGATGCAGAGAAAAAATAATAATGTGTGGGTGATTCAATTTTAAAAAGGACTAAGTTTCAAAATATGTATTTTCCTTGAATGTAGCTGAACCTTTTCAAATGGTCAGGTCAGAAGCTCAGATTTGGTACTCTGGCATTCATTAGGTGTGAACGATTATTAAAAGACAGTTGTGTATCATAATAGTTCATGGTCTTCTCTGAAACACAGTATGAAAATGTTATCAGTGTAAACCAGTAATCCAGTTAAGGTATACACAGTGTTACTGTACAGTATGAAGCTGTTGAAATGGCCGAATTCCTTCTCCTTGCTGGTCTCTGGGCTTCATAACTACTGGGAGGTACCTCCTCTAGTCACGTGACAGGCAGGAACACAAATCTCTGCAGCCTGGACATCCTCCCTCCCACTTCCTGTGACCACCAGTTTACTTCCTGCCTTGCAAAGAGCAGGTACTCTGCAGCAGAGTTCTGTCACTGTGGTGACAGGGCTGAAGACTTCAGGATTGTGAGTTTGGATATTTTTTATTACACAGACATCCACAGAGAACAGGAATGGGTGGATCAAGGCAAAGCCCCCTCTCTGCTCTTAGCAGGCCCCAGTCTCAGCCGTGCATGCTGGACAGACTGGCCCCTCTCAGTTGCCCATAATTTCACTGTTTCCATTTTTTTTTTCTCTCCAAGGACTTAATTTCAGTTGCCCATAACAACTCTCTCTAGGCATTCAGGGGGTACCAGCCTCAGCTGTGCCTGCTAGACACATTGGCCCCTCTCAGCGCTTCTCACTGCCACAAGCTCAGCACGCATCCGAGCAGAAGGGCATGCCATTTTCTTTTTCCCGCGCGAAAAGCCTCCAGTGTTAACAGTCTTGGCAGCGCTGCCCCCATGCCAAAAAAGGGGGTTTAACGGACTTAGCTGCGCCTACTTAGGCTCTTGCGCCTGGCCTATGCTTGCTCAGTCGTCACACCACAGTACAGCAGCCAGCCGCACAGCAAATTCCAGGTCTTACCAATCCTCAGCCCCATGCACCTCAGCAAGTGGGACGCACCTTTAGCAATTCACCTGGTTAACACACCATATGAAGGAAACCTGCAGTGGGGAGTCACCCTCAAAGAGGTGAGAACGCAATTCGAGGAAACAGAAAAGGTACGCATGCGGCTTCAGAGGAAAGAAACAAATCCTGGTCACCAGGCTCCTGAAAGCATTTTCTTGCCCACGTCTACAGCAAGGGCAGAATGAGACTTCTTCAGGAAAAAAATCAGAGGGTTCTCCTCCCGTAACCAGTGTAACTACAGGGGCGGATGTGGTGGCACCTGAGGGGGCAGCAACAAAAAGCCGCAGTGAAGATCTCCAACCCATCCTCAAGTGGAGAGCAAATGGGTCCTTACCAAGACACACAAGGAGACTCTGAGCATAGTACATCACCGATTCCGAAACAAATTCAACTCAAAGCCACCATTGGCCTCACTTGGTTCCCTGGCCAATTTCTACCAGTAGATTGGCAATGTCCCAAGCAATTACAGTCTTGGCAAAGCTCAACCGATTACTAGTCTCCTTCAAGCAGGGGCTAACGAGCAGGTTCCCCCTCAGACTGAAGTAGGAATGTTTTTCTCACGGCACGGCAGAATTTAGACCAGTCTTGGACCTAAAATTTGGGCACCGCTTCACACGCAACAGCTCTGTCAAGATGAAAATGTTATCACCCACCATCAGGAAACTCTCCCTGTGGGGATGGTCCTGTCATCTATAGATTGTCACGACTCCAATCTACTGGTACCCATCCAGGAGTAGTACAATATACCTGGTCCAAGGTGGGGGAAATTCACTTTCCATTCAAAACATTTCCCTTTGGGCCCAGAGGGTTGGTCAAGGCCGGATCATAGGGGTAGTATTAGCTCCTAGGGACGGAATCGCTCACCTCTCTCTCAACTAGGATATAGCTCTCTCTCCCTACCTGGTCAGCATCCTCCAAGGCGGTCAACATCCTCCAAAGCCCCTCAGTTTGATCAGGCAATAACAGCAGTAGCGGAGGTTGTCCAGTGCGCCCGAGGCACGGATTCATCTTGAACCGGTACAAGGGCCCGTTATAACCTAGAGCAAGGGCCCTTTATTTCCGTCCCAGTCCCTTCCCTATGTGGAAGCAGACCTCACAATCAGGTGTTTCACACACATGGGAAATCCATGGACCTCGAGAGCCACTTCAGCGTTTTCAATCATCTCACCGAACAGCTCACCGTTACATAAAGCTCATAGGGGACGTGCTCTCCCTTGTAGACATAGTCTCCTGGTCACGAACATGTCCTCCTTCATCGTCATACTCTCCTGGACACTAATTCACAGGCAGCCCATCCAGGCAAGCCCCCTCAACCTGTAATCTCAACCTAGAAATCCAGGGAAGACAAGAAACAAAGTTCCCAATTCCTCGCCAGGGGGAGCATTTCTTCCTTGGTGGGCTCGGAGGACCAATATTATGACAGTTCACAATCTGGGGCTTCCTCTCGGAGCAAAAATTTCTAACGTTCACTGCCTAGGGGGCTGAGGAGATATACGTTAGGTCTCCACACCAGACAAGTGGCATCTGGCAGAGTCCAGATCCAGCATAACAGACAACCGAGCAACGATGACTGATATTGACACCGGGGTTCAACAAGGAGCTCATGGATACACAAGGATTTCCTTCTGCTCTTTCAGTGAGCTGTATGGTGCCTACCAAGCCGGCTGGCAGTATACCTTCCAGCTCTGAACAACATCCTGGCAGACTAGCTAAGTTGCAAGGACTTCCTACCATGGCAATGGGAGCTAAAGGTTGAGGCCTTCATCACACCTCAGGTGAATCTCTTCGCCTCTCCACCAACCTCCCACATACTTTTTTCCCCAATTCTGCTGCTCTCCAGGGTCCTGCATAAGAGGTAACCGCGGATCCAGCAGAACTATTTTTGACCTGCCCATCCCGCCCAGGGGTCCATAGTTCACATGTCGGATGCTTATGTCAAGGCAACCTCCAACAAGATCCGGACTCAGTCCAGACCTTCTACGCAGGCCCGGTGCTGCATTGTAATCGGTGTAGGCTTTCTCTCTCGCAGGGAGGTCGATAAGGAATCTTTAAAGGGGCTACAATTTTTCCCTTCTGGCATCGCAAGGATGCTTCCTTTTTATCTTATGTCTAACACAGACTATGGTGCAAATTCCCTTTCCAGCTTTAGTTGCATCACATGTCAACTAGACGGTACTCTACTCATTCTTCAGCCCCTCCAAAGAATTCGAGAAAGAGCTACAACCAGCCTCCTGGTGGGTCCAGATTCCGCATCGGGAGCAATCTGGTTGATAGATGCAGAAGAGTCCTTGTGGTCTCATCCCCATGTGAGAGGACAGATGATTCCTGAGGGTGGCAACTTTAAAACACCCTTCAGTCCAGCTGGAGACTCAGCTTGGTCGAAGAGGCATCCCTCATACACCTGACGATGAAAGTCACCTTTTCTCATAGCTACCTCTTTAGCCAGTTGCATCAAGGCGCTAGGCAGTGTTCCCATTTACCCCCACCTGTACTTTGATTCAAGTACAAATTATGAAATTCAAGTACATTTTTGTGTGACGGGGGTACACTGTACCCCCATAATTCTGTTTGAAGTATATGTACCCCACAAAAATGTTGTACAAATGGTAGCGTGAACCCTTGTAATTTATTTTGTACCTTTGAAAATATTTGGAGAGGGTGCAGTGCACCCCCAGATCTGCAGCCTTAATGGGAACACTGGCGCTAGGAGATAGCTTCCATAGGGATCCTCGTATAGTATTTTGTATACTTATTCGTAAGGACTCTGTGGTCCTATGATTAGATCCAGATTTCTTTTTCCAAAGTTAATGGTTCCTTTTTCGGCAAACTGGCTGAGCCCTCCTTTCTGGTACCCTTCCCCCAAGGAGAAGGAATTTAATGCTCTGGATCCTAAAAGAGTGATGAAGCACTGCCTTAAAAGTGCCGAGTCCATTCGTAAAGCTTCCAACTTATTCGTCCTCCCAGGGACCAAACCATTAAAGGAGAGGCTGCTAGACTCTATTCCAGGTGTCTTCATTCATCCATAACCACTACCTTCCAACAAGCGGGGCTGCCTTTACCTGGACCAATTAAGGCACCATCAGCCAGGGCTGTGGACATCTCGGGGGTGGACTTTAATGAACCTTCTCTGGCTGACTTGGGCAGGGCGGCTATTTGACCACCTATTCTCGCCATATCCAGTCACTGTCAGCTGAATTTGTCCACCTCGACTGAGGCTTCTTGGTTCCTCAGACAGTGGTGGTGCTCCCTTAAGGGGCATTTACATTCTTCCCACCCGGGAAGCCAGGGGATGTACTGCTTTAGTATATCCCAGTAGTTATGAAGCCCAGAGACCAGCAAGGAGAGAGAAATTTAAATTTAAATACCTGTAAATTTTCCTTCTCCAACTGCTGGTCTCCAGGCTTCTTCCCTCCCAGAATGTAACAAACTGGCAGTCAGCTGGCGGAATGTTTGAGATAACATTGTCTCTTTCTCTTTCCTATTTTATATAATACTACCAGGTTGGATATGCTTTGGGAAGAACTGGTGGTCACAGGAAGTGGGAGGGAGGATGTCCAGGCTGCAGAGATTTGTGTTCCTGCCTGTCATGTGACAAGAGGAGGTACCTCCCAGTAGTTATGAAGCCCGGAGACCAGCAGTCAGAGAAAGAAAATTTACAGGTATTTAAATTTCAATTTATTTGACAATATGGTCAGAAACCAATATGAGATTTTGGAAAGCAAAGTAGAGATGTTTGAAGTTTCCGAGCTCCAGTGGCCCTGGGTTCCGTTCAAGTTCAGTTTCCTGTTCACATTCTGGCAATGTTTTTTCATCCTCTTCTGTGTAGCAATAACAGGAAAAGAAATGCCAGTGACAGAAGCAGCATGAGCCGCCAGTGTTGCCACAGTGCCACTACCAAACTTCAGGAGCCATCGCAGAGGAAGGAAATCCTCAGTATTCTCGAGTTAACGCCTCTAGGAAAACTCTGAAAATTATATTGAAGATACTATTCATCTTCTATTTCATAGATTGTCAGCATTTATCTTCCAGTCATTCTTTTTTCACTAGGGAGATCGGCCTGCAACTGGATTAGTTCCTCATCTGTTCCTGCTGTTTGTCTGCATATAACATCACATCACAATCTTCTCTTGGATTAGGACATCGCAATATGTTGTCATGGAAACAACTGTCACAAGCAGAGAACCAAGATGGATACCAGGTGTTGACAGGTAGCAGATGACGAAGCCTAGGGAGCAACGGTCCTGTTTTCAGACAACCCTCCTTAGAAGAATCCAGGGGAGGTATACACAGAATACACTTATCCCATTATTAGAGATGAGCAGGCACGTCTATTAAATCCCTGATTTTTGCACCTTAATGCGGCCATCTGTGGATGGAATAACCTGAAATTTGGTATGTGCGTAAGCTGGTGCCAGGACTCTTGATCCTGTAAATTTGGTAATGGCCAGTTCGGCAGTTTTAAAGTTCTAGTAGGCTGAAAAGACAAAAGTAGGTTTAAAGCATTTTTTTGTGCTCACTGATAGCACAAAAACAGCTGCAAGGAGAAACCTGAAACTTTCCGGTTTGTTGAAGAGTTTGGGCCAAAGAAGATTTTTTGCAATATGTACATTATTATTCATGAGGCCACCACACATACTGACTGGCTGCTGTACCAAGCATTAATCCACTAGAAATGTCTGTCCACTACAGCCCAGAACAGAGTGCATGTGTGCCAACTTTTTTCCCTTGCTAATACAATTTAAGACTTCTAATCGCAACAACGTCCTTAAGGTGCGCCTTGGGCCATCAACACCCCCCATAGTTGGCCTTAATCCCTATGAAATACCCAGTTATTCTGGCATTTTTTGCTTACGTGGGTGGCTTTACTGAGAAATTAGTAGTTTTTAAATTAAGAAAATGCTGGAAGTGGGGCAGGCTACTCAAAAGTAACAAAGGACTAGAGGAGGAGATGGAGAACTCTTTACTTTTTGTTGGAAGATTCAGTTTTTACACTAGTGACCTCTACTTGTAAGACTAACTATTAAAAATGGTTAAATTATCAGAACTCACAGTGGTTTCTTGTCCAAGCCGGGGTTTCAACCATTCCTTGACTCCCTGCAGGTCTAGGTTAACGCCAATTAGTCCAAGCTTACCACGTCGCTTTATCAGCTGATCTGGCTTTACCACGAGGCGCTAAAAAAAATGAAGAAAGGGAATCTTGTCACAGCCCCAGAATGTTTTTTTTTTTGTAATATTGCACACTCACACAGCTGTCAAATTTCAGTCTACTGGTCTTTATAAAAAGAGAAACCAACCTTACTGAAAACTATTAAAACTCTGAAAGTAATTATTAGCTGTTAGCTGCACCAAAAACGCAGACATTACTATTCATTTTCTCCTCCACTTTATATTTATGGGCTTCCGATCTCTGGTCATGTGACACACACCCCAGCCCAGTCATGGCCTTCTCATGGTTTTACGAGTTACCCACCACTTACCCAGGACCACAGGTGGTGGTGGGTGGCCTGCAATGTTTGCCATGCACGGGTTTGCGGGGGGGGGGCAGATCAGTCCACAGCTGTTCTTCCTCCGGTTTTCTCCCTGGGGTGCTGTCATGCAATGACATGCATGCAAGAGTGCGTGGTGTCCAACAACAGACTGTTTCTTGCAGTGCACATTACCTGCGCTACTATCTGGCTCCACCGGGTGGCAGTCAAGCAGTGAGACTAAGTGTCTCCCCACCCAGAGGGAGAAGAAATGGCCCTAGGATGCCTGATCCGTCCTCCCCCCAGCAACCCGAGCTTGTTCCCAAACACAGGTCACCAGCTTCGCAAGCGGTAGCCCTACTGCTGTGACAATGGGTGGGCCTACTGTCATTTATTCTTCAGGAAAGTTAAGAATTGTGATTTTATAAAGCATATTTCCTACACACTGTTATCCAAAGCTCTTTACAATCCAAGAAATGTTGACAGCAGCCACTAAGCACAGAGTGAGGTTAGGTTAGACAGAGGGGGTCATTACAGAAAAGGGAATGAGAGGGGAAGTTAGGCAGCTTGCGTAAGGCCATGCATGTGGCACTGTTGGGATTCAAACCTGGATCTCCAGGTTGAAGACTCTGAACCAACAAAATATTTTTTGAAATAAATCATATTAAAAATGTTTAACTTAAGTGGTGTGCATTAAAGGATCTGAATGCACTTCCCAGGAGTAGAACACTCTGCCTTTGGCCTTGTGCCTCACTCCCATGGGGCATGCAATAAAATTCTTGAATGTACTGTACATCATCTTGTGGCTTATTGCTTACATATGAACTCACCTTTAATAAGATGCAGAGTTTGCGCAAACAAACTCAAAATGTCTCTTGGCTCAGTGCAGCCTTTGTAGCACACCAGTGTTTGTTACAACGCAATTTTAACCTTGGAAAAGGTTACAGTACTTCCTAAATCAATCTCATTTAATTGCTTTTACAGGATTGAAAATGGCCTTTTCTTCTGGGCTCCTGCCAAAATTTCATCAAGACTACTGACTGTATTTTGCAATTGATTTCTGCAGCGTGTGGCACTCATGTAATTTATTAGTGTTCGAACAGCGTCAGCAGGACGGGGTCTGCACTTTCGTGCTCTGCATCCAACTGTAGTCAATGAACACAAAACGGTGGCTGACATTACATTTAGGGAAAGAAAATCTGTTGAGACCATTTAAGTGGTTCTCACTATCTAGATTTTACGTAGATAAATATAATAGTGAAATGAACATCTGTAAGTAGGGATTCTGATGGAACAGACTTGGTAGAATAGAATACTGAGGGCAGAAATGGCCAATGGCCCATCCAGTCTGTACTGGAACCTATCTAATGAACACCAGCTGGCTACTCCAATCTGGATTTCCCTGAACCTCCAAAACACCACCCTTACACCTATTCCAATCCGTCTTTAAAGAACAAGAGCTGTGCTCATTTTGAAACAACCCCTCATATCCCCCAAATGGCAGCTTACCTACAGGACTTAAACAGTCCATTTTGCAGAATTTTTCATTTCTGCAGTTTCGCAGGGGAGGGGGATCGTAAATTCTGCTCATCCCCCGGTCCCTTCCCCATTCCTACTGTCGAACGCTCCTCCTCATGCCACCCCCATACTTTGACATTTTGTGAGGTATTAGTTCCCAGAGCATGGGGGCGCATTCTATTGATTTCAAGAAGAGCGGGGTTTTTAACTATATATTTTTTTAATATTTTAGAGGGTTGCTGGGGTTAAATCAAAACCACAGCTCAGCTAACAGGCTTAGTACTTGTTGTTCGTCTGAAGTCTTCCAGTGTGTGTTCCTGATGTGAATGGAACATGCAACAATACAAGATGGTCCCTCGACATGTTGATAAACACTGCACATTTTTCAAGCGCCCTGATATTTTGATATGGCTTGAAAGAAGGGCATATGCTGGTGACAGTAATCGTAGTTATATCTCAAAACAAGCATTAAAATGTTGCAAAGCTGCATTGCAGAAACCGGAGCCTTGACTCCAGGCAGGCGTACTAGCCCTCATGCTAGAATACATGTCAAGAGTCATGCCTCCGATTTTCTAATGTGGATTTGCAATGTTGTAAGTGCAATAACCCATTCCAGGGCATGGGTTTGAGAATTAATGCCCTTTCCAGGTGCTGTGAGAGTGACTCAGCTATCGACTTCGTCCCTTCCAAGCCCCCTGGGGTGTGCACTAATTATCTAGAAATGCATGCCCTGTTGTGAGCTATTGTTTACGCGTGCCACAGAGAAAATGGACTTCATAGATTTAAACTTACAAAAGAAAAACAACAGTCTAGCAAACATGTTAAAGTTTAAACTAGAGTTGACTGCAGACAACAACAGTTGCTTTGACCTGACATTAATTTAACTCATTTGCTCCCGGTGGCCATTTTGGGTCAGATCTAGCAATGGATGGTTCGACACCATATGGCATCTATGGGAACAAATGTGTTGATAGCAGCCATCCATTCTCCACTCCCAAGCCCCCAACCCTCCACCCCCAAAAAAGGGTACCTTTTGAGGACAGGGACTGTGAATGGCACAGAATATCCTCCAACCACCTCAGATGACTGCAGTCTGAAGAACAGGAGTGTGCACTCGTAGTGACCAGATATTTTACTCTATACACACAAACTCCTACTCATTCAGACAGTGGTCAACTGAGGTGGTAAGAGAAGGGTCTGGGCCAGCCACTCTCTCTTTAAAATGAATATTTTTGAGGGACGGAAAGAGGGTGTCATGGGAGGTGGGAATATGGATTAGGGCTGTCCAATTTGGCAATGGGTGGTTTGAATGGAGGGTGTTGCATGCAATGGGGAGAAGTTCCTTTTATATATTTCTCTGCCTGGGTGGGGGGAGGCCGTTATGCATTTACACTGTTTAGGACTGGGTTGGGTTGGTGGTATGGAAATGAAAAGGACACTTACCGTAATTTCTGACCCTCCAAAAATATCTTCACCATTCAGTCAGACTGATGGGTCTATGCCAGAGGAACTAGGACCATGCAAGAGCAGAGTCTTTTATAGCCTAGGGAGGGGACCCAAGTCAGTGCTGGCACCATCCACGAGGCTGACATACTTAACCAACGCCACCCCTTCACCCCCCCTTTCTGTTTGCCAAAGAGAGAATAAGTGGCAGAGAAAAAAAGAGAGACACACAAACACAGAAAAAGAGAGAGGAACAGGAAAAGGATATAGGATATTAAGAAAAAATAAACAGAATAAAATTCGACTACCAACTTAGTAGAACTAAGAACTGGACCTAAAAGTGGCACAAGGGTAGCAGGTATCAGAGCTAGAGCCTAATTTAGCCACCTGACCAGAAAGGTGGTGAAAACGGGCGGCAGCCCTGGCATATAGCTCTGGCTAGTATAAAGAGACTTGGGGGACCTTTGTGTAATTAAGATGGTAGAAGCCATCTACTAAGAGTCTTTATACTTGTAAGTGGATAAAGAACAGAAAAATGTGAGTTCCAGAAATGCTCCGAAGGAGCAGCAAGCAGGTGCGCCTGGACAGAGTCCGGGAGTACAAACACTATCTTCTTGCCACTCCAAGAGTGAAAGATGAAAGAAGGAAGCAGGAAAACATGAAATATGAGTTTCCACAGCCGAGGGGGAAGCACCCAACTCAAACAGCTACACAGTATTTCGCAAACAATCCTACTTCTCTCCCTGTAAAGTGATGTTAACAACTGCACTGTGTCCGACAGGCAGGCAAAGCTGCACAGTAGTAGCTTAAGGATATGAACTAGATAAAAGGAAGGCAGAACAAGGGATGTGCCAAGCGACATCCCTAACAGGGACAGGAAAGGAGTTTTAAGAGATGTCAAAACTACTAAAGACTATACCATTTTTTTTAGGTGGTGGGAAGAGGGCAAGAGGGCTCATTTCCCATTTTACAGTTTTTGTGTAGGATAAAAAGCTGAACCTCCAAGGGGGAGGAAGAGCTTTGGAGGTAATGGCAAGAAGTGGGTGGGCGTGTGACTGAATGGTGAAGATATTCTGGAAGATCAAGAATTATGGTGTGTATGTAATTTTCGTATCTTCCAAGTATCAATCTTCACCATTCAGTGACACTGATAGGTCAGAACACCAAGCTCCCCTCCCCACCAATTAAAAAAAAATGGGAGAAGTTGGCTCACCCTGCAGGAAAAATACCCCTGAGCTCTCGTAGGGGATAGCCACTGAAGGGCAGGGACTCCTCACAGGTCTGGCAGGCCCAGGACTGGACAGGGACAGGTGAAGGCTCCCATGGCCTGGGAGCAAGATGATGTCCTCACAACTCACGCCTGACCCTGCAGAAGAAAAAGCGAGTTCCTTGGATGTGCAAGTTAAGCACCCTATGCCAGGACATGGGTGCCAACTGAGAAAGGCAAAATCATGCTGTCAGCCAAATGCAGACTGCTGTTCCTACCAGCCTGAAAGCTACATCACTGGCATCATACAATGCCCTTGCTTGCTGTCTCGCCAGCTCCAAGCCCTGGGCAGAAAGGCAAATGGATTACCTGGTTAACTTTTGATCTGGTATGGAAGCTAGCATCTGGACAACCTTCATCCAAAGGCATCTGCTGTAAGCTGTGGCAACACACATCTAAGTGATGCTACCTAAAAACCCTTCCCCCCCCCCCAGCATCCATTTACACAGAGTCAGGGGATGGTCATGCTCAGGGCATTTACGCAGTTGGGATCTGCAGTACCAAAAACCTTGAGGTGGGGTGAGGGATAGCTCTTGCAGACCCTGCAAGAGTGCAATAGCTGCATTGGACGTCTTCAGGGGCTGGAGAAGGGGCTCAAGAATGGAGCCAGACAGTCCTGGACATCTCCAAAAAAAAAAGGCCGAAGCCAATGAGGGAAGACAAAGGCATCTATGCTGAAATCCAAAAGGAATCTCAGTGCACTGGTAGCAGTATTACAACCAACGCAGGACGCCATCCTCAGATCCTGCAATACCCCCATCTGGAACCGCTGGTATGTAGAGTACCCAGCATCTGAGGATATGTAAATGGAAAACCCAGGCCAGGTCCTATGCCAGGGCTGCATGAGTGCTAAAGAGACCTCTCCCAGAAGGAGGGCCTGGTTGCCCACATGGAACCGACCAATCTCAGAGGATCGATCCAGATGGTGGGGGCCCCAGGTGGGGAAAGTGGAGCCATTCAGGTCCCACAAAGTGGCCCTGGTCTCCACCAGAGATAGAGTTTGCGGTTTCAGGGGAGAAACGAGCCACGAGGCTAGGGCTGGAACCCAGGCCAGTGCTGCCTCCCGAACTGGTCACAGGGTCAGCCACAGGCCCAGTGTCACACCTCATGTTCTCGTCAGAAGTGGCACTGCCCCCTGAGCCAAGCACAACGTCTAGACCAGGAGCCCACCCCGTATTCTATCCTGGACCCAACACCACCAGCAGCACCAGAACAGGTCCCAACATCCCCCTGGCAACACCACGAGTGACACCAGGTCCAGTGTCGGGTTCATCATACCCGTCCCCATCTCCAAGCCCAAGATCGGTATTGTTGTCATCCTCCTCCAGGCCACTACGGCACTTAGGGGACGAGGCAACTACCACTTCGAGCTTGAAGTTAGGGTTGACTCTGAAACCCACCCCCCTCCTGACACTGAGTCCTGGTCTCACAGTTGACTCCACCCACTAAACCAGTACTGACCTTCATATCGCAACACAGAGGTGCCCATTGGTATAGACCAAGTGTATAGCTTCCGCCTGACCTCCAGGGGCACCCACTGCCCAAAGTGATGATGGACTGAGCGGGGTGCTCAGCCAGCCCTCTGGAATAAGCTGACTGTCCACCAGGCCAGAATCTCTGACACCTGGGATAGCACATGGAGGATCCCAGACTTCCTCAGCACCAGCGGTACTGGGAAGGGGCACAAGGAAGAGTCCAGAGACCTTACCTTGACATCCCTGGTGCAAAGGCCTGCCTCCAAAAGTAGGGCAGCACCAACAACGAATTTCCAGGTTGCAGCTTTCAGCTGAGAGGCAGGCATCGTACTGATCTATATCATGGTCCAATCTAAGGCAGGTCCAACACTTTGGATGCTGCTGCCTGACAGCAACAGGACCCCGATGCATGGGGAGGCGCTGCTTTTTTTGTTTTTGTTTTGCTTCTTAGGACGCAGCACACAGGTGCTCAAACTAACAAAACCAGAAGAAAAAGAGGTTGACACCGAATTAAATGAGAAAAAAACGGTACCAAAGAAAACATGGTGCTGTTAGGAGAAAAAAAAAAAAAACTGTATTTGGCATTGAACAAAGGCAGCAATAAACTAAAGAGATAACTGTGACGCAGTTAACTCTTTCTGCTCCCATGGTGCACATCTGACAGTGGTGAAAAACAGAATGGGGGCATTGGTTACTGTCTTGCTCATGTGCGTGATGTCAGTACATTGGCTTCATGGGCGGTGCCAGCAAAAAACATCAGTTCTCTCCCTAAGCTGCAAATGACTTTGCTCCCACGGGGTCCTGTGCTTCCAGTTTAGACTCATCAGTGTGACTGAATGGTGAAGACAGATTCTTGGAGGATTTTTACAGGATTTTTTGTTTGTTTGTTTAAAAACAAACCCAAACTTCTTGCTCTGCTAGCAAAGTGCAAGCTTCACCAGAGCTATGCACAGTGTAACATCATCAGCCACCGAAGTAAAACTTGCCTGCACTCCTAATGCCCACTAGAAGTGTTGCAAAATTTTATTTCACTTGGCGAATTGTTGCCAAAGGGCCAATCTTTGAGTTACACATGAAAGCAACAAAAAGCTGCCACTTCACCAGCAATCTGCTGGGCAAAGTACCCAAGATGGTGAAGTACCTAAAATGTAAAATTATAAAACTAGGTTCCTTCTCCCCATCACTATCCTCCGATCTCCATCCAGTCCAGACTGTAGCAGTACTGCTGCTTCCCCTACCCCCTCAGCACCCATGCACCAAAGACGAATATATAAAAACCACAACCCCGGCCAACCCACTCAGCAAACAGCATCCACCCTCCTCCCCTAGAGCTCCACAAAAAAGACAATCACCCATGTCCCTACACCCACTCAGCACCCTCTAACCCCATCTGCCAGCCAGCACCAACCTGACCTAAAGAAGCAAAGAAAACCCATTGCAGAGTCCACAGAGGATGGCGGCCATTACAGACCTTCCTCTCTCACCACCTGGTCTGGTTGGCCACTACCTGAATAAATGGGAGAGCTGCTTATAGTAAACCACTACAAGAGGGTGGGTGTTGTGTGACAGAAGGAGGCGTGAAGGGCGATTATTCTATTCATATTGTCTTTCTGAGGGGAGGGGGAAGGGAGCATATACAGCTGGATCAGAGTGGAGGGGTGTACAGTGGGTATTTGGATGTTATGGGGGAGTAGGAACATGGCTTTCAGGGCAGATAATCTGTTCGGAAGACTCCACTGCTCTCAGAAGTAACACTTTGCAACCAACGTGGCACTCTGCGTAGTGTCTGCCTGGCAAAATTGTACTTTCTCTACATGAAGGGCTACAAGAAGTAGCAGCACTTAGCACAACATATGACATCAACAACACGGAGTTATCCCTGGTGGAGTAATTTCAAGCACATACATACATACGTACATAAATAGTAGCTAACTTAAAAGTCCAGTTTTAGGGAGGCTCTTACAGTATAATAAAACAATTTACAGGCATCCTGCTGTCACATTCCATCCTGGGAAAGAAGTCTGCATCTCCAAGGTGATTTATAATTTAGTTCTCCAAAGACTGACCTTGCTGTCTTGCAATATATCCATTTATTTACAGCTCTCTTGCTAGCATACTTTCATATCAACAGAACTGTCACTCATAAGCAAAAAGCTGATTTACAAGAGAAGCACTTGGATTTATTAGTCTTATTAACGTCACACTCACTGTATAAAATCTTCTGCATGTAGCTGTGTTCTCACAATATCTGAAGAAGGGGCCTATGGAGCCTCCAACGTTTGTAAAATGTCATGTTAGTCAAATAAAATGTATTATAACTTTTTTTGGTTTTCATCCCCCCCTCCCCCCACAAAAAGAAAAAAAAAAACTCAATTCATAGCAAAGTTCAAATACTTAGTTTGCCTGCACTGGCCCACCCAGAGATCACATAAAGGTCTCTATTACACAATATATCTATAGGGATACCCTTGAGTGGGCAAGCAGGCAATGACAGAGGGGCACTCGAAAGCAGTACAAAATTCACTGGGCACTTTTTTCTGTTTCCCTATGGTAGACCTACTAATGTATGCCTCCAAGAAGTCTGCTTACTAATGCCAAGCAGCCTTAAAGGGGAACAGTCAGCACAAAAACCCCATATAAGTATAGGCCTGGTCCCAATGTGCACTTTGCGGGCAAAAACATTTTGGTTTACTTACAGTTTACTGTGGTACTGGAGATTAGAGCAGGCTAATTTTGCTTAGTTCTTGGCTGACATCTTCTGTAACTATAAATCCCAGAATCCCCTGCAGCTGACAGAGTAGTAGGCAGCATTCATTGGGTAAATACAGTCACAGAGGACTGTACTTTGCCTATGGAGAAAAGCAAACCCAGAAAACATCTGATCGGAGATTATAAAAGCTCCCACATGCACTGTAGGCTAGTGACTCTCCCACTACCGCCTACTGCTCTGATGTCAGATGCAGGGGATTCTGGGATTTGCAGTAACAGAAGACAGAGTAGAACTAAGCAAAATTAGTCTGATACAATCTACTATACTACAGTAAACCACAAGTAAACCAAAATGTTTTTGCACACAAAGTGAACACTGGGACCAGCACCACACTTGAGTGTGGGGTCCTTTGTGCCGACTATGATCCTCTGGATGATCTTCCAACATTGGTCCACACCTTCGTCACTACCCACCTTGATTACTGCAATTCCCTCTACCTAGGGCTTCCAGGGGTTGATATCCGACGCTTGCAGCTACTGCAGAACGCGGCAGCCAGGCTTTTGACTGGGACTTCTAGGTCCAGTCATATTACCCCTGCGCTCTGCGAACTGCACTGGCTGCCTATTCAGTGGCAGATCACCTTTAAGGTTGGTCTGCTAACCTTTAAAGCCCTACATGATCAGGGACCTGGTTACCTGCAAGACCTCGATACCCTACTGCCCCCTCCGTCCTCTCCGATCCGCCGACGAGGGACTGCTACAGATTCCCGGGGTGCGATTAAAAACATCTGGTGCCCGTGCTTTTTCTTTTTCATCTCCAACCCTGTGGAATTCTCTACCTCGACAGTTAAGAGAATGCCTGACCATCGACAGATTTAAGATTGAGTTACAAACGTATTTATTTAACTTGGCCTACCCCAATTATGGTTAACTTGTTTTTATTCTTCTGTCTTAAAGTTATATTTGTATTTCGTTTTATGTGCAGCGCCTTAGTTTTGAAAGGCACTATAAAAATAAAGTTTGATTTCACTACTCCCCCTTAAAAACTAGATAATTACCTTGAAGAAAAAAGGGTGACAGAGCAATAAGCCAATTGCTTTTTTTTTGGTTTTTCTTAAACTTCGATGTTCATGAAAACAAAACTTTCATGATCAGATGGATAGGCAATTGGCTCCAGGACCGGACCCAGAGGGTCGTAGTTGAGGGGATAGTCTCATCCCCAAGGAGGGTCATTAGTGGGGTCCCACAGGGATCAGTCCTTGGGCCCCTTCTGTTCAACGCCTACGTAACGGACATAAGGACAGGAATCAGGAGTGAGATGAGTCTCTTTGCAGATGACTCGAAACTGGGGTGGTGGTGGATGGGGAGGAGGGGAGGGTGGCCTACAGGGGACCTGCAGGCTCTGGAAAGATGGTCTAGAAAGTGGAAGCTGAGGTTCAATGCAGGGAAATGCAAGGTACTCCACCTGGGGCCAGAAACCCAGGTCAAGTGTACACCCGGGGAATGCTACAAGTCTCGATGGCTGAGAAGGACCTGGGGTGGTGGTGGATGTCAAGATGAACAACTCTGAGACTTGTAGGAGGCAGCAGCCAAGGCCAACAGGATGCTGGGATGCATCGCTAGGGGGATCACCTCCAGAAGGAGGGAAGTGATACTCCCTCTGTATAACTGCTTGGTGAGGCCACACCTTGAGTACTGCATGCAGTTTTGGAGGCCACACTTAAAGCGGGGCATTAACCTCCTGGAGAGGGTCCAGAGGAGGGCAACCAAAATGATTTGGGGATTGGGGGACAGGACCTATGAGGAGAGGCTCGAAGAGCTAAATATGTACACATTGGAAGAGAGAAGGGACCCTGGGGGACATGATAGAGATCTTTAGGTACATGAAGAGGGTAAATAGGGAGGAACAGTCGGGTGCTTGAAGGAAGGAGGAAGGGCCACTAGGGGCATGGCTGGAAGCTGGAGGGAAGATTCAGGGAGAAAGGAGGAGGTGCTACTTCACTGAGGAGGGTGGTGGAGCCATGGAATGCACTGCCTAGGGGCTGGTGGAGGCAGAGACAGTGGAGGGGTTCAAGAGGGGGTGGGACAGGTACAGGGGAAGGGTTCTGGAAGCAAAATCCAATGCAGCAAGAATATCCGGAACTGGGAAGGGAGAAGCCAGAGAAGGCGAGGGGGACAGCAAGGTCAGCACCCAGGTTGGGGACTGACCAAACGAGCAGACACGAAAGACCGTTAGGCCTATTCTGCTGGCATTTTAATATGTTAGTATGTTAGTATAAAATTACTGAATCACTAGACTTGGGTATGCATTAGAGATACTCACCTCAGTTAACAGCCAGGGGTGATCCTGAGCAAGGCGGTCCCAATCTGTGTCCTCTGTCACTCTGGCATATCTGAACCGGTTCTGAACTGCTGCGGAAGTGCAAATGTACTTGTAGAGAAACTCTTTGCCGGTTTGCTCGGAGATAGCTTTTGCGGACATGGCTGCTCACATCAAATTACCTACATTTAAAACAAAAAAGAAATGCTACATGTATCCTTTGGGCAGAACAAAAAGCATAATTACCGGTTTGCATAACAAAAAAGGACAGCTTCTAAGGCAGGTGAGGTAAATTAACTTAAAATAGTGCAAGTGTCTTTAAAAGTACCAAATAAACTTTCTCTCAGAGCAACATGTTAAGTTTGGACAAGGGCCAGTGATGACAAATTTAGGTGTTATGCTTGTTTACTGAGAATCAATAAGAAATTCTTGGCACAGCAGGGGGGAATTATATAACACGGTTAAACAAGGAATGTCACTGAAACGCTGTTCATCATTGCGTAAAACAAACACAACTTTATCTAAAGTGCTCTCTTATAACCTTCATCATTTCCGACACTTTAGACCAAAGGTCTTTAGCAACAAATTCACATTCAGGCTACCACTGACTGTAGTGATAGCTAAAAGAGAGGAGAAATGACCAGATGAAAAGTCATAGTGTAGGCTGGTTTAGTTGTAGAACTTGATGAAGAATATTAGGACAGAGTTCCTCCTAGGGCATGCTATCAGCACTTTGTCAAAGAGGCCCAGTGGTGATGGGAGTTCCTAGACAAATTGAGCACATAACAGCAATACCTCAGGTAAAAATATTCAGCACACAGAAGTTGAGATAAAGTGCATATTAGGACGTTACTGACATATACATTGAACCAATGATTACAATAAGCAAGTGTCAGTGGGGAATGCAAGAATTACAGCACTTATCAAAACCAAGCTACTTAAGCTCAAGAAGCAGGAGAACATGGACGATAGCTAGACCAACTGATCATGTCAAAGTCCCAGTGGCTATCTGGACTTCCAAATTTAAATAACAAACTGTGGGAATATATTATAATCAGAACTGAGACAATGCCTATTCAACCAATTCAATTATACAATCTTGGAACGTCATGAGACAATGCCGAACAATCACAGTGCTTCCTTTAGTTGTGCATGAGGTACTCTTATTTCCATAGGAAGTCCTCATGCGCTAAGCCACTGTAACAGGCTTCTCACTGACCGCCCGCTATGTCAACATTTAAGAGTAAGTAATGAAAAAAAAAGTTACTGAATCACTAATATTATAGGTCTGGACTGGTAGGTATGCCTCTTATGTATCTAACAGTCATCCCTTGCATCCTTAGGACAGCAGACCTGCTCACCTTCTGTTCACAGACCTCTTGTCCTAAGAACGTGTAAAGTGCTTGTCAAGTCTGCGCTTGAAGGGTGTTACAGTATCAGCTGATTATTTCAAGTGACCACCACTTGTTCTTATATTATACATTGAGGGAGCATCATATGACACTCCAAGCCAATCAGAACACTTTCTTCTGCTGCATGTGACACACCCTTATTTCCAGAAGTGTCTCTCCTACTATGCCCCAGTAACAACTTCTCACTGACCACTCGCACTGCCAAAATTTTGTTAAAAAAAAAAAAAGATCTAGAATTGTTTTGTTAGTCTGGTTAGATGGCCTCTTATGGATACAAGAGTGTTACCTCTGGCATCCTTGGGACACCACAACTACTACTCACCTTCAGTTCTCAGATGTCTCATCACAAGAATATGTGAGGAGACACTCGCATCTCTAAAAGACCCTCTGACCAGACCTACAGACTTATACAGTAGTTCTTTAAAAGGTTTCCCTTAAATACCCCATCTCCTTTCAATTGCATTATGTGTCACTTTGTCCTTTTGCATTAGGAAGAGCTGTATCTGGTT
Source organism: Neoceratodus forsteri (assembly GCA_016271365.2). Classification (NCBI taxonomy): domain Eukaryota; kingdom Metazoa; phylum Chordata; order Ceratodontiformes; family Ceratodontidae; genus Neoceratodus; species Neoceratodus forsteri. Next base: position 22,195,158 of record JADMNL010000032.1, on the reverse strand, counting down.
TGACAAAATCTCCTAAAGATATTTAATAACCTTGATCATTTCTCCTATAGGTCTTAATTTTTCCATGGGAAAACAGACCCAGTATTGTCATTCGGTCCTCATAGCTTACAGTACATCTCTTAATGCCAAAAAAAAAAGTATATGACTTTTGGTACCCATCAGTGGCTTGCCAAACTTACTTCTCCTCCCCTATTTAATACCCGTGATGGTGCTACAATTGAAGAGGTCTCCTCCTTTTAGTACACTGCGGTCTGCCTTGACTGGCATCTTGATTTATCTGTGCACACTAATGCAAGTCACCATAAGCTTCACCCTAAGCTTGGTGCTTTGTACAGGAACAAAGCGTGTATTCTGTTCCCTGCCTGCCGATAAACTGTACTAAAAATGATCCTTCCAATCTTGGACTACGGTGACTTAGTCTACAATAGTGCCCCTACATTCTTCCCTTGCCAGACTGGCCCCCCCCTTTTTCATTCTTTCTGCCACTTTGCTTTAGATTGCCCCTCTCGTACTCACCACTGCTTTCTCTACTCAGCTCTTTCCCTCCCCTCTCTGGATACTAGTCGCCCTTCCCACGATGCCTCTTTTGTCCAAATTCTGGTTTGGCAACCTTCCCTCTTATCTCAAAACCCTCCTCTCCCCTTCCCCTACTTCCTCCTACCCTCTTCGCAACAATACTCCCCATTCCTTTAATATCCTTCCTAGAAAATCTATTTTTGGCCAATCTGCTTTTTTCTTACCGCTTTCCTAAACTTTGGACCTCCCTTTCCTTTTCTATTTGTTCTGCCTCTTCTCCCTTCTCCCCAAAGTCTCTTCTTTCTGACTTCAGTCATCCTACCTGCAACTTCCTTTGACCCTCCCTCATTTTCACTTTTCTTTATCTTGCTCTCTTCTTGCCGTTTCGTTGTTTTCCGGTCTCTGTATATATTAAGAGTGTTTTTATTATTTAATTGCCTTCCTATACTATTTTGTCTTTAGTATTCATGTTTCTGCTTTTATTATCATTTAATTGTATTTTACCTTGTATTTTTGTTAGGTGCCTTCTCCTCCTCCCACAGAACTCATCTGGAAACCAGCTGCAGTCAGCTACTTCCTGGTTAAACATTTCAAATAAATAAACAGCTGAGGTTTTCCAAACTTTCAACCACCTTGGTAACACTCTACACACCTTCCCAGCAATGTCAATATATTACCTTAGATACTGTATGTGGACCAAAAACTGCAGAAGGGGGGGGACCTGAACAAGGATCAGTCAATGGTGTTATAGGGGTTTTGGTACATTATTGGAGGTTGCAGACAAAAAAAAATTCCAGAAAGCCTGCAGAGCAGGTGGGCCTCAATGGACTGTGTTTACTGTTTTGCCGGCACCAGGGACGCCACACACAGATAGAACTTTGAGTCCTGACGTGCTGCCAGTGCATAAAGAATGTGGAGCCCCTGGTCCCAGAGAGCTCAAGGTTATCTGCTCTCTAAATGGTGAGATCAAACTGTTACACTGTAACTAACAGACACGGAGCATAATTGGCAAGAACTGGCTACTACCTATATACATGGTAAAGGGTTTGTGTGTGAGACGGTCCAGCACAGGGCCACCAAGCTAATTAGCAGCTTGGGGGCAAGAGCTACAAAGGCATGTTCGACAAGATAAAAACTGTTCAGTCTAGAGAAGAGAAGGCTGAGAGGAGACACGTTCACTCTATTCCAAATGCTAAAAGGGGCAGCTAAGGTGGTATGTACACAACGGTGAACCAGAGGACATGCACTTACATGGGGGGGGGGTGAGGAGGGGGGAACATTACAAAGCATTGCTTCACAGTGCGTGGTTAGCATGTGGAATAGCCTGTCTGGTGAGGCTGTGGAAGCCAGTACTGTTCAGGTCTTTAAAAACAGAACTAGACATATTCCTGGGGCAGAATGGCATTGAGCACTGCACAGCATGAGTAGAGTCAACTTCCTGGTGGACAAGCCTGAAAATGTGTCCGTACTCAGACTGGGTATAGTCACTGCTACACAGCAGGAGGGACAGCTAAGATAAACCCATAGAGCCTTCCATTATCAGACTACTGCAGTGTTGCTATGTATGTTAAACACTGTATAAAGAACCTAGCCAAAGTCATACGGCACCCGCCTGGATTATCACTCTGGTCAACAGATAATATAGCTTGAACAACTGGACTACCACATGAATTTGAATCGAGAAAAAAAAAAAAACTGTTAAAGACTTTGGGTAGCTGTACATTTAAGAACTGCCACAACATAGAAGAAATGAAATAATCATCATTAGCAGCTCCCAGACTCCTCCTCCAGTTCCTCTTGACGCACCTCCCGACTTGCTGCTTTCTCCCATCACGCGTCAGGAGGTTCTGAAGTTACTAAAAACCATTCCTAGTCATGGTAGCGCTGGGATGGATGGACTTGAACCAAGGATCTTAAGACTTGCTGCCCCTCTTCTAGCTAACTCTGTAACTCTGATCTTTAACCTGTCCACCAGCACTGCCACGGTCCCAATGGCCTGAAAATCTGCTAGGACTATCCCTGTGTTCAAGAAAGGTGACCCTAAGATCCTATCTAAATACCGACCCATTGCATTCTTGTCTACGCTCAGCAAATTACTGGGAAAGTTAATCCACCTCCAGATCGCCACTCATTTACTCAATTTCAAACTTCAGTCCCCTGTCCAGCATGGTTCTAGGGCTGGACATAGTACCACAACTGCTTTTACCCAATTCACTAGTGAGGTTAAGTCCAACATGGATAAAGGTTTACTTACTGGTGCACAGACCTCACCAAAGCATTTGATTTGGTTAATTACCCCTTGCTATTGAATAAACTGCATACCCTTGGTGCCTCTGGATCTACTTTGTCCGGGAGCATCAGCTACCTGGACAGTCGATCGCAATCCATCTCCTTCTGCAAAGTTCTCTCATCCCCCGCCCCTTTCTCTTGCAGCGTCCCATAAGGCTCCACTCTTGGCCCCTTGCTCTTTACCATTTTTTGTTAATGACATTCCTACCTCCTTACCTCACTGTCATTCCATTATGTATGCTGATGACTTGGTACTCTACGCTGCCTCACGGTCCATTGCTGACATTAATAATCATCCATCGTCTGCGTTCCAACAACTTCAATCCTGGTTCATCTCTAACTGCCTAATCCTTAATTTATCAAAGACTCAGGCCATGCTCTTAGGATCCTCTAGAAACGTCCACGCAGAGGATGACCGTCCATGCTGTCAGATTGATACTTCTGACTGTGTTATATTTGGACTCGCTGTAATCATCTGAGATTGTATTATGTCATAAGTAATTTCCTTTTGCATTGTTTAATAATATCTGTTTCTCTGTGTAAAATGTACTGTTTCCTTTACTGTATGCTGCACATTATTTGTACTGTCTCCAAGTTTCCCCCTCCCCAGGATACATCTGGAATCGAGCAGCTGTTGGCTCAGTATGCCTTCCCGGTAAAAAAACCTTTAAATAAAAATAAGAGTCCCCCAAGCTTCAGGTGTTATGTTGTGACGGGTCTGCAGTCTCAATCACCGACTCCTTCAGATACCTGGGTATGACGCTGGATCCAGTACTCTACTTCTCCTCCCACATTAACGAGGTATGCAAATCAGTTAACTTGAAGATTGGCACCACCTATAGAGTGTGTCACTCTCTCACCCCTACTGCCAGGATCTGGGTAGCTAGGAGTGTCCTGCTTCCTAAACTTCTATATGCTTTCCCTGTCCTTTCCCAAGCCAGCGCTGGAGTACTTCATAAGTGGGACACCACTGCCCTATCGGCCCCTCACCTTACTCACCATTGCCTGCTTTATTCTGCCTTGCACTGGCTGTCACCCAATGCCCTTCGCTCCTATTCAGTGGAATGTTTCATCAACTCAATGACCAGAACTCCCTGCCCCGACTCACTGGGGGCTGTGCTTATCCCGGTGCTCCACTCCCGCACTCTGAGGTCTTCAACCTCTTCACTGCTCCAAGTCCCGCAACGCTCTACTAAAATGGGTGAGCAAGCATTCTCACATTTTGCTCCCAAATTCTGGGAATTCCCTTCCTCCCCATATAAAGTGTTCCTTATCTCGCCTCTCCTCAAGAAGGCACTGTTCTCTCACCTTTATGCACTGGATACTTGTGACTGTGCTCAATTTGTGCTTGGCTTTCTGCTCTTGCTTTCTACTTGCCATGACTACTGCGAGCTCTGGGTTTACTGTATCTCCTGCCTTGTCTTCGTTCGGACTTCTCCATCCCTGCGTGGTTGGTCTGTGCTTCCATGTATAATTCTTGACTATCCCTGCATGGATAACTGTTGTGTGCTGTCCAGGATTTTATGCATGTTACATTGCACTGTTTGAACAAATGTATTCTGTACTCTCCCAGGTCGTGCCTGAAAATAGGTAGGACTACTGCCTAATGCACTTACCCAGCTACCAGGTGCTAATAAATAAATGTCTAGTAGGATGACATAATGCTGATGTTGACACAATGCCTCACCCTCAAGAATGAAAAAAGCACATACAGTAATTTTGCAGGCACAACTTCAAGCTGAATCAAGCAATCCTGGCAGACAAGGTAATAATGTTAATAAGTGATGTATGGATGCAAAGGTGCAGACCCTCAGTCTCTTCCGTACCAGTTATGCTGTTGCGGTAATATTTCAGATTGGCCCTGGTCACTGTATTCTTCACATAATGTACAAGCACATTTTTTTCATAATGACCTCTATCTTTCAGTTTCACAGAGTTTTGGCAAGTGCTAAAAGGAAAGACCACACCCCAACCCACGGGAGCCAGACCAAGCAGCAGCTAAGAATTGTGAAAAAAAATAAGCCAAAACTATAACAGAGATGCCACCACTGCTGTAACTGAGACAGCAACAAGTGGGAAGTAAATAAATAAGTTACAGCTTTTTTTGGCTTTTTTTTTTTTTTTTTTTTTTTTAACTATAATGCAGCAACTTTCAGACCAAAGTCTTGTTTGTTGACAGTCATAGCTAAACTAACAAACCTAGATAGTTGAGCAGTGGCTTTGAAGTGTGTGTGTGTGTGTGTGTGTGTGTGTGTGTGTTTAATTATTTCATTAGGGTAACCCATTGGTAGGGCTAACACGCATGAGACCAACAACCCAGCTTCAGGACCAGGCCTGGGGGAGGAGTTATTTCTAACTTGGAGTCAGCAGCTCAACCTATGCTCATTCACAATTTTTTAAAATCACTTTTCTCACTGGCGTTACAACTGGTTATGGCACAAAACAGTTAAGGCAGAAAATCCATTGCACATCCTCATTTCCCCTCATAGCAAATCATTCAGATACCACCATCTGATTTCTGCCTCAAATGACTACTCATTTATTTTATTCCAAAGCGGAGTGGGGGTCTCTTAAGGCATGTTTACATGGCAGCAATGCTCTCACATTTGCACCACATCGCTCCTGCCCCGATCTCATAAGCAGGATTGAACTCGGGTTCACACAGCCCTCCCTCGAGCTGATGCAGGTTGCGCCAGAGAGGGACTGACAGACTCATCAGTGCAGTAAAGAATTCTGGGAGCGGCTGTCTGCATCAGAGCGAGCGTCGCAGCATGTTTACAAGACTGCTTACTTGATACACTCACTGATAGACATTCCCACGCCTGCACCACCTCAGAAAGAGGAACAGAGGGACACTTACTGCGATCGGGTAAGTGTCCACAAGGCTGCTTTTGCTATGCATCAACCTGTGTACACGTGGGTTGATATGCTGCAAAGGTGGCAGTGTAAACATGCATTTAGTGTTCAATACAGAGCTCTGACATGAATCTTTAGCCCAACCACCAAATGTCACGGTGTGCCGTCCATCAGCTGGGCTCCCTATTCTAAAATGTAACTGCCTGAGTTGACTCCATTTTAAATAAGGTGCACTGCCTACCTGACTTACTTTAAATCAGGTACATTCCTTTAGCCAATGTGCCTGTGATCAGTGGGGAGGGTGACTGATCGTCCCAGAGGATGCAGTCATCTATTAGGGAGGAAGGACAGCTGGCTCCACTGTGATACTGCCACCTTGGTGACTTCCGGTGGCAGTGCAGTTAGAGTGGATTGTGGGTGGGAGGAAAACCGCTAATACCACGCTACAAACGACTGCATGCATGCACACCCTCACCACTCGTGCTCAGAGGGAGCAGGACAAAACAAAGAAAAAACACCCCAACCAGACAGAATGAATTCCAGCCTCCACCTGGCCCTACAACCTCAGCACCTCCTCCATCTGGATCCATTCCTCAGCGGGAGTTGGGGATTGCTACAACCGCCCGCTTTGGGGGTGGGGGGAAGGTGTCATGGAGTATAAGACGTGATGGGTAACTTCAAGAATAGCCAGGTGATTGGGCTGGGGAGGTCACCAGAGAGGGGGCCTGGTTAATAAGAGAGGTGAAAAAATAAAATAAAAAAAATAAATTCGCTGACTCGGGGGCGGGCTGTAATTTTCTGAGAACATAGCTCGAAAGAAAGTTATGGTTTCAATAAACACAGAGAGGTACAGGATTACAGGGAAGCACTCCTCTTTACTGCTCACCAGCAGCAAAGAAAAATACAGAGCCAATACCAAATCTTGGACATCCGGCCCTTCCAAACACAGCCATACTGCCTTCAAGTCCCAGAGTCTTCCTCACCTCCCACAGTCCTCCAGGTGTCTAGCAAAGGCGCCAAACTGCTGTCCTCTTTGCACAGCTATGGAAACAGGAACCTCCAACTAAACTCGGAACCAGAGTCATCTATCACAACAATCTGAACCTGAAACCAACAACTTGAAACTGGAACCAAGCAGAGTTTCTCCATTGGGTACTGGCTTCTACATCAGTCCTGCCTGATCCTTCTAGGTGTTAGCAGCAAATAGGGAGGGTGAGGAGGGCCTGTAATCCTGTGTGTCCATGTGTTTACTAAAAATCATAACTTTCTTTAGAGCTAGGCTCTTGGAAAATCACAATTTTACGTCAACACACAGAGGTTTCCTATTACAGGCATGTTCAATGCTCCAGACAGAACTACATTCACCACCCCATTGGTCACAGGCTTATGGTAGAAAGTTCTGAAGATTGATCCCCCAGACCAGTTAGCCGTATGAAGGACAGCCTCCAGATGGACACCACTACTGAGCACCTTGCTGCCCAATGCCCCTCTAATGGAGTGGCACCCAAACATGGTCATGTCAATACCCACCTTTGCCATGGTCCATCAGACCCACCTTGTAATGGTGGTCACCACCACTGGTTTATGAGGTTTAGTCAGAGAGATCTGAACTTAATCCACAACCCCACTTGGGGAGCTGTCGACGAAGATATTCCAGGAGGCAGGAAATCACGCACAGCTTGGGTTCTGGATCGAAATGCAGATAAAACACCACTTGAGCTGCTATTTTCATCTGTCCGACGAAGGAGAAATAAACCCATTCTGGGCAGTGTCACATTCTAGAAATGTCCAAGGTCCTAACGTTCGACACCTTATCGATCGATGTCAGACACAGCAGAGAGGCCAGTTTCATGGAAAATTGTTTTAAGGTTAAATCCCATTGGAGGACCAACTCCTAAAGAGTTGTAGAACCTTGTCCACATCCCAGGTGCATTCTGTACCTGGGTTTTTGGGGGAAGAGGTCTAGACCATCTGATAGCCTTGAGAAATCTACATGTCAGTGGATGTTGCCCTACAAACATACTGTCCACAGAGATATGTGCCACAGAGATGACAGATCTCACAGCACAGATAAACCTGTACACCTTACCTGAAACGTACAGCTGAAATAAAAAAAACTCACCACCTCTGTCACAGGTGCCGAAAAGGGATCCAGGTCCCTTCCACCACACCAGCTAAATCAACAGAGACCAGACTGCTGAATAAGATTTTTTTGGTCCCTTTGGCCCAGGGCTTTCTGAGAAGGTTGGCAGCCCCATCCGAAAGTGTCGTGGACGCCCAGACACCCTTGAAAGAAGCCAAGCCACCAGCTGAAGCTTGTATTCCTGGATTAGAGGGTGCAGACTGCCTTCTGCATCCAAACGAAGGTACTTCTCCAGGGGAAGAAGGAGGAGGAAGCTGTAATGAAAGCTCCAGAAGAGATGGGAACCATGGTTGGACTTGCCAGAAGGGAGTAATAAGACTGTGGCTTGTTGCCTCCGCATCTGAGCACTGTTCTACAGATCATGGAGAACAGAGTAAAGGCGAGGCCCTTCAGACCGCTCCAGTCCTGGGGAAAGGCATCTGTGGCACTGGCTTCCAGAGCCAGTCTCCAGGCATCTGTGGTGGCTTCTGGATCTGGTCTCCAGCTGAAAAAGACAGCGAACTGAGGCATGAGGTGAACAGGTCCACCTCTAATGGTCCTCGCCAAGAGTGTAACAGGAGAAACACATCCCTGCTAAAATGCAAGAGTCCACCAAGAAGCGGAAGTTCCAGTCTGCCACTGTGTTGAAGAGGCCTGGGACATGTTGGGCCTGGAACTGCAACCTGTGATTCAGGCAGAAAACCTCTTGGCTACAACACTTACATGGACGGACTTTGTCCCCCCCCCCCCGAACCTGTTTATGTAGTGCACTGCTGCCACACTGTACATCTTCAGGAAAATTACCAGGTTGTTCCTGTCCTTGGTAAAAAACTCCTGATCACGAACAGCGCTGCCAGGAGTTCGAGCACAATGATATGCAGGAAGGACTCCTCCTCTGACCATCTGCCGCCCTGTGAGGCTCCCCAGCCATACAGACAGGCATCTGACTATTGTGAATTCTGGAAAGTCTGGAAAATGGCCCTCCCAGTCCACGTGTCATTCTGGCAAATACACTAGAGAATATCATTGCAGGCTGCTTGGGAGAGACGCACTGGAAAGTCAAAGGAACCCAAAAGCCTTATGGCCTCATCTTGCACTGTCGGAGGCAGCAGTAGTGGAGGGGCGATGCGAATATGGCCAGATTGATGAGGACAGGAGACAGATAACGCCGGCTTGGTCTTCAACATTTGCTAGCTCCCTCTTGAGGAACTTGTGCAACTTCCTCTTTATGCCCTTGACCTATACGTCAGTCTGAAGCAGGCTTCTATGGAGTCCATCTCGAACGTCAAGAAAGACAGGCTGGCAGGGGGACAGGGTTGACTTGTCCTGACTGATGACAAAGTCAAAGTGTTCCAGCAGGGAGATGGTTAGGTGGAGGTGCATCACTAGTGATATAGAAGCCTGATCCATAATCAAGATGTTGTCCAGGTAAAAAATAAGTCTGACACCCGCAGCCCTGAGCCAGGCAACCACTAGGCTCAGAAGCTTTGTGAAGCACTATGGGGTTGCGGAGAGGCCAAAAGGAAGGCAAGTGAACTGCTAGGTCACTCCTTACCACAAGACCCTGAGCCTCCGTTGGTCGCCCAAATGAATGGGAACTGTTAGGTAAGCATCTCTGAGTTCCAGATGAACCAGCCAATCTCCTTTTATGAGGGTGTCTCAGAGAAGATGGATACCCTTCATTTTGAAATGTCTGTAGACTACATGAAAACTGAGGTCTCGCAGGTTGATGACCAGCCGATGACCTCCCTCCTTCTTGGGAACCAGAAGAACGGAACTTGGGGCCCCAGTAGGGCTTAAACTATGGCACCTTTGAAATAAAGGGAGTCTAGTCCTTGGGAAATCAGGGTAATTTCTTCTTTGGAGAAAGAAGGGGAATGATATAAAGGGGGGAGGGAGGAATGGGTTGGATACAAACTCGATCTGGTAACCCCACACCGACTTCAGAACCCATGCGTTCTGCGTGATGAGTTCCCAGTTGTGGAAGAAAACATGCAGTCTGCCCGCCAGTTGAAGCGGGCCTGGGATGAAACAGAACTGAGAGAGAGAGAGGGGGGTCTGGGGGGTCCCCTCTGAGGGTGACCAACTTATCTGGGAAGTGGGTTTGGGTGTGGCTGTGCCTCTACTCCCACGGAAGCAGCCTCTACTTTTAAATCCCTGGCCTCCTCTTGACCTGGATCCATAGCCAAAGGAGCAGTCGAACACAGAGCCCTGATGAAAGCCCTGGGGCTGGTCCTGGCCGAAAGAGCAGCCCCTGCCTCTTCTGGCCTGCCCAAAAAAGGAGACACTTCATCATCCTAAAGGAAGATGGGGTCTTCCTGATCTGAGAAAAGTCAAGGATTCACCAAAAAACAAGTTATCCGTCTCTGGGCCTTCGTCTTTGGATGCCAGCTCCAAAGAATCTGGTTGGAATTTCAAAAGGGCAGTCTTTCTTCCTTCACAGAAGAAGGCCACATTTGCATTACCCAAAAAACAAATTGTACATAGTACTACATCCTATAGGCAATCTGGAACAATCTGGCTGCGATTCCTACACTCCTCTTGGGCCACACTGTTGAGTAGCGCAAGTGGTCCCACTAGGTCCAGCAGTGTGTCATGGACCACTTGGCATCTTTGACACCTCTGCCAAGATAGGTGGAGAATCTTATCAAATTCTGATGCCAGGGAGACCTTGAAAGGGAGGACGGGTCTAGGGCAGTACCTCTGGAGCTTGCTGTGTGCCTTTCTGTCCTAAGGAGGCAGCTAACCAGGTAGTTTGTGACCTCAGGAAGAGGGGTCCACTCAAATGTGGAGTCCCGAGGCATCCGGATCAAATGGTGACTTTGTGGTCTCCTGGGGCTCCTCCATAAGGGACCCCGCAAGTAAGTCTCCTGGGGAGTTTAGCAGGTTGGCCCTTGCTGCACCAGAATATGGGTAGAGATCAGTCAGAATCCATGAAAGTGCCCTTCCTGTACCTACCCACCTAATGATTTAGTACCCAAAGGGGAGGGGCCTGTGGAAGCGGTCAGGAGGATGGGTTACATGATTCCTTTTCTGTGACATTTCTTAGCCTTAGGGGTGTCCAAGGACTATGGCTGCAACTCCAGCCTTCTAAATCCAGTACTGGTTAACCCAAATGATGTAGGGTAAGTACTACCCTCGATGATGTTGATGGGTCCAGAGCTTCCTAGAACTCCAGTGGCCTTATTCAGGTTGCTGATACAGATCTATTCAGGGCGTGGGGAGGGGATGGTCCTTCATCGATGAGTAAAGTCAGCGGAAGAAGTCCATCTGGGAAGAAGGTCTAGGGCAGAATTAGTAAGGGACTGCCTGCCCGTGTTCCCTTGGAGCCACTGCTTCCAGGGTGAGTGGGGGGCAACTCTAACATAGAGAGAAGGCAGAGAATGCGACCTTCGCACACAAGACTACCTTAAAACAGGAGATTTTTGTCTCACCTGGAAGCAGGCCTCCTCCTGTTCAGCTGCCAGGTAGTACTCGCCTCAAACATGTCCTTGTGACAGGATCTCTTCGTGATCCACATGCTGCCGGTCATCGTTGTGCCTGCACTCCTCCTGATGTGGGAAACCGATTCTTCAGTTATAGCCACCAGACACTCGGCAGCAACAGCAAGGCCCTCTTTGGCTACAGTGAGATGCAGGATGATATGGCCACCAATTAAACTGAGCAGACCGCAACGAAACTAAAGAATGGCCATGCAGTCGTCACCTTCTGTGCTCTTTGTGTCCAGCAACAAAGAAAATGATGATGGCTTGGCATCTTTGGCTTCTATAGGCACTTGGAGGACTATGGGAGGGGCAGAGGACTCTGGGACTTGTAGTACGGATGTGTTAGGAAGGGCAGATGGCCAAGATTTGGTACCGGCTCTCTATTTTTTATTTTTTTTCCCCCCCTTGTTACTGATCAACAGTAAAGAGGAATGCTTGCCTGTAATAGAAGCCTCCATCTGTGTACATAAGATTCATATATAAGCTACAACTAACCTACTAGACTTCGTTAAGCATTTCAGAATTGAGCTATAAACAGCAATACACAAGCAAACTACTACAACAGCGCCACAAGATGCAGATCCCATTTCGATTATGTTTTTACAGCTTGGCTAACATTCTGGACACCCACCCTGCTCCAGCATGAGAAAAATCAGTCTAATAAGGGTCTCGGCAGTAACTACACATCCAGAAAAGCCAAACAACTAGTTACATCTAGTACGGTGATCTAAATGCTGATGCTGTGGTGATGCCTCACCCTTAAGAAAGTAAAAAACACTATCATTTTTCCAGGCACAATTTCAAACTGCATCAAGCAATCCTGGCGGACAAGTACAATGCAAGTTAATAATGTTAATCCCCGATGCACGGGTAACAAATTTATTCAATTCAACTTTATTTTTAAAAGGCACTTTTCTTAAATCAAAGCACCTGTACAAATAAATATAACAATAAATATAATAAATCAGATTAACAAGAATCCTTAAAAGCTATATTAAAAATGTGGGTTTTCAGCGCTCCTTTAAAACTAAGGAAGGTCGGGCAATCTCGCACCTATCGATCCTATTGATTATTGATCCTCAGTCTCTCCCACACCAGGTATGCCTGTTGCAGTGGCCTATCATATTTCTTAATATGAAACATAACACTTCAATAGATCTTTAAACAGCAGTATTTGATAGCTGGCAATTTTAATTTTACTTTTTTAAAACACATATGTATTTCTGACAGCCTTAGATTCATCGTCAGTGTATTTCTAGTTTTCTCAGATATTTTTTTAAGCAGCTAGCTTTGGAATTAATGGCTCATGTCATTAAAGACGCTGGTCTTTTGCAGTTTTTAAACCCCTCTTCTGCTGAGGTTACCAGATGAATGTACACACTAGATTATACTGTGGATGTATTAGGATGGTGCTACCACAGGATTCTGATGACAAACAGCACATCATTGTACTAAGATATTTAAATTCTTCATGGCGGGCATGGCACGGGAGCCTAAATAGGAACTCTTTAAAAACTTTAAAATCTTGTATCTTGGTTCAGGGATGAAAGAAAACAAAAACGGTAAAAGGTAAATGGTATCTTGATACATTTGCAGGAAAAACATTATTGCTGGAAAAAAATATGACTAACAAATACTGCATCCTGAATAAATACAGCTAAATAAACTAACTCAAGAGGAAGTGGCATTACTACATCTGGCCTGAAGTTCATGTTCTGTCACTACCACCACCCAGAGCATGACAACTTGAAGTGAAAGCCAGCTGGATCTCACATACTGCAGGTACTTTTAAAAAGGACATAAGGAAATACAGTGCCACTCCACAGAAAGGGGAAGGACAAATGGAACAGACTCCCAGGCGCGATGGTAAGCTCCAAGTCTGTCCGGGTTTCTCCAGGGATTTAAGGTGGAATGGGACACAGAAAGGGGAAGGACAAAGGGAACAAACTGCCAAGCGTGCCAGTAAGATCCAAGTCTGTCTAGGTCTGTCCAGGGATTTAAGGTGGGATGGGACACAGAAAGGGGAAGGATAAATGAACAGACTGCCAAGCGTGCTGGTAAGATCCAAGTCTGTCTAGGTATTTAAGGTGGGATGGGACGGTACAGAGACACAGTGTGGGTTTGGGGAGGGGGATAATATGCAAGATGAAAGTCATAGCTCGCATCTGGAGTCTCAGACTAAGCCACTCAGCGACAGCCTGCAGTGGGTATAGGTAGAACAGTGCAGACTCACTAGACTCCTAAGTCTTCCTTTGCCTGCAACACTTCTTTGTTATACAGACTCTTTATAGGTGACCAGCAGGGGTATACAGGAGCAGGTGGCCCCTCAAACATTACATACCCTGGCCACCATGGTCTTAAAGGAAAACTAAAGTCATAATTTACAGAAAATATGTTGTTTACAGTGCTTTGATTTGTAGGTATACCCCTAGTATGTCCTTCCTTTTGCTGAAAGGAGTTTTTTCTAAAATTTGCTTGCTGGTTTTGTGGCCCCTGTTAATCTCCATGTTCCTATACTATACTGGCCATATACTATTTTCAATTTTCCTGAACAACCTCCCTGCTGCCTGCACCTCTGCGTCCATCCATATGCATGCAAACGACACAGTTATATTTGCCTTTGGCTCCTCCACTCCATATCCGATGACCAGGCTCCTGCTGGACCCCCCCCCCCCCAAATCTTCTATTTTCCTTCTCTGCAGGGTGGCTGGCAGGTGACTTCGCCCTCCCGCTGGAGGGCTCACATCCACCCATGTCCATGTTGCTCTTCGGCCCTCCCGCCCCCGAGTTCTCCTTTGGATATCCCCGTGGGGAAGCCAGGAGAGGGCAGCCCCCTTGCACACAATCCAGTTGCCAGGGGTTCAGCTGAGGGTCAGGAGTGTGGCCCAGGCTTCATGTAGCCTACCAGTGCTCCCCTTTTTCTGTGTTCTCCCCCCCCACTCCATCTGCTGGGATGCGCATGTTAGCATGTGGAAGTGGAGGCATGCACACGCTACGGAGTCCTGCAGCACCCTCCCATCATTGGCGTTTTCCTGGCCATTCTGCCCTCAGGCCTCCACCCTGTGACAGTCACTCCATGGGACTACCAAGTCACCCTCCTGGGGAGAGGAGAGCTGTCCCCCGAACGCTCAATCCTCTCTCTCTCCCCGGCCGACCCCGAGACCCACGTTTGCCACAGAACACGGGTTGCCGGTGTGGTAACAGGTAAGGTGTAATGCCTCAGCCCTCCACAGCACTAGGTTACAGCTGGACTTTAAACAATGTTCAGCACTGGTTCCGCTCAAATCAGCAGTCCCTCAACGCAAAAAAAGGTCCCCATGACCTTCAGAACTAGGCAACAGCTCTCTAGGTTCACTGCCATCCCCTCCTTTCACACCCTTGATGGGTCCTCTGTTGAGGATGTTCTATCTTTCAAGTACCTCGGGGTTTGGCTTGACCGTCACCTCAACTTTTCTGAGCATGTGGACGTCATCCACAAAAAACTGCACTCAAAATTAGGTGTGTTGTACAGAAACCATGGGTGCCTCCCCTTGCTGGATTGCACAGCCATTCTCCAGCAAATGATTCCCCCCAATTTTGACAATGAAGACACTGTCTACAGTGCTGCTCCTAACTGTATGCTAGCCACACTAGATTTCCTCTACCACTCCTGCTGCTTTTCCCTAGACTGTCCACCACACACCCACCACTGCTCCCTCTATACCTCCCTCTCCCTTCCCTTCCCTAAAGCCAGGCACCTCACTCACTGCTCCTCCTTTACTGTTGAATACTAGCTAGGCTCTCTCCCTCCCTCCCTACCTCTCCTAGCTCCTCTACCCCCCCTTCCTCCTACACCCTTCGCAACTCTGGCTTTCGCTCCCTAGCATTCCCTTCAAACTCGTCCTCAGCTGGCCAGGCTGCTTTCTCCTATCGGTTCTCTAAACTATGGAATGCTCTCCCCTATCCATCCACTCTGCCTCTTTCCTTCTCTCTCTCTCTCTCTCTCTCTCTCTCCCCCCCCCTCCCTCTCTCCCTCTCCTCCATAACTTCATCTCTCCCTCCTGCAACTGATCTCTACCTCTGCTCCCCCAATAAACTATTCACCCCCACATCTCCCCTTAACACCTCCCCTTTAACCCCGGCCTAACCCCCCACCTGTATAGTTCCAGTTGCACCTAATTTATATCCTGCTTTATGCAGGCCTAATGTATATATGTTAAACTGCCAATTGTAGACTGTATCTCAATGAAAATCTGCTCTCTTCCTGTTTGTAAATATTTTGATCTGTTATGCTTTGCCTCCCGTTACCCCTTCCGCCAGGATGCATCTTGAAATGAGCTGCTACTCAGTTCGGTATGTCTTTCCTGGTGAAACTTTTGAAATAAACAAACAATGCCTCTCGTCCCATGTGACAGTGATGCATCCAGAACCATTAATTTAACAAGAGCTGCACAGCCGTGATTTTAAGTAACTTTCCTTGTCCAGGGAGCTCTAAAGAAGGCTACATTTACAGATGGCAAACGCCCAAGGGACAAATAAGTGGAAATGCCCAAGGGACAACTGAGTGTGCTACGCTAAGGAAAACAGCTGGAGTCTTTACCAATTATAGCATTTGTGACCTCGAGTGATTTTTTTTTTTGTGCTTTTTTTAATGCTTGTGTATAGTTTGATGAGATTAAAATCTTTAAAAACAAAACATTAACTTCTGCTGGCTAGATAGACATAGACACATACCTAAAAAACAGAAAGTTTGGATCAAACAGGAGTTATTTTAGCTGAAGCCAGAATATCAGACTCTTAAAGAGCACCTTTCCTGGTGTGGACAACAAAAACTGCTGAGAAACCATACCTTCCCCAAAGGCGGATCCCGCTAAAAATCAGAATTCGTCACTGCCCCTGTTCTGGAAGGGAAATGATCATAATTTGGCTCCATGGAGCTGAGCAGCAATCACTTCCACTCCCGAGTGGGCGGGTGGGGAGGGTACTGATAGCCCACCTGGGCAGTTATGTACAACTGAAGCCTGCGATCGGGCTAGGGATCTGGTCCACTGAACCACCAGGGATATTAATTAATTCATCTGCCCGCGATCAGGCTGGGAAGGGGATCCACTGGATGGACCACCAGGGATATGTAATTTATCAAAGGCCCATGATCGGGTACGGGAGCGGGTTCACTGGACCACCAGGCATAATATAATTCTATGCCCACGATCGGGTGGTGGGGGGCCACGACACCCGGACTGCGTCTCTGGAGGTCAGGTGGCCACTCACAGCTCGTGGCTGCCATGTTGAGTCCTGCAATACGGCAGCTCACCTGTGGGTGGCCAGGCCTTGCTCCTGCCTTTTACGGGCGGATCACTGCGCCCCCCCCTGTGTGGCGCAAGGCGGGTTTGTGCCTGCATGTCGTGCACATCCCTGGGCTGAATATCGGGATGTGCAGCATATGCATGGGCATACCCACATGCGCCCGCATACATTACTGGCGTGCCCAGCGCTTGGCAAAGGTGTGCAGTGCAACATCCCCTTTTGAATATCGCGCTGGGGCGCTACACCTTTGAATATCCCACCCAAGGTATTTTACTTGCTCTAGGTCTGCATCCTAAAGGGTACGCACAAGAGGAGTGGCTCTGCCATCAACTTCTTTCTATGGCTATAAAAGACCATGGATTCCCCCCATTTAATACCAGTTAATTTTTCAAAAACCAACTGTAAACTTGTTCAAAATCGTCACCCAGATTTTTCCTGACATCCTGGAAGCTGGGACCGCTTGAGAGGATCACTGCATCATCAAAAAAACAGACAGCTCTTTGTATAGAATCATTCAGAATGGCCCTAGCCAGAGCAATTTTACATGTAAAGCATAAAGTACTATTTATGAAAAAAAAATATGGCTGCCATTCTGGGAAAAAGTGAAAGGTCTGCAGTCTACTGGAAATGGCACACCCTAACACTACAACTCCCCCACACGCATTCACCAACTCTGCCTTCCCCTTCAGGATGCACTTGGAAATTGTCCAACCAGCTCAGCTCATCACCAAGATCACAAACAATAAAATGCCTGGGGTACTATGTGTAACAAGAATTTTACGCAAATCGAGGTGTAGGATGCTACATAAACCCCGAGAGTGAAGCCTGAAGAGTTTATAACAGCAGCCCATACCGACGGTGTATATGAAATTCAAGTTTTACTCAGTTCTCCAGCTTTTGTTTTGTACAACTGCCGAGCTCTGTGTTTTTTCACCGCAATCCCCATCTCCCACCAGCATGGAGAAGGCCGTAGCCAGAGCTCTGCACAGGATGAGAGCTTAAAGTTCCGGTTGATACCTTCACCTTTCAACCGCATGTGTTGCAGCAGCTCGAGTGTGGGTGTGGGCTCCTAAGAAAACTCAGCGTATGAATGCCACTATGGTTATAATGGCAAATTAGAACTAGGTTTTCCTATTGGGGGGGGAGAAGAGAAACAGAGCCCAGTTATCATAAATGAATGACAAATACCTACAACCCCCTCCTAAGTGAACCACCTAAAGATAAAACATCCCTAGGTTTTTGAAGCATCATGGCCTGTGCCTGTGGTTCCAATAGACCCATCTTGTAGTGATAATGCAGGCAGTGGCGCTGGTGGCATTGGCAATGCCAGATTTAGTCCCCACTTATTTTGTAATAAACACATATATTTCCTATCTAGGTCATGACAAACAAATGACTCATGGGATCCGGTACTTCTTAGTATACAAGGTGCAGCCCAGGGTCGATTTTAACATTAATTTACTGGCCCTAGACATATTGCAAACTGCCTGGGGCCAGCGAGACTCCCCCCCCCCCCACTTTCCCCTTCAGGCAAGTGGGAAAAAAAATTATATATATACCCCCACCAATCTTAGGCCTACCACCCTCACCACCCACGTCCCCTTAGTCAGAAAACTGACCCACAACTTGACCCATACTAGGAAGAGGAAAAAAAAAAGGAGGGGGGGCACACAGCCGATCCGATCCCTTTCACCACCAGGCTCAAATGCCAGCAACCTCTTCCTCACACTGTATCGCAAAGCACTACTGGGAGAGTGCCGGCATTTAGGCCCGGCAGTGAGACTGTTAAGATGGGATCAGTTGCACGCTGTTTCAGGACTTTAATTTTGTTATACTGATACTGGTCACCCTAAGGGTTTTTGACTAAGGGGACTTGGGTGGGGAAGGTGGTGGGGCTGAGACTGGTGGAGGAAAAGTATTAATTACTGTAGGTTTTCTGCTTACTGCAGATGAGTTAGGTGGTGGCTAGCTGAGAAGGTGAGCAGAGAGTTTGTGTCAATCGCCATCAGGGACCAGGGTCTTGGGGTTGGGGCGCTCTGGTGGGTGGGGGGGGGTGCCACAAGACAACACAGAGAATGTTTGGGGAGGGGAAGAGGGAAGAGGTGCCACTGGACATCAGGGAGAACTTAACAGGATAGGGGGAGAGGGAGGACGCGCCACTGGATATTAGAGAAAGAGGGGGTGCCACTGAAAACCACAGTGTAATTGTAAAAGGGATGAGGAGAGGGGGTCCTTCCCCTTCCCACATTACAGTTTGGGGCCAGTGTCAACTGTTGGGGGCCAGTACAAATTGGTACCACTTTCCTGGCTGGACCAGTGCGCAAAAAAAAAAAAAAAAAAAAAAAGGGTTACGCGTGACCCCTGCCAATCATAAAAATTGTACTTCAGCACTGACCCTCTCTACTGAAAACGATACACCAGCATTGTAGATGAAAGACACTCAGCAGTTTGCTGATACCAAGATGTTTTGAACTGATACTCAACTTTACAAGCAGTGGGTCAAACTGGCCCCCTCGTTGCTATGACTAATGCAGGTCCCAGTGTATTTATTTTTTCTCACAGTATGCTGTGAATGCACATCCGTCCAGATTATCACATCACACACGGCCAAGGCTGATGTTTTTCAACTTCGATCCCCACCACCAGACCTGGGATGCAAGTTGTTCTTACAGCAAACACTTCCTACTTACTGATCTACGAAATACCCCCCCCAAAAAAAAAATATATACATTACTCCTTGCTCTATTTTATAATTCATTACAACAAATTATCAGCTCTGATTTAAATCAGATTAGAAGGACCTTTGGTGTTTTTCTGACCACTGTCTATGTTTCTATTTTTGCAACAAAACCCAACACATTTGACCATAAGGCCGGTAAGGTCACGTCTAGCAGATCTAATTTGTATATGGCAGTCGTAACAGAGTCAGTATACTCACTGCAAGTAATTCTTTTGGCTAATCACTTTGGAATTATTGCTTTAGGGTACTTTTGCTTTGGTACACTGCCATAGGTTACCAGCAATTAACCTGTAATTTCCAATCCAACTTTTTTCTAAAACAAACAAGTGGTGGCTACTGGTTACATGCTGCAGTCACTATAAGACTGAGCAAGCAGTCTAAATAGGCTCAACTACTTAAAACTAAAGTAGCTAGCGTGTGTGTATGGATAATACAGCCACACATACATTATATATATACACACACACACACACACACACACACACACACACATATATATATATACACACACACACACACACACACACACACACACACACACACCCCAGAGGTGAGGATGTATTTCATCACATATTTTTACCTCCATTGCATAAATGAGTCGTGACGTATATATATTATGGTAGCATGGTAGTGCTACCATAGTTAGGGTTGAGGAGCCATTTCTATGTTAAACCCCAAATCTTTGCACCTTAATAACTTTGCAACTGTTTGACAGATTTGCCTGAAATTTGGAGTACATGATCAAGAACCATAGGCCTTGGGATCTGCCAAGTTTCGTACCGGTCGGATATACGGCTGCGGAGTTATCAAGTGGGATCTGTGCGCACGCTTACGCTTTTCTGAATTCTACTGTCGCGCCTTTACAGGTCGTGACGTGTTTGGCGCGACCGGCCCAAATCTTCAGGGAACGTGTGGCCGGGTCCCGGGTGCCTTTTGAAGATTTGGTGAAAAAATATTAAACGGTTCAAAAGTTATTCAAAAAACAGTTTCCCATTATAAGTCAATGGGAAAAGTTAACAAAAGTTCGACAGTGTCGCAAATGCATTTTTACTTTCGCAAATCGGCCATTTTGTTTTCAGTTGGTGATCAGAAAAATGGTTGGCATTTAAATTTGAGACCCTCTAGCAACCTAATTCTTTTTGTATTCACCTAGTCGGACCCTGAGGATGCTTGCCATGTCTTTATTTTGTGGTAAAACACCCCAGAAATATGTTTTTCAAATTTCTGGAAAAAGTACTTTCGAAAATTACTTTCGTGCTCACGAAAGTGTCAAACTTTTTTGTGAGAGCGTTCGCAAATTGCGACAGTAGTTTTCCATCTGTGGGAAAGTGACAGCGATTCTTTGGCACTGCGCTGCAAAAGAACCGTTGGGAGTTTTGGGCTGAAATTTGAGGAACGGAGCCAACATCTCACAGATGTGCCTTTCAGTGTTGTATTGAAAAATATTACACTCAGCAAAGTTACAGCACTCCAAAGTTGATGGTTTTCCATAGGATAACATTACGGCGCCCGACGACACAGAAACTTTGGCACCCTGCTGCAAAATAACGGTTTGGTCTTTTTCCTGAAATTTGAGGAAGACAGCCAACAGCCCACAGATGTGCCTTTTCAGTGGTTTGGTGAAAAACATTACAGGAGGCAAAGTTATGGCGCTCGAACTTTTCTTTTTTCCCCCATAGGATAACATTACGGCGTTCACCGCTTTCCAGGGCCCAAGATCTCGAAACGGCAAGTAGATAATGGACTTTCGTCGGAAAATTCTTAGCCTCTCCTGGGGCTAAGTACCAAATTAGCCAGGACAGTTGTAAATAATATGACTTTAAAATTTTTTTCTACGTATGATGGTTCCTGAGATATAATGTATTTAGTATTCCAAGTTCTCATTTTCTGCGCCGATACTCATTATTATGCATACATTATTTGTACTCACTGTCTTTCTCTATGCAGGTTTTGGGGAAAACCAGCCTGTGTGCTTACATTACTGTTACTGTTGCCCTTTCCGCTTGCGGTTCCGTACCCGTTTCACTTACCGTTGACGTCTGCGCCACCATGTACGTTATCCTTTGCGTTTTCATTTGCGCTTCTGTTATTTTTTGCCATTTCTGTCTACAGTACTGTTTATCTTTCTGTTTCACTTTACGTCACCATGCCCATTGACATTTCTGTTTGCAGGCACCATGTCACTATGTGACAACACATCACGTGGCAGACCGTTCCCGTCTAAGCCACCATGTGTGTTACCCTTTCTGTTCTCATTGCGCTTGTGTTGTCACATGTACGCCACTGTTAGCAATTCTGTTTATGCTGTTGTCCTGTTAGTATGCCACACATCATGGCTGGAGCCAGGGCCCTTTATCATTCTCAAGCAAAGAAGTGAAGAGGCAAAACTCAGTTTACTGTTACACAGTTTCCATGTGAGGGATAGTTGGTTAGTTGAATCCCTTTTACTACACTCTCTCCAACCGCATTAGTGCATTGAATCATAAGGGTCCTAACTCTCACCCCATTCTCCTATACTCTTCTGCTTTACACATATCATGGGGTGAGAGTTAGCTAACGCATCCTAACGCGCACCCGAACGCCGGCTGGGGTGGGCGGGGGTCCAAGGGGGTTTTCAACCAACAGCGTAATTTCCTTACTTTTGTCGCCTGGAACAACCCTAACTAATGCATTAAACAGAGTTTTTTGCCTCTAAATATATATATATATATACACACACACATACATATATATATATATACACACACACACACACACAATACATATATATATATATATACACACACACACACACACACACACACACACACACACTGCAAAAACTTCACTAATGCATCAGGGTGAGTACTATAGCGAAAAAGAAAGGAAATGAGGCGTTAGGGTCGTCGTCCCACCACCACCCTGCAGACACTGACAGGCGTTAGGTGTGCCTTGGGGTCGATAGCCCCAACGCTCATCCCATTCCACAAGTAAATAAGGTGAGATGGGTGCAATATAGGGGACTGGGGTGAGCGTTAGGGCCAACAACCCCAAGGCACACCCAGATGCCTGTCAGTGTCTGCAGGGTGGGGGTGGAATGGCATGAGCATTATGGCCGATGAGCGCAAGGTACACCCCCAACATCTGTCAGTCTCTGCAGGGTGGGGCCCTAATGTCTCATTTCCCTCCTTTTGTTGCTACAGTACTCACCCTAACTGATGCATTAATGAAGTTTTTTGCAATTAATTTCCTTACTTTTTGAGACAGTGTAATGTTACCCTTATTTGGTTGTGGGAGCATCACTCCATAATGTGTTATGGGAGCACATGGTCCTCTGGGCCCTGTGCTCTCATGCATGCATATTGTAATTGTCCTCGATTTTCATGTGAGAGCACAGTGCTCAGCTCCCATCAAACCATAAGTGTAGAGACATTGTAATTAACCCTCCTCTCCCCATGGAAGCACAGGGCCCAGAGTTACTGCATAATGGTATCCATATGTGGTAGTGCAGGGCCCTCTGGAGACAAAGCGCAGGCCTAGAAACATTCCAAGTAACCCCTGTGTTGCAAATGGCACAATATCACAGTAAGCATAGGAACACTGAAAAAATTCCAGTGCAGTTGTAATCATGGCCTGGCAACCTGCATATTCACTTAGATTAATGGCGTACTAAGTTGCATTTAGTGAAAAATCCATATCTCAAACCATTTGAGATATAGCCGCCAAAAGGTACCGCGACTGCCACAATGTAATCCTATGAGAAATTTCCAAATTTTGGAATGTTATAACTATGGAACCAATGTAAATTGTATCGCCAAACCAGCAAAAGGCACATCTGTGGGGCAAGCTTTTTCTACCCTGCAAATTTCAGTCCAAAAGACCTAGCATTTTTTTTTTTTTATTTTATTTTTGTAAAAGTTTTTCAAAAACGTTCACAAACTTTCAAACATGTGCGAACATTTTTTTTTTTTTTTTTTTTTTTTAACGAACATACGAACTTGCCGGCAGAAAAAGGCCCACAGGTCTATTAAGTCTGCCCGATTGTACAGCTCTTAGTTTCATAGCACTCATAGTTGCCCCACCCCACCCAAACCCCTCTCTTCCCCCTTTTTCCTGGTCCTTCCCATTTTGGGTTTTTGTCTGTACTAACCCTGCCCTTGACACTATCCCAACTCTAATTTAAAGCTATCCACTGTACTGTGAGCTATTAGCTCCTCCGGCACTGTGTTCCAACCTGTCACTACTCTCTGAAGCAGTGCCTCATCTCCCTCCTAAACCTTCCCCCTTCCTACTTCAGACTGTGCGCCCTAGTGACCCTTCCCCCCTTTAAGCGAAACAATCCTCCCTCCCTCCCTGACTTTGTTTATGCCTTTCAAGTACTTAAAGGTCTCTATCATGTCCCCTCTTACCCTTCTGACTTCCAGAGAGTACATGTTGAGCTCTTTCAACCTTTCCTCGTGTGGCAACTCCCCTAGTCCCATGATCATTTTTGTAGCCCAACGCTTCACCCCCTCTAGTAATCTCACATCCTTTTTGAGGTATGGGCACCAGTATTGTACACAGTATTCCAAGTGTGGCCTCACCAGTGATCTATACAGTGGCAGGATGACCTCCCCCTTTCGAGAGGTGATCCCTCTGGCAAAGCACCCCAGCATCCTATATGCTCTTGCAGCAGTTCTCCTACACTGTGCAGATACCTTCATTTCCCCTGTGACTATTAACCCCAGGTCCCTTTCCTCCTCCTCCTCTGAAGCCATTACCTGCACTCCCCCCAACCAGTAGCTGTTCTTGGGATTTCTGGCTCCAAGGTGCATGACCTTGCACTTCTTAGTGTTAAACCCCAACTGCCACTCCCTACCTAGACCACTGTTCAAGTTTAGCTAGATCCTCTCAGAATGCCTGCCTTTCTTCCTTATTGTCCACTTTTACACAACTCTTAGTGTCGTCTGTGAACAGGCAGATCTTACTCTTGACCCCCTCTGCGATGTCTCCAATGAAGACATTGAAAAAAACAGGGCCTAGTACTGAACCCTGCAGTACTCCACTCGTTACTGGCCGTGGCTTGGATGTCTCCCCCCCTTACAACTACCCTCTTTTGTCTGCCCTGCAACCAGCTCTCAACCCACCCCACCAGTTTTTCCCCTGCCCCATGTCCTTCAGCTTGCTCATTAACCTCCCATGTGGCAGAGCCGAAAGCCTTGCTGAAGTCCAAATACAAGACATCCACAGCGCGGCCTTCATCAACCGCCCTAGTGACCCAGTCAAAGAAGTCGATCTGGTTAGTTTGGCAAGATCTTCCCTTGACAAATCCATGCTGTCTCATCCTGCAGGCCACTGCTATCAAGAAAGGTTATCAACCTCTCCTTCAGAATGGTTTCCATCAACTTCTCCACTATGGAAGTCAAGCTCAGTGGTCTGTAGTTACCTGGTTGGTCCTCAGGTCCACTCTTGTGAAGAGGCATCACGCGAGCCATCCTCCAGTCCCTGGGTACATTCCCCGTCTCCAAGGAGGTGTTGAACAGGTCCGTCAGAGGGCCTGCCAACAACTCTGCCAGTTCCTTCAGGACCCTTGGGTGTACACCGTCCAGTCCTGGTGCCTTGTCCACCCACAAGCCTTTAAGGCCCTTCAGAACTCGATCCTCTTGGATTACCTCATCTGTAATCTATACCCCCCTCCACCCTTGCCCCCCTTTCCCCTGCGGTATTGGGCCATCCCTTTCTTTTGTGAACATCGAGCAGAAATACTCACCGAGTGCCTCTGCCTGATCTTCCCCTTGTTCCGCCCATCCTCCCTCTCTTTTGATTCTAACGATGTCATCCCTGCAACTCCTCTTCTCCCTTATGTATTTAAAGAACCCTTTTTCTCCCTCTCTGATCCCCTGAGCCAACTTCAGCTCCTTTGCTGCCTTGGCTGCCCTGACTGACCTGGTCACCTCCCTAGATGCCTTTGAGAACACTACTCTATCCTCCTCACACCACAGATTTTTTGAACTTCATGAAGGCCATTTTTTTTCCCTCACCTTCCCCTCCACCTCCTTGCTGAGCCAGCTAGGTTTCAAACAGGAGAAGGCCATAGCTAAGTGAAGGGAGCAGCACACCTCTGGCCAACGCCAAGCGAGCTGCAGAAGTCACATTTTTCTTTGCCCTGTAAGCAAGACCCAGTTTGCAATTTACGGTTCTGTAAACATTTAGGATGTGACACCCCATGTCAAGTTGGGGGTCAAGTGTCACTCCAAGGTATTTTGTTGAAACCGTGGTTAAGAGGGGAGAGCCGTCAGCACCACTGACACATAGAGGGACAGGGGAGGCCTTGATCCTGGCAACTGACCCAAAAAGCATGGCCTGAGTTTTCTTTAGGTTGAGGACCAGCTTGTGAGTCGTTACCCAGGACTGAATGTTCTTAAAGGCCTCACTCAGCTGAAGGCTGAGAAACACAATGTCCCGGGAGTGTGCAAGGATTACAAGATCATCGGCAAAAAGGGTGGCACTACACTTGGGAGCAGCAGCAGGGAGATTGTTGATGAATGCACAAAAAAGAAGAGGCCCCAAAACTGATCCCTTTGGGACGCCAGAGGTCACCGGAGTGGGGGCAGAGAGGACCTTGTTGAATTTAATCTGCTGTAGTCTGCCTTGGAGGTAGTTTCTAAGCCAATTCAAGGCAGGTGGGGGCAGGCCAAGGCACTGCATCTGTGAGCAAAGCAACACGTGGTCCACAAGGTCAAAGGCCTTAGATAAGTCTATAAATATGGCCCCAGAGAGTTCACCTTGGTCCATGGTTGCTCTAATGCTAGTAGAGACTGAGACCAGGGCCGTGGACGTGCCATACCCTTATTGATAGCCATGCTGCGCAAGGGACAGCAACTTATGAGCTTGGATGTACTCTGTAAGCTGTTCAGCCACAGTTTTCTCTAAGAGTTTACTAATGGCTGATAGGATGGCAGTTGGACGATAGTTGTCCTGGACTTTGGGGTTCCCTTGCTTCCGAACGGGGACAATCCTCGCTACTTTCCAAATGTCAGGAATAATACCAGTGGCAAGGGACAGGTTGAAGATATGCGCCAGTGGGATGGCAATGTAGGGGGCACCCAGGTTCAGAAGCTTGGGCTCCATGTTATCATGGCCAGCGCTGGAGTGTGGAGAGAGACCAGAAAGGAGTCTCTGCATCTCCTTGACAGACACCGCCCTGAGATAAAATAATGGATGAGAGGAGTGACCCTCCTGAGAGACAGAGGCCAATGGGCCACTGATGTTCTTAGCAGCAGGGAAAAGGGAGGTAAGCGCAGACAAGTCAGAAAAGTGGGAATTTAAAGCATTAGCAATCGTAAGTGGATTATTACAACTCGACCCACCTATGATCATTTCAGATACCCTAGAGTTGGAGGAGCAGCTAACTAAGTTTTTTTATGTTCCTCCAGAACCTACGTGGGTCCTTAGCAGAGCTAAGCAGGGCAGATTTACAGTAGTCACTGTTTGCCTTCCTGATGGCTTTTTTGCACTCATTACTGAGCTTCCTATACTGTTGGAAGATGGACTGATCCAACGTGCTTTTGAAGTGAGCCCAACACTTGTCCCTTGCACACATGAGGGCTAAGAGGCTCCCATGCAGCCATTCTTTGGCAGACCCCCTTACTCTCTGCCTAATAAGGGGGGCATGCTTGTCCTGCAGGGCGCCAAAAATAGTGAGAAACTGGGATACAGCTGTAGAGGGGTCATGGGTACTAGGCACTTCTGACCAGTTCGTGATCCTCATGAAATGACCCCAGATCAAACCTAGAGAAATCCCTAACCTGAATGATCTTGTGGGGAATTTTTGGTGAAGGGACTTTCCACACGCAGAACACCGGGGTGTGATCTGAGATGGAGTCAGGTAGGGTTCCTGAGGAGCTGATCCTATCTGGACGGTTTGAGAGTACCCAGTCCAGTAGGGAGCTATTTCCACCACTAGCAGACCATCTAGTGGGTTCCTGGATGAGTTGAGACAGGGCAAGACTTGTTAACAGGAGGTTCAAATTGCTTGGAGTTGCCTCCTGTCCAGTTTAAGTTCACATCACCCAGGATCAAAAGTTAGTTCTCCCCAACATAAGGACCAATGGTATCCAGGAGGTGGGTGAGCCCAGGCAGACCACTCTTGGGGGGGGGGGGTCGTATGTGCATACAACATGCAGCTTCTTTGTATTTCCAAGTAACAACACAGTGTGCAGCATCTCACAGGAAGACAGGGAGGACTGCTGATGGATTACCACAGATACTCTAAGATGACTCTTATAGTAAATTAGGATACCACCCCCTCGCTTTTTTCCTGGCCGATCATGTCTAATAAACTCATAGCCAGGAAGTACACAGGCTGAGTCTGGTATTGAGGGTTTCAGCCAGGACTCTGTAATACCTAGTATGTCAGGTTTACAGTGGACGACCCAGGCAGATAGTTCGTCAAGATTGGGTAGCAGACTGAGAATGTTAAGGTGAGCAATTTTTAACCCCTTTCCCAATTGTCACTAGCAAGGGCCAGTATCACTAGGAAGAGCCAGGGGAGAAGCCTGATAGGGGGAGGGATACCTCTGACTGAGGACCTATGGTCCGGATGACATCCCACCATGGCAGTACCCAGAAGGCATCCGAGGTCGAGACAGCTAGTAGGGCAGGGAGGCAGTCTGTCATGAGCTAGAAGGTTAGAGAAGGTGAAATCAAACTCCTCGTGAGGGGCAGTCTTCCACCGGTGGTCCCCATACAACCTCGAGGAGTCTATGGCGGCTAGGGAGAGAAAAAGGCCAGCAAGGAGGCCGATGGAGAGGACAGCTCGAGGCAAGGAGAGCAGAACACCTTCCCTAGTAGGCCTGGGGGTCATCATTTCAGATTTTGACTTAGCAGTGCCCAGTGACACCTAACTCAAAGAGACAGTATGAAGCCTGAGTACCCTTACTAATTACACAGATAGCCCAGCAAATTCCCAATACAACATCCTAGGGAGAAACAGACAGATAGAGAATGTGCTAGCATGTAACCTGGAGAACAGTAACCTTTACCATTAATAGCCCGGCCAACACCCGAGCAACATTCCAGGGTAATTTTGCAGAGTAGGCAGAAATATTCAGTAATCAGACTGGCACAGGAAAATGTATGCAGCACAAGCAACTAAACCCCACGCGAGGTGAGTTGTCTTTAAGCAAATGAAAAAAGGCAAAGAACAGAACACTGATTATTTTTCTCTTTTTTTAGCCCCACCCAATCTGCTGATAGGGTACTTGTACATATTAGGGAGGGGCTTGCAAGCATTTGAGGGGAGGAGGGAACGGAGTGCGTGGAGGGGGGGGGACAGAAAATTTATGCAGGTCCCAAGTTGGGAAGGAGGGGGTCCCAGCGAGGACCAGTCCACACCTCCAACCCCCGATGCACAAATGCCGAAAGTCACGGTCAGGGCTGAAGCCCTGCAATTTAAACTGCTCCAGCAGTTTAATTTTGGCGCCTTTTTTAATTTTCCTTTTCTTTCCTTCCCGACTCACTCTCTCCTCAAGGTCGGACTCCACGGACCAGGAGCTCCGCGGGAGAGTGCCCAAAAGAAAATTTGTGCAGGTCCCAAATGGGGAAGAAGGGGGTCCCAACGAGGACCAGTCCACACCTCCAACCCCCGATGCACAAATGCCAAAAGTCATAAACACAATCATCTAAACCTTTCTTTTAATAAAACTGTATTCATATAATAACCAATGTATCGTATAATATGTACCAGAGTACAAAAATATATGCATTTCAGAATCTTACAAGTTGTCCCAGTGCTATCAAGATACAAATACAGGACACACACAATGTACCTCATGCATCTGAGATCTGTGCCACTAAAGGCTCGGTTTTAGAAAACACACAAAAAAAAATTAGTCTTATGTCACTGCATGAGCCGCAGTAGCATCTGTTCAGGTTGCCAAGAAATTACAGCCATTTCTGGTTTCCCCACAGGCATTTCTGAAGACAAAATTTATATTTAAATAAATATGACAGCTATCGCAACTCAACCCCAACAAATTGATCCCAGTAAACTGCTAAAGTGCTCATATTTAATGATGAGACTGGCAGTCTGGCACACAGCACCAAATCCAAAAAAGGAAGAACAAGCCCTGTTTCAATTTGCATTTCGTTATCATCTAGGCAAGTGAGCAACATCTGACTACTCTGCTAGGTTACCGGTTCTGCAAGTCTCTTTTTACATCCCATACTCAGTTGCAGTGAGAGAAGCATGAGGATGTACACCCAGGTCAGGAACTACTTAGGTGGTCTAGTCTAGGGCGTAATATCCCCATACCCCATCTAAAGCAGGGAATGCCACAGAACTCAGCCTAAAGCGGTAGACAACCTCTAACTTGATTTCAGCAAGGCCTCTGACTCTGTGCCCCACAAAAGTTTGATCAGAAGTTGGTGGATCTTGGAGTTTGGGAAAAGATGGCCAGTTGGGTGGAAAACTGGCTGAGGGGCAGAACCCAGAGAGTGGTTGTGGGGGGCGAGTTATCTGGCACCAGAGAGGTAACCAGTGGGGTCCCACAGGGTTCGGTGCTGGGGCTGGTGTTGTTCAATGTCTTCATCAATGACACTGGAGATGGCATTAAAGGCAAAATGTGCCTATTCGCAGATGACACCAAGCTCTGTGGGAGAGTGGACACAGCTGAAGGGATACAGGACCTACAGGAAGATCTGGAAAAGCTAGGGAGGTGGTCCAGGATCTGGCAGCTTGGCTTCAATGCCAAGAAATGCAAAGTTATGCATACCAGAGCCAAGAATCCCAGGACAGAGAACTACATGGGTGGAGTCAGAGTATCTGCATCAGAGAAGGAGGAGGAGAAGGACCTGGGAGTGATGATCACTAGTGACCTGAAGCACTCCATGCAGTGCAAGAAAGCAGCAGCAAAGGCAAACAAGTTGCTGGGATGCTTAGCTAGGGGGATCAGTAGTAGGAAAGATGAGGTTATACTGTCCTTGTACAGGTCACTGGTAAGGCCGCATCTAGAGTATGTAGTTCAGTACTGGTACCCACACCTCAGAAAGGACATTAACCTGCTGGAGAAGGTCCAGAGGAGGGCTACAAAGATGATAGCTGGTCAGCAGGGCAAGGTATACGAGGAGAGATTGGGGGCACTGGACATGTACTCCCTGGAAGACAGGGGAGAGAGAGAGGGGACATGATTGGGATCTTCAAGTACTTGAAAGGGATAAATAAGTTTGATAAGGAGTCTCTTTAAGTTGAGTGGCAACCATAACATGAGGGGGCACAGTCTTAAGCTGCAGGGTGGGAGGTTTAGGATGGCGGTCAGGAAGCACTTCTTCACTGAGAGGGTGGTGGATACTTGGAATGCGTTGCCAGAAGAGGTCATCTCATTGAAGACAGTGGGCAGCTTTAAGACAGGCTGGGATAGGGCTAGGGGGAAGGTAAGGATCATGGTTAGGGAGGGCAGAACACTAGCTCAAGCTGTGGACCCTGCAATACGAGCAGACTTGATAGACCAAATGGCCTTCTGTTGGCTTCTTCGTATGTTCATATGTAAAGATGATAACAGTGAGAGGCCCTGGAGGTACTGTGCTTGTAACCAGGTACCCTAGCAGCCTCAGCATGCTAAATCATAAACTCATTCATCAAACCACAGCACATGACATGACGATTATTCTCTTACAGCACAGCACCTCATTTTATTCGCAATAATTTTTCTAAACAAAACAAAAGCTTATTGCAAAGCGTGTTACACACCCCAGAGAGTGATAATGTGAATAATGGATGGGTGGGTGGTTATAACGAGTTTACACCCCACCCCGGGTGGGATGCCACATAAACCCCAAGAGCGAAGCTCAAGGGGTTTATTAAGGCATTCCACCACAAGGGGGTGTGTAAAATTCAGGTTTCACACACCTACCCATCTTTTATTTTGTATAATTGCCAGGGATTGTTTTTTCGCCACAGTAATTATACACAATAAATGTGTATCTACATTGAGCCATGCCACAGCACGGTCTGTAGCGGGCTCGGCTCCTGATCTAAACCAGTTTTATTTATTTATTTATTTATTTCAGTCGGAAATAAAAAAAAAAAAAAAAAAAAATTAACACTATGTTCCCGATCATATGTATTTTCTTTAAAAGAACTTACAACAGATTCTTACTGTCAGCGAACGTGCAGAGCTGAGGAAGAGCGAGCTAGCACATACTCTGAGATAGGGAAAAACGGGTGCGTGTTTGTCGTTACAAATAGCCGATAATGATAAAATTACAACCCGGTTTCCAGCACAATGGAAGTCACCAGTGGGGTCCCAAAGGGGTCGGTGCTGGGGCCGGTGTTAACATCTTTATTGGGGACGTAGGGATGGCATCCAGGGAAATACGTGCATGTTCGCTGATGACACCAAACTCTGCCGGGAGGGTGGCCATTCAGGAAGGGATAAAGGAAATGAGGGATGACCTAGCCAAACTGAAGAGATGGGCAGGGATATGGCAGCTCGGGTTCAACGACAAAAACTGCAAAGTGATGCACTTAGGGACAAAGAACCCGAGGACAGAGTACTACATGGGAAAAGTCCAGGTTACACCAACGGAGGAGGAAAAAGATCTGGGGGTGATAAGTTCTGGTGACCTGAAACACAACTCAATGCAAAAAGGCTGTAGCTAAGGCCAGTAGGATATTAGGGTGTATTGCTAGAGGAATTAGCAGGAGGAGGAGTGAGGTCATTCTACCACTGCACAGGGCACTGGTGAGACCTCACTTGGAATCCCAAGTGAGATAGTGGCACCCATACCTGAAGAAAGACAAACATGATGGAAAGGGTACAGAGGAGAGTGACTAAAATGATAAAAGGACAGCAGGAAAGACCATACGCAGAGAGGTTGGAGGACCTGGGGATGTACGCTCTGGAAGAGGGCAGGCAAAGGGGAGATATGACTGAGACATTCAAGTACTTGAGGGGAATTAACAGAGTGGAGTGTGAGAGCCTATTCAATAAGAGGGCCACCACCACCACCAGAGGGCACAGCCTCAAATTGGTGGGGGGTAGATTCAAGAGAGAGACATGAGGAAGCACTTTTTTTACAGAAAAGTGGTGATGGAATGGAATGAGCTGCTAAGATGTGGTGGAGTCAAAGTCAGTGGGAGCTTTCATAAATGCCCGGGACAGGCATAAAGGAATATCAGGAGGCCAGGAGGAGAAAGATCAGCATTCTTGGGGGGTTGGGAGAGAGGTGGAAGGGAGCAAAGATGCAGACTAGAAGTCAGAAACAATACTTATTATGAGCAGACCCAATAGACTGAGAGGTCTTCTTCTGCTGGCAATTTTCTTATGTTCTTATGGGAAAAAACAAGAAGCAGTTATTATAAAAGAGTAATGCATTTTTTGGGTGCTTGCAGCACCTGGTTAGGCCTCATGTTCCACAACTACCCAAGACATGCACTACTCCCTTAAAATCCACACGCTCTGTTGTGTTTTATCTTTGGCATAGATCATTTATTTTTGTTCTTAATTCCTCCAAAATAAAAAAAAATGTAAAGGAAGTGTGCAAGTTGACTCTGTTCCTGCCATTTGAATTAACTACTGGCTGTCCTGAAGCTCCAGAAAGTGAGAGGACTTGCACAGTTGTTAAATGTAAGCTAAGCTTCCTGAAGGATACCGGGACTAGAGCACAGGATTTTAAGGATATGAAATATTAAAATATAGAGATGCTTTCTTGCAACTCTTTAGTCATAAATGATACTTGAGTTTGTTACATTCCAATTAAAAACTTTTAAAGACAAATGAAAACCTCTTGAACACCAAATAAATAGGAGCCTTATTCATTTATTTATTGAATTTTGTTGACCGGTAAGCCCACTGGCCTTGAAGTCCCTTTTTCAGGGGCGACTGGGGAGAGGGTGGATACAGATGGTAAGCAACTTAAATTGAACCAGATTAAGCTGTTGGTGGTATTTTTTAGTGAATGGGAGAAATTTGGCCAGGACGCCGGGGAAATTCCCCTACTCAGGGTGTTAAATAAGCCGAAAACACTGATTAGCAGTTTTATGCGTGAAAGTGCTAATCAGTTGTGAAAATGCACAGCACCTGGCAATGATTGATTAGCAGAATTAAAAAAGTATATGTATTATATATAGGTTTACTCATGTTGCCTACTGTGCCACAGACCCACTCAAAAAAATGGTTAGCAGTCTACTGCTACACATCTTTGGAAATGGTTAGCATGACCCCCGGGTTTGTGCAGCATTTTGCCCTGCTATACCAGCTATTTAATACCCTGCTACTCTTTTTCGAGAAGTGCCATGGGATCTTTAGCATCCACCTGAACTACCACCAATCCAGGCAGATGGGATCTCGGTTTAACATCTCATCCGAAAGACAGCCCCTCAGAAGTGCAGCACCCCCCTCATGCTGCACTACAGTGTCAGTACTGGGATATTAACCCAAGTGCCAGATGTGGGAAACTGAACCCACAGCCCTCCGATCTCCCAGCCTCAGAGGCGTGTGTGCTACCTGCTGAGCCACTGACACTGCTTATAAGGCACTGCCTTATAGCAATACTATTTAAGCAAACATCAATTTAATAGACGAATAAAGGAACATTTAATCTGAAGAAATAGTGCTGGCATCTACCGAAGTGTTAGAGACAAACACCTACTTCACTGGGGAAATGCAAGACCGAGCACGCAATTAACAGACTGGGGTCAGAAGCAGACCACTCAAACACTAAAGCCATATACTGTGGCTGCAAAAAAGTAACATGGTCATAAAACATGCAACACACAAATAAGGTTTTGTTTTGCAGGTAGGACCACTGTAATAAGCATTAAAGTACAGTGGGCAGCAGTTATTACTTACAGTATATCAGCAACAGCCAGTCACAGTCAGCTCAAAGCAACATTTACTCAGGGCAGTGCTAGACTATGAAGCAGTCATGCAGATTTTATATTCAGACAAAGTTACAACAGCAGGGCAGCCAGCAGAGTAGACTTTTTTTTTTTTTTTTTTATCTACATACAAAAACTGAATTCAAATTCTGCCTGGATACTTTGCTGTACTATGTGCTGCACTCCACCAGCACATCTTCCACAGTCAGTGAAAATCCCTGCAGGAGCCTCAATGAAATAAACCATCCATGGCCCGGCCTTGACCCAGCCAATGACCCACTGCTCCCACTCTCATTCTGACACAGCCCATACTCGCTAACCGACTGAATGGGCCCTTGGAATACCCTGCCGCCCCCTGCTCTACTCACTCTGGCCTCTCCTCAGCTCTGCTCAGCAACCTGGCTCACTCTCCTCTCTCCCCTCTGGATCTGGTTTACCTTAGTTGACCACTGACCGATTGGTGGGTCATGGTGCAGCTACTCACTCCTTCGACTCAAGAGTCCTCCCTCCACCTCCCCCCAACCCCCAGCCTTGACAGTTGACCCCCCAGAGTCTCCCTCCAACTCCTCTCGGACACCTCACCTTCTTCTGCCTCGGTTGGCAGCTGCCTTGCTACTTCTTGGGAGAAACATGCTGTGCTGCCTTCAGCCTTCCTGGTCCTCCACTGGCTTATGGCTTCCTTTTCTCAAACCTTGGACCAGACCGGACGTCTACCTTCGACCGCTGGCCAACCTGCTACTCCTTTGTGTTGCTGCTGGATGGTGGATGGACCGCTGGTGCTGTGCTGGGCTCTGCTACTTCGCGTGCTCCGCTCACACGATGAATGTCTATCGCCTCATTGCTCCTTCACCGCCCGCCTGGCGCCTTCATTTAAACATTAGTACCGCCACCCAATCAGAATGCAGCTGTAATTCAGTAGGCACATGCGCAGACAGGGATTTTAATGTTGGCCCAAAACGGTGCTAATTTCAAAAAGGTCCACCCTGGCCCACCAATGAGAAGCCTGCTGGGACAGGGACAAGGGATGGGCGCGGGCGTGGGGAGCAGCGGGCGGGAACACATAGCAGCACAGCTGATCGGCACAGGCGCTGTGCAGATCCCAATAAAAAATTTAATATTTTTGGGTAACAATATTGTGGGGCTGAGCCCACATCCAAATTATTACTGGGGCACATGCCCCACAGGCCCATACAACCCGGCCCCTATGACTACATCTGTATTCCCTTTGCCACTGACCATTCCGATTTGCTCCCCCAGCACCCTATCCACCTCATCGTTCTGTGATGGTGGCTTGTACACCACCCCCATCCTGAGTTTCTACCTTTAGGGCTTTGGAGCAATACCCATATGGCTTCTGGCCTCCCCTCGTCCCCTTCCTCCCTGGTGCACAGTATCCCCTCTATGACATAGCCACCCCTCCCACCCAGTCCCTGCAGAACACCTTGTATCCCGGGATTGTGAGATCCCAGTCATGGTACTGGGTGGCCCAGGTGTCCAAGATGGCGGCAATATCTACCTCCCCCTCCGCCATCATTGCCCGGAACTCTGCCATCATGTTTGCTAAGCTCCTTGCATTCAAGGATACTACAGTCCACCTTGTGTCCTGCCCCTCCTCTTCCCATCTCTCCCCCTTCCACTTTTGTCTTGGTAACTTCTCCTTATTCTCCTCCTCAGTCTGGGGAGACGAGGCCTTTAGTCTCCCCTGGAAGGTGCCTCCTCCCTGCTATCTGACTCAGCCCCTCCCCCCTCAATTTAAATCTATGTTGTTTTTAGTGTACTTCTCCAGCCCCTGTGTGAATGCCCTTGTACCCTTGATGTTGAGATGCAGCCTATCCTTAGCATAAAGCCCCTTATTATTCCATGTCTCGCCCCACCCCCTACTACCCCGTACCCCATTTCTGCACACCAACCCTTCAGCCACCCATTAAATTCCTGTATTCTTAGCTTTCTCGCTGTGCTTGCCCTAGGTACCAGGAGTACCTCTGAGAACGTCACTGTGCTTCCCATCCGATTGCAGATACCCCCCACTTCCCTGAACGTCTCCTGCACTTCTTCCAATGTACTGCCCCCTAGGTCATTTGTCCCTAGGTGTACAATGATATAAGGCTTCCCTCCCACCTTCTCCACATATTTCTGAATGCAATACCCTAATCTACCCACTGTCACACCAGACATACACTCCACCCAGGTTCGGCTCTTCCTTGCTCCCTTACCTTCCCATCTCACCCCCCTGAGCATAGAATCCCCTACTACAAGTACCTGCTCCCCCATCCCTTGCACTGCCCCCATGGTTTGCCCTCCTATGAACCCCCTTTTCCTCAGTGTCCTCTGCTGTCATACCCTGCCCTTCCCCCTCCTTTCTCCTCCAACTGCACCTCCACCTGCTGTTCTCCTCCGTCCTTTCTGTGCTCGCTCGCTTCCCCAACCACACCCTCTCCACTACTTTTACATCCTCCCACTGCCCCCTGCATTGTGCCACCTCCTCCTCCCCTCTCAACATGTTTTGGCCTTCCTCCCCTTTGTTTAGTATGTTCTTGCCAACTTGACATACTTCCCTGTACTTTTACACCACCGTCTTCCCTCTCTACTCGAACTGTATATTCCCCCATCCCCTCCTGATTACCTGACTCTTGTTCTATGGTAGCTTCCCCAACATCCTGCTCCATTTCATCAACCAGTACTGCGTACTTGTTTGTTGTCTCCAACCTCCTGCCCCTGCCCTCCCCTGAAATCCCTTCCTGCCTCTTCTTATCTTGAACCTCTTTCCTACTTCCTCTCAGTCCACCCGTGTTCCCTACCACCTGCAAAAAAAACCTTTTGGTGCTCCCCGGACTTTGTGGACTTGGCCCCCCTGGCCAAGCACCCCCTTCCAGCCTGTGGCAGCCTGGTCTATCTTGCAATGGAACCCTCCCTGCCCCTGTGCCTCTTCTCCACCTCAACCCCTCATACCCGTCCCCTTCCCCCAGTTCCTATCTCAAGCTCACCATCTCCAACGTAAGTTGTCTGAACATCCTGCATACTGGACAACCCCCCCACCTTCCACCAGGTTCTCAGAAACCATGCTGCCCACTCACTGCAGCTTACAACCCTCCCTGCCTCCTTTTACCCCCAACCCCAGTCATCCCAACCTCTCCACTCCACCCCTCCATTCCCCCACCTGCAAGTTTAAAAAAAAAAAAATTGCGAAAGTTTCACAGAAACCTTCGCAAATTTATGCCCTTTTACTATCGCATAAAAAGTGTCACATGGGACATCTAACTTTTTCCCATAGAAAAAAACAAAATGAAATAACTTTTGAATAGATTCATATTTTTGCACCAAACCTTCAAAAAGGCACATCTCTGGGCCCAAGGCTTTCAAACAAAACAAAACCAAAAAAATTCACACCAACATCTACACCCATTTGTGAGATACACGACAAAAACAAAAAAGGTAAAAACTTGGTAAATTTAGGGATTTTTAAACTTTAATAACTTTTGAACTGTTCAATGGATTCACACGAAATTTGGCACGTCAACAGACCTACTCCTGGAGCTTCTTCGTGCCACATTTCGTACAAATCTGTTGAATGATTCAAAAGTTATTAAGGTTAAAAAATTCGGCCTTAACATTAAACTGCCCTCTCACCTTAACTATGTTGGTGCTACTACACCAATATAACTGTATACATACATATATATATATATATGGATGTAGCACAAAACTCCATCGATGCATCAGTTCGGGTTCATATTCAAGCAACAAAAGTATGGAAATGTGGTGTTAGGGTTCCCAATCCTAACACCCCTCCTCACCCCCCACCTAACCTTACCACCCCACTCCCACCCTCCACACAAACAGGTGTCAGGGTGTGCCCTGGGGACATTGCCCCCAATGCTCACCCCATTCCATGTGTAAGGAAGCTGAGATGGTACAATATAGGAGAATGGGGTGAACGTTAGGGCCAACGACCCCAAGGCACATCCCGACACCTGTTGGTGTGTAGAGGGTGGGGTGTTAGGGTTGGGAACCCTAACACCACATTTCCATACTTCTGTTGCTTTAATATGAACTCTGACGCATTAACAAAAATTTTTTGTAATGAATTTCCTTACTTTTTGAGATAGTATAACAGTATCCTTATTTTACTGTGGAAGCTCAGGGTCCTTCAGACAAATGGCTATACTGAAAATCTGGAGGCAAACTATTGAAAAGTACCAAAGTTATGTGCGTGCATACAAAAAATTCAACAGACACATGTAACTTGGGCATTTTTAGAATTTTTTCACCAGATTTTCAGCATGGGCTTTTTGGGACCCCACCTCATGAGCAGTGGCACTGCCATTTCATTAATCGGTCCCGGAAGGTGATTTTGCGCAGTGACCATGAAATCACCTTCCAGGCCCGTGTAACGACAGTGACAGTGTTCATGAGGTGAGGTCCCAAAAATCCCATGTTGAAATTTGGTGCAAAAATACCTTAAAATGGCCACAACATCAGCTGCCATTATACGGCACTTACCTTGATTCTTCAGTTTGTGGTTCGGCTCTGAAGAGTGCAGACGTGTCCCGGTCCACAGAAGATGACACCCAATAGAAACATAGAATTTGACGGCAGATAAGGACCACTTGGCCCACCCAGTCTGCCCATTTCCCTACCTAATGGATAAGCTGCAGATCCTAGTTAACCAGCAGCCTACTTCTTTCTACCCCCACCCCCTAGAATTGCTTATGACTGTCCCATGCATGCTTGAATTCCACCACTATTTTTGACTCCACAACCTCCTCCGGAAGGCCGTTCCATGCATCCACAACCCTCTCTGTGAAAAAATGCTTCCTCACATTACCTCTGAGACACCCCCCTCTATCTTCAGATTGTGCCCCCTTGTTCTTGCACATCTCTTTTTCTGAAAGATGCTACCCTCTTGGACTTTGTTGATTCCCTTGAGGTACTTGAAAGTTTCTATCATGTCCCCCCCTTCCTCCTTTCCTCGAGGCTATACTGACCTACATTGGTAAGTACAGGGCAAGGGAAGGTGGAGTGTGGTGGGTGCTCGTATGTCTGGATGGGGAGAGAGACAGGGAAGAGGACAAGCAACCATTTTTTTTTTTTTTTTTTTTTTTTAAACCAGGGTTAATAAAAAAGTTGAGGGACTGTTCTTTTCTACAGGGTAACATGTAGACAATCTTTGGGGACACTGGGGGTGGGCTCAACACAGTTGGGATGGGCATAGTTTATATCTAGGGACACTGGGTGTAGGCTCCCCGGTGTCCCACCACTGGCGGGTGGGGGGGTTTACAGTGCTGACAGGGGATTAGGCGTCTTTTTTTTTTTTTTTTTTTTATTAACATTCCTCGGCCCCCTTCCCCTTACAGTCACAAAAACAGAGGGAAAAGGGTGTTTACCTAAACGGAAGCCGAGGAAGCGGATTCTTGGGTCTGTTTGACCCCAAAATGTACAGGGCATTTTAAGACCCCCACCCAATACTGTCATGCAATTTAGACATTTTCAAGTGGTACTGCGCACAATCAGCAGCATTTTCTTAGGCTATGCCGCAACTTTGCGGCACTACCAATGTCCAGGCGCTGAAAAACATTTTTCTGGGCATTATTTTAAAATAATAATGCCAGAATAATGTTCTTTGGGCCCAGATTAGGCAAACACAACTGTTGGTGTGTACCATGGGGCAGTCCCCCCCCCCCCCACCAAACCTTCAAAAGACACATCCCCACATACCCTGAAACTTTGGAGCAAACCGCTAAGCGGCGTGACAAAGAAATTGACAAAAAAGCGGTACCTTTCACATTGACATTGCGTAGCTCTGCACCTGTACATCCAACCAGAACAAAACTTGCCAGATCCAGAGATGTATGGTACCAGATGGCGCGTTCACAATTTCAGAAAAATCAGTCTAACGGTTGCAAAGTTACAGAAGTGCAAAATTTTGGATTTAAACATAGAAGTGACCACTGAACCTATATAGACAGAGAGAGAGAGAGAGACACACACACACACACACACACACACAATACATTAAAGCATCTAATGCCTAATGTCTTTCACTGTAAGTTCCCACTGGCCTCTTTCCACCTAATGACTGCTGGGTACCTCAGACCTGTCTGCCTGTCACTCTCTCCCCAGGGAATGGGCCTCAGCCTGAACCCAATTAGGACTGATTACAAAAAAAACGTTTGTCCAAATGCAGAGTATTTAAAAGAATGTCTTTCTCTGCTTCCCTTCACTTCAGTGTAAGAACATGGGATCCCTGTCATGAGGGGATGGGAGTAGAGAAGTCTGGTCTAGCATTGTTGATAAATCCTCCTACCCGTCACTCCAGCTCATATCTGAGCCAGCCACGTCCATTGGCTGCCATCTGCTGCTCTACTGCACCCCACGGTGACAATCTGTGTCATGAGGTAAACTGTGTCATCTGGCAATCACACACAAGGGCGACATCACCATTAATCTGTGTTGGACAGCAGAAGTCAATAACCTGGTTATCCCACAAGTAGGATGTCTCTGTATCAAGATTTCATGGTATCAAAAGTTACAGTACTGACATAGTGGCCAACATTTAATACTGTTATAAGTATGGTTTACAGCATACCACAGTTTTCAGGCCTTTCAACTAATTTTTGGGGATATTTTAGGAGCAACCGTCTCTTCTGCATCATCTCTCCCTGACACAGGAGCTGAAGGAGACATTTTTTGTACAAAAATTACTATTTCTAAAATACTTTGATATTTATGATGACCAAGGTATTGTGTGTCACGTGATTCTTCCAAGCCTAATCAGTGATAAATACTGCTTGTACCTTGGTACCTGTTCCTCGGAATTTACAAGCTCTAAGTGTTTAACAAAATTACCATTTCAACCCCTGCTTCTAAATACAACTCCATTAATGAAAAGTAACAAAGATTTCATTCATTCAGTTTCTGTTCCTGTAAGACACCAGGCTCCATTTTACATGGTATTTCTAAAACCACAGCACTACACATGTGAAAGCTGAAGACAAATTAAAAACAGTAATTGGACTTCACTAAGGGCCCTCTGTTGACCAATATTTTAGCAATACTGTCAAACCTACTCATTTTCAGGTATAAGACTCCATTCTGAAAAGACTTCCGCCCTCAAGCACCAAGCCATTCTTGAAATGGGGACCATTATTTCAGTAATCGCTTCTGGCAAACATGAAAAATAAAAAATATCAGTATACCTATGCAAGCTCGAATCAATACAACCAAAGCAATCAAGCAAAAAGCCTACGGTAGTGTTTCTATGCCATATACCCTTTTATCTCGAGTGACTGCCCAACCCGAGGTCACAAGGTTACACGACTCATTTCTTTACACAGCCCCTGACAACTCAATAAACTGTGGTGGGGTGGGAGACATATTTTCTATATTCAGCTTCCACTACTTCATTGTTCTTGCTCTACTTTTCCCCCAAGTGGTCTTCCAATAGGCCTCCCTTGGCCACTGGCAGACAATGCCACTTCTAGGTGCTATAAATAGTTTCACTAGTATTACAAGTAGTACTAGTGTTTGTTAAAGTTTATCGGAATTCATTTATTTAGATAAATGTTCATTTGTAATGTTATGTTATAAATGAAATACTGTGTTTATGAAGACTTGCTTTCCTTTAGTAAATGAACCAGTATCTTCAAGGTTAAGGTAGGTACTGTGAGTCATTATTTTTCATAGCACTTTGGGATCATTATGATTGGCTAGTATACACACACACACACACATACTATACATACATACACACACACACACACACAATATATATGCATACACACACACACACACACACACACACACACACGCACGGATAGTGAGTTTAACAAGCAAAGACAGTACTACTGTATGTTGGCCTGTGGTTCCGATCTGTTCCAAACCTGTGGATGTTCTGATTTTAAAGTAGTGTAGCGCTCATTATTCTGCCAAAAACAAATGTGTTTGGAAAAAAAGTGTCAATTTGTCAACCCCCGAAATACTGCTGCAAAACGTCAAAACGTGCTCCTATGCAATTTTTTTCTAACTCAATTTCTCTGAACCCTTTGGCCATCCAGCCCTCTGGCAGCCCCTTGTCATCCAGCACTGCTGTAACTCACCTCGCCCAATGTCCTCCACAGTATGCCCCTGTAGTGAGGTCTTTGGGCCGAGAGTGCCTTCCTCAGCAGTCTGACATATCTCATCACATCTGGAGAGAGTGGACGATTAGATTCAGATTTACAGACATGTGATGGCAGAAAAGGGTCTTTCTGGCTCGAAGTCTGTGCATTCCCTCCCTCTACCCGTCACCCCCGATTTCCCTCGTCCTCCCCTTGACAACCCTCTGTGACCCAGGCCCTCTTGAATCCCTCCACTGTACTGGCACTCACTACTTCCTCCGGCAGTCTGTTCCAGGGCTCAACCACTCTCTCTGTGAAGTAATACTTCCTAACATTTCCCTTAAACCTTCCCCTCTCCACCTTCAGTCCATGCCCCC
The DNA here is from genome assembly GCA_016271365.2 of Neoceratodus forsteri. NCBI lineage: Eukaryota > Metazoa > Chordata > Ceratodontiformes > Ceratodontidae > Neoceratodus > Neoceratodus forsteri. Next base: position 22,152,552 of record JADMNL010000032.1, on the reverse strand, counting down.
TAGTTCTTGTATCTAACCTTCCCTGTAAATAAGCTCTTCCCCACTTTATTTATCCCTCTTCGCATACTTGAATGTTTCAATCACACCCACTCTTTCCCTTATCATCTCCAGAGGATACAAATCCAGTTCCCGCAACCTCTTCTCACATGCCATCCATCCCTCTTAGCCCATGCACTATTTTAGTGGCCCTTCTCTGCACCCTTTCCATGCCATCTATGTCCTTTCTTAGATGAGTCCTCCAGAACTGTACCTCATACTCCAGGTGTGGCCTCACCACAGAGCTGTGAAGTGGCATCAGCACCTCCCTCCTTCTGCTGGTTATACCTCTCCCTATGCACACCAGCATCCTGTTAGCCTTACCCACTGTTTTGCTGTCCCCCCCTTAAGGTCATTTGCCATTATAATCCCTAGATCCTTCTCCTGCCTGGTTACTGCTATTTTCTTCTCCTAATGTGTATGTGTTATTTGGATTCCTCCTCACAGAATGCATCACTCTGTATTTCCTGGCATTGAATTTCAGCTGCCATGTTCCAGACCACTCCTCCAGTAACCTTATATCACTCTTCACTGCCTCTGCCACCCTCCCCCCCCCCGGGGTGTCCATCCTGTTACTGAGTTTTGTGTCATCTGTGAAAAGGCAGACCTTCCCCTGAAGCCCCTCTGCTATGTCACCGACGTAGATGTTAAACAGAATGGTCCCCAGCACTGACCCGAGGGACCCCACTCAACAGTCCAGTCTCCCCAGAGTGCACCCCATTGACCACCACCCTCTGGCTTCTCTCAGTCAGCCAGCTCTCCACCCATCTTACTTTTTTCTGCCCCACCCCTAGACTCCTCAACTTACTAACCAGCCTTCTGTGAGACACCATGTCAAAGGCCTTCCCGAAGTCCAGGTAGGCCACGCCCATTGCCCCACCCTGATCAACAATCCTCGCCACCTCATTAAAGAATTTGATCAAGTTTGTCTGACATGACCGTCCTCGAGTGAAGCCATGCTGCTGAATGTCTTCCAGCCCCCCCTTCCAAATATCTAACTAACCTTTGTTTCAATATTGCCTCCAATACTTTACCCATCACCAATGTGAGACTGACCAGACAGTAACTGCCCGCTTCCTCTCTGCTTCCACTTTTATGAACTGGCACTACGTCTGCTTTCTTCCAATCCTCCGGTACCCACCCTGTATCCAGAGACAAGTTAAACAACCCGCGAGTGGTTCCTGCCAGTACCTCCTTAATTCCCCAAGCACCCTAGAGTGAAGACCATCTGGTCCCATGGCCTTGTCCACCCTCAACTTACCCAATTCCCCTTTACCTTTTCCAAACTGATTGGGCTAGGATCCACCCTACCTCCCCTTCTCACTTGGCTCTGATCCCATTCCATCCCCCTCCATCGTAAAACTGAGCTGAAGTAACCATTCAGCACTGCAGCTCTCTTGAAATCCCCTTCCACCTGCAATCCCCCTTCCACTTAATCCTTTCTATCCCTGTCTTGCCTTCCTCCTTTCCCCAGTGTACTGAAAGAACGTCTTGTCTCCCCTTTTGGCCTGCCTAGCAATTCTCTCCTCAGTTTCTGTTTTAGCCATCCTAATCCTTCACCCTGCCACCCACAGCTTCTCTTTGTAAGTTTCCCCATCCAACTTTCCCTGCGTCCTCTTATATTCCCTGAATGCCCTTCTCTTCTCTCCGATTGCCCCCCTCACTTCCCTATTGAACCACAGTGGCCTCCTCCTTCTCTTGTTCTTCCTCACCCTTCTTACACATCCCTCTGTCACTTTAAGGAGCACTCCTCCCTTGACCTTTTTATTTATTTATTTATTAATAGTATCGGAATTACAAACCATTGAGTCAGAGACTCCTTTACAAAGGCTTCACGTCGTGGTAAACACAGGTACAACAAACAGTGGGTTGAGACATTAGGTATACAAAACTGTGCAGTGAAAGACAGGCAGCAACAGTGGAGTATACACAAGACAGTGCGATAAAGTACAGGCATTAACAGTGAATTATATACAAACAGTGCAAATAAGAGTATACAGAATACAGAAAGCATCACAGAAACAATGCAGTTTAAATGCATTACAGGTAGCAAATTATGTACCATATATGCAACAACTATGTGAAGGAAGCAGGACATTAGCCCATTGTCAAAGGTGGAATAGGGATAGGTAGTTGTAGATGATATGGTAGGCAAAAGCTATGGGCAATTACAGCTGCAGGTAGAGTGGAGGTAGTTCTGGAGTGAGGATTTGAAGGACCCAAGTTTTATTTCATTGGAGAGGAAAGCAGGCAGGGAGTTAATTCAGCAATGGGCTCTATAGACGAAGGACCTCTGGGTCAGAGCAGTTCGGACTCTGAGCACATGGAGAATAGTCTTAGAAGAGCTGTGGGTGGAGGGAACAAGGGGGGCAAATTGAAGCAATGTAGAGAGTCTAGGTGGGGTCAGACCAACCATGATTTTTTTGGCGAAGAGGCAGGACTGGTACTGGAGACGCTCCTCGAAGCCGAGCAGGTTGGCTAGAGAATAAAGGGTGCACGTGTGGGTGAGATTGGCACAGCCTGTGAGAAGGCGGCATGCTTTGTTGAGGGAGATTTCGATTCTGTGGAGAGCAGAGCTGGCAGCAGTCCCATAGACTAGGAGCCCACAGTCGTACTAAGGTTCATACTAAAACTAAAAGGTCCAGCGTAAATACATTAAACATATTAAAAGGACTATATAATGATCCTTATGAATCTAGGCTTACATCCTTGAATCTGATGTCACTAGCGGTTCGACGTGTGCAAGGTGATCTCTTGTTTATGTATGATGTTATGCAAGATCGTTTTTTAATTACCGAACTGGGACTTAAGTTCAAACAAAACCCATATAATACAAGATGGCATCCACTTCAATTGTATGGCAATACTTTTAATTTAATGGCAAGGAAATTTTTCTTTTCCCTACGGATATTAAAACCCAAAATTCTTTGCCTGAGCATGTTGGCATTAGCAGTTCCAAATATATATGTTTAAAAATCGCCTGGATAAGTATATATTGCCAGTAATGTGACCGATTATTATTAGTACCTTAAAAGGCATTATGGGCACAAAAAGCCTGGCTCTTACAAAACCTTAGTATGAACCTTAGTATTCTGCCTGGCTAAAAGACTTTGGAGGATGACTTGTAGGGAGTGGGGGTCGGGATGGGAGTGGAAAAGTACTGAGTCGTCGGCATAAAGGAGGACACATCCAGAGCAGGCAGTGGGAAGGGTACTGAGATAGAGACTGAAAAGTAGAGGACCCAGAATAGAGCCCTGTGGGACTCCAAAGAGAACTGGGCGACAGCTGGAGATGGTGTCATTTATTTTGACACACTGGGTGCAGGAGGAGAGGTAGCTGGTAAACCAGGTGGTGATGTCCTGGAAGAAGCCTACTAGGGCGAGGGTGGACAGGAGGAGAGGGTGGCTTACTGTGTCGAATGCCTTGGACAGATCTAAGAACAGTGCCCCGGCCAGGTGCCCATTATCAAGAGCACAGTGTATGAAGCTGGAGAATTCCAGGAGGGCTGTGGTAGTACTATGGCCCTGGCGGAAACCATGCTGCTCCCCGTAGAGGAGGTTGTGGGCAAAGAGTTTTTTTTAGAGAGCTAGTCCGTGACTACTTTTCAGGGGTGTTCAAATCAAAACTTTTAGGACCCGCCCAGCCATGACTGAAGTTTCACTTGCCCTTATTCATTAAAATGAAATTCGCTCTCTTTTTGTACTTGCCCATTAAGGAAATTTACTTGCCCCGGACAGGGGGCAATAGGATTTGCACACCCCTGCTTTTTCTAGGGCCTTGGAAAAGGGGGGGAGGTACGGTCACCACTTGTGTGTATAGGGGCGATGATCGCTACTTTCCAGGTGATGGGGAATTGACCAAGACAAAGAGAGCGGTTAAGGAGATTAGTGAGGGGGTGAGCAGGATGTCAAGGGCCTGGCTGTGTAGCCAGAGGTCCAGCGAGTCACTGCTGTGGCTGTGGCCACTAAGGACTTTTAGGAGGTAGAATTTTGCCTCCTGCTCCGTGAGAGTATGGAAATAGAATAGGGAGTGAGTAAGGGGGGGTGGCCGAGGACAGGGTCAGGAGTTGTTGGGGGGACTGAGCTTAGATCAGAGAAGGTAGAATTGAGGGTATCAGCGATACACTGTGGGTTCAAGGAGAGGGTGCCATTGATGTTGATCTGGGACGGTTGGGGGAAGGGGCAGGGATTTACAGTTTTCTTTAATGTTGTCCTAGAAATTTCGGGCAGAACCCCAGGAGGAGGCTGAGGCAGACTTGTAGTGTTCCACTTTTGCTTTGCGGATGGCCCAGGTGCATTTGTTACGGGCCTCACAGTAAAGCTGTCTATCAGAGGACTTGCCTGAGTTGAAGGCTCTGTGCCAGACGACGTCCCAATGGCACATCTGATTGAGTATGGATTGAGGGACCCAGGAGGTAATAGTATTTTTGACAACATGCTTAGTGAGGGGTGCGAATAGGTCACAGGCTGCAGTGAAGAAGCGGATTAAGTAACACAGAGCCGTGTCAATATCAGGTGCTCGACTGACTGGGGACCAGTCCCAATGAGAGAGGCAGGTTTTTAGTTGCTCCAGTCTACCTGGTTTGAGACGGCACCGGAAGGTAGTTTTGGTGGGTGGCTTCTGAGCTTTGCCGGACCAGGAGAAAATTACAGGGGCGTGATCACTAAGGGCACTGGGTAGGACTGAGCTGTCTGAAATTTTGCGTGGATGACTGGATAGTATGATGTCCAGAAGTGAGGCAGAGCCACTGGTTGGGTTAACCCGGGTGGGGCGGGTGACCGGTTGTGTGAGGTCCAGGGTGGCAATTGCATCTTTGGACTGAGCAGCTGAATTGGATAGCCAATTAACGTCTAGGTCCCCCAGTGTGATTTGTTCGATTTTGGGTGGGAGCTGGGAGAGGTGGTCAAGAAAGAATTGGAGGGCTAGCTGCTGATGGCGTAGGCGAAGTTAAGCTGTGGTGATAAATAATGGGGCGCTGGAGGGGTCTGGAAGGACTCTGATAGCGAGTGCTTTAGCGCCATGGTCAAGTTTTGGTGTGGGGAGGGCACGAGCTCAGAGGGAATCACAGACGTAGATGGCACAATCCCGCTTCCCGACCCTGTCTTCCTGAAACAGGGTATACCCAGGGAGTGTGACAATGGAGTCGGGGTGGAGTTAGGGAGCCAGGTCTCAATAATAGCCAGGATATCTGGTTGGTGCTGGGCGATCCAGCCCTGGAGCGCTGCAAACTTTTTTAGGAAGCTGCAGATATTCATTGAGGCAATACGAATCCTAGGTGACGGGGGAGTATGAGGGGGCAGGCAGGAGGGGGGGCCTGGATTGGGGTGGATGTTACCGGACATCAGAAGGAGAAGGGATATCATTCTGAGGAGCGCCAGTATGCTCTCCTTTTGCACACTGCACTTGGACTCCTCCTCTTCACTCCCCTTTTCTTTTTTTCCCCCCTTTAGCACTTAGCAACACTCCAAACAACCTCGTTTGCTGACAACTGTCTAGAGGAAAAAAAGGGGGGGGGGAAGGAGGGCCTGCGAGCTAGCAAAGGGGCAAAACACAGGGTTAGATGGTAGTAGAAGGAGAGACAAAAAGGTGGAGGGGATGTAATCTGCAGCAACTCCTAGTGGCCAGCGAGGGAAAGAGAAATAGAAGGAAACAACTGAGGGCAAGAGGCAAGGAGAGGAGAGGAGCTAGCGTAGAGAAAGGAAGGCAAGGCCAGCAAGTGCTATGAGGTGAAGAAAGAGGGCACTGTGTTACCACCTAGCGGTGGCTAGAGATAACCAGCAAAGGGGAAAATGAGCACTTAGTAAAAGTTCAGACAGGTCATGTGACACGTGGGTGGTCCTTAAGTTAAGGGACGCCCCTAGGTGGAAGGGTGGCTTTGGCAGGCGGGGCAGTCAATGGGCTAACACCCCCTCAGCAAGCAGGCTGAGAGAGGGAGGCTGTAGCAATTACCTCTTGGCACCTTTCAGTCTGCACTTTCCCCGGAGGTTTGTGCACTGCAGGAGGCTTGTGATGTGCTGGGGATGGGGATCCCGAAAGGCCTAAAGTAGCAGGGCAAACAAAGGAGTAATTAGCATGCAGCAGGATGGTGGGCTGTCTCAAGGTCAAGGTCTGGGCACCCAATGTGCATGTGCGGCCAGGGGAAACCTGAAACTGCAAGAGAGGGCTGGTTTGGAGGAACAATGAAGCCTTGAAAGACGCCATGACCATGCGGTGGGTCTCAGGCTGGTCCCTCTGTACAGACAGGTACTGGAGTGCAGCACAGACCTCTATAAAGTACAAAATCAATTTTCAAATAACAGTGCTTACAAGTCTCACTGCAATAACAAAAACTGCAGGCAAACATAGCGTCTAACTCACTCCATAGATCCTCCGCCCCTCCCCTCATCACTTCCCACCCTCTCACTACCTCCCAGAAAATCTCCCTCATCCTGGTAAAATCTGCCCACCTGAAGTCTAGTACCTTCGTGGCGGTACGACTAGTCTCACATCCTGCTCCAACCTTGAAGCCCACAGTGCTGTGGTCACTATCTCCCAGGCTGGCCCCTACCTCCACTCCTTCCACACTGTTTCCGTTAGTAAAGACCACATCAAGTATGTTACCCTCCCTTGTGGGCTCCCTAACCAGCTGATGCAGGAAGGCACCTTGGAGTGTTCCCTAGGATATCCCTACTCCTAGTCGACCTAGCCGATGGGGATATCCAGTGAGGATGGTGACTGAGTATGAGATACAGTCAAAACAGCAACTCATATTCGGCACTTTCCTCCTGGGCTACCTTGGAAAGACAGCGACCCTATGCAAACGCGAGAGTACTACAGGGTGACGGGGGGGGGGAGAGACAGCGAGGGGGAAGGGGAGGGACAGGGAAGGGGTTTGGGGTACTAGTGTGCCTGTCGCCACCAAGCTAGCCGTGTGGTGTGGGTGGCTAGCTCAGGTGCAGCAGGTACAGGATTCGGGACCAGGTGCGGGAAAATGTTGCCACTGCCTGCAGCACTTATTTTGCCCCTCTCCTGACATGCACCTCCGTGAGTTGAGGATCCTTATTCAGGAGGGTGGGGGCAAAGCCTCATTTAGGGGGTGGTATCTCCCCACAAAAAAACACTTTCTTTTCCGGATGTCGGGTCACCTGGGAGTATATATCTCTGATTTGCTTTTTGGTGATATACACTCACCATAATAGCGATCGCTATTTTGTGATCGCTATTATGACACGGAACCGCCGATGGGATATCCCAGTCTATATCTGGGAGATTCAGGTCTCCCACCAGTAGAATCTCCCCCTTCTGGGCCATTCTCTGAACCTCCCACAGCATCTGTATGTCCTGTTCCTCACTCTGCATAGGGGGGTCTGTATATCACCCCAGTCTTGATGCTGTCCCAATCTTCTTCTCCAGCATGACTCATAAGCTTTCCACTTCACCCTGCTCCTCCTTCCCTTCCGTGACCTTAATTCCCTCCCTAATGTATAGCGCCACTCCCCCCCCCCCCCGAGAGTGCCAGCACTGCTGTTTTCCAGACAATTCACTGGCGAAATTGTATCCCCTTAAGCCTCCCATTTCATAGTCAATAGTGTGTTAAGGGTACTGTAACTCCAACTGCCCCAGCCCCAAGCAGAGCTCTCTGTTGACCCATGTGTACCACAGCAGATCCTCCAGGGGCCAAGTAGAGATCTGCTGAGCCTAGCATACCACAGCAGATCCATCATGGTGCACCTTCACATGGGAGTGGGCTCCTGGCCCACAGTGATTCCAGGCAATGGTGCCAACCAATCCCTAGCTGTAACTCGCTGCTAGAGTCTTTGCAGCGCTGGTTGCAAACACCAGATTTTGCTCCAAAACCACAGTTGTGTTCAGGGAAGCACAATGTGCTTTTCTGGGCCACTAGGCACCCCCTACACAATTTTTCATTGCCACTCAAAATACACAATTTTTTAAGGCTGCTCCTGTGCCACTCAAACAGTCTTTGCATGCCGGAGATGAATTTAACCCTGTGGCTGCCATATTGGAAGTCTACATTTGCAAGGTACAATGCAGTTTGTGTGCGTCAATGCAAAAAGAGGCCTAGAGCACATGCAAATGAAAGGCAGAGCTGTGTACACATGGCACAAAGGTGTACTGGATGTCTGGTGGTCTGGTGTCGGTTTGTGCAGCATTACTGTTTAAAAAAAGAAAATTACATTTTAACAAAGTGCAACTAGCATGACCATAGAAATCTCTGTCTCTGTGCCCATGCAGTTTGTCCATGGCATTCAATGACACCCCACCTCTCTCCAGTGTCAAGCCTAGTTAGCCCTGGTGTCAAGTGGCACCCCCTCCCTAATACCCATTTAAAATTTTACTGGTATCCAGTGGCTTCCCTCTCCTCTCCTGGTCCCCGTGTAAGTTGCCCATGGTCAGCAGAGGCCCTCTCTCAGAGCACCCCCACACCAGTCCCACGAATGGCAGCCTGAACAAACCCTCCACTCACATCTTTGGCCATCTGACTCATAGAAACATAAGACAGTAAGGAGAGAAAATACTTCAAATCCAGTGAGTGTTGCCCAGATGTCCTACCTTACTCTAGTTCCCTGCACTACTACGCCCTTCTCCCTCCAGTGCTCTTCCAACGGGTATATCGATATAGTAGCTGTAAGATTTTCCACGATGTCTTCCAAATACTGTATTAATACGAATGCGCACACACACACACACACACAGGTTTATCAAAAGGGTTTGCATGACTTAAGATGGCAGCAAGACAGGGAGGTGGGCAGACTGTGCCAGCTGACTGCAGGACTGGGGTAAGGGGTGCCACTGGATGCCAGGGATAAATGGCAAGATAAGTAGAGAGACTGGGTGCCACTGGATGCCACAGATAACTTCCAGGGGACTGAGAGAGGAATGAGGTGCCACAGGACACCACAGAAAGGAACAGAGAATTTGTTGGCAGATAAGGATCACTTAGCCCACCTAATGTGCCCCCTTTTCCCTGCCTGTTCTGCCACTGCAGACCTTACCTGGTCTCCAGCCCCCCTTGGACGCATTGATGAGATAACTTACATGGGGATAGGTGAGGGAAGGAGACTCACTGGATGCCAGGTATACCTGTCATGGTGATGGGGAGAGGAAGCACGTTGATTCATACTACACCAACAGTGGACCGCAATATAATGCCATACTGTTGTAGTGAGCCTTGAAAAAGAACATTACAGGTGCCATACTGACCACCTAAAACACAGAAATACATTTTGTGTGGAAACACTGCTGTACCTCATGTCTCACCCTTTTCACATGGGAAAACTAACAGCTCTGTTGTGCTTCGCAGCCCACAGCCTTTAACCACTGTGCAGAGCAATGTGTCTCGATAAGGACATGTAGACTGGCAGACAATGACATAGTAGGGATATGGTAAGGAGACGTTAAGGCCTTGCAGATGGAGTAGGGTCATTTGCATTTTATGTACAAATATTGCAGTTCAGTGCTAAGGTGTATGTGCCTCACCAACTGTCAACTAGCTCAGTGAAAAGAGATGCACATGAGTGGTTACCACTGCAGGGTGCGCTGCGCTCACAAGAGGTATACTGGAAATCTGCCTGTACAGTGCTTTAGCAAGCGGCTTCCAATTTATTGTCTGCTGTCTCTTGCACAGTTGCACAGGCACGCTGCCCTTTGTGTTCCAGTTAGCCCAGCCTTCACATACGTGGCCAATTAACAGAACAGTTAATATTTTTGAAATAGTATTTTGTGTGAGCATTTTGTATAAACTGTACATGGCATGGCTGCAAATTGCGGCTAGTAACCCAGCCCAGACCCCTTTCCTAGTTTAAATAAACTGGAACCTGAAACTGTGAACCCCAGCAACCTCAGGTTAGCTGGTGCCTGAAGCGGACTCGAAAGCATTTGTTTTTTTTCTTTGGTAACCAGGTAAGGCCCACTCGGCACAAGTGCCTGTTTTCAGAGGTGACCCGAGTGCACTGGGAAGGTTAAGTGACTTGATCAGAGTCACACAGTATGCAAGTGGAGGTTGTGGGAATTAAACCCAGGTCTACTGGACGTACAAAGCACATTCACAGCTTGTTACTCTAAGGTTCTAAGTCAGCAACAGCAAAACAAAGAAGTAAACCAAACTGAACAATCCTGTTCTTACTGACTACAAAGAAAGCAAACACAGGACCCAAAAACAAAAAAACTGAACCAAACTGGACAATCCTGTTCCCCCTGCCCACACAGAACAGATACACAGATCCCCAGTTATGTCCCTCCCCAACAACTTCAGTGGCGGAAAACCTTTGCGACACGTGGGCCAAGTTTTAAAATGTGTCCACAAATACCTATTTACGGCAACATAAAGCTGGAGGTTTGCTCTGGTAAAGAAATAAAATTAGCCGACACAGTCGAGGATAAAAGAATATCAGAGAAAGTGTAGAACGCCCTCCAAGATTACACAGAAACACACTGATAGTTCAGTTTTACATATTTAATAAGATCATACAAAAAAGAGACACCTATTGATAACAAACATTTATATAACTACGTCGTCGTGCTGAGAAGAAATAAAAAATCAATCACAGTGACTCATTACGTGCTTCAGGACCAGAGAATTAGAAGCTGATACGAACACAGCAAAATTGCAACTTTAAACAATAGATATATTTTTTAGTTTACTTCCATGCGGTGTGTGCTGTGTGACTCACTAAAAATTAATCAGTAACTGGGACTACATCATCAGAATATAACTTATAATACATTATCTTAGCTGCTTCTGTAGCTCCTTGCTGTTCCCCCACTCTCCACCCCCCAACCCTGCAAATAAAGTATTGTAAATATTCTTGGTTATAAATCATATTCAAAATTCATCACTCTTTATTATACATGCCATCCTGACACTGTTGGCTTCACTTCCCTACGGAGCTTTTTCAACCTCTCAGCAAGCACTGCCTTGTTCACCCACTTTTGGGCCCAAGCAACCCCCTATCTAGCCCTATCACCACAGGTCCCAGAGGATCACTGTACCTGGTATGGGGCCAGACAGTACCATTGGTCATTGTTCCTAGAGGCCAGGTGGTTCTCTCCTCACTTTTTCCATTCCTCCCACTTCACTTTGTGGCACTGCACCTTGCTGTGATGACCTCTGAAGACACAGCCTTCCCCAGGGGGGGTAGGTAGGTAAACCCTACGTGACCTGCAACCGGGATCACCAAGGCCATAAAACATGGCGCCAACCTCCCTGACTGCACCACCCCCTACCTCCAGCCACTCAGTCATGTACACAAAATTCTCCTGTATTTATCCATGCATATTTAGTGTAAGCACTGTATGCTGTTGTGTGTCTTTGTATCCTGGTTTTATTATTTCAACATTTGAACTTGCCTATGTCCCCTCCCCCCAGGGAGCGTCTGGAAACGGGCTATTGTAGCTCAGATGTCCCAAAATCCACATCTGCCTCCAAATTTAGTACGAAAAGATGCCGCCGAAACTTCAATCCCTGTGCGTTTATTATAGAGCTAAGAGAATCCCTGTAATGGCAGGACTTCTACCTTGCAAAAAAATCAGTGGATACCGCGTATGACATCTTTCATGAAATTGTGATAGGGGCTCTGGATAAGCATGCTCCATTGGTTAAAGTCCACACTAGGATGAAATCTTGCCAATGGTTTTCACCGGAACTAAAATCTGCATTACAAAATAGAGATCTGCTCTGGAAAATGGCCCAGAAATCTAAGCTCCCAATCAACTGGATCTTGTTTAGGAAGGGAAGGAACCTTTGCACCAAGCTGGTCAGGGAAACAAAGGCAACTTTCTATCGTATAGAACTCGACGCTTCCTCGAAGTGTTCCTCCAAATTTTGGAAAACCCTAAAGGATCTAGAAGGCTACATTTCTGGAAACTCCCTACCCACAAAAATCTCAGCTGGTGGCACCTCTGTCTCCGATAGGCCTACCATCCTCAAACACCTCAACAATCACGTTGCCACCGCAGGATTAGCTTTTGACACCTCTCCAGCAGTATTCCCACTGGAGGCACATTACAGAGGGTACAGTGTACCCTCCTCCAAATGTTCCAGGGGTACAAATCGTATTTTGAGGGTATGCCACACCGCTTGTAGAAAATTATGGAGGTAATATGTAAAAATGGTTTTAAAGGGATGTACCGGGTAATACCGTATAGCCGCAATCTAAATCCATTATTTCCACGTCTGTAATGTAACAGCTGCGAGTTGACTGTTCCCGAATTCAAATCTTGATCCTGAATCAAAAAAAAAAAATGATGTGCATCATCATGCATGCAGTCAACCAGAGCAATTGCACATGAGTAGTACTAACTAAATAATTATTAGCAGACCTAGACTAATGCACAAAAGTGTACTCCTAGTAATAACTGTGTGACTCACTTGACTCTGAACTTAGGAAGACAAGCAACAGAGTGTTAGATCTTAGAAGTGCTACCCTATGATGACAGAATCATTAGAGACAACGATGCTGCTACTGCCATAGAGAGCCCCATCAAATTGTCAACACGTTTAAATTATCAAACATTTAATTATTTAATTAGATAATTTTAGCATGATTAGTTAAGATGTATGGACTGACACAGAGTGACTGATGTTGGTTTAGATCCAGAAAAAGATGCATGCATTTACAAGGCAGATTAAGTTTCACTTCAGTACACCCCCCCCCAAATACACACACACTGAAAAGAGACTGACTGAGCAATTATATTGGGGCTGTGCAGGGCAACTGGACAGTAGATAAGGGAGGGAGTGGACTGTCGGAGGAGTCTGGAGGACACACACACACACACACACACACACACACACACACGAGTGATATTAGTCTAGTCTGACTACTCATCAACTTTGAAGCTGCTCTGCTCCAAGCCAAGTCCTGACCCCCCCCCCAACCACCAGGCATGACCAGCGAGTTCACCCCACCACTGCCACCAGTGACCAGTCCCTCTCAAGCTCCCATGTCCATTCAGGAGTCAGGACCCACCCCAAGAAGACCAATCCCTTATCTCACCCTGACCCGATCCTCGCCGAGTCCCCCACATGCAGAGGAGCAGACTGGAGGAGCAAGTGGACTAAAGGGAAGAATAGGAAGGAAGGGACAAAACCCAGGGTACAAGTCTCTGACTTTCCATTATTCCTTTCAATCAGTAATCTGTCCTTCCTTCCCAGTGAAAAACAGGTGCGCCAGGCCACCAGCCATGAGATTGGAGTTGGGACTCAGTCAGAGCTCGGAAGAGAGGACTCGCTTGGTGGCAGGGTGACTGGCCAGTGGCCACATCAGAAATCGTGCGCGAAGTGACTAGAGACTGCTGCGACTCATGGTCCGACTGGGACTGGGCCAACCGAGAGGCAAAATAAGCTACAGCACAGATTGGGAAAAGGGAGGGATGATGGATGAAGTGACTGTCTCTCTCGACTTGAGTCTCGACGTGCACTTGATCGTCCAAGGCCAAGTCAGGCAGCTGCAAACAGGAGGATAACTCCAGGATGGGGAATCGGCCTGCAAAATATTGGGGGGGGGGGCATTGCCACGGGGCCTAGTCAGCCGCAAGAGCCCTTAACGGAGGATGTGCAGTGCAGGCCGCTTGGTGAACTGTCTGCACTTGGCACCGCACTGGAAGAAACTAAAGGGAGTTAGACGATGGGTTGGTTGGAGTGGCTCAGTCAGTGGAGTAGCGGACTGTACTGTAGGACTCGATTCAGATGGGAACGGAATCCAGATTGCACTGCAGGACTCACTGGTGGGTGGGAAGGCAATGTGAAGCTAAGGAGCGGAGTGGCGGAGCCTGCAAATGGGAAGGGAACAACTGACAGTTTGGGAAGTTGGGGGAAGGGGAACCCCAGAGAAATGACAACACCAACCTGATTTTCGGCATGCAACTGGTAGTTAAGGGCTGATTTAATCTTTAGCACGCTAGCCATAAGCCAAGTGAGTCTTTCAATTGTCGCCCTCCTGATTTGAACGAATGTCGGTTGAGTCGAGTGGTCAGGCCAGCCGTCAGGGTATCCTGTGTCTACAGTGAATCCCATTCCTTGTGTGTTTTTTTCGCCCTCTTCAGTAGTCTCTTCCACATGTGCAGCCCGCGGGTTCCCTCGCGACTAAAATAGATGCACGCCTACAATACAAGCAAACAACGGAGGATGTAATGGGTTCATGTCTACTCTGAACTGTGCACCAATCACAGTCAGCCACGGGCTTGCAAGGGGGGGAAAACATAAGCCACTAGTTTGAAGCAATCGTCGGCTTGCTGCTGTGGGAAAAAAAAAAAAACACCTTTGAAACAGCACAGTCAGCTCTGCACGTAAAGCTACTGGCATGCCTGCATTCACACTCTGCCAGAATTCTTTACATGCGGAGTACCCCTAACTCACATAGATGTACGTGAATCTTGATTTTTTTTTTTTTTTACGTGATTCACGCACATCTATGCGTGAATGGGAACACTGCTCTCCGGCCAATAATCTCCGATCCCAACTTGCTGTCCATGATCAAGGAGTCCCTGTCTCCAGCTCCTCATTCTCTCAGCAGCCTGTTTCCTTGAAGGAGGTTGAAGACCTTCTGCTACAGCTGGATATTAGGAAAAGCACTGGAGCCGACTTTCTCGAACCTCTCTACCTGAAAGTTGGTGATCAAGTCCTGGCTGTCCCACTTACACATCTCTTCAATCTATTGCTTTCACAGGGTGACATTCCTCCCTTATGGAAGACTTCCCATGTCATTCCCCTGTTTAAATCTGGAGACCCAGCTGACCTTAATAATTACTGGTCCATCTCTCTACTTCCTATTCTATCCAAACTGCTGGAGAAAATTGTAAGTAACCAGCTCAGAAACTACCTACAATCTGTAAACCTGCTTAACCCTCTTCAATCCGGTTTTAGACCACGACATAGCACCATCTTGGTACTTGCTAAAGTGACCAATGACTGGCAGTATGAACTGGACGCTAAGAATTTTGTGTGTGCAGTTTTTTTTTTTTTTTTTTTTAGACCTGAGCAAGGCCTTTGATACTGTGGACCATGACCTGCTCCTTACATCCCTCAGGAACATTGGCTTGGACCAACACTCCTTAAATTGGTTCTCAAATTATCTTGCAGGCCGGTTTCAGCAGGTTAAAGCAGAAGAGGAATTTTTCCTTTAAACCATTATCGAGAGGTGTTCCTCAGGCTACATATTAGGTCCATTACTCAGTGGCGGAGCTGGGGGCTGGGGGTCACCTCCCGCTGCCCCAGTGTGAGTACTGGTGCTCCACCACCATCTTTATTCACTGTTTAGTGCCCATTGTGGAGCCCATGACTGACTGAATGCCCCTCTGCCCTAAATGCTCCTAAACCTGACCTCCGCCACCGCCATTACTCTTCATGATTTATATTAACAGGATCAAAGCCAATATCAAAGCAGCTAACATTCACCTCTTTGCAGACGACACGGTGCTCTATATCAGAAGACTCACTCCCACTGCCGCACATGATGATCTACAACATGATTTCAACCAGCTACAGCTTCACCTTCTAAACCAGAAACTACTAAACTACTACTAAATGCCAAAAAGACCAAGGCAATGTTTTTTTCACCCCTCATATACGTAGCCAACCCTATAACGACACCTCAGATCATTACACTTCTAATCGAACCTTTGGAATACATGGCGAAGTTCAAATACCTGGGGGTCTGGCTTGACCATAGTCTGTTCTTTACTGACCATATAGAAGAGCTGCTAAAAAAGGTCAGACAGACACTTGGTCTCTTTTATAGAATTAACAATTTCCTGACAAGGGAGGCCAAGCTGAAAGTGGTCCAACCCACCTTCCTTTTTCTTCTTGACTATGCAGACCTTCTGTACTGCCAGGGCCCCGCCACTGCACTCACGAAGTTGGATGCTCTTTGCCACAAGGCCTCAAGGTTCATCACTGGTTTCCCTTACTCGTCGCATCATTGTTCTTTATACTCGGCTGTGCGATGGTCATCTCTTATGTACACGCGACAGCAAAATGCAGTCACCTGGACGTTCAGAGCCACTACCACGAGGCTGCCCCAATATATATCAGATTGTCTGCCACTAAGCACAGTAGGCAAGTACACATTGAGAAGTACCTCCTATATTTCTCTGTCTGTGCCCAAGGCTAGATCTCACTTTAGTAGGGTCTCAATTAGTTACATGCTACCCGTGCTGTGGAATAAGCTGCAAAAATCTTTGAAATTGGTCCACCCCACAACTGTGGCTGTGTTCAAAACAATTTATGCTCGCTTTGCCAAGGAATCCTGCAACTACCCCCCTGGAATCAGGTCCGATCCCTAGTGCAGATTTAGTGCCTTACAGGCTTTCCACTCAATACATTCTCTCCCCTCCTCATTCCACAATCACTCTTCAGTATCATTTTACCTATTTTATGAATGTCTCATTCTGACTGCTGCGACCATATGGCATGCTCACACAGACACCCGTTTATGACCTTCCCTACAACCCCTGATTCGACGTATCGCACTTAATACTACAACCAACCCCATGACCATACTATCTCTTGTCTATGGCCTCCCCTCCTACCCCCAACCCGGCGTATGCACTTAAACCACTCCACTGCGCCAGTCCCCTGTGCCAGGAGTCCCCTTAGGCTTCCCCCATTCCTCCTTCTGTTGTCATCTCCTTTGTCCTCCTGCTGCTACTCCCCACTGAAATCATCCTTAGACCCGCTACTGTATCATGATTTCCTCCTCTCTCCTCTGTTATCCTCAGGCTATTGTATCTGTGTACAGTTAATACATTTAATTCGTAAATCACTGAAATGTCTTGTACTCTCTAAATATTATGTCTAAGCTTTGCTATTATTATCAATTAGTTCACTGCAATTATTATGTCCCTTTTCTGTTTTTAGAAGTTGTCTGTTGTATTCTATGACTATGTATTCTGTCCAGGTTTGTCTTGAAACTGAGCTTTGCTCAATGATGTTCGCCTGGTAAAATAAAGATTGTGACTGACTGACTTCCCTTTGGAAAGAGAGAGAGAGGAAGGAAGGAAGGATTTGCAGGCTCCTCTGAGCAGCTTTTGGGGTGCACTGAATTTGTTAAGATTCTGATGCTTGTCACAATCCAGCAGCACTCCTACAAAATGTAAAGAAAATGTATAAGAAATGTGATTACATTTCAGTGAATTACCAAGTTTAAACTTGCTATCCCCTTAATGATTCAAATGATCAGGCGACGTGTGGCCTTCTGGTTAGCACCCCCGGCAAGCCCCTCATGGGACAGGACTCAGTTTTAACGAATGAAGCCCAGGAGTGGTTTCCACAGAAGACAGAGAAATTAATGGTACCACAGCTCACACCTGGCATGTTAAAACCTCAAAGAGTAGAGACCTGACCTACAGTACGGGGAGGTCACCCTGCCATCTGTGCTTAGGCTAATCATGGTTCAGCCAAATGATGAGACCAAGAACCCCGTTTTAAATTATAGAAGAAAAAAAAGCAACTGGAATAACTTTAAATGATCTGTATGTACCTTCAACAGCATTGGGGGAGGGTCTCTGAATTTTGCTCGTTTGGTTTACTTAGCCTCTGAATGGCAGTGGGCCCAGCAAACAGCTGATCAAAGCCCGTAAACTATTACAAACACACTGTTGATCAACAGACTCTCCCATGCCTGCAGCTCGGCCCCGACGTCAGCTGTGGAGGATTCTCGGATGCCTCCAGCCGGTCTGTAGCCACTAAGTGCCAAGGCTGCAGAATGGCAGGAGCATCCAGATACAAAGACTGCCGCTATTTTAGAAACGAGTAACAAATTGTGTTTTGCATATAAAATGCTAATCCGGGACAACCCCACAGTGCTGACATTCATGGATGTTCCACTTTAACTAGTCACGCTGACTTGTACTGCAGAAGGAATTATTTCAATAAGAACAAAAGTTGGGCCACTGGCAATATCTAAGGGTTTTCTCAGTCACCAGATCTTCAAGCTAGTAATTGCAAAACTCAATTTCGACCCCATATTGCCCCTAAAATTTACCACCTCTTAACTTCAGGGCAAACCACCAATTCCTGCTGGAGTACACAGAACAAACATCTCGGTTTGATCCTTTTGATAACCCTTGGTAAGGGAAAAACGGAGTTCATCTGCCTACTTTGCCTCTTTCTCCAGTGTGAACATGTTAAGGAAGGGCCTTCAATCCTTTTCTCAAAGCCTTTGCTCTCAATACCCCTTTTCATTTTGGTGGCCCTGGGTTGCGCACGTGCTTACACATATACACGCACACACACTGTCTCAACTTCCTTTCTGTGCTGGGGAGCCCAAAAATGCACACAGCACTAAGTGGCAGCATTACTTCCCCTGCTCTGCTGGCCCCCTCTGTTTGATACACTGTAGCATTTATCCTTTTAACTCGGATTCCGTTATGCCCCCCCTTCTTCATCCACAGCAGCAACAGGAGACCCCAGCAATATCAAGATTCTACCGCGTTTTTCTTCCTCAAGTGCAGCACCTTGCATTTCGCTACAGTGAACTTAAGGAGTCCAGAGTTTGACCAGTTGCTCAGCTTGTTCAGGTCCCCTTAATGTTTGCCTCCATCCTCACAGAGTCCCTCACCCTGGGCAGCTTAACGGCACGTCTTCAGCAAACTTAAGCAACCAGCCAGAGACCCCAGCTTCCAGATCACTGATGAAAACATTTACAGCAGTTGCCCCAGCACCAATCCCTGAGGAATGCCACTAATACCCCTCTCCTTTTATACTGGCTGTCCACCATAACCCACTGCTTCCTGCCCCAAATCCCGTTAGCAATCCGCCTGGTAAATGCCTAGTGTACTCTGACCAGAAACTGGACATTCACCGCACAAAGGCCTTGCTGGAGTCCTAGTTAGGGCCCTGTCCCAGTAGTAACAAAAATCAGTGCACTTATGTAGTTATTTAAATAACTACCATCTGTCCAGGAACATCAGATACTGTACCCACAGCAACAGCAAACAAAAAAAAAAAACACACACACACACACACTGCTTTGCACTAGACAAGGCCATTTGGTAGCCCAGCCCATTTTCTCGATCTAGCCGAGCTTTGTTTACTGTTGGCATATCATAACTCTGTTCCTACTTTTGCAGTTTGTGTTTCACTTCACTGACCGCTTGCACAACCTGGCAGCCAGTGCATCAGATCCCAGAGTATAATAAATTAACTGTTAAAGATCCTTTGATTACAGTAAAACACCAAAACTAAAAAGTTGCAATATGATCAATGCAAAGTAACAGAACTGGAAATCCTTACAAGCTTTGTAGGTAGCAAGGCCTGGTGACACTGGTAGTAAAGTACTGCAAAACTCTATGGCGGACCCAGGTTATTTAAGCAACATCAAATCCCCAACCCTGGCCAGTTTGGGGAGCACTGCGGATGGTACGTGGGAAGGCTGCCGTCATCTTGCAGCACAAGCATCTCCACTGGATCAGGAAGAGCAGCACTGGATTTCGTGCACAACACAATGTCTCCCCACCCCAATTTATGAGTGGTGACATAGGAGGCAGCTACTGCTACAAGATCACAGAAGAGATGGGAAGCAGAAAAACAATGCCACGGGCACATGGCAAAAATGAAGCCCCACCGGTTCACACCCCTTTTCGTAATGGTCCAACAGCCTCCTCTGTGTACCCAACCGCTCTATTCCAGATAACTGACAGCAGATATTCTGCTAATCTCAAAAGAATGGTCCTGGGAAGCTTTTTTTTCCTTGAGAATCATATAGGTGGAGAAGACAGGGTCAAATTATATTTTATCATATAAATAAGGCATTTCCTGGGTGGCTTTGTGAAACAGCAGCTGCACAGTCATTTGCCATGCCAGTCACCAGGGTTCACACCCCGGATCATCGGGAGTGAACCATCAAAGATAAAGTAGGGTATCCAACTCAGATGCCCCCCCCCCCCAAATATCATTTCTGGATGTGTGAAAGGGCTACTTCCACTGCACTGCTGGAGGAAGTTTCGGGATGAAGTCCATGCCCTTAGGGAATGGCCTTATATTAATGCTCACAAATCTAACGGACACACAACACCGAGGTGCAATGCACCCAAGCCAGGAGAGTTATGAGGAAGGAGGGTGCACCCCTCAATTTTTGATTCCCATTAGGCATTTGGCTGGGCCGTCTTGGACACATCGCAAGGGGGACACAGTTCACGGAAGGGCAATGGAGGAGACACTGCTAGGCAGTCCAATCACGCTCACTAACGGCTCTGCTGGCTCCACTGCCACCTCACTATCTCCTCCTACCAGGCTGCAGCACATGTTCCTCTCAACCACAGAGTTCTACAGTAGAACATGGATGCACTGTTCTAATAATGTATTAAGAAATATTATTAAAAAAGCAGCTTCTGCAAGGAAAAATGACTTCCAAGTTCAGCACATTTCTCCTTTAACATGGAAACAGAGTCACTGGCTGCTTGTCTCTTCTCAGCATCATATCCTCTGTAAAATCACAATCTATTGCTTTGAAAA
Organism: Neoceratodus forsteri; assembly: GCA_016271365.2. Lineage (NCBI taxonomy): Eukaryota > Metazoa > Chordata > Ceratodontiformes > Ceratodontidae > Neoceratodus > Neoceratodus forsteri. Next base: position 22,132,064 of record JADMNL010000032.1, on the reverse strand, counting down.
TTACTGTGATGTCATAAAGAGAGAATTATGATGCCCAATGTAGACAAGCACCAAGGAGCAGATCAGGGGCATTATTTAGGGGTAGCCAGGAGTTGCATAGAAACATAGACTTTGACGGCAGATAAGGACCGCTAGGCCCATCTAGTCTGCCCATTTCCCTACCTACAGGATAGGCCGCAGATCCTAGTTAACCAACAGCCTATTTCTTCCTACCCCCCACAAGAATTGCCTTATGTTTGTCCCATGCATTCTGAATTCTCCCCAGTTTTAGACCCCACAACTTCCTCAGGAAGGCTGTTCCATGCATCCACTACCCTCTCTGTGAAATAATACTTCTCACATTGCCCCTGAACCCCTCCTTCTATCTTTAAATTGTGTCCCTTGTTCTTGCAAGTCTCTTTTTCTGAAAGATGCTACCCTCTTGACTTTGTTGATTCCCTTGAGGTACTTAAAAGTTTCTATCATGTCCCTCCCTTCTTTCCTCAAGGGTATACATATTAAGCTCCTTTAGTCTCCTCCTCACACGGCTTCTCTTGAAGACCCTGCACCATTTTAGTTGCCCTCCTCTGAACTGCCTCTATCCTGTCTATGTCCTTGCGGAGATGGGGTCTCCAGAACTGGACACAGTATTCCAGATGGGGTCTCACCAACTGTCTGTACAGAGGGATAACAACTTCCTGTTTTCTGCTGCTGATGCCTCTCCTATACATCCCAGTATACCCTGGCCCTCCCTACTGCCTTCTCACATTGCTTGCTAACCTTAAGGTCATCTGATATGATTACCCCAGGTCCCTTTCCTGTTTTGTTGTTGCTACTACCTTCCCACCCATTGTGTATTCTTCCCTGGGTTCTTGTTTCCAGGTGCATTATTTTCACTTTTTGCATTGAATTCAGCTGCCATATGTCTGACCATTCCTCCAACCTTGCAAGTCCCTTTTCATCCTTTCCACGCCTCCTTGTGTATCAACCCTGTTGCAGATCTTTGTGTCATCTGCAAAGGCATATTTTCCTTCCAGTCCTCTGCAATGTCACTGATGAAGACATTAAAAGGACTGGACCCAATACTGAACCCTGCAGTACCCCACTAGTAACCCGCCTTTCATCAGAGGGGACTCCATTTACAATTACCTTCTGTGTCCTGTTGTCCAGCCAATGTTTTACCCAGGCTACCATGCTGGGACCCACTCCCAGGCTGGTTAATTTGACTAATAATCTTTGTGGGACTGTGTCAAATGCCTGCTAAAGTCTAGGTAGGCCATGTCCACAGCCCCTCCCTGGTCTACTACTTTGGTCACCCAGTCAAAGAAATCTATTAGATCTGCCTGACATGACCTTCCGCCAGAACCCTGCTGCCTTGGATCCTGTGCTCCACTGACCTCTAGGTACTCAACTATTCTTTCCTTCAGAAGAAGTGACTCATCACTTTCCTACCACAGAGGTCAGACTGACAGGTCTGTAGTTTCCTGCCTCTGTCTTGGTCCCACTTTTGTGAAGGGAATCACATCATCCTTCCTCCAGTCCTCAGGTACCACACCATCCTCCCATGATTTATTAAAAGAGTAGCCAGTGGTTTCACTAGTTCCTTCCTTAATTCTTTTTAGAATTCTGGGGTGAATTCCATCAGGACCCATTGCTTTGTCCGCCAGTTTTAGGAGTTCTTGCAGAACCCTTTCTTCTGTGAAAGGACTGGGACCGACCCTCTATCAAGAGTGCTTCTGTTAATTGATTAGGCACTTCCCTCCTCTTTGTGAATACTGAGCAGAAATATTCGTTCAGTATTCCTGCTTTTTCACTGTCCCTCTGCCCACCCACCATTCATTCTATTCAGCCTCACTATTCCTCCCTTTGTCTTTCTACGCCTGATGTACCTATAAAAGGTTTTATCCTCTTCTTAACTGAGTTGGCTATCTTTTCCTCAGTTTGGGCCTTTGCTATTCTGACTTCCCTCCCTGCTTCTTTCTGCCTTAACTGGTACAGCTCTCTGTCCTGCTCCTTCTGTGTTTTCTTATACTCCGAATGCTATCTTTTTCTTCCTGACTTTCACAGCCACCTCTCTTGAGAACCATAGTGGCTTTTTCTTTTGCTTTGATTTGTTTATTTGCTTCACACAAAGGCTTGTTGCCTCTGTGATGGCAGTTTTGATAATTCCCCATTGTTGCTCCACACCTCCTTCTAGCCTGTTTGCTAGTGCTTTTCTGAGGCACTCTCCCATCTTGCCAAAGTCAGCCCTCCTAAAGTCCAGTACCTCACTTTGCATGGCTTGACTCTGTAGCTGAGTTTAACGTGAACCACACTGTTTGATGGTCACTTGTCCCCAGATGGCAACCCACTTCTAGATCTGAGATCCTCTCACTGCCCCGTTTGACAGTACGAGGTCTAAGATTGCCCCTCACGAGTGGGTTCCGAAACTAGCTGTCTAATGCCTGCCACCTGTAGGGCGTCAAGAATGGCCCTGCTCTTGGATGTGGCTGCAGCAAATGTGCTCCAGTTAACTGGCATATTCAGGTCTCCCATCAACAGTATCTCCCCTTTCTCTGCCATTCTAAGAATGCCTTCCATCATATCCTTGTCCATTCCTTCCCCCGACATGGGGGTCTGTACACAACCCCTGTGCGGATTGTGGTGCCCTTTCCAGTCTCCAAGGTGACCCACAGTGCCTCCTCTCCTCCCTGTTTACTCTTTTTTCAGTTGCTTTTATCCTTCCTTTACATAGAGAGCTACTCCTCCCCCTCTTCTCCCCTGCCTGTCTCTCCTGTAGGTTATGTACCCTGGTATGTTAACATCCCAGTCATGGTTCTCTGTGTACCATGTTTCTGTGACTGCTACAATATCCAGGCATCCCTCTTCCATTAAGGCCACCAGCTCAGGGAGCTTGTTGCCCAGACTACGGGCATTGGTACTTATTACCCTCCATTTCTTGATAGCCTTACCCCATTTTGCCCCATCCCTGTCCTTCTTGTTGCTATTGAAACCCCATGCTATCTCTATTGCAACCCCTAGGAACCCCAAGATTTCCCTGGCATGTTTATACAGGATTTGATGGGTGTAGAAGCTTGGCAACACCTTTGATTCTGCTGAAGCAGGATTTTACAATCTCTACGGTTAAATAATGCTACTTGAGCAGATGGTGTCTAGAGTATGGTGATCCTGTTTCCATACTTATTGACATAGTTAAAAAGGGGCGCTAAAAACAGCAAATGAAAAATATAAGCTAACATATTCTAAAAACTTCTTTTTTCAGTTTCCCTGTGATGTCAAGGACTCTTTAAATGCTGTTTGCTAGAAATAATGACACTAAAACTACAGCAGTCTTCGGTCATGTTACACTCCACTGTCTTTTTCTGGTATTGCAGTTCTTATGCCTGAAGAAGGCTGGAGTCCTGAAGGTCCTAGCTTAACTACAAATCCTGCCTTACAGTAAGTTACTCCTAATTTGCATGCAGTCACTTATTTTTTTGTTATAATCAAATGCACGTAAAATAAGGCAAAGCCTGCTTGGTAACTGTGTTAACAGCTCCATTTCACATTTGTTACATATTAAATACTGCTAAACCCATTGGTATTCTAATGATATTTTAACCTATGACAACCACAACAAAGAAGTCAGTCTAAGCATTCTGCAGGAAAACTAGGGAAGGGGATGAACCAGTTCTAAATCAGATGTACAGAAATTCTTTTAAACTGGTTAAACTGGGCATGAGTGCACAGGAATTCGGTTCCACCACCTCTTGAGAGTTCCAACACTTGTCACCTTTCTATATTAAAATAAAAATATATACATATATAGTTATAAAATAGAAAAAAGTAGCTCATCTAGTGGGCAATCATCATCACATGACCATGCGTATATCAGAGCGCGACCGCACACCTGCACTTTTACCCCCACCAAAAAAAAACAATTTTGCCATGTTATAAGATAGATAGATAACCCACTCTAGCATGTGCAGTCGTGCTCTGATATACGTACGCCTTGGGTGGTTGATGCACTTGGCCTGCGGCCTCGTACATATATCAGAGCATGACCGCACACCTAAGAGTGGGTTACCTATTACATATAGATATATAAATAGTTACCACCTGTCCTGATTTTCGCAGGACAGCCATGATTTGGGCAGCTGTGTCCTGCACAAAAACATGAAAAATACATGTCGTGACATTACAGTAGAAGAAATATTTTCTTTTCTCCTAATGTTACAGAAAACTATAAAATCGTAACGAAAATACCTTTAAAATGATAATCGAAACAAAAAAAAAAAAAAAATGACAACATATAGTCTTAATTCTGATGATTTTTTTTTATTTTATTTAGTTTTTGTTGACCGGGTAAGTGCACTAGACAAATCCTGCCTATTTTCAGGCATAACCCGGGGGAAGGGGATACAGTGGAATGCCAACTGACCTTGAACCAGATTAAGCTATTGGTGGTATTTTTAGTGAATGAGAGAAATTTGGCCAGGACACTGGGGAAATTCCCCTACTCTTTTTCGATAAGTGCCATGGGATCTTTACCATCCACCTGAACTACCACCAATCCAGGCAGATGGGACCTCGGTTTAACGTCTCATCTGAAAGACGGCACCTCAGAAGTGCAGCACCCCTCTCATGCTGCACTACAGAATCAGTACTGGGATATTAACCCAAATGCCAGATGTGGTAACTGAACCCACAGCCCTCTGATCGGTCGGCCTCAGACGCTAGTGTGCTACCTACTGAGCCACTGACACTGCATACAGAGAAAACAGATCTGTCGCATTAGCTGAGGTTACATAGTCTCCTGCCAAAAATGATGTTTCAGTAAGAAATGTCCCACTTCGGACTTCTGAAAGGTGGTAACTCTAAATATACAAGTGGGCATGACAGTTCCCCCACCTAAACATCTACATGTGACAGTACCAGAACCCCCCCCCCCATGTAAACTTTAACTCCTCATGGCCCGCTGCAACCTTTCATTGCCCCTTTGCACTTCTGACAGGTTTATACTATAAACCTGTGAAGGGTGGTTTTATCCAAAATGTGATCGTGCAACATCCGCCCCAGCTGCTGCCCCGGTTATACCCCCTCCCCGCTGCTTCCGGCAATGCCAGCCTGCAGGTTGCCTCCAGTGGTTAAACTGGATCGGTTTAGGTCGGGAACTCTCACATCAAGCCTTCTAGGTGATGATGATGCAACTGTCATTTCTAAGGCGGACCTCTCACATATTAACCAAATGGAGACATAAAGCTATTCCATTTTTTACAAGGCGATGGAACTGAATTCCTGTGGGCTCTTGCCAATTTGAACCCCTGTTTGCCTCTTGATCGGACGAGGTACCGGCGTGCAGCAGCCCTCGAATCCTGCTGAACGCGGATGCTGCCTGGCCGGACTCGATGCAGCCCTCGTGTACACACTGGTACTGGTACAGCCAGCCGGGAACGTCACCGTGAGCGCAGTAAACAGGGCCCCTTGTCAGATCCTACCTCGGGAGTCCGAAACTGCCTCCGTCCCGGGACCGTCGCCACAGCCTCCTGTCGCGCTTTGTCCGGCGAACGCTCTCCCTCCGGCTGAACAGCTGCTCAGCCTCTTCTGCCCTTTTTGTCTCTTCCTCGCTCGCCTCTCCTCACCATCTGCTGATGTGGTTGCACGGTGCTCCTCGCACCGGGATTGGCTCAGATCTGGCATGTGCGCGCGGCGCGCGGAGAGCCCCGCCCCCCTGCCTCACCCACCCAGCAGCGCGCTACAGAGCATGAGAGCTAGACTGACACAGTGTGTGTGCGCGCGCGTGTCCTGTAGGGCACGTGGTTTAACACTTCGTTCCAAATCCCACAGGTAGCACGAAAAGCCTTGCGGTGCACTGCCGGGAGGTGGGGAAATGCGTGTGGGGTGGCAGGCTGTACTAATCACAAAACAGACCATGATCGATTGCTTCCCTTCTGACCTTGCATACGTTAAAGCGGTATTCTGAATGCTCACGGGGAGGGCTTCAGTTAAATCCCATTTTGGGAGTGTTTAACTTCCAAAAATAAGAGGGTTGAAGTCAGTGACTTCCAAATGTAAAACAGTAAATTGGATTACTTCCAACATTACAGGCATGGAAATTAAGAAATCATGGGTTTTGTAAAATAAATTGTATTTACAGTATATTAACATCCATAAACTGATCCTTCCCAGAGTACTGACTTCTAAAATGTGGGATCCAGGAAGTATTTTGGCTTCCACAAATCTGGAATAACTTCCAGATTTTGACTCATGGAAGTTTTAGAACCACTAAAAATAAATTAACTGAACCCCTGCTCATGGGCTAAACCGGGGTTGCGGTTGCAGCTGCAGCTGCCTGTCTGCCCATAGTTTCCGGCACCAATACAAAGAGGTTCTAAGGGCTGGTGCACATTTATAGACCATACTTAGGCACCCTCAGTCCCAGTGGTCTTTCAAGTTTTGTTTCTTTTAATTTATGCATTTCATTCCATACATATATTGAAAGGTCACCGTCACACAAAGGACATCCTAGGCTGGGCGGAATTTAAAACTATGCATCATAACGCCAAAAGAGTGCTTGCTGAGGTACTCTCAAGCACCCTCAATGCTTGACTCTACTGCGAGACACCCAGAAACATAACGCAAGCTCTAATACCGCTAAACTGTCACACATTATCAGAAACATCCCTCAGTTTACTTCTCAGAAACTCTTTGTCCACTCTCACGTGGAGACCACAATGTTTTTAATATTGCCTGCTGAGACATTAAGGTAGAAATTCATAATAATCTATAATTCCCATAGGCGCAGATTCGGGGCTGTGAGGCTAACGCCACCTCCGAAAGTTAAAAGGGGCTCTGCTCCCAGCAGCTGGCCAGGACAGAATATGTGTTTTCTTGGTCAGGCAGTGGATGCTGGGCGAGAGCAGGCTCAGCAGCAAAACAGATTCTTTTTTTCACTCTGGAGGTTGTTAGCAGAGCACGCCGTGCCAGCTTGGGGGGGTGGGTCATACTGTCTGACTGCCGTGGATACGGGCAGCACGGCATTATTTAATCTGGGACAGGGAGGCACATGCAATGATCTTCATTGGTGGAACCAAAATGTTATCACGAGATGCATTGCAGCCAGTTTACGTCCGTTCAAGCATGCATGTGTGGCACCAGCAGCCAGTCAGCACAGCCATACCAGTTTGGGTGCCAAGCTGCCTCCACCATTTGTTTGCGTCTCGGGCCAGCTCAGGTTGTGCCACGCCACTACGGTTCATGGACCAGTAGTCGGTAGAAGAATGGGATCCTGACCCAGGACAGGAGGATGGTAGCGATGTGCGCAGCAGGGTGAGTGACTCGGAGAGAGAGATAGCGACATCGGGAAGGAGTCAATCGGACGAAGGGATGAGTGGAGCGGAGAACTGTAGGACTAGTGGACTGTCACGTCAGCAGGCCAGGCAGTGAGGGGGTGAGGCCTGGTCCCTGCTGGTGAGCATTCTAAACTGTTCTCATTCAGATAAAGTTATTCAAGCCAATTTGGTTTGTGGTTCAGGCGGAGTACCATATGGCAGCCTAAATCCATTAGTAAGATCATCATACTTCTGAGTGCCTTGTGGAGAATCGAATTAAAATGTCTTATGACTTAGACCATCTATCAGTAATGTGGATGTCCCAAATGTACAGCATGGGCTGGATTTATTTATTTTTATTTAGCTTTTGTTAACCAGGTAAGTACACTAGACAAGACAATTGCCTAGTTCCAGGTACGACCCGGGAGAGTACAGGAAATTACATACTTACATACTTAGGACAATATGGTACATAATTAGGAAAAAGATTACAAAGTCACAGGGCAACAAGGTACATAGTTAGGAAAAGCTTGCAGGTCACATGCGAACAACATAATGCAGAATACACAAAGTACAGGTCTTGTGAGGCATATTTTAGTTAGCATAAACACAACAGAGTAACGGTATATGCCAGTTTGGAGCAGTACAAAGGCATGGCTTGAGAGCAAGGAGGAAAATTTATTCAGACTGCGCCAGGCAGGGGCGCAAGCCTGGGTGCAGTGCAACTGGGCTGCGCCAGGCATGGACCAGACGATATTCAAAGGTGCTGCGCCATGGCTCAGCACCACTGAATTTGGCACTGAGGGCGCACGCACAGCGCAGTGGCACTGCACCAGCACAAGTGGCAGAAGGGGAACGGGGATGCGCCAGCACAAGTGCGGTTGTGCTAGGTGCATGAACCGCGATATTCAGCACTGAGCATGCAAATGAGGCCATTATGCATGTAAGATGCAAATGGAGCCATTTGCGTGTCATTATGACCCCATTTACATGCGGTGCACTGATCCCCAGCAACTTGCGCCTGGTGCGCTGCCAGGCTGCAGCCATTGGGGACTGACGCCCTGCAGTCCCTTGGCAGACCCCGCTCCCGTATGCCCGGTCATGGGCATGTGTTTAAAATATCCCTGGTGGTCCAGTGGACCGCTCTCCATCGCTCGATTGTGGGCATATGCATGACATATCCCTGGTGGTCCAGTGGACCACTCTCCATCGCCCGATTGCGGGCATATGCATGGCAGATCCCTGGTGGTCCAGTGGAACCCCCCACAGCGCCCAATTGCGGGCAGATATAGCGAATGTAATCCTGGTGGTCCGGAGGCCCTCCCCACCCGCCCATTGCGGTCCCCCGCTGCCCAGCACCCCCAGTCAGCGGCAGCACCCCACCTGCATGCCTCCTGGCTGCCAGCCAACTGACCGCATACAGTACAGTCTGTATGCCCATTGGTCCACGCTGTATGCCTGTTGGGCCACCGTGTGGACCAATGGGCGTGCAGACCATACTGTACTACACAAGCCCGATATGTGAATGAACATCATCAGTCATAGTGGGAAACCCCAACCCAGCTTGATCTGCAGGTAGAAGGTGCTGTTTGAGAATTTATTGCAGAAAATGCTAAACATAACAATACATATGGGAACTTGAGGTAGATCAGGGATCAGTGTTGGGGTCCCTACTATTCAATAAATTTGTAGGGGACATTGTGGTGGGCCTTGAAGGGGGAGTGAGTCTGTTTGCGGATGATATTAAAATCTGTAATAGGGTAGACACTCAGAATGCAGAGGGATTTGGGGAGGCTTGAGGCATGGTCAAAGAGGTGGCAGCTTTCATTCAACACAGAAAAGTGTAGAATCATGCATCTTGGCTACAGGAACCGGAGGGCAGGGTACTGTATGGGGGGCAGAGATCTGGAGGTAACGGAACAAGAAAGGGACCTGGGCAACATTATATTGGGGGACCTGAAGGTGGAAAGGCAGTGCAGGAGGGCAGTGGCTAGGGGTAGTGGAATACTGGGATGCATCGGAAGGGGGATCACCAGTAGAGATAGGGAGGTCATTGTACCCTTGTATACCCATCTGGTTAGACCACATTTGGAATATGGAGTCCAGTTCTGGAAGCCATAGCTCAAATGGGATGTGGGGAGGCTGGAGCGGGTTCAGAGGAGAGTGACAAAGATGGTAAAAGAGTTGAGCCACCTGTCCTATGAAGAAAGGCTGAGAGATCTGAACATGTACTCCCTGGAACAGAGGAGGGAGAGGGGGGTGCATGATCAAGACCTTCAAGTACCTTAAGGGTATAAATGGTACCAGTGGAAAGCATCTTCCAGATTAAGGGTAATCAGAGGATGAGGGGGCATGGCCAGCAGGTTGGGAGGGACAGTTCAGGGATAACATTAGGAAATACTATTTCACAGAGAGAGTGGTGGAGAAGTAGAACAGACTCCCGGAGGTGGTCATTGGAGAAGAAACAGTGGAAGGATTCAGAAGGGCATGGGACAACCACAGGAGAGTGTTAAGGGTGGGGGGGCACAGATCCAAGCAGATAGCTGGACAGATGGGCAGACTCGGTGGGCCTTGGTCCTTTTCTGCCATCACACATCTATGAATCTATGAATAATGGGGCCTTATATGGGACATAATTAAAAGTGTAATGATGTATGGGAGACAGGAAAACACCTTTAAAAAGCAGCTGACACCTTTTGGAAAACATAATATTTATACACAATTTTGCTTGTATTTCATATATCTTCTGCATATTTATTCTCTCCATTTTTTTTTACTGAAGAAACTGCCACAAAATCAAGTTCTATATCCCTTCGAGTCCATCTGCCTTTATAGCATATTCCCTACATGAAATTATAATGCTCTGTTATGACATCACAGCCTGTTGCCATGGGAATAACTGATGTCACAAGAGTAGTATTAAGACATCAGGTTGGGAAGAGCAACAAGAGCTGATGAACCCCCAAGGAACAACTATTCTGTTTTTATGCATATGACCTCGGTAACTGGCAATTTGGATAAGAAATACAGAACTGATGAGAAATGTAGGTTGCCTTGTGTCCAGATGGTATGTTTTTCAAAGTTCTTCTTGAGGCATCAGTGGCTCTTTAAGTGGGGAGAATAAATACAATACTGGTGGGCTGGCCCAGTGGCATTGAGGGTTGAGTTCGGGAGTGAGCTCGGGTGCCGTGGGCGGCAAGGGTGGGTTGAGGATTGAGCACCCATTGAGGTCCTCTCTTCCTCAGGGAGAGAGGGAGGGTTGGGATGGCCAAGCATGCCAGCAGCCCCCGGTGGAGACAGGGGGGGGCACTGCAGCATGTAGGGCAGCACGTGATCAGCGTGGCCAACGCAAGGCAGGGTCGCCATGCGCCGTTGCATCAGGGCATGTGCCACACATGGTGGGGAGATCAGAACAAGGAAAACCCTGGTCCATGGGGTAGGCGATGGCACCAGCCCCCATGCCCACAGCCTGGTCCGTCCTGTCTGGTCTTTCAGGTTCCTCCGACCAGGCCCTCACCTGCAGTCAGAGTCTATGAGTAAGTGTGCCCAAAGAGGAGGGGCATCCCCACCACGGAGGGGTTAAGCTGGGGGTGTCAGCTCCGGGATGTGGGGGAGGTGAGAGGAGGCTCAGACAGGAGGACTTCAGGCAGGGCAGGATCTGACTGGATGCCCAAGAGAGGCCCCATGGACCGCGACCAGGAGGGAAAGATAATTGAAAAAAAAAATACAACACTGGCGTCTTACAGGGAGTGCTTGCGTCTGATGAAGTGAATATATATAATAATGTGAAATAGTTTGGTGGATGTCAATGAGTTGCTGAGGATTCTACAGGGTCAATGCCACTCTTCCTGCTGTGTTGCACAATTTTTCACTGGGTATTTCAATAAAGATAGAGTTGTATTTTCTCAAGTGCTTTAATGATTTTTTATTTGTTGATAAGCAAGTACCGCTATTTTTATTTTGCGCACTTTGTGAACTCTTCTCCTCTTAGTTCTGCCTCTCTCTCAAAAAAGTCACTGCAAAGTGAGGAACCTATTTACTGTGCTATCTCTTCAGTAATGCACCACAGAACACTAAAAACCCCAGAGCTTCTGGAGCCTTGGTGGCCCCCAGACCCCCGGCCATTAGCTGAGCCCCCTAGTTGGCTCCTATGATAATTCCCAGTTATCAGCAAACACAAAACAATAACGCACTTATTTCTACAGTGTTCTAACCATGCATGTGGTGTTCGGTGTTATGTCACAAGTCTTCCCATTTGTCACACATCTGGTCACACATTTCATCAATGAAAGTTTGAGAGGTATACTGGTGCATACCTCTCCAGAATTCTGGACAGATCCTAAACTTGGTCTGGTCAACACTCAGTGCCAGCACCTCAGAATTCAGGCCATTCATGCAAAACACATATACTTTGGTGATCAAGGTGTCGCATGATAGGCCTAGATCCATTTATGTGGGTTCTTAGTGTATATGCTGTAATGTACTTTAGAATTAAGATACTGTCCCTTTAACAGGTAACTACAACATAACTGTTATTTCTAAAAAGACTAGTGTGGGCCTGTTATGTCTCAAGATAAGGGAGACAATTTTATTGAGCCAGGAAATCATAACTCTAAGAGAAAACTGGGTATCTAGCATTCCATGACAGGAAAAGGTCAGGGGTTAAGCCAAATACATGGACCAGATGTCACTGGGGTTGTCATGGAACCACAGTGACACCTACAGGGAAAAGTACACTGTTGCACCCCATCACACTGTGGGTGAGGCTTGAAAATGACCATCTTATACTGTATATAATCAGACATATTCTGAACTCAGGGTAGTTGAAAAACAGTAGTTGGAAGGACTGTAGTCTGTCCAGCTGGCATATACTTGAAGACCAGAAGTGTATGTGTAGGCCTGGAAAAACCTCTAAATCCAGACCTGAATGTGTGGAAAGTTTGACTTGTCACATACTGAACAGAAAATTCAGATTTTTAGTCAGAAGTTTAGAAACCAAGACTTTTCACCAGGGAAAGTGCTTTCTTTTAAAAAGGACATTCAGAGGAATTGACTTGGAATACAACCTTGCTACAAGACTGTTGCTTAAGGACTTATCTCCACAAGGACATTTAAAATTGTGTCTGAACTCTAACCACAAAACAAGATATCATTTAGAATACTCAGTATCTAGTGTTTTCTGTAAACCGTCCAGTTTCACTTTTGTTATTATCTGCATTTCAGAGTTCTGCCAAACTGTAGACTTTTCAGTATTGCTTTTATTGTAAGTAAACTTTTATGATTTTCTTATTAACTCTGCCTGGGGTCTGGTTGTGTGATTTAACATTTTAACAGAAGAGTTTTGAAAAGACTGTGTGCCTTGACAAGATAGAACTGTTCGTCTATCTTATGAAACTACCTAGGCAAGACGTAGCCAGTGGCTGTGGTGGGATTCAGATACTGAAAGTAGTGCAGAGTTGAGGGAACTCGAAACTGCAGAATCCACCCTCCCAGTGGAAAAAGGAAAGTTTGGTGGTAAGTCTTCCTGAAACCCTTACTCCTGCTCACAAGTTCTTAAAAAAGGGGATCCTCTCTGCAAACAGGAGGTTCTGCCGGGCTGCCCGTGGTTTGGGGGCTGGGGCCTCGTGACACAAGGCATTGATATTATCAGTGTATTGTGTCCTGATTACCAGTTCTTATTTCACCCATGCATTGTGCTCTCTCTTAACGCACAGGTCCTAGATAATAAGGATGGAGTATTTTCCCCACCCATTTTATAAAATACAATATAATCTTCCACAGCATCTTTCACACAGATTTTTTTTTTTTACCAGGAGAGAGAGAGATTAAGCTGAAAGCTTGTTTACAGGTGTGACCTGAGAGCACAGGGAAGTTAAGTGACTTGCTCAGGGTCACACAGTATGGAAGTGGGGGCTGTGGGATTCAAACCCAAGTCTCCAGGTTTGCAGCTCAGAGCCTTAAACCACTGTGCTACACTGCCTCCACGAATGTATCACAAACTGCCTTATACTATGAGCAAAAATTAAGTGCAATGAGTAGAGCCTTGGAATGATGAAGGATTCTAAAACCAGGAGCCAATGACAGTATGGCTAAGCTAGGACTTGAAGGCGATGGGAAGCAGAGCTTCAGTTGACTCTGTTTTGGAGGATTTGACTTCCAAAAATAATGCAAAAACTTCCACAGTAAAGGAGAAGGAACTATTTAAAATGTCAGTAGCGAAAACAAAACTTGGGTTTCACCCAGCTTTGAAGGCATCATAGTCAAAATGGTTGACTTTTCTCAAAGAAAGGGTATTTACCAATAACATTTGTTATACATTTCGAAATGTTGTCTCTCTCAGAGTATTTTCTTTCAAAACATAGGATGGCTGAAGTAGTTTACTAAAAAAAAAAAAGAATAATGTCCAGATTTGAAATCACTGACGTTTTTTTCCTTTTTTTCGCTCCCTTGTCCATGGTGCTTTACTCCTTCAGGTTGCCCAGGCCCCTGCTACCCACCAGACTCTCCCCCCATAGCTGCACATTATTTTCATGCTCCCCAGGTGGTCCACCGCTGTGCTATCCAGCATATCTTTGTTGGTGTCACACACACACACACACACACACACACGTAGGAGACCAGATACAGTCTGCCTTGTTATACCCTATCCTACCCCACCCCAAGACCTGTTGTCTAGACAGGGTTCATTCATTTCAGGAACTTGAAGGTTTCTGTCATATTGCCCCTCTCCTTTCTGGCCTCCAGCAAGTACATGTTCAGTACAGTAGCGTAGCAAATTCCCCAAGGGCCTGGGTGCAAGGTAACATTACAGGGCCCCTCCCCGGTTTTGAATAAACATCAAAATTATGATTTGGGCCCCTAAAACCTCATGGGCCTGGGTGCCACTGCACCCTTGTAGCTAGGCCCCTGGTTCGGTGCCCTAGGCCGATCCTTGTAGGATCTGCCCTGCTGACCTTAAATTATTTTGGTACCCTACCCTGCACTGTCACCAGCCTATCTCTGTCTCTCCTTAGGTGAGGACTCCAGAACTTGGCACAGTACTCCAGATGGGGCCTCCCCAGTGATCTATAGAAAGGTAATATTACTTTCTTTGTCCAGCTGTCAAAATCCCTCCCAATACATCACAACATCTTGGTTTATTTACGTATTTATGTATGGGCCTTGTTAATCGACCGGTGCCCACGTTTCATTACCAACTGGCCAATATAATGTTAAAATAGATTGTAAAGCCGCCACCCATTGATTGTAATGGAGCACGCCCCCGCGCTCTCCCTAGCAACTCGTTATAACTTTGGTGAGCGCGGGGACAGAGCTAGGCGGCTGCATGTAAACCGGGAAGTCCTTGGGACCCGGTTTAATTAATTTTACGAGGGATATAATTTTTACTCTGCACCATACTTTTTGGGACATCTCAACAATTTAAGACTGCTGTGGTGGTAAGGTACCTATTTATCAGGTACAGGTGCTTATCTTGGTAGATCTCTTTAAATATAGGATAGCACGCAAAACCCGGTTTACGTGGGCAAACTATGATTTCTGTCCGAGCAAACCTTTGAATATCAGGCCCTTGGTTGGGGTTCAGATTTGAAATGAAAGCACAATTCTGGCAATGCAGACCAAATAGTGGAAAGTCTGAGAGAGTCATTGTTATTCTATCAATCATTCAGTCAGGTAAACTACAATAGAAACACAATCATTCAGTCAGGTAAACTACAATAGAAGCACAATCATTCAGTCAGGTAAACTACAATAGAAGCAACAGCCTTCAGAGCCATCTGCAGAAAACTATGTCTAAAGTCTTATCTGCTCAGTTTCGGATAACAGCAATGATTTGTGGTGGGCCTTATCTTATACTACACTATTCAATGTGTCATCTCATGGTCAAGGTAACTGAGCAGTAAGCCAGCAATAAGACTCGGCTGTGTCTCATGTCTAACAACAACCCAAGGTGTGCCTTATGCAAGCCATAATACCTGATAGGGTTGGAATTATTGGGCTATACAGGACAACCCAGGAGCATAATGAGACTCAACGCTACAGGCAAGGGGCCATATAGCACCTGGAAGGTCTGGTATAGCCCATGCCACCCACACTGGAGGGTATTATTGCACTTAGAATATGGGTTTCTGATAACATTTTAGTTAAATATTACAAAATTTTAAAACAAAATACTTAAAAATAAGTAAAAAGTAACAGTAAATCCATTTTCCTGTCAAGTAGTCCCTCTGCTGGTATACTCACCAGTAGAGGGCACTGCTGTGTTTGACGGACTCTTTTTTAGTGTTCCACTTTTGTAGTGTGTCTTTCTTGTTTGCATCCCCCTAGTAGCAGTGCAGTGCACCTCCCCCCCAAGCAGTGCATTTCATGTATTGGCAACACTGTATGATGATTCGTGACCGCGTTCAACTAATTCTGACAGGCAGTATTTTTTTACACAAGGTCAGCAGCAGGGCTGGATGGCAGTATGCTTAGTTTCTCCCCAGTTTTAGTCCATATTATATGCAGCTGGGTAGCGGCAGCAGGGATCAGGGTGTAATACAGTGGCTCCAGAGTGTCAATGGACCTGATATATATTTTTTTTATTTAGTTGTTTAACCAGGAGTAGCACTCTAAGCTGAAAGCTTGTTTACAGGTGAGGCCTGGGAGCACAGGGAAGTTAAGTGACTTGTTCAGGATCACATAGTATGCAAGTGGAAGCTGTGGGATTCAAACCCAGGTCTGGTCTGCTGGATGTCACTAGATTTGTAGCTCAGAGTCTTAAACCACTGTGCTATACTGCCTCCCATATATCAGCGGTGAGGTGAGAGTGATGGGACTGAAATAACAGATTTGTGTTTTTCTGTGACTTTTAACTTCCCGCCTCCCCGCCCATGTAACTGCTTGATTATAGGAAGAGTCTTATTTACTGAGCACGAGACAGCAGTGCTATCGAAAACACCAGCAGTAATTTCTTGGTTTTGTCTCCCACAGATGGAGACATGCTGCTGGCTTGGGCAATATAGAAAGCAGGCAGGTAGCCAGAGAAGGAGGCACGAGGAGTGCTTGGCGGTGAAAGCTATCTGTTTACTGTATCTTTACAAAGTGTTTGAAAACTGCTGTTGGAAGTGTCAGTGTTTAAGTTTGTGGCAGTATAGCTGAGGTGTGTGGGGGGCCTGACTCGTGGAGTTTAAGTTTTAAATTCAGAGTGGAGACAGGGATACCAGGTGGTCCTGGGGCACTTGACACTAGGACTTGTTATTTCCCAGTCTCTGTTGCCTTATAAGTGTGCAGTTTGGCAAGGGGCTCAGACAATCAGAGACTGGGAAATTTTTTGTCTATTTTCTAATCCCTTATAATCACACAAACCCTGCCATATTTTATCGCTTGTGTAAATCTGCATACAATTTGTATTGATGATAGCTCACTCAGAGCCATGCTACAACTGCACAGGCTCGTCTCCATGTGTCCCTATATGCCCCTAGGTTTCCTCCCAACTAAATAAAGGGCATGTGAGCAAACAGTCCCTGTATTGAAATTTAGAATACTTTACTTTAAAAGTCTAGTCTATCTATAAGGTAATCTAGCATGGTTATCTTAGCTGAGGCCCATGGGGAAGAGTCATTGTTACCTAATTAGGTCATAATTAACTTTTCAGCTACAGCTGTTGAACGAAGGTATCAGAACAGCATATTCTGTGCATGGGTTAAATTGGGCAGGAACTCAGTAACTCGCCTCTTATAAAATTGCTCGAGAGGCCTGCACACCTCTGTCATATTTCTTCATTGAGTACTACTGGACTGTTTCACCACCTGATTATGACAGTAGTGCCACACCTACAAATCCAGTTTAACCACTGTGAGATTATGCGTGTATCGGGGCAATGAGCTGCTGCTTACATGCTGAAGAATCAGCACTCTGAGGCAAGCTGTACTTTCTGTCTGCCACACAAAGGATGTATGGCTCATAAGACTACGTAAATAACCACCTGTGATCTTTTAGGGTAAACTACGATTTTTATTTTTTGATACATGACAGACGGATATGCTAATGTATGACACACACTAGTTTTGACCATACACAATCATATACTACAGAGTTGCCAAATCTCATTTTTCCCTTTCCTCTCCCATTTAACTGCTCTGTTTTCAGCCCACTGACCCACGTAATGAGGGTCTGTAAACCTGAGCTGTTTACCTCTGTAAGTTATTTGGAGCTTTGTTTAATTTTTAAATTTATAATTTTATTGATTGCTTGTTATCAACACTGGTGCAGTGATTTTTTTTATGTTAAAGTTTTTAATAAAATTGTTGTTTCATAACATAAACATTTTTAGTATCCCTTTACATTATATACATTATACAATTAATAAGTCAGCCTGTTCCTCTCAAAACAAATGAATGTTTAAGTTACGTGTTTAAATGATTGCCTTTTTTTTTGTAACTCTGTATGTATTTAACATTGGTGGAATCTTAACTGGGAAGCATCCTGAGGCCTTTGGATAGAGCACCAAACAAATACCATTTGCTTGCCTTGCCCTTGCCACTATCTGGCACATTTTGAAAAGCATCCAGTGCTGCCTAATTGATCTATTCACGTAACACACATTTCAGTACCCACTTTATTAACCCTATAATCTTCCTTGCTGTGATAACTTCAGAACGGGATCATAATAATAACAATATGTGTAGGAATATGAAGTGAAACTGTTATGGTTGATCCGGTATCAATTGATGTCCTAAGGCCCATTTACTCAATGCCCAATTCTGCAAATAGGCATATTCAAGCAGGCATTGGATCTTACAGTGCGTTTGCTATAACGGAATGCCCTCTCAGGAGCTCTAGGTGTGCACCAGTTTTGAGGTGGGGAAGAAAGGGACAGTAAGGAACCTTACATTGTATGTATATTGCATATTCCAAGGTACAAATGAAACAAATATGTGGTAAGCAACATGTCCTGATACAGTACATGGCAAGCAACATGTCCTGATACAGGTCATGGCAAGCAACATGTCCTGATACAGGTCATGGCAAGCAACATAGCAAGCAACATGTCCTGATACAGTACACGGTAAGCAACATGTCCTGATACAGTACATGGTAAGCAACATAGCAAGCAACATGTCCTGATACAGTATATGGTAAGCAACATGTCCTGATACAGTACACAGTAAGCAACATGTCCTGATACAGTACACGGTAAGCAACATGTCCTTGTGCAGTATATGGTAAGCAACATGTCCTGATACAGTACATGGCAAGCAACATGTCATGGTACAGTACACGGTAAGCAACATGTCCTGATACAGTGCATGGTAAGCAACATGTCTTTGTACAGTACATGGTAAACAACATGTTGTGGTACAGTAAAGCAATAAACCATGACAGGGTGTGGGTTATGCTGGGATTTACCCATGGCTAGTGTGGTTTGGCCATGAGGCTGCAGGCCGAATGGTTAAACCAGATCAGCCGTGGGTAAATCCTAGCATAACCCACACCCTGGAGTGGTTTATTGTGATTATAAAATGTCCCCCTGTATTTTTTTTTGTAAAAAGAAATAAGGGAAAACAGTTTTTTTAGCAGTTTCAATTGTTTTTTTGTTTTTATCCTTATGCCACAAAATGTAGTTCTCTGTTGCTAGGTACAGTATTGAGGATTACCTCCCCCCCACAAACACACATACACATACACTGACACATATGGTGACAAGAATTTTATTGTACAGGTGACAGCTGAGGGACAAAGTCACACTGAAAAGATGTGTGTGACACAGACAGGCAGTGGGAAAGTAATGTGAGAGAGAGAGAGAGAGAGAGAGAGAGAGAGAGAGACAGGCAGGTTGGCTGTCAACGCCATTTAGTATGTATTTCCCCTGGTGCTGAATGAGGAATAGACATTTTTTTGTTAACCTAGGAGATGAGAGATGTTTCTATTTTAATACAGACTGGAGGGACTGAGGCAAAGACAGTACAGCAGCAGTGTGTGTGTGTTTTTCAAATGGCTGTGTCTGTGCTTTGTGTGTTTTACCAAACAGCGCATTGGGAAACGGAAGGAGCTACCGACATGCAACCCCCAACCCGCTCTGAAGCTAAATGGACATCCTTTCTCTTTCAGGCAGTGTGGCATTTTTTTGTTTCTTTTGTGATGTGCCTTGGCCTTCCAGAATGCTGGAGAGGGTCCGTGTTCAGAGGGTGCCAACCGCTGATGGCCGCAAGTTTGGAGTATGGAGCATTTGCTGCATACGGCCCTACCGGTACCCCCTGCTCGGCATTCCTGGGACCTGAAGGTGAAGGCATCATATGATGGGGATGAAGAGGTACAGATTGATTTTTTTTTTTAAATACACGTTAAATCTTTTATTTTTTAATTTTATGGCAGGTACTTTCTGGTGAGCTGACGGGAGGGAGGTGGGGGAATATAGTCACCCATTTGACAACTAAGTTCTGCATCTCGCCATTGGTTGTCGACTTACTGTCTTTGCGAGTCCTGGCATTGTTGTGCTTGCAGTGATTTCGGGGGATGTTTCTGATGTGACTTACAGGTGGTTGGCACCTTTTTCCATTGGTATATCACAGGATTTACCACAGGTAAAAGATGCCAGTCAGCCAATCAGATTTCTGAATTCTCAGAACCCGTTGTATAATTAAGCAATAAGGCATGACAGGATGTGGTATATCGTGGGATATTGTCGCGCCTTGGGTGGTTGGGCACAAGGCCGCAGGCTGAGTGCGTCCAACCGTCCGAGAAGTGATGATATCCCATGATATACCACATCCTGGAGTGACTTATTGCTATCATGAACTGGGTTTAAAGTTTTAAAAATTAAAAAATAAAATAAACAGGTTTTAAAACATTTTAAAATTAGTTTTTGGGTGGTGTAGGGTCACATTTTGATAAAATAGTTTTTAAGACAGTAGGTGGTGCTATTATAGTGGTAGTTGATAGAGATGGGGCTGTTGTGTTCGTGTGAACTCATCTCTTACTCTGCTTCGCATCTGGATGTGAACTGTAGCTATTTTAAAGAGGTTTCTGTTCCTTTGTGATAGCGAACGACGTGTAAGGGATTTGTGGAGCTTACTGTTTTTATGTGTTTTTTTTTAAATGAAGAGTAAAAAGCCGTGCACTGAAATGGTGTGCGGATGCCGTGAGTCAGCACGGAGAAGAGAGTTGTGGCTGGGGTGAGACAATGGACAGTATATTGGTAAGGAACCGCATGCAGGAGTTGCAGCCGTTGTGTTGTTTGAGACCCACTTCGTTTTTATTTGGTACGGGAAAAATGCTGACAATGCTCGCTGAGCAGCACTCGCCCCCCCCCTCCTACTTTCCTCCTCCCTTTAACACCCTCCTTCCCTGGCCTTCCCTCTTCTTTCTCCTCCCCATCCCTTCTCCCTCTTACCGCCCCTCTTACTCTCACCCCCCTACCCTAACTCTTAACTTATTTACTCTCATATGTATTGTGCCTACTGTAACCCTGAATTGTAACTTGCTTGAATCTGTATTAACTGTTGTTTCTTGTGCTGCTGTCTGTTGTCCTCTATGTGACGAGGTACCTTTGTAAATGAGCCTCTGGCTCAAAGGTTATTAAACTAATGTTTAAATAAAATAAAAAAAAGATAAAAAGACTCGCCCATTACTGTCAGTTGCACGCTGCTGCTATTGAAACCAAATGAGAAGTTACCGACCACAACTTCTGTGCAGCTGCCCCTCCCATTGCTAACGGATTGATTTTGGGTTTTCTGGGGGGTTTCTTTTACATCTGTGGTTGATTGCAGTATATAGGAGGACATGTTCTGTGTGAGCATACTTTTGTGAAGCTAGTGAGAGATCTGGGGAATGCTGCTAACAGAGAAAATTTTGTGAGTGAGAAGTCTGGTTGCCCGAGCTTTTTAAAAGCCTTGATGATGTAGCCCGATATCATCACGGCTTTAAAGAGCTGCCGGCCAATCAGATTGCTGCATTTATGATCCCCAGTTCATAATACATGGTAAGCAACATGTCCTGATAACAACAAGTATAAAAAAATAAGGAAGCTGCGTTGCTGACCCACAGAGGGTGACAGCAGTTAGCACAATATCCATCACTGGGTTAATATGATATGCATCAGTTACAGATATGCACTTCTATAACACCTGCCAAGGGAGTCTTCATGTCTTTAGCATGGAAGTGTAGTCTATTTTGAACAAAAACAGGGTGCATCAAAGGATTAAGTTTAACAGGACTTGACATCAAAGAGAATTACTACTTACCTGATTACGCACAACAACACAGATGAAACCTGTATCGCTTAAACGTCTGGTATAAAATTGCATAAAGTCCTGCAATCTGTATGCAAAAAGGCTGTCCAAGCCAGTCTCAAATTGACCAAAATATTGTAAATTTGCTTTTTAAAATAAAATTGGATTGTTGGATGGCATAATAAATACATAACATTAGAGAGAAAACACAAATATATCAGATGGTGGGAAATGGAGCTTACACAGGAGAGGGACCTCATCTCTTTTTTTTTTTGCCTCATCTATTTTTTTTTAACAATTTACCATCTTAAAAAACTTTCACAAGCCCTAATGTACCTTTTGCATTTTAACATACTTTGATCATTTAAAATGAACTGTATAAATACCGGCTATTCCTCATGAGACAGATCAGGCTAATGAAAGCTTTTTTTTCTAAAGCCAAATAGCCACAAATTAGAATCCTGCAAACTTATTCACCAAATTCAGTCAGTCATCTTTTTAGAAACATTTTTCCAGCCAGCCAGCCCACTGGCACAGCTGTACCACTACTACTACTACTACTACTACTACTACTACTACTACCTGCGATGCCAGCTGTACCACTACTACTACTACCTGCGATGCCAGCTGTACCACTACTACTACTACCACCTGCAATGCCAGCTGTACCACTACTACTACTACCTGCGATGCCAGTTGTAACACTACTACTACTACCTGTGATGCTTGACTGTTACTACTACCTGCAAAGCCAGCTGTACCTCTGCTACTACTACCAGCGATGCCAGCTGTAACACTACTACAACTACTACTACCTGCAATGCCAGCTGCATCACTACTACTACCTGCGATGCCAGCTGTAACACTACTGCTACTACCTGCTATGCCAGCTGTACCACTACTACTACTACTACCTGCAATGCCAGCTGTAACACTACTACTACTACCTGCAATGCCAGCTGTTCCACTACTACTACTACCTGTACCACTACTACTACTACCTGCAATGCCAGCTGTAACACTACTACTACTTGCGATGCCAGCTGTACCACTACTACTACTACCTGTACCACTTCTACTACTACCTGCAATGCCAGCTGTTCCACTACTACTACTACCTGCGATGCCAGCTGTAACACTACTACTACTACTACCTGTACCGCTACTACTACTACCTGCAATGCCAGCTGTTCCACTACTACTACTACCTGTACCACTACTACTACTACCTGCAATGCCAGCTGTAACACTACTACTACTTGCGATGCCAGCTGTACCACTACTACTACTACCTGTACCACTTCTACTACTACCTCCGATGCCAGCTGTACCACTCCTACTACCTGCAATGCCAGCTGTACCCTCTACTACTACTTGCGACATGCCAGCTGTACCACTCCTACTACCTGCGATGTCAGCTGTACCACTACTACTACTTGCAATGCCAGAAGTACCACTACTACTACTTGCTATTTCACCTGTACTACTACTACTACCTGCGATGTCAGCTGTACCACTACTACTACCTGCGATGCCAGCTGTAACATTACTACTACCTGCGATGCCAGCTGTACCACTACTACCTGCAAAGCCAGGTGTACCTCTGCTACTACTACCTGCGATGCCAGCTGTAACACTACTACAACTACTACTACTACCTGCAATGCCAGCTGCATCACTACTACTACCCGCGATGCCAGCAATAACACTACTGCTACTACCTGCTATGCCAGCTGTACCACTACTACTACTACCTGCGATGCCAGCTGTAACACTACTACTACTACTACTACCTGTACCACTACTACTACTACCTGCAATGCCAGCTGTTCCACTACTACTACTACCTGCACCACTACTACTACTACCTGCAATGCCAGCTGTAACACTACTACTACTTGCAATGCCAGCTGTTCCACTACTACTACTACCTGTACCACTTCTACTACTACCTGCAATGCCAGCTGTTCCACTACTACTACTACCTGCGATGCCAGCTGTAACACTACTACTACTACCTGCGATGCCAGCAGTACCATTACTACTATCTGCGATGCCAGCAGTACCATTACTACTATCTGCGATGCCAGCAGTACCACTACTACTATCTGCGATGCCAGCTGTACCACTACTACTACCTGCGATGCCAGCTGTACCACTACTACTACCTGCGATGCCAGCTGTACCACTACTACTACTATCTGCGATGCCAGCTGTACCACTACTACTACCTGCGATGCCAGCTGTATCTCTACTACTACTTGCGATACCAGCTGTACTACTACTATTGCCTGAGATGCCAGCTGTACCACTACTACTACCTGCGATGTCAGCTGTAGCCCTACTACTACTTGCGATGCCAGCTGTACCCCTACTACTACTTGCGATGCCAGCAGTACCACTACTACTACCTGCGATGCCAGCTGTACCACTACTACTACCCGTGATGCCAGCAGTACCTTTACTACTACCTGCGATGCCAGCAGTATCATTACTACTAACAGTGATGCCAGCTGTACCATTACTACTATCTGCGATGCCAGCAGTACCATTACTACTATCTGCGATGCCAGCAGTACCATTACTACTATCTGCGATGCCAGCAGTACCATTACTACTACCTGCGATGCCAGCTGTACCACTACTACTACCCGTGATGCCAGCAGTACCTTTACTACTACCTGCGATGCCAGCAGTATCATTACTACTAACAGTGATGCCAGCTGTACCATTACTACTATCTGTGATGCCAGCAGTACCATTACTACTATCTGCGATGCCAGCAGTACCATTACTACTATCTGCGATGCCAGCTGTACCACTACTACTACCTGCGATGCCAGCTGTACCACTACTACTACCTGCGATGCCAGCTGTACCACTACTACTACCTGCGATGCCAGCGAGCCTGGGCTGCTGGAGGGCCGCTCAGGGGAGGATGATTGAGCATCCCATGGAGACCTGCCTCCTCAGGGGAGGGAGGGATCCTGGTCTCTGCCACAATACTGCCACCTGGGTGACCACAGGTGACCAGTGCCATGGAGCCAGAACACAGTGAGGGGAGCGTTGGCGCTCTGGTGTCTCACCATCAGATGCACCATCTCGTGATGCTCAGGGGGACAGGAAAGAAAACAGAGAAAATCTCCCACCATACAGGATGCAGCCTGCCACCATGCCGTAGGTCCTGTACCACTGACTGATGCTCTCACTCCCTAACCAATGCTAAACTCTGTTCAGGCATAAGGGGTGGCCCCCAATTGTTAAAACAACAGTCTGAATGCATATTTGTTCATCTCTGCTGAGAATTCCTTTTGGTTGTACTTGACTGGCTAACATCCATAATGCTGAATACTAAACATGACAGTTGACTTTGCTTCATGCCAAGGGTGTATTTTCTTTTTTGCCACCTCAGCACTTGCCCATTGGCACCCCACACCTTTGGGAATCACAGTTGGCCTCTCCAACCCCACTACACCACTCCCCGCTGTTGTCGGGTTCCAGCCTGACCTCCATGATTTCCATGATCCATGGGGCCAGCTAAAACAAGTTCGGCAAAGGCTTGGACTGTTTTTTAGAATCAGCCAATTTCTCACCAGAGATGCCAAGAAACAACTGGTCCAATCCATTTTCCTATCATTGGTTGATTACGCTGACTTCCTCTACAGCCAATGCCCCAACTCTTACATGGCTAAACTGGACACACTCTACCATCGAGCACTGAGGTTTATAACGGGACTCCCCTTCGACACACATCACTGCACCCTATATGCGGCAGTGGGATGGACATCACTAAAGTTCAGGCGCCACAGAACGCTCTCTGGACCTATAGAGCCATCTCTAATAAGCTGCCTTACTATATCTCCTGCTGTCTTCCCTGAGTATGAATTGGGAATCACAGCGTTGAAGTTACTCAGCTATTACACTTAAAGTACCCAAAGCAAAATCCCGCTTCGGCAGGGCAGCCATAAGCTTTGTGCTACCTACCTTATGGAACGATCTACAAAAAAAAACCTCAAATTAAGCACTCTAATCGGTATAAATGCTTTCAAGATGCTTTATTTCCATACAATCAGAGAAGTATGTAACTGCTTCACCCACTCAGACCCAGTACCAGTGTCTGCACTGGTATATAGCCACGCCTAGACCCAATTTTAGGTACTGACCCCACCAGCTTGCTCCTCACCAGCCTAATTGTTCTCCATCTCTTATCCCCCTGTCTTATCAACACTAGGCCCATCCATCCCCTTATTCTTCCTTTCCCAACCTCGGATAGGAGCTCACTACCCTGGGTTGTGACATCCTACCATGCCCCATACTTTATAGCATTCAATCCCGGGGCTCACACATACTTCTTTTCTCCATCCACCTTCTCTACATCCAGCTTTACCAACTCCTTTCTGTGCACCGTGCCCTCCTAGCCCTTCTCCTCCTACTTCCCTCCCTCTCTTCCCCCCTACCTTCACCTCTACCTGGTGTATATTTTTATTTTTATTTTTTTCTTCCGTTACTTCCTCCTGCAACTTTAGATAACCTACTTTATCTTCCTATAGACACTTCTATGTATGTAAATACCATGTAATCTGTACAATATCTGTATAATTCTATGTATATATGAACTTCTTTTTCTTCCTCTCTGTAAAGAGTATTATCTGTATTGCCTTGTAAATACTTGTGTTGACCTGTATATACAATTGTTCATGCTCCACCCAGGTCCATCTTGCAAATGAGCTTCTGCTCAACGATGAACGCCTGGTTAAATAAAGACTTGATTGATTGATTGATTGATTGTCCCTGCCTTGGGCTTCCTGTGGCCAAGTAGAAGTGAGCCTGTGTACTCTGAAATCCTCCACTGCCAGCATATCCTTGCTAGGGCCTCTCCTGACCTAGAGGAGGGAGCACATTAGAAATTCCTGGTGTCGGCAGTAAGGGTTCTGATGGTATGCTGGAGGGCTGCCCATGTGAGGGCAATGATAGGGGCCACGATTTGGCACACTGGCATGACATTTACATTCCCTCTCTAATGCTTCTCTTCCTTGGTCACTTGCCCTCCTCTGCCTCCCACCTACCTCTTTACACCCCCCTGCCCGCCCCTACCCCACCTCTACCCCTCCTCTAATTTTGTCTTCCTCAGTTACCTAATTTGGCTTCCAACCTTCCCTGTTCTGAACTTCCTATCTACTGTAAATTCCCACTAAACAACCACTGGCCTCATCACACTTAGAGTTGTCACACTCTTCCTACAGTGCTCTATAAATAACTGATTTATATTGTATTTATGTACTTAACAACTGTTGTAATCTATATTACCTATGATGTTTTTGTAAATGCTGATAATTACCTTTTCCTCTTTCTAGCATATATTTTACTGTTTGTGCTTTGCACCATCTGTTTTCCTCCCCTGTATGTGTCAACATCCTCGGGTCGCACCTGGAAACGAGCCTTAGCTCAGTGTGCCTTTCCCGGTTACCATCTTTTAAATAAATAAATAAATTGGTCACATACATGCTAATGATTGTCCTGCGAGGTGCCTGACCAACTGCGGTCACCCATGCCATCAATGGCACCACCACCACCATGCCACCACCGAAGCCTGTATAACAGGTTCAGCAGGTCCTTCCCTCAGAAGGAGAGCATCCGTTGGACATTCTGGAGCCTTCCTTGCCAGCCAGGGGAAGATTCCCTCAACGGGTTGCCTCTCACAAATCCCCCAACTGCCCCAAGGTCTAAAGTAACTTTTCTGCATATATCGTAGCAATTATGTGTGTTTTTGAGGAAATGTTACCATTTGCAGCCATAAATTATGGCTTCTCCTGTGATTTGCAGCAAACTGAGATAAAGGTTTGGGATTCTGCAGAAAACTGTTTGTTTGCAGTGTAGTCCTGAGATGGTATTATGATTGTGGAAAACCAGGTTCCAAGTGTTTGTTTTCTTTTTTTGTTTGATTTCTTTGTTTTTTGCTGCAGGAAACAGAGACAAGCAGAATGAAATATAAGCTTCCAAGAGAGATTGCATGCCCAACAAAGCACAGCCACCTAATGTATTTTATTTGTCATATTCTGAAACCTATTTGTTCCAGTAAAGTAAAACCTTCAGAGGGCTCGATCAAACATCCTATTAAGAAAAACTGAAATGAATGGAATTCAGCCAGTCGATATCAGGTAGGACTAGCTATTTAAAAAAAAAAATGTCAACAGTATGTGAAGCTGTGAAATTTCAATCTAACTGGATGACGTTGAACAGCAGTGTTCCACGGGAAACCATTCTAGGCCTTATAATGTTCATGATCGTTGTTCAAACAACAACACAGTGATCTACACTGATAACGCAACTATCTGGACAAACGTCTCAGATCTGTCAAACTGCACGCTACCAAAAGATCCAGGCAACCTCTCCAACATTGGTAAGACAAAGAAACTTGAGCTTCCATCTCAACCCTCCACCCCCCAACCCACACAAAGTTAGTCAAAAGAATAATAGAAGCCAACCTGTGTGGCTCGACCATCACAGACAAGCTGAAATGAGACAAACGTATAGACAACGCTATCTCAAAAGCAAGCAGGAGGCATTCCTGAATGGTACAGCTCATTTACCAAGACCAAATCATGATCATTTGGAAAGTAAACAAAAGGGGGTTTAAGCCTCACCTGGCAGAAACGCAGCTATAGCTCAAACCTGTTGCTCAGCAGTAGTGACTGGACAGTGCCAAAAATCTTTTCAACCAAATTAAAAACCCTGTCTAATGACACCACCCAAACTGTCACACCACAGAGTTTCTGAACCCATGCACACCTGGCCTATACTGATGAATCTGTCTCTTCCTTCTGATCAAATAATTAATGTATTGTTTAACACAACTGATATAAACTCATTGTACCATTTGCCCACATTTTTGCGTGCTCTCAATTTATAATGAATACCAATGTTGCTTGGGTAGCTAACTGGGACTAGTACAGTCGCAGTACACTCTTACGTTTACTTTTCAGTGCTGTAAATTACTGGAAGCATACAAGGAAGAAATGTCTTTTTTTGCCTTAACTGGCTTTTCTTCTAATTTGACATAGTCTCTTGGAATACTGAGATTATAGGCCACAGTAACTTGGATGGGGGTAGGGTGGAGATAACCAGACCCGAACCCAGACTAGTCCTGTTTACTCCTATAAATTTGCAGGATTTCTAAGGACCTTTCCCTCTTGAATCATTCCTATCCTTTAGTTTACATAATGATGAAAATTTATCAGTATATTATTCCTACATCGTTATTTTATTTATTTAGTTTTTGTTTACCAGGTAAGTGCACTAGACAAATTCTGCCTATTTTCAGGCATGACCCAGGGGAGGGGGATACAGATGAATGCCAACTGACCTTGAACCAGATTAAGCTGTTGGTGGCAATTTTTAGTGGATATGGGGAAATTTGACCAGGGCACCGGGGAAATTGCCCTACTCTTTTCCAGAAGTGCCATGGGATCTTTAACATCCTCCTGAACTACCACCAGAACAGGCAGATGGGACCTCTGTTTAACATCTCATCCTAAAGATGGCACCTCAGGAGTGCAGCACCACCCTCATGCTGCACTACAGTGTCAGTACTGGGATTTTAACCCAAGTGCCTGGGGTGGGGATAAAACCCACAGCCTTCTGATCTCCTGGCCTCAGAGGTGACTGTGCTACCTGCAGAGCCACTGACACTTCTAATCTTGTGCTGGAATCTATTATAGAGAGGTGGACTATAACTATTAATGTATGTTGTAGAATTTCTATTATCTTTGTATTTCCTTCCCATCTAATTGTTTTGTAATGATTTAATGTCGAACAATAAACATGAACTTGAACTGAACCAATGCACATTTATACTGCTTTGTACCCTGTGTGGACAACAGGTCCCAGAGTTCTTAACCTCTCATACAAACCCTATTCGTCCCACTGATGCCATATCAGTAAAAAAATCCACCAGTGACACTGCTCCGCATGGTACGTGTGTCCCCCATTATTTGTATATAGCATGTACACTAAGTAAATTAAAACAAACTTCACTGGCTAAATGCATTATTTGCTGACTTTACATATCTGCAGTTTTTTTTCCTTTGACGTGTTTTGTATCAGTCTATATGTTTTATAGTGATAGCTTCTGTTTCCATGGATGATTGTGAATAAACAGATTTTTGGTTCCCGAAGTAAAGTTTCTGAGACCCAAAAATGTTTAACAGCAAGGATATATATATTTTTTATTTATTTATTTCAGATTGGGATTAATACTTTTGAGTCATGGACTTATTTACAAAGGTTCCAGGTTGATACAGAATACAAAATGACATTACAAACAACACATAGTTACATAGGTTACACAGTTTCAAATAGTGAGTTACATTGCAATTACAGTGGATCAACAGGAAATACATGAGTGCAAAGGAAATTAGTGATCCCAAATTAGAGAAATGTGACATCCTGCAACATGCGTCTGTACTTTGTTAGCCTATACTGGATCAGCTATACAAGCCATTTAAAAGGTGACCTCTGTTTTGGCGAAGCGTTGTCAGCCTGACTTGCCCAAGGATTTGCATATCCATGATGCCTTGCACTAGATTGTGGCTTTAAAGTATGTGTTTGGTTTGGATAGATGTGCAAAAAACCAAACAATTTGCATATTCATTTTCTCCTAGCATGCTTTTATGGATCCCATGTACTACTGTTCCTGCAAACTGCTGCTTCAGTATGCTATGAGTATTCTAAATGTCTGTTACCTTGGGATGCTTGAATTATCATGTGGCTAACACTATTATTGCCATATACTGTTAAGGCTCAACAATGTAAAGCACAGGTTTATTCATCATCAGATGAGCATGCCTGTTTAAACACTGATGTCTGTTCTGGTGAAGCCTTGTTCTGATTTGCATAATCGTGATGCTGTGCATGGGGTTTTTATTGAGGCTATAGAGTACATATGTGGCTTGGAGTGACAGCACAGAATGCAAACAGCTAAAGATGCTGAGGATTACAGAAACAGTAGTACAAGTTGGCGAGGGCAGCCTACAGACCTCTTGGTGGGAAACTCGTGTATAAAGGAACTGCACAACCACAGCTCACACTTACATTATTCTTTAACGAGGCACAAGTAATTCTACTTTTCCTGTTTACATGCTAACTGCCTGTAATCTTTTGTCTATTAGCATATGGCAGACTCTGCCACAAGGAATCCAGCACCTTACATGGTGACTGCTTTGCGAAATTGTTTCCAATATGACAGATGTAACAAGTGATTAAGTGAAATAAAGTGTAAACTAGGCAACACAGGATGTACCTGTAAACCAGGCTTTGCCCGTTAATCAATCAGTAAAAAGCAGCTGTGAGGCTTGAAATGCACACATTGTGAAATGTAGCAAGGCATGCCCTTATCTTTTCTTTAGCAACCTGTAACTGGTGATCCGAAGCACAAGCTATCAGTGATTGCTAATGCAATTATGCTAGTTAAGGCCAAGGAAACACAACCTTAAAAGGTTATTTATAAGCCATAAGCTGCACAGACGATGTTACTTACAGAGCTGTAGTTTATACATGAAACTCTTCACTGGAGCAGTGGTTTATACAAAATTTCAAAACTTGTATGCTGCAGGAGAAGGGTACCTTCATACAGGTTAAACATGGATTAAGAAAGGAAGGTGATTCAGACTGTGATTCATCTGCTCATATCCCGTTTCTGTCACCTTTATTACTTTCATCTGCAAATAGCAAATAAAAACATATTGTTGTTATGTCTTTACGTTTCTAATACATTGCCTTTGTACAATTATTCATAGACACTCCTTTTGGAGATGCCAGAATATGAAGCATGACACAGTGGCTTTTATCAGCAAGGACTGACTCGTCCTAAATTTAAAGTCACCAACTCCTTTGGAATTTTCTTTTTCACCAGTAGTGCTTCACCTGGTTTGCAATATTTCCTCTTTTTCCTTCACATTGTCATCTACCCCTCCCCCCATGAATACCCATAAACACATTCTCCCTATTCTTTCCTCTACCTCCCTTTCTGCTTGCCAATCTCATTTTCTTCTCTCACATTCTGAGCCACTTCTGAAGTTATTATATATTTTTTTGTTGTAGCTACTATTTAACATTTTTGTTTCTCTGTTGCTGTTCTTGTTTTAAGGTCTTCCAGTTGCTATATGTTTTATACGTTTGATAGGATGCTTAATACTAATTTGTGGGTGGTTTTAGCCCTTTGAATCCTCTTCCTGTCATTATTTGTTTATTTATTAAGTGCTTATTGACCCGGAAAGGAGGGCTAGACAATACTACTCTACCTACTTTCAACCTCATCCTGTGAGGGTAGGTGGGGGAGATGTCAATGTAAACCACTGCAACTGAACCAGATTAAGCTACTGGTGGTATTATAGTGAATGTGGGTGGGGTGGGGGATTTGGCCAGGACAAAGTGAACTTATTCTAACATAGAAGGTATGCTTATTCTAATATACTACAATCCTTTCTGCTCATCACCAACTTTTATGGATGATCTAGTCAAACGATTTTGAATGTTTACCTATCTAATTCTATATGTGGGTTACCAAAATGTGTTGCCTTAATTTAGGTGGCTATCACTTTAAGGAATGCATATTTAAAGGGGAACAGTCACCAGCAAGGGCTCCACACTCACGTGTAGGGCTTGTCTCAAAGCGTACTTTGTGAGAAAAATTATTTTGGTTTACTTACAATTTAGAATCAGACTTATTTTGCTTAGTTCTAGGATGACACCTTCTTTTACTACAAATCCCAGAGTTCCATGCAGCTAACATCAGAGCAGTAGGCGGCAGTGAGAGATTCAATAGCCTGTAGTGCACACTAGAGTTTATGTAGGCTCTCTGTTATTTTGTTTGCTGGGTCCGCTGTCCTCCCTGGGCTATGTACAGTCACGGAGGACTGCACTTAGCCCTTAGAGAAAAGCAGACCCAGAAAACATCTGGTCGGAAATTAGAAAAGCTCTAACATGCACTGCAGTCTAAGGCTTTTGAATCTTCCACCGCTGCCTACTGCTGTGATGTCAGTTGCAGGGGATTCTGGGATTTGTAGTAAAAGATGTCATCTTAGAACTAAGCAAAAGTAGTCTGATACAATCTACTATATTACAGTAAACAATAAATAAACCAAAATGTTTTTGCACACAAAGTATACATTGGAACCAGCCATGCACCTGAGTGTGGGGGCCCTTGGCATTGACTGTTCCCTTTTAAGAAAGGTACTAGTACTGCCGCCCCCCCCCAGACTTACTTCTCCAAATTAGGTGTGTTACATTTTTGTAACTTTCCAGGCTTTTGTTTGCCTGCCCTTCTATAAATGTAGTTTTGGCATCCATGTTTTTGCCCTCAGTGCTAATCCCTCCATTTGTGTGAATTGCACTGTGGGCTTTTCCTTGGATATTGTGTTCTATGCAAAGCCACCAGTTGCACTTGAATACATTTATTATCTTGTGTTTTATGCTATGAATTTGATCAGGGATGTACGGACACCTCGAGGGCAATGTGAGGCACAAGATGCAGCTGAGTGCCTCCAACCACCCAAGAAGCCTGTATATCTCAGAACAAATATACTCCCTGAAATATGTTATTGCTCTGTTCTATTTTAAAGAAAAAAATGGCAAAAAAAAGCCAGTGAGTAGGTCATGGGTAGTCAACGTGTGTAATTGTACTGGATAATGACACAGCTCTTGAATCCTGTTGACCAATCAATTGTTTCAGTTCTGTAAGCCATTTTATAAACTGACATAAATGCATGTCCAGGGTGTTTATCAAGTATGTGATATAGCAGAGGACCTTTAAACCACCCTGGGAAGTGCAAATATGTCAGTACAACCTACACCCTGGAGTATTTTATTGCATTTATAAAATGTTTTTAAATGTGTCTTAGTTTAAACAAATGCAAATAAGAAAAGGCCATTTTAAAATGTAAAAATGGGCTAGCTGATCTAAACAGCAGAGTCCCAACTGGGGATATGAAGTTGAGCCCCCCCCCCATCTATCACAGGATTGCACCCTTACATGGCCCCCTGAGAAAGAAGCAGAGTGCTTTGATATGTAGGGGAGCTTGTGTACACTGTCTGGCTAGGTTCATGTGGTTTGATTGGCATGTATTTTGCTTCATTTGCAAATTTTTGTTTTCTACAGTCACATAAATCTTTATCTACAGGGCATAGTGTGCACTTCATTCCACTGCTTGTTTTTTTTCCACCTCCCCACATCCTCTGTTGATAGCCTGCTGTTGGTGGGATTAGATAAAAAGAACCCACAGTGGAGCTCTAAGCAGACCCTTCCCCTAGTGGTGATGGTGGGGGTGGGAATAGCTGGGAGGGGGTATTATGGCAATGAGTTGAGTAATGCATCCTGTCTTCCCTGGAGGACTAGATTAAAGCACCTCCTGGAACAGGCAGTGGCATGGCCAAGGTGGATGGGCAGCCCAATGAGACTAGTGAGGAAAGTAAAAAAAAAAAGTTAAAAATGTAAAAATTATGAAATTTCTTGAAAAATCCTTCCACTTTAATATGGAAGACAAAAAAAAAACAGCCCTTATGCTTTGGGGTGATGGCGGGGAGCAGGTTAAAAGCAGTTAAACCTTATAATAACTTCATGAGGCACTTCATCAGTATGGGCGGACGTGGAGGAGGCTACAACAGTGCTGGGCTTCAAGTAATCATGGGATAGGCAGTAAGCCATATTTAATAGGAGGAAGGGAGGTTGGAGGGTCAAAAGAGACCAGATAGAGAATAGGCAGGGAACATCTAGCAGACTGGGTGGGCCAGACAATCCTTTTCAGCTGTCAAGTTCTATTCATTTATTTATTTATTTGAAGATTGGTGACAGAGAAAGGCACAGCGACTGAGGCTCATTTCCAGGTGCAATGTGGGGGAAGGGAATGGAGATACAAATACATAGCACAGACACAATTACAGTTACAATAAAAAGCCATCAAAGAACACTAACTGATTACAGGAGTACAGTGCAAATTGAGCACTCAAGGTAGAAACAACAAAACTAAGCATTTCAGCCACCCCTCTATACCAGGGTAGAAGTCAAATACAAGCAGAACAGTCTAGTAGAGGGAAAAACAAGAGTGTGGGGGGGTCCAGGTGATACCTGGGGGAGCCAGGGGAGGCAGTGAAGTGGAGGTAAGAGGGTAGTTGTTTCCAAAGTCATAGGAGATGATAGGAAAAGGTTGATTGCCCAGCAGAGGAGCAGGGGCGAGGAAAGGTGAAGGTGCAAGGATCACAAGAGCAGAGGGAGCAGGAGGTGGAGAGGATGAGGCAGAGGAGTGATGAGAGGTAAGAGGGATGGGACCCAGACCAGAATTTGGATCTGAATGAGGCACAGTTGATCTGATGATGTGAGGGTAGAGGGAGAATGGCTATAGAGGAATAAGGTAAGCGGAAATGAGTACAAGAGGGGAGTTGTTCACAGAGCAGTAGGAGGAGTTGCAGTGGGTTTCCAGTCTGGCCAGGGAGACTGAGACAGTGGTACCATAGACCATGTCTGCATAGTCAAAGACCAGGAGCACCATTGTGGTAACAAGCTCAGAGAAGACCTGCTGAGACAGACAGTCTTTATTACAATACGGAGCACCAAGTTTAGGGTGGAGCTTGGCATAGATGGCATTAATTTGGGCAGAGAAGTCAAGTTTTCTATCTAGCCAAACAGCAAGGTACTTGAAAGATTGAACCACTTTGGGGGGCATTCAAGGTGGAGAAGATAGGCAGAGTTGGGAGTCTGGTAAATTTTTCACTGCTGCTAAAGGTCAGAGACACAGTTTTACTTGTGTTGACCCAGAGTTGGTTTGATTAGAACCAGCGCAGGACACTGTTGAAGTTGAAGTCGTGGTGGAGCAGACCTTCCAGTGCTGTGGTAGAGGGACCACAGGTATGGATGACTGTCATTTACATGCATGTCAATTGGCACACAAGTCATGGGGAGGTCATAAAGGAAGATGGAGAATGGGAGGGGGCCCCAGGATGGAGCCCTGTGGGATCCCCAGCTGGATGGGAAGTGAAGGTGACATGGTGCTACCAACCTGTACTGACTGCAGGTGGCTCAAAAGGTAAGAACGGAAATAGTTGACAGCAGGAGCTGAGAGGCCAGAAGAACTCAGCCTATCCAAGAGGAGTGGGTGGGACATCAAGTCAAAGAGCTTGGCCAGATCAATGAAAATGGCAGCTCTGATATACCCCTGATCATCCCTGAGAAGACAGTGTCAGTTACATGAAACAGGGAGGAGATGGTAGAGTGATGCTTCCAGAAGCCAGACTGGAATGGGGAGAGGAAATCAGTGGAGGATAGGAAACTGAAGAATCTGGGGTAGACAATGTTCTGCTGCAGCTTAGCAAGGGAATGGAGGAGGGAGACTGGCAAGAAGTTTCCTGGGGAAGAAGGGGAAGAAGAAGCTCTGTGTTTCATTTTTATAAACATTGGCCATACATTTCCATAAACTATGCAGTTTGAAAATTTGAGGGCATTGTTTGTGGTATTCATTGTGTGTCCAGTGACACAGAAGTTGTATGAAAATCACATACTTACCTAATTTACTATTTAAACAATCAAAGTCTTTTAAACAGCCTCTGACACTAAAGGAACAGCTTTTGAAAAATACAGAACAATAAATACAGATACTTAAGTTTATATTGCATAATACTTACCCACCTCTCATCCTTTCTTACCTATCCATTTTTTGTTATACTTATTCTTTATTAGTTTTTCAATCAATTGTATGAATATATAGAAATCGAAAGATAAATAGAAATGGTAAACATTTCATCTGTCATATTAAAGAGCTAGTGTACTGCTTGGGATTAACAGTAATTTTCAGATGCAGTCAGCTATCTCTTCTTATATCTCAGGTATTTTTTCTTTTCATTTCGCTATGGTAGTGTTGTGAGCAGCACCTCTCGAGGGAAAGTCAGTTCCTGTTCCTCCCACTACATCATCAGAAATGAGACCAAACACCTTGTGGCACCACAATCCTTGCAGCCTGAGCAGTGACTCTTTCAAGCTACCAATCAAAATGCAGGAAATTGTGACATCACTAGTAACCAGGGAGAGCCAGTCACTGCTGCTTCATGTGAAAGTGAAACCTGGCAGTGAGAAATGGTTCTCATTGGTTACTAGTGATATCGCAGTCAATGTGGTCTCAGTGTTGATGAAGTGGGAGGAACACAACTGACTTTATTTCCCCCTCCAGACAGAGTGCTGCTCCACACATCACCCCAGTACTGCCAGGTGGAAAGTCTTCTATTTAGCAAACAGAAAAGAAAAAAAAATAATTGAGATACAAGAAGTGATAGCTGACTACTTCTGAAAGTTACAATTAATTCCAGGCAGTTTCCTGGCAGTACACTAGCTCTTTAAATCAGAAAACCATAATGAAAATTCCATTAATTGTAACCCTCTAGTTTGAGAACAGAGATGCAAGTGAGATTTTTAATAAAAACAAGATCTCTGAGACCTGGTCTTCATCTGCTCTGGCTTCTTGTCTACAACTGACATCATAATCGTCTTCTATGACTGATGCCTGGTTGTTGTAGAAATCATTATATCACAGAGACGATTATGATGTCACTTGTAGTCAAGAAGTCAAAACAGTTGAAGACCAAGACTCAGAGAATCCTATTTTCATGCAGATTTCCTTAGTAATAAATAATAAAGCATTATCAGTAAGAAAATAGTGGAATTAAAAGTTGAATGCTGTCTAAATATTATATGTTTCATCATCTTCCAAGTGATGTTGGAGGCTTTTTATTGAAAAGGCTAAAATGTGTTCAGAACTGCTTATCTGGTAGGTTGGTTGGAGGGGGTCGATTTTTCCTGAATTGGTTCACTCATTATCCCCCCGTTTTTATGTTATTTCATTTCCTACCTCCCCAGTGTCCTGGAAGGCAGTATGGCCTCATGGTTAGAGAACAGTGCTGTGAACCTGTAGACCCAGGTTTGAATCTCTCAACTGCAACTTAATGTGTGAACCTAAGAAAGTCCTGTGCTAACGCTTTGTCTTTGACCATTCCCTAACCTTTCTGGGTAGGTGTAATTGCTGCTGCCAACTGATAATAGATTGTATGGTGCTTTGGAATGCTGTGTGTATGAAAAATGTTATACAAAACCAATTTCCTTGTTACCTTGTTGCTTTTCTCTTGATCCACCCCCATTAACTAGATGGAATATTTACCATGAAATACAGATTAAAACTGTTGTATAATTCTGCCGGCAGAATAAATCAGTTTGTTATGTGGTCACACAAAGGCTAACGGGACTAACTTTGCTTAGTATTTATTAAATGGACAGGACATTTCCTGCAGCTTGATTGGCTGACATAGTTCAGGACCCATGAAAGTACATCATTACAACCAATGATATGAATCTCATTTCTTCACTTAGGGTGCATCACCAAAACCATATCACTACTGTCTCATAACATTTTCAAACAGTGGTCAGTTTTTGCCCTAGCTCTAGATGTGAATTTGTATTTATTTTTTTCTTGGAATTACAATACATTTGAGCCTAGGGCTCTTTTACAAAGGTTCCACATCGAGGTACAAATTACAAGGAAACAAAACAACATTTGATTGAGAATAAAAAAGAA
Source organism: Neoceratodus forsteri (assembly GCA_016271365.2). Taxonomy (NCBI): domain Eukaryota; kingdom Metazoa; phylum Chordata; order Ceratodontiformes; family Ceratodontidae; genus Neoceratodus; species Neoceratodus forsteri. Next base: position 22,093,958 of record JADMNL010000032.1, on the reverse strand, counting down.
GCAAAGACCTATTTAAAAGTAGAGCAGTGAACAATAACACGACGGTAAACTTGAATAAACAAGAGAAATTCAGTGACAACAAAAGTAAAACTGTGGTAGGGAATGAGAGCAGCAAAAGTCTGGCCTTGTCAGGAGGAAAAGAGTAAAAAGGAAAACAGGAGAGCTGTGGGGTGGGGGTGAGGCAGGAGTAAGGGGAGAGAGAGCAGAAGGGGGGAAGAAAAAAGGGAGAGAGGGAGAGACAGGAGAAGTGGGGGTCGAACATAGGGGGAATATAGTAGAGTAGTGAGAGAACCAGAAGCTGAAGAAGGAGAAGTGACAGAGTAGAGTGGAGCAGGTATAAAACGAGGGGGCATGGAACGGAACAGCTAGCGGGGGCAGGCACATTGATTAAGAGTGATAAGGTATTGACGCAACTTGGATTTGAAAGGGCCAAGTTTTAACTCTGAGGTTACTTCTGAGGGGAAGGAATTAAGCCAGGTAGGGTTCTAAAACTGAATGAACACTGGGCCAGGGAGGTGCAGCAGTGGGGAACAAGATAGAGTTGCTTGATAGCGCAACGATTGAGGCATAGGTTGGAGGAGGGCTGTAAGAACACATGGGTAGAAGGGGGAGTGAGGTCAAGGCAAATCTTTTTAGCAAGGAGGCAGGTTTGGTACTTGATCCTACCCATTAGATTTAGCCAGCCAGTCTGGGCATAGAGCTAACAATTATGGGTGTGCTTGTGGGCTCCAGTGACAAGCTGACAGCAAGTGTTAAGCACCACCTGGATTCAGTTTAGGGCAGTGTCAAAGGCAGTACCATAAACAACTAGTCCATAGTCAGTAATGGATAGGACTAAGCTAGTTACAGCAGTCCATAACGACTTGGGGTAAGGCAGTGGCAGTGACAATAGAGGGTGCCTATCCCGGTGTTGATCACTTTGGAGATAAGGTTGATGTGAAGGTGGTATGTAAGCGGGGAGTCAAGAGTAACACCTAGATATTTGAAGTCACTGATTTGGTCTAGTGGGGGGGGGGGGTTGTTTGTTATAGATAGTAAAATTGGCAGATCTGAATTTATTGCGAGGGCCAGAGAACAGCATGGCTTTAGTTTTCTTGTAGTTCATTAGTAATTTATGTTGAAAAAAACAGGTTCCGATCAAGGAAAATTTGATTGGAGGTCAGCAGTAAGTCAGAGATCAGAGTGGATCAAGAAAATGACCGCATCATCAGCATAAAGGAGCATATGGTTGTTGCAGGCCTTAGGGTGGTTATTAGTAAAGAGGCTAAATAGCAACGGACTTAGAACTGTATGGCGGGAAAAAGGATCCCATTTGAAAAAACTTGAGGGCATAAGGATATGGCTTCAGTGAGGCATTCAAGTTCAGGGGTATTATGGTAGATCCATACTGCAGGTCCTACTAATATAAACAAATGGGCCTGGATCCACATCAACCAAACAGGATGCAGAACATTTTCTGCAAAACATATATACATGAGAAAGGGCAACTTTTGTACCTTATTTGCTGTTAATAATTCCTGTTTACCCTCATAGTGGGTAAATTAAAACAGTTTACATGCACTGTCATTGGTCTTTAACATCTTTGGCTCCAGTGTCTTATAGTAATGGGTAAGCATACAAAACTCTTTCTTTTTTCAATTTCTGTTGTGAATTATAGTGCTTGTAAAATGAACAGATTTACAGTCTTCTTGTTGACAGAGCTGCTCTTTTTTCCGCCTATAATAGGTAGAGCATGGGTAACCAGGGTGCACATTTCTCCAGACTCCACATTTCCTCACCATTGTGCCTTACCCTAAACCCTGCTCTGAGGAGCTGTTGTACCTCTCAAGTTAGAGAGTAGTTTAGACTACATATTCATAAGCACGTGTGGTGCAAATGGAGTCAGCAGCTTGAAAGAGAAGCTGCTGTCTGGCCCCATTAAATTAGGTAATAATTTTGCAAAAAGTTTATTTTTTACAGATTTAAGTATTTTATTTGTTAAAGTGTCAGTTTAACAAAATCTCTTTATAAATCTGGTCAGAATTAGCTATTTTATTGCTTTCTCATTGAAAGTGTGTACTGTGGCTCTTCATGATGGTACCATTAGCGCCTAAGCCCAGCGAGAGCAGGAGAGGATCAATGGGCAGGACTACATGCCATGACATCTGCCCAGCATAGTAAGTCAGACATTCACCTAGTCAAAGAAATGTTTGCTGAACTCAAACAGAGCATTGCGGAACTTAAAAGCTCAAAGAATAAACAACAACAGGAGTTAAAAATCACATCAAGAAGGGTAGATATAGCAGAAACAAAACTGTCATCATTGAAAGATACTTTTTCTCCTTGAGGAGAAAACCAAATACTAGGATAAAAAAATAAATTTCTGCTACAAAAAGCTGATGACATTGAAAATAGAGGGAGGCAGAATACCATCCGCACTGTGGGTATTCCAAAAGGCTTAGAGGACAAATACATGGTACAATTTCTTCAGCAAGCACTTCCTGCAACTTTAAATTCTCAGTGGCCGTGGCCACTGGAGATTGAGAGTGCATGGGCAGACTGGGTGGGCCATAGGCCCTTATCTGCCGACACTGTCTATGTATCTATGTATTTATGTAGATCTTTAGCCCCCAGACCAGGCAAATGTGCCAGATCCAGACGTACTGCAGCACATTTTTTTATATATTCTGTGAAGGAAGAGGTAATTCAGGTCACAAGGGAATGAAAACAGCTAATGTAGAGGGTCAAGAAAGCGGTGATTTTTCAGAACTCTTCTTATGAGGTAATGGAAAGCATGAAAGCCTTTTGTGAGGTTAAGAAAATCACGACAGAGTTGCAGCGTACCTTACTACATTAAATATCCTGCTACAATACTGATTCAAGTACAGGGGAAAGTCTCCTTGTAGTTACAGTTCACCTGAAGCAGCTTGAGACTTTGTTAAGAAACAGTATAGAACCTCTAATCTAAATTCAAAAAAACTCTGTTGCCTCGAGCCCTCCAAGTGAGCGACCCACAAGTCAGGTCCAACCTAAGAACAATGACACTACCAGGCTTCCACCTAAAGAAGCCACTGTTCAGACCACTTCCACAAACTCGCACTCTCATGTTCAGCTCCCTCATATGCCAATGTCGCTAAGACTAACACATTTTCAAAAATACATGTGCAGGCTCTTTTATTAATAGGAAAAATAGACCTCTCATTAAATTTTATTCAACATACCTCTATCCCCAGATGCAGAAAAATCCAAAGAAGAGGGGGAAGGACTGACAGTCGAGACAGAGCAGTTCAGGTTCTGTGTTCAGATCATCTCCAGAGCCATCCAATGATGTTGCTATGGAAGTAGCTAAGAACACGTGGATGTTATCTGATCCAATCAAATTCTTTGGTTGGTGATGACACTTGACCTTTGTCGCATCATATTCTTAACTACACTACTTCTGGCTGAGCTGCTCTTCCAGTTACAAGTTTTACCTTCATGCTGTGGTCTGTAAAAGTTCAGATGTCGTGGTAATTCTAGTAACGTTTCTTTGTTTTTTAAAATCCTGTCTATCAGCTGCCAACTACAAGTCTTCTCATCATAGACTAGTACTCACTTGACTGGCGTGGTAAGTCAGGGCTACAGAATATCGCCTTGTCATCTTGTTTTATGGGGGATCTTATTACTAAAATGGTGGTATCATTCATTTGAAGTAATGTTGGCCCTTTAATGGTTTGCTGCCTTCTTCTGACACCATTGAATAGACTCATGCTTTTTGGACATAACAGTCTTGAAAAATATGCATCTTAATTTATTGGAGGTCTTATCTGAACTTATTAAAGTCTGTTTCATGTTGTGCTGAGAATTAGAGAGCTGCAATATGTTATTTATATGAAGTTTATTAGAATACAGGTTGCTCCTGGTGCTTGTTTTCAATGCCAGTTCTGCAATTACTTCCTCCTCATTTACTGTTCAAGTGCTTATTTTTGTTTTCCCTTGAGACTACGAACTGCTAACCCTCCCTGAGTGTAATGTTAATTTAATAATTTATTGTCTCCAAGACATGCTTCCTTATTAATCTAAGTGCACCTGATATTGTTGTCTGTAACTCGTATGCATAGTTTATACTAATTCTGAACAACAGCAGGTCTAAGATACATCAGACATCAGACAAGACTAATGTTATTGTGCTTAATAGATACCTACAAGCTGAATCTCATTTATTCTTTTTATGAGTCATGGTCTCGGTGAATAAGTGCAAGTCCCTTATTTGTCCCCTACTAGTTAATAACCCCCTGATGCCAGGCATTACCTAATGTGTGCACAGTGACTCAGGCAGAAAAGAGATGGAAGCAAATAAATCTCTAAGCTGGTAACAGTACTTGGATATATTCTGAGATATAAAGATAGGTACATCCCTCATATGTATAGTTGGGAAGCATCTTAATTGAGCCTTCACAGAGGCAGTCTTTTGGAACCTATCCACTATGCATTTCTTTATGATGCCTACCTATGTCATTGCTTCTGATAAATGAGTCTCCCTGGACATGGGACAAATAGAGATGTTAGCTTTTATTGCCTGCATTTGGGTACAGCCTCAGTTAGGATGACAAAGAAGATCTCGTCTTTTCTTTTTTATATATGGCAAGGTCTTGTTCATTGATTTTAAGAGGTACACATTTTTTATTATGACCCATAGAGGGACTGACATCTCTATGCATTGGTTAAGGCTGATGCATGAGCATATATTTTGCTGAAACACTTGATCCTGTCTTGCATACATCAAGGATACGTGTCATGGGGCGGTGACAGCACATCTCACTGTAGCATGTCACCTAGCTACTTTTCTTTGGATGAAACCATGGGAATTTGTATTCCAGTTTTCTTGGCTATAGGGAAGACAGGTTGTTGCTCACCTTGTGGTAGTTTCCTACCAGTAACCCCCCAACCCACACATACGCACACTATGTTGATTCCCTTGCTACTTGCTACTTGTTGAAATGTATTATTCTACCCTTATACACAAAAGTGTTATAATTCTAATTGTTGATGTCTCTTCTCTTCTTGGTTACATGTACCTTGATAATGAAATTTATACCTATTCACATTTTGCTTAATCTGCCAGTTACTTTTAGACTTGTACTTTTGTTAAACCTGTTATTGTAATAAGAGTGTCTCTAATTCTGGTTTCCTTTCTTCAAATATTTCAGTTTTTGGGTGGGAATTGTATAGAGTGTTAATATGTCTTCCTTAAATATAGCAAATTGGAAAGTTCGGGGACTTGGGTCCCCAATTAGGTGCAAAAAAAGATTTGGCCTTTTTTTTTTTACTTGGCCAGCTCCCATGGCTTTCAGAGAAGGCCTCATACCCCCTCCTACTCCATCTGCCTGGGCATCCCTCTAGGCAACCCCACCCTAGTTTAATCTTGCACGGGGGGCCGGGGTGAATATATTTTTCCCCTTTTTCGCTCCTTTAGACCCCTGAGGATGCCGGTGCGAAGGATGTACATCCAAGGCAGATGACATGCTGACACACACCATTGCCAAGCGCCCACAGCATCCTCTCCTCCCCGGTCCCTCTGAAAAGCCACCATTGCCCCCAAAAGCCCATGCATCTACTGGCCCCAGGAGCATTGGGTGCTCAAGGCACCCCCGGTAACCCACCCTAGGAGGCGGAGGAGAGCAGGTCACCGGCATGATGTGAGGTGTGGCATCCAGCGCCTCCACCCTCAGCACCACTGGACTGGCCTACATTTTGGCCTATTTTAATAAGCATAAAATAGACACAGCTAAGTCACAAGAGGTTCTCCTTATCCCTGTTGAGGCTGGCGAGCTCCTTCAGTGTTGGGTTGCTTTGGTGGAGTAAAGCTGCTTCAACAGCAAAAAGGGGCGGTAGCTATCTTAGTTTGAAGGGGTGTTAATTTCACCAAGTTATGTCATGTATCAGACCCTGAAGGACAATTCCAGATTTTAACAGGGATTCTGAATGGGAGGAAGGTTACTGTCTGCAATGTTTATGCCCCCACAACAGGTCAGGCAGACTTTTTTTTCTACCAAAATTCTACTTGAATTAAGTCAATTTATAGACTCTGAATTCATTCTAGGGGGTGATTTCAATGAAGTCTGTGACCCAGTTTTAGACAGATCATCCCTAAGTAATCCGACATGGGCTACGAAATCCAGGAAAGCTTTCAGTTATCTTCTTACAGACTTGGGGTTGGTAGGCGCCTGGAGAATGGCACATCCCCAAGTCAGAGATTATTCTTTCTTGTCTGCCTGTCAAAATACCCTCAGCAAGCTACACTATCTTTTCATACCAATTAAACTTTGCAGTTACTTAATGTCCATTGACTATGAATTTTGTCTAATTTCAGACCACAAAATCTTCCATATGCATTGATAACAACTATTGTAAAGGAACTTGCTGGAGGTTTAACTCAGCTCTCCTACATGACTCCACTTTTATGGAATGGCTAAGCAAAGAAACAGCATAATTTCTTTAAAATAAATGACAATGGTAAAACTACCAAAAAGTGCTTGTGGGAGACTTTTAACCCTTAGGCTGCCGACAGAATTAGAATGTATAGGAATTTTGGACTGATATATATCACTCCGTAGCCCTGCAAGGGTTAAAGCTTATATTAGAGGTAGAGTTATTGGGTATTCAGTTAACAAAAAGAGGCGGAGACAGCAGGAAGTTTTAGAAAAAGAAAAGCAATAGCCACAACTGCAAAATCAGCACAAAGAGAATCCAAAAGACAAAACTTAATGCACCAAATTGTTTTGCTGAAAGATGACATTAATAAACTACTGTCTCAGAGAGCTGAACATAGTCTTATTCACACTAAACAAAAATATTGGGAATCTGGGGAAAAGGTTGGGAAGCAGTCTTATCATCTTAAAGAGGAACAGTCAGCACCAAGGGCCCCACATTTAAGTATGGGGCTGATTCCAATGTGCACTTTTTGTGCAAAAACATTTTGGTTACTTATTGTTCTCTGTATTATATAATATCTCGTATTAGACTAATTTTGCTTAGTTGTAGCCTGATACCTTCTGTTACTAGAGATCCCAGATTCTCCTGCAGATGACATCAGAACAGTAGGCAGCAGTGAGAAGATTCAGTAGCCTGCAGTGCATGTTAAGAGTTTATAGGAGCTTTGATCTTTGGTTTGCTGGTCTCGCTGTCCTCCCCGGGTTATGTACAGTCACAGAGGACTGTACTTAGCCACTGGAGAAAAGTAGTCCCAGAAAACATCTAATCAGAGATTATGAAAGCTCTAATAGGAGTAGTATAGAGTATAGGAGGAGTTTTTATTTATTTTTTATTTATTTCGTTTTTGTTGACCGAGTAAGTGCACTAGACAAATCTTGCCTATTTTCAGGCATGACCCGGGCAGGGGGATACAAATGAATGCCAACTGACCTTGAACCAGATGAAACTGTTGGTGGTATTTTATTTTTTTTTTTAGTGAATGAGGGAAATTTGGCCAGGACACTGGGGAAATTCCCCTACTCTTTTCGATAAGTGCCATGGGATCTTTAACATCCACCTGAACTACCTCCAATCCAGGCAAATGGGACCTCGGTTTAACGTATCATCCGAAAGTCGAAGAGTTAAGAGGTAGTATAGCATAGTGATTAAGGGCACTGAGCTGCAAACCTGGAGACCTGAGTTTGAATCCCATCAACCCCCACTTGCATACTGTGTGACCCTGAGCAAGTCACTTAACTTCCTTGTGCTCCCAGATCACACCAGGAAACAAGCTCTGACTTAATGTGCCTTTCCTGGTTAAACAATTCCCTTTGCCCTTCCCTTCCTAACATGCACTGCAGGCTATTGAATTTCCCACTGCTGCAGCCCTCCTCTGATGTCAGCTGCAGAGGATTCTGGGATTTGCAGTAAAAGAAGATGGCAGCCTACAACTAAGCAAAATTAGTCTGATACAATCTACTATACTACAGTAAACAGTAAGTAGACCAAAATGTTGGTTTTTGTTTCTGCTCACAAAGTACACATTGGGACAAGCCCCACACTTTAGGGTAGTTTTACGACCCCTGGAGATCTCCATATCAAATAGCTTTATTGCATTTCTTTGTCCTACAATGCACCTTGTTTCATGTGATGGTGATGTAGCAGAGCCTATAAATCCAGCAGAAAGCATTGCTTTACAATCACTTCACAACAATAGAGATGGCTATATTTTAAAATCTGTAGAATTCAGCTTGGTGACCACCCTCATCCTAAAGGTTTTACTGTCCTGAAAAACTTTGCTGCTGGTAATTTTTGTGCAGCTTGTAAAGCTTCCAAGATATTTCGTTTGTTTGGCATGTGTGTGTGCTGAATGTTGGGTCTCTCTTACATCACAGTCACATGAGACAAGATGCACTATGGGAACAAGAAATACAATTACGCTATCAGGTATGAAGATCCCCAGGGGTCGTAAAACTAGCATAAAGCTAGCAGGCTAATTTGGGAAAAAACTCCTAATACCACTCAGAGGTAAGGAAACACTAGAACTTCACATACAAATTAAAACACTCTGCACAGCATATATTTTTACAAGTTTTGGGTGTAGTTTTCCTTTAAACAGGGCAAACTGGATGGACCAATGGTCTTTTCCTGACGACACTGACTATGTTTCTGTGTTTCATAGTACATTTAACCAACAAGCCTTTTCATACAAAGGGCCAAAATGTTGGAATGATTTGCCTCTGAGTCTGCGCCCTTAGAAAGCCCTTTTTCTATCTTCGAATCACCTAAAAGTTCGGTTTCAGGATAACTGTAAAGTTGTGTGTGATTCCTGTCTGGAGTTTTAGTAAATGTTCCAATAGTCCTATTCATTGTACATTTCTTGTGACAACTGTGGATTGGTATTTTGAAATGCATTTATAATGTAAACCTCTTGTAAAACTATTGTAAATGAGCCAACACTCAATTGGTTGTATGACATAGTTCCTGTTTTAAACAAAAGTCTTGAAATCTGTCTCTTGGACTATATTTAGGAACATTAACATAAGGGTTACCGCCACTTTACTTTTCCCTTACTAACCTGATTCAGTAATGTGCCAGACAGTGAATAACAAGGAGGACAACTCTATCAGGTTGGTAAGAAGACAACACAGTGTTTGCACATGTTAATTTACTCAGGGTCACACAGTATGCAAGGGGAGGCTGTGGGAATCAAACCCAAGTCTGCTGGATGTACCAAGTTCACTTGCAGCTCCCTGTTCTAACCTCTAGGCTTTACTGCCAGCCACTCTGTTTGAGCCTTTGATAAATGTCAGATGCAGCTGTTTGCTAAGTCAGAACTAGGTAGGGAGAACTATACTGCAGAAAGTGAGACTATAGTCTAATGCATTTTATTTGTCATGTTCTAAATCTAGCTGCTCTAGAAATTGGTTCTGTATTTTGAAATACGCTGCACTAATCCCATCTTTTTATTTTTGAGACCAAAATACATGGCAGTTTGTTTTGTTTTTTAGTCTTTGATAACTGGGTAAAGGCTACTAGGCACAGGTGCCTGTTTTCAGGGGTGACCTGGGAGCACTGGTGAGGTTAAGTGACTTGCTCAGAGTCACACAGTATGCAAGTGGAGGTTGTAGGAATCCCAGGTCTGCTGGATGTACCAGGCTCATTCACAGCTTGTTACTCCAACCTCTAGGCTATACTACTATGGTTGAAAACTAATATAGTTTGGCCTGAGCAATCAGTAAGTGGGCACATATATCATGGCTTATTTAAAAACAAATTTCCCAGAAGGATTATCATAATATGGCTACTGTATCATAGAAACATAGAAACATAGAATTTGATGGCAGATAAGGACTGCTTGGCCCACCTAGTCTGCCCATTTTCCTACCTAACAGATAAGCTGCAGATCCTAGTTAACCAACAGCTTAATTCCTCCTACCCCCCACTAGGACTGCCCTATGCCTGTCCCATGCATTCTTGAATTCAACCACTGTTCTTGACCCCACGACCTCTTCAGGGAGGCTGTTCCATGCATCCACAACCCTCTCAGTGAAAAAATACTTCCTCACATTACCTCTGAGCCATCCCCTGTCTATTTTCAAATTGTGTCCCCTTGTTCTTGCACATCTCTTTTTCTGAAAGATGCTACCCTCTTGGACTTTGTTGATTCCCTTGAGGTACTTGAAAGTTTCTATCATGTCCCCTCTGTCCCTTCTTTCCTCAAGGGTATACATATTAAGCTCCTTTAGTCTTTCTTCATATGTCTTCTGGTGCAGACCCTGCACCATTTTGGTTGCCCTCCTAAGGACAGCCTCCACTCTATGTCTTTGCAGAGATGGGGTCTCCAGAACTGCACACAGTACTCCAGATGAGGTCTTACCAACTGTCTGCCCTTTGTGAATTAATTACATTTTGCCAACACTGCTGCTCACTTACAGCCCAGTGTAGTTGGTTTCAGTGGTTAAGTTACACAGGCTGATGGTGAAAAGGGCATGGGTAGATTTTGCAACAATCAGGTGAGAAACGGTTATCTTGATAGTTACTGTGTGTTTGTGGCTTACATCATGGTGGAACGTGTGCAATGTCATCTGCAGAGAAACAGAAATTGTGAGGAAAACAGTAAAAGATCTACTTATTTCTAAATAACAGGATTGCTTCATCATGAAGAGTTACTGCAGGACAGGGAACATCTCGGAGGGTTACATACTAATGTAGTAGAGGAATATAATATGAGCCACTGGCAAATCTTGCAAAAGTCATTTGTTACACAATTACAGCAAAACCCCAGCCAAGCACTTACATCCCTGGCTGATGAATACAATTACAGTGCAGCTTGGGTCACGGTGAATTCTGAAAGCCATTTATTAAACAAACCAAATCAAGAGGCAGGTATAGAGTTCAGACTGTTTCTTGTTATTACCAGTTTGGCTCACAGACATCCTTTGGTTTTGACAATCTTAATGCATGATCTAGCATTATAGCCCACTATGAAAAAACAGTCTAACTAGGAATGTTTTTTTTTTATTTGTTTTCATAGCAGGAGCCAATAAATCTTTTTTTATTTTATAGGCATAATCTTCAGTGTCCCCAGCGTGACATTAGTTGTAGTTACTGGGGCAAGTCGAGATGCAGGATTACATTTTCAGTGGGGTCCTTTTACCTATTTCTGCACCTAAGTGTACTGGAGCACTGGGAGTTTAAGTGACTTACTCAGCGTCACACAGTGAGAATCTGTTTGTAGCGGGATTTGAACTTTCTAGCTCCTGTTTGGGATGCGCTATCCCTTTGGTTTCTCCATGGCTGCTGGCAGCAGGATGCTCTGGTGCACTGCACATCACCACATCCCAATATTCATAAAGCAGTGCATGCTGGACAGAACACGCTACCTTATAAATGTGCCTCCCTTATGACTGCCTGCTATTTCAGGTGTGGCGCTATGTTCTGCGTGGCGCAAACAGGTGTGTCTGAATATGGGGTCTTGACCTCTATTTATTCATTTATTGAAATGTTTCACCAGGAAGGCACACTGAGCAACAAGTCACTCATCTCCCGGTGTGACCTGAGAGCAAGCCGTACAATTGGGATGAGACATTATACATTCAAGTTACATAGATCTACATTTACTTAAGGTAGATGTTACAAACAGTGTGTTGTACAATGGGTAAATTAAGAGAACAGTAATAAGTGCAAGAGTAGGGGGAAGTAAACAAGTGTAGATGTGAAAGGCAGGGTGAAATGAGTGAGGGGGGTGAAATGAGGGAACGGGGAAGAGTCATGTTCCAGAGAGACTCCTAGTGTGTATTTATTGTGAGGTCTGGGTGTTCAGCTAGCATAACTGAAAACTAAAATGTTGTGTTTTTCAAAATCAAAAGATAGTGTACTTAATACAAATAGCAAAAGATCACCCCCCCCCCCCAGCAATTTTGTTTGGCTTTTGAGCCAGATGGTATTTCCCCCCTTTTTTACCTCCAGAGACATAACCCTGAACCCCCCTCCAGCAGTTTACCTGGAAGCTGCCCGAGCGGGTGGCCTGTGAGTCCCCCCCCACCCCAAGAGACCAAGACGTACTATGTGGTCCTGTCCAAGATTTAGGCTTGGTATCTTTTCAGAGCTGGGAAGGAGTCAGCCCAGGAGTATCATGCTGCACTGCCCACAAGGGTTTTTTGTGACTTGTGCATTGCCCTTGGAGAACAAGATGTGCAATGATGTCCTGATGACATCTGACATACTCCAACAGCCAACACACCAATGTCCACTGATCCTCCAATCCCTTTCTCTTGCGGTCTCTGGCTCGTCCACCCCCAGCCAATGCTAGGGGTTGGACTATCGTGGAGTGCCGCACCCCACCCAACCCGGAGAACAGCTGTCTGCCAGACATTCAAGCCTCCTCTCCCAGACTGACCCTCCAATGCATTGGGCTCATTCCCTAACCTGGGTCATTGGCATTGCGAGTGGCAGTGCACTAGTGGGCTGGCTGTAAGTAGCTCAACGTTGACACGAAATGAAACCCGGGCACTGAGGTGATCAGTGAACGGGATCCTGCTCTCCAGCTGTATCATTTGGCTAACTCTGCTTTCCTTTTTTTTTATATTTACCCCAAAGCAATCATGTTTCCCATTAGAAACTGAAACAAAAAAAAAAAGAAGAAATACTTAAATCAAAAGTAACTGAGGTGCCAGAGATGTCTCTTGGCTAATTAAGAGCATCCCACTATAAATCTGTAGGGTTTCAGAACCACTCGGCTTCACTTATCTGTTCTAAAACCCTAAGTCCTGACAGACACTCTTGATTAGCCAAGAGACCTCTCCTGAGCCCCATTTACTCCCTCAGATATATTTTATTTCTATGCCACAGTTCACTTCCTTTGGAGTCTATCAGTACCTTTGGTGCATTGACGTCAATTTTGTCAAGATTAATTTTTCCTTTTGTGTGAGTGACTCAGCTGTGAGTCAGTTGTGCCGTCTGTGTAGCCGTCAGTGGACTATAGTACCGATTGGAACAGCAGGGCCCCAGCATGCATGTCCAGCACACACCTCAACAGGAACATCTTCATCTCACTGTCAGCTGCTTAATGTGCTGCGCACACTCCATTTTACTATCACTTCTGCTGACAGTGTAACTTTCAGGTGGTGATGTTTTACCCACCAGGCGAAGGTACTGATAGCTGGTACCGTGTCATATTTTCAATTTTTTTTTGGGTGGGGCAGTCCAGGTAACTGGACAGACAGCTGGGGGAACATCAAGAATGTCCTCCAGAAGCAGGAGACACCACGACTTTTGCAACATTGATAATGCTTTACTGTCACTGCAAGCTGTAATGTACATATCTGTCAGAGCGTGTGTGTGTGTGTGTTTATGGATCTAGTGTCATTCAGACCTTCATACTGCCCATTACCATTGGTACTTAGGTTACTTTTGAAATAATAAAAGGAGTGTTCTAAATATGGGTTGGACCAGGTTCTCATCAGTATTCTTTGCTGTTTTTGTACACATGTTGTCCCATAAGGTCATAGGGCTGTGTCTGTAGCATGCTAGTTCATTTTAGCCACAAAGAATGTGATGTTAAACAATGAGTGTTCAAGAACAACAGTGAATATTGATGAACTATAGGCAATGCAATAGTCTAGTTGCCTGCTTGTACAGCCTGTCAGTATTCCGTCTTCCTGCAATGCTCATCAGACTACCATTGTAATGTTGTCTCTTGTCCTAATGTAATGCAACCGTGTAACTTGTTCTGTCTGTTTGTTCTACCCGACATGGAACCTTTGTAAAAGAGCCTGTTGGCTCAAAGGTGTTAATCTGCAAATGAAATATAAATAAAAATAAATACTGCATCCACCACGGCTTAAAAGAAAAATATCCTACTCTGCAAACAGACTGTTTTCAATTAATCTGTGACTTTGACATGACCCAGTGGCCCTCTAAAATATAAATTTATATATTTTAAAGCACGGTCCTATTGGTAGTAATGGAGAGTGCCCTCATGCTTTACTAACACCGATTTCACAAAACGTCAGACCAGGGGAGCAGCACAGGGGTGGAGCTTTTCTCATTCGACACTAGGAATAGGTTGTGCTGACAGCTGTTATGCAAGGATTTATGATCCCACTCCCTTCAAAATATGTAAACAGGAAAATTCTAAAAACTGGCACTTACAACTCAACAGCTATTGGATGGGGGCTTCAGGAAAGAGAGTTCTGAAATTAGCACAATTGATGCTCTTTATTTTATTTATTTATTTATTTTTTATTACTTTTTACCTGTGTCTCTCAGTCTGCCTCTGTCACGTCCCAGCATCCGCCCATCTCCGGCTGCCGGCTGGCTCTGCCCGGCCCCATTGAAGCCCCCACCGCCATCTACCCCCACGGCTTGCTCCCCCACGGCAGGGCAGCAGGGAGTCCCCTTACTCCCCACTGACACAGGATCCAGCATCTGGGCGGTGGTGTCCCCAAGGCCAGCCAGCTCCTCAGATGGCCATCAAGCCACCACGACCAATTGCCATACTTTTTCCCCCTTTTCTTCACGTGGGCTGGGGCATGCTGGGGCATGCAATGACGCCAATGGAAGGGACTGCGCACGCATCCACATGCACTCCTTCCTGGTGTCATGCAGCAAGCTCACCCCTGCCTTACAGTGCCAGCGCACCACCACCCCGGCCTCCACCAGAGGTCACTGGAGTGCCAACTACTGAGAGCCCCCCCCTCCCCAGAGAGGGAGAGCAGTCCACGGATGCTCAATCCCTCCCAACCAGAGCCCGTTTCCGAACCCGGGTCGCCAGCATGGAGCAAGGTGTGGCATCCAGCACCTCAATCCTCAGTGCCACCGGGCCGGCAACTGATGCTCTTTAAACAAAACCAAAGCATACTTCTATGGCTGTACTGAAAATATTTTTTCAGAAAAGGGAGACACCCACTACAGAAAGGGTGATCGGCAATCACATGTAATTGCAGTGTTCACAGAGGGCAACCCATCCCTTAAATGGGAGCCCCTTTGCAAAACAATTTTGGCCTTGCTACCTGTCTTTTGTCCACTCCACTGTGACAGAGTTTTGGATGCATAAATGTAACTGGGTCTAAAATCTTTTGATTTAATTGGCTAAATCCTTAAATGTTGGTTGACTCTGAAAAACACATTTCAGGTTTGGGATTTACAAGGTGGCACTTATGCAGCTGTAAAATAGGGAACCCAAATCTAGGTAACCCAAATCTCCTGGCTCACATTGCTGTTTAGGTTATGCCAGCTACAGAGTGATTTAATTTCAAAAACAAGGAGATGATTTTCAGACTTCTTTTTCTCTTTCTCCCCTTACTATTTTTACTTGCTATCACTGTTCACTTTCTCTTCTTCCATTTTTCTGGCTTTGTGCATCTTTAATGGAATAAGTGTTTGTCTCAGGTAGCTGAAGGGAATTGTTATCCATGTCATTAACTAAGTGTAGGAAGACTTGTAAAGTAGGGAGAGTGGTTTAGCTAGAAAGAAGCCTGGTTAAAGCCAGATTTAAAACACTGCCAATGATAGCTTCTGCCAGAGAACAGGCAGAGACACCAGGAGGAAGAAGCTGCTGTTATTATAACTAAATTTCTCTACTAGGACTGTATTGCCCTCCTTCCCTCCCCACCACCGTAAACCAGTTCTAGTTTTATAGGCAAAAGATTTGACTGACAACAGAAACTTCCTGTTTGGGAGCAGGAAGTGAGTGATCACAGAGCCACCAAAGACTCACCATCCTAGAAGGAAGAGTAGTTCTCCGTCCCCCCAGCTGCTGGAGGTCTGACTCTGAGCAAGGAAGGAGACTACTGAGAAATATAGGAACTTCTTGTCTCAGAACAGGAAGATCAGGAGCTTAAAGGGCACAGAGGCAGTAAGTAAATAGGGAGAAAAAAAACAGAGGAAAGAGTAAGTTTTCCATACAACAGTTAAGGGGCCAGAAATAAGACATGATAGGAGTGGTGCAATGCAGTGGCTGTGGACCAGCAGTTTTCCGGGAGATGTTCTGGAGGATGCGGTATTATCCCATTTGCAGGCACATTTCTGGGATGAGGGAGGAGGTTGCTCATCTCCAGGCTGAGTTGGCTAGGATGTGTGGGACCTCCTCTCCCACCCAGGGACCACCAGTGCCACTGCCGTTGCCTCAGAGGTTGCCATGGAAGAGGAGCGGTTGGACCACAGTGGGCTCAGGGAGGGGGAAGGAACAGAGGTGCATCCTTCCAGTTGTACCTCTCCACAATTCATATGCCATTCTGGCAAAGTGTGGTTCCTCTATGGAGGCACCCACAGTGGAGACCAAGGAGGATGCTGGGAACCTCCATGAAGGAGACCCACAGAAGTGTGGCATGGGACCCCACAGGGGAAGGAAACAACTCCTGGTGGGGAACTCCATTGTTAGGAAGGTAGAACTAGGGGAGGAAGGGAGAGGGAGGTGGGCAGCCACTGGTGCTATGGCTTGAGGGATAGGGTTTAATCAGGATCGCTGGAGCAGCTGCACAGGGGAGGAAGCTGGATGTCATTGTCCATCTAGGGACAAATGACCTGGCTAAGAATGGGATTAGTGCAGTGCAGGAAGAGTTTGTGGAGTTGGGGAAGGGCCTTAGACAAGTAGCATGCATGGTAACCTCAGAGGTGCTGCCTGTCTATGGCATGGATGAGGCTAGGGTGCTCCACACCATGGAATTCAATCAGTGGTTGAAAAACTGGTGCAGAGCTCAGAGATTTGGCTTCACTGGGGACTGGGAGTTCACCTGGAGGGATGTAGACCTATACTGGCATGATGGTCTGCATCTGTCCAGGAGGGGAACCAGGATCCTAGGTGACAGGTTTAAATGTTTCATTGGCAAACATTTAAAACTAGCCAAGGGGGAGGCACTGGAAAGGAGCAGGGAAATCCTAGCCCCCCAAAAAAAAGATCAGGGTAGTAAGTGAGGTAAACACCAAGACACAGATGTTGATAGGGAGAAGGGAAGGGGTAAATGGAGTAAAGGACAAACACAATAAGGACAGGGATGGGGCAAAAAGGGGTAAGGCCATCAAGAAATAGAGGGTAATGAGTACCAATGCCCGTAGTCTGGGCAACAAACTCCCTAAACTGGTGGTCTTGATGGAAGAGAGATGCCTGGATATTGTAGCAGTCACAGAAACATGGTACACAGGAGAACCATGACTAGAATGCAACATACCAGGGCACACAACCTACAGGAGAGTCAGGGAAGGGAGGGGAGAAGAGGGGGAGGAGTAGCTCTCTATGTAAGGGAAGGGATGAAAGCAACTGAACCAAAAAAAGAGTAAACAGGGAGGAGAGGAGGCACTGTGAGTCACCTCAGAGACTGAAAATGGCACCACAATCCGCACAGAGGTTGTATACAGACCCCTATGTCAGGGGAAGGGACAAGGATATGATAGAAGGCATCCTTAAGATGGCAGAGAAAGGGGAGATACTGTTGATGGGAGACCTGAATATGCCAGATGTTAGCTGGAGCACCTTGGCTGCAGCCACACCCAAAAGCAGGGCCATTCTTGATGCCATTCAGGTGGCATGCCTCAGATACCTAGTTTTGGAACCCACTCGTGAGAGAGCAATCTTAGACCTCATACTCTCAAATGGGGATGGTGAGAGGATCTCAGACCTAGAAATGGGTAGCCATCTGGGTACAAGTGACCACCAAACAGTGTGGCTCACAATAAACTCAGCTACAGAGTCGAGCCATACAAAAGTGAGGGTTCTGGACTTCAGGAGGGCTGACTTTGACAAGATGGGAGAGTGCCTTAGAAAAGCACTAGCAAATAGGCTAGAAGGAGGAGTAGAGCAACAACGGGGAAACATCAAAACTGCCATCACAGAATCTACAAGCCTCTGTATGAAGCAAATAAATCAAAATGAAAGAAAAAGCCACTATGGTTCTCAAAAGAGGTGGTGGCGAAGGTTAGGAAGAAAGATAGCATTTAGGAAGTATAAGGAAACACGGAAGGAGCAGGACAGAGAACTGTACCAGTTAAGGAAGAAGGAAGCAGGGAGGGTAGTCAGAATAGCAAAGGCCCAAACTGAGGAAAAGATAGCCAACTCGGTTAAGGAGGAGGATAAAACCTTTTATTAGGTACATCAGGGAGCGTAGAAAGACAAAAGAATGGATAGTGAGGCTGAAAAGAATGGACAGTGGGTGGGCAGAGAGGGACAGTGAAAAAACAGGGATACTGAATGAATACTTCTTCTCAGTATTCACAAAAGAACAAGAGGGGAAGAGGGGGAGGTGCCTAATCCAATTAGCAGAAGCACTCGGGATGGGGGGGGGGGTTGATCCCAGTCCTTTCACAGAAGAAAGGGTTCTGAAAGAACTCCTAAAACTGAAGGTGGAGAAAGCAATGGGGCCTGATAGAATTCACCCCAGAATTCTAAAAGAATTAAGGAGAGAACTAGTGACACCACTGACTACCCTTAACAAATCATGGGAGGATGGTGTGGTACTGGAGGACAGTGGACGTGATACCCCTTCACAAAGTGGGAGCAAGACAGAGGCAGGAAACTACAGACCTGTCAGTTTTACCTCTGTGGTAGGTAAAGTGATGGAATCACTTCTGAAGGAAAGAATTGTTGAGTACCTAGAGGCCAGTGGGGCACAAGACCCAAGGTAGTATGGGTTCACAGCAGGAAGGTCATGCCAGAAATCTAATTGATTTCTTTGACTGTGTGACTAAAGTAGTAGACCAGGGAGGCGCTGTGGACATGCCCTACCTAGACTTAACATAGAAACAGAGGTTGATGGCAGATAAGGACTGCAAGACCCATTCAGTCTGCCCATTTATTTTTCTACCTTATAAATGTGCCATCGGCCTTTGCTCTGTCAGTGGCCTATCTATTCATACTCCTCTGTATTGCTCCCTTATGCCTATCCCATGCCTGGTTGAAGCCCTGCACTGTATTCATAGCCACCACTTCCTGAGGTAGGCTGTTCCATGCATCCACCACTCTCTGTGAAAAAGAATTTCCTCACATTCCCCCTTAAATCGGCCTCCCTCTATTCTCATGCTGTGTCCTCTTGTCCTGCTATTTTTCTTATATTTAAACATGTTAGACTCTTTCACCTTGTTAATGCCCTTAAGGTGTTTGAATGTTTCGATCATATCACCTCTCTCCCTCCTTTACTCAAGGGTATGCATTTTACAGCCGGCCCGCCGGCGCAGCGGTTGGATTTCTGCTTGCGATGACCGGCGACCGGGTTCGGGAGCGGATCTGGGTCATCGGAGGCTGGCCGAGAGAAGATTGGCGCCATCGGCAGCTCTCCTTCTCGGGGAGAGTTCGTCAGTATCCGGGCGATGAGGGCTCCCTCGAGCTCGGAGAACTCCCTTCACGGTCTGGGGTAGGGAGGCGAGGTAGGCGGGCGTGACGCTGGCGTCATTGCACGTCCCCCGCCTGAGGAGGGAAGCATAGGGGATAAAATCCTGCCTTAGCATCTAAATGACGCTCTGCCCAGGATTGCCCTGATTGGCCACCAGAGCGTTCCCCTAACCAGTTACAGTTCCGCGGCCGATAAAGGGGGTCAGTACCACGGCCCCACTCTCTGGGGGGTAAGCCAGGGATGACCAGGGGGATCCGGCGATGTCCGGTGGTCGGGGCTCCAGGGTCCGCGACCAGAGCAGAAAGGCGGCGTAAAGGTAGGGGCATAAAGAGGAAAATTAAAAAAAAAAGGGTATGCATATTGAGCTCCATTAATCTGTCCTCATACATCTTCTGATGCAGTCCCTGCACCATTTTGGTTGCCCTTCTCTGGACTGCCTCAATTTGGTTAATGTCCTTGTGAAGGTGTGGCCTGTGGTACTGCACGCAATACTCCAGATGGGGCCTAACCAGTGTCTTGTAAAGAGGGATTATTACCTCCCTCTTACAACTTGTGATACCCCTACTAATACACCCTAACATCCCCCCTAGCCTTACCTTCTGCTTTAGTGGTCTGCTTGGATGATTTCAGGTCATCGGTGATGATGATGCCCAAGTCTCTTTCTTCCTTTGTGACTGCCAGCAACTCCCCTCCCAGCCTATAGATGGCTTCAGGGTATCTCTTCCCTATGTGCATGATCTTGCACTTCTTTGCATTAAATCCCAGTTGCCACTCTTCTGACTGTTTTGCTAGTTTATCCAGGTCTCTTCTCATTCTGCCCACCCCATCTGGATCATCTATTCTGTTGCAGATCTTGGTGTCATCTGCAAACAGACAAGCCTTACCCTCTAGTCCAGCTGCAATGTCACTATTGAAGATATTGAAGATGAATGGCCCCAGGACTGATCCCTGAGATACCCCACTTGTGACTTGCATCTCTTCTGACTGTATACTGTTTACTACCACTCTCTGTTTTCTGCCCGTCAACCAGTTTGCCACCCAGTTGACCAACTTCTGACCCACCCTGAGCCTACCCAGCTTATTTATCAATCTTCTATGTGGAACAGTGTCGAAAGCTTTGCTGAAGTCAAGGTAGGCGACATCAACTGCTTCCCCCTTGGCCCACCACTCTGGTTACCCAGTCAAAGAAATCTATGAGACTAGTTTGACAGGACCTTCCTTTTGTAAACCCATGCTGTCTTGGATCCTGTGCCCCTATGGATTCCAGGTGTTGCACTATCCTTTCCTTAAGGAGTGCCTCCATAATCTTGCCCACTACTGAGGTAAGACTGACTGGTCTGTAGTTCCCTGCCTCCTCCCTGCTACCACTCTTGTGGAGCGGGATCACATGCACCCTTCTCCAGTCTTCTGGGACCTCTCCTGTGCTCAGAGACTCACTAAACAGTTCTGAGAATGGCTCTGCTAGTTCCACCCTTAGCTCCTTTAGTACCCTGGAATGTAGGACATCTGATCCCATTGCCTTGTCCACCCTGAGCTTAGTGAGCTCTTGTAGGACCCTTTCTTTTGTGAAGGGACTTGTGCACACCTCCCTCCCCCATGTCCATGGTGCTGAGCTGTGGGCCCTGCCCTACCTTCTCTTCAGTAAATACTGAGCAAAAGTATCTATTTAGGATAGATGCTTTTCCTTGGTCCTCCTCCATACACTCCTCCTTATCCCCTTTGATCTTAGCAATATCCCCCTCTGGACTTTCTCCTTTCACTAATGTATGTATAGTAAGTCTTGTCCCCTTCTTTTACTGTCCATGCTAGTGTTTCCTCAGTTTTGGCCTTTGCCTGCCTTACTGCCTTCTCTGCTTCCCTTAGGGAAGTTTGGTATGCCTCCCTATCTTTGTCATGCTTCGTTCCCTTATAGTTCCTGAAGGCCAACCTTTTGGCTCTGACCTTTTCTGCTACCGTTTCTGAGAACCAAAGTGGCTTCCTCCTTCTTTTGCTCTTGCCTTTCTCCTTAACACAATGGGATATTGCTTCAAGTATTGCATCCTTAATGCTTGACCACTTTGCCTGTGCCCCTTCACCTGCATTTCTTCTTGCCAGGGCTAGCTCAACTCTGTTGGCCATCTTATCAAAGTCAGCTCCTCTGAAGTCCCATATTTTTGTCTTGGAATAGGATGATTTAGTTCTAGTGGCCAAATTGAACCATACCATGTGATGGTCACTGGCCCCCAGGTGAACTTCTACCTGGAGATCTGGGATCCTTTCCTCATTAGTCAGTACTAGATCTAGGATATCCATGTCTCTTGTGGGTTGTTGTACAAGTTGTTTGAGGCCCTTCCCCTGAGGCAGTAATGCCACTATATCGCTCGCTAGTAAGACCCCACCAAGAATACTGTGTCCAGTTCTAGAGGCTGAACCTCTGCAAAGATATCAACAGGGTGGAAACGGTCCAAAGGAGGGTTACCAAAATGGTGCAGGGGTTGCACAAAAAACCATATGAAGAGAGGCTGCAGGAGCTAAACACTTACTCTATGGAGGACAGAAGAGCGAGAGGGGACATTACTGGAGACCTACAAGTACCTCACTGGGGTGAACTAGGTACAAGAGGGGAGTCTCTTTCAATGCCGGATTAGTACCAGAACATGGGGGGCATGCAATGGAGCTTGAGGGGCAAAGTTTAAGATGGATGTGAGGAAATACTTCTTCACAGAAAGGGTGGCTAACAACTGGAACAGCCTGCCAGAAGAGGTAGTGAAGGTGAAAACAGTGGCAAGCTTCAAGCATGTTTGGGACAGACATATGGGAACAATCGATGGAGGAAAGGGAGGAAGGAGGGACACCTGTGTCCGAATAGGGTCCAGGGTGTAGAAGTAGGCAGAGAAAATAGGGCAGACTAGATCTGTTTACCAGTCCTTTCCTGCCATCATATTTGATGTTTCAGTGTTACTTGCAATGCAGACAAGTAATGGTGGCCTTTTTATGCTTTTGATGCCTGCAAGCAATCACACCACATTTTCGTTATGCAGTTTAAGAAATACTATTAAAAACAAGTTATAGGAATGGCTGTCCACCTTATGAAATGGATTAATTAGTAGTGTAACTCTGTGTTGTGAACATGTGTTCAGTCTTATTTAAATGGTTTCATAAACCAATGCAGTGTTGTTATGAGTTTTGATGCTATTACCATTGAAGAAATTCAGAACAGAATAATACTCAGGAACGGTGCTCTACGGATAAGCTGTGGCAATTTATTGTTTTTGCTGCATAATTTCTACTTTTAACTATCCTTATAACTAGTGTACTTGCACTGATGAAATGTTGACCATCTTTTCCTTAGTATTACTAGACAATAGGGGCATCAAAATATTGGAATACAAATTACATGCAGTGAAATATTAAAATAGGAGTTCTCACCAATAGGTATTTATATATGCATGACATGAATATAAAAATATGGAAGTGTGTTAGGTTGATTGGGTATTAAACTGTGCCTCGAATGTAATGGATGAATAATGCATTCTGATTATGTATGCAGTTGAAAAGAATTTTCCCCTTCTATAAAGAATTTAAAACAAATTTCTTTAATTTACTGTATCACTAGATCCTCTCCCCTGAAGAAGCCTTAAAGGTGAAACATTGGGTCCATGAGGATCTGGGATTGCCGTGTCTGAAATAAACATGAAGTTATAACTGAAAACTGATTTGGAGTGGCTGTTTTTTCTCCACATCTTCCATTGTGCACCCACATCCATCGGTAGGGGTGAGACTAGTCCCGGGGAATCCTAACTGCCATGCACGGTACATGAGAGCTGTCCAATGAACACTTGATCCTCCTCACCACTACCTTCGCTCAGCCGCCAAGTGCTAGGCTGGCAGGCCATCCACTCAACACACTGTTGTACATACTGTTTACAAATGTGCAAAAGCAATGAGGCAGAAAGCACTGTTTAGTGAGTTAAAATTGTTCTTTTATTATTCTTCTATACTATGACCACCTCACATATTGCACCACAGTGAAAAGGCACAAACCACAAAAAAAGTGTGTATCACACTGTATTGTACACGAGATATTGAGTGTTTAAAACAAGATTAATCATACTGCATCACCCCCTCCCAAGTAAACACATGCGTTTCTACAAAACATATTGCACAGCCCTCTACAGAAAATCACCACAGTAAACTGTGTGCCATGCCGCTATCATTTTAAGGACCCTAGTGCATATACGTGTTACAACCAACGAGCACTACACACCCATCATAGTGCTATGCACACACCCTGTTGAGGAACAGCAATATAATAAGTGAAAACTCAAACTGTACAATAAGTGAGAATAACCTGATCAGAATCCTGACTTGCATAGTGGCTTTGAGTCCATGCTGTTAATGTGGAGTCGAGGAAACGCACACTGAACCAACGGTGAAGGGAAGGAGTACTCGGGACTCGATGGTGGAGCAGCAGGATATCCATGGTCCAGTAGCATTTGAAGCATCCGCTCCTCATGCTCCATGCACTTCATTTCCAGTCATTCATAAAACTATATGCGCCAGTGTTCAGCTTCTGCGTAAATCTAATTCTGCCGATGTTTAGCTTCCACGTGAATCTCATTCCACCAACGTTCAGCTTCCATGCGAGTCTCATCCCATCGCTGTTTAGCCTTTAGGAATTTTTCATCTATGTTTGACATATATTTTATAAACTGGTCAACAATCGCAGTCATGCTTACTTCACCATGTTTTTTATGTCGAAGGGCTGCCATTGTCGTGACAGGTTGTAAAGTGGTCGATTCAATGAGTAATTCGGATGGTGGTGCCTGAAATAATGAAGCTTCACTCAGTAATTGCATTGTTATCCATTTGATCCTCCACATCCGATGCTCCTTTGTCATCAACATCGTCCTCATTCTGGTCTGGGGTATCATCCCTGCCACCATCAAGCAGTGCCAGTGGTTTTGTTGTGACCTGCATTCACAAGATTGCAGATAGTTCTGTGAAAAAAATACAGCTCTCTACTCATCCATGAGCACTACGGTCATTACTGTCCTGGCACCAGATACAACAGTGTTTAAGACCCTTTATTCAGGCACGGCACAGAGTCTTGGTGCACTCATGCCCCAAAGTTTCTGGGCAATGTTGCAGTAGATGTGAATACTGTTTGTCTGTTCAGAGCAGACTGCACATGCTGTTCACCCCATACAGCCATCAATTCTTGGATCTCCCCCTCGCTGCAATTACAGCTTCTGATTTTAGTCTCTGTACCTTGAGAAAAATGGTAAACAAACACATTAGTAATTTCAAAGTGACAAGATGGCATCATATTGAAAGAAATCTGGTAAATTACTGCATTGCCTCCCAACAAGCCTACCCTCACCTTGTCTTCCACAAACTCTGTTTTTCTACCTTGCACCCTTGCAGCGTCTCCTTAAATTACCATCAGTGCTGCTACCTATAACTACAAAGCCACAAGGCAGAAAGTCGGTTAGGGTTCATTTCAGATATTTATCTGTGTGGGACACTGACCCACTAGGTATAAAAAGGAAGGGTCAAATGAAAAACACAGTGGCTCATATTGTTAAACAGAACCTGGACACATAAAACAGCAGTTTAAAACCTCTAGAACAGTGAGCAGGTTATCCCCAAGATGCAACAAAAGGTGGGTCAGAATTAAAACCTGTGTGGCAAAAGTCACAATTCCCCACCCAGAAATGAACCCTGGTCAGTGGTTGTGGAAGGTTTTTGTTGTTGGGGGGGGGGGAAAAGCTACTGGAGGCACAGCGGTGATTCACAAAACAGATTTAGGGTATCGGTATGTTAGCTGGGACTCACTGCAAGGGTGCAAGTTAGAACGGCAGGGGTTGTGGGCCATCTGGGAGCCATGTCACAGATTCACCAAACTCATGGATCAGTGCAGTGCCTCCCAGCTAGCACCCACCCTTCTCCCACAGGATTCCATGACCCCCAACGTTCCGCCTATTACCCCTTCAGTTACTCCCAGCTAGCCCACAAGTGTTGTAGTTCTGCTGAACTCTCTCTCTCTCTATATCTATATCTATATCTATATCTATATCTATATCTATATATACACACACACACACACACATATATACACACACATATATATATATATATATAGTAAAGGAATTTCAGGAAATGCTACATTGTCAGAGGAAATGAGTACAGCATGAACATGCTGGCTTAGGAAGGCATTGTGGCACCATGAAAGGTCAAGCAATCTTGACCAGAGATCCGATCAGCTCAGTCGAAGTGAAACATTAAATTCAGACAGTGCCTTGAGAGACGAGTACTTGGAAGGGGCAATATGGGCTAGTGGTTTTAGCACTGGTTGATGTCAAATGCTCCCTGTGTGACCCTCCCATTGGCCCAGTCCACTCCCTTTCAAAACTGACGAATCAGTGCCATGCTTCCCAGCTAGCATCCCCCACCCCCAACGTTCTGTAGTGAATCACCTTACCAAAATGGTGAGAGTCACTGTAAGGGTGCAAGGCTCAACACAGAAACACAGCATTTGCTGGCAGATAAGAGCCTGGCCCACCAGTCTGCCCATTTTCCTCTGCCTATAGTATGACTGCAGCTCCTGCTTGCTCTCTGGTCCATTCACACACCCTTTCCCTAAGATTCCCATATACCTATCCCATGCATTCTTGAACCCCACCACTGTTGCTGCCCCCACCACCTCCACTGGAAGACTGTTACAGGAACCCACCACTCTTTCTGTGAAGTAATACTTCCTCACATCTCCCCTGAATCCACCCCTCCAGCTTCATATGCCCCCTTGTCCTTGAGCATCTTTCTTCTGACAAATACTTCCCTCTTATACCTTGTTACCCCCATGAAGTGTGTAAGGGTCTCTCCCATACATATTTATGTTCTTTAATCTCTCTTCATAGGGTTTTTGATGCAGGCCCTGGACCATTTTTTGTTCTCCTCCTCTAGATTGCTTCCAGTCTGTTTATGCTCTTTCTGAGATGTGGTCTTCAGAACTAAACATAGTACTGTAGGTGGTGTCTTACAGAGATCTACACAGAGCCAACATCAGCTCCCTTTTTCTGCTGGTGATACCCCTTCCTATGCACACTAGAATCCTACTCCCCCCCCCCAACTGCCTTGTCACACTGCCTGGCCACCTTCAGGTCATCTGATATGATCTCCCCCATGCCTCTTTCCTCAGTACCACCCCCCATTTTGTATACTTAGCACCTTAATTATGGAAGTGGGTTTATTCTCTTGTTAGTCGTTTCTGATTGTTTTTTTTAACAATCACATGAGTGTTTGAATCTGTATAAAAAGGCACTTTTGTAATTGTAGTGTATAAACTGAAGACGTCTGGCAGCACGCCAGGAGAAACGTTAGTAGTTTTTTTTACTTTGCTTTTGAGCCACCTTTTGGCCGGTTATTGCAACATTAAAATTATTGACCTTATTGGTATTCACCTGGTCAGTGTGTCTTGTTTGGAGCTGCGGGTGCTTTGAATATTTTCTTGAACCCCCAGCTAGCCACAACCACCAGCATTCCACAGTAACTCCTTACAAGCCCACCAACACCCTAAATCTGTCTGGTGATTAACTGCTGCGCCTCCTAGCTAGTGCCCCCACCAACCCCGACCCCTGACACGGGGTGCCAATAGAAATTACTGGGCCTGGAACACACCTTTAGGACTGGGCCCCCCTTAGCCTCACATCCCCTGTTACAGGTCCCCTATGGGCCCCCCTGAGCCACTGGGCCCAGGACAGTTGCCCCTCCATCTGCTCCCCTGCCCTCCCCCCTGCCTGCTCCCCTGCCCTGACATTCTGTGGGCTCAATCGGAGTCACTGGAAGGATGTACGGCAGAACATCATGGTTGTGAATGATGGGGGGGTTGGGATATAGCTGGGAGGCAGTGCCCAAGACCCTAGAGCAGGAATGTAGCCAGAAATTTCCATTTTGTACACAATCTCCAACAGTTACACCCCCCAATTAAAACAATGTACACATCCCTTCCAAATGGCACCCCCTTCCAAACAAGTCAGATTGTTGTTAGATGATTCCTCTACTCTCTAAAAAGAGGTTATACATGTACCAGACCCTCCTCAGTGGCCTATACTAACCCAAATACTACAGTTTAGAATGATAATATTAACAGAGTGGCTTATGGTTTGTGACAGGCACTCAACAAAACTGTACACAAATGTGTACAGTGAGTATGCCTGTCTACACCCTTGCCCTAGGGAACCGGGCTAGGGACAAAAAAAAAAACCAAAACAGGCATATGCATCAAACATGCAACAATAATACAGTTAAATACAAAGTAGTTGTTCCATACCTGCAACGCTTGTAGTACAGCAGAGAAATTAGCTGTTGGGGCAGGCAGAGGGCACTCAGGCTGTAATGTCTCTGGATCGGATGATCTGTACAGACAGTGGAGGCAGGAAAAACGAAGCCTACACACTGCAGTAACATGCTGAATGAAACTGCGATTTTTTATGGCTGATCCAACGAAAAATCCCCACATTACTGACAGAAAATACTGTAGCTGACACAGCCCGTGTAGACAGATGGAGAGCAGGACGGTATTACTGTCACAGCGCGGTGCTGACACACGCGATCAGCCCTTTAAATGCAGCGCCTCCTCACCCGAGCAGGAAGTGACTTTTTCATAACGTCACGCCGCCCCGCGCGCCCACCACCGGCGGTTGCTAGGATACACACCGTCAACAAACAGGCGCCGTGCACGGGCTACCAGACCATGCGCTAGGCTTGCAAAGGACAGGAGCCAGCCGAGAGAATAAGCAAAGTGATCCCACCATGTCCGATGACCAAGAAGGAGAGCAGGGACCCAAGAGCTCCTTCGAGACCTACATTGCAGAGGGAGACCAGCTGTACCTAAAAGGAGACTATGTCAAAGCCATTGAGAGCTACTCCACCGTAAGTAGTTACAAAGAGCAGAAATGCAGAGCCACAGGCGTGTGTGTATATTATTTATATATAAAAGAATACTGTTTTAGAGATCAATTCTTTATTTGTGTGCAGGGAAAATGCTAGCTGACTGTGCATACAGGAATAGCCCGGCTTACTGTAATGCTGTACTTTCGGTGCGAGATATACGACGCTGGAACAGATTTGGTGGGAAGGTTTTGGTTTCAGAATAAGAAAGATATGTAGAAACAAAATGCATTTAAAATATTCTATTGGTAGCTTTCTATACATTTATATCAAATGTATGTATGGTTCGGCAAGTAAACGTATGCAACTGTGCGAAGTGGTAAGCAGGAACTTAGGAACAACTATGATGAAATGCGATACTGAAGGGTGTTACACTTTGTACCTTGCTGTCAGGTAGGTTAAGGCACACTTCTGACATCTGTAAAATTAATGTGTGTGTGGACAATGGTTCAGAATAGCTATTCAAAAGCTGAATGTGGGAATATTTAAAGCATGCTACAAGCCGCAATACAAACTTGCTTGGTGGTGACCTGGGATACCTATGACCAAAATTTGACTTCAGATTATAGGAGGTGGTCAACTAAGACTAGTAGGAGCCTGTGAGCAATATCTGTCTGAGTTTATTCTCTCTCACTCTCTGATTGCTGGGCACCAGGCTGCTGGAACCCTGGGCAAAAAAAAAAACAATACAGCAAAGCCTTCCCTTGTACATCTCTCCTGAAGACCAGAACTCCCTCGAGGTGTCTGGGTGCATCCTCAGTCCCCACCCCCAGCCCCCCTGGATATCCCAAAAGACTCCTTGGCTATGGGTAACAGCGTTATCTGTAGCTGCTCCCACTCTGTGGAACAGAATCCCCACACCCATCCACTCTCTGAACTCCTATGCCACTTTCAAGACACATCTCAAATCCCGGCTGCTTGATGAGGCCACATGCCATTGCTAGCTTGGATAACCCCACCCCCACTTTTCTGACTTTTTCCCTCTTGGGCTGCTTTGGCCTCCCCTACCCTCTCATTTCTATGGACTCCTTTCTTACATCCCTCACTACCTGCTTCTCAGGTTCTCCCACTTGGCTATTGTCTTGTATGTTTTTTTTTTTTTTTTTATTACTTCATGCATTAATTTGCAATTATCCTTTGTAAATAATTATGTGATAATTGTCACTTATCATGATGTACTGTTTTTTTTTTCAGGCTCTCATTAATTTTCTTTCCTATGTTACTTTCTTTGTTCACCAATGATGTCTGTATTTCCACTTTGTTCACCAATGATGCCTGTGTATCCACATGGTTTGTACTCATTGTATTACTTGTCACTACCTCTGTAACTGCCACCTGTTTGGCCTGGATCATGCCTGAAAATGGTCCCCTGGATCGGTGCACTTACCTGGTTACCAAAGACTTAAATAAATAAATAAAAAGTTTAGTTTGTTATAGTAAGATCACTCTCCGTTTTATCTCTTCCTCGCTTGCCGGTGTCCTGGCCACGTTTCCTACTTTCACACAAAACAAAATACCACCAACAGCTTACTCTAGTTCAGTTTCAGTTGGTTACCATCTGTATCCTCCTCCCCCTGTCGCCCCTGAAAAAGGAACTTCTAGTCTCAGTGGGCCTACCGGGTCAACAGAACTCAATAAATAAATGAATACATTTTGGTGTCTGTAGAACAACAAGCACCAGGCTGGCATTAATTGACAAATAAACATCAATACCAGTACAAATAAACATCAATACCAGTACAACTAACTGAGACAATCAAAAAACAGAATTGTCAAGTACTTACAAAAAACAGCGTGGACTAAGCAGCCCAGTACCGGATTCCATAAGGGGAAATCATGCAAAATGAACCACATTGCATGTTCTGAAAATGTCACCACAGGACACTTGATGTAGAAAAACATGTGGATGTCATATATCTGGGCTTCAGTAATGCACCACATAGAAGAATAGTGCATATACTAAATGACCTATGTATAACGGAGGGTGTGATAAACTAGGTTCTGAACTGGTTGCACAACATCACAGAAAAGGTAATAATAAAAGGTCATTTATTAAGATGGTGGTGGGTAACCATTAGGGTCTCAGAAGGGTCCATTATGGGGCCTGCATTGTTCAATTTAAAGTGACCTGGAGCTGGGTACTAGCAGCTGGATGACTAAGTTTACCAAAACCATCAAGATGGGAGGAGTAGTTACTCTGCAGCAGGAGACTGATGAAATGTAGACTGATCTAGACAGGCTCACGAAATGGGCAGCAAAATAGGAGAGGAACATCAGTGCTGATAACTGCATGATGCAGCTATAAGATAAAAACATGGCTGCCTGGGCTGGGAGTGGACTTGGGGAGTTGGGTTGGGTGGCCTGGGAGCTGGGGAGGTGCTGTCGCACGGCAGGGCTCCTAGCTTGGGAAGGGAAGCATCCAGTTTCTAGCATCTTAACAACCCCTGCAGTGGACTGAGGAAGTTTATCTCTTCTATAGGGCCTCACTACATACACCCAGGGACATACATGGGGGCACACATCCTGAGCTTGAGGTGGGAGGGGGTAGAAACTCCTGCATGTGCACTGATTACCAGTTGTGATGCCTTTCCAGTCCCACTGCATGCAGATCCCTGCTGATGTGATGACAGGAGGAGTGGCAAATGGGACAGAGGGCGTTAAGTATCACATGAGGCAGGTGCATGGTGGCAACTGGGGGGGACAAAAAGCCATATGGTAAAAAGAAAATAACACAAAGGCAAAATATTACTTGGAGTAAATGGTGCAGAGACTGCCGAAACCAAGCTGGAGAAGGATGTTGGAATACTGATCAGCAGCAACCTTAGGTAGGAGCAACGGCGTGGAGTAACATTATAGAGCCAATAAAGCCATGGCAAGTATCAAGAGGAGCTTTGTAAGAATGTTGAAAGTGTTATAATGTTGCTGTACAGATCTTTTCTACCTGCTCTGTCAACATTATATAACACCAGGAAAGCCTGTGTTGCTAGGGTGTTTGATGCCCTGGCCGGCAGAGCCGAGTACTGATTTTTTGCTGAAGTTTTTAAACTCCCTTTTCTACAATATGCCCATGCTTTGGAATAGTTTGCCTCTTAACCTGTGCTTCACCAGCAGTCACACAGTGTTCTGTAACAACACCATAGAGAAAAGGCACAATGTTTATGCCTATAATTGTTTTTGCAGTGTTTTGTAAGAACCAGAAAACTGCACTATTAAATATTACACATACTATCATCAATTCTGTTCTTTTTATACTGTTGTACTGCTTGGTCTTGATTCATGCTTGAAAACAGATAGATAATGCTCAGTCTACTGACCCAGGTAACAAATGATCAGTAGCCACGGGGGCCAGATTAGGTGCAAAATGGGACATATGTTAGCAGTTCTTTTCTTCAGTCCTTGCAAGCACAGTGTTAGGGCACACTCGAACGTGTGGCCCACCCCCTGAATTTTATTTTTCTTTATTTAGGGATTCGGATCATACCTTTTGAGCTCAGAGCTCTTTTACAAAGGTTCCAAGCCAAACAGTGACAATGCCAACAATAACAGTTTATATACAATACTCTAATAGTAGGTAGCTAGTGTACAGTAAGGTTACAATGTTATTCATAGTACCAGTGGTGATAGTACAGCATCAAGAGCATTCAACTAGGGTAAAGGACAGTGTTTATATGTCGTGAAGGAAATAAAGAGGTGTGACACCTAGTGTGAGAGTCCAAGGAGGAGTCCAGGTGGGGGCGGGGGAGAGTAGGTCAAAAGAGGGCTTTGTCAAGGAGGTTGGCAGGTAGTGGTAGTAGGTTGGTTTTAAGGTTGATCCAGTGGGAGAAAAGGCACGGGGGAGAGGAAGACAGAGGGATAAGGCAAGGAGAATAGTGGGGTAAAAGGAAGGGAAGGAGAGTGTGGGTGAGTGGGCATTATGGGTGTTAGAGTCCTAGTGACAGTCACAAACTGTCCCAGTAAGAAGGTGTTGTCTAGGTCGCTTTTGAATTGCTTAGATGCTGGGAGTTTAGAATGTGCACTGGGATTTCATTGAGCCATTGGGGGGCCCTATAGCTGAAAGCACGCTGTCCCTGCACAGTTCGATGGAAAGGTGTTGATAGGGCCCCCCCATCCTGCCTCTAGTGGTATAGCTGGAAGCACTTGGTGTTAGGATGCTAGAAATGCATGGGGTGGTTTTACCCATTAGCGCCTTTTTTCCAAGGAGACATGTTTGGAATATAATCCTATTCTTTAGTGGCAGCCAATTGGTCTCCTTGTATAAGGAGCAGGTGTGGGTATTTCAATCTGCAGCCATTGTGAGCCTACATGCCTTGTCGAGGGCAATGTGAATCCTTTTTAGTGCAGTGTCTGTTGCTGTGCCGTAGACCACCAATCCATAGTCGATGGTAGAAAGGATGGAGCTGGAGACTGAGAGACGGAGGGTCTCTGGAGTGAGATACTTTTTATGCCTCTAGAGTACACCCATCTTGGTGTTCCCTGCCTTTACCACTGTGTCGATGTGTTGGGTGAAGGTGAGGGAGTCATCAATGGTGACACCCAGGTACCTGAAGGAGTGACATTGTTCTAGCGACTGACTGACTTTATTGGAGATGGTGAGGGGAGGGAGCTTCTTTTTGTGCTGTGGGCCAGCTGTGAGCATCACCTTGGTCTTTTTGTAGTTTAATAGAAGTTTATGGCTACAGAACCAGTCTTCGAACTTGTAGAAGGATGTCTGCAGCTCGGAGTGGAGGGCGACTATTGATGAACTGCTGGTGAGAAGTACAGCATAGTCTGCGTAAAGTATCAGTTTAGTATCACAGGCTTCAGGAAGATTATTTAGAAAGAGGCTGAATAGTAAGGGCCCCAGAACTGACCCCTGTGGGACCCCTAAAGATACCTCATTGGAGCTAGATACTGTGTGCCCAGTTTTTACACATTGGCTTCTGTGTGTGTTAGGTGGTCCTTGAACCAGCAGACAGCAGTGGTTGCAACCCCCAGGTTCTGTAGTTGAGTCAGGAGGAGAGAGTGCTTTAAGCAATATACCATGACAGAGAGTGGGTATATTGGTGGATTTACCACACCTGGTGTGGTTTGGTCACGAGGCGCAGCCGAGTGACTTAACCGCACCAGAAGTGGTAAATCCACCCATATACCCATTTTCTGTCATGGTATATTGCTATTATACAATGTTCAACTATTTTTTTTGTTTCTATAATGATATAAAACTTTTACAGTGGGTATACTGGAGGATTTATCATGGTCATGTGATGTGTTTTGACCAATGAGGTTACAGGATTTTCATATCCCATTGTATAATGACAGATTGACATTCCCTGAGGAAGTGTTTTGCTCAAAGTGCCGGGGTGTTTCATTGCAAGTGTCTCCCTGTTGTTACATTACACTAGTGCTGCACTAAGGTGTTGTTATTTCAAGTAAAGTTGAATTTCTGGCTCTTTTTTGCCTAGTGTTTTGTTTGAGTATGTCCTAACATGGTGCTTGCTTCAGTAATTGGAGCCGGCTGCTCCAGTCTGGTGCAGCACCTGTTTATTTACTGCATGTTACCTGTTCCTGCATGAGTTTCATTTTCAATGTCAGTGACCCAACAAGTTGCACAATTGCCTTTGAGGCAGGAAGATCAGAAGATTTTGGGTTCTAGCCTCACACCAGGAACTTGGGGTTTATCCCAGTACTGATAGTGTAGTGTAGCATGGAGGGGGTGCTGCACTCCTGAGGTGCCATCTTTGGGATAAGACGTTAAACCGAGATCCCATCTGCCTGTTCTGGTCATTCAGATGGATGTTAAAATTACCATGTAAGATACATAGATACATAGACAGTGTCGGCAGATAAGGGCCTATGGCCCACCCAGTCTGCCCATTTGAGCTTGTAAGTTCAGTTTATGTTTTCCTAGAAGTCTGTTTCCCCTTACCCCTGACCTCTAGAATTCCTTTATGTCTATCCCATGCATTCTTAAATCCCATGATTGTTTCAGCCCCCACCACTTCCTCTGGCAGGGTGTTCCACTTGTCCACCACCTGCTCTGTGAAGAAATTCTTCATGTTTCCTCTGAATCGTCCTCCCTCCAACTTCATCCCATGCCCTCTAGTCCTGGAACATCTTTTCGCTAAAATAGTGCATTCCTGCACCCTGTTCCTCCCTGTAAGATACTTGTATGTCTCTATCATATCCCCTCTCCCTCCTCTCCTCCAGGGAGACATGTTCAGTGCCTTCAACCTGTCTTCATAGGACTTGTGATGCAATCCATGCACCATCTTTGTTGCCCTCCTCTGAACCTTCTCTACCCTGTCTATGTCCTTACGTAGGTATGGTCTCCAGAACTGTACACTGTACTCCAGGTGGGGCCTCACTAGTGTCTTGTATAGCGGAATTATGACCTCCCTTTTCCTGCTGGTGATGCCCTGCCTATACATCCCAGCATCCTATTTGCTTTACCTGATGCCTTGTCACACTGTTTCTTACCTTGAGGTCGTCAGAGATGACAACCCAAGATCCCTTTCCTGCTTGGTGCATGCTATATCCTCACCCCCCAACTGATATATTGTGCCAGGGTTTTTGTGCCCCATATGCATTATCTTGCACTTCTTTGCATTGAATTTCAACTGCCAAACCCTTGACCATTCTTCAAGTTTCTGCAGGTCCTTCTCATTCTGTCTACACCCTTTGGTGTGTCTACTCGTTACAGAGCTTTGTGTCATCAGCGAACAGTGAAATTCTGCCTTCTAGATCCTGTGCATGTCACTGATGAAGATGTTGAATAGGACCGGTCCCAGCACTGATCCCTGGTACCCACTGGTCACTCTTCCCTCTGTGGAGTGACAGCCATTTACCACCACCCTCTGTGTCCTGCCACCCAGCCAGTTACCTACCCACCACATTACTGTCCTGCCCACACCCATATTCCCCAGTTTGTGTAATAGTCTTCTATGTGGCACAGTGTCAAAGGCCTTGCTGAAGTCCAGATAGGCCATGTCCACTGCCCTCCCCTGATCCACCTCCCTAGTCACCCAGTCAAAAAATTCAATGAGATTGGTCTGACATGACCTCCCCCTGGTGAAACCATGCTGCCTTGGGTCCTGTAGTCCATTGACAACCCAGATGTTCCACCAATCTCTCCTTCAGAAGTGCTTCCATGATCTTTCCCACTACCGAGGTGAGGCTGACTGGTCTGTAGTTCCCTGCTTCCTCTTTTGTTCGCTTTTGTATAAGAGGACTACATCTGCTGTCCTCCAGTCTTTGGGTACCTCCCTGTTTCCAGTGATTGGCTAAACAGGATAGCCAGAGGTTCAGCCACCACCTCTTAGTTCTTTAAGGACCCTGGGTGCACCCATCTGGCCTCATTGCTTTGTCAACTCTTATTACTTCCAGTTCCTTCAGGACACTTTCTCGTAAAGGATTTGTGTCCATTTCTGCACCATTCTCGCCCTTGTACTCCTTCAGACCCATTACCCCTCTTCCTCAGTAAAGACTGGAGCAGAAATACCTGTTCAATAGGTCAGCTTTACTGTTGTCATCCTCCACGGACTCCCATCCTCCCCTTCAGTCTCACTATCCCTCCTTTGTCTTTCTTTTCACTTATGTACCTGTAAAAGGTTTTGTCCCCTTTAACCACTGATTTTGCAATGTGTTCTTCTGTCTGAGCTTTGGCTTCCCTTACTGACTCCTGCCTCCCTTTGTTTTTCCTGGTACTTCTCCCTATCCCCTTCTGCCTGTGTCTTTTTGTATTGCCTGAATGCTATCTTTTTGGCTTTCACTTTCTTTGCTACCTCTTTGGAAAACCATAATGGTCTCCTCTTCCTTTTCCTCTTGCTAACCTGCTTAATGCATAATTCTGTTGTTCTTATAATCCCCATTTTAAATACTCCACTGTTCCTCAACCCCTAATTCCTGTCCCATTCCCTTAATGCCTCTTTCAAGTATTTCCCATTTTCCCAAAGTCTGCCCCCTAAAATCCAGGATCCGTGTTTTTGTGTAGTTTGGTTCTGCTCTTTCTGTGATTTCAAACCACAATGACTGGTGGTCACTGTTACCCAGGTGCTCCCCACTGTTACCCCCATCACACTGTCCTGTTTGTGAGCAGAAGGTCCAGTATTGCCTTCTGCCGAGTTGGTTCCATGACCAGTTGCTTGAGGAAGGCACCCTGAAGGGAGTTCAGGATAAATCTACTCTAGTTGATGCTGCTGCTGGATGCTCCAGTCCACGTCTGGAATATTGAAGTCTCCAACCAGTACTACCTCACCATTGTCTGCCATCCTTTGGATGGCTAGCATCAACTCCCTATCTGTTTCTTCCTCCTGGGCTGGTGGTCTATAGACCACACCTCAATATGAGATGGCTAGCCCATTTTCCTTTCTAGCTTAACCCACAGTATCTCTCCCCATTTTGTTCCTCCTGGATCTCTGTGGCCCTTATGTCATTTTTCACATACAGTGCCACTCCTCCTCCCTTCCTGCCTGCTCTGTCTCTTTTGAATATGTTGTAGCCAGGTATGGCCACCTCCCAGTCATGGTTATCATTACACCAGGTTTCAGTGATGGCCACAATGTCCAGGTCTAACTGTACCATGACAGCCTCCAGATCTTCCATCTTGTTGCTAAGGCTCCTGGCATTTGCACACATGGCTTTCCATGATTTGACCTCCCTAGTCTGCTTCACTATTCTACTCCAGCCCCTTCCTTGGTTGTCATTTATCCCTGGTTCTCCTTGCTGTCTGCCCTTCTGCTGAATTTTGCCCTTTCTGCTTATCCACCTTTGGACACTAATCTCCATCTTTTGCACACCGCTTTGCAGATAGCCACTCCTCTGGTTCACTGGTTCCACTGCTAGCTGTGGGGGTGAGCAAGTAGGGTACCCTCCTTGCTGGCCTGCCAACTTCTTTTGCTAGTTTAAATGCTTGTCAATGTAGCATTTAAACTTATCATTGAGTACTTGATTCCCTCCAGGATGGATGCAGGCCGTCAGGCTTGAACAAACCTCCATCCCTCCAGGTGGGTCCCCAGTCACCAATGAATCCAAACCCTTCCTCACAGCACCAGTTCTTCAACCATGAGTTAAAGTTCTGGTGCATGCACTCCTATGTCTCTCCTTGCCTCTCACAGGTAGTACTTGAGAAAGTGACAGAAGTAGCTACTTGCTTGAGACCCTCCCAGTTTCCTAAACTCTTCCTGAACTCCTTTGGCTCCCCATTTGCCAAGTCATTAGTACCTAGGTGGATAATGACATCCAGCTCACCTCCCGTCTTGCCTTCCCAGTGATCCCCAGTATCTTCCTTCCATCCCTCCATGCCATGGCACCTGGTAGGCACCTCACCTCCTGTCCTCTCCCTCCTGTGTTCCTAGCTGATCCTCTTACGATGGAGTCCCCACCAGGATTCACTTCCTCCTCCTCTGGGGTCCACTGCTTT
This sequence comes from Neoceratodus forsteri, assembly GCA_016271365.2. Lineage (NCBI taxonomy): Eukaryota > Metazoa > Chordata > Ceratodontiformes > Ceratodontidae > Neoceratodus > Neoceratodus forsteri. The sequence continues at coordinate 22,056,371 of JADMNL010000032.1, read as the reverse complement.
CCCACTGAGGTCACCTCCTTGGCTAACCTCCACATCCTTTCCTTCCACTTCTCTGGGTACTTCTATTTGGTTGTCCTCATTTGCCAGTGTGGCATATGAGTTCTTGAGAGAATAGGATCTGGGATGTGCCTCTGCCTGACTGCTCTAACCTCCCTGAGCCCACTGTCATCCAAGTGCTCCTCGTTCTCGGCATCCTTTGAGGCAGCTGCATTGGACTGGTGGTCCCTGGATAGGGGTGATGGTACTCCTGACCCAGTTTACTTCGCTCTGAGTCTGGTTACCTCATCCCGCAGTCCAGAGAGATGCATGCAGATAGGCAGCACCTCAGTGTCCAGAAGGTCTGCCTGAATATGGCTGCACCACAGCCACTGCATTGCACCACTCCCCACATTATACTGCAATTCCACAACTTGTCTGCTACTGAAACTCTCTTAGTTCTCTTTTTATTAATTTACAGTACTAAAAATCCTGTAACTGATCCTCAGATATTTTTTTTTAAGGAAAAAGAAACCAATAAATAAATAAATGAGTCGAAACACTTGTCGTGCTGAGGGTGGGCTTCTTCCCCCTTAGGCCCCTCCTACTTCACACCTCTTACTATACCCTGTGTTTAGCTCCTGTCAATCAGATTTATCAGGGCATATAATTAAGAGTTGGGGGAAGGGGAGTGAGGGGGCGAATATTTGCAGCAATTAAAGACAGCACAGAATTACACCACCACTATGTTTTAAATTTTCAACAGCCCAAAACAATTATAAGTAAAGACAACAAAGAAAGAAAGTATAGTGTCACTACAAGCCCACAATCTAAGTTTAAAAGAAAATACCAATTACCAGTTACTCTAAAGCACTGAATTGAATATGTTTCCTTCCTTCTCCTTCTGGGTTCTTCTGAGAAAATCAACCTCTGTTTGCTACTTTAACTCTGACTAAGCCCCACCTCCAGAGGCCAGACAATTAACACCCTTCACCCAGCTACAGGACAGTCAGACAAGCCAAGATAAAATTTGCAGCAATTAAAGACAGCACAGAATTACACCACCGCTATGTTTTAAATTTTCAACAGCCCAAAAACAATTATAAGTAAAGACAACGAAGAAAGAAAGTATAGTGTCACTACATGCCCACAATCTAAGTTTAAAAGAAAAATACCAATTACCAGTTGCTCTAAAGCACTGAATTGAATATGTTTCCTTCCTTCTCCTTCTGGCTTCTTCTAAGGCCAATCATTACACTGATAAAAAAACAAAATTTGTCATTTTTGAACCACCACTTGAGAGTCGTTTTTTTCATGAAAACCCCCTCTTTGCACCTGCTTTTTGGACAACCCCCTCCATTTTGAGCTACATTTTTGTTCAAGAACATGCTGACTTGTCCTCAATTTTGGGGAAAAATGGAAAAAATAGATTTAAAAATTCTGCGAAGTGGAACTGGCCATTTTTGAAAATGAAGGATCATTGGCTGTACACATGGCACTTCTTGAAAAGAGTGAGGGAATCTTCCTGGTGTCCTGGCCAAATTTTCCACATTCATTAAAGCAGCAGTACAATGTAAAAAAAAAAAAAAAAAAATCTGCGCGTTTTTGAACTGTTTATTTCCTGTGCTCTGCTGAGCATGTACTTGGTATTCTTTCCTGCCGGCAGTGTATTATCACCCCATAATGTGCTCAGTTATCGTTTGTTTATGTTTACATGTCTGCCACCCACTCCATTGACTAGATAGCAGCTGCCATATTTTCTGTGGTGCTACAACGGTCGTACCGGCTCACTTCCTGGTTGAGTAGTACTGCTGCTTTAAAATACCACCAACAACCAGTATGTCAGTTTGCATCTGCTGCCCCCCCCCAACACACACACCTCCATGCCAGGACAAGATTGAAAATAGGCAGTATTGCCTAGCCCTCCTTTGTCAAGAAAAACGAGATAAATTCTTGTCTTGGATCTTGTATGGTAAATAGGTATTTTTAAGCCGTGTATTCCATATCCTTCACATTTGTGGTAAGAAGTACATGCACTTACTTGGCACTACTGATGCTAATTTCAAGTCAAGAATTTCTGAAACTAGGTGGCACTGGTCTTTTGAGACATTAAAATAAAAGTTGAAGAGCAGATCTCTACCAAAAGAAAAAGCTTAAAATTATTAGATTTACAACTTATGTGGAACTTTGGAGTTTTCTAGTTTGTTTAACCCTTTCCTATTGCTGGTTTACTAAATATTTCAGATAATTCAGAACATTTTTCACTAAGTATTTCAGAAGACTGCAGCTGCAAATCTGGAGACCTGGGTTTGAATCCCCCAGCTCCCACTTGCATATTGTGTGACCCTGAGCAAGTCACTTAACTTCTTTGTACTCCCAGGTTGCACCTGTAAACAAGCTTTCAGCTTAGTGTGTCTCACCTCGTTAAACAATTGGGGGGATAAAAAAGCATTTGGCTGTCCTCAACTGACCTCACAACTGCTGTTTGTGACATCACTGTCTGTTATCATGGTGAATACTGTGATGTCATTAACAAAGGCACTATGAAGTTAACTTGGGACAAGTAAATGCTTTTTATACAGACGTTTTGGATAAACTACCAGGATGTGTTATAAACCTTAGAAAGGAAAACTACAAATGAAATATATATATATTGTCTACTAAATTGTAATAGCTGAAACATTGTTTATTAATTATTCATTTATTTAATTGTTAACTACATAAGCTTGTTGGTATAAAGACAAAACATTTGCAGGAAAGACTTGGGAGTATACAGCCAGAATGCTTAGGCCATGGGGTAACTGAAATGGGATAATATGTAATAGCAATGTATGTTTATGAAATTATGACTCACTAATGTGATTTCAGCCATTCACCGTGTAGAGCAACCATTTCTCTTGCCTGTGGACAGTGTACTGTCATGCGGGAGTGTCAGGAGGGAGCATTCCACTTCAGTGCAGAGGGGGAGGACAGAATAATAACATTTAACAAAAAAAAAAAAAGACACTCAACTTATTATGAATCACATGAGCTTAACTTGATTAATTTATAATAAAATAATAAGGCTTCCAAGGGGTATCGCTTATGGTGTAACAGACTCCTCTTGTGAGGTTTGAGTAGACAGCTCATGCTTGGAGTGTGCTATACCATGAGCAACACCCCTCAGAGGCTCAACTAACTTTTAGAAAATGGAGAAATCTGTTCTTTAATCTGATTGGTTGAGCCTCTTGTTTAGGTGGGCATCTCTCAGATGACAGTGGCCACCTAAAACGAGTGCCAGTCCAGGATCCCCCACTACCCAAATATATCCCTCAGCCATACACCACTAAATGTCTCCTCAAACACTCGAGCTCGCAACCACAGGGCCAACTGGCAATTCATGATGCCAGGCACATCAACCGAAAATGGAGCAGAACTACTCTGAACAATACAGTGGCAGTCCCCCCATACCCAAACAACCACCATCATAACAAAATGGCTGTTTTTTAATAAATTCAAAGCTTTTTGGTTGCAACACACTAAACAAAATGAAACCGAGCAAGTCGTGATTCCCACTCACTGAAAAGCCGGCCAACGTAGTAACATGAACAACCCAGCACAGCGTCTCCACATTCAGGCAGCCACACTCGAGAAACTCCGCTGCCACTCTTCTCTCGATTACCCCTATTAAAAGTGTGCGTACGAACCAATGTTTTTTTTTTTTTCTTCACACATTTCTTTTTCTTTACCACCTTGCTCCTCAGACTTTGCTGGTTTAACTCACCTCCGTTAATCTTCAGCTCCTGATAGTTCCTCCTAAACGTGGTTGCCCACGCACTTACTATACTTTCCCAACATGGAACCCTCAGTTTGTAATAAAAAAAAAAAGAGAGAAATGTACCGCTATCTATCAAGTTCAAACACCAACTTAAAAAAAAAACTCTTTTAAAAATGAAACTAAGTTTTCTAATCCCATAACCTGCTCTTGCTTTGGACCACATTTAACAATAGATACAGTGCCCTCTACTGCCAGTACCACCACAATGCAGTACAGTGCAGGGACTACTTTACAAAAACTGTTTTCTAATTGATTTGCATTAACTTCTTTACACTGTTTAGTTATTTTTTGCAAACAATCTAGTTAAATAATAGCAAGCCCATTTTCTAAGTGCAATAATACCCTCCAGTTTGGGTGGTATGGGCTATACCCGCCCTTCCAGGGGCTATAAGGCCTTCTGCCTGCGGTGTTGGGCCTCAACAAAAACTAAATAAGTAAATAAATTACGCCCCTTGGTGGGTATTATTGCTTGCATAATAACCACTGCATTATTAACGTTATCTGAATAATAAGTGATAGGTAAAACTGTAGTTTGCATTGTTGTGTTTTTATGGGCAGCAGTCTATTAACAGTTCACTTCATGGAATCACTTATGTGCAGTTTTTACTACGTCACGATTTCTGTAAAGAATGGTAATTATGAGCTGCTGACCTATCTGAACCATGTTTAGAGTTCTGTGCACAAACCATGACATAGTTAAAACTCCAAATTATTGGTTCCACGAAAAGAATTGTAACAGAATGCTTCCCATAAAAACAAGAGAATGCAAAGGATAGCTTTTTATATCACTTTTTATTCGGGTACAGTTAAATATGGATAATTTAGGTGAATGTATATCACGTCTGAGAATAACAACTTTATAAACAGCTGCCAGTTAGAAATAATTTCCTGTCCTTTTGAAGTCTCATTAGTGTGATTGAATAATCTGTACTATTTTTTTCTGAACTGTATGACCTATCGCTCCTGCTGAGAAAGTGGTCATCCCCCTTCCCTTTCAACTGTAATCCTTTCCTATACAAATTAGAAGCCGTGAATATGTACAGTAGACAAGTGCTCCCAGTAAATATGCATTTCCTGTAAATAATGTCTTGTATGTATTTTATACTACATATATTGTGCGCTTTGCACTGTTTGTACCATATGAATGCAAATGTAAAAAAGAGATTGTTCTCTCAATTTGCTCACCCGTACATGATTTCTCTCTTTTTCCCCACCTTTCCCTTATATCCCCCCTCTTCTATTTAATTCCTTCCCCAGCTCCCCGAACATTCCCCTCTTCAGTTATTTATTCGGACCCTCTAACATTTCCTTCTCTACCCCCCACCATCCCCTTTTCTATTTAATTCTTCCCCACCTCCCGGACATTCCTCTTCAGTTATTTATTCTGACCTCTAACTTTTCCTTCTTTATCCCCCCACCCTGACCATCCCTCTTCCTACACCTGCAACTGTAACCCTCTGAGGCCCCTCACATACTTCTCAGGGTCACTCCTCACAGATTTCTCTCACCCCCACCCTTATCACTCTATAAATCTATCCAGTCCTCACCATTAGCCCTCAACTACAAAACCCCTAGGTGGATTTCTTTACTGCTCATACCCTCACCCTTGTAATCTCTGCTTACTATCTTCTTCCTCTCTAAGTCTGAAACTATTTGCACTCCTGAGTCCCACCCTATCCATGCTCCCCTGGTCTCAGCAGCTTTAGGCTCTACTACAAACTACTCCCACCAGTCCCTCCATTGGTATAACTTGAACATGGGCCTCAGTTTATTTATCCTCTGTCTCCTACTAGTTGTTTGTACGTACTTGATGATTTACAATCTTCTTTGCCAGAATTTGTAATTGTATATTACTTATATTTCTTAACTGTTAACTGTCTATTTATATTTTGTATGTACCATATTTTGACGTGGAACCTTTGTAAACGAGCATGCTAGCTCAAAGGTCTTAATCTAAGAATCCAATAAATAAATAAACTGCTTGTTTGAGTGTGAAATGGAAAAAAAAAAAGTTTCAAGATCTATAATCCTGCAACATTTTTTTTTACTTCAGCTAAAAGAAAGATTCATTCTTGCAAGAAAGTGTTTATTTACCTGAACTCTTTTGCCACAGGCTCTTCAGCTGAAGCCAGGTGACAGGAACTGTCTGGTTGCTCGTTCAAAGTGCCATCTAAAACTGGGGGACACTGAAGCCTCATTGAAAGATGCCGAGGAATCTCTGCTTACCGACAAAGAATTCTTCAAGGTATTTAGTGTTTAATCAGAACAATAGGGATCCTTGGATTAGGTTACTTGTTTCTCAGTGTTAGTTTAAAAAGACTGACTCATAAATTGAATAATTATGTATTTTCTCAGTAGTATTGACTAAAGTTTTGGTTATAACCCTTTCAGTTTTTTCATTTTTTCAGAAAAAATGATGTGCACTGTCAAACAAGCAAATAAACAGACAAACAAGAAAAAGACCAAGTTCCCTGAAGTAAACAAACTGCAATACAGATTTTTAATATAGGGTTTCAAGTATCTAAATTTTCCATAATTTTGATGAAAATGATTTCAAGATATACTTTCACAATATATCATGTCAATATTATTTAGGGGGCCCTTGTTTATAAGACCATCTCAGGCTTTCAGTCATAAATCTCAACTTTCGGAAATGTATGCCACTTAAATTATAAGTTGAAGATTTAAAATGAAAAAGTTCAGTTCTGCCATTTATGTGGCTGATGAATATGATGCTTCGATGTAAATCTGATACGACACATTCTGTAGAAACAGAATTTGTCAGCAGATAATGACCACTTGTCCCACCCAGTCTGTACTGTCACCGTAGACCCTACCTGATCTCCGACTACCCTCCCACTTTCCTATTTAGAGTCCTATATGCCTGTCCCATGCATACTTGAAGCACTTAACTGTTTTCACTCCCACCACCACAAGACTGTTCCAGGCATCCACCACTCTTTCAGTGAAGAAGTACTTCCTCACATCCCTTCTAAATCCCCCATTTTCATTTTCATTGCATGCCCTCTTGTCCTGGTGCACTTTCTCATCTGAAAAATACTCCCCTCCTGCACCTTGTTCACCCCTGTGAGGTACTTATAGGTCTCTATGTAGGTTAGTATATGAACAGGTACAGAAAAACTGTGGTGAGTTAAGACTTGAAATGGTATCCTACCCCATGACCCATCAGATGTGTCGATGCAAGTGGTGGAACCGGGATGCTCACAGGGCCTTTAAACCTTTACAATGTTAAAATCTAGGGTGGAGTAGTGAGCGGGCCATTTGCAAGCAAACATCACTGCAGTGGATGATATTTCCAAGGAGGAGTAATTTATGAAGCAGATTTAGCTGAGTAAGCCGTTTCCTAAATACAGGAGTCAATAATCAAAGTATCTGAACCCACTTGTTTGGTGAGGTAAACCTATGGAATAGAAACTTCCAGACCATCATGGGCCTCGATGAAGTGGCCCTCACAGCCATGAAACGTTGGCCAGTGCTATTAAGGTGGCTTACAGAAATATTATTCTCCAGAAAATGATATGGTTTACATACTAAAGGAGCCCTGAGTCGTCCTTGATCCTTCGCATGCATCAGATGCTACCTGGATTCACTTCCTAAACCTGGATTGCTGGGGAAGGGGACCACAAAAGGAGGATCGAGCATACTGCTGAAAACTCTCCCTCTGGGGTGGGGTGATGGCTCTTATTGTAACACTGACTCCTAGGTGACTACATGGGACAGTGCATTTGGAGTCACTAGTGGGTTAGTGGGTTAGTGGGTTCCTTGGGTTGATAATGTAGAGAAATTGCTCATGGTGCCATGTCTTTGGCAGTCCCCACCTTCCCAGTCTCTTTTTTCCCTCCTGGGCAGCTAGATGTGAGGGGAAGTACTAAGGCTCCAGCTTTTGGGATCTGAACCCTGCTACAGTAGGGGTCAGTGACCAAAGAGACAACACAGGGCAGCAAAAAGGACCAGTGACTGGATGGGAACTAGGCAAGAGGGGGGATGCCTGATCTGGAGTGGGAGCAGCTAAGAGCTGAAGGAGGCTACGATAACCCAGAGAATGAAGTGGATAAAGAAAGTTGGGGGGGGGGGGACAAACTTGACAGTCCCTCAAAGTCTTTGTATGTTTAGAGAATGAGGTAGCAGAGCTAACACCCCTACGTATTGCCTTTTTCTCTGCCTCTGATGAAGCCTCCGGAGACAGGTGATATGTAAGGTTGTTAGCCCTGCTACCTCATGCTTTTAGGACCACAATAAAGTAATTAGACCTGTCTGGCATGTGCACGATTTCATTTATTTGTTTATTTTTTTATTTTATTGTTCCTCTTGTGCTGTAGCGCCTTTGTGGGTGTACGGTGTGCAATCTTTTTGATTCATTTTTTTTATGTTTAGAGAAAGCTTTACACAGATTTAAGTTCTTAATTTATATGATTTTTTTTTTTAAAGATTTTATTCTAAAGGCACATAATGCTTAAAAAGTAAGACAACAGTATGCACATACAGTAGGATGGGAGAGAGACTGTAAGTTTGGTAGAAAATGTGTACCCAGAACCCATGCCTGTCAGTAGAGTACCACTCATTTTATTTATTTATTTAAATCTCATATTGCAACATTTGAGTTGGAAGCTCGTATACAAAGGTTCCATGTCATGACAAAACCGGGATACAGTAGTTAAATTATACAAGTCAAAACAGTGTTAACAAAGAAAACAAACAGGCAATTTAGATACAGCTGTTTAACATGTAGGGTTTATAAAAGTACAGATATTATGGTATAGTATATGCAGCAACAAAATCAAGTGTAACATAAGTGCACTGATAATGCAAGGCAGGAGAAGGAGAGAGGACCATGGATGGGAAAGGACTGGTAGCAGGGGGTGAGGGGTGGAGAGCGATAGTGAAGGAAGGGCTAAGAGAGGGGAGGACTGGAGCAGCCAAGCAGACCTTGCCAGAATTTAGGGATGAGGGGAGTAGATGGGGGGCGAGGGGGATGAGGGAGGGGGCATGTAGATCTGGGTGGGGGTATGGAGGGACATGGCTGGGGAAACTGAGGGAGGAATTGAGAGAAATATGAAGGTAGGGGGATGTGGGGGAAGTGGAGAGGTTGATAGGGGGCTTGTGCAGGTTAAAAGCAGCAGTCACAACAGCTTAGAATTGCAAGATAGTCACGATGCTTAGTTCTGAATGGACCAAGTTTAGTATTGGATAGCATGTCGTCGCTGATAGAGTTTGGCCAGAGGGGAGCACAATATAAGAAGGAGCGCTGGCCCTGGGCGTTGTGGCAGAAAGGGACTTTTAAGGTCAGGATGTTGGACCCCCTAGTGGTAGGGGAGAGAAGGCTTTGAACACCAGGAGATGCAAGCCCTAGCATGGCCCTATCACCCTGTGAGACCGCTCTGCTTGGCCGATGAGGGGCTGCTAGAGATTCCGAGGATGAGCTTAAAATCTGCCGGGGCCCAGACTTTTATGTTCGCAGCCCCGTCCCTCTGGAATTCGTTACCCCGTCGGATTAGGGAGTGCACGACCGTGGGGAGCTTTAAACATGCCCTAAAATTTTTTCTCTGGGTCAAAACATATGGTAACGATGATTTCTGATCTGTATTGTATATTTTATGATGATTCTGTTTTTATTGTGTTTTATTGTTTTATTGTACTGTGCCTTGATACTTGAATGGCGCCATAATAAATAATCATTATTATTTGCAAAATTGTTTTATATCAATATACTGTATATGAGACAAGACCTTTTGAATTTATTGATGCATATTATTGTTACGTGTTACATACATCATTATCCTATTTTGCCATTTTAAATGCATTGTTGATACATTGTTCTGTAGCACTTTTTAGGAAAAGCCTCAAACACTTTATATATATATATATATATATATATATATATGTGTGTATAAAATTATATATATATAGAGAGATAGAGATATGTTATTTTATATCAATATATGGTATGAGTATATGTTTTACATATCAATATATAAAAATGTATTATGATTTAAATGTATGATGGTTTAAAAATTAAATTTTTAAAGACACTTTTTAAACATTTCTAGATGTTTGACTAATTTAGAAGTAAACAAGAAACAATGGTGTGATTTTTGTTATGAAATGTGTTTCCTAAGTTTTCTAATCACATTACATCAAATTTAATTTGCATTTAAATTCCTCCTTTAGTAATCCCAAAATGGTAAAAGCATTGAAAGATAATATTCATCTTCTAGCACATTAGCTATTTAGAGGCCTAATTAAAAAAACAAAACAAAAAAAAACTGCTTTAGGCAGAAATGCTGAACAGGGCAACTGTGTTTTGACACCAATCTGGCACCTCATTATTTTTACACTTTTCTCCATAACACAACTTCATAAAGAGGTCTGACATACGAAACTAAATTCTGTATATGAGACACTTTCTTCCCCTACTTTAAAAGGGTCAGTGTTGACCTGTTTGGGGTCAATGGGGTAACTAGCATCATAAAATATTTTTCCACAACCTTGGTGTGGCCATGTCCCCCAAACCTTGGTCCAGGATGCATCTGCAGGCTTTCCTGAACCATAGCCTAACCTCCTCCCATTAGCTACTCTTGAATGTATTTCCCCTCGAGGTGGGATCCGGCAGAGTGCAGTGACTCTACCAGGAGGTCTGATCCAGTATGTGAGGAGGGGTAGGACCAGGTAGAATGGCAAGGAACCCTTTATTTTATTTATTGGAATCTTGAATGACACCTGTGAGTGGATGCTTGTTGAGAGGTTCCACGTCAGATGCATTAACACAAGAAGACACAATACAGTTACAGTAAATTATACATACAACAGTACATGGGTTGCAATGACAAACAGTTACACAAATTGTGCTAAGGCATAGTCAGGGCCCCTAGTGCTCTGTGGCAGAACTTTCTGATTTCTGCGGCAGGGCTCTTTGGTTTCTACGGCAGCATTTTCTGATTTCTGAGGCATAATTTATTAATTTCTCTGGCAGTTCTGCCATAGGTTAAATATGATGTGATGTCATCAATGACATCATAAGCCGAGCATAGAGGAGGGGCTTCAGGAGAAACAAGATGGGAAAGAAAGCCTGGCACTATGGAAAAACAGTATATTTGAATAAAAATTCACCAAAAACAGTGAATTCTGCGGCACTATATACATTCTGAGGCATGATGCAAATTCTGAGGAAAATTCCGCAACCGCAGAATTCCAGGGGCCTTGGGCATAGTACATGGTATGCCAGCATCCTGCAGAAGAGAGAGGGGCAGAGGCAGACTGTTTGGGTGAGGTAGGGAGGGACAGTGGGACCCCATTGCTTATGGGGGATGACACCTTCATCATCGAGACGAGTGCCCATTTAACCCTTCTAAGGCTTTACAAATGCACAGGACTTATAGGTACCCCCTCTTCTGGAGCACTTATCATGCATGTTGTTACCCATCCCTGCCCCGTGTAATTACAGTGTCTTCAATAATAAAACATGGAAGGTTCTGAAACTCGCATTTGGAGAAAACTATGTGTAACCGAGTTCTGCTAATGCAAACTAATTATTTTATTTTATTTTTTTTTATTTTTTTTTGGAAGCTGGAAAATATCTTTACCGGAATCAGGCACAACCAAGAATAACATTTACAAACACATACATTTGTTTAAATATGATAAACACATTTTAAGATTTTTTGACTTAAAAATTCCCATAGATGGACTACATCAGAAGTTGTTAGTAATGTTTCCTGGAACTTGACTGACCTAATTACTACACTATGTTGCCTTAATTTCATTACAGGGACTTTACCGAAAGGCCGAGGCCCTTTATGCAATGGGAAACTTTGAATTTGCTTTAGTGTTTTATCATCGGGGACACAAACTCCGTCCAGAGCTCCAGGAATTCAGACTCGGCATTCAGAAAACTCAAGAAGCTATAGACAACTCTGTTGGAAGTATGTTATAAACAGAAACTGGAGTATTTATTTATTTTATTTGAAAGATATTGGAATAACAATCCTTTGAGTTGTAGACTCATTTCCAAAGGTTCTACGTCATATCACATCATACATGACATGCCTGGCATACCGTACAGTAGTACGGATAGTAGTATTGATAGTAGCATATAAGTTGAGCCTTAAGGCACAACAAGACATGCTGTTTAGGGATATCATCATGCATCCTGTGAATTACAGAACTATGAGGCCACAGCCTAATGTCTTCAACTAGTTGTGAAACAATGATATCCCAGTATTACACACACCCTGGAGTGCATTGTTGTAGTTATAACATGGTTCTAGCAGGTATTGTTACTTACTGTACTATATGTGGACCCTCTCCTCCAGTCACTGACCAGAGCTACAAACAGCTTACTGTACAGCAAATTCACAGCGTCATTTTATTCTCAATAAAAGGACTGCTGGGAGCCCAGAACAGTCATTTTATTGTCAGTAAAATGATAGCAGTGACATCATTTATTTATTTAGATTTTGTTGACTAGGTAAGTGCACTAGACAAATCCTGCCTATTTTCAGACACGACCCGGGGGAGGGGGATACAGATGAATGCCAACTGACCTTGAACCAGATTAAGCTGTTGGTGGTCTTTTTAGTGAATGAGGGAAATTTGGCCGGGACACTGGGGAAATTCCCCTGCTGTTTTCGATAAGTGCCATAGGATCTTTAACATCCACCTGAACTACCACCAATCCAGGCAGATGGGACCTCAGTTTTAACGTCTCATCCGAAAGACGGCACCTCAGGAGTGCAGCTCCCCTCTCATGTGTTAGTCTGATTTGGTCTGTACTCACAGCAGCAACTGCAGACAAGTGCAGTGCAGGGGAGGGGAGGGGAAGGGAGGAGTGGAGTTAACACAAGCTAGTCTATAGACAGAAAATGGTACCCTTAGCGCTTTTCAAACACAAGAAGCATAACAACAGTAATGTGCTAGCTGTCTCATTATCTTTGGCAAGGGTGTGATTGTCTCGTGAGGATAAAGTAGTCGACCTTCACCTCGTACCTTATTCACTGGGCAGTCACAATATTGCCTTGTATAGGGAAAGGGGAGGATTGTTTAACCAAGAAAGGCACACTAAGCCGGAGCCTGTTTCCAGGTCTAGCCTCGGAGCACAAGGAAGTTAAGTGACTTGCTCAGGGTCACACAGTATGCAAGTGGGGGCTGATGGGATTCAAACCCATGTCTCCAGGTTTGCATCTCAGTGCCCTTAACCACTACGCTATACTGCCTCCAGTATAGTGAACCCACTACCACATTATCAGGTAAATAAAGATTGAAACATCTTTTTAATTTCCTTGTTTAATCCCACAGGAAAATTAGTTCCTCCTAATAGAAGTAAAAACAAATAAATAAAAACATTTTTAAATTTGATTTTAAAATTGTCCCACATTCAGAACATGAACCCAGGTCACTGGTGTCACAACCAAGCATGCTGACACTACACCGGCAGGCTGGCAGAAATGTTGCGTTCTGTTGTTTCCCCTTATCCTGCCGTAACGCTTAGGTGGCCCTCTGCTGGTCACTGTTTGCCTCTTCAGTCTCATTCATGCACATCTTATTTTTATACCAAATAGGCACAGTTAAGCATACAAATCTTCTTACTTCTATCTGGTACTACCTCTAATGTTCATACTTTAACCATCCATTTAAAAGCATGTTTTAAAAAAACATCTAACCTTTCCATTCCTGGGTTAAAGTGGGATTTCTAGAAAAACTATAATTCTATTCTAAAGAGAAAGTTAAAGATGAAGTCTAAATAGTCCAAACACTTGACAGTACATTTCACTTGTTTCTGACCATTTTAAGCGCGTGGTTGGGCAGAAGCATGACTATTCCGAGTCTCCAGTGGCATAACCAGAGTTTAAAACTACAGAACTGAAAGCTGTAACGGTATTCCTGGAAATTCTTAGCAGGCATTTTTTGTTCTGCCCCACCACCACCACCATTTGTTTGAGCAACCAAATTATACATGTAAATTTTTGTAATATTTGTCCCATCTAGTACACGAGATATATTTTAGAGTCGAGTTTCCAACAGTTTGTCAGCAAAGGCTGAAGAAGGAATTCCAGTTGTTGTTCTTATAAAGTAGCACGGAGACAAGAGTTTGTTACACAAGCCCGGGGCCCCAAACCCTTCTGCTGAGCTCCAAAAAAAACGTACCTTTCAATCTTTCATCACCAAAATGTGGGACCTCGACTGTCAACATGTGAAAAAAATTAATCAGAGTGTGGGATATATGGAATATGCAACAAGACAATGTTGGATACATTTTTTTTATCCATATGCGTTTGTGGTGACCTTAGATGACCTCACAAGTGGCAGAGTGAAGCGTAGCTATGAGTAAAGTTTCTCTGACTTCACCACAATTAGAATGGATGGAAAATGTATCCAAACACTGCCCTTGTTGCATATTGCATTTATGTAATATATATATATATATATATATATATATATATATATATATATATATATTTATTAGGAATTGCTTGAGTGATTTAAGTATCTATATGTTTGATTTGACATGAAACAAATATTTATTTCGTTTTTATTTACCAGGTACTGTAGGTGCAGTAGACAGTCAAATGCCTGTTTTCAGACGTTACCTGGGAGATTACAACAAAACTGGTTCATGCAGGAACAGTGTATACAGTTAATAAATAATTGTTTTTAGCAGAATACAGACGATTGACAGGCTTGTTGTATAAAATTAATCCATGAGACTATTTTGTTAAATTGTCAGTACTGCGCTGCTGTTTCCACCAGTTGTTGACTGGAAGGACTGTAGAGCCGTCTGACTGGTCCATGTAATGCTGAAATCTGACTGTGCTCCAACAGCTTTTTCAGGGCAGGGATGGTAGTGACATGTACACACGAACATATAAATCAACATACAAAGATGCAAGCAGAATAAAGCCTTTTGGTCTATTGAGTCTGTTGTATGCAGGGTCCCCAGCACCAGCTAAGGACTCTGCCCCCCCAACCTATATTCCCTCAATTCTGTCTAGCCCCGCCTTGACCTTTACTGTTCTCTTTACCCTGTCCCAGACTCTTTTGAAGCCATCCACTGTTTCAAGCCATACCACTTCCTCAGGAAGCGCATTCCAACCCACCCCCACCCTCTCCATAAAGAATTGCCTCCTGATCTCCCTCCTAAACCTCCATCCCTCGTACTTAAGATAGTGACCCCTTGTATTTTTGCTCCCACCGAGCCTGAAGAGACTATCCTTGTTCACCTTATTTATACCCTTCAAACACTTGAAGGTCTCAATCATGTCCTCCTTCTCCCTCCGCTCCTCCAGAGAGTGCATGTTCAGGGCCTCTAGTCTCTCCTCATATGTCCTACCCAGCTGGCCCATAATTATCCTTGTTGTCCTCCTTTGGACTGTCTCCAGCAGGTTTTATGTCTTTCTTCGAGATGGACGCTAGTACTGCACACTGTACTCCAGGTGTGGCCGCACCAGTGACCTGTACAATGGCAGTATTCCCTCCTACCACCTACTACTGATCCCTCTAGCAATGCAGCCCAGCATTTTATTTGCCTTTTCTGCTGCCTTCCTGCATAGTTTTGAATGCTTCAGGCTGCTAGTGTCAACACCCCCAGGTCATTTTCCTCTTTGGATTTAGTTACCAGAACCCCTCACAGGCTGTATTCTGTCTTTAGGTTATTTGTTCCAGTGTGCATAAGCATGCATTTCTTTTTTTGCCACAGAGGTTTTTCTCCTCTCAGTTGGTATGGGCAGGCTTACCACCCTGTACCCGGCACTCGCCATACCAGAGAAGTGTGCATGAAATCCCCCATGGATTGCCCCCTGTGGTGGGGCTAGGAATGGGAGGGCCACCCTCACCCCAACCAGTGACACACATCCAGACCTGAGCAGGTAGCCAGCCGATGGCACAGGGCGGAGAAAGGTGTGTAGGGCTTCATGTAGCCCAGACCAACCATTTTCCACTTTTCTGCCTTAGCCCTGCTGCAGCGTGCATAAGCGTATGTGGAGGCACATATGTCTGCTGCGCCACAGCCCCTCCCTTTGTGTCTCTTGCACTGCTGGCGGTTCCTCCAGGCCTCCAACTGGAGGTAGCCAAGGGCTGAGAAGGCAAATCACCCCGCCCCGGGAGAGGAGAGCTGTTCTCCAGATGCTCAATCCTGCTCCCAATCTGGTTGACCCCCCCCCCAACGACCCGAGCTCGCTCCTGAACCCAGGTCCCTGGCATGGGAATAGTAAAGGTGCAAATTGCCTCAGCCCTCTTCACCAGCGAGCTGACTAGAACCTTGCATTTCATTGCACTGAAGCCAAATTCCGGACCACCTCTTGAGCCTTGCCAGATCTTCCCTTAGGTTCTGTATCCCTTCCACCCTCCCACAAAGCTTGGTCCATTTTCAGATCAGTACATTTTGCCCATTATGCCCTCTCCATTTGTCATTGGTGAAGACATTAAAAGGCACTGGGCCAAGCACCGAGCCCTGTGGGACACTGCTGGTGGCATCCCTTGCACCTACGAGATTCCTTCCTACCGTCATGCCCTGGGTCCTGCCTTTCAGCCAGCTACTTACCCACCCAGTCGGTTTCTCTCCCATCCCCAGACCCACCAGCTTCTTGATCAGTCTTTTGTGGGGCACAGAATCAAAGGCGTTGCTGAAGTCCAAGTACAGGATGTCCACTACTTGGCCTTTGTCCACAGTTTTAGTGACCCAGTCAAAGAAGTCAATCAGGTTTGTTTGGCAGGATCTCCTGACCATAAACCAGTGCTGCAGCTCACCCTAGAGGCCATTCTCTTCCAGGTATCCTATTAGCTTTTCCTTAAGTATGGCCTCCATGAGCTTGCACATGACTCCGGTCAGGCTGACTGGTCTGTAGCTGCCCGAATCATCTCTGGGACCACTCTTACTGAGCAGCGTTACAGGTGCTGTTCTCCAGTCCTGTGGTACCACCCCTGACTCCAGCGAACTATTGAGTAGGTCAGCCAGGGGCTTGCAAGTTCTTCTTCCAGCTCCCTCAACACCCGTGGATGGATGCCATCTGAGCGTGGGGATTTGTCCACCCTCAGGGCTAACAATCCTTTCCTCACTCTATCCACCTCAATCCACCCATGCTCCCACCACCCTCCCCTCCTTCCTCCTTGCAGCACAACCATCGTTCTCCTTGACGAAGACCGAACAGAAGTCCTCGATTAGTATTTCTGCCTTGTCCCCATTCACTTCCACCCACCCTTCCACATTCCTGAGCCATACTGTTACATGCTTTTTGTCCCTTTTCTCACGAATATATTTAAAATCACCTATTTTAAGTACCTCAGCTAGTTGCAGTTCTTTCTGAGCTTTAGCCTGTTGGACTACCTTTCCTGCCACACTAGCCTTCTTCAGATGGTCCTCTGTGTCCTCCTTCCTCTGGGTCCTGCTGAACTCCCTATAGATGATCTTCTTGTCCCTAACTGCCTGGGTGACCTCCTCACTTAACCAGCTGGATGTTTTTTTCCCTTTGAGCCTACCATGCTCTCGTTTGGCTGCCGCTGTTCTCTCTTTGATAACGTACCACTTTTTGGTCCACCCCCATCTCTGTGTTGATGCCTTCCAGGTGCCCCTCTTAGCACCTCCCCCATCCTTCTGAAGTCTGCCTTTCTGAAGTCCACGACTTTGGTTTTTTGTGGGTGCCTTTTCTCTGTCTATATTCAGTCAAAACCACACTGTGCAATGGTCATTCCCACCAAAGGGCTCCTCCACCTGGTGTCATGGACATGGTCCCCATTTGTCAATACCTAATCGAGGATTGCCCCCTCTGTGGAGGGTACCATGACACCCTGTGTCAGGAATCCATGGTACACCATATCTAGGATCACCTGACTCCTGGCACAGGTCATGGTGGGATCTTCCAGTCCATCTTGGGCAAGTTAAAGCCCCCCACAATTACCACTTCATTCTTTCCTGCAGCTGCTCTTATCACCGAGCCCAGTTCCCTGTCCCTTTCCTCCTCCCTCTTGAGTGGTATGTAAACCATCCCAGTCTTACCTTCCTCCCTCTACTGGACAGTAACTGCACCCCCATCACCTCCGCCTTCACTCTTCTGACTCTTCCCCTGTACAGGTTATACCTTAGTTTATGTAAACCGCACCACCCCACACCTACTTCTGTCCTTCCTGTATATGTGAACCCAGGGATCGAGAGGTCCCAGACATGGTAAGGGGTGGCCCATGTCTCAGTGACTGCTGCAATGTCCACACTCCTCTCCACCAACAATGCCTGCAGGTCATCCATCCATCTTGTTTCCGAGACTTCTTGTATTCAGAAACACCACTTTTCACCCAGAATCTGAGCCTCTCCCCCACCCTTCTGTCTTCCCTCATGCACCCCTTTAGCTGTTGATTTCCTCGCATCACCTTTTACCTCCCCTACTGCTCTCACTCCTGCTGTAACCTCCAATTCTCTCTGGCCGGTATGGGGGGGGGGAGCCTTCTGACCTCCTCTTCCCGGAGACTCGGGGCCTGAAGGACCACTCTGCCCCCCTAACAATTTAAATTAAGGTCCCTGGATATGTACCCCCTAATTTATCCCTGAGGACTCATCAACCCCCTCTACTGAGGTGCAGCCTGTCTGGTGCATAGAGGGATTTGTCGGTCCATGTCTCCCCCTAGCCGCCAATGCAGCTGTAACCTTCCACCTTGCACTATTCCTGTAACCAGCCATTAAAACTCCTCTATCCTTTTCTTCCTGACCATGCTGGCTGTCAATACTGGCTACACCTCCGAGGATGCAACTGATCTAGCTACCCCCCCTACAGATCCTTCCAGCTTCCCTGAATCTTTCCTGTACCACCCCCACCTCCTCCACAGATAGTTGGAGTGTGAAGTGTGGATAAATATACACTGAAAATAAACTGATTATTCTCAATTAGAATATAGCACTTAGACATATAGATCATTTATCCCACATACTTTCTCTCATATACATTGTATAAATCATCACAGTATATCGACAGAAGCTCCAAACTCTGAACATTTCTGCTTACATGTTTATAAAGTCTGCTCTTTACAGAGCAACAAAGATAAAGCATGTTTTAAACCCTGTGTGTAAAATGCAGACCTGCACCTTTTCAGACTGTGAAACAGAGACTCTGATGGGTAAAATGGGGCGCCTCTAATGGTGAGTAGCGGTGTGCAGTCAGTGCATATCTTTCAACCAGCCAGCCCCAAGTCAATTAAATGCATTTTAAATGACCTAGGAAATCAAGACTATCTCCCATCACAGAATGCAAGATGAATAAGTTGCTGTGGCAGTGTCATGATGTGTTGTTCTCTTGAAAAGAGATTTTTCAGTATCCAGCAAAAGATTCACAGTTGGCATTAGCAGAACTCAGTTACGCAAAATTGCCCCCAAATTTGAATTGCCAGGCCATTCTATTTTTATTACTGAATATATTTTCATTAAAACAGGATCTTTCCCCTCGCGCTTCATGGTTTCACATTGCTTCAGCTTTCTGCAAAGTCTTAATACTTTGTTTATGACATTACAACCTGCTGCCATGAAAACGGGAGTGATGCCACATGCAGTGGGTTATGACTTTGGTGCACGAACAGCAGCAGGAACAGATGCAGTCCTGGGAGCAAATAGCTCCTTTTCATGCAAATATCTTTACTAATAAAGAAAGGAATATACTGAAATTCAATTTTTTGGAATGTTATGATTTGCGTCCTGCCAGTACTAACTGTAATTTTTGTATAGAAAACTGGGAAATCACTTTCAAGGGCTAGTGGAGTCAAAACAGGCAGACAGAAAAATAATACAAATTTTAAAGAAGTAATCCATTGTAACTTTTTATTCCTGAAGTATTTTTCTTCTTCCTTTCGCTCATTATAAAGTCTTCTATGTGATAATATTGTGCTGGATGTGTGAAACAGCTCATAACTTGGCAGCTGACATGTCTATCTCTGCCGCCCCCCGCCGACTACATCATCAGCATTGTGATCTCATTGACAGTGACATCACAGGTGACTGACCTGGCAGCCACTGAGTGGCTGTTCCTAAGCAGCAGTGATGTCCCAGTCAGTGAGCTCACAATACTGATGATATTGTTTGGGGGGGAGCAGCGCTAGATCTGTCTGTTGCCAAGCAGAGTGCTGTCCCCACATATCACGCCTACTAACATCAGGTAAACAGTCTTCTATTTAAACAAAAGGAAAAAGAAACGTACTTCAGATATGGAAGGTAATGGTTGACTGCTTTTAAAAACTATTATTAGTTTAGGCAGTACACTAGCTTTTTAAGCTACTAGACCAGGGGTCAACCTTAACATTTTTTTGCACTAGCCAGCAGGGCAAGTTGTTTCAAAATTGCACTAGCCCGCAGATGGTTGCACTAGCCCTTAATTATAATGGTAAATTTTGATCACTTATACAGGAAACAATGCAAGCAAAGCCAAGAAATACTCTGATTATTGCACATTTATCCTGCTCCCACATTGCTTCCAGCTCCCCAGCAGAAAAAAAAGACTGCAATGCCATCCATCACAGACAAATAGCCCCCCCCCCATTGTTTTGTACCATGGTCTCCTCTCTTCCTCTCCCCCCACACACACACCAAACAGAGAGAGAATATCACAGCAGCAAATGTTCAATCAGGCAATCCTAGCTCTGCGCACACAATAGCTGGCATCAACATTCACCTCACCACACCGTCACCACTACCCACAGGGCAATGAACAAAGTCAGGCAGAGAAAGACACTCTTGGTCCCCACCCTATACTCAACTGGAGACCTGCACTTTTGAAAGTTTTTATACAGTCTCAAGTGAGCCAGGAGCACATCTAAGATTTCTTTGAGGTGGGGGCTGGGCAAACCTAAGGGGCTTGGGAAATAGAAAACTATGATGTTTTTATTTGTAAAAGCATTGATTTTAATATGCTCTGCCCCAACAATAACAGATTTTTCTTTAACATCGTCCTTTCATCAGCCATGGGGAAACGGTACACAGGCATATCACTATACTATTTCTGTTTCTGTATAGGATGATCTATGCACCCCAGGAATGCCTATTTCAAGGTTTCAAATTATGTATTTTATCAAGGTTTATTTTTGTACCATACATGACCCAAAACTTTGTTTTAGGCTGAAAGGACATGCTGACTGGGACAAGGGTGGAACTGTATGGATGGTGATGGCTGGCATCGTCCATTTAGAAGAGCTGGGGACCCCCCTACACTTGCCAGTAATGGCAGCTATGGATCTATAGATGGTCACTTCAGAGTCTGGTCTGCAGTGGTGTCCAGGGAAAGAACAGAATTAAGGGATTTGGAGGGGAGAGGGAAGTTATGGTGAGGCTGGGATAAAACCCACCACCTGCAGGGCCAATCCTGTATACCTCTTTGCATTTTGTCACTGAAATGTTGGCTACAAGCACTCAAAATGTAGAGAAATGAGGGGCACTGGCCTTAATAATATTGGACAAATTGTTAGACATAACATAGACACATTCAGAAAACTGGATCACACCCAGGACACTAGCTGAAAGTCTTAATAGTGGAGTGATAATGACTCACATTGAGTATTTTGTGGGATCGCTCTCTTGAACTGCCAGATAATTGCAGCTCTTAATGAGCTGTTAATCACACCTGGCCATCTGGAACATTGAGAGAGATTAGCATTAGGACTAGAGAATGCTAAATTAGAGACTTTAGGCACTTTTATACACAGGTTTTTAAAACGAAATAAGCGTTACCTGTGTGGTGCCATTGTACTCTGTTGCGTTCGGGTTTCCTTTTACACCTCAGTAGTATTTCGCCAATCCGCTTCCATTTGTTTGCTCCCCAGAGTTTGCTGCTCTAATGGCAGTTTCTGCAGTGCTACCAGAATGGCTGTTTTACACAGCCAGATGAAACGAAACACGTTGGTGCAAACCGCGAGAAGCAGAGATTGCGGTTTGGATGAACGTTCACCAAGGGAACGAAACAAATGCACTTTACACATTTTACACAAACACAGAAGGAGCAGGACAGAGAGCTGTACCAGTTAAGGCAGAAAGAAGCAGGGAGGGAAGTCAGAATAGCAAAGGCCCAAACTGAGGAAAAGATAGCCAACTCAGTTAAGAAGGGGGATAAAACCTTTTATAGGTACATCAGCGAGTGTAGAAAGACAAAGGGAGGGATAGTGAGGCTGAATAGAATGAACGGTGGGTGGGCAGAGGGGGACAGTGAAAAAGCAGGAATACTGAACGAATATTTCAGCTCAGTATTCACAAAAGAGGAGGGGGAAGTGCCTAATCCAATTAACAGAAGCACTCTTGATAGGGGGGTCGATCCCAGTCCTTTCACAGAAGAAAGGGTTCTGCAAGAACTCCTAAAACTGAAGGTGGACAAAGCAATGGGTCCTGATGGAATTCACCCCAGAATTCTAAAAGAATTAAGGGAGGAACTAGTGAAACCACTGGCTACTCTTTTAATAAATCATGGGAGGATGGTGTGGTACCTGAGGACTGGAGGAAGGCGGATGTGATTCCTCTTCACAAAAGTGGGACCGAGACAGAGGCAGGAAACTACAGACCTGTCAGTCTGACCTCTGTGGTAGGGAAAGTGATGGAGTCACTCTGAAAGAAAGAATAGTTGAGTACCTAGAGGTCAGTGGAGCACAGGATCCAAGGCAGCATGGGTTCACAGCTGGAAGGTCATGTCAGACGAATCTAATAGATTTCTTTGACTGGGTGACCAAATTAGTAGACCAGGGAGGGGCTGTGGACATGGCCTACCTAGACTTTTAGCAAGGCATTTGACACAGTCCCACACAAAAGATTATTAGTCAAATTAACCAGCCTGGGGAGGGTCCCAGGTGGTAGCCTAGGTAAAACATTGGCTGGACAACAGGACACAGAAGGTAATTGTAAATGGAGTCCACTCTGAAGAAAGGGCGGTTACTAGTGGGCACCGTGAGGGTTCAGTATTGGGTCCAGTCCTTTTAATGTCTTCATCAGTGACATTGCAGAGGGACTGAAGGAAAAGTATGCCTTTTGCAGATGACACAAAGATCTGCAACAGGGTTGATACACAAGGCAAGCGTGAAAGGATGAAAAGGGACTTGGCAAGGTTGGAGAAATGGTCAGACGATGGCAGCTAGGATTCAATGCAAAAAGTGCAAAATAATGCACCTGGGAAACAAGAACCCAGGGAAGAATACACAATGGGTGGGGAGGTAGTAACAACAACAAAACAGGAAAGGGACCTGGGGTAATCATATCAGATGACCTTAAGGTTAGCAAGCAATGTGAGAAGGCAGTAGGGAGGGCGGGGTATACTGGGATGTATAGGGAGAGGCATCAGCAGCAGAAAACAGGAAGTTGTTATCCTCTGTACAGACAGTTGGCGAGACCCCATCTGGAATACTGTGTCCAGTTCTGGAGACCCCATCTCCGCAAGGACATAGACAGGATAGAGGCAGTCCAGAGGAGGGCAACTAAAATGGTGCAGGGTCTGCAAGAGAAGCCGATGAGGAGAGACTAAAGGAGCTTAATATGTATACCCTTGAGGAAAGAAGGAGAGGGGGACATGATAGAAACTTCAAGTACCTCAAAGGAATCAACAAAATCCAAGAGGGTAGCATCTTTCAGAAAAGAGACTTGCAAGAACAAGGGGACACAATTTAAAGATAGAAGGAGGAAGTTCGGGGCAATGTGAGGAAGTATTATTTCACAGAGAGGGTAGTGGATGCATGGAACAGCCTTCCTGAGGAAGTTGTGGGGTCTAAAACTGTGGGAGAATTCAAGAATGCATGGGACAGACATAAGGCAATTCTTGTGGGGGGCAGGAAGATATAGGCTGTTGGTTAACTAGGATCTGCGGCCTATCCTGTAGGTAGGGAAATGGGCAGACTAGATGGGCCTAGCGGTCCTTATCTGCCGTCAAAGTCTATGTTTCTATGTTTCTACACACAAGGCATGTAATGAAATACTGTTTCCATAACAGTTATTCCGTTACATAAACCTGTGTGTAAAAGTGCCTTTTTTAACTTCATTAACAGCCATGAAAATCTGCACTAGTCAAGACAGGCACGTAGAGAGTTAGCTGCACTAGCCCTGGTCAATTTGCACTAGTGTTTGGGCTAGTAAAACAATGTTAAGATTGACCCCTGTACTAGACTTGAAAGAGTCTACCTGAAGGTTGTTGATCATTTATTGACAAGTACTAAAATGCTTGTAAATACTTGTTTTCATAGGCCCTTCCTCAGTGAAGCTGGAGAACAAAGGAGACCTGTCTTTCTTTAACAAACAGGAAGAGGTACGTAATTTAACTGCCCTTACTATTTTAGTATCTGCAGGGCTCTGTGGTAGAACTCACTTTTGCTGATCTTAAAGGGGAACTGTCAGCAATAAGAACCTCACAACCAAGTGCCAGGCTGATTCCAATTTGCACTTTGTGTAAAAAAAAAAAAAAAAACTTTTTTTTTAACTTACTGTTTACTGCAGTACAGTAGAACGTATTAGGCTAATTTTACTGACTTCTAAGATTCCATTTCCTGTAATCAGAAATCCCAGAATCCCCTGTAACTGACATCGGAGGAGGACTGCAGAGCTGGGAGATTCAATAGACCACAGTATACATGTTACAGATTTTGTAAGCTAAACTCAGATGTTTGCTGGCCCTACTGGTCCTGCTATGCTCACGGTGCTTAGTACAGTCCTCTGTGACTAGATCTAGCCCAAGGAGAACAGCAGACCAGCACACAGAAGACTACTGCTTATAAAAAAAAACAAAAAAACTCTGACATTCCCTGTAGGCCATTGAATCTCCTACTGCTGCAGTGCTCCTCTGATGTCAGCTGTAGGGGAGTCTGGCATTTCTGGTTACAGGAAATGTCAGCTTGCAAGTTAATGAAATTAGCCCGATACAATCTACTGCACTGCAGTAATTATTAGGTAAAAAAAAAAAAAAAAAAGTATTTTTGCACACAGAGGTTTAATTGGGATCAGCCTCACATTTGGGTGTGAGGCTCTTAATTCTGACAGTTCCTCTTTAAAGTAACAGGGCAGCAAAAAATGTTCTTCCAAAAAGCCTAGTCTCCAGCTTCAGTTACTAGAAGTATTAGGATACATGCTAAATCTACTTTTACTGGTGAGTCCTGTTCTGTTCACTATGTGTTTTTTCTAATTGTTTGATTCTAACCCCTTGTCAGTTTTGCAGTGATATTTCTAAACCAAATGAAGCGGCCATCTTTTTTTCTTGAGAAAAATGTAGTTTAAAAAATTTGTAAAGCACCTAAAGTGTGGCAGAACTGGACAGTTTTTACTAGCAAATGAAATTAGGTTGTCTGGAATATGTTATACTGTTAGAAAGGTAGGCTCATCCTTTTTGCCTGACTTTACTCCATTAGTGCTTTAAGGATGAGATGAAGTGGATGTTTGATATCTTCCCATCATGCCAGCCAAAGGGGTCGAGGGACATTATGTGGTCACCCATAATTTTGAATGCTGACCCTAGTCTGCCACATGAGGGACTGGCTTCCCCACAGTTTGATAGCACTGCCTCTGTGGTGTTTCCTAAACTCTTCTGGCCCAAGGTGTGGGAGCTGAGAATTTGATGTGAACCTGGAGCCACTGTGCCGGGCCTCAATGTAATGGGAGGGCAGCCGCCAGATGCTGGCACCCCATGCATGTGCATAATTGCATGGTGGCACCATTGTGGACAAAATGAGGAACTGGAGGAAAAGGAGCTCTGTCCCCCCCCCCCGCAGGCCTATATACAGCCAACATGGTAGGCCGCCCACCACTATTGATGTGCGAGATGATCAATGACAGGGCTCTGGGTTGCTGTCAGGTGAGTCAGAGAGCGAGACAAAGCTTAGTTGGAAAAAAAAAAAGTATGGAGTCCAAGGTAGTGTCACTTTCCATATAAACAGGTTTACAAAAAGACATACAAATTGCCGGCTAACATTCTAAATGCATACGTAAAAGCAACAGCATTTGCTAGCATAAAAAATGTCGATACTTAGTTTTTTTTTCAGTTATAATGTTTTGCTGGCAAAAACATCAATATATCCATTTTTTCTTTTCATGCTATGGAGTTTTGACACTTTTAAAGGTTAGTGTTCTCTGACCACACCCATCATGAATAAATATCTTGATGCAGTGCTGTGCTTCTTACCTTCAGAAATGTGCGCTAGCACACTCCTAATACACGCACAATTTAAACCCAGCATATAAAGTCAAAACATAACCTCAGGTGTGCCAGCCCGGTGGCGCTGAGGGTTGAGGCGCTGGACGCCACACCTTGTGCTACGCTGGTGACTCTGGTTCGGGAACGAGCCCGGGTCACGTGGGGTTCGGCTGGGGGAGGTAGGATTGAGTGTCCCAATGGATGCTCTCCTCATCCATGGGGGGGGGTTACATGGGCAGTGATGCCCACAAGCATTACCGCCTGTGGAAGCATGGTCGGTAAGGCGCAGCCAGCTCCTTTCGAGGGGGCCAGGGGTGGGGAGGGCACTGTGGATGCTTGACGGCGGTGTGCATAAGCATGTCGTTCGTCTGGACCTAAGTCCTCTGCGTTGGTGCCCTTAGAGGGTAGGGACCAGGAGAAAAAACAAAGGCAAAAAAATCTCCTGGCCCCATGCAGAATGGCGCCAGGTTCACACTATGAAAAGTGGCCTGGCTGAAAAGACCAGAATATAAGAAATCCGATGGGCAGGGACCAGGAGGAAATAATAATATAAAAAAAAAAATAACCTCAAGGATGAGATTTTTAAAAATCCTAGTGGTGGCCAGCTTTAATTATTCAAGCCATTAAGTATAATCATGACTCAAGTCATTATTTGTAAACCTGAGTAATAAAAGCTGTTTAAAAACATCTGAAATAAACAAAATATACATATGATGTATCTAATTATGTCAGAAATACCTTATTGCTAGAAAAAAAGATGATTTTTTTTGCCGACTAACGAATACTGACTACTGCTTTAAGTAGCCAGATGTTCTGAGACATTTATGAAGCAGGAAAAAAAATCTCCATGATTGTAATTGGTTTATTCTGATCCTACAATAAGATAGCTAAACACAAAGCTCAGAGCAAGCCACAGAAAAAGGATCAAAGGCAGCAGAATAAGAAAGAGGCGGCTCCAAGAAACGAGAAGACTGTTCGGCAGTTACTCGGAGAACTTTATAGTGACAAAGAGTATCTGGAAAAGCTACTGAAGGATGAAGGTGAGGTGTTGGATTATTCATTACCACACTGAAAAATGCAAACAGGATTGGGAACGTTGTTATTATTAGCCATGGCCCCACTGCTCGCGTGTTTAAAGATTGCATTTCTAGAAATACATATCAAGACACAAAGATTCCGTGACTGCTGATTACCCTGCATGTACTCTTAAGTCAACCCTCCTTTTCCACATGCTTTTAGCAGATTTATTGATATACCTTATGTTTAGGTCAAACCCCCCCCCCCACTTTACCAAGCTTACCGTCTTGGCAAACTATACGGTACCCATGCGGGTACCTTGTTGAAATGTACATCTTTTCAAGCCTTTGATTTAGGTTGCCACAGAGAAAAGGTTTTGTAGCAGTGAATTCGTATTGAAATATAAAAGATAAAACAAAGTAGTTCTTTCTGTCTTGGACTCCTATGTAAGTCCACCTCACTTATAGGTCAAGTAATTCTCATGTAACAGCTACGAAAATGTAATAGATAAGTCAAACTCGCACATGAGTCAAGACCCCTACATTTAGTGCCTATTTATGGCATTAAAATGCTGCCTTATATATGAGTATATATGGTAGCTAATGGAATCTCTAATGTAAGGTCATTTTGAAAAAATGTTTTTGGAGGCAGCTGTAACAAAGGCTCACATGCCAAAGGACAGCGGAATAATGTAAGAAAACGTGAATGAAGAACACTTTGAGATGGCAGCTGCAGTGTTCTGTTGTATGCATAAATTCTATTACCAGACTATAAGGACTGAGCTAATTCTCTTGAACCAGGTGGTTAAAGGTATTGCACTTACTGCTGAGCAACAAAGAAATAGAGTAATGGCTAAAGGTGTAATACATGACTGTTAGGAGTATCAAGGGCTTCTGGCTACAATTGTAAATTATCGGAGGGAATCTTGAATGGTTTACATGTCACCAGGATCTTGAGATACCCCCAACAAGTCCTGGTTCATACTTTTAGCCATACATTGTTTGTCGTTATATATAGGGAACATTGTTATCCACTTGTTTTTTATTGAAAGAAATGTGCTGTCTGGACTGGACTGTAACAATGGATATGTTTGATTGACAGGTTTGCTATTACACTCAGAAGGTTATAACAGGTTTTGACTGTTACAGATAGGTGTGTAGCTACAATGATTTATGGCATTGTAAAAATTACATCTTTATTTGGTTTGTGCAATATTTGAAAGGAAGGTTCTGAAAAGCAATTATAGTATGTATTGATTTCAAGATGTTATATCTTTTCCTTGGTAATACTTTATTAATAGCTATACCTAATGAAATTTATTTATTTTATTGAATTTTGGTAACCAGGTAGGTCCACTGAGACAAGACAGTCCCTTTTTCAGGGGTGACCCGGGAAGTGCAGTACATTGACAGTGCCAGGCGTTGAGAACAATGGGTTATAGCTGTCTGAACCAAAACGTTTAAAGTGAGTTTTCAAGTTTTTGTAAAATTAGTGGGGGTGAAATTTCATAAGAATCCCCCCCCCCAAAAAAAATGAATTGATGGACATTCAGTGCTTTATTACTGAAGATATCTGTTTAAAACAGGCTCCTTACCCCCTGTAGATGTCATCAGCTTCTGCTGCTTTTCCAGATTTGAAGTCATAATCCTGTGCCTGTCAATCAATCAATCAATCAATCAATCAATCAGTAGCAACAGAAAGAAGTCCGTGGCAATAGTTTGTGGTATCCTTAAGAAAGGATTTTGACATCACAACAGGCATAGACAAATTGCGTAGATGACGTCCAGAAGGAAATGTTCCAATCTTTTTTTATTTTATTTTTATTGATTTTACTGTCACAAACATTACACATGTACACAACAGCAAAATTCGTATATTTAGTAATTGCAAATAATTATACGGAATTTGACAGTGTAACAGATGCATTGTAAGACAAGACAGTAAATGTAAACTGTTTGCCTCAGATTCTTACAACTTTTAAAATTCACCCCAAAAATTAATATTTCAAGTCTCAAAGAACACTCCTGCACAACATACCAACATACCAAATGCAGCAGAAACAGGCTTCACGGTCTAGCGAGTCTGCTCGATTGTGCAGCTAGCCCCTCAACTTGCAGCTGCTCCACTCACCCCTCCCCTCATAACCCCCCCAACTCTGTCCCACCCTTTCTTAAATCCTCCCACCATTCTACACACACCACTCCTTCTGGCAGGGTGTTCAACTTGTCTACCACCCTTTCTGTGAAAAAGTGTCTCCTGATTTCCTCCTGAACCCCCCAATCTCAGCCGATGCCTCTCGTGTCCCTTCCCTTCTGATCTGAAGAATCCCTTCTGTAGTAATCCTGTTAATACCCTTTAGGTACTTCTAGGTTTCAATCATATCCCCCCAAATCCCTCCTCTCTTCCACACTATATGTTCATTTATCCTGTTGTTCTAACAATAGCTATGTTGACATTGGACACAACATTTAACGTAAAACTTATTCAATTTCATACCGTTTAACTTTCCAATGCATTTTATATGTCTAATTTGTTTGTGGTGCTTACGCTTCAGTTTGTCCTGTATTAGACATATATTCCCTTGGTGTATGTCTATTGCTTATTTGATATTTACTGTAAATACATTGAAAAGACTGGGATGGGGAGGGAGACATTATTTTCATAATATGCATATGGTTAAGGTGAAGTAACTTAAACAATATTTGATGAGAGAGGTTAAAATACACTGTATATTTCCTCTACTTTCATGATTAGGGTGTGTTATGCTTCGTCCAGGATTAAGATCGGGGCATCCAACTGACCATATTTTTTGAGATATGCATTCTTTGGATTCCTCAGGCTGTGTAGAATTTTTTTTTTTCCAGTTTTGAAAAATCCAGAACATTTTGTAGCCATTCATTACATGATAGCCTCCTTTTACCTAGCCAGAGTTTAAATATTTGTCTCTTTGCAATAGTTGTGATCAGGTATATGCTGTATTGTCTACTGACAGCAACTTGTTTGAGCATGACTTTGCCCAAGATGTGTATTTCCAGAGTAAGCCGTTCTTGAAGGCCCAACATTTAGTTTAACTTGCTTTTGATCTGGTTCCCAAAGGTTCTTATTTCTGATTGGCCCAAGGGTACATGCATCACAGCTCCTACTTCCTTGCCACATTTATAATATGGGGGGTAGGAATAATCTTGTATGGTGTGTAGTGCAGGGTAAGAATAATCTTGTATGGTGTGTAGTGCAGATTTTGAATCCATTTTAAATTTAGGCTGGCCCGTCGGCACAGCAGTGGAGTCACCACTTGCTGTGCCAGCGACCCGGGTTTGGGAATGAGTCCTGGAGACTGGAGGGTCAACCGGGGGGATGGCATGAGTGGCAATTGCATGCTCTCCATCTCCGCAGGAGGGGGGAGCCATACCTCCCAGTGTAGCGCCCCTGGGTAACCACAGGGGTGGCTCCCCGGGGGCCCAAAGATGAGGCTGGGAGGCATGCAGATGCTAGGCAAGGCGCCACCGTTGCGTCATTGCACGCCACGCTTCCCAATCCCGGAAACAATAACAATTGCACAGCCCTGACCAGTCTCTGTGCCGCTGCTGCCTAATGCCTGACCGAGTTGAATGAGTTGGGGGGCATAGCCGACTGCCCCTTGGCCCTGCCCAGAGGGTAAACCATGGCTCCACTGGGGTGAGGCAGCAGCGGTAGACTGGAGGACCAGCTGAAGACCACTGGGGGCTTGAGCAGCAAAAAATATAAATAATAAAAAATAATAATTTTAAATTTAATGAAAATGGCTTCGGTAATAAAGAATGAAGTGTCCTAAAATTCTTATTTGGGGGAAATTTCGTGTAACTTTCACCTGCTGATGCAAACTGCATTTTATTGCTGCAAATCAGAACATCTCTTTAAGGTTGCGTTCAAACTTAGCTGTAGTGTGTAGTGATTGATTGATTGATTGACTGACTGATTGATACATTGCTAACTGGGAAAAGTGAACCGACTGAATGTTTCATTTTCTGTCCTGTTCCTATGCAAGATTGAACGACACAAGTACAACCATGCATGCCAGAGTGCAACACTTGTTTCTTTTTTTTATTAAATCCCCCCCCCCCTTGGTGTGCTGGAAAAATCCAGTGTGACCCCCACACTCCATCTGCCGTGCTGCCATCGAGCTTCAGCCAGGTGTCTGTCGAGCAACAGAGAACACTGACCCCCCTCATCGGAGAAGAGTTGTCCTTAGGACACTCAGTCCTCCTTCCTCCAGCTGACCCTGCCTCCCCACCACCACCACGACTTGAGTACACACCCAAACTCTGGTCACCAGCATAGTGAATGGTAGCACTACTGCCACACTACTGGGCCAGCTCCCTACACACCAGGCTGCTTTTGCCACTTCAGCGAGGTCAGTCTATCAGTTGTCTTCAGATTGTGCTTAATGCAGTCTGGGGATAGAGCCTTTTTAGTAGTAGCACCTGTTGTCTAAGACTGCCTACTCATCAGTGTATGGAGTTCCCCCTCAGGGGAGGCACTTCAAAAGGTGGTAAAATTCTGCTTCTGCTGAAATTGCTTTCTCAGCAACCTTTTATTTATTTTTTTATATACATTTATACTCCCTTGCACATCGGGGGCAGGTGCTCCGCCCGACCCACCCGTGAGTCTGACCACTGCCAGCGAACCCCTAGACCCCACACAGCCTGCCCCCCCTCGTACCAGGGCCAAGAAGGGAGCTTCACCCTTCCCCAGAGTACAGTCCAAATCCGGGGAGGCAGCGGCGGCAGACCAGTGGTGCAAACGAAGCTTCAAGAATCCCCCGGCTGCCATTTTCCGCTTTGCTGATGACCCACCTGACACACGACCGTGCACATGTGGGGGGCACATGCACATCATGATCGCCGGCTGCATTGCCCTCCCAGCATGTGCCACCTGCCAGCCCCCACCAGAGAGTGGCTGACAGGCGGGATGACAATCCGTCCCTCCCTGAGAGAGGAGAGCAGTTCTCCGGATGCTCGATCCTCTTTCACTACTGTCGACCCCCAATGGCCAAGGCTCATTCCTGAACCTGGGACGTGGGCATGGTGTAAGGTGTGGCATCCAGCGCCTCAACCTCCAGCACCACTGGGCCGGCTCTCAGTAGCCATTTAATGATGTTTAGGGGCTGTGACATTCTAGGAGACATTGTTTTTTCCAAGGGAAGGAAAGGGAAAGGGGAACATTGTTTAACCAGGAGTAGCACATTAAGCTGAAGCATGTTTCCAGATGTGACCTGGGAGCACAAGGAAGTTAAGTGACTTGCTCAGGATCACACAGTATGCACCTAGGCGGCTGTGGGATTCATACCCAGGTCTCCAGATCCGCAGCTCGGAGCCTTAACCCACTGTGCTATACTGCTTCCTATTTCCGATAATATTAGTGCAATATCAACTGTCCCTGAATACCTGACTGTGCAAAATTGAATTAGTTGTCTGTGACATTGTTATTTATGCTTATTTTGTTTAATTATATGTTTGTTCTAGTTTCATAAATTTTACAACACCCTGAGCCAAAGGGCTCGGGTGCTTTATAAATAAAATTGCCCTGCTTTGGCTTGCATTTTGGTAGTAATTTGTGTTTAGCATTTGAATCACAAAAATGTCATAAATTATGTTTTTATTTACTGTGTATCCTCACTTATAGCTAAGGGTCCAATCCACAAAGACAACCTAGATGCATGCTAATTGCACATATCTGGGATGCCTTGATCTGCACTGGTGGGTGCTAGCATGCTTAACAGGTATCCACAACTCCCGATTCCCCCGGGAGCGTGAACGGAACTGAATAATAGGGTATCTTGGGTAGTGGGGTGGTTAGGAAATTTCTACAAATTAGTACATGTTTGCACAGCATAATTGTTTGTCCCTGTTTGTGAAGGGAGGTGGGGGTGGTAGACATGATGAACCTGGGGTACATTCTGATCTTAGATTACAATGTTAGGGTAATGCCAGTGAATAATCACTACTGCCTTTCACAACCTCAGGATCCCTCAGTTAGTGCTTGTACTTTAGCAGGCATCTCAGCTGAGAGTGATGCCCTGAAGGACAAAACCTGTGCACATTTTAGAATTTGGAATATAAGTTCAAACTCTGCATACACACTCCACTCTAGCCATTGCTCAGATCTGTTTCTCCGCCAGAAGAGAGTAGTCACCCTGTAGTGAACAGTGGTATTGGCTGGTTCTCCTGTCAGTTTTTATTCTTTAAACAGGTGTATTTG
The DNA here is from genome assembly GCA_016271365.2 of Neoceratodus forsteri. NCBI lineage: Eukaryota > Metazoa > Chordata > Ceratodontiformes > Ceratodontidae > Neoceratodus > Neoceratodus forsteri. The sequence continues at coordinate 22,023,197 of JADMNL010000032.1, read as the reverse complement.
ATTTAGTTTTCGATTACTCTACGTGAATTAGGGATACTTTTCTGTACTATTGGTATCTCTGGTTTCCATTGATTCCTGGAAACTGGCTAATATCCTAACCTTTTTCTTTTAGGCTTATAAATTTAAATAAGCCTTCTCTTTTATTTAAATTTAAAATGTCTATTACCTGAATTGTGTGAAATGGAGCACATTCACTTTCCGTTTCAATCTGTGTCCTTTCACCTTAAAGAACAACTGACACCTTCAGGAGAACTTTAACAAATCATAATAGCTAGCCATAGTTCAGTTTGTATTTCACATTAGTTCTGTATTCCTTCTCCCCATTATTTATTACTGAGGTCATCTGCATGAAAACAGAATCTTTGCTCCTGAACAGTTCATCTATTCCTGTTACCTTCTCCCTACCTGAGGTCACAATGCATTGCTTGTGACATCACAGTTACTCCCATGGCAACACAGTGTGATGTCACAACAGAGGATTATGACATAAAGCAGGGAGTAAGCTACAGAAGCAGATGAATGCTAAGGGATCTCTGAGGGATTAAGATTACGTATTCATGCAAATTTCCTTAGTAATAAATAACAAGGAGGAAAAGTATATAGAATATATATATGGAATGCAGGCAGAATTGTACCTAATTATTAGGATGTTTAAGGTTTTCTTTGAAGCGTCAGTAGCTCTTTAAATGATTCCTGTTTCCTGAACCATGATTTGACATTTGGTACAGTTTACTTGCATAAGAGCCATCTTTTTGCATTGGACTTTTATTATTTAACTATTTCTGGGAATCACTATAATTTTTTCTACAGGTTCTAGTAAAGATCAATGACAATTTCTGATATTCGTTTTACATCTTTACATTGTGAGTGTGTAAAATCATATTCAGTGTGTCTTGTGTTTTTTTTTTTTTTAAGAGGTTCTTTGCTGTATCACAAGGTACTGCTCAGAAATTCATTTTACAAACATAGCCAGTATGTTAACTGAGGGTGCACCTTACCGAGACCCGATACACAGCACACTCCAATACAAAGAAAGGAAGAGGTCAGCACTCCTCGGATGTAGAAATCTTAGGCATATTTATCGTTAAAAACCAAACCATTGCAGCAGCAAAGGAACGTAGGCAAATGGCTCACACTCAAAAACAGTCCAATTGTGGTTTAAGTATCTAAATTCAGGTTTCAGGCTCCGCAGACTTCAGGCTGGCCAAACATTCACATACACACTCTGTTCACGTTTCAACGTCACAAGACACCTTCCTCAGAACATCTTTGCCATGTTTTGTTTCATGGTATTAACCAAAGTAACTGGCAGTTTGTTTGTTTTTTCTCAGTCTCGGCTGACTGCTGACTACCACTGGCGTCATTCAAGGACTGACATTAATTGCAGCAGTGTGTGTGTGTGTGTGTGTGTTCACTGAACAGTTGATCGGCACAGCTGGGTCGAGATCAATTGGCTGACATATTTTTTCTGTACAAAATTTATTGACACACTTTATCTCCCAGGCTAAAGATCATTTTACCTTGTCAGTTCAAATGTTGTAGCTGTATATTTTAAATTACATTAGCACAAAATTGTTCTGTCAGTGCACCCCCCACCACACACTGAACAAAGCCGGCAGTTGAGTTTACAGCCGTGAGAGAACTTTTTAAGCCATACTTTACAGCATATGTACTAGCTAGCAGTCAGACATGTAAACTTACTTGTCTGATGTACTGCTAAATCTCTGTGTTTGTACTTTCATTTTCTGTTAATTTTGCTTGTTTTGATGGCTTCTTTATAGCACTGTGTGAATCTCAGTTTCACACAGAACTGCAGCTCGACAGCATTGACAATGGGAGCAGTTTCATCTTAGAAAAATCAGTTCTCAGCTTCCTTGCATTTACACGATTGTCCTTCAGTGAAAACTGCACAGCACAGCAGTTTAATTTGTATGTTTCATTTTAAACTTGTTTTAGCCCTGAGATTTTTGCCAACTGTTTATAACGCATAACAATGACAGCCTGTGAGTTCTGCTTGCTCTCCAAAGTTTTGCTGTCTCTCTAACACGGTGAACTCCCGAGAACTTCGATGAGGTTGGCAAAGGCAAAGCAACTACAAAGAGATCGCTCTCTCTCTGGATAGTCTCTTGCATTCAGTTCTGTTATGAGAAAGCTGGAAAACTGCCACCAAGAGGCTTAAGGACACACTCCACAAGGGGTACCTCTGCCTCTTTGGTAGCCTCAAGAGGCATCTCATTGTTAGACATTTGCAAAGCAACTACCCGGAAAACGGTACATACTTTCACAGAACACTACTGTTTTCACACACAGTCCAGAAGAATTGCTGTTTTGCAGAACCTTTTTCCTAACTTAGGTTCTGTACCCAGCCTCCCAAGGTACTGCTGTGAAGTCTGCTGAAGGGTAAACACTAAGTGAGGAATTCCTGGGGTTAGAAGAAAAAAAAATTACTCACTGTCCATAGTGATGTTGTTTCTTCTTAAGGGTACCCTCACTATGTTTACAGTCCCTGACGCTGTCTCCTCTCCCAGAACATGAAATAGGTTCATAAAAGAGTCAGTTTTTTTTGTTTGGCTGAGCGTTGGCATTGCAGTTCTTACAACTGGAAGTTGATTATCACTATTTACATGATGCATTTTTCAATAAATCTGTTTTCAATTTGTTTGGAGTTCTTGAAATTAATGTTTTACATTTTTTTTTTCTGGTAGCCTTTTTAGCTAGTTCCTTTAGGCGCTGCTCTACCCTGGCTTGGAAGCAGATCTGAGCAATGGCCAGGGTCGATCATGGATGCAGAGTTTGAACCTGAATTCCAAAGTCTAAAATTTGCATTGGTTTCATTCTCTGTGGCATCACTCTCAGCCGAGATGACTGCTAAAGTATAAACATAGTGAGGGATCCCTTAAAAAGAAACAACATTAATTTTCTTTTTCCTTTTCACCTCTGGAGTAAGTTTTCCAGCGTGTGTGTGTGTGTGTGTGTGTGTGTGTGTGTGTGTGCGTTTTCCTTTTCATGAAGGAACACAGGTCAGTGTGTTTTTTTTTCCTTTTTCTATTAATGTTTCTGCAGACTTGGTGAAGGGGAACACAAGAGGTGGAATTAAGGTACAGGACCTGATCCTCAGTGGAATTACTTACCTGGACACACGAACAGAATTCTGGAGGCAGCAGAAGCCAATCTATGCTCGTGAGAGGGACCGCAAACTAATGCAGCAAAAATGGAACAAATCTAAGCAGAGCAAACCTTCTGATCCTACCAAGTACATCCTAAAGAGTCTGGAAGAAATTGATCACTGTGAGTAAAATAAAATGGAAAAGAAGCAGCACAGTATATGGAGTTTGACTGACTGTCAGTGGCAGAGAAAGATGAGTCTTCAGAGTGCAAAAATAACACAGCATAGCGGGAAAATGTTGGCTGCCTTTTTAAAAATACTGGCAGTTCAGAAATAAGGGTACTCTCTTTTATTATTCCCTCTAGTTTTGCCTCCTTTATTTCATAGCTTCTGACCCTAAGGAACAGGGCCACACCTTTCCCCAACAGGAATTGAATTGTATACTTCACCTCTACAGTGCAATTGGCCTCAGCCCCCCCATGGGTCCAGTACTCGCACACAAAACCCATTCTTCTAGGATCCAATGTGATGTGCTGCAGCTGCACTACTGAGCTGGCCCAATTAAATAAGCAGTAACACATGATGGGGTGTGCAATAATGTTAAATTACCATGCACCCCAGATGAGCTGTGAGGCATGAGGCACAGCTGAGTGCCTTCAAACACCTGGGAAGTGGGGTAGTTACGGGCATTACCACACACCTTGGAGTACATCATGTGCAATAATGTTAGATTACCGCACACCCCAGGTGAGCTGTGAGGCATGAGGTACAGCTGAGTGCCTTCAAACACCTGGGAAGTGGGATAGTTAAGGCTATTACCACACACCCTGGAGTATGTGATTGTGCTTACAAAATGGTTTTAAAATAAAAAGGAAAAGTATAATTTGAACCGTGCAGTAATGTGGAATTAGTGTGAAGTCATGTGACCAGTTTTGACCAGACTGTGTGTTTAATCCAAGCTATTTTATAATGTGCCTTTAACTATTTAAAGCATCATATTCCGGGCTGGATTTCTCATGTTCCTACATGACACAAACTTTAATTGCAGCACTTTTTGTTTTGTTTTTGTTGCTGTACGCTGTTATGCTTGTTTATTTTTTTTTGTTTTGCATTATTCGACAGTATTTGGACTGGAAGACTTTATTTATTTTTTTACTTTTGACATTAGTGACATTATGCCAGGAGTTGGGGACCTGTAGTTAAAGCAGCAGTGCATGGATCCAGTGAAAATTCTGACCTATCCTTTTTTATGCTATTTTAGATTGACCCTTATCTCCTGACTTGTATAATACCCTTCTTTCTCCATTTTGAGTCTACTTTAGTACTTTTTTTTCACATTTGAAATAATAAAAGGAGTGCTCCTTTTAATAGGGCTTGGGCCAGGTTTTCGTCACTATTACCAGCTGTTTTTAAACACCTACTGTTCCATAAGGTCAGGGAGCACTGCCTGCTACTTCATTTTAGTCACAACAGAAGTGATTTTAAACAACTGATGATTGATTGATAAAAATGTATTTTTATACAGGTACTAACATTAGAGATTAAAATCTCTATTTTCAAAGTAATCCCTGTGTAAAACAATAAAAACAAAAACAAGAAGTATAAATTTCAGCCATAAAATAGCAAAATGCATATAATCCACTGAGACATGTACAACAAATAATATCTACTTACTAATACAGATGTAATAATCAAAATCGTCTGAGCAATTACATTGTTTTAGCAACAACTTCCTTAAAGCTAGCAATACGTCTGAGACAAAATAAGGGAGCCACTAACATTACTGCCATTAGAGGTAGTAACTCAACTAATGTCATAACAGGCCATCAACAAATTAATAGTGAATTCAAGAAGTTTTACCTAGAACTTTATAAGAAGAAAGTTACAATGGATCAAATACCTTAGAGATGTTTTGTAATGGTTTAAATATTCCAAAAGTATCACCCTAATTACACAATACCCCTGCGGCCTCCTTTCCCTTGACGCAGAGATGGTGTTTGACTGGATTTCATGGTCCCCCATCTTCTCAACCTTACGGCTTTATGGATTCCCAATACCTTTCTTCAGTGGATAGACTTGTTATACAAGAATTCTAGTTCTGCAGTAGTAACAAACAGGGTCATCTCCCCATTCTTTACAGTTAATAGAGGGACCAGACAGGGGTGCCCGCTTATCCCCTTATTATTCAACCTCACAATAGACCCACTTCTAAGAAAACTGGAACATAATAAGGAAAACATGGGGAGCAAGGTAGCAAAAAGCAAACACATAGTTGCTGCTTATGCAGCTGATATCATTCTAATGCTCTCTAATCCCTCTAGATCCTTGCCGACAATCTTAAAAGTTATCAGGACTTTGGTTGTCTCTCAGGATATAAACTTAACAAGAGTAAAACAAATTTTCTTCCACCAAACAGGTTGTGTAGTAGAGATGAGATAACAAATTTGGGTCTTGTATGGGGAAAAGAACATATATATTTAGAAATTAAAATTTACAATACCGTGCACAAAATTACACTTAAAACTGCCAGTGAAATCAGAAGGAGGGTGATAGATGACTTAAGCAAATGGAATAAATTGCCACTGGAATTGTGGGGAAGATTAAATTCTGTCAAAATGACACTGTTACCTTAACTTCTTTACATGTTTATGATGATACCTTATAGTTTTAACAAAAAATGGATACAAGGCATAACTTCTCATGTCACTAGCTACATATGGGAAGGTAAACAAAATAGACTGGAATACTCCAAAATGTGTACAGTGAAAAATAAAGTAGGATTGAGAGCCCCTGATTTCCATTTATACTATTTAGCTGCTAGGACTGCTCAAGTCACCTGGTGGCTTAAGTGCGACACAGAACAAGAATATACTCCAGACTGGGTGTTTATCGAAAGGGAACTGTTAGAAAATCAGGACACTGTCTTCAAATCTCTGATATATTCTAAACCTACCAGGTCACTGAATAATAAGATACTAACAGACTCAATCAGGCAACTAAAACAGGTTAGTCATATGCTACAGTCAAATCTGAATCAATCCCTGAACCAACCCCTCTGGACGAATCCTAATTTTACTCAAAATTGAATTATTTTAAATAAACCAGTATGGCAGATTCATGGTGTGCAAATACTTAAAACTTTAATGAAAAATAGGATTTTTCTAACATTTGACGAGTTAATACAACACCATGATATTCCTCATACTGAGCTGGAATTTTATTTATTCCTGCAGAATATTATTAAAAATAAAATAGATATAGCCATTCCTCTTAATGACAACTCTAGATCTTGGTTGGGATGCTTGCAAATGTCTGAGTACATGTCCTCCATATAGAGATGCAGAGTTGATCAGAGGCTCTTCTGTAGAATCAGCACGCTGGTGGTCGCAGGCAGTCCAGATAGATGCAATGGAATGGGATTGGGGGAAAAATCTGGTCATTTCCCTTCAAATGTTTTAACACTGTCAATCTAAAATTAATACATTATAAGACACTTCATAATCTTTATTACATGCCTTATCAGTGACATAAAATAGGTCTGGCTGTTACCCCAACGTGCCATATGTGCACGTCTGCTACAGGAACAAAAACAATAAGTCGTCAACTCATTAGGTGCGAGACTGCCCGACCGTCCAAAGTTTTAAGGTGGCATTAAAAACATTCCTTTTTAGACAAGCATATAACGATTTTTAGTGCTGCAGCCTTGAATATTTTTAATATTGTAATATTATTTATTGAGTTTTATTACAATATGTACATGCGCCTTGGTTTTGGAAAGGCGCCTTTTATAAATAAAGTTTGGTTGATTGAGGAACACTCTTACACGTGTTTTGAAGTTGCCCCCCTTATTCAGGCTCTCTGGAATACAATAAAAGGCATGTTCAATAACCATCCTATGATTTTTAATCCTATAACAATAAACGCATGCATTATAGGTCACTTTGAACCAACTTCCACTTGGTCATGTGAACAAAAACATACACTTATGATGATAGGAGTGGCAACTGGGCAGATTATTTAACAATACTGGCTGGAAGACAACATACCTGACATACAAGAATGGAGGAATGCTATTATTGATATGCTCAAAAACAGAATATTTAGCTCTAACATTGAATGCTTCACCAAAGGAATTTGACAAAAAAAGGGCCACCATATACCAGGTCTTGTCTAGAAAATAACAATTATCATAACTTAATAAGGGTTTGTATACAACTATTGAATGGATTCCATTCACCTCTGACACTTTTAATTCTCATGACCGAGGGTATTAATAATTAATTCATAATTCTATGTGATATATGAGCTAATTCAAGATGAGGCCTACCCCACCTACCTCCTCCCTTCTCCTTTGAACCCTTATATAGTGATAATATAATTCATTTCAAGATGTAGTGCCAGTACTTCTATATATACTTTTTTTTTTTGTACACTTATGCTAATGGTGGTTAAAACAAACATATAATAGGTCTTAAAAGTAATTATCAATTAATGACTAAGTTAAATGCTTGTCCCTTGTTTCTTGTTTATTGTCTTTTTTTGTACACAATGCATTTTAAGATAAGGATTCATTTACTGTACCCCTGTTTGTATACATGTTTTTATTCTTTTTTTTTTTTTTTTTTTTTTAAATTCAATAAAAACGTATTGACAAAAAAAAAAGTCTGAAATTCAGTTACGGAATTACTTAACTGAATATCCATGGGTACCTTATTCTATGATCAAGCTAAGCTTGTTTGCTTGTAATGTTGTTTGATGTGCAAAAACAGACGAGAATACCGACGAAGACCTGGTCCAAGCCATATTCAAAGGAGTGCTTCTTTTATTATTTTAGATGTGAAAAAAGTACTAAAGCAGACTCAAATTGTGTAAAGAAGGGCATCATACAAGTCAGTAGATAAGGGGCAATGTAAAATAGAATAAAAAAGTATAGGTCAAAATTTTCACCACACTCGCGCACTGCTGCTTTCATCAATATTCCTGCAGATAGCCACAAAATGATAAATAAAAAAGTTGGAAAACCATCTGTTTTTGGAACATTGGAAACATGGAGCAAAGAAGTTATTTTACTTATTTTTTATTTATTTCTCAGATTACAATACCTTTCAGTCAGAGGCTCTTTTACAAAGTTAGTTATGGGCATGAGAACTTTGCTGACCAGAGGTCTTCTTTCTTTCAAGGATTTGTAGGTTCATATAAAAACTCCCACAAGTTGCGGTTTTAAACTGGAACTATTGGGGGTTTTAAGTCCCTGAGAAATCTGGGCCTCTGTCTTACACTGTCTCACAGTAAAAGTTGGTTAAAATTTGATCAAAAATGAAAAAAGAAACTATTTTTTCCATTAACTATTCCAAAATGATCTACTCATTTTATCTTTATTCCTGTTGTCATTGTTTACATTTTAATGCTACTTGTTTTGTTATTCATTGAAACTATTTCACCAGGAAGTAGAACATTAAGGAAGTAAATTCTCATTTCCAAATATACTTGCGTTAAAACTGGACCTTGAATCTTGTTTCTGATTCTTTTTCTACGGATGCCATCAGAGCTGAATGATCTATAGACTTATGGATAAGTATCTTTGAAGAACAAGGTAGAGCACTCCCAATTTCATGAGATGAAATCCCAGGCCCCTATGTTTAACTCACTATACATCGTGGCTGGGAAGAAATATATTTAGAGTATTGGCTGCTGGAGGGGGAAAAAAAACTTTTTTAAACATAATCCAGTCCTGTTTTTACCTGTAGCATTACAACAATACCATGCTGTGATTAACCCAGAAATATAGAAACGTAGAAGCTGTCTGCAGAAAAGGACCTCTTGGCTCACCTAATCTGCCCTAAGGACCCTACCTCCTGTGCTACTATAGAGCCTAATTGATCCCCCAGCCCTGTTACTAAGGTCCCACTGTGTCTATCCCATGCATGTTAGAAACCTGTTAGCATTTCGGTACCCACCACCTCTGCTGGGAGTCTGTTCCAGATGTCCACCACCCTTTCCGTAAATAAATATTTCCTCACATCCCTTCTACATCTCCCTTTTCAGCTTTATAATGTCTCCATGTTCTTGAGCATCCCTTTCTGTGCAAAATGCCACCCTCCTGTACCTTATTGATATCTTTGAAGTATTTAAATTTTTCTATCATGTCTTCCTCCCCCCCCTTCCCTCCTTTCCTCTAGAGAGTACATATTTAACTCCCTGAGTCTTTCCTCCATAGGGCTTCTGACGTGGGCCATGCACCATTTTGGTTGCCCTTCTCTGTACTGCCTTCACCCAATCTGTCTTTCCTGAGACAGGGCCTCCTGAACAGGACAAGTACTCCAGGTGGGGGCTCACAATTGATCTATACAGGGGTAACACAACTTCCCTCTTTCTGTTGGTGCTACCCCTCCCTATGCACCCCATCATTCTACTAGCCTTTCCCACTGCCTTATCACACTACTTTGCTACCTTCAGGTCATCAGATATGGTGACCCCCAGATCCCTTTCCTGCTTTGTTGTTGTTGCCTCCTCCCTCCTAAATGATATGTTACCCTTGGGTTTCTGTGCCCCATGTGCATAATTTAGCACTTTTTGGTGTTGAACTCCAGTTGCCAAACCATTGACCAGTCTTCCAGCTTTTTCAGATCTTCCCTAATTTTTTCTGACCCCCTCCAGATGTGTCCACTCTGTTGCAGATTTTTGTGTCATCTGCACACAGGCATACCTTTCCTTCCAGCCCCTCTGCAATGTCACTAATAAAGACATTGAAGAGGACCGGTCCCAGTACTGACCTCTGAGGCACCCTGCTGGTTACATTACTTTCTTCTGAGTGAACTCCATTCACCACCACCCTCTGAGTTCTGTTACTTAACCAACTTTATATCCATTTTACAATCTTTGGACCCACTCCCAGGCTGCCCAGCTTATTTACCAGTTTTCTGTGTGGAACAGTGTCGAAGGCTTTACTGAAATCCAGGTAGGCCACATCCATCACTCCTCCCTGAGAACCCAGTCAAAGAACTCTATCAGGTTTGTTTGGCAGGATCTCCCTCCTGTGAACCTATGCTGCCTTGGATCCTGTAATCCACTGGTTTTAGGGTATTCCTCAAACCTTTCTTTAAGTAGTGTTTCCATAACCTTGCCCACCACCAAAGTCAAGCTTACAGGTCTGTAGTTTCCCTAGTCTCACTTTTGTGTAGTGGGATCACATCTGCCCTTCTCCAGTCCCCTGGAGCTTCCCCCCATCCAGTAATAGATTGAATAGGGCCATCAGAGGCGCAGACAGTTCCTCCTTTAGTTCATTCAGTATCGTGGGGTGAACCCCATCCAGTCCCATTGCCTTGTCTACTCTTAGTTTAGCTAGTTCCCCGAGAACTCTCTCCTCCGTAAAAGAGATAGTGTCCACCTCCCTTCCCCTAATGCCTTTTTCCCCTATCTATGGCCCATCACCTAGCCATTTCTTTGTGAATATTGTTCAGTATGTCCGCTTTCTTCTGGTCCTCTTCCACACGTCCCTTCTCCCCTTTTAGACTTACTATCTCTGCTTTGCTTTTGTTCTTTTTGCTTATGCATCTAAAGAATGAAGGAAAATAACCTGGGGTAATTACATCAGATGACCTAAAGGTGGGTAAACAATGTGAGAAGGCAGTAAGGAGGGCTGGGGGGATACTGGGATGCATAGGGAGAGGTATCAATAGTAGAAAACAGGAAGTTGTTATAACTCTGTACAGACCGTTAGTGAGACCCCATCTGGAGTACTGCATGCAGTTCTGGAGACCCCATCTCCGCAAAGAAATAGACTGAGTGGAGGCTGTCCAGAGGAGGGAAACCAAAATGGTTCAGAGTCTGCAAGAGAAGACATGCGAAGAGAGACTAAAGGAGCTTCATATGTATACCCTCACGGAAAGGAGGGAGAGGGGGGACATGATAAAAACTTTCAAGTACCTCAAGGGAATCAACAAAGTCCTAGAGGGTAGCATCTTTCAGAAAAAGAGATGTGCAAGAACAAGGGGGCACAATTTGAAGATAGAGGGGGGATGGCTCAGAGGTAATGTGAGGAAGTATTATTTTTTCATGGAGAGGGTTGTGGATGCATGGAACAGCCTTCCTGAGGAGGTTGTAGAGTCAAGAACAGTGGAGGAATTCAAGAATGCATGGGACAGACATAAGGCAGTCCTAGTGGGGGGGGTAGGAGGAAGTAAGCTGTTGGTTAACTAGGATCTGCAGCTTATCTATTGGGTAGGAAAATGGGCAGACTAGGTGGGCCAAGTGGTCCTTATCGGCCGTCTATCAATCAATCAATCAATTTTTATTTATAAAAGGTGCTTTTCTTCAACCCAAAGCGCCTGTACAATAACATAAAACAATAAATAAACAGAGTTTAAAACTATTATAAATCATTAAAAGCAAGACTAAAAAGGTGGGTTTTCAAGGCTCCTTTAAAGATCAGGACAGTCGGACTATTTCGCACCTGACGAGGTAGAGAATTCCACAGGTCGGGCCATAAAACTAAATGACCTAGCCCCAAGATTTCAAACAGACCCTGGGAATCTCCAGCAATCCTCGTCAGTGGATCGGAGAGGGCGGGAGGGACAGTAGGGGCGAAGGAGCTCTTTCAGGTAAGTTGGTCCCTGGTCATGTAGAGCTTTATAGGTCAGAAGACCGACCTTGAAGGTGATTCGCCAAAGTACTGGCAGCCAGTGCAGTCCACGGAGCACAGGCATTATATGGCTGGATCTAGAAGAACCAGTCAACAACCTGGCCGCCGGATTCTGCACTAGCTGCAGACGGCGGGTTCAACCCTGATAACCCTAGGTACAGGAGTTGCAATAGTCAAGGCGGAGGTAACAAAGGCGTGGATCAATGTTGGAAGATCTTCTGAGGAACCAGATGCTTCACCTGGCAATATTTCACAGATGGAAAGGAAGTTTTGACCACTGCTGACACCTGAGCTTTAAGCCAAGTGGTCATCAATTATTACACCAAGATTCCGCACCTGATCTGAGGTTGTCAGTGGGCGCCTCAAGCCATAAGCCAGAATGCGATCCAGCTGGCAAACCCGCCTCACAGCGACCTTTTATCCACAACCAACACCTCAGTTTTCTCGAGTTTAACCTCAATCAACTCCCATTCATCCAATCTTGGACTTCTGCAAGGCAGTTATTAAATACCGACAAGGCAGCATCCTGGCGGGCACAAAAGACATATACAGCTGGGTATCATCAGCATAGCAATGAAAACCCAGTCCGTTCATCTTTATAATCACTTTCAGTTAAGCATATACACCATGGTCAACATAGGTGCCAGAATAGAGCTCTTGTGGTACCCTCAAGAGCAGCAGGGAGACTGATGCCGAGGAAAAATTCCCGACACCACCCTCTGAGTCCTACCTTCGAGGTAAGATCTAAACCACCTGAGGACCATACCAGATAGTCCACAGATGGACCGCAGACACTCCAACAGCACCCCATGATCTACGGTGTCAAATGCTGCAGAGAGATCAAGAAGGACCAAGATAGAACGGGTCCTACGATCTCTCGCTATTAGGAGGTCATTTAGTACACGAACAAGTGCTGTCTCGGTACTGTGCCTTTTCCTAAACCCAGATTGGAGAGTATCGTAGATATTGTTGTTGGTCAGATGATCCTCCAATTGCAGTGCGACCACCTTCTCAATAACCTTACCCACAAAGGGTAGGTTAGAGACTGGTCTGTAATTTGCTAGACAATCTGGGTCTAAGGAGGGCTTTTTTAAAAGAGGCCTAACTATAGCCTCTTTAAGGGGTTCAGGAAAGATCCCCCTCTCCAAAGACTTCCAGACTATCAAATCCAGGACTAGGCCGATTTTATCCACACAATCCACTAGGAGACATGTGGGGCCAGGGGCCAGGTCCCAGCTGGTTGGTCGTAGTGCTCGGATGACCATCACAATATCCTCGATTTTGGGGAGGCTGAAGTCAGACCATGCAAACTGGGTGTTTGACATCTCCAGCCGACCATCACTACCCCCATTGGAGAGGGAAGGGCGGACATCCGATCTGATTTTGGCAACCTTATCTGCAAAGAAAAGAGCAAACCCCTCACACCATTCTGTGGAAAAGGCCCTCCCGGGCTGAAGACAGACTGGATTGCACAGTCTGTCCACAGTCCGAAAGAGCTGGGCTGGTCTATTCTGTGCAGCCGCTATCTCCCTGGACAGGAACTCTGCCTTCTTACGAGAGATTGCGGATTGATAGGCCATATAATGGTCCATCAAACTAAGTCTGTCATCATCCAGACCGGACTTCCACCAATGCCTCTCCAGCCTTCGTCCAACCCTCCTCAACTCCCTCATGGTCTCGTCAAACCACAAAGACTTGGGGTGAAGAGTGAGCGGACAAACACGAACAGGTGCAATAGAATCCAGGGCCCCTGTAACTGCCCTATTATAGGCCTGTACTAGGTCACCTGGATCCAAGCAATCTATCAGAAGATCCGATAGATCCAGTACCGCCATCAGGTCATCTGGGGACACACCCCTCAATGGGCGGTACCGGACCATTTCCGAAGGGGCTGACCTAGTAGGGGCGGCCTCAAAATTGAACCTAATGGAGTGATGGTCAGACCATCCGAGTGGTTCCACCACCACCACCACATCAGATATCCCCATCCCCAGAAGGAACACCAGATCCAATGAGTGCCCACCAATATGGGTCGAGGAGGAAACTACCTGTGTGAAGCCCAGTGATAACATCAACTGGAGGAAGTCTTGACCAAAATGTGAGAGTTCATCGTCAACCCAAGCATTGAAGTCACTCAGAACCAACCATCTGGGGGACCCCAATGTTAGGTCGACAATGAAGTCTGCGACTTCCTGCAGGAAAACATTCCCGTCACCTGGTGGATGGTATACGCGAAGTATCCTGCACTCCACACCCTCGCCTAAGACACACTCAAAGGATCCGTGACTCCACTGGTACCTCCACCAGGCCCAATTCTGATTTAAAACAAATGGCAACACCCCGCCCCTACGATCCTGCCTCGGCGATTGTATCACCGAGTACCGGCGGAACTGCTGCGGCCAATACTGGCCAACATTCTCATCCAGCCAGGTCTCGGTGATGCAAGCTAGTCAGTGACCCAACAAGATCGGCTATAATGGCCGTCTTGTTTTTAATAGACCTAGCATTGCACAACACCGCTCGTGCAGGATGGACCTCCGACGATGACCATGTTACCTGCTGGTAACCAGAACCCTTGGGTATGGGCACAAGACAGGGAGAACCCCTCTCCTATTCCTAATTCTATGTTTCTATGTTATCCCTTTCTTTAACTGACTTGGCAATGTTTCCTCCATTTGTGCTTTTGCTCTCCTAACTGCTGTCCCTGCCTCCCTTTGGTTTTCCTCTCCTTGGCTTCTTCCTTCTGTGTTGACTTGTACCTTTTGAATGCCGGCTTCTTTTCCTTTACTATCGCTAGGGCTACAGATATTTTTTGGGATGAGTATTGTACTCCTCATTTTGAAAGTAAGGTGAGTAAAACCAAATTTAGATGCGTACAAATATCTGGACAGAGTGGAGTGAGGAGTACATTTTAAAAGCAATGTAGTTTTTTTTTTGTTTGTTTTGTTTATTTGTTTTTTTAGGTAAGAATTGATCAGGTGCGAACAATGCTCCAAATAATTTTGGCAAGTAGGAGTAATTTACTCACCTGTTTTAAAGTATAGTGAGTAAAACAAAATTGGGATACATATGAGTGCTGTAAATCTGGAAAGAAACTCCTTTTGAATCACCAGTTATGTTAGGAAGCAGTATTCTTTGGAGTGTGGCATATTTACAAATGTTGGGTGAGTACTGGTGCTTGTTAAAAACATTTTTTGAAGAGTATTTCCTAAAATGAGGTGAGTAAAACAGTTAGGTAATTCCCTTATCTGGAGCCCTGACTATCGCTGTTACTTCCTTGGAGAACCATAGTGTTCTCTTCTTTTTTTTTTTCCTTTCTTTTGTTCTTTTTAACCTGCCTGATACAGAGGTTTGTTGCTTTCTCAATGGCCTCCCTTATCATTGCCCATTTCTCCTCTACCACAGCCATTTTCCCTGTTTCTGCTAGGGCTTCCTTGATTTTATAGTAGCTCTGGTTCAGGTTTCTCTCAGTGCTGTGCTAGAAGCTCTGGTTCAGGTTTTTGCTGTGCTTATGTTTTTTATTTTCTTTAAGTCAATCTTTTTATTGGCATTGTCCATTTTTCACGATACAGTACAGAATGAGCAAGTCATAAAATGTTGGATTTCTGAATAATGAGGAATGAATACAGTCTAAGCACTTTGCTTTGGTTCTCAGTCGGCACAGTGACTGGGGTGAAGAATGTCATATATATTTATAAAATGGACTTCAGAATTCTCTGGAATCCTAGCAACTTGACCGGTCAAAAGACATCACCTGACTATTCATTAATTTCCCTGTAAATGCATACTTTCTCACCATCCTAATGTAAGCTACCTAGCAACGGCTTAACTACACAAAAATAAAACACTTTTCCATTAAAAAACCTTTTTATTTTATAAGCACAATAATCTACTTCAGGATGTACATTTCTTCTTTTTTAACCCCCTAAACATAATTAATGCACTTCCGTGGTGTATTGGAAGTCACAGTGCCACACAGCATCTCACCATTCATTATTTTCAATAAATGCACGGTCACCGACCTAACATAATCTACCTAGCAAAAGCATACCTACATAAAAATAAGACCCTTTTCCATTGGGGCACACTTTTTTTCCATTTTATAAGTGCAATAACCCATTTCAGGACATGCATTCCTTGAGCAATAATGCACTTCCTGGGTGAGTTGAAAGGCACCCGCCCATTGGCCTTGTCTCCCAGTTCATCTGTGACATGCAATATTTCTCTAGAAATGCATGCCCTGTCATGGGTTATTGATTACATATTTTCTTTTTTTTTACTTTTAGTACTGACCAGTGGCAATGCGGAGGGAAGCTGGAAGAAAGCCAAGCAGGTGCTGAAAACGGTGCAGAGCTGGTTGGATGAGGATGTTCCTAATAAAAAAGAAGTGATTGGGAATCTGTACTGCTGTATTGGGAATGCAGAGATTGAGATGGGGAAGATGGAAGCTGCTTTGGAAAGTCACAAGAAGGATTTGGAGATTGCAAAAGAACAGTAAGTACTTAAAAGCTGATATGCTACTTAAAGGTAGCGCAGGGGTTTAACAGGCAGACTGGATGTGACGCGAGTATAGACATTGGGTTATTGTCGATTGTTCCTGCTGTCTTTCATTAGTTTTATGTTTGCTTTTTTGGTTTTTGTCAACAAAATGTTGTTATTGTTGGAACTTCAGTCCCTCCAGCTTTTTCATTCATATGCTTTTTGTTCCTTTAGTAAATATTCTGTGCCTGTTTTATGTTCATTTGCCGTCCTTTGCCCTGCAGTATGAGCTGTACAGGTATGCTTTTTGTGGTTGTTCTCTACCGCCCCCCCCCCCGGCAAAACCACTCCAGCTGGTTGTTTTATAGTTTTTTTTTTTGTTTTTGGGGGGGGTTCAGTACTTAATTTCTTCTGTTTGAAAGTGACAGCTTGCCCTGACCTCTGGGCCAGGGGCCGGATTTTCAAAGAATAGAAAATCCATACACCAGCGGCAAAAACTGTGCGCAAGGGGGGTTTCCCTTATGCACCCGAGGATTTGCAACATGCTTGGTATTTTCATATGCAGAGCAGTTTTGCAACTCGCTCCATGATTTATGGCAGCTTGTGGGCATTTTTCAGGTGCAGCGGCACCAAGATGCTATGCCTGGTATTACCAGGTGTACCATTTCTCCACAGCTGCACCAGCCTCCAGGGCTTAAAATAGTATGTCCACCAATGTGTGAATATTATCTCCACACCAGTGGGTTGTAGCATGGGTCTTTGTCCCTGGGCAGCTGCAGGCCCTTTGAAAATCAAGCCTTGGTTTCTTTTGTATGTGGCTCAGTCTGTTATTGTGATTTGAAACCGGTACCTGAGAAGCAGAATTGCCTATTACTTCACATGTGCTTCCCTGCCTTGCATAGCTAGAGCCGCCCTTGCTGTTAAATGAGCCGTCTCAGCCAGTTGGTCATTGTTCCAGCTGCAACTCATTAAGCTGCTTCAATCAGGGTTGGATTGCACCATGACTGTCTGCTTTCTTTCCTGTAGGTACTGCCTATTCTGTTTTCTTTTCTGCCTTTTTTTTTTTTTTAATTTTTCTTGTTTAAACAGGCCTATGTGCAGTCTATTATAAGTAACACAGCTTGTTCTGGCATTCTGCCTCTGCAGCCCCCTCCCGTGTGTGTGTGTGTGTGTGTAGATATATAATATACTATTATTTTATTATATATATATGTATATATATATATATATATATATATATATATATATATATATATATATATATATATAGCAATAGGTTTGGACACAAATGGAGCAAGATAAATCCACTTATCTGAGTAACTGTGTACATAAATTTCTTTTATGTACACAGTTACTACGTCACACTCCGTTTAGCCACACAGTTCTTACATCACAAATGATTTATCAGTATCGTTTCTACATCAGGAGTCCCCCCATCCCCACCCCGCTGGCTGCCAGCACTACTTCTCCATTCACGTTTCTTCCCAGTTCTGCAGCACTGACCCCACCTCCCCGTCGGCCCACCTGCCTGCTTGTTGGCTATCACCGCAGCCAAAACATGTAAACCTAAAACTTGTACAGCAAAATCTTGTTGTACCTTTGAGTAGAGTTGCTTTAATTTCTGTTCCACTCTAGTCTCTCACTGCCACTCCACCGGGTGCTCCGCTGTCACCACTTTCAACAACGGACATGTTCCTTGACTTTTTCCGTGCCTCCCCTGACACCAAAGCAAACACCAGGAAACAAAATCCAATCTTTCAACAAAAAGAAAGTCCAGTAACAGCTGAATAAAACTTCTCCCCCCCCCCCAACTCTCAGTATACTCTAGCAGCCCCGGGGAGCGGCCACCACTTGCTAAGTGGAGCCACCATGTTTCCTTCATTTTTTTAATGAAATTCTGCTTACTCTGCCAATCAGCAGGCACGCTGTCAGAATAACGCCTTGACCAAACATGCCTCCTTCACAATGCTCATAGCAACTAAAGAAGTGGAAAGGAACCATGACACACAAAAAAAACCTACACATTGTGAAAATTAAACAAAATGAATGAAAACTACACACAATATAAAACACCTGAGCTATCGCACACTGTCCACCCATTTCATAAATGAAATATGCGGGGGGAGGGTGACTGTGATACAGCATTTATCTTGTGTAGTTGCCATTGACCTCAAGTGACCTCACGAGTGATGGTTATCACTCGTGAGGTCACTTGAGGTCAATGGCAACTACACAAGATAAATGCTGTATCACACAGTTGCCCGCAAATTCTTTATCAATCTATCAATCTATCTATTTATCTATCTACATATTTAATATAAAAAAGTGAACTTCTGTCAGTTGCTCTTCTACTGATGGGCAACCCCTGTCTGTGTTCTCTAAACAAATGTTTACAGGAAAGCCTTGACTTCCCAAAAAATGTTTTTGTTTATTGTTTATATTCATGTATTGTAATTATGGGTCTTGGACCCCAGGTCGCATCTGGAATCGAGCTCTTAGCTCAGTATGCTTTCCTGGTAAATCTCGTAAGTAAATAAATAAATAAATAAGAAGGTTTATTATCTCCTACCCCCTGTACTACTGTACTGTATCAGTATCACCCTTGTTGTTAGGGTAGGAGTGGGATGCCTGCCATTTTCCGTTCATCTAGAAGCATGTCTATAGCATCAGGGAGCATGGCTTGTGGCCTTGCCGTAGATGACCATGTCACTGCCAGTCTGGATTCTGTACCTTTTGTTTCTTTTTTACTCTGTGGGCCATTGCCCTTTTAAGGTGGCACACTAGAGCCCTGCGGTTCTACTTTCCTCATTGTGTGGTGTTGTGCTGTATGTGCTGCTTTTTTCATTGCCTCCTTGACTGTGTACCTTTTTGATGCACCTTACCCAGCAGGGGGGCATGGCTTGGGCTACCAGTATGTTGCTGGCCCTTGTGTGCCCCAGTTGGATGTTCTGCATGCTGCCCTCCTGTGTTGAGGGACAGTTTTTGCTGTGCTGTAAGCAGACTAGAGTTTTCATTGTACACACTTCCACTTGCATACTGTGTAGCCTCTGAATGCTGCTTGCCCTGTATGTGTTGTCTCTGAACTTTGGCTCTGTGTACCTTCCTAACAAAACAAAAAACAGTAAAACCATCTCCCGCTATCGCCTTGATAGGGGAGTCTTGGGTCCTATGAGAGTATGTCAGTTTAGGTTGCTAAAAGGGATTCGTGGTTGGAGCCAACAACACATGAAGTACAAAAAGCAACAAAAAGTCATCTCACAACCCCCGGAACTGCCTACAAAAGACCAGAGCTTGGTCATAGGATAATGATAGCAGATCATTTTTATTATTAAAGCTTAAGAGCGGAACTCGCCACTATTACCTGCCGAATGTTTTCGCACAGACTCAGTGTGTTTTTTTCAAGGCAAGGTCACAGACCAATAGTTCTCCTTTTACATTGTCATACTCTGAAAGCGACAGTGACTAACTAGAGTGCAAAAATGATAACATAAAGTGCATTTTAACTGTGCAAAATTGCAATGTGCCACTAAATATGAATGCAAGTGTGACCCTAATAAACTTCATAGAATCATAAATAAAAATGATAGGAGTATAAATACTTTGTCATCTGTTCCTTGTTGTTGTCCCCTTACCCCTCCACCCTTTTTAAATTATCCTCTCCTTCCCTGTTTCTATTCCTGTTTTTCCTACTTCTTTCCTCCCCCCACGTGTGCATATCATATCATATCATCAGGTTACTTGTTCTTAATTGTTTTATGATTCAGTGATGTTCATTAGGCTCACACTTGTATTCATATTTACTGACACGTTGCAATTTTGCACAATTAATTTAATGTACACTTTATAATTGTATTCTTTTTGCACTTTAATTAGTCATTGTCACTTTAAGTGTATGATGGTACAGAAACAGTACTACTAAGGGTCATACTAAGGAAGAAGAATGAGCAAGAAGCCAAAAGGGGCCCATAAGGCTCATATACTATCATTATACAATGGCAGAAAAAAATCCTGGACTCTGATTGGTCAGTCTTGGGCTGGCCCCATGCTGTTATCCCAGCACAACATCACAGTTCTAGTCTCAGCCTCACTGTGAACCTGCAGATGAACTTGATATGCTTGAGCACCTCCTAGATTGTTTTGTCTTCTCCAAAAAAACAAACATATTTTTCCACAAAAACATCTTTAAAATGAATTTTTTATTCTGTATAACAACGAGCCATTGTATAGTAGCAATAATGCCCTCCAGGGTGTGTGTCGTTTGGGATAACGTCATGCCTTAGTTGTTGGATGCACTCGGCCTGCGGCCTCGTACCCAACCCCCTGAGGCATGACATTATCCCAGCACGACACACACACCCTGTCAGGCATTATTGCTTAAATCAATATGTGAATGGCCAACTAGATTTAAGGTAGTTATCAAATCTAGATTTGAACTGATCTTTGTTTTTTTACTTATAATAACAGACAAAGGCAAACTATTCCAAGGTTTAATTATTCTTAAAGTATAGAAATATTTACATCTATTAAATATTTACGTCTATTATTATTAAAGGATATACTTACTAATTGAAGTGGGTGACCTCTAATGTTATAAGAATGGTCTTTAAAGACCAAACCTAGATCAACCATCAGATGAGGGTCCTGTACAACATCATATAGAACAGAAGATCATCCTGTAATCTACAAGTTTTAAGGGAGTGCAGACCGAGTTTAGCCAGTCTATCCTCATATGATAGTTGGTGCAGTCCTACTAAGTTTTTGGTAAACCTATGCTGCACCCTTTCCAATTGAGCAATATTAGCTTGTTTATATGGGCACCACAGCTGGGAAACATACTCCAAGTGAGGTCTCACATACGCATTAAACAATGGCAATAACACATTGGGATGTTTAGAAGTAATGTTTCGTTTTATTGTCCAAATAGCCTTATTAGCTTTTTTAATAACTTCATTAATATGATGTGAAAAGTCCAAATTATTTGAAATAATAATACCAAGATCTTTCTCATCTTTGGTTTCACTAAGGAGATGATGTCCTAACATCTATAAGTTTTTTTGGGTTAGAGGTACCTAAATGCATAACTTTACATTTTGAATAGTTTATCTGCATACCCCAATGAATAACCCAATCATTTATATGATTTAGGTCCTGCTGAATAGTTTTAAATCCTCCATGTTAGTACAAGGACCTCCGATCTTAATATCGTCCGCATATTTAACAGGTGATGATAAGCAATGGGAAGTAACGTCCGATACAAAAATTTGAAAAAGGCATGGACCCAGCACAGACCCTTGAGGGACTCCACTGGTAACAAATCCAGTCTCAGAGAAACATCCATTTATACACACCTGTTGAGAGCGATCGTTTAACCAGTTTTTAACCCATAAGATAATATGATGATTTATTTTTAAAGTAGATAATTTAACCACAAGAGCCCAATGAGGCATTACATCAAATGCCCTACTGAAATCTAAAAAAATAACATCACAAGGTATGTGATGGTCAGGGAACTAATGTTCTCATAAAAGCACATCAGGTTAGAATGGCAACCTCTACCCTTCCTGAAACCATGCTGTTCTTCATCCGCTGATATCAGGAAGGGAGATAAAATGTCCTTAATTAATCTTTCCATCAATTTACAAATTGGTGACATAAGGCTACTTGGTCAATAATTGGAGCTATCAGATTTAAGGCCTCTTTTATAAATGGGAACAACATTTGCACACTTCCATTGCTTCGGAACAAACCCATGGAATAAACAGGATTCGAACAATAACTTAAATGGAATCAGTAAACTTGAAGACAACAAAAACAATAAATGGCCTGATATAGTATCTGGTCCTAAACAAGCTTTGCCCTTTAGAAGTTTTATTTTATTTTCAATGTCCTTAATTTCGAACTTTATAGGTTCCATACCATCAACTTCTAAGTCAGCATCAAAAGAGTATTCAGGTGAAAATTGTTTACAAAAATTTTGATTAAATAAATCCGCCATAGATTTAGAGTCATAATAAATCTTGTTGTTATCCTGTAAAGGGCCTACTTTACAAACAGGTTTATTTAAGGAGTTTATGTATGAGAAAAACACTTTACTATTTGATTTAGAAGCTTTATTTTGCTAGATTATATTCATACTTCCATTTAGATTTTTTTATTTCTACCTTACCTTTCTTTTGCTTAGAAATATATGCTGCCCACTACTGATGGTGTATGAGCTTGCCTTGAGAAAGCACACTGAGTCTGTGCGAAAAAGTTTGGCAGGTTAAACAATGACGAGTTCTGCTCATATAATAAAAATCATCTGCTATCATTGTCCTACTGCCAAGCTCTAGTCTTTTGTACGCAGTTCCAGTGATTGTGAGTTGACTTTTTTGTTGCTTTTTAGTCCTGGGTGCTGTACCTATTACTGTTTCCCCGTCATCTCACCTCTGTATGTTACTGGTTCTGGAGTTACCCTTCTGTGGAGGGATCTTCAGTAGCTGTCCCTTAGGGGTGCCTGATCACCTCTTCTTGTTGCTTGATTCGGGGAGCTCTGTGAGAAATGCAGTCTGGTGTACTCGCATCCTCTGACCTCTGGTGCATAGCTGTTTTGGATTTTGATTTCTGTGGGAGGGTTCTTCAGTGGGTGACCCTGTGGGGTGCCCAGGTCCTTGTTGTCTTTTAGTTGCCTGGTCTATGGAGCTCTGTGAACAATTCAGTCTGACACACTCCGATCCTCTGACCATGCGTGGTTATTGTTTTCATCCCTGGCCGTCCTAAAGGTCTGGAGAATGTTATTCTGGATGACATTTCAAATTTGATAAAGACACTTTTGTGCCTGTTTGG
Source organism: Neoceratodus forsteri (assembly GCA_016271365.2). Taxonomy (NCBI): domain Eukaryota; kingdom Metazoa; phylum Chordata; order Ceratodontiformes; family Ceratodontidae; genus Neoceratodus; species Neoceratodus forsteri. The sequence goes on along the minus strand of JADMNL010000032.1, from coordinate 22,000,146 downwards.
CCATCACTGGACATGCTTGGTAAGCTGCTTCCCACTGCTCCACTTCCAGTGATGAGACAAGCACTGCTACAAAAGGGGATCATTACACCATCTCTGAAACAACAGCTCAGGGCTGAGACTGATGCAGATTGTATGACTCACTAGCAAATCCTCTAGAAGAAACATCATTACTATGGTTAGCATATCTCTCTTTATCTCTACAACTGAATATTGTACAACTACAACTTGAAATTCTGTTGACAAAGTTGACAGTGTGTTGATATAACTTTATAATATACCACTGGCTATGTTGCTATGACTAAGGAAAAAACTTTTTGCGTTTCATTTTTTTCACACTTTAGATGCTTTTACACACATGCTGCTGTGCCAAAACGAGCATTACCTGTGTAGCGCCGATACAGTCTGTTCCACTCCACGTCCTGATTACACGAGTGCCATCAAAGTGCCCAGCCATCCTTACCGGTGCAGTCCTCCTTGCGAGATTACCTGGGGTGGGTGCGAGAGGTAGCATGACCTGCACTAGTGGCCATCACACGAGAGCTAGAGCTAGGGTTGTAGTGCTGGAATGGACTCTTTACACTGCACCCTGCAATGGAACATTTTGGGACAAACCACCTACACCATGGAGTGCGGTTCAGGCGACCGTTCATTTTTAGAACGGAACAAATGGCGTCTACACAGCATTGGATAGAGTGGTAAGGTCCTTCCGTAATGCTTATTCCATTGCAAGACTGCTAGTGTAAAAGCACCTTATGCAATTTGTTTGGTTCTACTGCAACCTATTTAATAATACTCTACAATTGTGTTTCTGAATAATTTGAACCACATTTTTGCCGCTAATGGCATCACACAAATTTTAATAATGCTGTTCCCCATCTCACATTTTCTTGCTTTTGCAGGCTTTACCCTCAAAAGCATCTCTAGATAATAAATGGTCAAAGGAGGCTGGCCTGCCAGCGCAGAGGAAAGATTTACTGCTGTGATGCGGGCGACCTGGGTTCGGGAATGGACTTGGGATGCCCAAGGGCTGGCTAGAGGTGGGGGTGAATTGAGCGGCCATTGCATGCTCTTCACCTTTGAAGGGAGCTAAGTGTCTATGGTCCAGTGCTCCCGGGTGACCATGGGATGCACAGCAACCAGAGCACCTGCGAGCATCACTCTTCGGGTGCGTGTTGGATGCATGATGTGGTTGCGTTGTGGCCTCTGCAGTCAAAATGGCCTCTGGTGCATTTAATGATGCCTCCCTCCCATAGTGGATACGGGGGTCCCACGGTGCACCTGTGACAGAGCACCATTGGCTCTGCAGTGGGGAGGCTCTGATGACTCCGCTTTGGGGGGTAATCCAGGGGGCACTATGTCCGGGATGACTCCTGGTTTGGCAGCGGCAGTGGGGCGGCTGAAGGGGTATGCGGCCAGAAGAAATATAAAACATAGTAAGTTAAAAAAAAAAAAATGTGTCAAAGGAATAAGGTATTAAAGCAGCACTGCAATGAAAACAGTTTTTTGGAAAAACTAGTTTTAGCTGCATTTAATAAACATATTAGCATACATATCAAATCTGTTTTTCTAGGTGCAATTTGTGCTGTGCACCATGGGTTTTCATTTTCATGATCCTACCCTTTATCAAGTCTACAATGGTATTTCTGTGCCAAATGTGGCAGCCATCTTTTTTTCTTAAGACAAGAACTACATTTAAACATTTTTAAAATTGGAGTTAGAACATTTTACCACCGGATGAAACTGGAAGATGCCTAAAATCTTTTGTAATGAAAAAAGGTAGGGTCAAATTTTTTGCCCATTTTTGCTGCGCTGCTACTTTAAGGCTCGAGGTTAACAGTAATTGTACAGTGGCAAAAAAGAATGCTGGGTTCTGACTGGTCTGTCTGGGGCTGGACTCGTGATGTTATCCCAGTATAACATCACAGATCTAGTCCCAGCACACCCATGAGCACAGTAAATGTTAAACAAATCACTCGGTGTGCTCGTCTTCACTGGCTACCACCCAGCAGCCACCTTCACTATGTCCCGTTCCTCACAAGGTATCAGCATTCATCCCTTGGACAGATTGTTACTTGCTGCATGATTCTTGAGGCCATACATACTCCCATCAACTTTATCTGCCCAGCTGTCCTCAGCTTCTCGTTTGCACAGTTGACAGCGGGATAATAACACGCATGCCCATTCAAACAGCCATGCTCACTTCACAGCTGATGGCCATGATGAAGGAGAGAAACGTCTCCCCCCCCCCCCCAAAATCAACTCCAAGCATTGAGGTGGGAGAGAATCATGCTGCTTGAAACTGAACTCGGCACATCTCAGGACTGCAGAATCATAAAATTGACCATCAGAACTCCCCTGGTACTAATGTGTAAGACAGTGCTTCAGTGCCTCGTACCTGATCGCCATTCCTGGTCGATGTTTTCACACTCCATTCAGTTCTCTCAGTATAACCAGTACAAGGATAGGCCACACAGTCACGGTTCCGATTGGTGGTCTCCAACACTCGCCACTGTGAGAGCAACTCTGGTGGTGGGGGACCAAGTCTTGAGTCACATTCATGCGGTGCCATCACAATGACCGAGGGAGTGAGAACAGGCAGCAGGTCCATATCACAGAAAGTCAAGGACGGGTTAAAAAGAAAAGAAACACAGTAAGAGGCTTGTATGTATTGGGGGGACTGAAAGGCCACAAAACTACAGAGCAATAAACTGAAACTGCGCTTTCACCATATGACAGCAGTGCAGTCTGAGACATCAGCCAGCATATAGAAGCAGCACCACCTACTGGGAAAATCGGAAACTGTGGACTTTTTTTTTATGTATACTTCCACATCAAAAAACTGATAAAAAAATGTAATAAAACATTCTTTTTTAAATTTTTTTTTAATAAATGGGACCATTGTATACTAGCAGTCATGCACTCCAGGGTGTGTGTCATGCTGGGATAACGTCACTTCTTGTCACTTCTCTGGTGTTGGATGCACTCGGCCTGTGGCCTCATGCCCAACCCCCCCGAGGCGTGACATTATCCCAGGACGACACACACCCTGTCATGCATTATTGCTTAAGCAGTTTATTTAAGTCATTGATGTCATGGGAACCTTACTACTTTTAATCAATAGTTACAACATAACATATTCGAAATGATGGAATCTATAAGATAATTAAGCTGACACTGTCATATTTACCCTTTGTTTCCTCTGCAAACAGTGACTTGCAAGATGCTAAATCGAGAGCACTGGACAACATTGGAAGAGTTTATGCACGAATTGGCAAATTCCACCAAGCTCTAGAAGTGTAAGTCACTGGAAGCGTAATATATGCAAGGCACATATCTTCTGATTGGTGTTGTAATGTTCTAAATTGTAAAGATTTAAAATGGAATCTGGTCACCAGGAAAAAAAAACCAAAACAAAGAAAAAACTATCACAGCTGGCATCAGAACTCGGTCAAAACTCAGTTATACAACATTCTAAAAAAAATCAAATCATTCTGTTCTATATTAAGGACAGGTACATGGAAATGGGATATTTTTATGTTATTGCACAGTTTCACTGGGTTTAGACACAATTGCTGGGGAATTACATTATTCTTAACCAGAGAGAAGCTGACTTCTGTGACATCATTATAGAACCTTGCCTTCTTAGTGTTCTAAGTGGCAGTTGGTGTCCCAGGCAGATCCAATGAGTATCTGTTTAAGGCCCTGAACATGTACACACTGGAGACCAGAAGGGAGAGCGGAGATATGATAGAGACCTTCAAGTTCCTGAAAGTAATGAACGTGGTTGATTGTGGGGACATATTTAGCAAGTGGCAGGATGGGCACATCAGGAACAGGGGGGCATGAGCGGAAACTGTTGGGGGGGGAATTCAGGAGGGATGTAGCGGAGGCGGTGGGTGCCAAGACCATAAATGGTTTCAAGCATGGCTGGGACAGAGTGAAGGGTCTGGTGGTTGGTCAGGTTGGTAGCAGGGGAATGGACTGGAAGGGATAAAACCCATATGGACAATGGGTCCCAGCACAGATGGGGAACTCTGGGCACACTAGATGGGCCTTTGGTTTTTTTCTGCCATCACTGCATATGTTTCTGTGTGAGAAAGTTTTATTTTACAGACGGAGTGGCTGAGTTGTGGAACACCTTACCAGCAGAAGTGGTGGGTGCAAGAACCATTAATGGCTTCAGATATGGCTGGGATCAAGTAAATGGCGTAATAGTTTCACGATGGGAGGAAGCAGAAAGGCAGGGGGTGGGGGGGAGGTAAGGGTAATAACCTCAACTAGAAATTAGGTACCGGGGTAGGATGGGGTAAAACAGGATCAGTCATCAATGTCTTAGAAATGACCAATCCAGTTGCAAATTGATGCTGTGTGGCACACAGTGACTTCAGCATAAGATATCCTTGTGCCACAATACTGTATGGCAAAAGAACGTTTAGAAAAACTCCAAAAGCAAAGGTTGATACTGTAATTAGACTCATAATCACAACAACCACAGAGCCCATCATTTGCTAGGATTAAGAACCAACTGGAAGGAGGTGGCCCTCAACTGTACCTTGGGCCACCCATCCCCCAAACTGGTCATTAATCCCTCAGGAATGACTGTCTTTTCAATTGTTATTGCTTAAGTCATATTATAAAATGTCCAGAAGAAATCTACAAATTTCATTGGCCGAGGGACATCACCTGACCATGCATTAAATCTCTATATATGCGCAGTCAGAACCTGAATCTCATTTTCCACCCCCAAAAAAACTACTTAGAGTCATTTTATAAGTGTAATAAGCCCCTCAAGGGTGTGTATTATAGGATTTTAACGTACTTCCTAGAGGCATAAGGACACTTGGCCTTCAGCCTCATGCCTTATTGCGCCCCTGGTTCGTGCATTAAAATATTATAATGCACATCCTGTCATGGCTTATTACTTGCATCATATAAACTTATCAAACCATGCACTGTTGCCTGGTTTTCATTGCTGTACCGCAGTATGATCTGAATTCTGATTGGCTAAGCAGCAAGTAATTAAAGGGAACCTAACTTTGTTTTTTTTGTTTTTTTTTTTACATTTTTTAATATCGCTAGAAATATGAGCACGTGTGAAGTCTGTTTAATCTCTCCAGTGTACTGTTTCATGTGTTTGTTTTGAAATAGGCCTATGTTTCTTATCTAGCACTCACAACCAGGCAACCTTGCCTGGCTGTGAGTGCTGTAAGGTTGCAGTGCCTCCCCAGCTCCCCCCACTGAGCACTGTATCCTTTTTTTTTTTTTTGTCAAGCTTTTTAACCCCAAGCTGCCAACCTAACTTCTTTATTTAGGCCTCAGCGGTCCCCCACCCCAACCACTTCTTGTTTAGCAGGGAGTCAAATGGAGCAAAGCCCAAGAAGGCACCAGTGGGCATAATATAGATGACTCATTGGTCATAGGGTTTTTGTTTTTAGTTCCTTACTGCCCACCACCCCATGACACTGTTTGGTACCTTGACAGGCCTTACACCCATGCAGTGCTCTGTGCAGAAGAGGCACGCTCCCTGGACCACTGCAGGGGTCACCACGGTGGCTAAACCTGACACCACCTTTGCCTGGCTGGCAGTGCTGCAAAGTGGCAGTGCCTCCCCAGCTCCCCCTGCTGGGCCACCCTGCCGGCTCATGAGTCTGCTTCTGAACTCAGGTCACCAGCATGGGAACATGATGTGCTACCCACTGGGCGGCCAATTGCCCTGTCTTTGTTATATCATGTGACTTTAGACCCGTTCATGTATATTTCTATATGTATCTATACTTGTATTCGTATTTTTGGACCTCACTGGTCTGGGTCATACCTGAAAAAGGTCCCTTGTTCCAGTGCACTCACCCAGTCATCAAATAAGTAAAATTAAAAAATAAAGTACATTAAATTAAATTCATTGTTGCTATGCCTCTGAACTAACCAGTTAGAATTTAATGGAACCAGCAATAGTTTGCTGTTAGAATAGACTACTGCCACAGTTATGTTCTATGTGGCAAGTCCTCTTTCAAGAACAGAATGACACATGACAAGGTGTGCAGTTATAAGGGAATGTGGCATGCCTTGGGTGGGTGGTAGGCACGAGGCATAGCCAACTGCCGAAACCACCTGTTGATCGCACACTCTGGAGTGTGTTACCCCACTTATAAAATAAGCTTTTATTTGTTAAAATATTATACAGTTCAGGTGAGATGTGTGGCTGTCAGAAAATAAGCAATGGTCATGTGATGTGTTTCAATCAATGAGGTTACAGGATTGTCATGGCCCATGTTATAAGCTTGAGTTTTTCCTATGCTAGTGAACCACAGCATCCCCAGTCCAAGACGCTCAGAAGACATCTATCAGTTATTCATTTTAAGTTGTGTGAGCATGTCATTCCTTGAGCCAGTAGCACAGTATAAGCAATAGATATATTGCATTTTAGAAAAAGGGCAAAAGAAACTACAGTAAGGCCTCTGGTTGGTGAGAGGCAATTACATCACCATGCATTATTTCAGCACAATAAGATATTTCTGAAATACTTCAATTTTGGAACTTCATTACTCAGTTTTTAAAATAAAATTCAGAGGTACTATTTTATAATCACAATAAGGCACTCTTAGGTGTGTATGGTTTTAGGATACCATTACCATTAATATGTACACTGATGATGTGGTACTTCTTTTCCCTGCCTGCAAACAAAATGAGATACAAAAAGTTTTACAATTGGTGTTTATAAACTAGAAGATTGGTTAATACAAAATCAAATTGATTTTGAATAGTAACAAAAAAAAAAGCGATGTTGTTTAAGTCGAGGGTGAGAAAACAGTGACTATGTCAAACAATTAAAATTTTTTTTTTTCATTGGATGGTGTTAAACTTGATCAGGTAAATTTTTACCAGTACGTAGGCCGTTGGTTCAAGTCTGAACTAAAGTTCAGTGATTGTACAGATAAGCTGTATATTAAAGTATCACAAAAACTAGGTGCCCTTAGAAGATATAAATTTTGTATGACATATGGAACCAGAGAAGAATTAGCCTCAGCGATTATGTTGCCTATGTTGGATTATGGTAGTGCAGTCTGTGGAATGGCAGGTAAGGGAAGCCTACAGAAACTGGATAGACTGCGCTACCATATTACGAGATTTGTCTTGGGTTACACATGCCCACCTGTCATGATCCATCATTGTACGTTGCTTTTGAATGTAAATTGGACATCTCTGAAAATCAGGAGAGAAAGGCAGTTGTTAGGCTTTCTTTACAAATGTATGGCAGGACAGGGTCCATCTTATCTGCTGAATAAGTTAACCCCAGTTTTTTCAAAATATTTCTTTTGGGAAGTGACTGGAAGGGAACTTGTAGTTTTAAAACAAGGTTGAGGTATGGTGCAACATCACTTAACTTTATTACAACCACGGCATGGAATTTATTGCCTCCAAAGATTTGAAGTCTTCCCACTTACAATAGTTTTAAAGTAGCACATGTTAAATGGTCTGTGTTTGTGGGTAATTGTACTTGAATACCTGTGCAACCTCTTATTTTACAATATAGTGTATGGGAGAGGGCTGTTGTTCATGGACTTCAGTGAATGCATTGTGTTGTTGTACCCTAGTAGTGACGTCAGACATCTGTTGTGCCATTGTGAGTGTAACCCCTAGATGGCGCTATCCCAGGGGCTACTACCCCTGCCTGATTTGCCACTAACAGGTTGAGGGGCCTGGATCCAATGGCGGGTGCCTCCACCCAGAGGTCAGGGTTTGCAATAGTTAAACTTACTTGGTCACAGCCCTCTGGGACACTGCAACCCGCCTTTCTTCCCTCTAGTGGCCCACACAATACATCAGAATTACCTTCACAGTATACACTTACCCCAGGGCTGGTTCAGGCACTGGGACCTCCTGTAAAATAAGATACAGTGCAACAATCACAGTACAATACTTTAACATAGACAACACTTCAGGCAGTATAACTTTGCTGAAACAAACAGCTCAGATTTATTTAGGGGAATATAACAAGGACAGGGGAAATCAGGTTAATTAGCTTATCACTTTACTCATCTATTTATGGCTCTGTGCACAGGCTCATCCCTACCAGTTACTGTCCCTGGGTACCCAAGCCCTAGTGGCTAGTCCAAACCGTGGCAGCTGGTAGGGGCCCTTTCCCACAGAGAAAAGAAAAATTAGTTTAAACAGTCAGCAGTACAGTGATTCCATTTGGATTCAATGTGGCAATTCAACAGGGAGCGACCCTGAATTAGTACTCACGACCTCCAAACAAGATAGGGTCCTTCAATGTCAGCAGGGCTACTCTTGAGCTCCACGAGACTCCTCACACATTTATATGGCAAACTGCAACAGGCAAAAGTCCTTTAATGGCAGCAGGATTCACTTGAGCTAACCAAGCCTCCTCACACATTTATATGGTGAACAGTAACAGGCAAAAGTCCTTTAATGGCAGCAGGATTCACTTGAGGTACACAAGCCTCTTCACACATTTATATGGTAAAACAGAAAGTGCTATACCAGGCAGGCTGCTTCTTTATCCCGATCGCAATTACTGCACAAAACCCGGGAGAACACACAGCAGATTCAGTTCCTGACAGACCGAGTGCAATTCAGCAATTTCTCCAGTCTTCTACAGGGTGACCCTGGTTTCTACTCTTCAGATATCCTTTGATTCTCTTCACAGGACGGATTCAGTCCTAACAAGCAGTTACACAAGCTGCAGACCGGAACTCTGGGCCTTACACACGTTTCCCGACTAAAGCTGCACACTGAAAAAGCACAGGGCTCCTTCCTTCTTCACTGCCAGAGCTCAACTGAAACTCCAACAGACAAAACCGAGCACTTCCTTTGAGTTCCTCCCAGTTCTTGACTGGATTGGCTGTCACTCACAATAGACTGCTCCTGTTGGTCCAAAAAGGCGCCGAAGTCTAAACTACATCTCCCAGAGTCACCGCCCATACAATCCTCTTGTGGCTGGCTCAGATTATGAGTCCAAGTTCTGATTCGTCCAAGGCACCATTTTAGAGCTAGCTTACCCCACACTGATTGGTCCAGTTCAGCAGTTCAAAACCAGAATGGGGAACTAGGCAGACACAGTTCTGACTGCAAAGAAAGCAGGTTAGACAAACTGTAATTTCATTATTACTCTAAATGATTTCTGGCAAACAGTTACATCTTTCAGATAGGTTCCCTTTGCACTCCTAGTGACTGCAAAAATGGAGTGAATTGGCAGCAGCTCGAGTGGTACTCAATCAAAGAAACACACAGTCCCCATACAAACTAATTATGTCTGCAAGCAGACAGCTCTTAAAGAGACAGTACCAGAGGTTCTAAAAACACTCACTGATAAATGGCTTAAACGCCAAACACCATTCAGGCTTGGAGCATTCAAGCAAGCTCCTGGAAGTCTTTTGGGAACCCCCATTTGCAGGGGGGTTACATGAGTATATCACTACAAGAATACAACAACATGGAAAGCCCTCACATGCTCAGCTGTCCCTGTCAGCCATGCCAGTCACTCATTATTTCCCTTATCAGTTTCATCTGTCACTTCTGACAAGAAAAACGAGCGCTGCAATGGCTTCCATGGTCTTTTTAAACTCTCTGTTGCCGTGTAGAATTGCTCATACACTAGAAAAGACAATGGAAGGGCAACAGTGAACAACAATGCTGAGTTTACGTCTCAAAGTTGTCATGACAACTGCAGACCTTTCGAACTTCACTCAAGGTCTGTGGATTGTCATGACATCCTCTGAAAGCAAACGCAGCATTTTTGTTCACTGTTGCACATCTATTATTCTCTGTATATGCTGCTAGTTAATTTCTTGTAACTTTGTATGCCTAAATACAGAATGGTCATGACAATAGGCTTTTGCCTAGTACCCAATCCTGTTAAAATGTAAATAAACCTAAACTTCATCTTCAATTTCAACGGCACTTCTCAAGTGCACTCCCTTCCTGAGGTGTGCCATTATCCTGTTATAACACACACACTGTCATGCCTTCTTACTTTTAAGGGCAGTAAGCTGCAAATCTGGGGACCTGGGTTTGAATCCCATTAGTCCCTACTTGCATACTGTGTGACCCTGAGCAAGTCACTTGATTTCTTTGTGCTCCTGGGTCACACCTGGAAACACGTTCTGGCTTAGTGTGCCTTCCTGGTTAAACAATTTCCCCTTTCCCCTAATTAGAAGAAAATGTTACACAAACAAACTTACCAAATGCAGTTCCCTATTGACCCAGTGGTAATCCTGTGTGCTACCATGTTGGTGATCAAGTACTGAAAACATGCTCGAGTCCCTGCATCTTGAGTGACCCGGGGACATTAGTACCGTAAAGTGCAGTGCTGTCTGTTTCAGGTAGGACATCACTGTTGCAGTAACCCCTGGAGTTGTCAAAGTTAGAATTTGGATGAAAGCTACCTTACACACAAGTACAGAAATATTTTAATGGGGAATGTGTAGGACAACCTGGGAGACACAGCAACGTCAAAGTAGGAATTTAGTTGCTGGGCTGATGGTGATTAGTTGATGCTGTCTGGAATAAGCAGATCATTGAAAATAGAACAAAAAGTTCACAAGGTCATTTGTGAAAGCTATTGGTTTTCCACCCTGGGACTAGCAGGGTCTGGGCTGAATGCATTGTAAAGCAGCATGGGCCATCTGGCAGTTCAGCCCCTCTGCCAGCAATGGCAGGTGGCAGCAACAATGACATTAGCTATGGCACGTATTGCTCCTAACAGGAGTCCAGAGGTAACAAGCCTTTGTGTGAAGCAAATTAACAAAACGAAATGATGTAAGAAACCACTGTGGTTCTCAAAGGAAGTGGCAGTGAAGGTTCAAGAGAAAAAGAAAGCATTCAGGAAGTACAAGGATTCACAGAAGGAGCAGGACAGGGAACTGTATCAGTTAAAGCAAAAGGAAGCTGGGAAGGCAGTCAGAACAGCAAAGGCCCAAACCGAGGAAAAGATAGCCAACTCTGTTAAGAAGGGGGATAAAACCTTTATAGGTACATCAGGGAGCGAAGGAAGACCAAGGAGGGCTAGTGAGGCTTAATAAAGAGGAGGGAGGGTGGGCAGAGGGATGTGAAAAGGCAGAGATACTAAACAAATATTTTTGCTCAGTATTTACAAAGGAAGTGGGGAGGTACCTAAAACAAACAGTAGAAACACTCTGGATACAAGAAGTTGATACCAGCCCATTTACAGAAGAAAAGGTTCGAGAAAGAACTCTAAAACTGAAGGTGGACAAAGCAATGGGGCCTGATGGGATTCATCCCAGAATTCTAAAAGAACTAAGGGTAGAACTAGTGACACCACTGACTACCCTCTTTAACAAATCATGGGAGGATGGGGTGGTACCCGAGGACTGGAGAAGGCAGATGGATTCCCCTTCACAAAAGTGGGAGCAAGGCAGAAGCAGAAAACTACAGACCTGTTAGTTTAACCTCAGTGATAGGGAAATGATGGAATCACTTCTGAAGGAAAGAATTGTTGAGTATCTAGAGGCCAGAGGGCTCAGGACCCAAGGCAGCATGGATTCACAGCGGAAGGTCATGCCAGACAAATCTGATGGATTTCTTTGACTGGGTGACCAAAGTAGTAGATCAGGAGGGGCTGTGGACATGGCCTACCTAGACTTCAGCAAGGCATTTGACACAGTCCCACAAAAGATTAATATACAAGTTAGCCAGCCTGGGAGTGGGTCCCAAGATGACAGCCTGGGTAAAGAACTGGCTGGAGAATAGGACAGAGAGGTAATAGTAAATGGAGTCCATCCAAGAAAGGGGAATTACTAGTGGGTACCACAGGGTTCAGTATTAGGACCGTCCTCTTCAATGTCTTTATAAGCAATATTGCAGAGGGACTGGAAGGAAAAGTATGTCTCTTTGCAGATGACACAAAGATCTGCAACAGAGTTGATGCACAAGGTGGGGTGGAAAGGATAAGAAGGGACTTGGCAAGGTTAGAGGAATGGTCAAATGTGTGGCAGCTTAGATTCAGTGCTAAGAAGTGCAAGGTAATGCACCTGGGAAACAAAAACCCAGGGGAAGAGTACACAATGGGGGGTGAGATACTAACAACAACAAAAATGGAAAGGGGCCTGGGGGTAGTCATCAGATGACCTAAAGGTGGGAAAGCAATGTGAGAGGGCAGCAAGGAGGGCTGGGGGGATACTGGGATGCAAAGGGAGAGGCATCACCAGCTGAAAACAGGAAGTTATTATCCCTCTGTACAGACAGTTGGTGAGACCCCATCTGGAGTACTGCGTGCAGTTCTGGAGACCCAATCTCCGCAAGGATATAGACAGGATAGAGGCTGTCCAGAGGAGGGCAACTAAAATGGTGCAGGGCCTACACCGGAAGACATGTGAAGAGAGACTTAAGGAGCTGAATATGTATAGCCTCGAGGAAAGGAGAGAGAGGGGGGACATGATAGAAACTTTCAAGTATCTCAAGGGAATCAACAAAGTCCAAGAGGGTAGCATCTTTCAAAAAAAGAGGTGTGCAAGAACAAGGGGGCACAATGTGAAGATAGAAGGAGGCGGCTCAGAGGTAATTTAAGGAAGTATTTTTTCACAGAGAGGGTTGTGGATGCATGGAATGGCCTTCCGGAGGAGGTTGTGGAGTCAAAAACACAGTGGTGGAATTCAAGCATGCATGGGACAGTCATAAGGCAATTCTGGGGGTAGGAAGAAGTAGGCTGCTGGTTAACTAGGATCTGCAGCTTATCCAATAGGTAGGAAAATGGGCAGACTGGGTGGGCCAAACGGTCCTTATCTGCCGTCAAAATCTATGTTTCTATAATAGAGAGTCTTACAGCTTGTAAGACTCACTATTGGACCCCTTAGAAGAAAGAACATTACTATGGCAACTAATTTGTTTCTTCTAACAAGAGGAGTCTAATAGTGATGTCTTACAAGTTGAAAGACTCACTATTGGACTCTTGGAAGAAACATCATTACTAGAGTGAGTGATTTGTTTTGTCTATCCTCCTGGCTATGGTAGGCTACAGTAGGGCATGGTTACAGCTGCTAGAGTGAAAAACTGGGAGGGAGGTGTCTGGCCCACAAAAACAAGGTCAACCAACAGTTTTATATCATGTCTGAATTACAAAGGTGGGAGGAGAAGATCCCTATGGTGAAGTCTAACCTGGAGAAAACCTGGCTGTTCCATGAGATTGGTCGCTGCTACCTGGAGTTAAACTGCAATGCCGAGGCTCAGGATTACGGGGAGAAGTCACTGGCATCTGCAGAGGAAGCTGGAGATGATGAATGGCAGCTCAATGCCAGTGTTCTAGTTGCACAGTCAGAAGGTCAGAAGATTTATACTGAATTTCTATCAGATGTTGTATACACATGACAATTCAGACACATTGTTAGCATACCTGACATTCATTCATGCTTTCAACATCATATTGCCAGAGTTCATTTTTTCATTTGTGAAAATGAAATCTCCAAGCCTGTTGACTTAAAGGGGAACATTCATGAACTGTGCTTATTGTAGTTTGAAAGCCCATGAAACGATCTTTTTATTGAGGTATTGGACTCCTCTGTAGCTAGCAGCAGTCTAGAGATATGGACGAGTGTCTGCTCCATGCTGATACTACAATGCCCTCATTTGTAGAACCTTGTGATGTCAGTGACGATCAAGCTGTGGCTAGCACATTATAGTCCTACACAGCTGTGGTGCAGTGCCAAACTTTACCCACTTGTCTGTTATAACACCCAGGTCCTTCTTCTCCTTCACTGCAGGAAGAGGAGCTTCACACAGTGTGTAAGTCCTACCTTAATTGTTCTCCCCAAGTTTAGCAACGTTGCAAAAGTGCCAGTGAAATGGAGCTGGCCATTCACCAAAGGCCAAGTCCATATAATATTTCCACGGTGACTTTGCCCTTCATGAAGTTTTTTTTTTATATATATATATATAAAGGTTTTTATCCTGTGGGGTCAGACTGGGTAGGTATTCAGCCTCATCCCCAGGCAACATCAGATGTCCCTTATCTCTTTTCTGTGGTCTGTGTGGTCTGGGGCTTGGTTTCCCCCATGGATTGTCCACATGGCTGCCAGGTGGGAGGGCTGCACTCCCGGATACTCTCATCCAGAATCACCCTTGGACCTCGAAGCAGCAAGGCAGGTTGCGGTGCCTCAGGTGAGGCTTCATGGAGCCCAGATCCACCATTTTTCCTCCAGTTTTTTCCCTAGGTTCCAGGCGCTACGGCAGAAGGGAGGATGCATGTGCATGGAGGTGCATATGTACTCTGGAACCATAGCCCCTTCCACCATCCCTGACTGATGTTAGCCTCCCAGACATCTTCTCTACCTCCAGGCCTCCACCTGGTGGCAGCCAAGACCCAGGATGACTCACCATCCCAGTCAGGGAGAGGAGAGCGGCAAGTTGGCCACTTAATACTCTCCCAGCCCCCTCCCCACTGACCCCCAGTGACCCAAGATTATTCCCTAACTCGGGTCACCAGAGTGGTGAGAGGTGAGACATAGTGCCACAGCACTGCACCACCAGGCTGGCTCCTTTAAGTTTTTGCACTTTGCCACTAAGACTGTGCAAAGCATGGTGGGCAGATATCGCTCATCTCTAGTAATGCTGTTAGAGTGACTGACACAAGTCTTTGATATCACCATTCACCTTCTGTTGTGTAGAGCAAGGTCAGGCATTTAGGGTTCGTATATAGATACGTATGTAGAAGGTGATAACAGAAAAAGACTTATTACCCATCGTATCCCGTGATATGAATGACTCAATTTGAGCAACTCAAATTGGGCAACTGTGAAAACAGCGACATGCACTAAAGAGTGACTGCAGTAACAGCAACTGTGTAGATGCAGTGAAGGTGACTGTGCGGAGACGGCAAAGTGTGCTGTTTGCAATCAGTTCAGCAATATAGAGAATAATTGGATAGTTACCTATTGGTAACAAGCTGGTTGGCACGTCAAGAGGTTGCCATGGCGACTGCATAAACCTTTTTATGCTCCTTCTCTGGAGCCTCGGACTCTCTCCAGTGGGCACCCGACCCGACCGTATCCTGGCACTACCTGAAATCCCCAGCCTTACCTGCCCGGGGACCTCTCCTCGTCCCGTCCAATCGACCCCTGGATCTAAGCCCCCTGTGGCTGGACCACCAACTCCTCCAGCGACCTTTCTGAAAATCTAGTGGGAAGACCAGGTGTTGCACAGGGAGCATCTGGAGGCAGGCTGGAGGATCTGAGGTTGGGCGTGGTGGTTGGTTACTTGATCCACCTTCGCCTACCGAGGCCCCAGGGTGTTTCCTTGTTCTTCTGTCCCCCGATGGCTCGGAATTGCAATGTGTCCACCGTGGGTGTGCTCACTCCTGGGCATGCCCACAGGATCACCGCTGCAGCCAATTCCCCTGGCTGATGGAACCACAGGCTGCTATGCCCCCAGTCACCACCAGGAGTCACCATAGCCCGGGATCAGAGCCTCACTCCCAGGACAGGAGAGCCATCCTCCAGACTCTCGATCCTGCCCTCCCCCACCAACCCTTGGTGGCCTGAGCTCACTCCCGAACCCAGGTCACCAGTGTAGTGCAAGGTAAGGCGTCCAGGGCTTCAGCCCTCAGCACCACCGGGCTGGCACAATACAGTTTTATTTCGTATTGTGTATGTGATACAAAACCTATCACAAAAACTCATAACAAAACAAGAAGTATCACTGACCTAGAACACTCAGCAAACTTTGATGCCAACAAACACACTGGTTAGGGTGTCGGGGTGTGCTGTTGTTAGGGCATCATGATTAAGGCGCTGTCATGTGGGTGCCAAAACCAGGTCGTGAGTGATGGGGACATTCTGGATTTCACAGCCTCCCACACTCGGACTGTTTTTGGCATCCACACTGTTCTCCTGCCCTTCACTGCATGCCTGCCCTGGAGTTTGTTATACTTAGTTTTGGAGGGTGCAGAGGACAAAGCCCCCTGTGTCGGGGGGGGGGGCAGTGGGCGAAGGCCCCCACAAAATGTACATATTTTTACCAGATGGCCCTTGGGGCACCTTAGGTTGCTGGCAGCACAATGTCAACCTGCGATTGTGATGGGCCACATTTTGCTTGCGCCCTAATGTGCATCGCCCACATCTCCCGTGCACCAGCATGAGTGAACCAGGTGTCAGGCAGCAGAACTGCACAAATCATGGCCACCCATCCCCAAATTAAGGTGCTTAATTCTACTCCATAATGGTAACTTACCTTTTCAGGACTTAAACATTCCACTTTGCTGTTACTGGCCCTCGTTGCCCTTGTTAGTTGAGCTGTGGCTTTGATTTAACCTCAATGACCCTCTAAAAATAATAAAAAATAAATTGAAACCCTGCTCCCTTTGAAATCAATAGAGCACGCCCCTGCACTCTACAAGCTAATACATCACAAAACATCTGAGCATGGGGGCAACACAGGGGCTAAGCATTTGAAAATAGGAATCAGGAAGGGAAAGGGATTAGGTGGATGAGTAGAATTTATGATCCATTCCCCCACAAAATTTGAGACATGAACAATTCAGCAAAGTGGACTGTTTATGTCCTGCATAGGTAAGCTACCATGGGGGTGTATGAAGGATTGTTTTTAAATGAGCAAAACTGGAGCTCTTTAATGGGGTATGAGGTAGTACTGAAGAACTGGCAAGTAGAGGCAGTCTAGAAGTAAAGTTATTTTACACCACATTTAAAGAACCTCTAATGCTGCTAGGAAAACTTTAAAAAGTATGCAAAGTCCTACTTTAAGTAAGCAATAACCCACAACAGGGTATGGGGTTACTGGGGATTAATCAGCACCCCGAGTGCATTGTGGTTTACTTTCCTTCAGCAGGCAACAAGTCCTGATTCTTATGAGGGATCTTAGCACAGAGACATGTCACAGCAACTGTGCATATACCAATGATTAATGTGCAGTCACCTGATGCTGCTGCACCAATTGGATGTCTCCTTTTCCCAACCCCATGTTCTAATTTCTTATATTACCTGGTTTTATATATCTAAGTCTGTGGAAGTTGGGACTGCTACGTGAGTCTGGGTTTCTTACATAGTGGTACAATGCAATACCACAGGGCCAGTACAGTTTTTTTTTATGCAAAACAGATGGGAGAGAGGCCAAATACAGCACATATGAGTGCAATTTACATTAAACACAGATGGCCAGTGTAAGTGACTTTTGCTTTATGGAATATGCACCCTAATGTCTTAAATGTGTTTACTCTCCTAAACAACCGGCTTGTCCAATTAAAAATGGCTAAAGTAAATCTCTGTTTTTCTTTAGTGAAACTTGGCGATTACCAGGCAGCCATTACTTACTTTGAAAAAGCTCTTGAGAGAGCCAAACTCCTAAATGACGAGGCAGCACATCAGGCCATACTGGTTGTAAGTGATTGCTTTCCACTTGTTTTAATAAATATCCAAATCCCGTTGGCACTTCTTTGGCAGCCATATTTTGAAAGTCAGTCCCTTCAGTGTTACTTGTACATCATCCATCCTACTTAACTTAAGTAAGCAATAACACATGACAGGGTGTGCAGTAATGCTAAATTACCACACGCCCAGGTGGATTGCGAGGCACTGCGAGGTTCATCTAAGTGCCTTCAACCACCTGGGAAGTGCAGAAATTTAAGACATTACTGCCCACTGGAGTGTGTTATTGTGCTTATGAAATGATTTTAAGAGTTAAAAAGGCAGGGAAAAAGAAAGTAAACTTTGAGCTGTGTAGTAACTGAAATTAATGCATGGGCATGTGACCAGTTTTGACCAATCAGATTGTTTATTTTTAGCCCACATGCCAAGTGGAGAGTAATAGTAGTACAATCTGGCTCACCAACTGTACATGACTGGTAGAAGGAGGAGTGCTGGCATTTACATTGCCAGCAGTCTACAAGTCAATAGGAAATTGGTGAGCCCTGGTCTGGAGTAGCCTGTGTTCTATGAGCTGACTAATGGCATGTTAGGTTGGGTGGTAAGGCTAGTACATATGGCAGCACGAGGAACAAATTCAGATATAAAATATGGGAAAGAAGCAGGGTGGCACTTTTACTTTGCCAACAGAACAAAGCGCTCGTTAGTGATAACAATTAAGTTTCACTGGCCTTTAATCATGAACATTACTTCCAATAGTAACGCTATTTTACTTCGCCTTCAAGACAAAGTTAATTGCCTGAAATTAATGTTAACTTTTAAAAGTAATCAACTGTTCATTTTTATTTCTGAAGTAGTTTTTTATTTTTCCCTTTTGATAATTAGATTGCTTTTTGTCTGACAGAAGTAGGACGGATGCGTGGAACAGTACTCTGATATAGCTAGTTCTAGTCCGCTTCGTACTTCATCAGCATTGTGACCTCGCTGACTGTGACATCATGGCTAAGAAGAAGCACTTGCCTGCCGCCAGACTGGTCACTTCTGGTGTCACAATTAGTGATACTTTGATAGTGATTTGACTACCCTAATGGGATCCAATGGATAGTCCATCTGTCTGACTCCGGATTTGAGATTCTATCTGACCCCATTCAGATTTCAGAACCAAGGTCATGTCAGACGAATCTAATAGATTTCTTTGACTGGGTGACCAAAGTAGTAGACCAGGGAGGGGCTGTGGACATGGCCTACCTAGACTTTAGCAAGGCATTTGACACAGTCCCACACAAAAGATTAATAATCAAATTAACCAGCCTGGGAGTGGGTCCCAGGGTGGTAGCCTAGGTAAAACATTGGCTGGACAACAGGACACAGAAGGTAATTGTAAATGGAGTCATCTCTGAAGAAAGAGGGGTTACTAGTGGGGTACCACAGGGTTCAGTGCTGGGTCCAGTCCTTTTTAATGTCTTTATAAGTGACATTGCAGAGGGACTGGAAGGAAAAGTATGCCTCTTTGCAGATGACACAAAGATCTGCAACAGGGTTGATACACAAGGAGGCGTGGAGAGGATGAGAAGGGACTTGGCAAGGTTGGAGGAATGGTCAGAAGTATGGCAGCTAGGATTCAGTGCAAAGAAGTGCAAAATAATGCACCTGGGAAATAAGAACGCAGGGGAAGAATACACAATGGGGGGGAGATAGTAACAACAATAAAAAAAGGAAAGGGACCTGGGAGTAATCATATCAGATGACCTTAAGGTTAGCAAGCAATGTGAGAAGGCAGTAGGGAGGGCTGGGGGTATACTGGGATGCATAGGGAGAGGCATCAGCAGCAGAAAACAAGAAGTTGTTATCCCGCTGTACAGACAGTTGGTGAGACCCCATCTGGAGTACTGCGTCCAGTTCTGGATACCCCGTCTCCGCAAGGACATAGACAGGATAGAGGCAGTCCAGAGGAGGGCAACTAAAATGGTGCAGGGTCTGCAAGAGAAGCCGTAGAGGAGAGACTTAAGGAGCTTAATATGTATACCCTTGAGGGAAGAAGGAAGAAGGGGACATGATAGAAACTTTTAAGTACCTCAGTGGAATCAACAAAGTCCAAGAGGGTAGCATCTTTCAGAAAAAGAGACATGCAAGAACAAGGGACACAATTTAAAGATGGGGCGGTTCAGGGGCAATGTGAGAAGTATTTTTCACAGAGAGGGTAGTGGATGCATGGAACAGCCGTCCTGAGGAAGGTTGTGGGGTCTAAAACTGTGGGAGAATTCAAGAATGCATGGGACAGACATAAGGCAATTCTTGTGGAGGGTAGGAAGAAATAGGCTGTTGGTTAACTAGGATCTGCGGCCTATCCTGTAGGTAGGGAAATGGGCAGACTAGATGGGCCAAGCGGTCCTTATCTGCCGTCAAAGTCTATGTTTCTAAGGTCGGATAGTGGGATCCTAGGTCAGATTTATGCCTCAGATCCTACATAGTCACATTGGTTATTTGGCATCTTGTTGGCTGCTAGGTGGCAGGATCTAGTAGTCATATACCAATGGTATCTGATGCCATCTGGTATCTGAGAAAACTGGTGGAATTGCATCGTATCCAATTCCATAAGATATTATCCAAGCAACACTAGTCACAATAGTGGTTGGGTATGAAGGGGAATAGAACTCGTTATGTGGCCTGCAAGTAATGTCCTGCTTTACATGTTGTTTAATGGCACATTGCTAAATCAAGTTGAAGGCAAGTAAAATTATGTTAACGCCGGAGGTAATCTCCATTAAAGGGGAACAGTCAGCACCAAGGGCCCCACATGTAAGTATGGGGCTGGTCCCAAGGTGCACTTTGTGGCAAAAGCATTGTGGTTTATCTGCTGTTCACTGTAGTATACTGGTAGTAGATTATATCAGATTAATTTTGTTTACTTCTAGGCTGACATCATCTGTTACTACAAATCCCAGTATCCCCTGCAGCTGGCATCAGAGCAGTGGGAGATTCAATAGCCTGCAGTGCATGTTAAAGGGGATAAGTCTGGATCTTTTGTTTGCTGGTCCTGCTGTTCTCCCTGGGCTAAGTACAATCAAAGAGGACTGTACTTAACCCCTGGAGAAAAGCAGAACTGGAAAACATCTGATTTTTTTTTCACCTTGAAAAGCTGAGATACTGAACAAAAATTTTTTTTTTTGGTAACCAGGTAAGGCCCATTAGGCACAAGTGCCTGTTTTCAGGGGTGACCTGGGAGCACTGGGTGGTTAAGTGACTTGCTCAGGGTCACACAGTATGCAAGTGGAAGCTGTGGGATTCAAACCCAGGTCTCGTCTGCTGGATGTCACCAGATTTGCAGCTCGGAGCCTTAGACCACTGCGCTATACTGCTTCCAGCCCGCCCGGACCTGCTCTCTGTCAACAAGGGGATGGTACTCCATCTGGACCTTCAATCCCTGCACCTGTAAAAAAGCTTTCGGCTTAGTGTGCTATACCTGGTTAACTCATTGTCTCCTAGCAGACGCCTGTAGTCATCAGTAAAATACACTGGTGTGTCCTGAGGACGTCTGCAGAAGTCGGCTACTGACTCCCAGTGTGCCCTTGCAACGTCTGGAGAAGTCACTTATATATTTTAATATACAGTGTAACAGAATATAATATATATTTGACTGCATAACACCGTTGGAAAGGTAATTTTATGCTGAACAACTTTGTCACTGATATTTTGTTCATATCATGTATACTTTACGAGTTATTTGCATTTGTTTATGATATGGTGTGTATGGCTTATGTTGCCTGTTTTAGTGAAAAAAATATATTTTTTGTTGTTTCAACCAGCTTAAAAACAAAAACAAAATTACATATTATTATTTGCATACCACCATTGGGAAGGTAATTTTGTGCTGAACAACTTTGCCACTGATATTTTGTGTATATCATGTATACTTTAGGAGTTATTCACGTTTGTTTATGGTATGGTGGTATGGCTGACATGTTTTCCATCAAGATTCACCTAAGCAGCTTGAATAAAATTCACTTTTTTGGCACTTCAGCAGGTATAAAATAAAAACCGTATTGATTACAACTGGTTGCATAGCACCATTGGAAAGGCATTTTTGTGCTCATCAACTTTCATGCTGATACTTTATGTGTATCATGTATACTTTTGGAGTTATACACATTTGTTTATGATATGGTGTGTGTGTGGTTGAGATTCATCCCTCAAATCTCACCAAAGCACCTTGACTAAAATGGGGAAAAATTACGTTTTATAGTAAAAAGATATCTTTTTTTAACAAACATAATATTAAAACACTATCTAATATCTGTATGCTTAATTTGGTGTTGATATTTTACATATTTTCCCCAAAAAAATGGCTTATGTTGCCCTTTTTTAGTGAAAAAATATTTAGTTTGCTCTTTCGACCAGCAAAGAAAAAAAAACAAAATTACTTATTATTACATGCATACCACCATTGGAAAGGCAATTTTGTGCTGAATAACTCTGCCACTCATACTTTGTGTCTAGCATGTACAGTTATTGAGCTATTAGCATTTGTTTGCGACATGCTGACTATGGCTTGATTTTGCTTAGAAAGGCCCAGGATTCACTGTTAAAAGTATACAGGAGATTCAGGAGGCAAGTGGTGTAATCTTAAAGTGAGCCTGTGGAGGCAATGAGTTAAACAACTAAATAAAAAAAATAAAAATAATAAGCCGCCTTGGGAATCTGGAGCTGAGGCTGAGGAAATCTGGATACCAGAACTGGCGAGGCCAGTCTGGGGCTACCAGGATCACCTGCACCTTGTCCCTTCTCGGCTTGAGAAGCACCTTGTGGATCAAGAGAAATGGAGGGAAGGCATAAAAGAGGCCTGGGGTCCATGGCCTTGAGAAGGCATCCCCCTGCAGCGAGCCCTGCTGAGGGGGGCGGGCGTGGAACAGCCTGAGCTTCGCATTCTCCCTGGAGGCAAACGGGTCCACCTGAGGAGTGCCACAGTGGGAGAACAGATCTTGCACTACCTCCGGCAGGATAGACCACTCCGTGAGATGCATCACTTATCCAGCTGAGGGCATCGGCCAGACTGTTCAAGGCTCCTGCCACATGGATGGCTAGGAGATCCACCTCCAGGCTGAGCACGAGAGACCATATGCAAAGAGCCTCCTTGCATAGAGGCAAGGAGTGCATCCCGCCCTGTCGGTTGAGGTAGTACATGGTCGTGGTGGTGTCCGTCTGGACCTGGACCACATGACCCCGGACAAATGGAGCGAAGGTGGTCAAGGCTAGCCAGACCGCTCAGAGCTACAGCAGGTTGATGTGACATCGGGACCCCTGAGGGAACCAGAGACCATGGCTGTGCTCCCCCAGATAGGCACCCCAACCCATCAGAGAGGCATCGGTCATCAAGATGACCGTCGGCTCAGGGAAGACAAACTGGATACCCTCCTGCAGATGAGCTGGGATGAGCCACCATTGTATGCAGTCCCACATCTCCTGGGTCACGGAGACTGGCTGATCTAGAAGACCTGAGCACTGAGACCACTGACGGGCCAGCCCCCATTGCAGGGGGCGCATGTGCTAGCGGGCCCAGTGGACCATGCTGGTGCAGGCCACCATGAGACCCAGAAGGTGCAGGAAGTCCCAGGCAGGGCACAATTGCCCAACCTGAAATGATTGGGCAAAGGAGGAAAGGACCTCTGCCCTGTCCACCGGGAGCTGGGCTCTTGCCCGAAGAGAGTCTAGCTGCGCCCCGATGAACTGGATCACCTGCGAGGGCACGAGTTCCGACTTGGTCTCGTTGATGAGGAGGCCTAGTTGAGAGCAAACGCAGAGGACCAGATCCCTGAACCGCTCCACCTCCAACCTAGAGGGGGCTGCTATCAGCCAATTGTCCAGGTAGGGATAGACCCGGACCCCTCGGCGCTGCAGGAATGCTGCCACCACTGCCATGCATTTAGTGAAGACCCTGGGAGCTGAAGAAAAGCCGAAGGGTATGGCCTGGAACTCGTAGAGGGATCCCTCTGCTTGAAAGCAGAGGAACCGCTGATGTGACGGATGGATAGGAACATGAAAGAACGTGTCCTGAAGGTCCAGGGAGCAGAACCACATGCCCAGTTCCAGGGATTGTATGATCTGAGCCAGAGTGACCATCCGGAAGGTGCGTGGCCTTAGGAACTTGTTCAGGTCATGCAGATCGAGAATGGGACGCCAGCCTCTAACCGCTTTGGGACCAAGAAGTACCTGGACGCAAACCCTGGGCAAGGAGGAGGATCTGCCACCTTGCTGACTACCCCCTTTTGGAGGAGCAGGACTATGTCATCTCTGCGAGCCGACAGAGAGGCTGCCGATCCGGTGGCCCCCCACGGGGCACGGGTTCAAAAGGGAGGGGCCTGCTCGAATTCCAGAGGCAGGCCCCTGCCGACCACCTCCAGCACCCAGTGGTCTATGATGATAGTGGACCAGGCAGAAAGGAAGTGGCTGAGCTGGCCCCCATGGGGGAACCCAGGGAATGTGTGATGGGGTTGGGGGCGGCATCCCGCAACCAGTCACTGGGCAGGCTTGGAGAAGGAACCAGCTGAGGGGCCACCCGGACCCCCCCCCCAGGCTTCCTGACCAAGGAAGCGATGGACTTGGCCTTGGGGTGCCAAGTATGAGCCCGCTGGCCCTGCTGCTGGTGCTGCTGGGTGGGACGTGCCGCAGGACCGGAGGGACAAAAGGGCTTACACTGCTGATGGCAACCTTTGTCCTTCTGGGCAGATGCGACTGAGTCCAAGATGGTGTTGGACTTCTCGATGCACTGGAGGTGACCCTCCACCTGGGCCCGAACAAGTCAGTGCCCAAAAAGGGGACATCTGCTAGCTTGTGCTGAGTATCTGCCATGAATGTCAAGATCTGTAACCAAGCCCTGCAGCGCATGGCTACTGCGGCCGCTACTGACCGAGCACAAGAGTCTCCGATATCCAGAGCTGTCTGGAGCTGTTGTTTAGCTACCACCTTTCCCTGGTCCTGGACCTACTTGACCATGGTCTGGAGGTCAGCTGGGAGATGAGGATGCACCTCATCCAGGGAGCCCAACAGGGCGTGGGAGAAATGTGTCATCAAAACAGCCAAGCTAGCCTGGCGAAGGCCCAAGGAAGTGGCAGTGAAGACTTTCCTCCCAGAATAGTCCAGTTTTTTGGACTCTTTATCTGGGAGCTTGTCCATGTCCCTAGTGTTTCCAGAGCGCCTGAACACACTATCTGCCACCATCTCCTCAGCTGAGGGGTGCTCTGAGAAGCCGGAGATGGAGCCAGTAGGGACTGCATATTTACGAGCCATCCTTGCCGAAGGAGCAGGACAGGAGGCTGGGCACTGCCAAAGCTCCAAAGCCGGACCCACGATGGCCTCGGCCACAAGGAAGGCCTCCGAGGGGGAGTTTCCTTTGTCCATAATCTCAGTAAGAAGGTATTTGGCCTGTTTTTGCACAGGTTCGAGCTGCATCCCAGTGGACTCCGAGATGAGTCGAAGAATACCCAGGAACAAGGAAGGGCTCTCTTCCACAGACAGACCCCCCCGAGGATTCCAGGTTGGCTGGACGGGAATACAGCGAGGAGTCCTCAGACTCCGAGGAGTCTGCAAACAGCTGCCAACCACCTGAGCCACTCTCCACACGCCGAGGATAATCGGGGTGAGAGTGACCGACAATCTATGGGGCAAGCCTTGAGCTGACCGAGAATCTTTTGTTGGCACCCCAGTCTTCGGCTGAGGAGGCGGGGGGTTTCACCATTCTGGGTGGAGCAGCCGGTTTTGGCCGAGCAGTCGGCGCCGAGTCCAGGTCCTCGACCGAGGAACTGGGGGCGGGAGACTGCTTCGGCCGATTGGGTGACAGCCACTTAATTGCCGATGTGGAGGCCAGCACTGGCTGGCCACTGGGCAAAAGAAGTTGCTGCCACATAAGGTCCTCATAGCATCGATGCAATTTGCGCCGAAGCGTCCCCTTGGTCGAGGAGGATGAAGAGGACGAGCGGTGATGCCGCTCTCCGTAATGTTGGGACCAGGACTGCCGACGTCAATGGGACTGACCCGAGATGGAGGAACACCGAGACCTTGACCATCAACGATGTCGACGGTGGGCTGAGGAAGGAGCGGGGGGAACCCACTGCTCCTCCAGATCATGGTCCTTGGCCGGGGACTTCGGCTCAATAATCAAGTCCCCAGAGGGCACCAGTGTCTGAGGAAGAGAGATGTCGGCCTCTTCGGTCGACATCCTATCGGTGCGCTCGCGAAAGATCTCAGCCTCATCGACAGGAGTCTCAGATGGCTGGTCTGATGGGAACTCTGTGAAACCAGCGGCCTGGGCCACAACCTCGACTGAAGTCGAGAGATGATGATCCGGGGAGTGAGACTTCTCCCGCTCCCAAGAACGTCGATGCTGGGGCTTGCCTTTGTTATCCTGTTTTTTGGATCTGGTGGGAAGGGCCCCAGAAGGACCCTCTTCTTTAGTCGAGAGGAACTGACAAAGCTCCCACAAGGAAGCTGTATAGGAGGAACCCAAGGGAAGTGGAATGAAAGCCGAAGCCAAGGAGGAGCTCGCCGTGGCCTGGGCTTCCTCCTCCTCGAGGGCCGTAAGCTGTTCCAGTTTTCCGCGAAGCCCGTGGACATCACCGAACAGGCCTCCTTTGACTTGACCGGCGGGAACCTTTTCTCCGGTCACCCCAGCTAAACTCAGGCAGTGCGGTCCTCCAGCACCGACGGAGAGAAAGAAAGACACACGTCGCAAGCCTGCGGATCGTTGTTGTGCCTAAGGCAGTAAACACACGTGGCATGAGGGTCGGTGCGGGATGGTTTCTGCCCGCAAGGGCACCAGCGGAACCCAGGAATGGACTTATCTTCCATCGCAGCCGCGAGAGGGGAAGACCGAACTCGAGAGAGGTTAAGTACAATTTTAGGAAAAAAATCTGAAGATTCAGAATCCAGGCCTACAAAACACGTGAGCGTTATGGAGGGAACCTGAGCTTCCAAGCGATAAGGAAGATCTGGCATCATGGGGCGAAGCTGAGGGTTTTACCACCTGGGTGGGTGGGAGGAACTAGCTTTAAGACCTTCCAGCCCATCTTAAAAAGGTACCTGCCAACAAGTGTGGATTGAACAACATATCCACGTCCCTAGAAATGATACATGGACTGTACCACAAGCCTTGTGAGAAAAGACTCAAGGAACTAAACATCTGTTCACCGGAAGAGAGACGGGAGAGAGGGGGATATGACAGAGACTTTCAAATACCTTAGGGAAATAAATAGGGTACAATAGGGGAACATATTTCAGAGAAGAACATGCACAAGGACAAGGGGATATAACATGAGGCTGGAGGGAGGGAGGCGTCGGGGGGAATGCAAGGAAGTATTTTTTTCACAGAGAGGGTGGTGGATCCATGGAACAGCCTACCAACAGAGGTGGTGGAAGTGAAAACAGTACGGGGATTCAAAAGTGAATGGGATAAGCATAAAGGCTCCCTGCTGTACAGCAGAGCACGGGAAAGGCAGTACAGATAAGAGTAGGGACTGCCAAACCAAGTAGGGAAATGGACAGACTAGGTGGGCTGTATCCCCTGTATGGTCCTCATCTGCCGACAGATTCTATGTTTCTATGAGTGGAGTTTATAAAAGCACTAACATGCACTGCAAGCTACTGAATTTCCTACTGCTCCCCACTGCGCTAATGTCAGTTGCAGTCAGCTGCAAAAGATTCTTGGATTTGTAGTTACAGAAGATGTCAGCCTAGAAGTAAACAGTTAGTCTGATACAAGCTACTGTACTACAGAAAACAGTAATTAAACCAAAATGTTTTTGCATGCAAAGTGTGCATTGGGACCAGCTCCACTCTTGAGTGTAGAGTCCTTTGTGCTGACTGTTTCACTTAAATACAGGCTACTGTAGTCATTGTAAATGACCTGCAGTATAACAGGACAACCAAGAAGTAGGTGAGTGGACTGGCAAGTTACAGCATTTCACAAACAACAGATCCTAAAGGTAACAGAGGTCAGCAAATGAACATAGAAACATAGACTTTGATAGCAGATAAGGACTGCTTGGCCGATCCAGTCTGCCCATTCCTCCTTACCTACACTGTTACCACAGACTGGACCCAATCTAGAGCTCTTCCCCCACCGCCTCTTTCCCCTGTGATTCCCTTGTGCTTATCCCTTGCATTCTTGAACCTCACCACTGTTTTCACCCCCACCACCTCTGCTGAAAGGCTGTTCCAGGAATCACCAGCTCTTTCTAACATACTAACATACTAATTGCCTGCAGATTAGGCCTTACGGTCTATCGAGTCTGCTCGAACCTCAGATCCCTAGTTGGGTGCCAAGGCCCTCCCCTTGTGTTCCAGAAACCCCTATCATCCATCCCCACCCCTGGGCCAGGCATCATCTGATACTTCCACTTTCTGTGTCTGTCCCACCTCTCTTGAAGCCTTCCACTGTGGATCTCTGAACCAGCTCGCCAGGCAGTGCATTCCAAGGGTCCACTACCCTTCAGTGAAAAACCTCCTCCTTCCCTCACCCTTCCACCTTCCAACTTCAAACCATGCCCTCTGGTGATACCTCCTGCTTTAGTCTAAAGATCCCTCCATGTTTACCCTATTTATTCCTTTGAGGTACTTGAAGACCTCAATCATGTCCCCCTGCCTCTACTCTCCTCCAATGAAAACAGGCAGAGCTCCTCAAGTCTGTCCTCACGCCAAATCCCCTTGTCCTCGTATCATCTTAGTTGCCCTCCTCTGTACCCTCTCCAGGAGCTGTACGTCCCTCTTCAAGTGTGGTCTCCAGTACTGTACACAGTACTCATGGTGTGGTCTAACTAGTCCATTGTACAGCGGCAGAATCACTTCCCTGTTCCTAGAGGTGATCCCCCTTACGATGCATCCCAACATCCTGTTTGCCTTGCTAACCGCTCTCCTGCACTGCTCAGAGTTATTCATACATGCAAATACTTCCAGATTCATAGTATGTCCCCTTGTTCTTGTGCTCCTTTTCTCCTGGAAAATACTTCCCTCCCATACTTTATTTACCTCCGTGAGATACTTGCACTGTGCACAACATGAGCGCCCCTATCGGTTATTGGGTATAATGCTCCTTCCTCAGTGGGCGCTCTCTCATGGAGCATTCCCTGAAGAAGAGTCATTACCAAGTGGGTAGTGAAGCTTATGTTGGGACCTGTGCTGCCATTAGGAACTAATGCTTGAAACTAAAGTAAGTCACTATCCCCATTTCTTGACTACACCATTACACTGTCATTTACATTGAACTGTGACTACACCATTACACTGTCGTTTACATCGAACTGTGACTACACCATTACACTGTCATTTACATCGAACTGTGACTACACCATTACACTGTCGTTTACATCGAACTGTGACTACGCCATTACACTGTCATTTACATCAAGCTGTGACTACACCATTACACTGTCATTTACAAGGAACTGTGACTACGCCATTACACTGTCATTTACATTGAACTGTGACTACACCATTACACTGTCATTTACATCGAACTGTGACTACGCCATTACACTGTCATTTACATCGAACTGTGACTACGCCATTACACTGTCATTTACATTGAACTGTGACTACGCCATTACACTGTCATTTACATCGAACTGTGACTATGCCATTACAGTATTTGTCATTTACATCGAACTGTGACTACACCATTACACTGTCATTTACATGTAACTGTGACTATGCCATTACACTGTCATTTACAAGGAACTGTGACTACGCCATTACACTGTCATTTACATTGAACTGTGACTACGCCATTACACTGTCATTTACATTGAACTGTGACTATGCCATTACACTGTCATTTACATCGAACTGTGACTACGCCATTACACTGTCATTTACATTGAACTGTGACTATGCCATTACACTGTCATTTACATCGAACTGTGACTACGCCATTACACTGTCATTTACATGGAACTGTGACTACGCCATTACACTGTCATTTACATGGAACTGTGACTACGCCATTACACTGTCATTTACATCGAACTGTGACTATGCCATTACAGTATTTGTCATTTACATTGAACTGTGACTACACCATTACACTGTCATTTACATGGAACTGTGACTACACCATTACACTGTCATTTACATGGAACTGTGACTACGCCATTACACTGTCATTTACATCGAACTGTGACTATGCCATTACAGTATTTGTCATTTACATCGAACTGTGACTACGCCATTACATTGTCATTTACATCGAACTATGACTACGCCATTACAGTATTTGTCATTTACATTGAACTGGTAGTCAGTCAGGTAGGTAGCAGTAGGGGAGGGAGCAAGGGGATGGACTGAGAGGGGATAAAACCCTGCATGGACAATAGGTCCCAGGGCAGATAGGGAATTCCGGGCAGACTAGATGGACCTGTGTAAAGGAGCTTAATATGTATACCCTTGAGGAAAGAAGGGAGAGGGGGGACATGATAGAAACTTTTAAGTACCTCAGTGGAATCAACAAAGTCCAAGAGGGTAGCATCTTTCAGAAAAAGAGACGTGCAAAAACAAGGGGACACAATTTAAAGATGGGGGCTGTTCAGGGGCAATGTGAGGAAGTATTATTTCACAGAGAGGGTAGTGGATGCATGGAACAGCCTTCCTGAGGAGGTTGTGGGGTCTAAAACTGTGGGAGAATTCAAGAATGCATGGGACAGACATAAGGCAATTATAGTGGGGGGTAGGAAGAAATAGGCTGTTGGTTAACTAGGATCTGCAGCCTATCCTGTAGGTAGGGAAATGGGCAGAATAGATGGGCCAAGCGGTCCTTATCTGCCGTCAAAGTCTATGTTTCTATGTTTCTGTGGTCTTTTCTGCCATCATTTTCCATGTTTCTATGTAAAAAAATGTAGATTGATTAATTATCAACGACTGGGACCTAGGTCTATTGGCAAAGTAAGTGTGCCGCCCCAGTGCTTTCCATTTTTCCATAGAGGTTTTTATCCTCCAGAGCCCTGGCAGGTGACTTCGGCCCTCCCAACAGAGGGACTCTCTCTCCGGTCCCTCCGCTTCCGCACTTGCTGATCCCTGGGCATTCCCCCATGGATTACTCCCCGTGGCGGGGCCAGGAAGGAGGTTGTCACAGTTCAATGCACTCCTTAAGGAAAGGATAGTGCAACACCTGGAATCTATAGGAGCACAGGATCCAAGACAGCATGGGTTTACAAAAGAAAGGTCCTGTCAAACTAATCTCATAGATTTCTTTGACTGGGTAAGCAGAGTAGTGGACCAAGGGGGAGCAGTTGATGTCTCCTACCTTGACTTCAGCAAAGCTTTCGATACTGTTCCACATAGAAGATTGATTAATAAGCTGGGTAGGCTCGCGGTGGGTCAGACGTTGGTGAACTGGGTGACAAACTGGTTGATGGGCAGAAAACAGAGAGTGGTGGTAAACGGTATACAGTCAGAAGAGATACAAGTCACAAGAGGGTGCACTTTAGGATATGTCCTGGGGCCAGTCCTCTTCAATATCTTCATCAGTGACATTGCAGATGGACTGGAGGGTAAGGTTCTTCTGTTTGCAGATGACACCAAGATCTGCAACAGAGTAGATGATCTAGATGGGGTGGGCAGAATGAGAAGAGATCTGGATAAACTAGCAAAATGGTGGATGAAGTAGGTTTGCTGTGCCATGGGGAAGAATACCAAGTAGCGCCTTTTTTGCCAGCAAGCAGATCTGGTACTATAACCTCCCACTGAGTTGGAGCCAGCCCGTTTGAGCATAGAGGTCACAGATATGGGTGAGGTGCTCCGCTCCTGTGAGCAGCCTGCAGGCCTTGTTCAGTGCAACTGATATTCTGCAGAGGGCGGTGGGGCTAGCAGCACCATAGATGACCAAACCGTAGTCTATGACAGAAAGGACAGAGGTGGTGTTAGCTAGTTTAAGAGCGTCTGAAGTGAGACAGTGCTTGTGCCTGTGGAGGAGACCGATTTTGTAGTTGACAGTCCTAGCCACATTGATGATGTGCTGGTCATAGGCCAGACTGTTGTCAAGTGTGACCCAAGATATGTAAAGTGCTGGGTATGTTTGAGCAGAGTTCCAGATCGTGTACTGATGTTGAGAGCGTGTGACTTGTACTTGCTTCAAGTGCTGCAGAACATCATGGTTTTGTTTTTTTGCTATTTAGGATAAGTTTGTGGTTTTGGAACCATTCCTCAGCAATCCCAAAGCTATGTTGCAGCTTGCACTCAAGTTTCTCTAGAGCAAAGGAGGGAGAGAGGTGATATGATCGAAACATTCAAACACCTTAAGGGCATTAACAAAGTGAAAGAGTCTAACATGTTTCAATATAAGAAAAATAGCAGGACAAGAGGACACAGCATGAGATTGGAGGGAGGCCGATTAAGGGGTAATGTGAGGAAGTCCTTTTTCACAGAAAGGGTGGTGGATGCATGGAACGGCCTACCTCAGGAAGTGGTGGATATGAAAACAGTGCAGGGTTTCAAACAGGCATGGGATAGGCATAAGGGAGCAATACAGATGAGTATGAATAGACAGGCCATTGACAGAGCAAAGGCCGATGGCACATTCATAAGGTAGAAAAAGAAATGGGCAGACTGGATGGGCCTTGAGGTCCTTATCTGCCGTCAACTTCTATGTTTCTATGTTTCTTCTCCTCCCTCCCTGAGACCCAATCCAGAATCCGGGGACGGCCCTCGGCAGCGGTGGACCACCATCGAGCCTGCCAGGACCATTTTCCTCCATTTTTCCCCATCCCCCCCCGACCGATGTGAGGATGTCAGATCGAGTCTCCTGACCTGTACTGCCCTCCAGTCACTGCCAGAGAGCAGTCAGTGAGCGAGACAGCAAGTCTCCCCTCCCACCGAGAGAGGACAGCAGTCCTCAGGACGCTCGATCCTCTCCCCCCCCCACCCCCGATGGCCCAGGCTCGTTCCCGAACCCAGGTCGCCAGCGTGGTGCAAGGTGTAGTGACCAGTGCCCCAAGCTCTAGCACCACCGGGCTGGCAGTTCTTTCCATTTTTAAGGGAGGACTGGCTGTTAATGTTTTAAAGGCACGCACTTTGCTCTTCTGAGTATATTTTCCAAGAAAGAAATCATAAATCATAGAACAACTTTTAAATTCTAGCAAACAGAATGATCCTTATCAATCAGATCCCAAGAAATATAGGGACAATATTTCCACACACACACACAAAAAGAAACCTACAGTAAAACACGCATGCATGCCCGCACGCACGCACAAACACCAAACTGTCCTTTGTATTTCCATTTGCCTTGTTTTCTGAGTTCTATGAATAAACCGCCTTCACAATATATATCACTGATACTCTGTTCAGGTGAATGGGGTATCGGTCATGTACTGTATTGTGAAATATCACAATATACCACAACATATTACAAAACAGTGCTACTTCAGACCCCAGGAATCCCTCACTAATGTATCACAAAGAGCATCAGGTCCACTGAGCTAAGTGCCCCAGAGAATTAGAACTTTTTGCTAATTAAGTAATGTTTACTGGAATTAGAATGAAGTTCAAACTCTGCTGGGTGGTTACAGCCCCCCTAGCAACCCAACGTCAGACTTGTTTCTCTGCTGTAGAGAGCAGTCGCCCCGAAGTATAGTGCCTCTCTTCTGGCCTCCGTAATGGTTTATTGTTTTACTTTATTTAATAATTAGTAGTTTTTAAGTTTAATAGTATTACTCTGCATTATTTAGGTATTCTTATTGCAATTTGTGCATGTTGCCATGGTTCTCTGGTTCCCTATTGGTTCCCAAGAACCAAAGAAAAAACACAAGTTCTCCACAGCTCCCTTCTTAGGGACCGCTGTGTTTTTTTCTATAAAAACTGCTTTTGTTGCACTACATCTAGTGTTTTGAATTTTTTTGTTTATGTCCCATTTTTCCATGGTTCCCAGTTGCAGGGAACTGAACTGCATTTTTCTGAATTTAGCTTATGTTGTACATCAAAACCAGCTATAATGAGTATTTAATACTGGTTTGGTGGAAAAAATTAATAAAGAAAATTTCTGTGGTTCATATTTTATTAAAAAAAAAAAAACCTGAAAAGCATTAGGAGCCAGTAAACTTCTAAGTTTTATCAGTGTCTGGCATAACTGATAACCAGTTGAAAATTAGAGGGCCTCAGGATTTTTAATTGTAAAACTGTTTGAAGCTTCTGGCAAGGGCAGACTGCCAAGAGCTCTGTTAAATTGCCTGGGTCCAGAATACTATTTTATAAGTTAAGAATTTTGTAATACATTTTGCCCTACAAGAAGGCTACAAAACAAGGTAAGTTTTTATGACTTCTAGTCTGCATCTATGTCACCAAAGCACAATAAAGGCTCAGAAAGTGCTCCTAATTATGACGGAAATCATGCATTAGAAGGGTTCAGCTCTTCCTGAAAAGCAGCAGTCCCTATCATAAGGGTAAGGTATACAGTGTAAAAGCTGCTCAGCCACCAGATAGGCGTAGCACAGATGGATCAGTAATCAGGTTGTCCAGAAGGAATCCTGATACCAATGATGACAAACCAAAAAGAGCCTCAGAGCAGACACTAGAAACGGCACTTTCCAAGAAAAAAAAGCACAAATGAAAACCTATCTCTGCCACTCCTCCTGAAGAAGGAAAAAGGAGCAGGCAGGTAACAAAATAAAAATGCCCTCAGCAGAGGATATGGAAAAAAAATGACAACATTTCCAGGTCTTCCAGGCTATGGGGAACTTTAGGAATGTGCCTCCCCCCCCAGGCTCCAGTTCCCCACCAGTTGCCTGTGGAGGAGGTGTTATGATGAGGAGGAGGAGGAGAAAGGTGAACCTCTGTAATCGGAGGGTTCTCCATATTAAGAGTTTAACTCCCCTTATAAGCCTTCAGAGGGTTATACCTCATATTCCTGTTTCATAATCCTTACATGTTCATTATTAGCTTAGTTGTGCTGGTATTCTAGTCTAGAAGTTAGAGTAACGAGCTGTGAATTAGCTTGGTACACCCAGCAGACCTGGGTTTGATTCCCACAACCTCCACTTGCATACAGCGTGACTCTGAGCAAGTCACTTAACCAACCCAGTTCTCCTGGGTTGCCCCTGAAAACACTTGTGCCTAGTGGACTTTACCCGGGTATCAAAAAGAATAAAAAAAAAAAAAAATGTATTAGATGAAGAGGAAGCAGAATTTATAAAAAGACGAGGTTGGGCACCTACCAGGTGAATGCTACTCCCCGTCCACAAATCCCTCCAAATCATATCAGCACCCACCTCTGTTGCTGACAGTATAAGTTGAAAGAAAGTATAAGATAGGTACATGTGCGCCCATTCTGATCATGAGGGAGTGGTACAGACTGCTGCCTGTGAAAAGGCTAAGATGCCCTCCTCTACCCAACCCCTGAGAAAGATTACAATAAGATGGATACAGTGACAAAAAAAAGCATATAACACAACTTCCTGCTCCTCAAGCAGGCAGCTACTTGGCATACGGTGTTTGATACCAAAAGCACTGCGGAATAGAGGGCTAGCAGTGAGCAAAAAAAGTGAATGAGGAGGTGGCACAGGACTTGTTAACTACACCCAAATGAGCCCTGGACACCATTGGATATAAATTCCACATGGCCGCAGACTCCAGTGACTCACCATCAAGGGTCCTGGCATGTGCAGTGTCTTTTAGAAGGTTTACCCAAATCAGGTCTACCTTCTTCTCTAAGGCCATGAATTTTTCCCTTTGAAAGAAACTCTCTGCTTTGTGACAAAACGGAGGCTTACGTGAAAAAAGTGAATGAATATTTCTGAACTGCTTAGGATCATTCTCGCTTGGAGATAATAGCCCTTGGAGATTTTAACTTAAACTGGAGTAAAACAGGCCCATGTCACTTCAAAGCCCCCACGCACACACAAGATTGCACCTCAGCCAAATCATCACGGAGCCCACCCGTCTCAGTCTAAAGACAGGCAACCACTCCTTCCTGGTCTGGATTCTTGTCAGTAGACCTGATAAGATAAAGCTGTCTGGTACTCTAGCCAACTCACTCAGTGACCACTCTTCAACCTTCTGCACTTTGAGCAGTGGCTTCAACAGACCCCCTCTGAGAGCCATCTGCATTCGTGACTACTCCCAACTTAATGAAATGGCCTTTCTCATGGACTTGGCAGCAGTAAATTGGCCTGACATAGAGACACTGAACAACGTTGATGCTCTGCTTGACTCCCTTGCATGCAACCTACTCCGCATCATAACCAAACATGTACCGTGGTTCCATGCAACCTACTCAGCATCATAACCAAACATGTACCCATGGTTCCATGCAACCTACTCAGCATATAAACAAACATGTACCAGTGGTTCCATGCAACCTACTCAGCATATAAACAAACATGTACCAGTGGTTCCATGCAACCTACTCAGCATCATAAACAAACATGTACCCGTGATTCCATGCAACCTACTCAGCATCATAACCAAACATGTACCCGTGGTTCCATGCAACCTACTCAGCATCATAACCAAACATGTACCCATGATTCCATGCAACCTACTCAGCATATAAACAAACGTGTACCCGTGGTTCCATGCAACCTACTCCGCATCATAAACAAATATGTACCCATGGTTCCATGCAACCTACTCAGCATATAAACAAACATGTACCCGTGGTTCCATGCAACCTACTCCGCATCATAACCAAACATGCACCCGTGGTTCCATGCAACCTACTCAGCACATAAATAAACATGTACCCATGGTTCCATGCAACCTACTCAGCATATAAACAAACATGTACCCGTGGTTCCATGCAACCTACTCAGCATATAAACAAACATGTACCCATGGTTCCATGCAACCTACTCCGCATCATAACCAAACATGTACCCGTGGTTCCATGCAACCTACTCAGCATATAAATAAACATGTACCCATGGTTCCATGCAACCTACTCAGCATATAAACAAATGTACCCGTGGTTCACAGAAGGGTAAAGGGACTGTGTTCCAAGTGGCTCTCCCCAGAGTTGCCAGTGCTCATGAAGAATAGGGATAAGGCCTGGTATTCTTACAGAGCTTCTGGCTGGCTCTGTGAGTGGGAAAATATAGGGCACTATGGAATCGCTGCAAGTCCAGTCTCAGGATGGCAAGGGCACTGTATCTCAAGAAGCTGCTGCCCTACCACCCTACAAAATCCAAAGCAGTTCTGGTCTCGGATCAGTAGTCTCCTTGAAGGCAAAGCTGGTTCCCCCTCACAAGAAATACTATATAATGCTAAAATCAATGAATCACCCTGTCCTTGCAGCTGAGGCTTTTAGTAAGTTTTTAATGGATTTGGCCCACTTCAAAGATTCCTCTCTGGGTTATCCCCCCTGGCCTGGCCCCATTTCCCCCCTACTCTACACTCACCCCAAAGGACTGAGTTCCACTTTCGGCTCATCTCTCACTGAGAAGTCTTGCTCCAGCTTCCAAAAATCAAGGCTGAGGGTTCCGCTGGTCATGATAAATTAGAATCTAGACTGCTCAAATGTGGAGCCAGCATCATCGCTACACCCATGACTGCTCTGTTCAATATGTCCCTACTGCATGGCAAGTTTCCAAGCAATTGGAGGGTTACCCATGTCGTCTCCATTCACAAAGGTGGTGCTAGGGAACCAGTTGAAAACTACAGGCTCAACTCCATCCTGTGTACCTTATCCAGATTACTTAAGTGATTAATCTACAACCAGATCCAAGAGTACACTGAACTACACTCGCTGACTACTGTTGTCCAACATGACTTTTGCAAGAACCATGGGACCAACACTGCCCTAGTCCATCTGACAACAGACATATTCAAGGCCTTGGAGTCCAAAAGAGCAACTGGAGTGGTTTTCATAGACCTGACCAAGGCCTTCAACCTGGTCAATCACAAGATGCTCCTCTTTAAACTTAGAAAACTTGGGTTTGATAACCTGTGCTGCTTTTGGTTTACCAGCTGCCTAACTGGCTGTAAGCAGCTGGTAAAGTGGAGAGGGGGTCTCTCCTCTCTATGGGGCATCACAGATGGGGTCCTCCATGGGTCCATCCTCTGCCCCTTACTGTTCTCTCTGTTCATAAATGACCTGCCAGAGCAGTTCAGCAGTGCTAGTATCATCCTATACGCTGATGATGCGGTGCTCTAAAAAAGCCACTCTGACATCGTCTCGATTGAGAGGGACCTCACAGACGACTTCCATCTACTGGAATCATGGCTTGAGGCAAACAACCTGCTATTAAACGTTAATAAAACCAAATCAGTCCTCTTTGGCCCAAGTTGCTTAGGCACAGACAGGAGCAAACTACTATAAATCACCTCCTCAAGGGGTGATCCCATTGAGACAGTCACCTCACTCACGTACCTGAGTGTCATTCTAGACCAAGAGCTTTCTTTCAGGCCACATGTTGCTAGAGCAACCAAGACATTTAACCAAAAGCTGGGGCTCCTTTATCGGCTGACCCCCTACCTCTCGACCAAAGCAAGGGTATCTATAGCTAACAGTATCCTGCTGCCCACCATCCTGTATGGTGCCTCTGTCCTCTCCTCTGTCAAAGAGGGTTAACTCAATAAACTAAAATTCCTCTACCATAGTACATCTCGCTTTGCAGTGGCTGCTAACAAAAGGGAACATCACTGCAATTCCTTCTACACACTTAACTAGCCCCCTTCCCCCAGAAATGAGGATTCACTTTGCCACTCTCTGTATGGCCCACAAAATTGTGTACTCCCCTTCCCCCAGCTTACCTCTCTCGTGTCTCTTAGCCCAGTGATGCCCTCTGATCTTCTTCCCACCCACTCCTCCAAATCCCGAGATCAAACAACGTCTACTGGCATGAGGTCCTTCGCCTCTGTTGCCTCCAGGCTATGGAACAACCTACCGGCTGGTACTCTGGCCTGCTGTAACTTAAGGGTCTCCAAAGCTTCCCTCGGTGACCTACTCCTGAAGTATTCTTCATGTACTTGCCCGGGTTGAGGATCCTTAGCAGCCTCTTAAGGGTTCCTACATTCGGTTACAAACACTCCCTCCTCCTGCCAATGGTCTTTGCTTATTTATTTCTGTTTGTGCAGTTATAAGTTCTAACCATTGTATATTCTAATGCTTTTCCTTATTTATTTCTATTGTACCATCATAACCATTGTATATTCCAATTTTCAGTCACGTTTGTTTAAATTTACTGTAAACTGTCCTATCTCTTCATTGTTGCCACGGACAACCTACTGAGTTTTGTTACTGGCTCATGGCTCAGTCTCAGTGGGCCCACCCAGTCAATAAAATCCAAATAAATTTAAAAAATAAATAATATGAAGCCACTTGAAAGAATAATACTGAAAAGGAACAGGCATTCACTTCATATGTACATTATGGAATGGGAGGCAGGAGTAGGGTACTATCCAAGACCTTATGCCATTTAGGAGCATTAACCTCAAGAGAATACTTCAGGGGCAGAGACAAAAAGGGTCTCTAGGTGTGCTGCTGTAACACCAGCATCCCAGCCACAGCCTAAACAAAACCCCTACCAGTTCTGACCTGATCACCCAACCATTGCCAGTGGGGGCCAAGCTGGGCCATTACTTCCAGGAATGGTAGAGATCACCACAGACGGGGGGTCCTGTAAGTAGTTAGTCAGAGACTATTCCAGTAGTTCAAAAGGTTTCCGAAACTGCAGAAACCAACAGTGTTTCCACTCCACACCCCAACAGAGAGAATACTGCTGGGTTTGGAGGAAAGAAAAATGCTGTCAGCAAAAGCTGTTGGAAAAATGCCTCTTTCATAATGGAGCAAAGTCCTGTTTTCCCAGTATTTTCTTAACCCACAAGAAAAACAGGGAGTGCCAACCCATTTTTATGTAATCCCCCCCCCCCCCACTCTCGGTGCCTAGGGGTATGCCAGATAGTAACTTAATGGGAGGGTTGCTATACAGTGAAAGCACAAGCCCAAAAAATAAATATGCTGGCTGGCCCAGTATGCTGAGGTTGAGGTTGACGTTACACTGTACACCCTGGCGACCCGGGTTCAGGAACGAGCCCGGCTGTTGGGGTTGGCAGGAGGGAGAGGATCGAGCATCCGGAGGACAGCTCTCCTTTCCTGGGAGGGGGGTGTTCTGAGTTGGCACTTGACTGACCTCTGGCAGAAGCCGGAGGTACAGCAAGAGCACAAGCACACAAAGAGGGTCGGGAGTGAGGACATTGGCGGAGATGCCATGACGTCAGGGCGTAGCCACTCCCTTAGAACAGGGAAAAATGACACCAGAGCGCCGAAGGGAAGGAGTGCCGAATGGACCCTAATAGCTGTTGCCTACCTGACCACCAAGGGACCCGACGTAATGATGATTGATCGGGGTGTATAGGCCCCACCTCGTACCCGCCTGGGAGGTATAGCCACGGCTCCATGGGGGTCTTCTGGGGATCCAGGTAAGGCAGCAGTGGGTAATTCCCTTGGCATCTCCCAACTGAGCGGAGCTCTGGTGTAGGGAGGAAAGGAAAAAAACTACAATTTAAAATAAATAAATATGCTCATTACCTGGTTCATAGATGTTGCGAGATGGCTTCGCATGCAGGGGGAAGCAGGTACGTCACTTCACTCAGTTGGGATAGCTGCAGGGGTAATGTTCATTAACAGGCACACACTTGAACAGCTATTATTTAATAAATCCAATGTCCACACTGGAATCAAAAATACAAACTGATTTAATGTAAATGAATAATTTGATTAACCACTTCATAGAGCGTGGGGGTAGGGGTACTCAAACAATGGTGGGAGGATTTCACAGTTACAGAACCTGACATTAAATCCTGCAACAATCTATTTTTCCAACAGATTGACTGACTTTGTTTCATGCGGAAATCCCTTTGAGCTGAAAAGGCTACATTCCTGACAGCGGTAATTTAAACAGTGGGCCAAACAAGGCAACACAGAAGTATATTTCGACAAGCAGCATTTTTTTCACATACGAACAAGCCCACAGAAGAAGGCCATTTGGTCTATCAAGTCTGCTTGCATTGCAGGGTCCACAGCTTAAGCTAATGTCCCTGCCCTCCCACCTCACTCCTCCCATCCTCCCTACCTATGATCCTTACTTTTCCCCCTACGCCTATCCCAGCCTCTCTTAAGGCTGCCCAGGGTCTTCAACGAGATGACCTCTTCTGGAAGTTCATTCCCAATGTCCACCACCCTCTCTGTGAAGAAGTGCTTCCTGACCTCCCTCCTAAACCTTCCACCCTCCAGCTTAAGACTGTGCCCATCATGTTATGGTTGCCACTCAGCTTAAAGAGACCCTCCTTATCAACCTTATTTGTCCCTTTCAAGTACCCTGCTGACCCACTGTCATCTTTGTAGCCCTCCTCTGGACCTTCTCCAGCAGGTTAATGTCCTTTTTTGAGGTGTGGGCACCAGTACTGAACTACATACTCTGGATGCGGCCTTACGAGTGATCTGTACAAGGTCAATATAACCTCCTCTCTCCTACTACTGATCCCCCTAGATATGCATCCCAGCATCTTATTTGCCTTTGCTGCTGCTTTCTTGCACTGCCTGAAGTGCTTCAGGTCACTAGTGATCATCACTCCCAGGTCCTCCTCCTCCTCTGATGCAGATACTCAGACTCTTATCCAGGTAGTACTCTGTCCTGGGAATCTTGGCTCCAATATGCATAGCTTTGCATAGCTTTGCATTTCTTGGCATTGAAGCCAAGCTGCCAGCTCCTGGACCACCTCCCCAGCTTTTCCAGATCTTCCTGTAGGTCCTGTATCCCTTCAGCTTTGTCCACTCTCCTGCAAGGCTTGGTGTCATCCACAGATAGGCACATTTTGCCCTTAATGCCATCCCCAATGTCATGTATGAAGACATTGAACAACACTGGCCCCAGCACAGAGCCCTGTGGGACCCCACTGGTTACCTCTCTGGTACCAGATAACTCTCCCCCCAAAACCACCCTCTGGGTTCTGTCCCTCAGCCAGTTTTCCACCCATCTGGCCTTCTTTTCCCCAACCCCAAGATCCACCAACTTCCTGATCAACCTTTTATGGGGCACATAGTCAAAGGCCTTGCCAAAATCAAGATAGAGGATGTCTACCGCTTAACCCCTGTCTACTGACTTAGTGACACAGTCAAAAAAGTCAAACCGATTTGTTTGACATGATTTCCCCCCGTGAACCCATGCTGCCTTGCATCCTGGAGACCATGCTCCTCTAGATAGTCCACCAATCTTTCCTTTAGTATGGTCTCCATGAGCTTGCCCACAGTGGAGGTCAGACTGACTGGTCTGTAATTCCCTGGGTCATCCTTAGGACCGCTTTTGTGGAGGGGCACTACATGTGCTGTTCTCCAGTCCTGCGGTACCATGCCTGATTTACATATTCCTTGCACTTCACAACTTCCCTTCCACCAAGCATTTACTCAATTTCTTTCTCATAGTCACTTAAATACTCAATCAGAAGTAGCAAACTGGGACAGCATGAGATGTTTCTACTGTCCCAATCCCATTTCTTGTCTGCCTTCTTGAACGAGGGTTACTTTAAAACAGGGAGAACTTTATTACTTGGAGCATTTTTATTTCTGCAACAGTGTTGACTTTTAGCACAAACAGTACCAGTGAAAACCCTCCTAACACCCAATCACATGCCTGCTCCGAGCATCCCAAGGAGTTCCATAGATCCTTGGCAATCCCAGAGATCCAAGGCACTTTCTGCTCATACAGTGATTCCAGTTCAGGATTGCTTCCACTCAGGAGCCTCTCTGAAGTGCCACACGGAGCACCCAGGCAGCCTACCACCCAACCTGGGGTCCCAATCAGCCACTCCCCATGCAGAACTCCTCATGCCTCCACAGGCTGCACCACCTTGAGAGCCCAAACACTGCAGCGGCCCTTTGGACCTGGGACAAGGGGTAGGCTGCCACCACTACACCCCAATGATCCAGGCTGCCACCTCTGGACCGTACCGCAGGCTCTCTCTGCCATGGCAGGCCCAGCCACAGACAACTCACTGGCTCTCAGGCTGCACTCTCCCATGGGCAAGAGTTTTACATTACAGGACCCCCTCCAGTGCCTACCCCAACCAAGGAGCCAGAGATCACTTTGAGGGCTCCAATATCTTACTTTCTCCATCCCTATTTATGAGGGTGGCATCTACTGTCGACTCGGACTGAATGCCAAAACCACTGTTGAGCTCATTACCTCCATTGCAATACTTACCACAAATGGAAAATTATATCTAATGGGTGATGTAAATCACAACTGG
The DNA here is from genome assembly GCA_016271365.2 of Neoceratodus forsteri. Lineage (NCBI taxonomy): Eukaryota > Metazoa > Chordata > Ceratodontiformes > Ceratodontidae > Neoceratodus > Neoceratodus forsteri. The sequence continues at coordinate 21,957,580 of JADMNL010000032.1, read as the reverse complement.
TTGTCCTCATCCCTTGGTAAAACCCAAAATGACATAACTTCCCTCAGCCTCACCCAACTAATAAATGAGCCAACTCGCACAAATCACAAAACCCAAAATCACACTCTCATAGATTGGGCACTCACCACCCACCCTCACCATATAGTACTATCAGGAACACTCCCCGATGGCCTAAGTGATCACTGTGTAATCTATCCTGTGTGCAAAGTGCATCGACCTAAAACCCCCCACAAAATACTGATGACACAGTCTTTCAGATCCCTTGATCTAGCCCCGCTCCACCTTGAACTTGCCCAAGTCGACTGGTCACTAATATCCTCTGCTAATTCTACTGACCAAAACTCTATTGTACTTTAAGGACAATTTCCTTGCAGTCTGGGATAAGCATGCTTCTTTAAAAAGAACTCTAGTTCATGGTAGCCACCTTCCATGGGTCACCCCTGAACTCCTGGCATGCCAGCAAGCACGAGACGGTGCTTGGAAAATACATAAAACTTCCAAACTACCTCAAGACCTTGTCAGATGCTGGTCCCTATGAAATTCCTGCACCAGAGCTCCTAGACTGGCCAAAGCAGAGTATTTCAGCTCCTCATTCCAGTCAAACATAGCTAACCTCTCTAGATTCTGGAAGGTAGTTCACTCCCTTTTCTCCCCAGCATCTAAACCTCCAACCCCACTCCTAAAGATAAAAAAACTTCCTAATTTCTGACCACCCCTCTGTCGATGCTGAATTCAATAAATACTTCACCTCTTGTGCGTTCTCCATTCTCTCATCCCTCCCTCCCAATCCCCCCAACCCTGCCCCGCCTCCCCCAACTCAAACCACCCTCCCAACTGCAGGGAGTTTCTCCTTCCTCACAGTATCTCCTGTAGAATTTCAGGAAGCCCTCCTTGCCCTCAACCCAGCCAAAGGAGGGTCCCCTGACCACCCGGACCCAAAATTACTCCACCTCTCTGCACCCACAATCTCCTCCCCATAGCTGTCCTTCTAACCTCTCTTTCACCCTTGCAGCAATTCCCTCAGAATGAAAACACGCAACTGTTATCCCCCTGTCTAAGGGCAGTGACACCTCCTCACCAAACAGTTACAGGCCTATCTCGCTACTACCAGTCCTGGCCAAACTCCAGGAGCACCTTGTCCTTGCCCAGCTCTCTACCTTCCTCTACGAATCCTCCTTCTTCATTCCTTTCCAGTCTGGCTTCAGGAAAAAACACTTCACTACTATGTCCCCCCTTAGACTCACTGACTATATCCTTACAGGTATGGACAGTGGGCAAATCACCTCGGCCATTTTTGTTGACCTTGCCAAGGCTTTCAGCACAGTCTGTCATCCGCTACTCCTGAATCTGATTTCAGTTGACCTGTCTATCTCTCTCTGCCACTGACTGGTTCAGAGCCTACTTCACAGGTAGAACACAACTGGTCAGGATAGCTGAAGCTCTGTCCCCACCCCCACTCCAAATCCACACTGGTGTGCCACAAGGCTCTGTTCTAGGCCCACTACTTTTCTCCATTTTTCTCAGTGACTTTCCCGTAGTCTGCTCATTTGTGTCCATTCATATGTACGCGGATGACACAGTCCTGTATACCTCTGGCCACAGCTCCACTGATGTAGAAGCCAGACTCCAGTAGGACTTTGACAAAGTTCAGCTCTGGCTTCGCTCACACCAACTCTTCCTTAAGGCCAGGAAGACTGTCTCCATGACTTTTGTCACAAGGCAGAGACTCTCTAGGATTATCTCCTCTCCTTCTTATCACACCGCGGACGGGACTTTTCTTGAGGATATATCCTCTTTTAGGTATCTTGGGGTCTGGCTTGACAAGCACTTCAATTTTTCTGGTCACATTGACGCCATCCTGTCAAAACTGCGCCCCAAGCTAGGCGCACTATACAGGAACCATAATTGTCTTCCACCTACGGCTAGGCGTAAACTAATCCAGAAGATGATCTTACCTATTTTTGACTACTGTGATATAGTCTACAGTGCTGCCCTCAAGTCCTCCATAGCCAAACTGGATACCCTCTTCAACTCTTTCTGTCAATTTGCTCTGGATTCCCACCCTGTCCCTCATCACTGCGACCTCTATCGCTCGCTTGCCTTCCCTTCTCTGGGCAACTGACGTCTCTCTCTCTCTCTCTCTCTCTCTCTCTCACTGCGCTAAATTCATCTCTAAATTCTGGTTTCACTCTCTCCCTTTTTACCTTTCTTCCTCCTTAACACTACTACCAACATCCCACTACTCGCTCAGATCCACTGATGCTCGCACCCTATCGATCCCTCACCGATCAACAAGCATAGGTCAATCAGGGTTCTCGAACCACCTCCCTAAAATCTGAAATGCGCTTCCCCCCCAAATTTGCCATTCCTCATCCCTGCATTCATTTCATCCGACCTACTTAACTTCTACTCCACTAACTGCACCTGTACGTAACCCCTCCATCCCTACTCTCTATCCCGCCACCACCCAGTCAACAACTTCAAAGCATTTAACAGCTCCTTATGTACTAGCCCTTATGACTGACCGATTGTACAGTCCCTTGCTCTGTTTGACTGTATCTGCAACAAATCTGTTGTATCGAGTTACTGTATCCTAATTTTAACTGTATTATGTATGTGTGATTAACTGTTGTATTGGCTCTGTAACCTATTTTATCAGTATTATGTATCCAGCATTCATATATATATATTTTGTACCTGTTATGGCAATTGTATATGTATCCTTTCCCCACATGTACCCCCCTCACCCAGGACATACCATGAGATGAGCAGTTTTGATTGCAAGCCATGTGGCCCAATCTCTGAAATGATACTGGATCTCTGTCAGTGGTACCAGGGGCCAGATTACAAATGGCAGAGATCCAGTATAATTTCAGAGATCATTGGTCACAGAGGTGGGCTCAGTTTCATAGAATTTGTTGGCAGATAAGGACTTGTTGGCCAACCTAGTCTGCCCATTTTCCCTACCTGTAGTATCACCATAGACCTTACTTGATCTCCAGCTCTTTCTCTTTCACCCCATTCCTTCCCATTAAGATTCCATTAAGCTTGTCCCAGGTATTCTTGAACTGCACCACTGTTTTTGCCCCCACCACCTCAGCTGGTAGGCTGTTCCAGGAATCCACCACTCTTTCTCTGAAGAAGTACTTCCTTACATCTCTCCTGAATCTACTCCCCTCCTACTTCAAAGCATGTCCCCTTGTTCTTGTAAACCTTTTTTGCTGAAAAATACTTTCCTCCTGTACTTTATCTACCCTGTGAGGTATTTAAAGGTCTCTGTCATCCCCCCTTCCAGGGTGTACATAGAGTTCCTTTAGTCTCTCCTCATCATAGGGCTTTTGATTCAGACCTCCACACCGTTTTCATTGCCCTCTTCTGGACCACCTCCACTCTGTCTGTGTCCTTCCGGAGATGTGGCCTCCAGAACTGTACACAGTATTCTATGTGAGGTCTTACCAGCAGTCTATACAGAGGCAGCAACACCTCCCTCTTTCTGCTAGTAATACCTTTCCCTGTGTACCCCAGCACCCCATTAGCCCTCCCAGTTGCCCTGTTGCATTACCTTACCTTTAGGTCATCAGAGATTATTACCCCCAAGTCTTTCTCCTGCTTGGTGGTTGTCAATAACTCTCCCCCCATTTTGTAGTCTGCCTCTGGGTTTTTGCACCCCAAGTGCATTATTTTTGCACTTTTTCACATTGAACCCTAGCTGCTGTACCCTTGACCACTCCTCGAGTTTTCTTGGGTCTCTGTCCATCCTTTCCATGCACACCTCCAGAGTATCCACCCTATTGCAGATTTTGGTGTCATCCACAAAGAGTCAGACCTTCCCCTCCAGCTCCTCTACAATGTCACTTATAAAGACATTAAAGAGGACCGGTCCCAGCACTGATCCCTGAGGCACCCTGCAGGCCACATTCCCCTCTTCTGAGTGAGCCCTGTTTACCACCACCCTCTGTCGCCTGTCCCCTAACCAATTTCTTACCCAGTTTGCCACCTTTTGATCCCACTCCTAAGTTACCAAGCTTGTTTAATAGTCTCCTGTGTGGAATGGTATCGAATGCCTTACTGAAATCTAGGTAGGCCATGTCCACCTCTTCACTGTGATCTAATTCCTTAGTCACCCAATCAAAAAAATCTATCCGATTCATTTGACATGACCTCCCATTTGTGAATCTATGCTATCTTGGGTTTTATAATGGATTAGATTCAAGATATGCTACTATCCTCTCCTTCAGCAATGATTCTATTAACTTTCCCACCACCAATGTCAGGCTGACAGGTCTATAATTGCCAGCCTCCTCCCTGCTACCCCTTCTGTGAAGTGGGACCACATCTGCCCTCCTCCAGTCCCCTGGAACCACTCCTGTTTCAAATGAGCTGTTAAATAGGACTGTCAAAGGTGCAGTTAGCACCTCCCCGAGCTTCCTCAATATCCTGAGATATACCCCGTCTGGTCCCTTTGCTTTGTCCACTTTCAGATTAGCGAGTCCCTTTAGAACTCTCTCCTCTGAAAAAGGACTTGTGTCCACCTCCCTGCCTTCAGAGCTCCTGTTACTTTTCTGTGGCCCCTCACCTTTTCCTTTTAGTGTGAACACTGAACAAAAGTATTTGTTCAGGATGTCTGCCTTTTCCTCGTTTCCCCCCCCCCCCCAATCCCTTTTTAATGTTACAATCCCTTCCCTGGTCTTTCGCTTTTCACTTACTTACCCAAAAAACATCTTGTCCCCTTTTGTTACTGCTTGGGCTATTCTCTCTTCAATTTTTGCCTTTGTGCTCCTTACTGCTTTTCCCTGCCTCTCTGTGTTTCTCCTGATACACCTCCCTATCTTCCTCCCTCTGCATCTCTTTATATTTTCTGAATGCCACCTTTTTAGCATTCACCCTTTTAGCCACCTCTTTTGAGAACCATAGCGGTCTCTTTTTCCTCTTAATTGTACCCACGTGTTTGATGCAGAGGTTTGTTGCCTTCACACTATCCCCTTTTAGCTTTGCCCACTGTTCCTCCACCCCCCCGGTCATCCCTGAGGCAGTCACCTGTCTTTATAAAATCTGCCCTCCTGAAGTCCAGGACCCTCACCCTTGTGTGGTTTTGATTCCACAGCCATCCTTATATTGACACACACTGTATGCTGATCACTGGTCTCCAGGTGGCCTCCCACATTGATGTCTACAACACTGCCCCATTAATGAGTACCGGGTCCAGTATTGCCCCATCAAGAATGGGTTTGCTGACTACTTGCCAGAGGAATGCCCCCCCTTCCCTTGCAGGGAGTCCAGGATGTCCTTGCTCCTAGTTGAGTTTCAAAGCTGGGGCCAATAACAAAAGTGTTTTAGAGGCACTTCAGCGGTGAAATGCAAAAAGCAACCTCAGAAAGGGTATTTCTTTCTTTCAGCGGTGAAATGCAAAAAGCAACCTCAGAAAGGGTATTTCTTTCTTCCAGCATTCACTAACAAGTGTAATCGCAACAGATGCTTCACTTCTAGTTTGGAGTGCCAACCTAGAAGATTTTTTCAGTAAAAGGCATCTGGAGTCCACAGGAGACCAGGAAACACATCATCGTACAAGAACTCAGTGCAGTGTTCCTGACCGCGCAAACATTCACCCCCAGAATACAAGTTCAGTGTATCCAGATCAGAACATACAATGCCACAGCAATGTTTTACATAAAGAAACAAGGGGAAACCAGATCCTCAAAACTATACATGGAAACCATGAGGATCTGGAACCAAGCTTGTTCACTAGGTGTGAGGCTATCTGCAGTACATCGTCCAAGGAAAGACAACGTACTGGCAGACTCCTTAAGCAGAATAAGTTGGGGAAATCATGTTCGGACACTGAACCAGCACATACTGACATCAGTGTTCAAAAGATGGGGTACATCAGAAATACACCTGTTTGCCCCATGGGAGAACTACCACTTCCCCAATTTTTGCTGCAGGCCTCCAGTGCTGGGCACGGTACCAGAGGAGGCCCTAACACTGGACTGGACAAGGAGATTCCTATATGCCTTTCTTCCATTCCTACGTGTACCGAGAGTGCTCATAAAGCTGGGAAGGGAGCCTGCAACAATGATACTGATAGTTCCAGACAGGGACAGGCAGGTCTGGTACTCCATGCCACTGTCATTTACAATATATACACCAGGAATATAATCAGTCTGCCACAGAGACACAATAGAGTGTCTCTCAGCCAGGGCAGTATCATATTCCTAGACCTCAGGATCCTACCTCTGAGGTCATGGTTCTTGAACAGCTAGAAATTTCTAATCTCAGGTTATCCGAAGAGATAATGAAGGTGTTGAAGGTGTCCAGAAAAGCATCAACAATGCTTACATATGCCTCAAAATGGTGGAGAGTATCTTGTTTTGCACCACCAGAACAATAAACCTCATGCAGACAAGATTGCTTATAGTCTTGGACTGCGTAGTAGATTTAGTCTCTGGGCCCCAGGCTTTCTACCCTGAAAGCATGCCTGGCAGCAGTCTTGTCTTATACAGCAGTTGGAAAGCCCAAATGTTTAGTGGCATAATCCTTTTTCCAAGGTTTTTTAAAGGCCTCATCTATTTATACCCTCGTGTGAGGGATTCAGTCCCTCTCTACGATCTAAATGTATGCCTTGCCCAGATGATGGAAGCTTATTTTGACCAGTGGCTGCTACTGAGTTTAAATATGTAAATCGGAAATACGTCTTTTTCCTAATTGCCATGAGTTCTGCCAGGGGGGTGAGCAAACGGCAAGTCCTGTGTACAGATCCAGACTGCATAGTCTTTCACAGGGGCAAGGTAGTTCTCAGAACTACAGAAAGTTTATTCCTAAAAGCAGTGTCAGAGTTTTGACTTGAACCGGTCAGTCACTCTTCCAGTATGTTTTCCTGAGCATTACCGTACAGGTTGAGCAAAACTACACTCACTAGATGTAATACTTGGACCACACAAGATATGTGGGGCCCAACAACACTGTTTTTCGTTGACTATAGTTAAGTGGAAAAGGTAAATCAGCAACTGGGAAACTATATCTCATTGGATTGTCTCCAGCACCCAGTTCTGTTGTGAGAAAGCTGGAAGAGTACCACTCAGAGACCTACAGTCACACTCACAAGGGGCACATCAGCCTCTGTGGCAGTTACAAGAGACATCCCCCTTTAAGAGATTTGTAAACCTGCTGCCTGGAAAGCAGACCCACCTTCATGAAACATAACTGTCTAGACATAAAACCTAGAAGAGATGCCAGATTTGACACTGCCATCTTACAGAACCTTTTTTCCCCATATATATATATTCTGTACCCAGCCTCCCAAGGTAATGCTCTGGAGTTTCCTATCTGTGATACATTAGAGAGAAATTCCTGGTGTGAAAAGAAAAATTACTCACCGTAGTAATGTTGTTTCTTGTAAGGGACCCCTCGCTAAGTATCATGGTCCCTAATCCTTGCCTCCCCTTCCAGAATCTGACATAAAGGTTCACACAAGAATCAGCTGTCATAGTAAGACCTGAGCATTAATTGTTAACAATTCTTCTGTAATTAATAAGTTTTGTTTTAGTTTACATACTGTTTCATTAGTAAACTTGGTTTGTCTGTCCTGTTTACTTGGTGTTTTTCCAAAGTTTTCCTTTTTGGAAATTTTTTTTATATTTGGTAGCCATTTAGCTAGATTCAGTGGTCAAAGCTCCTCTAGCTTTAGAAGCAAATCTGATGTTGGGTTGCTAGGGGAGCTATAACCATCCAGCAGAGTTTGAACTTCATTCTGATTCCAATAAAGATTCCTTAATTAGCATAAAGTTCTAATTCTCCAGGCAGGGCACTCGGCTCACTGGACCTGATGCTATTTGTGATACTTAGTGAGGGATGCCTTAGGGGAAAATGACATTACTGTGGGGAATAACTTTTTTCGTACTGTTGACTACAACTATATAATGGACTCTCTCAGTCAATCTGAATGCAGAGTTGTTAACATAGTGCAGTAGTACCTTAAGGTCAGAAAGAACTCTAGGCATATCATGTCCATCCCCTCCCCCTGCTTCATAAGCAGGGGTGAATAAGTATACTGTGCTTTTTATACTGTTATTTCCCCCACAGCCATGGCAGACCTAGTTAACTATACAGCACGGTATTTCTTGCATTCTTATTGGCTCACCTGACTGACTATACATCACACACTGCTTTCCAGCAGGTAGCCATCTTTGAACTTTTACAGAGCAAGAAAAGAAGTGAAAATGCCCCAAAACTATGGGCAACATTGGTCAAATAAAGAAGTTAGCCTTTAAAATGAGAACTTCTAACTTATTTAGAATAGTCCACACAGTGACAATACTATAGGTAGATTCGGCCTCCAGCCTTGGATTTATAAGTGCAGGAAAGCATTGTTAATAAAGGAATAATGCACGACAGGGTGTGTGTCGTGCTGGGACAACGCTACGCCTGGGGGGGTTGGGCATGAGGCCGCAGGCCGAGTGCATCCAATGCCCCAGGCATGGCGTTATCCCAGCACGACACACACCCTGGAGTGCATTATTTCTATTATACAATGGCTTGTTGTTATATATAAAATAAAAAAATAATTTTAAAGAATGTTTTTATTAGCGTGGAAAAATACTTTTGTTTCTTAAGAGGAGATGCAAAAAAAAGAGAGTATTCAAATGCTCATCCACATTGGTTCACAGTGAGGCTGAGACTAGACCTGTGGCATTATGTTGGGATAACGCCATGGGTCCAGCCCCAAACTGACCAATCACAGTCCAAGATTCTTTCTTGCCATTGTATAATGTGTGTTATTGCTGTGTTACTGTACACTGTTCACTTTGAACCTATCACTATTACTCACAATTGTTTTGGTCACTTTCAGGCACTGGACGATGCCAACAAATGTATAATTGAACAGCTTAAAGCACAAACGGTCAGAAATGAAGCTGAAGTCGAATGTGATGACGAGAAGCAAGATTCTGTTAAAGGTAGTACTCCGAGACTATTCTCAGTTTCTTTGTCTCTTGATTGGAATCATCAGTGCTGCCAGAGGGTTACGAGGGTGTATATTAATAAGTCTTTGGAGACCAGGCTCATGGTTGTAAGAGTTCTCTCATACACATTCATAGGGTACGAGACCCAGAAACAAAGGTGAGCTGTTCTCATACCCTAATCACGTAAGTGAGACCACTCGTACAATTGTAAGAGTGGTCCCCAATTATGTATCATTGATTGATCAGGGGATGGTCGATAATATATTATAGATAGAAGATAATCAATAATATATTAAAAATCTTTCCTCCAAATGTGCCCATTTCTATGGCAAGTGAGCACGAGACACTTTATAGTATGGGTGTCTGCGCACAGGAAAGAGACGTGCTCCCTCAGTCTTTATTGTGAATAGATAGACTGATCTGGCCAACAGGAATAATTCCCCAAAGCATTTGAGATAAGTAACTTTCTGATTCCAAGAGGTAATTTTTGTCAATTAAAATTTCTTTTTGATGCTTCTGACCAGCCCACCCAGAATACTTTCTTTTTTTTTTTTTTCTTGTCGGCTCTCCGCTCTCCCTGCAGGGACTCGGCTTCCACCCTCACCGCCTCCCCATGCCCAGGCTTACCCCCCCTGGGTGGGCAAGGTCAACGGCAACTTGCCCTGGCTTACCCCCCAGGGTGGGGCCACAGGAGCGGGGGCCCCACACGGTGGATACAGTAGGCAGTGGAGGCGGCGGAGCAGAACTTCACGCTTTGGGCCGGCATTTTTTATATGCTGTATCAGGAATTTGCAATGGTGATCAGTGTCCGCCCCGCCCCCCACTGATACGGCACCGGCACTGTGGTTCCCCTGCCTCCGCTAGGGGTCTGTAGCATGCCAGACACACAACCCACCACCCCCCAGAGAAGGAGAGCAGTCTCTAGGATGCTCAATCCTTCTCCCCTGGCCGGCCTTCTGACATCCCAACTCCATTCCCGAACCCGGGTCGTCGGCATCGCAGACAGATGCCCTGTCTCTGCGCCAGTGGCCATATCCCAGAATAATTTCTATAAGTCAAAGCTGAGGTACAGTACATCTCAGCCAAGAAATAAATGAATTGTCTCCCAGGTCAGAGGCATCTATGGTAGCCACTGTGCCATTGGTTGATCTTTTGACCATAAGATCAATTTAAACAGTTGAAGGTGTTGTGCTGAGAAAACTGCTATGAATTGAAAAATTAATGATTATTAATTAATGCTTGAAGGAATGAATCAATCAATAAGAAACAGAACATTTTCTATTTTATGGCAATAATATAGAGCTTTTCTGCAGCCAATCAGCATTCAAGCTCTCTAATTAAGCAATAGACTCCATTGTGGTGGGGCAGAAAAATTACCAAAATTGAGAGGAATTTTTCTACCAATGAAGAGGTCAGTGTTAAGAAAAAAAGCAACCTGTCTAAACAATTAAATGGGCAACACTACTTCTTAAAGCAGTAGTTCATGTTATGCAAGAACAAAAGTGGCACTGCTTTTTTCAGCTTGGCAAGGGAGGGAAGGACGTGTACTGCAGTTGGTCTAAGTTTGGTGATGCAGGCTAGTGCTACCCTTTCTTTAGATCCTCAGATATTAATGAAGGTAAAAATAAAAACCATGTTACCCTATTTTTAGCTTACAGCTGTGTGATTTTGTAACGGAGTGTAGACGTTCATGTACATAATCCCCCTCTTGATTCCAAGCACTTGTACCCCCTCATCCACAACCTGTTTCCCTCATCCTCCCCCCCCCCCTGCTTCTTCATGTCTTTGTTGGTCTGACCTGTTTCACCCTGCACCCCTTTCTCAACCCCTGTTTTCTCCAGATCCCTCATGAAGGGACCTAAAGCTGTCTTTAGGCTTCCCGGATTAACTAGTAGATTTTTGTTTTGTTTTTTATACTTGAATGTCTGAGGTTCTCCTATGTAACAATGTGCCTACACTATATTCAACCTCTGTACATAAGTTATAAAGTTCTGACATGTTACTTACGCTGTACATTTTTATTGTTATCTCCTGTTTCTCTTTGTAAACCGTCTGAATTTTGTGACTTGTACTGAAATTCAACCACTATGTAAACATTCACCCGGGCCGCACTTGGAAATGAGGCTCGGCTCAGTGTGCCTTTCCCAGTCACCAAATTTTAAATAAATAATCAAAAAACTCTGTGCATTTTGTCATGGCTAACATGAACTGCTGCTTTACGGGGATAGGAAACCATTTTAAATATACATACTTTTAAACACCCTCTTGTTTCTTCCTTCCAGTGGTATCTACTCTTTTGATAGGGTGTTTTTTGGGGGTTTTTTTGCATTAAAGAACAGATTATTATTTTCTTATTGTTACTGAAGCTGTCACACATTCTCCCTAATAACTGTTAAGTGCTGTCTCTGTTTCACAGAGATTCTAAGAAGTCATTTCCACATGTCTGTACTGCTCAGGGCCCAGCACAGTGAAACTGATATCATATAATGCCCAGAAACATATATTAAAGGCAGTAGTAGGCCAGTATACCCGGGCAGCAGCACTGCAGCTGGCAATGCCAAAAACCCAGGTCCAGAAATGAGCCTGGGATGCTGGAGGGCTGGCAGGGGGGAGGGATGTGCATCCAAGAGGATGTTTGCCTCCTGGGAGTGGGAGGTTCTCCATCTCCCACTGTGCTGGCTCTACCTGGTGGCCCACAGGTGATACAGGCAGTTGAAGTGTCAGTGCAATGTGAAATATAGGGAGCTGGTCGTCTCCGTTGTTTCACAGACTGTTTTTGAACCTGTAAGAGCTTTCTTTTATTTTTGTTTAAAGAGACCTACCAAGTTAAATGAAGCAGTCCCTGCACCTGATATATCAGTGCTGCACCTCATGGGGCTGCTTCTAATGTACATCATGCGAAAAGAATGGCATTAGTAAAAAATGACAGCCCTTGTAAAATCAGAAATACCGGGTCCCAAGGATTTCCCGGTTTCTGGTACCACCCACGCTCCTTCCCTGTGCTCTGTAAATTTATGACGCAATGCCAGGGAGAGTGTTGAGACGTGCTCCATTGTACTCTATGGGCAGCACCTTTTTGATCTTTTTTTTATGTTCTAATGGCCATTTGGTCATAAAACGTGGAGACGGGTTGCCTTGTTAGTCGACCTGTGCCCACGTTTTATGACCAAATGGGCATTATAATATTAAAAAAATATCAAAAAGGTGCTGCCCATAAAGCATAATGGAGCGTGTTCCCACACTCTCCCTGGCATCGTGTCATAAATTTGCAGAGCATGGGGGTGGAGCATGGGTGGCACCAGAAACCGGGAAGTCCTTGGGAGACGGTATTTCTGATTTTACAAGGGCTGTAATTTTTTACTGATGCCGTTCTTTTCTGCAAGATGTACATTAAGAGCAGCCCCATGAGGTACAGGACCGATGTATCAGGTGCAGGGGCCGAGGCTGGTAAGGCTCTTTAATACAGTAAATTGCTGCTTTTACATCTGAAACCTTGAGTATATCTGCCCTTTCTTGCTGTTTTGTATAGGGAGCAACTGTTGTTCCTGCATTGGGCCATGGCATAGTGGATCCAGCTACAGTGCATCCTCAACCTGCTTTGCCAGATAATGTGGGGATGTTGGGGGGCGGGGGGATATGTGACCAAGCTACGTGCATGCCCATTGCACACTTATGTAGGGTGTTGTGCCCTCCTCTGTGGGGAGAAAGAACATAAAAAAGCTGCCCAATCTAGCAGGATGGTGCCTCAGTACACTCAGGCAGGCACCATGTCACCTGTCTGCCAGCATTAAAGGATCTGTTTGCCACCAATTTCAGGATTTCACAGGGGTGGTATGTTGAAGGCCCCATCATGGGGAATAAACAGCGGGGTAGACATGGGGGGGCCTACGGGTATGGGGGAAAGGCATCGGTACTGGGTGGTAGCCGAATGAAGCAGATGGTGGCTGGGACTAGGGGAGAAAGAATTATTGATGGAGAACAGTTTTTAACCTATAAGCCTGTATTTTTCATAAAAGCGGTGTCTTTAATACTGGTTTCCATTCTGTTACTGTTCCACCTTTATAAGAGCATATGGACATATGAAGAAGCCAGCAGAAGAAGGCCATTTGGTCTATCAAGTCTGCTGATGTTGCAGGGTCCAAGCTTGAGTTACTGTCCCTGTCCCCTCTCTCCACTCCTCCCATCCTCCCTACACATGACCCTTACCCTCTCCCTATACCCGTCCCAGCCTCTCTTTAAGTTGCCCACTATCTTCAATGAGATTACCTCTTCTGGCAGTGCATTCCAAGTGTCCACCACCCTCTTTGTGAAGAAGTGCTTCCTGACCTCCCTCGTAAACCTCCCACCCTCCAGCTTAAGACTGTGCCCCCTCATGTGTAGCTGTTTAGTAAATTCAGTGGGTATTCCCGTTATCACACTTGTGGCAAAGACCATTGTAGCATTGTATGATGTAGTTTATGTCTTTACATCATTGATACAGTACATTTGTATTCTGCTATTGAACTCAGAGGTTAAAAAAGTCACATGCTACATCATAGGATTCTAAAATGGTCATTACCAGCAGCCTGTAAAACATAAATACTTGCTGAATTTACTAAAAGGCCAGTAAAGGGCCGGCCTAGTGATGTTGAGGGTTGAGGCGCTGGACGCCACACCTCGCACCACGCTGGCGACCCAGGTTCGGGAATAGACTCGGGTCGCCGGGGGTTGGAGGGGGGGAAGGAGGATTCAGCATCCCAACGGATGCTCTCCTCCTCCGGGGTGGGATCCTGGGGTGTCTCGCACACCTGACGCACCTGTGCCAGTGGAAGCACGGCACCAGTGCATAGGCGGCTCTTCGAGAGTCAGGGAAGGGAGGACGTTGTGGGCATTTGTCGGCAATGTGCGACAGCACGCCATAAGACTGGATGTCAGTCCTACGTGCTGACATCCTCAGAGGGTAGGAGGGACTAAGGGGAGAAAAAAAAAAACAACCTCAGGCCAAGATGACGACCAATCTACCTCAGGATCACCGACCCTCAGGACAGACCCCGCTGTGCAGGCACTCCAAAGAGTAGGAGAAGGTAGGAGGCATAAAGAAGCATGCCTGGCTCTCTAGGGGCAGGTTCTGTGGGAGGGACCTATAGGATTGATCAGAGGTCTGAAGGAGTGGATCGAGGGGGCAAAAAGGTGGAATAAAAAAGGAAAGTTAAAAAAAAAAAAAGCCCAGTAAAGATGGAACAGTGACTGAACAATAGATTTTGGGGGCAGTGATGACCTTTATAGGAGTTTATTTACATTTGTAGGCAATTGTACATGTAAAGTTGGGTCAGAAGGTGGTCAACTGGGTGGCAAACTGGTTGGATGGCAGAAAACAGAGAGTGGTGGTAGACTGTATACAGTCAGAAGAGATGCAAGTCACAAGTGGGGGTACCTCAGGGATCAGTCCTGGGGCCAGTCCTCTTCAATATCTTTATCAGTGACATTGCAGATGGAATGGAGGGTAAGGTTTGTCTGTTTGCAGATGACACCAAGATCTGCAACAGAGTAGATGATCCAGATGGGTTGGGCAGAACGAGAAGAGATCTGGATAAATTGGCAAAATGGTCGGAAGACTGGCAACTGCGGTTTAATGCAAAGAAGTGCAAAATCATGCACATAGGGAAGATAAATCTTGAAGCCACCTATAGGCTGGGAGGGGAGTTCCTGGCAATCCCAAGGGAAGAAAGAGACTTGGGTGTCATCATCACAGATGACCTGAAATCATCCAAGCAGACCACTAAAGCAGTAGGTAAGGCTAGAGGGATGTTGGGGTGTATTTGTAGGGGTATCACAAGTCGGAAGAGGGATGTAATAATCCCTCTTTACAAGACACTGGCTAGGCCCCATCTGGAGTACTGCGTGCAGTACTGGGGAGGCCACACCTTCACAAGGACATTAACCAAACTGAGGCAGTCCAGAGAAGGGCAACCAAAATGGTGCAGGGACTGCATCATAAAACATATGAGGACAGATTAACAGAGCTCAATATGTATAACCTAGAGCAATGGAGAAAGAGAGGTGATGTGATTGAAACATTCAAACAGCTTAAGGGCATTAACAAGGTGAAAGAGTCTAACATGTTTCAATATAAGAAAAGTAGCAGGACAAGAGGACACAGCATGAGATTAGAGAGAGGCTGATTAAGGGGTAATGTGAGGAAGTTCTTTTTTCACAGAAAGGGTGGTGGTTGCATGGAATGGCATACCTCAGGAAGTGGTAGATATGAATACAGTGCAGGACTTTAAAAGGCATGGGATAGGCATAAGGGAGCAATACAGATGAGTATGAATAGATAGGCCATTGACAGAGCAAAGGCAGATGGCACATTCATAAGGTAGAAAAAGATGGGCAGACTGGATGGGCCTTGCGGTCCTCATCTGCCATCAGCTTCTATGTTTCTAAAGGGTAAAGTGCATTATAGTATACTACCTCCTCTCTATGTACAACTGCATACCGCACAAATGTAGATAGAAATACATATAAAGGCCATCACTGCTCCAAAACGTATTTATTATTGTATTATAAGGGTTTTTAGGATTACATGTAACTGTCTGTGTATGTGATAATCTGATGTTATGCAAACTAAATAATAAAGAAACTTGAGACCTATTAGCTTCCCTACTTCGAATCGTCTTTACGTGGTTTTTAGGGGCAGGGCTGCAGCTTGCAATCAGTGGCTCACCTGAACAAGGAAATATTGCCAACAACGTAATATATTAAATAGCTAAATAACCCCCTTTAAAAAAAATTGAAAAAGGTCCTTGGGCAAGCAGTTTCTTGTCACAAGCTGCCTGCCAAGAGGACATATTCATGTCAGCAGCTCTTTAGATGACTAAAAGCCATAGGATGACTGCCCAGTGCTCGCACTGCATGTATCTGCTTAAGCTGCTCCACTTCGTTGGGCATATGACTATGTGGACTGGGAAGCTGTCCTCTGAAATGTTTTTTTCTGAGCTGTATTTAAAGGGTAGAACCAAACCGGAGTAGGGAGTGAGAAGTCTGCCCCCGTTGAACATGCACTATGTATTACAATATTAAAATGGTTACCTGGTTATAATTAAAACTTAGTCTTTCACATTGCAGAAGAAGAAGATCCAAAAAGTGCCAGATCAGAAGACCCAGGAGAGGAGTGATTATTGAGACTGCTTTACCTTGATTTAGAATTTTTGAAGGCTTAATATCGAAATCGGCTGTCATGTGAATTAAGCACTGTAAATGCATAAATTATGGTTTATTGTAAGCATCAGTATGCTGTAAAATACTCAGCCTATCATTATCTCTAATTTATGTTGAGTTTTTAATAAAGAATTTGGAAAATAACTTATTTATTTAGTTATTAATTGATTGATAGATTGATTTCAAAAGTTTTTACTAGGAAAAACATACAGAGCTGATAACAGTTAATTTCCCTATGTGTCTTGGGGGTGGGGTGGGGATGGAAGATAATACAAAAGGAGAAAAAATGCATTGAAGCCATAATCCTCTGTTGTGACATCACAGTCTGTTGCCATGGGAATTACTGTGATGTCACAAGCAGTACATTATGACCTCAGGTAGGGAGAATGAAACAAGACTAGATGAAGTCTTCGGGAGCGAAGATCCTGTATTCATGCAAATGACCTCAGTAATAAATAATGGAGAGGAGAAATTCGGGGAGTCTACAACATACAAGTTGAACTGTGTTTAAATAGTATGTTTTGTTTAAGTTATCCTGAAGGCATCAGCTGCTCTTCAGACAGGCTTGTAGTATATGGTTAGCCTTTGTTCTGTATAAAAATCAGCCTACTCAGAAACCTTGTTATGCAAATTCTAAACTGTTGTGCACATTCCAAGGTGCTATTGTGTGTGTTTTGAGCAGTTGTTCAGCACACCTCAAAGGTCATAACATTTTAAATTCCTCATTCACCTGGCACCTAGCTGATTACTAACCGCCCAGTGCCCAAATATGTACCGTTTAACTTGTAAAAGTCTATAAATTTAATTTTGATAATAAAACAGAACAAAGAAGCCAGCCCAGTGGCGTTGATGGTTGAGGCATGGACGCCCACACCTCTCCTCATGCCGCAACCTGGGTTCAGGAACGAGCCGGGTCATGGGATTGGTGGGGGGGGTGGAGCTGATCGACAGCCAGGAGGCAGCTCTCCTCTCCCGGGAGGGTCCCTGTCGCTCCCGCTGCTCAGCCGCCATCTGGTGGAGGTCCAGTGATGATGTAGGTCGGGATGCAGCATGCACTGGGAGGGTGTTGTGGGTTCGCGCTGTGCACATGCTCTCCACACGCACATGCGCAGCTATGACTGAGATGGAGAAAAGAGGCAAAATGGTGGAACAGCAGGATGACGCCAAGCCTCCCAGGCTCTGCAACCAGCCAGCTGGGCACCTCCATGCCATTGAGGTGAGTCCCGTGAACGCCGGGTGATGGGACTGGGGACTAGAAGGGGGCTTGTCAGCATGGGACATAAAAATAAATAATAAAAAAACAGAACAAAGAAATGGCAAGGTTTTTTTTTTCTTTTGGTTTTATTTGGGGAGGTAACACTTCTGTGATTTTTGTGCACAGTGCCATATACTATTAAAAAAGATATATATATATAGGCAACCACATACAACTCACCATGTGTTTCCATCTTGGGGTTGAGATGACAACATGGTCCTCTCGAGCTTCATTCTCAAGGTCCATATACTGTCATCTAAACCCCCCAATGGAAACGCAGCTTTTGTTGTGTATGGTTGCCCATACATTATTCTCTATGTTCTGTACATCTAATCCTGCATAGATTGAGAATGACAATTTCCAGACACACATTTCTAGCAACGAGAGTGTATTTGTGATGACATGCAAATTGCAGCATCTCGGCCCTGAAGTGTTGCCTTCAGAATAGAACTTTAGAATGTTGCCAGCTCCATGCACCGAGCGGTGGGATGCCCACTCTGCATGCTGGTGACCCGGGTTCATGACCTGCTCCCAAGGCGACTGGAGTGGAGACCATCGGGGAGGGTGAAGAGTGTCTACATGGATGCTGTCCTTCCCGGGAGGAAGGGTACGGCTTGCACCGCCCTCAAGCAGCTCTTGGTACTGGGCTGGCGGAAGCACATTTGGCAGCATGGGTGACCACATGCTGCTGTACGTCCTTCCCAGGATACTGCAGATGTACAGCCCTGACATAGCAAGGGGTAGTGGATGGACAGAAGAAAATAGAAATGGCTGCCCAAGAGTGCAGGTTACAGCTTCCAGCAAGCCCCCGGTGGTTCAGCAGGGTTGCAGCATGAATTTTGGGGCCCAGGACAAGTCAATTGAAATGGGCCCTGTTTCCCAAACCAGCTTATGCTAGGGGTAATGCTAGCTTTCATGTGGGCCCTCCTGAGCTCAGGGCCCTGGACAACTTCCCACTCCCATTACAGCTGCCCTGGTGCCCAGCACACTGTGCCTGCCCTCCCAGACCACCAACTCCAGTGCTACAGGCACTTCCTCCCAAGAGCCTAAGGCCTCCCGGCAAGGATATGCTGGACCACATGGGTCTTCAGAGATGTGTAAAGTTCAAACTCTGCAGTTAGGTCATGCTCTGACATTCCAATGACAGATGTGTTTTTCTGCTGAAGAGGTTACTCATCCAGTTTCAGTCCCTGTGAGTAAGTGTTCCTTGTTTTGACTACTGTTTCATTATTTTATAAAGTTTTTGAGTTTATGTGATACACTGTGCTAGTCTAGCTTAGTTTTATGTAATATTATTGTTTGGTTTTTTTGCTGGTTCCATTGTGGTTCCTCAAACTGGAAGGACTGCAGTTTTCACAGATTCCCGGTTTGGGTTCCATGTCAATCAAAATTAAATAAATTTTATTTAAATTGAACTTCATTTTTAAAGAACATACCTTTCAAAATTTAAACAGATGTGGACAGCGGCCCTCAAAATGTGGGATACATTTACAGTGTGTATATATTGCATATTTAGGAGGATTTTGCAGTATAGTGCTTTGATGTTATAAAACTTGTTGAACATCATGGATTAACATGTGTAAGGCTCCTGTAGGGCAGGTATGCTTCCTGAGCACTATAAGAGCACGACACCAGTACCTTACATTGCCACTAGGCTGCTCAGTGGATTTTGTGTTCTTGTTTCACACAGCATGGTGGGTGGGGGTGAGGGCTCAAATCCAAGAGAGAGAAAGAAAGAAATGGTGGTGCCTCCACCCAGAGAAAATGTGATTGGGCCTAATGATATGACAGTACAGCCCCCTGGGTTGCTGTGCCACTCCACATCCCTACTGTGATCACACCTCCCAGAGACCCCAAACAAGCACAACTGTTCCCCCAAACATCATACCCAGCAGTAAGATGGTGAATAATCACAGCAGGTTTACACAGCAAGAACACACTTTATCAAGAGGTGACTGGCCCTGCAAGAGGGACAAAAAATGTTAAACTGGTGCACCAACTATGGCTGGCCCCTTTTAGGTGCCCTCCTGGGTGGCATCTGGTATATCACCCTTATTCTAGGCTGCAGTTAGAAAAATCCACTTGAGCCCAGATGACTCGGGCCACTCCTACACCACAGATAAAAAGCATTAGTCCACTGTCTCTCTTGCACTGAAGGACACTGCCATCACGTGCCTGGTGCCAGAGTTTTGGTGCAGTTACTACAAGCAATCTTTTTTAAACCAGTTCCTGGGTACCCAGGTGTTAAGCTGTTGTAGGCCCGATGAAGCCGCAGTGTGCTGGCTGGCATTGTTCCATTTTTAACTGGAGTAACCTGCTTAAATTAAAGAGCTAGTGCACTGCCCAGAAATAATATTAGATTTTAAAAGCAGCCAACCATTACCTTTTATGTCTAAGGTAGTTTTTCTTTTCTCTTTGTTTAATTAGAAGATTGTTTACCTGATGTTAGTAGGTGTGATGTGTGGAACAGCACCCTGTCTGGCAGCTGACATATCTGTCTCTACTGCCCCCTACTACATCATCAGCATTGTGACCTCACTGACTGTGACACCAGTGCTGGTTAGGGAACAGCAAGTGAGTGACTGCCAGGTCATTCACCTGTGATGTCACTGTCAGTGAGATCATAATGCTGATGATGTAGTGGGGGGCAGTAGAGTTATATATGTCAGCTGCCAGGCTAAGGGCTGTTCCACACATCCAGCACAATATTATCACATAGAAGACTCTTTGTTTTGTGTGTGTGTGTGTGTGTATTTTATTTATGCTCCTCCCTCTATGCCCCAACCAGCCACTCCTTCAGAGCGCCAGTGCTTTCCCTATCGCCCTCTGACCCCCACCACCACTACCAGCCCCAACTGCAGCCTTACCTGGAAACCCTGGCATATCCCCTTTACTGGGAGGGTCCCGCTCTTCCGAGGGGGAAGGGCCTGGGTGGCCAGCGGCACATTCTTCAGGAGCTGCGGAGCTAGTTCTGGGATGACTCTGGGGCTTCGGGTGGCAGGAGCCAAGCACTCATCATCCGGGGCAGTCAGGGCATGCTTTTCACGTTTTCTGTGCCCCACCCACACAGTTCTTGGCCTTGCATGAGCACGAGGCAACCTGGAGCAGGGGCGTGTGGAGGCAGCACGTCCCCCAAGTACATAACCAATCCGCCCACAGGGCCCCAAGCAAAACCCATCTCCCTGGGAGGGAAGCGTCCAATGGACACTTATGATACCCCTTCCTATTTGCCTCTGCTCCTGGGACCCGGACTCGGGGCACGAACCCGGGTCGCCAGCGAGCTGAGCAAACCCCTTCACTTGGTGCCACAGAGCTGGCTATAGAAGACTTTCTAATGAGTAAAAGGAAAAAGAAAAGTACTTTAAAAATGAAAAGTTACACCTGACTACTTCTTAAAATTTGTATTATTTTCCTGTCTGCCTGTTTATTTATTTTTTGATGACCGGGTAGGTGCACTAGACACAAAAGTGACTATTTTCAGGCACGACCCGGGAGGTCAACAACACGGGGAGATACAGGTACATGGCATACAGTGTCAAGAAATATGCACTACATCACAATCAGAAGTGAAACAAGTTTGAGACAATATTTGTACTAAGACACGTAGAGGTGTAATTTTACAAATAGAAGGTAAGTGCCCATGTGTAAACAGTAATAGTAATAACATTTAAAGTGCAGAAAATGCCACAGGACATCATTACATCCGTCTGAAACTGAAAAAAGACAGCTATTGGGAAGAGGCAGGGAGAGAGGCAATGCTGAGATATAGCCTAGCGAGAGAGAGGAGGAGCGAAGGATAGGGATGGGAAAGAGGGTGTAGGTTCCACTAGCTCTTTAATATTCCCCCCACAGGCCATGGAATTGCTAAAATGGATCCAAACAGACCCTGTACTGGGGGTATTTGTAATCCAGCCTAGTTGGCAACTTTATTGAAAACTCTTGACTTTTCAGAGCAAAAAGAAGTTTACACTGAGATGCAGGGACACCTTGCAGTGTACTCATAGCTCCCCCGGATTAGCGAGCTCCTCCTGGCTGTGCAGGCCTCTGGATTTCTGCTTCTCCCAGAATGTCTCTGTTTTGCTGGGCTACCTCTTGGGAACTTTGTCTGTTCCTGACTGGTGGGTCTCTCTTCCTCCCAAGGGGTCCAGCTGCTTTCACCTTCTGGCACATTCAGCTTCCTAGACCCTTTACCACCACATCATAGCTTTCAAACCCTTAAAGGGGAACCGCACTGAACCTGTACATCATGTTGCCCAGCAGAATCTGGTTTTTAAATACTGGTTCTAGTTCTGTCATTGTTTCATCTCTGAAGGCTCTTCAGTTATCCCAGTGAGTGTTTCTGATCTACACTCTGGTACGAAGTGCCATTTTAGAACTGTATGATCTAGTTTACGTCCATCTGAGACACAGAGTTCTACAGCAGAACATGGATGCATTTTACCAACAATGAAAGATCTGAGCAAGGGTCAAGGGACATAAACTACATCACACAATTCTAAAATGGTTCTTGACTGCAGTGTGTAGATCAGAAACACCCACTAGGATAATTATAAAGCCTGTTGAGATTAAACAACAACAGAACTGGAACCAGTATTTAAAAATTAGCTTCTACTGGGGAAAATGGCTTACAGGCTCAGTGCAGTTCTCCATTGCGGTGGTGGCAGCCCAATACCCAGCTACAGTGTCTAGGATCTAGACTAGCAGCTCTGGATCCTGACATCTGGATCCACACTGTCTCAGTTTCATCTTTTTTCTTTTCAATTATTTGCATCCTCCTGCGGCAGGTCCCCCGGCCGTCTGCCACCCTACCGGTGCTTGGGGTCTTTCGGGGTCTTGTAGCATCGTTGCACACGCTGGCAGATCCCCTGAGCCCGGCCCAGAGGCTTCATCCTTGGGTGGCCCCTGCATTATCTTCTGTTTTTCTCCCCATCAGTGGAATGACCCAAGACCTCAGAAGTGATGACGCATGTGCGTGAAGGCGCACGTGCACACCGCAGCTCCTGTGCCAGTCTCTTCCGCCCTCCCTCGGCCTAGCGCTGGTACTCCTCAGAGTGACACCTCCACTTTGGCCTCCACCAACGGGGCGGCCAAGCCCCGTGGACACACGTTACTCCTCTTGAGGCAGAGAGCTGCCAGCCGGCAGCCTTTCACATCCGATGACCCAGGCTCTTTCCCAAACCCAGGACGCCGGCGTGGAGCGAGGTGTGGCATCCAGTGCCTCAACCCTCGTTGCCACCGGGCCAACTATCAGTTTCATCTTTGTGCTGGCTTGTGTGGCGTGCAGCCCTTTGTATTGCTGACCAGGAGAATATTTCACAGACCATGTTCCTGTGTGCTAACTGTAAATATGAAACAACCCATCATGCATCAGAGTAATTTATTTCTTTTTAGAAAATTGGCAAGTAAAATGATGTATTCTAATTGACTGTTGCTAGAACTGTGATTAAAAAAACAAAACAAAAAAAAACTGCCATCTGAATTTGTACGAAAGTTGGACTTTCGCTTCCACTAAAGTTCAGAAATCATTTTGACAACTTTCACGGAAATTCCAACTTAGAATGGCAGAATAAATGTATGAACTGTGGATTAAACTGCAGAACACAATTCTGCAGAACTAATCAGTGTCAGGGGTCAGTTCTGCAGAGTTTCTGTAGGCAGTTTAATACATTAATCCACAATTCGTACATTGTGAGTCACTGAACTGCGGAGTCAATGTATGAAATGTGTATCGCCAGCCCCATATTTATGTATGTTTCCACGGTACCTGGTGGCGCCCCCCCACCCTCTGATCACCAGCCCTGTATTAATTAAATGTTTCCCTGGTGTCTGTTGGCACCCACCACCCTCAGTTGCCAACCCCGTATTTAGTTAATGCTTCCCTGGTGTTTAGTGGCACCCCCCCCACCCTCTGGTTGCCGGTCCCATAATAATTTAATGTTTTCCTGGTGTCTAGTGGCATGACTCACCCTCTGATAGCCAGCACCATAATAATTTAATGTTTCCCTGGTGCCTAGTGGCACCCCTACCCTCCGGTCGCTGGACCCATAATAATTTAATGTTTCCCTGGTGTCTAGTGGCACCACTACCCTCCAGGCACTGGCCCCGTATTAAGTTTACATTTCCTTGGTGTCCAGTGGCAACCTCTACCCTATGATTGCTGGCTCTGTATTTGCTGACGTACTGCAAGGGCTTGCCAACTGCATGCTTGCTCCCATTTCTTAGTCTTTACATCACGCTGCAGTCTGACAAGTTGTCTGTCTCCGTGACTGCAGTATGATGGAAAGACTAAGAAATGGGAACAAGTGCGCAGTTCACAGGCATGTGAGGCACATCAGCAAATATGGGGCTGGCAATCAGAGGGTGGGTTGACACCAGGGAAATGTTAAATTATTAAGGGGTCGGCAATCTGAGTGTGGAAGGTGCTACTAGACACCAGGGAAGGATTAATTATTACAGGGCCAGTGATTGGAAGGTGCCAAGTGACACCAAAGAAACATTAAATTATTACGGGGCCAGTGATCGGAGGGTGGGGTGCCACTAGACACCAGGGAAATGTTAAATTAATATGGGGTAGTGACGGGAGGGTGGGAGGTGCCACTAGACACCAGAGAAGCAGTAACTAAACACGGGGTCATTGATCGGAAGGAAACATTAAATTAATGTGGAGCCAGTGATCAGAGGGTAGGGGGTGTCTCTAGACACTAAGGAAACAATAATCAAATACTGGGCTGGCGATTGGAGGGTGGGGGGTGCCACTGCACACCAGGTAAAGGTTTTTCTTTGCTGTTTACCAGGACAGTGCAGAACTGAACTGTGGAACAATTAACATGAATTGTGGATTGATGTATTAGTTCTGCAGTTCATGTGTATTATTCTGCAGTTCAGGGAGAAAATTTCACGGAAGAGGGCGAAAATTTGTCAAACGCATTCAGAAGATTTCCAGTTTCGCCAAAGGCGGAAGTTCGGAAAATTCCATGTTAACGAACTTTCACAAAAGTTTTGTTAAAGCAGGATTCATAACTTTCACCCAGCTCAA
The DNA here is from genome assembly GCA_016271365.2 of Neoceratodus forsteri. Lineage (NCBI taxonomy): Eukaryota > Metazoa > Chordata > Ceratodontiformes > Ceratodontidae > Neoceratodus > Neoceratodus forsteri. Next base: position 21,933,135 of record JADMNL010000032.1, on the reverse strand, counting down.
GCTGTTGCCTTTCCATCAGCATATGTTTATGTGCCAAGACTGCCCTGTAAAGAAAATGATCCAAACGTGATCTGGAATTTGGACAAATAACATACAGAATTCATGAGCACATCACTAATTTCTAACAACTGGGATCCAATAATAGTGCCAGTGCATAATCTCTGTGCTGAGTGGCACCCTGTAGAAATGAGTCTTATGTAAATTATGAAATTTAGAACGAAATTTAATCTGTAGTGTGGCCACGCTCTTCTTACTGGCTTAACACCAGAAAACTGCACTAAATTAATTGAATGTTCTTTCCACTCATGCTACCCTCCTTCCACAAGGAAACAAAAAAAATTCCCCTTAAGAGTTTTCATTTCTGGTGTTTCTTTGATGACCATGAAAAGCCCCATCATATCCCTCCCAACCAGCATGACACAGAGATCTCTGTTGCCAACCCTGCTACAGATAAAACTGAGGCTCTGGAACCATACGAGTAGTACTCTTTATTTTGAGGCATGTATGTGTCAGTGTGAGATTATGCAAGTGGAATACTGCAGAATTTTGAATTCATGCATTCCATGTTAATATTCCATGTTGGTTTGTTGGAGGGGGGGCATTCTACTACAGGAAGACTAATTTTTCTAACCCCCGGAATCCTTCTTTTAATGTTTACACTTAGCATCTCTTCCCAGTGCAGACAGATACCCTGGAGATAGAACCTTATGAAAGTTAGAGAATTTAGGACTAAGCTGTAAATTCTGCACTGGTGTAACACTCCACTCCAGGCAGTTATCTGGGATTTGTCTCTCCACCTAAAAAGAGCAGTAACCCTGAAGTCGGCTCCAGAACTTCTGGTCTCCACGGGCTCGAAATTGAAAAGTTTGCGCGGGCACTAACGGTTTGCACCCAAGAAACTGGGTTTATGCTGGATCCCCATATTCAAAAGGGGCTGTTGAGTGGGCAAAGAGGCCTAGTGCTTGTGCAAAGCATAACATATGCGGGTGGGAAAGGGGAGGGGCGTGGCCATGAATAGCCACGCTACCTCATATTCAGCAGTTTTGTGCTGCGCAAAAGGGTTTAGCTTGGTCCTTTTGTACAGCACAAATGCCACTGAACAAAACCCCGACTTATTCCAGACAACCCTAGCGACTGCTGGAGGTAATGCAGCCATCTAGCCAGCTTGCTGCTGGGGAAGCACACCCACCCTCTGTGGTCCATGGCACCCCTCCACCGATCGCCAGCCCATACTGTACCAGTATAACTCCCTGGTGCTAGTGGTCCTCTCCTCCCTCGGATCGCCAGCCCACAATAATGTTAAGCATAACTCTCAGGTGCTAGTGGTCACCCCCCCTCCAATCACCAGCCTGTACTGTTAAACATAACTCTGTAGTGCTAGTGACCCCCCCTCCAATTGCCAGCCTGTACTGTTAAGCATACATCCCTAGTGATGGTGGTCCCCCTTCCTCTGATAGCCAGCCCATACTGATATATCCAAATCCCTGGGGCTACTGGTCTCCCTCCAATTGCCAGCCCATACTGATATATCCAAATCCCTGGCACTAGTGGTCCCCTCTTCTGATCGCCAGCCCGTACTGATATATTCAAATCCCTAGTGGTAGTGGACCCCTCTTCTGATCCCCAGCCTGTACTGATATATTCAAATCCCTAGTGGTAGTGGACCCCTCTTCTGATCACCAGCCTGTACTGATATATTCCAATCCCTGATGCTAATGGACCCCTCTTCTGATCACCAGCCTGTACTGATATATCCAAATCCTTGGTGCTAGTGGTCCGCCCCCACCCTGATCACCAGCCTGTACTGATATATCCAAATCCCTGGTGCTAGTGGCCCCCACCTTGATCACCTGCCATGCTGATATATCCATATCCCTGGTGTTAGTGGACCCCCCCTTGATCACCTGCCCGTGCTGTGAAATCCTAATCTCTGATGCTAGTGCCTCCCACTTTCCAGCCTGCACTGATATATTCAAATCCCTAGTGGTAGTGGACCCCTCTTCTGATCACCAGCCCAGAATTAAAATGAAATACCCTCCCTGGCATCCCATGGTCCCCCCAGCACCAATCCATAGTACCGCTGCTCTGTATGCCATACTCCCTAGCACCTAGTGGCCTCTCTGGCACCAAATACCCCCCAGTCACCTTGCTGGTATCTTCAGTGCTCCGGGTGCATATGTCCAGGCAGGGAACACGTCACTTATGTAACCTCCCCCCACCAGCCTCCTCCCTTGTTCAACTAGCAGGACTGCTCCTCACACATGGCGCCAATGAGAGGGATGGGGGTTGTGACTACGAACAGTTCTGTTTACCAATACTTCTGCTTCGGAGCCTGCCATCCACAGACAGGCAAACCAAGTGTGGCAACTACCTGGCTCACACTTGGTGGGACCATTTATCATGGCCATCAACCTGGGCCCCTGGGAGAAAACATTTGCTCAGAATTATGCTTGGTTTGTACTTCTGGTCAGGGGCACCCAAGTAAACCCAGACACAGTGGAAGCAATGATAGTACTCTCCAAACCAGGTTGGGATTCTAGAGTGTGGCTTTTATTCACATACACAGAGAATAATACAAAGTGAAGATGGACCCCCACAGGGTTACTCCCACTGGTAATGCAGATTACTGAGGTACAGAGCACACAGAGCGAACCCTCAGGTTCTGAATGAAATAGAAACAGCGTACACTCTCTGGTTCTGAATGGAGATTGGCACACACGGACAGAACTGGTACACTTCCCCTGACTAGGCACCCTCGGCCAGTACTAGGAGACTTTCCCATATTTCACTCAATTAGCTATTGCTTTTCTTCCTATCATAAACCCCTTGCATTATCCTGAAGTCATAGTCTCCTACCTATCTGTTTCCTGTCTCTCACTGCCCCTAATCTCATTCTGTTCTTTGCTGGTCCTTGTTGACTATCCTGGTCTTTCTCACTTTCTTCTTTCAACCCATCCTGGCTAGGTAGTCTTTGGTGCTGTCCAATAGCATGCTGATTTTCCTTCACTACCTTCCTTCTCATGCACCCATGCTTTAACATTTCTGCTCTTCTATTTTATCACTGATCTGTCTCAGCTTGTGCTATTCCTCCCACATTTGCTGCCCACCCCTGCTATTCCTATATCCTCTCTGAATCCCTTACTTTAAAAATAGAATAGTAAAATGTTTACACAGAGGCTGTCTTGTTTCTCCTACTCTCCCTGCCTTTATTATACCTTTCTACTATGGTAGCACCCAATACAGAATTTATTCTCCCACCTACCCCAGAAAATGATTTTACTTTCGCCAATATGTTGGTGGTGCTGGCTACCCAGTGTGATCCTACCCCCTTACTCCCTAAAAAGGCCTGGATCTATCTGGTTGCTTATGCCCTCAAACACAGCTCCCTGTATATCCTCATCCTGGCTCTACACTCGCATTATAAACTATGGTACCTCATACTACTGGCTATTCTGCGATCAGGGACGTACAACCTAACCCAGGGCCCATGGTCCCAAATAATGTTCCCATTTCTACTGCAAAGGGCCTACTGATGAGCCACCATAATATCAGGAGTCTGGAACGGAACTTCTCAGAACTTGAACCCTGGGTCGAGCTCTACAAACCAGACATATTGTGCCTAACTGAAACCTGACTGAAGCCCTCCATTCCTGACTCTCGTTACCCCCTGACATCATATAATCTATTGAGGAATATAGACCCGCCCCTAAAAGAGGGGGAGGCACAGCCATTTATTTCAGATCACACCTCCAGCTTTCAGTAGTAAGCTCCACACTCCTAAATTACTGTGAGGCACTCCATGTCCTCCTCTTCCTTGGTTCGAAGAAATTAAATATTGTCTGTGCTTATAATCCCCCTTCCCACGGCCTGAAAGGTTTGGAAGAGCCGCTTGAAAATTCAGCCACTTACTCCGGAAATAATGAAGTTCTTATATTAGGGGACATTAGTATAAACTGGCTGGGGAAAACACAAGTGTTACCCCTGACTAAACTACAGAGTTTTAACCTACATCAGCTTATAACTGAACCCACTTGAATAGTGCTCTATTCCAACTCAAGTAGCTTGCTAGATTGGGTCATGTCAAACCGCCCTGGAAATATATTAGATGCAGGAGTCCTAGCTGACGCCATCTCTGACCACTCCCCTACTTATTGTGTCTGGGGTAAAGGCAGGTTGGAACCAATGAAGCCTTGCCTCATCACCTTCCGTAATTTTGCTAACCTTAATGCAGAGGCTTTTCTGTCAGGCATGGCCAATATAGACTGGAGCCGTCTCTATAGTGCAACTGATGTTCATACTGCTCTAAACATCTTCTTGTCAAAATTCCTTGCATTTCAAGAATCCCATTGTCAACTTGTGACCAGGCGGGTTAGAAATAAACGGTCACGGTGGTTAAAGTCTGACTTATTATCTAAACTAAGGCTAAGGGATAAGACATGGCTTCTCTATAAGGAATCTGGTTCTCCATCTGACTTTAACACCTATAGAGCCATGAGAAATGCATGTAAAAAGGAAATCAAACAGGCTAAAAGCTCATACTGTAGAGACCTTCTAACTGACTCTGAGGGTGACCCTAAAAAATTCTGGTCACATATCAAATTCTTTCTTGGATCTAGCCAGCCCTCCACCCCAAATAATATGTCTCTGGATGGCATCCACTGCAACAATCCCCACACCACTGTGAACATCTTCAACAGGCAGTTTGCTGACCTTACCTCTTACACTGTCTCCTTGTCCACATCACCTGTCCCTATCTCCCCAGCAAAGGTCTAAAGTCTTACTCTCCATTTCAAGGTTATAAAAAAATAATGAAGTTCTCAGACTTCTAAGAAACATCTCCGAGCACACAGCAGTTGGGTCTGATAACTTGGAACCTAGGCTCCTAAGATTGGCAGCCCCCTACATAGTCGCTCCCCTGGATAGGATCTTTACCATCTCGCTGTGTAGCAGCACTGTCCCAAAGATCTGGAAAACTGCGTATGTCACCCTGGTACACAAAAAGGGAGATCTGCTTGACACATCTAACTACAGACCCATTGCTATCCTCTCAATTCTCAGCAAAATTCTTGAGAAGCTTGTGCACCCAAACCACTTCCCTTCTCCAGCAGCCTAATCTTCTCACTGATGCTCAACATGGTTTCCGCAAGGGACATAGTACAACAACTGCCCTCCTCAAACTCTCATCTGACACCCTAGTGGCTATGGACTCTGGAAAGCTCACTGGGGCTGTTTTCATAGACATGATCAAAGCCTTTGATCTAGTTGACCATCCCACTCTATACTCCACCATGAACTCTCTAGGTTTCTCACCACATGTCGTAAATTGGTTTGACAGTTACCTGTCTGATAGGTCTCAACATGTGAAATTCAACTCTACCCTCTCAATCAAGGTCTCCATAAATATCAGAGTACCTCAAGGATCCATCTTAGGTCCTCTGCTATTTTCCATCTTTATCAATAGCATTACTGCAAATCTCCATAGGACTTCCTCCCTACTTTATGCAGACGACATTGTTCTATACTCAAGCTCTAACAGCATTGATGAAATAAATACTAATCTCTCCAGTGACTATCAACTTATTCAACTATGGCTTACTGAGCATAAACTTGTTCTAAAAAAAAAAAAAAAAAGACCCAAGCCATGCTATTCGGATCTAGTGTCAAGTTCAACCATGTCCAAACTCAACTAACTGTCTCCTCACTTGATGGCACATCAGTTGGCGTGGTTACATAATTTAAATATCTAGGTGTCACCCTAGACCCATGCCTGAGTTTTGACCCTCATATTCAATCTACCTGCAAGCAGGTAAACTCTAAGCTAGGGATTGCCTACCGGACCAGTTATGCTCTCACTCCCTCTGCTAGACTTGCAATTTCCCATGGCATATTACTTCCCTCTCTCACCTATGGAGTCCCTATATATGCATCAACCAGTTACTCCTGTCTTCGTAAGTGGGATGTAACCTATAATAACATCTATTGTTTTGCCTCCTGCTCCCCCAAACTGAAACATCACTGCCTTCTTTACTCAGATCTTGGCTGGCTCCCGCCTAAAGAATTAAGGTCTTTTTCACTTGGATCTGTCACTGATAACATTATTAGGTCTCAAACACCCAAACATCTGGCCTGTCTCTTTCCCTATCAGAAAGCTAACTATGCGCTACGTTCCGCAATAAATGCCCCTGTCCTTATCCTTAGACACCGGACCAAAAAAGGTAGCAGTGCCTATGCCCACCGTGCGCCCCAATTCTGGAACTCACTTCCTCTAACAATTTGTCCGTCAACTTCCCATTACTCCTTTAAGACAGAATTAAGACGCCATCTCATCTCATCCCATATCTGCTCCTGTTTCAAACCGCCTTAGTCCCTACCCCAGAATCCCTCCCCCCTCCCTACTGGCAGGGGTTAGTGGTCCACCCCCTCTTGTAGCACTTCCTCTCAGTCTCCTCTCTTATCAATTACTCCTTCATCCTCTATCTTTCCCTTTCCCTTTCCATTACATTCTTAATCTCTCCCCTCTTCTCTAACGCCCCTTTCAATCATGGCCCATACTGCCTGTGCCGCCACCTCCCCCACTCCTCTTACTTATCTCTCTAGCCCCTCTTCATCTCTCTCTGCCTATCGACATTCACACCATTAGCACTTCACATTATCTCTTAAAATGTCTGTTGCCTTAATATCGCCCAATTTATTGCCTTCTGCAAGTTTTTTCATTTTTGTCTGCGCTGTTTGCCTTCCTTTATACCTGTTGTCAAAATTTCCATTATTATGCGAATATTTCCTCATGTAAAAGTTTATTATTCATGTATATTCTCCTTTAAGTTTTGTATTATTGCGCTGTTTGCCTCCCTTTATATCTGTTGTCAAAATTTCCATTGTTATGCGAATATTTCCTCATGTAAAAATCTAGTATTCATGTATATTCTTCTTGAAGTTTTGTATTATTGTGCCTGTACTCTCCCAGGTCGTGCCTGAAAATAGTCTTTTTGGCTAGTGCACTTACCCAGTTAACAAAAACCAAATAAAATAAATAAATAAATTTCATGAGGAATTACTGGTGGAACCCTCAACCTCCTGTGAGCACACTCAGGCTCACAGAAAATCCAAAATCCCACATCTGGGTATTTTCTTCAGGCACTGGCCAAGTGCACTGAGAGAAAACAAAGGTGCCCAAACTGAACCCGGAGAGGTAAACACGGTTACTCCAGATGGGGGGGGGGTCTCCCATCTTTTGCTTCCAAATTTATACTCGGCCATTCATCTGGTTAATAACACCCTTCTCAGAAACTCTTGTAGAAGCTATCTTGAAATGTCTTTCACATTTAACGTACTACTTTCTCACACCTCTGAGTTGTCATGAAATTAAAAGTTCTGTAATTGGCAATGTCTCTTCACTAGACCCCCCCCTTAGCAGATGCTTTTAAATTGGACACAAACTAAAAGTTCTGTACTTGGCAGTCTCTCTCCAGACCCCATAGTAGGCAGACACTTTTAAACAGAAACAGTCTTGGTGACAGAGTCCCTCTGTCAGAGAAAAACTCACCAACGGAATGCAGGTGCCCCAGGGCTTTTTCCACACAAAAATATTGGGTACTCACAGAGCAAACGAATCTCCAGCAGCTTCACCCTCTCTAGGCTGGACCAGGGGATTGCCCCTGAATTCTGGAATTCCCCCCATCTCTCCGGGGATGGGGCACTGGAAAGCCCTCTAGGAACAGTCTCTACCACTTCACGCTCTGGTCTTCGATGTTCTTCTTCTAGGGTGAGAACAAACTATCCAATCTCCAGAGGTAGCTCTCTGTCAGAGCTAAATCTGAGGAGCTGCTCAGCCAGCAGCTTCCTCTTCACTCTCCACTCTCCAGACTACTCCACAGACTACTGAACTCTAACTCAACATTCTCCTGCTAACCCCTGCAGCTAGCATTCCAATGTGGCTTATGCTGCTGCGCCAATTCTAAGGTGACATCATCACTCCAGCTCAGCTGAGACTGAAAACAGAGTGTGATAGTGTGAAACCCATTTAACTGCCATCTCATAAGCTGCCTCTCCCTGCCTGCCACTGATTCTAAGTAGGATTCTAGTAACCCCTGGGAACAAGGGGGTTACACTTATTTATAGGACAGGGTGACACGCCCTGTAACAACTGTCAAAACTGTTTCTAGCTCCTGACAAAGGCAGACTGCCACAAGATTTGTTTAAGGTGTACCAGCCCACTGGCACAGCGGTTGGAATTCCGCTTGCGATGCCGGCGACCCGGATTCAGAAATGGACTCGGGGAACTGGAGGGCTGGCTGGGGGAGAAGGATTGAGTGTCCCATGGACTGCTCTCCTTCTTTGGGAGGAGGGTGGTGGAGTGTTCTGTGCTCGAGGGACTCCTGGCAGAGTCTGGGAGAATCTCAGGTGATCGGCACCTTGAGCTGGGGGGGGGGCAGACACATGACATCATTGCTTGTCCCTGCCCCTGGGGTAAACTGGAAAATTATGCTGACAGCCACCATGAATGAAGCCTACCCTTGGTTTCGATTAGCTTCCAGGCAGGTTCCCCAATCAAGTCCCACAATTGTGGCACTATAGGCCCGGTGTTGCAACCCCACCCTAGGGGGATAAGCCAGGGGCATTGGGGGAAGCATAGGCCGATATGGGAGTGGGAGCCCGAGAGTCCATGACCAGGCAGATGTACCAGCGGCCGTAGGTGGAAAAAAAGTGTAAATTAAAAAAAAATTAAATTTGTTTAAGGTGCCTGGGTCCAGATCACAATTTTACTAACTGTGAGCTCTGTATAAAATGTTGTCCTAAAACCCAAAAGAAAAGAGTTAAAAAAGAAGAATTTATTGCTTCTCAGTCTGCCCCATGTCACCAAAAAATAATAAAGGCTCTGAGGGAGTTTCTAATGGTGGTGGAAAGTACACATCAGAGGGGTTCAGCTTCTCAAATACAGCAGCTGTCCCTGTCAAGGGGGGGGCAGAGAAAAAAGATAAAGTTGCTAAGCCATCGGATAAGCATGGTAGAGATGGTAAAGATACCAGGATGTCCAAAAGGGGGAACCCTGAGCCCATTGATGACAAAAATACAAATAAAAGAGCCTCAGAGCAGGCACTGGAAATAGTGTCTACTAAGAAAAAACAAAAAGAAAAGAATGTCCTTTACACTCCTCCTGAAAAAGGAAAGGAGCTGGCTTTGGACCAAACACAAATGCTCTCAACAGAAAACATAACATAAATGGACAGGTTGGTCCCATGGTGTAATGGTTAGCACTCTGGACTTTGAATCCAGTGATCTGAGTTCAAATCTTGGTGGGACCTCAACATGTTTTGCAATACAAAAAGACACAGGCAGAAGGGGATAGGGAAAAGTACCAGGAGAAGCAAAGGGAGGTCAGTAAGGGAAGCCAAAGCTCAGACAGAAGAGCACATTGCAAAATCAATGGGTAGAGGGGACAAAACCTTTTGCAGGTACATAAGTGAAAAAAGAAAGGTAAAGGGAGGGATAGTGAGACTGAAGGGGGAGGATGGGGGCCGCGTGGAGGATGACAACAGTAAAGCTGACATACTAACATACTAAAATACCAGCAGAATAGGCCTAACGGTCTTTCGTGTCTGCTCGTTTGGTCAGCCCCCACCCTGGGTGCTGACCTTGCTGCCCCCCTCGCCTTCTCTGGCTTCTCCCTTCCCAGTTCCGGATATTCTTACTGCATTGGATTTTGCTTCCAGAACCCTTCCCTGTACCTGTCCCACCCCTCTTGAACCCCTCCACTGTCTCTGCCTCCACCAGCCCCCTAGGCAGGGCATTCCATGGCTCCACCACCCTCTCAGTGAAGTAGCACCTCCTCCTTTCTCCCCTGAATCTTCCCCCCTCCAGCTTCCACCCATGCCCTCTAGTGGCCCCTCCTCCTTCCTTCGAAGCACCCTGACTGTTCCTCCCCTATTTACCCTCTTCATGTACCTGAAGACCTCTATCATGTCCCCCCGGTCCCTTCTCTCTTCCAATGTGTACTTATTTAGCTCTTCGAGCCTCTCCTCATAGGTCCTGTCCCCCAAGCCCCAAATCATTTTGGTTGCCCTCCTCTGGACCCTCTCCAGGAGGTTAATGTCCCTCTTTAAGTGTGGCCTCCAAAACTGCATGCAGGTATTTCTGCTCAGTCTTTACTGAGGAAGAGGAGGGTAATGGGTCTGAAGGGAGTACAAGGGGTGAGAATGGTGCAGAAATGGACACAAGTCCCTTTACATGAGAAAGGGTCCTGAAGGAACTGGAAGTAATAAGAGTTGATAAAGCAATGGGGCCAGATGGAGTGCACCCCAGGGTCCTTAAAGAACTCAAGAGAGGTGGTGGCTGAACCTCTGGCTATCCTGTTTAGCCAATCACTAGAAACAGGAGGTACCCAAAGATTGGAGGACAGCAGATGTAGTCCCCTTATACAAAAGTGGGAACAAAGAGGAAGTGGGGAACTACAGACCAGTCAGCCTCACCTTGGTAGTGGGGAAGATCATGGAAGCACTACTGAAGGAGAGATTGGTGGAACATCTGGTTGTCAATGGACTGCAGGATCCAAGGCAGCATGGTTTCACCAGGGGGAGGTCATGTCAGACCAACCTCGTTGAATTTTTTGACTGGGTGACTAGGAAGGTGGATCAGGGGAAGGCAGTGGACATGGCCTATCTGGACTTCAGCAAGGCCTTTGACACTGTGCCACTATTACACAAACTAGGGAATATGGGTACGGGAAGGACAGTAGTGTGGTGGGTAGGTAACTGGCTGGGCAGCAGGACACAGAGGGTGGTGGTAAATGGCTGTCATTCCACAGAGGGAAGAGTGACCAGTGGGGTACCACAGGGATCAGTGCTGGGACCGGTCCTATTCAACATCTTCATCAGTGACATTGCGCAGGACCTAGAAGGCAGAATTTCACTGTTCGCTGATGACACAAAGCTCTGTAACAGAGTAGGCACACCAGAGGGTGTAGACAGAATGAGAAGGGACCTGCAGAAACTTGAATGGTCAGGGCTTTGGCAGTTGAAATTCAATGCAAAGAAGTGCAAGATAATGCATATGGGGTACAAAAACCCTGGCACAATGTATCAGTTGGGAGGTGAGGATATAGCATGCACCAAGCAGGAAAGGGATCTTGGGGTTATCATCTCTGATGACCTTAAGGTAGGGAAACAGTGTGACAAGGCAGCAGGTAAAGCAAATAGAATGCTGGGATGCATAGGCAGGGGCATCACCAGCAGGAAAAGGGGGGTCATGATTCCACTATACAAGACACTAGTGAGGCCCCACCTGGAGTACAGTGTACAGTTCTGGAGACCTTACCTATGTAAGGGCATAGACAGGGTAGAGAAGGTTCAGAGGAGGGCAACAAAGATGGTACGTGGATTGCATCACAAGTCCTATGAGGATAGGTTGAAGGAATTGAATATGTACTCCCTGGAGGTGAGGAGGGAGAAAGGGGACATGATGGAGACATACAAGTATCTTACAGGGAGGAACAGGGTGCAAGAATACACTATTTTTAAGCGAAAAAGATGTTCCAGGACTAGAGGGTATGGGATGAAGTTGGAGGGAGGACGTTTCAGAGGAAATGTGAGGAAGAATTTCTTCACAGAACAGGTGGTGGACAAGTGGAACACCCTGCCTGAGGAAGTGGTGGGGGCTGAAACAATCATGGGATTTAAGAATGTATGAGATAGACATAAAGGAATTCTGGAGGTCAGGGGTAAGGGGCAACAGAGTTTTAGGAAAACATAAACTGAAGTTACAAACTCAAATGGGCAGACTAGGTGGGCCATAGGACCTTATCTGCCGACACTGTCTATGTATCTATGTAGCAAATGTTCTGTGTCTTCCAGGTCATGGGAAATGTTATAAATATGTCCACCCCCCCCCCCAAGCTCAGGCCCTATGCCTGTGGAGGAGGAGGAGGAAGAAGGGTACTGTGACAAAGAAGAGGAAGGTGAACCTATTGAACCAGATGGTTCACCTAAGCAGGAATTTGGCTCCCCACCAAGGCCTACAGAGGACTACTCATCCTTTTCCTGCTTTCTTAGGTAAACTGCAACCATCTTTTCCCAGGACACGAAGACGAAAGCCATGGATTTCCAGTTTGAAGGAGAAGCACATTTTGGTGAAAAAAACAGGCATACTTGGAAAAAGTGGATAAATACAAAACCAATTGCAAAAGCAACACTGAGAAAGAAAAGGCATCCACCTCCTACAGGCCTTATGGTAGGGGAGACAGGGGCAGGGGCTACTTCCTAAGAGCCTGTGCTCCCTATGCCCCCTATGAGTGTCAGTCCCAATGAGGTTACTATAAGCAGAGTTAGGAGGGGTTCCAAGCATACTGCTGCAGCATCAACCCCAGCCTAAACAAAACCCCTGCCAATTATTCCCAGGTCACCCAACCATTGTCAGGGGGGATGGCCCACTGCTTTCAGGAATAGGTAAATATTACCACAGACAAGTGAGTCCTGGAAGTAGTGAGCCAGCCAAAAAAATGTAAAAACTGCAGAAACGCAAAAGTTTTCCGGCTCTCTCTCTCACAGAAAGAATTCTGCTGGAACTAGGAGTAAACAAAACTGCTACAAGCAAAAAGCAGTGGAAAAGTTCCCTGCCTCTCAGTGAGGCAAGGGCCAGTTTTCAAGGTACTTCCTGACCCACAAAAAAAATGGAGAGTGGTGTCCAATTTTAGACCTCAGATATCTGAGCAAACACTTAAGAAAGAGAGGTTCAAGATGGTCACAGACTGAACACAGTGATACCACCTTTACAGTCAGGGCATTGGTTAGGGTCACTGCATGTGAAAGATGCCTATTTTCACATTCCAGTCAGACCTGCCCATAGAATATACCTCAGGTTCAGGCTAGGAAACTGGTAGTATCAGTCTGTAGCCCTTCCCTTTGGGCTCACTTCAGCACCAAGAGTCTCAACAAAGCGCTTAGCCATGGTGGCAGCACACCTCAGTAGATGAGGTGCGGTGGGTTTTCCTTACCTGGATGACTGGCTGGTCTCACGGAAAACAAAACAAGAGACAAGGTGCTTTATCCAGAAGGTGCAGAGCACCCGAGAAAACTTGGGGTTCCTGATAAATCTGCAGAAGTCACACAGAAACTGTTTAGGTGGTGGACTTCAGAGGCACAGAACTGGATACCCTGCAGGGGAAAGCCTTCCTCCTCCAGAGGAGGGTAGCAGCTCTGATTGCCAGAGCAAAATCCATCACTGTTAACCAGACGAGACCTGCAAGGGATTTTCTGCAGCCACTGGGCCACATGGCTGCTTCCACAGCTGTGGTCTCGTGGACCAGAGTGTAGGTGAGGGACATCCAGTACCACCTCAGAGATGGGACTCCCTCTGAAAACTAGTGCCAGTGACAAAAACATTAGTCAGATCGCTAGAGTGGTGGCAGGAAGAAAGCAACCTCTGAGAGGGCATTCCTTTCCTTCAACAATCTCCAGCAAGCTTTCTTACAACAGATGCTTCACTCCTAGGGTAGGGCAACCACCTAGAGGACCTCACAGTAAGAGGCATCTGGAGTCCACAGGAGATCCAGAAGCACATCAGTCTCCTGGTGCTCAGGGCAGTATTTCTAGCAATGCAGGCCTTCTCATCCTAGTTGCAAGGTCAATCTGTCCAGATCACAACAGACAGCATCGCCACAATGTATTACATAAACGAACTGGGAGGTACAAGATCCTTGAGACTGTACACAGAAACAATGCAGAGCTGGGACCTGCTCTTTGTACTTTACGAAATGTATTTAATAAAAATGTATTTAAAATAAAGATCTAGCTGGCCCGTCGGAGCAGCGGTTGATTTACTGAGGAGCCCGCCAATTCGGGGTTCGGGAACTAACTCAGGTCGCTGGAGGACCATCCGGGGGAGAAGGAAGGAGTGTCCACAGACAGCTCATCTTCTCTGGGGAAGGGGATGTGAACCGGGCACCTGCTGGCCACTGGCAGAGGCCAGGAGCACAGCAGAACGTCAGGGTTCTGATCGCTGGGGGAGTGATGGACATGGGCGTTCGCCTTGACGTCAGTGGCATGTCACTCTCCAGTGCGCATGCGTAGGAACTCTGAGAGCTGATCGGGACATATCCCTCCAACTGCGCATGCGTCAGAACTGTAAGTAATATTGGGATATAGCCCCGACTGCGCGTGCATGGCAGAGCTAGAAACTATGGCGGAACTACCGAGCTGAATGCCTGACCATGCTGGAACAAGGATCCTGCAGAACTGCCCTTCGCTAACACGCCACATAAACAGGTAGCCTGCACAAACAATTTGGCTGGTAGAAATGAGCACAGTTGTACAGTTAAGGATTCAGTAGGAGCAACTAAACATAGCGATTATGCAGTTCAAACGGCCCCTTAAAGTCCCCTTAAAGCTCCGATGTTAACAGTAGCAGTCCCACAGTAAAGACAGAAAATTCAGAGCAGCAGAATCAATCAGTCACAGTGTGGGGACAGAAAAAGCAGTCTGTCCCCCTACAGAACAGCTTGCTGAGGGAGGCTCTGTCAGTTACCTCTTGTGGCCTGCTGTGGATCCCCGGTGTGAGCACACCGGTGTTCTGATAGGGAGTGTGCTGGAGGGGGGGGGTATGGCCTCTTGTGTCCTGCTGTGGATGCCCGGTATGAGTGCTCTGGTGCTCCGATGGCAAGTGTGCTGGGGGGGGTTACGGCCTCTTGCAAATGGTCCAATCACCCACAAGGGTGAACTACAGAACAGGTACTACCACCCTTCTGGACTGGGTTCTCACTAACCACCTGGCTTACATCACTAAAACAGTAGTTTTCTCTGACAATTTAAGCGACCATTCCCCAATCCTCTGCTCCTGGCTGAACAAATACATTAAGCCACCTCCCAAAACTATTAACAGCAGAAGATTTATTCCTGGTCATCTTGGGTCTCTAAAAACCCTCCTACAAGACCATGATTGGTCTCTGATAGACACAGCCTCCAACGCTGACACTGCCCTTGAATATTTTATCCACAGGTTTCACAGCGCCTGTGATGTCCATGCCTCGTTCAAAAAACGCAAGATTAAAGGCATCAACAACCCTTGGATTAACTCTGATCTTCTGGAACAATTGAGGTCCTGGGATTATCTTTGGCACCTGGCCAACTTGACTGGCACCCAGGCTGATACCCAGGCTTACAAAGTAGCAAGAAATACCTGTACTAGAGCAATTTGAAACGAAAAGGCAAGATACTACAGGAGTGCACTCGCTAACTCATGGAAAGATGAGAAGACGTTTTGGGCGAATCTTTCTGAAGTTACAGGGCATATCCCCAAAGTACCACCCTCTATGCTCAACGTAAATGGTAGCCGCACTCTGGACCAGGTCACCATGGCTAATGCTTTCAATGCGGCATTCACCGATCTTAGTCATGTGCTTCCTCCAACCTTTTTGACCCCCCCACTGGACTCTCCAGGCTTGGACAAAGCAAGAATAACACAGGGCCATCCACCTTTCTACTTTAAAACTATCTCGGAGGCCCTAGCCAAAAAACAACTGCTCAAAGTGCTTGGGAGGTCCAGATTCAGTGGCGACTCCCTATACCTGAAACTCCTTGCCCTCACCATTGACGAAGTACTGACCCTACTCACCAAAATCCTCAACCGATCCCTAATGCTTGCTCAGGTCCCCCAAATATGGAAATATGCTATTGTGATGCCAATTCACAAAAGTGGGGATAAGACCCTAACCTCTAATTACAGACCCATCTCCATTCGACCCCCTCTCTCGAAAGCGCTTGAGAGAATAGTTGCCGATCAACTTACAGAATAACTTGCTAATCACAACCTGCAATGTCAGGAGCAGCATGGTTTTTGAAAAGGACATAGTACCACCACAGCTCTCCTTGAATTCACCACTTACATCCATAATTCTCTGGATCAGGGACATCTTGTCGGCGCCACCTTCATCGATTTGACAAAGGCGTTTGACACTGTCAACCACTCCCTGCTATTTGAACAATTATCTTGCCTTGGCCTCTCAGATGATGCCACACGTTGGTTCCAAAGCTACCTTAGTGACCAAACCCAACAGGCCAGAGTTGGTGAGTCCCTCTCACCCTCCCATCCAATTCGCTTTGGAGTTCCCCAAGGGTCCTTCTTGGGTCCCTTGCTTTTCAGTATTTTTCTGAACAATCTTCCTGTGTCATGCCCTAACAGACTCCTGTTATATGCAGACGATGCAGTTATTTTCACCTCCCACCCTGCTCCCTCCCTCCTACAACTGCAACTGCAAACAAGCTTTATGCAAGTGGAGACATGGTTTAAATCTCAAAAACTCATACTAAACCACAAAAAAACTAAAACAATGATGTTTCATGACATCCATAACAAACATCAAAACAAATGTCTATCTATCACAAACAGTGAAGGGACATTGCTCGAACATGTTCAACTGTTTAAATACCTGGGGGTTACCCTCAACAGCACCTTGTCTTACTCTGAACACATTGAGAGCATTGCCAAGATTGTGAACACCTGCATGAGACTTCTCTTTAGACATAGGAGCTGCCTCACCAATGAAGCCCTAAGCATTGCCACTCAGAGCTCTGTTATATCAATAATTGACTATGGGCTTGTGACCTACGGCTCTGCCACTGACACCGCACTTCAACGAATAGCCATTGCCCTTAACAAGGCATGTCATCTACTGACCTCTGCTCCATGCCTCTCACATACCTGTGACATCTACAAGCAAGCAAACTGGCTCCAACTTCCTGGCAGACTCAAGTACCAGACCTGTATGCTAGCAAAAAAAGCAAAAAAGATTACCTTAAATCTCCTGCCCTCAAAGGTTCAGTCCTTACTGCCCCCTCCGCTGTGGCCCCTGCCTAACCAGGAGCTCAGAATATCTTACTTTTTCTGTTCCACGCTGCCACACTACCCAAGGACAACTCTCCTTTACATACAGAGCCTCATCCTGGTCCAACTTCTTCCACCTACTGTTACCAACGACACTACCCTGGGCACTTTTAAGTGCAACCTGCATCAGCACCTTGTCACAATGGCCTCCTGTGAATGTTTCTCCTAACTAAACTTACTCTCCTTCCCTCTAATTTCCCCCTCAAGTCCCTCCCACCTGTACCCCCCACTATCTCCTATCTCCTCCGTTTTTATTTCCTTACTATTATGCACATTGTCTCCCAATAGCTTCCTCTACATGTCTCTACCATCTCTCCTAGCAGTTTCTAATTTATTCTAGTAAACCATATTACAACTGTGTTTTTTATTGTACATATGTTCTTGAATAATATACACAAATTACTGTAACTTAACATGCATACTGTGAATCATTGTACATGTTACAGTACTTCCATATGAAAGCTTTAATGTACCTGACAAAGCCTATGGCTGCTTGAAACTACTGTACTTGTTATTGTCCTCACTATGTTCTGTATTGTTTCCCCGACGTGGAACCTTTGTAAAAGAGCCTTGGCTCAAAGGTATCTTCTGAAATAATAAATTAATTAATGCTGGCAGTGCCAAGGTCAACTTTTGACTAGTAGAATGTATTCCCCGGGAACCATTTTAGTTATCCTCCTCTTGCCTGCCTCCATCCTGTCTGTTAGTGCAGAGATGGGGTCTCAAGAAGTGTTATACTGGTGGTGCCTCTACCTATGCATCCCAGTATCTCCCAGCCCTCCTTACTGCTTTTTCACATTGCTTGGCTACCTTTAGGTCATCTGGTGTGACTACCCTGTGTCTCTTTCCATTTTTGTTGCCCCCCCCATGTACTCTTCACCTTGGTTTTTGATTCTTATGTGCATAACATTGCACTTCTTTGCAATGAGTCTAGTTTAGAGTTTGTGAATGCGCATGGGTGTGCAGCTAACATTGGACAGGTTTGTAAAGGGAGAAGTATGTGTCTTTGATTTTGCTATCCCACCACCTGTTACTTGCACGTTGGTACATTGTCCAGTTTTAGGCTGATGTGCCCTATATAAAATAAGTAGTTTAAGGTGGATACTGTTTAGAGTAGGGACCCAGCTGATGGGGGGTTCACCTCGATGGTAGTAGCTGGGTGACTTCACCACAGGGCACTGAGGTGAATACCTAGAGACCCCTACTGTTTTTCAAATTAAATTAATAAATTGCCAATTACGGCTGAACACACATTTTTATTGGTACATTTACTCTGGGGGGGGGGGTGTGGCTTGTTTTCTTTTTTTTTTGGTTCATGTATGCCATATGCAGTTGCACCCCTCTTTTAGACTGCAATTTATAGTTTCTATGCAAACCATTTGAGGCGGATGCCATTTAGAGTAGGAACACAGCTGATGGGTGGTAGCAAGGTGGGTGACTTCACTGCAGGGCCCTAAGGTGAATACCAAGAGACTCCTTGTGAAATTACTACATTGCCGATGGGGGGAGGGGTGAATGGACTTCTTTTGTTGATGTATGCAGTAGTTCTCTATGGCCCTGTCCACACTTGTGCTAGCGGCAGCATAACGGTATTGGCAACGGTTTAAGCCTTACCATTTCAGTTCATCCACAGTCTGCTGCAACCATGCTCTCCATTCTGTGCT
Source organism: Neoceratodus forsteri (assembly GCA_016271365.2). Lineage (NCBI taxonomy): Eukaryota > Metazoa > Chordata > Ceratodontiformes > Ceratodontidae > Neoceratodus > Neoceratodus forsteri. The sequence continues at coordinate 21,914,602 of JADMNL010000032.1, read as the reverse complement.
CTCACCCACCTCGTGTCCACACTGCTGAACTCCTCAGCAATCCCATACAGTTCCTCTGCACAATGCAGCCACAGTAATCCTGCAATCAGTAAGGCAAAGCACACACATCAGGCACAGGTGTATTTAGGGGAGAGGGGAACAAGGCCCAAGGGGAAGGAATGGATACAGAATAAGAAGAACATGCAGTAACATACTGTGCAGTGACAATCCCACACGTGCTGTCTTCCATCAGTCTCACAATGTCTTCTAACGGGTGCACCAAAATTAAGCACTCAGTCACTAGTACTGAAGCGCCCTCTGAGAGGGAAACAGCAAAGTGCACTGCGCTCCCTCATGGGATGCCTGGAGCGGCCATGGAGGACCAGGATGACCGAGATCAAACACTCACCCATCCGCACTGGTGAGTATTCTGCTTCATGAGCGTTTTCAAGTGACAAACATTCCTGCTACCATTCTCGAGATTACCTTCCAATAGGTCTCAAGATCGGTAGCAAAAACGCATCGGATACCGTACCAATGCAGACGCAAACTTTTGCAAACTTCTGTAATGGTTGCGATCCACGGTAATGGTACCAAGTGGTGAGTGTGGACAGGGCCTATAAAATTGCCATTTATAGTTGCTGAATAATCAAGGGTGAGCAGCTAACCTTGGATAAGGTTTTCATTGCATCTAAGTGGCCGTACATTTGACCATTCCAGCTTTAATCTTTAACATTTTTGCATCGGGAGTCCGCCATTGGGAAGCCTCACTATACTGTTGCAGGGGTCGATTTCAACATTGTTTTACTAGCGCACATTGAACAGGGCTAGTGCCGCTAACTCTGTCTGTCTTGCCTGGTGCAGGTTTTCCATGGTTGCCAATGAAGTTAAAAAGTCCCTACTTCATCAGTCTCTTCTCCTCATGATAATCTCCCTTGGTGTTCCAGATGGCCTGGTGTGATTAACACCTCTTTAAGAGCTGCAATTATCTGGCAGTACAAAATGGGGACCCCATAAAAAACTAAATGTGAGTCATTAACCCTTCATTGTTAGGGCGTTTAGCTACTGTACAGGCTGTGATCAGAGGTGGAGATGCTGTTAAATCACTTTAGCCACCATTGTTCTTGAATTGTGTCTGTGTCTGACTTGCCTCACATTATGAGTGTCTGTGACCAACATTTCAGTGACTGGTATACAGGGTTTACATAAAAACATAGAAATTGTTGGCAGATAAAGACGTCTAGGCCCATCAAGTCTGATCACTCCCTCCCCTCTCAGGCTTCCCTTGTGCCCGTCTCATGCTTAAACCCCTCCACTGTGTTCGCCCCCACTACTAAGAAGAGTGGCAGACTATTCCAGGTGCCTACTACCCTTTCTGTGTAGAAAAACTTTCTCACATTACCTCTTAATCTGCCCCCTTCCAGTTTCATATCATGCCCCCCTGTTCTAGTACATTTTCTGCATTGGAAAAGAACCCCCACCTGCACCTTGTTTATGCCCTTGAGGTGCTTGAAAGTTTTGAATAATGTCCCCCCGCTGTCTCCTCTCCTCCAGTGAGTACATATTGAGGTCCCTTAGTCTCTCCTCATATTTTTGTGGTGTAAGCCCTGTACCATCTTTGTTGTCCTTCTTTGGATAGTCTCCACCTTATCTATGTCCTTGTGCAGCTGTGGTCTCCAGAATTGCATGCAGTATTCCAGGTGAGGCATTACCAATGTTTTACGCAATGGCATCACCACCTCCTGCTAGTGATACCCCTGCCTATGCATCCCAGTATGCCACTGGCCCTCCTTGCCACCTTTGTACACTGCTTTGATACCTTAAGGTCATCAGAGATGATAACCCCTAGGTCCCTTTCCTCTTTGGTGACAGTCAGCTCCTCCCCCTCAAACTGTAGCTCTTCCCAGGGTTCCCTCTACCCAGGTGCGTTATTTTACACTTCTTTGCATTGAACCGCAGTTGCCACATCTCCGACCATCTTTCAAGCTTCTCTAGGACCCTCTTCATTTTCTGCACCCCTTCTGGAGTATCCACCCTGTTGCAGATCTTGGTTTCATCTGCAAGCAGGCAGACCTTTCCTTTTAGCCCCTCTGCAATGTCACTAATGAAGACACTGAACAGGACTGATCCTAATACTGATTCCTGTGGTACCCCACTGGTCTCCCCCTCTCCACAGATTGTACCCCATTTACCACCCCCCCGTCTCCTGTCTATTAACCAGTTCCTAACCTAGTTCACCACCTTGTCTCCCATGCCCAGACTACTTATCTTATTAATCAGACTTCTATGTGGGATGGTGTTGAAGGCTTTGCTGAACTCTAGATAGGTGACACCTACTGCCGCTTCCTGACTAAGTTCCCTTGTCACCCAATAAAAAAAAAACAAAACTGTTATATTCGTTTGACATGACCTTCCTGCTGTGAATCTGTGTTGCTTCAGATCCTGAGCACCACTGGATTCCATATGTGCCACTATACAATCTAGCAGAAATAGTCTTTCTATAATGGTTAGCAGAATAAGCAAGAAAATGCACCACAGAGCATCTAGTACCCAGGGCTTCTGCCTGGCGGCTCCCAGATACATGACTTTTTAAATATGATTTTTGCATGCAATGTGCACGATTATACAATGGGCAAGTTAAATCCTGGCTTCTGATTGGCTAGCTATCAGGATTTACAACGTGTAAATCCTGATAGTACCCCATGAGAAAAAGTGCAAATTGCCAGGTAGCCGCATCATGAACCCCCAATGTATGACTCCGATCCCACAGTCTTCAAACAAGCTCCTCGCTAACCCAGCTAGCAACTCCAAAACACTGTAAATCCTGCCCCGCAGCTACCTACAAAATAACTGCTCTGTTTTATTTTTACAAAATTAATCTGTCTTTCCGTGTCCCCCGCATTTCATCTCTTCATCCTCTAGTGCCATAACACCCAAACATCCGAAACCACTACAGAGCTGCTCACAAGACAGGTCAGATTGAGATCCACGACCTTTCTGCACCGCACCCTCTGACCAGATTCAGTACTCTCAACACACCGAGACAGAATATAAACAAAAAACTATACTTTTGGCCTATAAGTCAAAACTCTTAACAATGAATAAAATTACATACAATGGCTCAAACGCTACAGGATGCTATCGCTATAAACAACCAGTTCTTACTTGTACACTGAAAAAATAAAAGCTGACTATCATGCTCCCTCAGCAACAAACCAAACATGACACAGTGCACTATTTCGAGCTCACAACCAGTTAACAACTAAGGATTATTTTCTATCGCAAATAAATTCAGTAAAACTTAAAATAAAAAAGCTCTTATTTTTTCCCCTCACAAAAAAAAACAACAGGGCCATTGCATAATCGCAATATACCCCTCGAGGGTGTGGGTGATACCAGGATTTACCCACGGCTGCTGTGTTGCTGGTCCCGAGGCGCAGCCAAGGGACTGGGCACACAGCAGCCGTGGTAAATCCTGGCATCACCCACACCCTCTCATGGTATATTGCTTAATTATGAACTGAGGAGCGTAAATAGAGGAATCTGATAGGCAGAGAGCTCTTTGAAGCCACGATGATATCGGGCTACATCATCATCATGGCTTCCGGCGCCACCAGCCTCCTTGCTCTGTTCTGTCTGAAAACTATTTTTTCAAAATGTACTCCATCACCCAAAAACTTGTTTATAAAAACGTTTAAAAACCTGTTTGTTTTATTTATGAAAATTCAAACTCAGTTCATAATAGCAATAAGTCACTCCAGGGTGTGGTATATCATGGGATATCGTCACTTCTCGGGTCATTGGACTCACTCAGCCTGTGGCCTCGTGCCCAACCACCCGAGGCGTGACGATAGCCCATGATATACCACACCCTGTCGTGCCTTATTGCTTAATTATGAACTGGTCCCTGAGAATGTACGAAGCTGCTTGGCTGACAGGTCTTTGAAGCCGTGGTGATATCTAGCTACATCATCAAGGCTTCAAAAAGCCTCCAGCCACCAGCCTCCTTACCCACAACAAATCATTCCAACGGCAATGGGCAGCCACCACAAAAGTCGCAGTCACTTCAACCAGCTCCTTACTCGCTCCCATGGAAATCGCAGTTTCGACAGCAGCAGCGAGTGGCACAAACAGGCGAGTAGACCATGCTAATTCAAAACAATATCATTTTTGGCACCCTCAGTAAAACTGCTGAAATTTATTAATACAGACTATTTTTTTTAAAGGAAGCATTGCTGCGTACATGCGTGCTGCTTTATGTCTCCCTTACTCTCTCTCTTTTCAAAAGTGCGCGCTTGGCTGCCACTACCTGTTTGCTGCACATACTAACGCTTACACTTGTAACATTTTCCTGCGTTTATCAGCTGGCAGGACAAACACCGGCTAACTTATCGATGTATTGGAAAGTCCTGAAATGCCCCTGGTAGTCAGTCCACTCCCTTTCAAACTGTGACTTCAATCCTCTCATGGCTCCAATGACAGATTCAAATATAAATAAATACTGACTGTTTCACATACGTGGTTGCACCAGGAACTTTCTTATCCCCCCAAAAAATTCACCCACATAAATAGGATGGCTCCTGACCATAATATATTGGAAGGGGACAATGTTCACAGCTGCACCTCCTCAACCAACTCCAATTACAGCAGGACCAACTGCTGGACAGAGCCTCCAGGAACTATTCTCTTAAAAGGTACTGCTCTAACATCCCCAAAGCATTATTTTAAAACGTTTAAAACTTTTTAATTTTTACTGAAAAAATTTTAAGCCAGTTCACAATAGCAATAACACACTCCAGAGTGTGTATATATAACATTAATCATCGACAGAGGTATACGGTGGATTAATGCCCACGAAGGGGATTGGTGCACGAGGTAAGCCCGAGGGTTCTTTCCCAGTGGGCATTAATCACGATAGAGCCCGACTCTGGAGTGATTAATGCGCTTGTAACATGGCAAGCGCGACGGAAGTAGTGTTGGAATACTGGGTACCATGCTACCGTGAACGTACTTTTAATGTTCCCACGCTTGCTTTGTCCGTCGAAAACAGTTTTGTTGAATCCTGGCTCATCTTCTCTTCCGCTGCACTTAGCTGTGCTCCAATCCTGACTGTTCTTAATCGGCGACTGGCAGCTAGAAGCTGGGCTAGCGTCACTGCGGCTTAAACCTCGAAAACCCACTTTTCGAGTTCTGTGATCTCCGGCTGGTGTTGGGGATAGAGTGGGTGTGTACAGGATCAGCCACCCACTGGTGACAGCACGGTGCCTGACAGGCAGGCAGGCACTGGAAGGCCGCGGGTGGCCTCACGGGGTGGTGACGGAGCGAGTGGCTACGCTCTACTGCTGCGGTGGCGACAGGTGGTACTAACCGAATGCCAAGAGCATTAACTGTGGGTTAATACCCACTCGGTTTGTGTCACCTGTGCCACTTCAGCCAATGCGGCTGCTCCATTTTAGTGCTCTCTGCTAAGCTGTGTTACAACATGGGACATTGTCACTTCTGGGGTGGTTGGACGCACTCGGCCAGCGGCATCCTGCCCAACCACCCAGGTGTGACGATATTTATTTATTTAGTTTCTGTTGAGCGGGTAAGTGCACTAGGCAAATCCTGCCTATTTTCAGGTACGACCCGGCGGAGGGGGATACAGATGAATGCCAACTGAACCTGAACCAGATGAAACTGTTGGTGGTATTTTTAGTGAATGACGGAAATTTGGCAGGGACACCGGGGAAACTCCCATACTCTTTTCCATAACTGCCGTGGGATCTTTAACATCCACCTGAACTACCCCCAATCCAGGCAAATGGGACCTTGGTTTAACGTCTCATCCGAAAGACGGATCCCATGCTATAACACACCATGCCCTGCATTATTGCTTAAATATACCACCACTAATTACAAAAAATACCACCCCCCGCAAAAATCCTGGCAACTGCCCTGACTGTATTGTCAAAATGTTCCTGCAAGTTGCGTTCGTGGAAACACACAGTTAGATGATTTTTGCTCTGCCGGCAGCGAAATACACAGGTGGTGGGGATTTCCCCGCCTACTGCAGAGCCCCCACCCCCCCTTTGAGGGGCGCGGCGGGCGCATGCGCGCGGGCTTTGTTGTAGTGCAGCTGCGTGGCCGCAGTTTGTGTCTCGGATGGAACATCGTGCCCCCAAGTTTCGTTTCCTGCCCTGCTGTACCGTGCATGTGACACGCAGCAGTGGAGCCTGAGCAACGGAGGCAGCTGCCGAGGTCCTGCGCCTGTCGAATGTTACTGAGCCACGGGGGACGACGGCTGGTGAGTGTGACCGTATTTCACATCGGTCGCCAGGGCTTCCGGAGATGGAGGGGCTTTCAGTTTTGGTGTGGGGGTTGGCCGTGTGGTGTGTAGTGTCCGGGTATAAATCCGTCTGCAACAGTGGTGCGGCTGCCGCTGGACTCTTTCCACTTTGTATCTCACCCCTGCTAAACAAAAGCTCAGTTGTGTTGTACCCCAAATGAAGTCCTAAAGCAGACTTTGTCCGGATTAGATTCTGTGCAGTTTGGCTGGGGACCTCCCCTGGCCTCTGATGTCTGGCGCTGTACCGCTGATAACGACGCGGCGCAGGTGGGCTGCTGTTGGCACCGACGGCGGACCCTATTTACAGGCTACTTGCATCGCCAGGGATGGGCTCTACTGGAGCTGTTGGGAGCGCATCTTAACCACCCTTAGTTTAGCAAGCTTTGTCACGAGCCTGGCGCCTTGTTTTTTTTTTCTAAAATTAGTGTACCCATGTCTACTGGCAGTATTGTTTTTTTTTTGTTTGTTTTTTTAATAATTTTGTATACTGCTTCAGTTTATTTTAGCGATTTGCCAGTGTTTGAACTAGAAGTGCTTAGGGGGTGGAACTCTCCTCTTCATGTTTAGTAGGAGGTGGAACTGTCATCTGTAGCAGGTGGAACTCTTATATTCAATGGAGAAAGGTGTCAGAGGAGGTGGAACTGAGTTCCTGCTCAATTTGACTACCTTGACTATTGCAACTCTCTGTTTTTTTTGGGGGGGGGGGTTGATATCCGCCACTTGCGGCAGCCAGACTTTTGACTGGCTTATCTCGATCTTGCCGTGTCACACCTGTGCTCCGCGGACTTCACTGACTGCTGGTTCAGTGGTAGGTCACCTTAAAGGTCGGTTTGGTGACCTATGAAGCCCTACACAGACTGGGACTGCTCTACCTGCAAGAAGTTCTGTGCCCTTACTGCCCCCCACCACCACCACTGACGAGAGATTGATCCCAGGGTCCGCCTAAAGACCTCTGGTGCTAGGGCATTTGTGTTTGCTGCCCCCACCCTGTGGAGTTTTCTACCTCACCAGACAAGGGAGTGTCTGACTGTGGAGAGCTTTAAATCTGCTTTATATTATATTGTAGATGGGTGTCAGTGGGTTTGGGGACAAGGGTACTTATTTTTTTTGTGCAAGCTTCTCCCATCGTCCAATAGTTTGTTTATTCCCAATCCATTTTGGTGCCTCGCAGAGAGTGTGCTGTGTGTGACAGGCTTGGACTAGAGAACCCACTGAGTGCCAGGTATGGAAGCAACACAAACTAGCACAGCTTTCACTAAAGCTGTGTTTGCATGGTGGCAGCACTGAGGAATGTGTGCTGCTCCCATCTGATTCGCTGGCTGCTGTAGGGTTTACACAGCCCCCCATGGCACTGCAGGTCGCTCCGAGGAGGGTCAGGGGAGAATGCACCGTGGGCTAAATTAAACCACCTTTGTAGTGGAGTAGGCGCGTAAAAGCATTCACACTGCCATTTAATGTGCTGCGCTCCGCTACTGATCCCACATCTGGTCGGCTCAAAAAAAAAAAAGGATCCAAGGAGGCTCTTACATGCTCTAGGCATGTTAACTTTGCAGCAGATCAACCTGCAAGGGTTGATGTGCTGCAAAGTCAGCAGTGTAAACAGGGCTTAAGAGGGACAGAGCAAGCTTCTTTGTAGTAGTGCACAGTTAAAAAACTGATCAGCCCAGCAGCAAGATTCCTGGTAGGCAACAGGATCTGATGATAGATATAGCTGTTGTCTAGTAGTACACAAGACATGTTGAACTGTAGGGTTAGGTTAAGATTACATGTCACCCCCTGCTCACTACTTCACCTTTGATCTTTAAAGCTTGATCTCCTTGAAGTTTACATCTCTTGCCCTGGGGCGTTTCACAGATCTCAGTTACTGGCAGGCTGGCCAGTTGCTCTGGTCCCCAACCTCTGATGGCTATATTAAGCATACTAACATACTAAAAACCAGCAGAATAGGTCAAGTGGTCTGTCTTGTCTGCTCGAAAGCCAGCAACCTAATGGCTGCTCGCCTTACAGCAGCGGCCCCCTCCCTATCTGTGTCTGGGGGTTGGGTGTTAACAGTCTCAGAAAAGGGGGAGGAGGTTCTGGAGAACTGGTTGAGCAGCATATATTTGTCTACGGTACCTTGATTCAGCAATAAATTGGGATTCCTGTTGGTAACTGGGTGCCACCTAGGCACACACTGACTCTTTGCACACACACTCAGCACAGTGGGAGGGCCCCTCAGTGGCTGTCAGTCCTTTAATATACTTTAAAGAAATTGCAGTGCATGGCAAACAGTTGTAACTTTAAAGGAAAACTGCACCCTCATATCTTCTACAGTAAATGTCATTTGCTTCCATGTCAAGAGACAACTCTTTGCATGTAGCTGTTAAAGATGTATGCAATTGCTTCTGTTAGTTTTCACACTTCATACTAGGCCCTGTCACTCTCCTTGGAGGGTCCAATTCATGGTTGTTGAAATTTCGTTGTCCCTAATAGTTGGATTAGCATATGAGAATGTGTTGCGTAATCAACCTTTAAACTCCCTAGCATGCCTTTCTACTAAAGTAGTTTTAAAAGAACCAAGCTGCAAGAAAGCTGTGAAATACCACATTTACCTTCAGTAAGTTTTACAAACTATCTGAGTTGTAATGCAGTTTTTTCCCCTTAAAACTCCATTTGGTTTATAAGTTTCCAGAGAGTTTTTGCAGGGTATTTGTTATTTTAACATAGAGATACATGACATAAATGGTTGACCTGACATCATGTTCTCATATGCTAATGCAGTTCTCAGGGACAATGAGATTTCTACAACCACAAAATGAATCCTCCCAGGAGAGTGACAGGGCCTAGTATGAAAACTAACTGAAGCAGTTGCATACATCTTTAACAGCTACATGAAAAGAGTTGTCTGTTGACATAGAAATAGATAACATTTAGAAGATATGAGGGTGCAGTTTTCCTTTAATGATTCAACCCCAAACCAAACTGGATGCATCAGCAACATTTATTTTAAAACTTTAAAAGGCTCAGGCCATAGTATTTTACTCCAGGGCCACAGTATTTACAGTTCATTGAATTGTAATCCACATTTTATTTATTTATTTGTTTTTGATTTTGGTAACCGGGTAAGTGCACTGATCTCGGGGACCATTTTCGGGCACGACCTGGGCCACATGCAATGGCACAGAAGTAGACTATAAGTACAGTACAATGAGAAGTAGGCAAGAAACAATAGGACAAAACAAAAATACAGTGTTATATAAGATACACATGAACAACGGACGCTGGCTGTGGCACCAACTTGCAAATAGGGGACCCAGGGAGTCGAACCCCAGACCAATGGAATGCCTTTGCCTCTCGGAGCCATGCTGGGCTCTTCTGTTTTTCCCTCGATCCTATCAGGATCACTTATTTGGCATGTCCCACAGCTTTGTGTGCTTCGGACCATTTTCCCTTTACTGCTGTTCCTTTCGCATACATTTCTGGGCAGTTCCTACATTACATTCCCTGCCTATGGGAGTGGGTTTAACCCTTTTTATTTTGGCACAGTCTCTTTAGTGGGGCTTTGTTGTTAACCAGCTCTTAACTCTGGTAAAGTTCTTTCCCCTTGGTCACCCACACCTGCCGATTCATGGGCAGGGTTTGCCCTGGCTGGGGGTCACACTCACTCTCTCAGTACCAGCAGTCCCTCTTAAATTAGCAGCCATACCCGAACAGTGGACACAGAGCAGCGCTAAGGTTTGAAATCTGCCACCTTCCTCCCCTCCAGAAACGTACTGCCACCATGCCCTCCATGGCAGCCACCTTTTGTTACCTCAGCAGTGGAGCCGGATAGGCTCCTTTAAACTGTCAAACCTTGCTGCTGCATCTTTTCTTGTCTGCTGCCCCACTGATGGAATATGAGGAACCTCCACACATGTTTGGGGCTGGGGGGGTCAATCTCCCTGCCTCGGGCCTGTCAGACCCCGACTGCTCATCCTGCCACACGGCTCAACCGCTGCACGTCCACACTTTCAAATCCCCGCAGACTCCTGTGACTCTCATCTTGCACCAGTGAGGCTGCTTTTTCTCCCAGCCTCAGCACTCACAAGCGCACGCGATCCAACCTCACTGATGCCGCAGGGCATCAAATTCATAACACCCCCCAATGGTTTGAGATGGGGCTTACATACATTTTTGTAGTCTTTTCAGACTTCTGCTTGCTTTCTCTGGGCATTTATCCCTTTAAGCTTCCCCGCATCTCCTCCTTTACAGGCAGCTCCTGTCAGAGCTTTCTTTTTTCAACTTCGATATCTGCCATGGATGCAGGTTTTTCCTGTGAGGTGCAGCTGCTTATACTGCAGATAAAGAATTTGCAAAAAAGGCACTGGGGATCAGCAACTGGCCCCCAGTCCGTTATGTGTACCAGTGTCCTGGTGCAGTTTATACTGCCATTGGTTGACATCGCAGACTGTTACCTATTCGAAACACAGGTGTTGGCAGAAAAAGACTTAAAGGCTGTCGTGTGTGCCTGTTTTCCTTCCTGCATCATTCTTGCATCCCCTTGGTCTTGCCTGGGCTGTGTGCCCATGGGCAGATCAGCCCAGTGGCCCCCCTCTCTACACCCATTCCATACCTTAGTTTTACTAACCTCTTGGAGCTGCCCCATGCGTAGACTCATCTATCCACCACTCTTCCTGTGAAGAAATCCTTCCTCATATCCTTCCTGAATCAGTCCCCCCACCCCACCAGTTTATACCTGTACCTCCTCATTGCTGAATGTCACATCTATGCTTGTGCAGACCTGAAGTGCTTGGGGCTGAGGCACACACACTTCCTCTCTCACCTTGTGGGAAACATAGGGTGGTCACTAATACGAAAACTTCCTGGGCACTCTGTAAATAACTGCCTGAGACTATCCTGCTAGAATTTTGGTCTCACTAAAATACTAAATATCTGTTGTATGCCTCTTCATTTCCTTTGTGCTCGTCTGTTTTCAGATCTAATTTTAAATAGTTTCACTTTCCTATTGCATTTGTCGCTTGGTATTTGACATGAGTTGGTTGAAAGGATACAACAGATATGGTGGTCTCCCGTTGCAAGTTTTTGGCACAGAAATGCACAATGGGACATGCGACACACATAAACATGTATTTGTTTGTGCATGTAGATCTGTATACAAGTGTTTTTTCAGTGTTTAAAGAGATTTTTATATTTCACGCAAAAAATTCACAGCTGGCATCAGTAGACCTGAGCTACACAACCCCCCACCCACCCCCATTTGCATTTCAGGACTTTCTAGTACTTATTACTGTAGGCGTGCTCATTAAAACAGGCATCCAACGCAAAGGGGGTCGCAGATGTGCCAAATCCCTTCCGATCAGAGCACCCACTAGGTGGCTGGCTACTGAGCAGACACGACAGACCATTAGGCCTATTCAGCTGACTTTTAGTATGTTAGATGCAGAGTAGTCTGACTTTCTAAGGGGTGGCATATTTCTGACATTTTCCTCCCTTTACGGCTGCTTGTGCCAAAGGGTTGGCGCAAGTGCCTCAATCCCAGACGAAAAGTTAGACTAGGCAGAAGCTGGTCTAACTCCCTGCATCCCACATTCTGGACTTGTGTTTCGGGGGCGGTTGCGGCACACTACTTTGAAAATTGCGCTTGCGCAAGGTGTAATGCAAGTCACCACTTGCGTCACACACCCGGCAGCAAGTCCATTGCACCGCCACATCTCTTTGTAAAATCAGGCCCCATATATTCTTGTTGCTTAATCCTTTTATGAGATCATAAACCTCTGCCTAATTCTGATGTCACAAGTACAGAATTATGACTTAAAAGCAAAAAAAAAATAAATAAAAATGCTGCAGAGACAGATGAAGCAAGAAAGAATGGAATGTTTAGAAATTTACATTTTGGGGGAATCTTCTGTTAATACGGCCAAGGAGATCACTCTTATGGTTGTAAGCGTGGTCTCATGCACATTCTTAGGGTATGAGAACCACAAACCAGAGGTGAGCTTGCTGGTTATTAGCCACAGAAGTCTATTACTTTAGAGCATACTGCAGCTAGTTGAGTGTTATTGCTGTTATGTGACTGGGAGTCTTGAAACCTGGAGCAGCTTGGTGGCAGTTGATGTGGGCAGTGATGGCGATGACGTCTTGGCCTTTGCCGGTGGACTAGGAGAGGTGGGTAAACAATTGTAAGCCCTGCTACCCCCTTGGCTGGGGTCTTTACCTGCTGCCTTCTCCAACCACCAGGACACCATCTTCACTCTTTAGTCCCCAGGACTGCCAAGGTGGGGACCATCGGGGCACTGGTGCTTGCAGCCAAGAGCCCTGGCAGAATCATGCTTGGGATCCACCGAGTATCTTTGCGACCAGAGCTGCACAGCTTCCCCTGCTCTTGGACCCTTAGGACTGCTCTTTCCGGTTGAAGCAGGGAGCACGGCAGACATTGGCTTCAAAGGCAGTGTTCTGTGAGCCCAGGAGAGGCAGGGAGTTGAGGAACAAGAGAAGCTGTGGTCGGCAGTGTTAGTGCTGCCATGCATGCGGGGCAGCAACCCACACAAAGCCATAGCTCTGTTCAAGGTCATTCCTCAGTGTGGTACACACTGGAACCTGAAAAATATAGAGAGCTCTTGCCCATGGCCTTGGGAGGGAATTGAGACAGGTGCATCCTCATTGGGAGTTTGAGGACTGCCAGGGGTGGCAGATTCTGTGGGGCAGATTGTTGAAACTGTTACGTTGTCTGCACAGAGTTTAAGTATTTTATGTGCATAGAATAAAATGGTTTTACTGCATAGGGTGTAAGTATTCCCACAACTCCATTGCACCCATTTATCTTTCTGCTCCCTTGAGCTTTCTGTACCCTTGCTTTTACAAAAATTATTTGTTGAATTGCATTTCTTGGTTTGGGAGTTATTGTTTACTGTGTCACTTGTTTTGGGGTGGGACTGTGGGCAGATTATGCACTGTTTTCCTTGGGGGGTAATCGCCTTGTGGTCAGAATCCAAGATACCCTATATCGCCACCCCAGGTACAGGCACTGTGCCACGTCAGCCCAAATTGTTGTATCACTACTTAGGGAACCCAGACTTGCCTTCTTGGCAGGTTGTGAGGGGTGAACTCAGAGGGTCCCAGATGGCCTGCTACACAATTGTGGGCTTATATTACATGTGAATAATCGTCTATGGAAGTGGCTAATATATTAACATACTAAAATGCTAGCAGAAGAGGCCTAATGGTCTTTCGTGTCTGCTCATTTGGTCAGTCCCCACCCTGGGAGCTGACCTTGCTGCCCTCCTTGTCCTCTCTGGCTTCTCTCTTCCCAGTCCTGGATATTCCTACTGCACAGGACTTTGTGTCCAGAACCCTTCACCTGTACCTGTCCCACCCCCTCTTGAACCCCTCCACTGTCTCTGCCTCCACCAGCCCCTTTGACACCACATTCCATGGCTCCACCACACTCTCAGAGAAGTAGCACCTTCTCCTGAACCGCCCCCCCCCCCAGCTTCCATCCATGCCCTCTAGTTGTCTCCCCTTCCTTCGGAGCACCTTGACTGCTTCTCCTTATTTAATCCCTTCAGGTACTTGAAGACCTCTATCATGTCTCCCAGGTCCCTTCTGTCTTCCAATGTGTACATATTTAGCTCTTCGAGCCTCTCCCCATACGTCCTGTCCCCCAAGCCCCAGATCATTTTGGTTGCTTTCCTCTGGACCCTCTCCAGGAGTTCAGTGCCCCTTTTTAAGTGTGGCCTCCAAAACTGCATGCAGTATTCAAGTTGCGGCCTCACCAAGCACTTACACAGGGGAAGTATTACTTCCCTCCTTCTGGAGGTGATCCCCCTAGCGATGCATCCCAGTATCCTGTTGGCCTTGGCTGCTGCCTTCCTACAAGTTTCAGAGTTGTTCATCTTGACATCCATAATCCATATGAATAACTGAGCTGTGGCATGTAATTTTATGTTGAAGTGTGTAAATTAATGAGTTTACGTGTATATCAGTAAAGGTTGTACTACTAGTCTGTATGTTATTAAATGGTACTTTGTCTTCTAATGCTGGTCTCCGGGCTTCATTACTACTGGGAGGCACCTCCTCTTGCCGCGTGACGGGCAGGAACACAAATCTCTGCAGCCTGGACACCCCCCCACCCCACTTCCTGTAACCACCAGTTTGGTTCCTGCCTTCCAAGGAGCAGGTACTCTGCAGCAGAGCTCTGTCAGTGTGGTGACAGGGCTGAAGACTTCAGGACTGTAAATTTTGAATTTTTTTCTGGATATCCACAGAGAACAGGGATGGGTGGATCCAACGACAAAGTTCTCTTTCTGCTCTTAGGGGGTCCTAGTCTCAGCCACACATGCTGAACAGACTGGCCTCTCAGTTTTTTCTCCCGTGCTGAAGGGCTTAGTGGTGCTGCCTCTGTTTCCGGACATACAAGTCAGGTCAGAGGATCAGGTGGGGAAATTCTATGTAAAAGGGGACTTACAGGCAGCAGAAGAGCCGCTACACCGGAGCTCCGCTGGCCTAAGCAAATGCAACTGCTGATGACCACTTTACACCCAGGTTGTCAATGGTGCTCCTCGTCTAGCACCATTCCAATCGGCTCGTAGACGAGAGTGAGCTTGCCGCAGTGGAGTGCTGGCCACAGTTGAACCAGGGCAAAGAAGCACTACCACGGAGCATTTTTCTGTCAACTTGCACTTTAGGGGATGGGCTTATCGATGGAGGCCAGGTACAACATAGCTAGTCTAACAGCAGCGCACCCGGGCAGTTGACAAGCCCCTCGGGCTCCTAGCTCGTCGTGTCGACGGACACCTTATTGAACTGGTGGCACAGTTCGTCAACGAGCATCTAGGGTGTCTCAGTACTCGGTGACGGAGGCCACTACTGCTAACCAGGGCACAAAAGCACTTTTGTGGAGCTTTTTTTTCCATCGACGAGCACTTCAGAGGGATCAGCTCATTGATGGAGGCCTCATATAGCATAACTTTTCTGGCGGCAGTGTACCCAGGCCATCAGCTAGCTACTTGGGCTCTTAGCTCGTCGATGGAGGCCTCGTTGAACTAGAAGCACTGCTAGCAGGCCACTCAGGTGCACAGTTCATCAACGAGCACTTCGAGTGTCACAGTGCTCATCAGCGGAGGCCACTACCGCTACCGGGGGCAAACGGGAGAGGCTTCATACAGTCAGTTTAAAGGAAGGCACTTCCTACGTTTTCAGCAATGGTGGCTGTGGGATAGAGCCTGGGGGGCCCCCCGCCAACGAAGGAACCACCATTACAGGCAATATTGCTTAGTGGTTCAAGCAAATGAACTGCAAGCCAGGAGTCCTGGTGACCTAAAGACCCAAGTTTGAATCTCTGCTCCGCACCGATTTGTATTTAAGAACCGGACCACAAGTGCAGATAGGGGAATCTGTTCCTAGATAAGGGATCTATCCCCTAGCATGTGGATTATTGGACTGGTATAGGAGTGTCCAGCTGTACCTGCCAGCATCAGGGGACGACATACTCCTTTAATATGTCTTTGGATAAGCCTGGCAAATGCTTCCCTGGGCATAAGTTGCCACAGGTGCAGATCCCACACAGTTGACCACCTATGCTGCTCTTTATGCTTATAATCTAAGAAAGCAATGGCCTCGAGAACACAGACCCTAACGGAGGTCGCCATCTCAGCGAGCAACTCCCGACTGGAGTTGGCGGAGGTAACAGCCTCCGGGGGGACCCTCTTCATCTCAGGGCCTTCGTGCTCAACCTTCATACCTTCACATTCCCCACTGGAAGGCCACTTGAAAGCACGACAAGGAGGAGTAGCATGCATCCCAAGTTCGACAAACATTCAGAAATGTGGCTAGGTCACTCCAGAATCAATCACTGGTTTTGAACCCGGAGACCCTCTGAGACCCAATGGACAGGAAGGTGGAGGTATCTCTAGAAAAGGTCATCCAGATGTCCGCAACCTCACTCATGGCAGTGATAGCCAATCCTTTCTCATTTAGCATAGCTCTATATAGCTACGGCTAATCCCTTCAAGCTCCAGTGAAAAACAAGTTTGCCTGGCAACAACTCCAGCTCATGCTTTAGTCTCTGCTCACTCAGCAGTCATGTCAGAGTGAAGCAGCAAGCAGTGCAGGAAATTCCATGTTTTGGCACACCTCAAACTTTGGGCTTGGGAAGTGTATGCATCTTCAGAAATTCACCTGGTAAGCTAGGGAACAATATTTATTTAAGACTATAGTCTATGAGATCTTATTCTGGTCTATTTACCAAACGGAGAAAGATAGTAGGATACTACTACAGGGATATGTTAAACAGTCCTATGTGTGTAAATTAAGTGCCTGTATATGCTGTAACAAGGAACCTCAACAACTAATATGTTGCATAAAATGTGACTGTGATACTCTATCTCAAAATAAAATAAAAAGCTATATTAAAAAAAAAAAAAAAAAATTCATCTGGTAAATATACCACATGAAGGAAACCTGCAGTGCCGATCTGCCCTCGAAGAAGCAATAACAGAATTCGGGGAATCGGAGAAGGTATGCATGCCGCATCAAGGGGCGGAAGTAAATCTTGGTCACCAGGCTCCTGAAAGGATTTTCGTGCCCACGACTACAGCAAAGGGCAGAATGAGACTTTTACAGGAAAATGCACATGGTTCTCCTTCCGTAACTGGTGTAGGGGAGGATGAGGTGGCAACTGAGTCGCAGGGGCAGCAGCAGAAACTCGCAATGAAGATCTCTGGCCCATCCTCAAGTGAGAGGCAAACAGTTCCATACCAAGACACACAAAGGGTTTCTGGACATGGTACATCACTAATACCCAATTGAATTAAATTCAAAGCCACCATTGGCCCACGTGGCTCCCTCGATAATTTCTAGCAGTAGATTGGTAATGTCCCAAGCAGTTACAGACTTGGCAAAGTTCAAGCAATTTCTAATGTTCTTCTGGCAGGGGCCAACGAGCAGGTTCCCCCCACAGACTGGAACAGGAGCGTTTACTCACTCTTCTTCTTAATCCTCAAATGCATGGAAGGAGTTGGACCAGTCTCTTGGACCTGAAATCTTGGCACCGTTTTGTGTGCAACAGCTCAGTCAAGATGGAAACGTTATCATCCGTCATCGGGAAACTCCATCAGGGGGACTTTCCTGGCATCAACAGATTTACAAGACTCCTATCTGCTTATACCCATCTGGAAGTTGTACAGTATCTCGGATTCAAGGTGGGAAACATCACTTTCAAATTCACAACGCTTCCCTTCGAGCCCAGAGATTTGGCTAAGGTTGTATGGGTGGTATTTGCTCCTAGTGACGGTAATTGCTCACCTCGCACAACCAGGATACGGCTCTTCCCCCTACCTGGTCAACATCCTCCGAGGCCCCACAGTTCAGTCAGGCAATACCAGCAGTGGTGGAGGTCGTTCAGTGCCTCTCCAGGCTGGGGAGATCATCTGTGTTGGGTCTCCGCACTAGGCAAGTGGTCTCGGACAGAGTCCAGATCCAGCATAATGGACAACCAACCAGCGATAACGTGTATTAATCACCGCTAGGGATTTAAGTTTGTCATATTATCCCTCTGTACAGACAGCTGGTGAGACCCCGTCTGGAGTACTGTGTGCAGTTCTGGAGACCCAATCTCCATAAAGACATAGACAGGATGGAAGCTGTCCAGAGGAGGGTTACTAAAATGGTGCAGGGTCTGCACCGGAAGACGATGAAGAGAGACGAAAGGAGCTATTATGTATAGCCTCGAGGAAAGGAGGAGAGGGGGACATGATAGAAACGTTCAAGTACCTCAAGGGAATCAACAAAGTCCAAGAGGGTAGCATCTTTCAAAAAAAGAGGTGTGCAAGAACAAGAGGGCACAATTTGAAGATGGGGGGGGTCAGAGGTAATTTAAGGAAGTATTTTTTCACAGAGAGGGTTGTGGATGCATGGAACGGCCTTCCAGAGGAGGTTGTGGAGTCAAAATCAGTGGTGGAATTCAAGCATGCATGGGACAGTCATAAGGCCATTCTAGGGGGTGGGGGTAGGAAGAAGTAGGCTGCTGGTTAACTAGGATCTGCAGCTTATTCAGTAGGTAGGGAAATGGGCAGACTGGGTGGGCCAAGCGGTCCTTATCTGACGTCAAATTCTATGTTTCTATCTATGGCAGTCCTACTTGTCATGGATTCCATGACGTTTGGTCTTTATACAGGACTTTCATTATTGTCATCAAAAAATAGCAACAATGACCGTGACAGGAAATTTATTATTAATTCCATTAACAACCAGAGAGTTATTAAACCCTCATCCATGACAAACTTACATCCTTAATCACCGGGGATGAACAAGGAGCTCATGGATGCGCAAGGAATTCCTTCTGCTCTTTCAGTGGGCCGTATGGTGCCTGGCAAGCCTGATGGCCGTAAACATTCCAGCTCAGAAAAACATCCTGGCAGACTGGCTAAATCGCAAGGACTTCCTAACTGGGGAATGGGAGCTCAAGGATGATGCCTTCAACACCCCTCAGGTAGATCTTTTCACCTGTCAACA
Organism: Neoceratodus forsteri; assembly: GCA_016271365.2. Taxonomy (NCBI): domain Eukaryota; kingdom Metazoa; phylum Chordata; order Ceratodontiformes; family Ceratodontidae; genus Neoceratodus; species Neoceratodus forsteri. Next base: position 21,895,806 of record JADMNL010000032.1, on the reverse strand, counting down.
AAACTCCCATATGCCTTTTTCCAATTCCGCTACTCTCCCGGGTCCTGCACAAGGTAACTGTGGATCCGGCAGAACTGTTTCTGGCCTGCTCATGTTTATTTATTTAAGAGTTTTACCAGGAAGGCATACTGAGAGGAGAACTGCTCTATTCCAGATGTGTCCTGGGGACAGTACAATACAACATCGTGAAGCATACAGTATAGTGAGGTGTGATAATAGGTAGACAATGAAACGGTACAGGTGCATTTACAGTGAGAGTTATGACTGCTGAGAGGCAGAGCGAGGTAAGATAAAGATACCGGGTCAGGAAGTGCAGCCAGTACAGCCATAACTAAGGGTACAAACGGGGACAGGAGGTTGAGGATCGCGTAACTGAATAAGGGGGGTTCGGGAGTGGTACAGAGTAAACCAGGGTAAAACTGGGGTGGGGGGACTGTCACAGCACTGAGAATATGTTGGGCACAAGAGCAGGTAGTGGTAAAATGTGCACATAGGCCATTTAGGTGCTGGGAGGGGGAGGCGTGACAAATGTCTGGTAGAGGGGAGTTCCATAACTTGGGCATGTGGTAGCTGAAAGCTGCCTGACCTGATGATGAGGACCTTTGTGGAATATAAAGGCGTCTAGAGTAATTTGTCCTGAGCTTGTAAACGGGATGGGTGAATGGTCAGGGCCGAGGAGAGGTAGGTAGACAAAGCATGGGTCTAGCATTTGGCAGTGAGGCATGCGTAGTGTAAAGATAAGGCATGAAGGGAGGGTAGACCTAGTGACTGGTAGACTGAACAGTGGTGGGTAGAATGGGGCAATCAAGAGCAAAGCGACAAAGGGAGTGAAAAAGGGGGTCCAGTCTGGTCAGGTAGGACTTGGGGACGGCACTGTAGACTACATAGCCGTAGTCAAAAATTGGCAGCATCATTGTCTGTACTGTGGCACGACGAGCTGACAACAGGATACAGCCACGATTGCGGTAGAGGGCACCCAGTCTAGGGTGGAGTTTTTTATGGATCTCATCGACATGTATGGAAAAATCAAGGTGCTGGTCTAGCCAGACCCCAGGTACCTGAAGGAAGGGCAGGCCTCCAGTACAGTCCCATCCAGGGTGTGGAAAGTCGGGGGGGAATGTGAGCCATGAGACTCTCTGCCTTGTGCCAAAGGTAATGGAGACAGTCTTCTTGGCATTGAGGTGAAGCTGGTTTGAGTGAAACCAGTACTGGCCCCGTCATCCGTGGTTCTCATGTCAAGGCAACCTCTGATTCAGCCCGGACCTTCTACGCAGTCCCTATGCTGCATTTCAGTTTGCGCAGGCTATCTCTCTTGGCAGGGAGATTGCGCAGGAGACTGTCAAGGAGCTAGGATTTATTCCTCCTGGCATCGAAATGATACTTCCTCTTCATCTAATGTCTGATACAGAATATGGTGCAAATTTACTTTCTGGCTTCAATTGCAACAAATGTCAACCAGGCAATATCCCTACTCATCATTCTTCAGTTCTTTCAAAAGAATTTGAGAAAGAGCTATAACCAGCCTCCTGGCGGGTTCAGATTCCACATTGGGAGCACTCTTGTTGATAGATGCAGGAGAGTCCTTGGGGTCTCATCCCCATGCGAGGTGATTCCTGAGGGCAGCAACTTAAACACCCTCCAGTCCTGCTGGAGACTCAACTTGGTCAAAGAGGCATCCGTCATACACCTGATGACGAAAGTCTCATTTCTCATAGCTACCTCTTTAGCCAGTCCCATCAGTGAGCTACGAGATATTTCCCATAAGGATCCTTGTATAGTATTTCTGTATAGTTTTTCATAAAGATTCGGTGGTCCTCTGAATAGATCCAGATTTCTTTTACCAAAGGTAATGTTTCCTTTTTTTCCTGCAGTCAGGGGTTGAGCCTTTCTCCCTGCTACCCTTCTCCCAGATATGACAAGGAGAAAGAATTTCATGCTGTGGATCCTAAAAGAGTGGTGAAGCACTGCCTTGAAAGAGCCAAGTCTGTACATAAAGCTTTCAGCTTATCCGTCCCCACCAAAGACCAAACCATTAAAAAAGAGGCTTCTAAGCTCCATCGCCAGATGTATTTCTTCATCCATAACCACTGCCTACCAGCAAGTGGGGAGGCCTTCACCTGGACCAGTTAGGGCCCCCTCAACCAGGGCCAGGCCACCTCAGGGTGGACTTTAATGAGCCCACTCTGGCGGGCTTATGCAGGGTGGCTATTTGGTCACCTATTCACACAGTCTCCAAATTCTACCAGCTGTATTTGACCTCCTCGACGGAGGCATCTTGGTTCTTCAGGAGGTGGTGGTGGTGGTGGTCCTTTAAAGGGGCATTTACATTCTTCCCACCTGGGAAGCCAGAGGATGTACTGCTTTAGTATATCCCAGTAGTAATGAAGCCCGGAGACCAGCATAAGGAGAGAGAAAACGAAATTTAAATACCTGTAAATTTTCTTTCTCCAACTGCTGGTCTCTGGGCTTCTTCCTTCCTAGAATGTAACAAACTGGCAGTCAGCCGGCGGAATGTTCACGGTAATGTCTCTTTCTGTTTCCAAGTTGATATAGTACTACCACATTTGAACAACTTTACGAAGAACTGGTGGTCACAGGAAGTTGGGGGGGTGGATGTCCAGGCTGCAGAGCTTTGTGTTCCTGCCTGTCACGTGGCAAGAGGAGATGCCTCCCAGTAGTAATGAAACCCAGAGACGAGCAATCGGAGAAAGAAAATTTACAGGTATTTAAATTTTGTTTTTCCTGTATTCTTATTGGCTCAGGATAGATACTTGTCGCACAGTATGTTTTAATTGGGCACTCATACTTTGTAGGGACTTTATAGATATAAAAAAGTATATTTTCAGCAGCATTCGTAGAGTATTCCCCAGCCAGTAAACTCCGTAAACAAGAAGTTTATAGAGGAAAGCTGTACAAATCTGAATCTATGAGTCATGGAGTTATAGGAGGGATCATACCTGGCTCCGTAGCCACCGCCAGTCAATCCCTTCCAGCTTCGTAGTTCATCAGCTCCACCCCACGCTCTTGAGTTTTGTAGCATTTCAGCAGGAGAGCGCTGGTGTACACCATACAAATCTGTGGGCGATTTTTCAGTGTTGGTTTTCTTTCTTTTTAAACTCTGAAAGCAATCTGAGAGGGAAACGAAAAGCCACCTTCTACAGATTGCTTAAAGTTTCAACCAAAAAAAAAAATTGGGATTGAAAAACTGCCCCATAGACTTGTGTATGGTGCGCCTGTGCTCTCTGCTGAAATGTCACAAAACCTCAGAGTGTGGGGGCGGAGCTGACGAACTAGGAAACTGGAAGGGATCGATTGGAGGTGGCTATGGAGCCAGGTATGATCCGTTCTATAACTTCATAGACTCAGTTAAAAATAAAAATATATATATTACTTTCAACTAAAGTCATCTCATGTTCGCATAAGTATTGGGATATGAAGCCCAATACCTTATAACATTTGGTCAGAAATTCACTTAAAAGTGATGATTGGAACCGTTAGTTGCATTAAGGCTAGATATTTCAAGTTTTTTATTTTTATTTAGGCGTGGAGCCAGCTAAGTAGATATTGTTAATATATCACTGCAGTGAGTATATTGATATAAAAAAACATAATGTTTCATGTAGATATATAAAAAAGATGAAATGGTTCACTGCATTTTTATCGTCCTTTTTCTAACATAATATATCATCATCATCAAATCTTTATTTATTCAGGCGAACATCATTGAGCAAGGCTCATTTACAAGATGGACCTGATAAGGTCAAGGTTCAATAGTTGATACACAACAGATACATCATACACTTATATAAGACAGTTATACATACAGGGGAAAATAACGTTTATAAACACAGTGATGTACAGTAAATGCACATGATAAAAAACGGTTACAGGAAAGTTAAGCTAATATTTACAGTATGTACAGTATATACATATCCCAGTGGGGGGGCATGGCAGACACTCAACATAATGTAATACTAGGATGGTGAAGGTATTACTGGGTGCCATAAGATGGGGTGTCGGTCTGGAAGGACTATGCCATATGCTACAGGGGGACCTGGAGGCTCTGGAAAGATGGTCTAGGAAGTGGAAGCTGAGGTTCTTGGACTAGGGGGGGAACCTGGTGACTCACCCAAGGAAACCTATTTGGAAGGGGATGGAACCACACATCATTAGGGCCGGCATCTTTGGGAGGGTGGTGGGGTGCACAGGGTGTGGAGCAGCCATGATACTGGACTGGGCTTGGAAGTTCGGTGGTTGCCCAGTGTGCTACCAGCTAGCACAGCTTAGGGAGGAGGTTGCGGGGATTAGGAGAAAGCTGGGGGAAGGGGGGTGGTATGGTTGGGGAAGGGGGCTGGGAATCTCCCACAGGGTTGCACCAAGCACTGGGGGTGGGGGCATAGGGAAAGGAGTGCAGGAGAGTACTCAGGGGTCACATAGGGAACCTGGCAGAGGGGGTCCAAAAGGACACTACCAAGGAAGCAGGCAGGTAACTGGGGGCCCTCACAAAAGGGGGGACGGAGGGACAACATTCTCAGGGAAGTAGGCAGATGGCCAGGGCTGGACAGAAGGAAGCAAGGCGGGGAGGTGGATCAAACCTTACACTCAGTAACCGCTTCAATTCTCTTCTTCTGCTCAAGGATGAGGGGGGGTGATGTAGCCACGACAGGGGTGGTTAGAGATGGAAAGGGAGGGAGTGGGAGGCAGGGGCCAGATAGCAGGAAGAACAGGGGGGGACCTGGAATGCAGGAGAATGGGGGGAGCAGTGAATCAGAGCAGGAGGGGCAGGGGGAAGAGGGAGGAAAGCGCAAGGAGAAGGACCAGTTGGGAGGAAAGGTAAAGGAGAAGGACCAGCAGTACAAGGAGGATTCAGTAAAGGGAGCTGAGGGTTTAGGCCAGGGGAGCACGACTAGCAAGGAGGAACTAAATGGAGACGGGAAGGAAGGGAGGATGAGCCAGGCTAGTTTAGCAGATGGGGGAGAAGGACCAGTTGCGAGCAGTGAGGGGGGGAATTAGCAAGGAACAGAAGGATACCCAGGAGGAGGAGAGGAGTAGATTGAGGAGGGGGTGGCTATGGTAAATAAGGAGGGGGTGGCATGGCACCCAGAAAGGGGAGGAACACTGGAGCCAGCTGGGTGGAGGGGCCTCAGAAAGGATGAGGGACATGGGGGGAATGGAGGAAAGGAGTGGTCAGAGTGCTCCTGCTGGGGGATTCTATGATCAGGGTATCAAATGGATAGGGAGGGAGAAGCCTGGCCAGTTAGAACAAGATGCTTCCTGGACTAACGGGCACAGGGCTAAGCATGAGGTATATCAGCTGGCAAAGGATTGTGGGGTTCCCAGACATACTGGTCCACCTGGGTACAAATGACATTGAGGGAAATAGCGAGCTAGAGATACAGGCAAGATTCAGGAGCTCGCCAGGTCTGTCATGACATAGGATGCACAGTTTCCTTCTCAGAAATCCTGCCAGTGCCAATGGCTAGTGGGGAACACAAAGGAAAATTAGGAGATAAACCAGTGGCTCAGGGAGTGGTGTGAGGCCAGAGGTATGGGTTGATGGGAGATTGGGGAGACCTGGGAGGATAAGGAGCTGTATGCTAGAGATAGACTACATCTCAATTTGGAGGGAGGGAATCCTGTTGAAAATAGAGGGTTCATTGGTGAAAAGTGGGGTTTAAACTTGTGAAGGGGGGTGGGATGGGAGAAAGGCTGTCAAGGGGTGCCGATAAAGGATGGACTCTGTCTCCCCCTCTGGGGACCAGGAGGATTGCAGGAAAAGGCCAGCTGGCAAAGTGCAGACCAGGGAAAACAGAACTCCCCTTGGGAACACGAGCAGGGAAATGGAACTATAGGAAAGGGTGGAAGGTGGTCTCTAAATGCCAGGAGCTTGGGCAATAAAATGCCTGAGCTCCAGGCGATGCTAACTGAGGAGCAGTGGATGTGGCAGCGGTCACTGAGACTTGGGCCACTGCAAGACATGACTGGGACCTGAACCTGGAGGGATACACTATGTGTTCAGGAAGGACAGGGGAGGGAAGGGGAGGAGGAGTAGCAATGATAGTCAAAACTGCATTGGCATAGGGGAGTAGAGAGGTGGAGGGAACCGTGGAGGTGATTTGGGTCACCTTGATAACAAGGGGGCAAGAGAGTAAAAAATAGGAGTGGTGTATAGACCCCTGCTCCTGGCGGAGGAGCTGAGGACAGTCTGCTGGCAGATGTTAGAGACACTGCAGACTGGGCAGAGGAACGGTGGTGGTGTTGGGGACTTGAACATGCCAGGAACAGACTGAGGCTATGACATCCTCTGTGACCAGGAACAGAGTTGTTGGATGTCTTCAAGACGATTCCTACGCAGCAGGTGAGGGAACCGACCAGGAGGCACGGTATTTGATGGTCCTGCAGACAGTGACCAGTTTGGGGCCTGGAGGTAAGGGACCCATTACGGGAGTGACCATGCCACGGTCTGGTTCTGCCTGGACCTAGGAGGGGTAGAAGGCTGCACAAAGACGGAAGTAACCGACTTCAGGGGGCGGATTTAAGGAAATGGAAGGATCTTAAGGAGCATTTGGATGGGATTGGGTCAGACATGGACGCTGATAGTAGGTGGAAATCATCAGGGAGGAGTGCAGGATGCTGCCAGCACCTGTGCAAGAGTAAGACTGAAATGCGGTAGGGCCCAAAAACCCTGTTGGTGGACCAGGGAGGTCCAGGAGGTGGTGCGGGGAAAGAAAGCAGCCTATAAGCAATTCAAGTGCTCAAGGAGTGAAAGGGACCGAGGGGAGTATGAGCTGAAGGCAAGAAGGGCCACTAGAGTGGTGAGGGCGGCTAAGGCAAGGAAGGAGCAGAACCTGGCCAGGGAAATTAGGAGAGGGAACAAGGGGTTCTTTAGATACATTGGGGAAAAACGAAGGGTGAAGGGGCAGATTAGCAGGATTAAATCAGGGGAGAGATGGGTACAAGACCCAGGGGAGCAGGCTGAGGTACTAAATGAGTACTTCACCCCAGTTTTCACCAGGGAAAATGGGGTGCTGCATCATACATGGGAGGAGACAGAGATACTTGAGGGGGGACCCTTACCGTTCGGGCAGGTCTGGGGAGAGGGGAGACATCACTGGCAGGTGGGGGAGGCTAAGCAGGGAGAAGGGGTACCGGAAGTGGAAATCACAGCAGAGAGAGTGAGGGGAGCCCTCAGCTCCCTTAAGACGGAGAAAGCACCGGGGCCGGATAAATTACATCCCAGAGTGCTGAAGGAACTTGCAGATGTCCTGGCAGAGCTTTTCACCATCTCTCTGAGGACAGGGTGGGTGCCCCAAGACTGGAAGGTGGCGCATATAGTGCCTATCCACAAGGGGGGGATCAAGGGAGGTGGCAGGGAACTACAGGCCTGTCAGCCTGACATCGGTGGTGGGCAAGGTGATGGAGGGCATTGTCAAGGAGAGGCTGGGGGGGACCTGGATCAGTCAGGGTGCTTGGACGATAGACAGCATGGATTCATCCCGGGGAAATTGTGTCAGACAAACCTGGTGGAGTTCTATGACTGGGTGACAAGTGCCTTGGACCTGGGCAGACCAGTGGATGTCCCTTTTAGACTTCAGCAAGGCATTTGACTCTGTTCTCACGGGGCCTGTTGGATAAGCTGGGAGAAATGGGGTGGGGAACCAGATGATCAGATGGATAGGCAATTGGCTCCAGGACTGGACCCAGAGGGTCGTAGTTGGTGGGATAGTCTCATCCCAAGGAGGGTCATTAGTGGGGTCCCACAGGGATCAGTCCTTGGGCCCCTCTGTTCAACGCCTACATATCTGACATAAGGACAGGAATCAGGAGTGAGATGAGTCTCTTTGCAGATGACTCGAAACTGGGGGCGGTGGTGGATGGGGAGGAGGGGAGGGTGGCCCTACAGGGGGACCTGGAGGCTCTGGAAAGATGGTCTAGAAAGTGGAAGCTGAGGTTCAATGCAGGGAAATGCAAGGTACTCCACCTGGTGGCCAGAAACCCAGGCCAAGTGTACACCCTGGGGGGCATGAGCTTCTGAAGAAGGACTGGTTGGTCCGAAAGCTAGAGCACTTTGTTCTTGTTGTTACATCTATGTTGGTCCATTAAAAGGTATCAAATCATTTGCTTCTGGATCCACCCTGGGGGGGGGGAATGCTACAAGTCTCGATGGCTGAGAGGAACCTGGGGTGGTGGTGGATGTCAAGATGAACAACTCTGAGACTTGTAGGAGGGCAGCAGCAAGGCCAACAGGATGCTGGGATGCATCGCTAGGGGATCACCTCAGAAGGAGGAAAGTGAGACTCCTCTGTATAACTGCTTGGTGAGGCGCACCTTGAGTACTGCGCAGTTTTGGAGGCACACTTAAAGCGGGACATTAACCTCCTGGAGAGGGTCCAGAGGAGGGCAACCAAAATGATTTGGGGCTTGGGGACAGGACCTATGAGGAGAGGCTCAAGAGCTAAATATGTACACATTGGAAGAGAGAAGGACCGGGGACATGATAGAGGTCTTTAGGTACATGAAGAGAGTAAATAGGGGAGGAACAGTCAGGGGCTTCAAGGAAGGAGGAAGGGCCACTAGAGGGCATGGGTGGAAGCTGAGGGGGGAGATTCAGAGGAGAAAGGAGGAGGTGCTACTTCACTGAGAGGGTGTGGAGCCATGGAATGCACTGCCCAGGGGGCTGGTGGAGGCAGAGACAGTGGAGGGGTTCGGGGGACAGGTACAGGGAAGGTCTTGGAAGCAAAACCAATGCAGCAAGAATATCCGGAACTGGGAAGGAGAAGCCAGAGAAGGCGAGGGGATAGCAAGGTCAGCACCCAGGTTGGGGGCTGACCAAACGAGAAGACACGAAAGACCGTTAGGCCTATTCTGCTGGCATTTTAGTATGTTAGTATATATGGTTTGAAGGAGATTTATGAGATGACAATGCTAGCTCTAGTGGTAGCAATTGCATCTTCTTTGAAGAAGACTGTACAATGCTGTTTAAAGGATGCAAATGGAATGATATTGGACAGTTTTAGGATTTTGTAGGTGTTCCATGCTATAGCTAGAGAATAGCTGATTGCTGCCCTCCCTAGCCTGGTGTTGAATTTGGGCAATTTGAGCAGGATGATGTTGTTGCTTCTTAGGGCATAGGAGCTAGGAGAGGTCTGGATGAAGCAGTCCAGGATATAGTTTGGAAGTTTTTTTGACAACGCTCTGTAAATCCATAGTGCTGCATTTCTGTTCCTTCTGAGGTGAAGGGAAACCCACCCAACTGCAGCATAAAGAGAGCAATGATGAGTATTAGATGGCAGATCTGTAATGAACCTTATTGCTCTATGATATAAGGTATCCAACTTGTGATGGTAGGAGATGGGGCAGTGACTATAAAGGAAGTCTGCATAGTCAACAACTGATAGAAAAATGGCCTGGACTAACCTCATCTTTGAGTCTCTGTTTAGGAAGGGTTTTAATCTATAGAGAAGGCCAAGCCTTTGGCGAAGCTTTTTTAACAGTTCTTCTAAATGATGAGTGAAGTCAAGTCTGTTGTCAATCCACACACCTAGGTATTTGAAGTTTTCTACATACTCCAGATTTTCTCCAAGTATAGTGCATAGCTGGGGGAGAATGATTGGAGAGGATGTGCTGGTGGAGCTTTGATTTGTGAACATCATTGCTTTAGTTTTCTTTGCATTTAACAGAAGCTTTTTCTCGAGTAGCTGATATTGTAGCAAGGAGAATTCTGTTTGTAGGATTTCACGAGCAGCTGCAGGTAGAAGGGTTGCTGAAATACAGAACAGTGTCATCAGCAAAGAGGTGTACAGAGGAATTGGTAAGGGTTGAAGCAATGTTATTTATATAAATGGCAAAAGGATAGGACCCAGAATAGAACCTTGGGGACTCCTCTGACAGTGGTTTTAATGGGGATAGGTCACCTTCAGCTTTTACCTGCTGTGACCTACCGGTGAGATAGCATCTGAACCACTTAAGGGAGGATGGATCTAGGCCAGTGGAGTACAGGGATGAAAGTAGTAGCTCGTGGTCCACAGTATCGAATGCTTTGCTCAGGTCCAGGAATACTGCACAGACATTATTCTCTTTACCTAATTTATCAAATCAGACTGTAAAGTGCCTTTCAAAGTCAAGGCGCTGTACGAACATAAACTTCAATATTTAAACAAACAGTAAGTTTTGTAAGTTTATTTAAAAATAGTCTGGAAAGGCCTGAGAAAATAAACACTTTTTTAACATAGTTTTAAAACTACTGACGGTCAGGCATTCTCTTGACCAACGAGGCAGAGAATTCCACAGGGTTGGTGCTGCAAATGAAAAGGCGTGAGCACCAGAGTTTTTCAAACGAACCCTGGGAATCTCTAGCAATCCCTCGTTGACGGATTGGAAAGGACGATTGGGGGAGTAGGGAGTCGGGAGATCTTTCAGGTAGTCTGGTCCCTGTTCATGTAGGGCCTTAAAGGTAAGCAAGCCTACCTTGTAGGTGATCCGCTACTGAACCAGCAGCCAGTGCAGCACAGGCGTAATGTGACTGGTCCTAGAGGTTTATTTGTCTTTGGTTACCGGTTAAGTGCACTGATCCAAGGCACCGTTTTCAGGCATGACCCAAGCTACCAAGTGACACAAAATCACAAATCAACTTACAGGAGTAAGTGATGTACAGGCAGAAATACAAACTAGTACAATACCGTCGTAAAGCATTTACACATAATTCCAACTGTGTTTGGCAAAATACAGATAGATATAATACAGTATACAAGAGCATCAGGGGGCCAACAGCAGTTGCACTTTAATACCACCAGTGGAACAGAGAAAATATAAATACATTATAGATTACACTTTGGAGAAATACTAGACACGGAGAGGAGACGCAGTGCTAAAAGGCTGTTCAAATCACATACGGCATGTTGTTTCAAAAAAATATCAGGAGGGACTGGTACAAGTGCAGCGAGCAGGAGCAGAGAGCAAATAGAGGTGTAGTGGCAGGAGCAAGGAGAAGGAGGCAGAGGAAAGGAGAATTGTTGATAATACACCAAGAGGCGGCCATGCATCCCCTTATATATCCTTCCTAAAACCAAGAGTCGCTCCCAGATGCCTGCATATATGCAGGAGCAAGGAAAAGGAGGCAGAGTAAGAAGGAAGGAGAATACCTGGTAAAAGGTAGCTCACTCTGGTTGGCATTGGTATTTGGCCCCATCTAGTAGCCTAGCTTTGAGTTGGTGCTTGAAGGTGCTGTGTAGGTATCAGCGGAGCGGAGTAAGGCAGGGAGGCTGTTCCATAGGGGTGGAGCAGTAACTGACAACGCTTTACCACCCATAGCAGTAGACATTCTGGGTATTTCCAAGGGTGGGACTGAGGACACACGTAGGCATCTGGGAGCACCTCTTGGTTTTAGGAGGGATATGTGAGGGGACGCGTGGCTGCCTCTGTGTATTATCAACATTGCAGCCAAGTGTGTATTCAAGACAGCAAGAGAGTAGGAGCCAGCCATGGGCCAGGTAGAGGTTACAGTGGTGAGTGGATTGTGATGCCAGGAGCATGATTCTAGACACAATATTGTAAACTGAGTTTAGACACAGGAAAAGGGCAGTGGACATACAGGACTAGATAGGCGAACAGTAATCCAGTATAGGGAGCAGGTTGCTCTGGGCAGTAGCTAGACTGGCCTTGAGTGAGGCTGACTTTCCTACAAGGGGAATTTTTTTTTTTTTAATAAAGTCTGTTGAAACAGCCTTTTCCTTGTTCTACTGTTTTCTATCTTTTTCACTTACAGGATGGCCACCTGTAAGGAGTTCTTGTTCCTATCCCTTTAACTCAAATTTTCCTCTCCTGCTCTGCCTGTCATGTTCTTCTCTTCTTGCCCTTTTAATAAAAGAAGACAGTGAGTATAAACGTAATATAGGTGTAACGATAGTGAATCATTGCCATAGAAAGCACCAAAGTCCTAGGCATAGCGTGACCATAGTTCGCTATGGTGTTCTGATTTACATTTAAATTGGGTATCTGTAGTTAAAGATTCTGGGGCTTAAGTGTTTGGTTAAGTGCTTTTGACCAGGCAAACATCCCTCACTCGCCCCACTTGCTAAAAAGAGCACTCGGCGGGTGAAGTTTAAGACGCGATGTGAACGTTCCTTGGACTCGCTTAAACCGCGTTAGGAATATGCTTGTTTTAAACTGAGAAAATGCCTGGAAACATCCTCCGTTTTGCGTAGCACTATATTTGAGTGCAAAGGCCAGCATTCTTTCTGGACTTAAAGAAAAAGGGTACTAAAAGGGGGTTTATTATTGGTTATTTTCTTTTTTAAAACCATGCGCAAAGCAAGTTTAGCTTGAATTCAATTCGCTTTTACCATGGCTTAAGTGTGTTCTGGCAGGACGTCATTATTCTTGTTGATAGAAGTACTGCATGAACTGTAAATGCTTAAAAAAGCTGTGTTAAATTAACAAAATGGGATAGTTTGGTACTGCTTGGTTGAGGGAGGTTCTAAACCAAACGTTTCAAATTACTCTTGACTTGGAAGGAAGGGTCTGTATATCCTATAGAGCTGGCCGACCTTTCCACACCCCTTTTTGTTAGGATCAAACAAGTGGGCGGAGCTTCCCTTGAAACTTTTCCTTGATGTTTGTGTTTTGGGGGGAATTTTTGACTTTTTATTCTTAAAAAGAGCATTTAATAAAGATGTACTTGTTTATGATATCACAAACGTTATTTTGAAATCTGATTTGTGAAGATAACTGTTAAAAACATCAAAGAGGTGAAGTTTGTGGCTCCTCCCCTTTTTGGTTGGAGATATATATAGGAAGCAGAGACTCATTTGAGAAGTGGGAGCTGTGAGGTGCAGACGTATGCTGTGCACAGCAGTATGGATGCTAGCCAGCCCATTTTAATATCTGAACGTAATAACCCCATTTTTTTCTGTTATTTATTTGTCGTACAGTCCGTTGTTAAATTATACCAGAATAAATGGTATTCTTTTGATTTGCAACTACCGACTCAAGTCCTCTTTTATCCCACGTGTCACACCTTGCAGATTAGAAACTGCTTTAACTGATGAGCTGCACCGAGTTTCTGATTTACCCTTCGTATGACAAAGTTCACATGCTCTGTGTAGAAGAAAGAGGGGGTCAAGGCTTACGCCAAGGTATTTGAAATGCAGGACATTTTCTAGTGTGAGTTCTTTGGGCGTGCACACAGAGAGGGATGAGCCAGACTTGGTGATGTTGGTCAGGAAGGGTTTGGATCCTAGGAGCATCGCTTTATTTTTTTTATTTTTTTCACGTTAACCAATAGCCTGTGTGACAGGAACCAAGTGTGGGCCACGTCATAGTTCTGGGACAGAGTAGAAGAGATGGTTGCTAATGGCATATCACTGTAAAATAGTACGAGGTCATCAGCATAAAGTAGTGCTTCGTAGGTAATGCAGTCAGAGGGGAGGGAGTTACTAAAGAAGGAGAATAATAGTGGGCCCAGGATGGAGCCCTGGGGGACGCCTGTGGAGACAGGCATATTCAGGGAGGTGGCAGTTCCGATGGCATACAGTCTGGTATAGGCCAGCTAGGTAGCTCCTGAACCATTTCCAAAAGTTTTACCAGGAAGGTCATATTGAGCTGGTGTCGGCTCATTTCCAGATGCATCCTGGGGGAAGGGAGAAGAGTAGAGAACAGAACAAATACAAAACAGAATGTCCAAAAATAAAATGATTTGGAAATGAGTAGTGTATAACAAAATTCAAGTGATAGGAAAATGCTTCTGAGTAATAAAACTGCAGTGCAGTAAGTTGCAGAAAGAGAGCAGAACAATAATTTTTGTTATTTTTTTATTTTTATTGAAGTTTCGAAATTACAGTCCTTTGAGTCAATGACTCTTTTGCAGAGACTCCACGTCAATACAAAAGCACTTAAGACAATTTTGTACATAGCTCACTAAGCAAGACATCACATTGAGACAATTAATACATGGTTCCCTCGTACAGAATAATTTACATTGTTTAGATTTGTTTCACTAGGGTAGCTATGGATCCTAGGTCATCGAGTTGAAGAGTGACTGGATACTGTTTCGGTGGGCCCACTCAGGCGTAGGGGCAGAAGTCTACTTCCCAGCGGGTGCATAGGCCTAGATTTGGGTCATGAGCGACACTTGTTTTCTATTAGAATCAGAAATGTGGGAGGGATGTTTGTAACAGCCACATGACTCCGAGTCAAGGAGCAGTCTCTTAATGCCCATGCTAAATAGGCCAAGGCTAGGGGCCAGGGTGATGGAGGAGGGAAGGTCATTAAGCCAGCAGGGAGCACGGTAACGGAAGCACCTTTACTCTAGTGAGGTCCTACAGTGGGGGGGTGCTAGCCCGGTGTCTGGGGGTGCTCCTTTGTGGGGAAGGTTGGATGAGGGGGTGAAGGCCCGCGGGTGCAAGATCCACTAGGATCTTTTTGGCTTGGAGGCAGGTGTGGTACCTTAGTCTCCCTTTTAAACGTCAGCCAGTTTGCTCGCTTGTAGAGTTCGCACGTATGTGTTAATCTGTCATAGCTTGTGACTAGTTGGCAGGCTTTGCTGAGGGCTAGACTGATGTTGTTTAGGGCTGTGTGGTCGGCCGTGCCATATATAATTATCCCATAATCAACCAGAGATGGGACTGAGCTGGTAACTGCCAGCCGGGGCGGTAGTGTTTGTGTCTGTAGAGAATGCCAAGTCGGGTGTTTACTGAGGAGGAGAGGTGGTTATGTAAGTGGTAGGTGAGGATGAGTCCAGAGTGATGCCTAGGTATTTGAAGTCAGGGACCTGTTCAATACAGATGCCTTGGGAATTAGAGATGGATAGCTGGGCATTCCTGTAGGGGTTTTGGCAGTGAGCAAAGATCATTGATTTAGTTTTGTTGTAGTTTAGTATTAGTCGATGTTCGGAAAACCATGACTCAAGTTCTCTGAAGCAGTCTTGCAGGGTGATTTGGAGTGAGTTCGGATTTGTATTTTTCCAATACACTACGGCATTGTCTGCATATAGAAACGGTTTACCACTGCAGGCCTTAGGAAGGGTATTCAGAAAGAGGGTGAAGAGTAGTGGGCCTAAAATGGACCCTTGAGGGAGACCCACAAGAACTGGTAGATTGGCGGACAGGGTGGTGTTGATTTTGACTTGCTGTGTTCGGTCAGTAAGATAGTTTTTAAACCATGAGATTGCTTCAGGGGCGAGATGGAGGGAGAGGGGAGAGAGTGGATAAGCAGAGCATGATTGACGGTGTCAAATGCTTTAGTCAGGTCAACATAGATAGCTCCTGCTAGTGACCCCTGTTCCAGCACCTCATGTATGTAAGATATAAATTCGAGAAGGGCAGTGGTTGTGCTATGCCCTGCTTTGAACCCATGCTGTTCTAGGCAAAGCAGATTGTAGTTGGTCAGGTATTCGGTGAGCTGGTCTGACACAATTCTTTCAAGGGCTTTCGATGGGGGATAGTGATAGGCCTATAATTACCAGGATCGGTCGGATCACCCTTTTTTTAGGATTGGTGTGATTATTCCACTTTTCCATAGCTTAGGGAATTGACCTAGTTGTAGTGAGCAGTATAGTATTTTGATGAGGCGAGGGAGGGTCTCGTCAAGAGTTAGACGGAGAATTTTAAGGTCAAGGGAGTCGCTGCTGTACATTGAGTTGCGCAAGGCTTTGGTTAGGTGGTGTTTAGCTTTGTTACAGGAGATGATTCTCAGCTGGAAGGGCGGGAGGGTAGTAGTGGGGGAGGTATTGGATGGGCCTTTGGGGATGGGGTCAAAGAATTTTGGGGGTAGGATGTGGCTGAGATCGAGAATGAGTTGTTCAGTATATTGGATATAGTGGTAGGGTCTTGGAGAGAGTTCCATGGTCAAAGTATTTACATAGGGGTTGGGGAGACAGTTTTCCCACAGAGCTCCTTGACATTGCGCCAGAAGTTGTTCCCTGAGCCCCAAGTGGTGGTGAGAGCTTGCTTATAGTAGTTTGACTTGGCTACCCGAATAGCCCAAGTGCATTTGTTTCTTGCCTCTCTATGGAGTTGTTTGTCATGAGGACGTTGGGAGTTCAGCGCCCTGTGCCAGAGGTTGTCTCTGTGGCGCATCTGTTCAAGTAGAGCCTGCGAGATCCATGGAGTGTCCCTGTTTTTAATAACCTGTTTTGTGAAAGGGGCAAATATGTCACAGGCAGTGTTGAAGATTTTAATGAAGGAGGTAAGGGCAGTGTCGACTGACTGGGCAGTGTGAACTGGTGCCCAGTCGCAGACGGAGAGATAGAGTTTGAGGCGAG
Source organism: Neoceratodus forsteri (assembly GCA_016271365.2). Lineage (NCBI taxonomy): Eukaryota > Metazoa > Chordata > Ceratodontiformes > Ceratodontidae > Neoceratodus > Neoceratodus forsteri. The sequence goes on along the minus strand of JADMNL010000032.1, from coordinate 21,879,548 downwards.
AGAGGCTACCTTTTTAGATGTGCCTTTGGATGGAGATATTGGGTTGGCTAGGAGGATTTTATTCGACCAGGAGCATGAGACCGGGAGTGGTCACTTAGCACGCCTGGGAGAACTTTAATATTGAGAGGCGATTGGTACAGTTAGTAAAGATGAGGTCAATAGGGTGGACGACCCGATCTGGGATCTTGCCTGGTGGAAGACTGGACAGCCTGAGTCAGGTCGAAGGCACATACTGCGTCTTTGAAAGGGGCAGATGCGTGGGATAACCAGTTCACATTAAAGTCACCCATGATACTCTGTAATAAAGGGGCACTGTCAGCTTTCCCCGTGTATTTTTTTTTGTTGTATCTGAGCAGTGTGTCTTTTGGCACAGACCCATCATATATGTACTGTAAAAGTGCCCCCATAGGTATAAAAAGCAGAGTTTTTGTACCTGCTTGTCTCATCTGAAGCAAAATTCATTATTCCCTCTGCCCGCTCTTAAATCACCCCACTGGAATGTCGCCAGGTGAGAGGCAGCATTACAGGCATGAGTGCACAGTCGAGGTGCAATTTGTAAGCATGCCACTTAGCAGTAAGATGTTGCCCCAGTAAATTATACAATACAGAGCGTTTCTGGTGCCTAAAAAACAAAAACTGAACATAGAGGGCACTGCATTTTACATTTTAATCGGTTAAAATCCTGTGCATGCAGCGGTAGGCATACAAGATCCGTGCATATGAGCTCTTGCACATCCAGGGATCTTGTATATGCCTCTCTCGCGCATGCGCAGGATTTCAGGTCCGGATTAAAAATGTGAAATGCAGTGCCCCTCCGTGCTTAGTTTTTGTTTTTAGGCACCAGAAACAGCTCTGTATTGTATCATTTATTGGGGCAACATCTTATTACGAGTGGCATGCTTACAAATTGCACCTCGGGACTGCGCTCATGCCTGAAATGCGTTCTCAGCCTGGCGATGTTTCCAGTGGGGGGTGATTTAAAATCGGGTCAAGGGAATAACTAATTTTGCTTCAAATGAGACAAACGGGTACAAAAACTTAAATCTGTGGGTGCATTTTACAGCACATATATGTTGGGCATGTGCCAAAAGGCACTTTGCTTGGATATGACAGAAAACGAAGTGGGGGGGACTGACAGTACCCCTTAAGCAGTGAGCAGCAATGCAGTAAGATGAGGGGCGGGGTGGTGGCGACTAAAGGCTGGGAAAGAGGGGCTGTACTAGTGTCTGTGTAGGGTGGACGGCAGCAGACAGAAGTCCACCCCCATAATCGAGAGCAACTGCAGTGACTGTACTAATTTTAAATTGAGTTTAAAAAACAAAAAAAAACTTCCATATCAATCTGATAAAATGACATCACAAGAAACACTAATGTTTTATAGGAGCAGCACATCTTCTAGACTTACACTGTATTTTTCTGTGTTGCAGATCACAAATTTTATTCTGAAAAACGGTTCTTGTCTTCCTAGAACACTGCGCAACAAAATGTCTGATCAGGCACCTGAGCATGTTGCGGGCAGCATGGATTTCCCATTCCTGGTGGATGCAAACAGTGTTGCTACACTCTCTCAGTCGAATACCATCTTTATCTTAAGAGGTCTACCAGGCAGTGGAAAGTCGACTCTTGCCAGAGCTATTGCAGAAAAGTATAAGAATGTGTCCAAAGTGGTTTCAGCTGATGCCCACCAGATTAAACCCGTGCAGAGAAATCTCCTACCACAGTATCAAGACATGGATCAGGAAATAGAGTCAAGCTGCAAGTGTGAAACCAGTGTTATTGTAGTAGATGACACCCATCATGAAGAAGAACGGTTGCATCGCCTTTATGACCTGGCGGATAGCTACAAGTATACTGTTGTTATTATTGAACCCCGCACTCTGTGGAAAGAGAATCTCTCTGAGCTGGTGAAAAGGAGTCAGTGGCATCTGACTGAAGATGAGTTGAAGGGGCTGACTTCATGCTTGGAAGAATACCCACTGCCCTACTACTTCTGCTGGAAGCTGATCGGCAGTAGTGCTAAGAATCTGAGGGAAACGAGAAAGAAGTTTTGGGAACAGCTTGAAAAGAATGATACCTTCAAGAAGGAATCAAAATATTGTATGTTATGATAAATTAGTTCTAAAATATTGACTTGGCAGAAGAACAGCTAAGAACGTAAACCAGGAATTAAGGAATGTCTAATTCAGTTAAATGTGGTTACTGATAAAAATATGCTTTGCAAAACGGTTACACAAATGCACTTCCAGATGGCAGTTACTGTTTTTAGTTTTGCAGGAATGAAAACGGGCCCAACTAAATAAAAAGACACAAACAAATGAAATTTTATCCCTTAACACCCTAACTTCCCTCTCAAAACAGTGACTAAAAAGATGCCAGCGGCTTCCCGCTATGTGACATGTAACTTGTGTTTCACTTAGTGCTGGTATTACTTACATTCTAGGATGCAGTATTGGTCGTGCCCATCTCTGCATTTTACTGTTCTTGGTATATTTTAGAATAAGAATCATAAATCTTACAAAAAAAAAAATATTTAAATAAGGGACCTGCCAAATGGCTGTTGCTGTGTGCCGGCACCCCACCCCATAAGTGCCTGTTTTCAGGGGCAACCTGGGAACACTGGCGGGTTAAGTGAGTTGCTCGTACAGGGAAGGGTTCTAGAAGCAAAATCAGTGCAGCGAGAATATCCGGAACTGGGAAGGGCGAAGCCAGAGAGGCGAGGGCAGCAAGGTCAACTCCCAGGGTGGGGCTGACTAAACAAGCGAGACACGAAAGACCGTTAGGCCTATTCTGCTGGCATTTTAGTATGTTAGTATTAGTTTGTGGGTCGGACCGACAGAAACTCACCCGCCACCCAGAAGCATTAGCTGGACAAGACCGCGCGTCTGCCACAAGCACGGTCCCGAAGTGTGGTTTTGGGGCATGCAGTGAAGAAAATCCATTTCATTTGGAGCATAGTGAGTTCCTGAATAATTGTTGGTATGTACCTACAAAAACGAGCACCGAGTAGTAATTTACTTTTAAAACTGGTGCGAAATCACGCATGTGCAGGGTAACTTGCACTCATGCAGCTGCTGCGCCATACATGGGATTTTGGGCCGCTTGAAAAAAGTAAATTACTGCACTTTTGGTGCTCAGTCAAGTGGAGACGTAGGTCTTTCTTAAAGGGGCCAGTGTTTTCATGTTGTAAGACGGTGGAGAGTAGGTCATGCAACCATTGTGGGTCGCGATAAAAAAGGGAACGCTGGGCCAGGGAGGTTCTTTTAAACGGTACATGTAGTAGGCCCTTCACTGAACTTCTTGTATTTTTGTATGTTCGGGTGTGTTGGAATAACATAGCTGTTGACTCGGGTGTTTGTTCTAGTAGGGTTTCCCCCCCCCAAGTAGGCAGGCTTGGTATTTGTTTATTTAAATTTTGGTTACCAGGTAAGCCTACTGACACCAAAGGTACCTTTTTCAGGAGTGACCCAGAGTTAATTACATACAATGGCACATTCTTCAGTTGTATACAGCGGTAGATACTGTGAGTACATACAGAGTAAAACATTTTGCATTCAGTATGTTAGGTAATGGTACACAATTTACATGGCATGTAAGGATAAGAAGTAACAGTAGTGTAGTTACAATTCAGTTTAGGGGTGTGGTATTTGGTCCTTAGGGAAAGAGGGAGCCACCCTGTCGAGGAATAGAGGCTGCAAGTATGAGTGCGATGATCAACCCCCAGTACGAGCCGACAGGCTTTATTGAGGAGGAGTTTTACGCGTTTAAGGGTAGTCTCAGGGGCTGCACTGAATATAGTTAGGCCGTAGTCAGTTGTCAATATGGAGCTCCATGTGATGAGGTGGAGGGCCTCCGGGATCATAGCTTTTCTGTGCCGGTATAGGAGCCTGAGTCGGATATTTGCAGATTTTATGACGTGGTCCATATGGGTAGTGAAAGAGAGGGCATCATCAATATGAATACCCAGATAGTTGAAGGTGAAGACCTGTTCTAAGACATCTCCTTAATTTTTTTAATTTCCTCGGACGGCCGCCCCATTCCGACTGACTCCCCCAGCCACGTCCCCCAGATAAGCCAGTGCTTATCTTGTACCCGGCCCAGGAGCGGAGCCTGCGGGGAGTCGGTCCTCATCCTGCTTCCGCCGGCGATTTTCTCCTCCGGTTATCACCCAGGAGCCCCAGCAGTAGGAGTGCATGTGCTGTATGGCCCTGGTTACAGCTCCTTTCCCCCATCCCATGGCCTAACACCCTGGCCCCCCTGCAGCCCATGCCACTCCCAGCCTCCACTAGGAGTTACCATCGGCCAAGGGGTGCCACATCACCTCTTTGTAGAGGAGAGCCTGCCTGTCAGCAGCTCAATCCAGCTTCACACACCCCCGCCGACCTCCGGCGACCCGAGCTCGTTCCCGAACCCAGGTCGCCAGCGTGCCGCGAGGTATGGCGTCCAGTGCCTCAGCCCTCAGTGCCATCGGGACGGCAGACATCTCCTTTATAACTAAGGATGATTGGGGTTGGCATTCTTTTGGACCGCTGCACGAGAAGTGCATAGATTTAATTTTGTTTTAATTTAATAGGAGTCTGTTGTGTGAGGACCAGACCTCAAGTTTGGAGAAGCTGTCTTAAAGAGCAGTATTTATATCTAGCAAGTGGTGTCCAGGAACAGAGATCACTGCATCATCTGCATAGAGCAGCATCTTGGCAGGGCATGCGCTAGGGAGTGAATTGATGAAAAGGCTGAAGAGTAATGGCCCTACGATTGATCCCTGAGGAACCCCCAGTGTTACATTCCGGGCTTCAGATGTGACTCCATTTATCCTAACATGCTGATTCCTGTGAGAGAGGTAGCTCGAAAACCAAGAAACTGTGCCATTAGACAGGCCTAGGGTCAAGAGGTTTTCGAGCAAGATCTGGTGATTGACAGTGTCGAATGCTTTGGTCGGGTCTATAAAAATAGACCCCAACCATCATACCAGGTGGGGAAGAAGGATAATTATACAATGGCAAGAAAGAATCTTGGCTTCTGATTGGTCAGTTGACCACTATAGCAGGGATGTTATCCTGGCATAACATCCCAGGTGATTGTATGCCTTTGCATCATTTGCATCTTCTCTTAAAGGGAAACTTCCATAAAGAATTGGGCCATTCGCCGGCCCGGCAACTGAGGTTTGAGGGTGCTGGACGCCACACCTTTCTCCACAATCGCGACCTGGGTTCTGAAACAGACTCGGGTCAGTGGTGGTCGGGGAATGGGGAGAAGGATTGAGCACCCAATGGCTTGCTCTCCTTCTCCGGGGGAGATATGCAACTTACTCCGCTGCAAGACCGCCACCTTCTGGGTAACCAGGGGAGGTTGTTGCATAAGGGAGCACAAGCAGCAACACAAGGGAGGTTGACGCTGGCAGGGAACTGGGACGGATGCACAGCTCAACGTGCGCCTGATCCCTTGTTTCCATTGCATGCTGGCGTCAGGGGGCAGAGAAGAAACTCGGAGGAAAATGCCCTTCACCCCCCTGGATGAAGTAATCTGGAGCCAGTCTCACCATCAGCTGACCAAGGGCAGATCCCGCTGTGCAAGCTTGCTGCAGAGGATGAGAGGAGAGGTAATGGGGAGATCTCTTCTCGCTTCTCCCTGGGGGTAATCTGGGACATCTAATTGGTGCCAATAGCAGTGAGCGTGTGGCACTCTAGGGGCAGACCCAGATGGCTGGAATAAATGTGGAGGGTGCCACTCCCTGAGCATGAAAGGAGAGGGGGTGAGGGGATGTAAGGTGTGGAAAAATAATACATAAAGAATCTGGCCATTCCTGGGTGTAAGGCATGGCCCGATTAGCTGTTTTGCAAAAGTAATAATATTTTTTACTGTGTAAATTATTTAATAGCTCCCTCATATCTGGTTAATCCTGCCTCCTTCCCATCAGCATTTCGCAATGGCGCGGCATGCCTACAACCACCTGCGGCTGTCTCAGTATGATGTTTCACATGGGAAGCAGCTGGGGGGGGGGGCACACCATATACTGTCAATGCAAGGGCTGCTGTTCAAAGCACTAGTTTTAAAACTACATGTTCCGGTGGTATGTTGAGACCAGGTATAGACTGGCACTTGGCTGCCAGTCTATACCTGGTCTCGATACCCGAGAATGTAGTTTTTAAACTGGAACTTTGAATAGCAGCCCTTGTATTGACATATATGGCGCCCCCAGCTGCTTCCCATATGAAATGTCCTACTGAGACAGCCGCAGGTGGTTAGGGTGCTGCACTACTGTGAAATGTCAGCGGAGGGAGGCAGGACCAACCAGATATGAGGGAGCTTATTAAATGATTTACAAGGTAAAAAAATACTTATCTGAAATGACTATTTGGGCCATGCCTTTCACCCAGACATGACCTGATTCTTCATGGACGTTTCCCTTTAAGAAACAAAAATATTTTTTCACACAAGCAACATTCTTTAATTTGTTTTTATTCTGTATGTAACAACAAGCCATTGCATAATAGGAATGACGCCCTCCAGGGTGGGTGTTCTGCTGGGTTAACATTCCTTCTTGGGTGTTGAATGCCCTTGGCTTGTGGCCTCGGACCCAACCACCCGAAGTGAGATGTTATCCCAGCATAACACCCACCCTGGATGGCATTATTCCTTTATTTAACATAATGATACTATGAAAACTTTGGGACAGGGGGGTTGGGGGAGGAGGGTTCTAACGAGTGTGGGGGGGTAACCTTTGATACGTGGGTGTGGTGAGAGGGGTTTGGTAAAATGCCCTACATGGATGGGGGTTGTTATTTTATTAATACGTAAACAGCAAACAAACAGCCTTGGAAGTTGAGATGAATTTAAAAAAACTTGTCCTACTAACACGCACTATTGTGAAGTTCCTGGCTTTGCCACAAGTGTGCCAGCAAAGTTAAAATTCCCAAATTGCCCCTACTGGCAGCTGAACTCCAATATTGAGAAGAGAGTCCAACACAGTAATTGCTGATGAGTGGGTTTTATGGGGAGCCTAGCATAAAAAGCGTAAGTGCTGTGCAAAATGTTAGCATTGGTGAGGAGCACCAGTCTGTGTACAGTCGGTACATGGCTTTCTATAATCTCTCAGAAAATAAGTTTGAATTTTCAGGTCTCTGATTGGCCAAGCACCTTGCTAAAGGGGGGGGGGGCATTTCTGTGCCAGTAGAGACCGGGGAAAACACAGGTCCCTGTGCCAGCTGTTCTGTTGCCAGTTGGTATTAATGTGCCACCCTTAGAATTTTCAAAACTTTCAGACACCAGCCACCCTTTTTTCTGACCCACACAGAAAGATATAAAAAATAAATAAAAATGTCAGATTACCTGCCAGATAATTTGGACCTTCAGACCCTTGACACTTTCCTCCACAACCTTTCTGTGGCAAGCCTTTCCAGCCAATTGAATGTGTTTTTTTTTTTTCTGATTTATTGTCGATGTGTTTTTAACTGAGCTGATGTTCTGATGTATGTTTTTATATTGTTAGAGCCTTGGCAATAGATAAGGCACCTTAAAAATACATTTATTATTATTTTATTATGAAGAAGAAGACCCCATACCACAACCACCTCCTGGCAAAAACAAATCTGTTAGCTCAGAAGAACTAGAAATCGAAGCTGACGGGAAGAGATTAGTGCACACAAAAAAAAAAAAAAAAAAAACTGAGCACTCAAAGTTTTACACACTGGTCAACCACTGTGGCCTTGATTGGAAAACAGATTCCTTAAACACATTAATAACATTTTATGGTAATTTTATGTGGAGATTCGTACTGCCGCAGGAGAAAAGTACTCCATCTTTTGATACTGTGCTGTCCATCCGATCCTAAGCCTCAACCTCAACAGCCTCCTATAGGCCAGAACGCTGCCCTCGCCAATCGGCACATGGTAGAAATCTTCTAGCAATGTGATGGCCTTTAGTATTAAAAATAAAAATGCGGTAAGAGCAGAAAGGCTCTGCTGCCCATCATCCTGCTGTCACCCCCGGTGACTGGACAAACTCTGAAAAATCACCGGCTTTAGCTCCCGATACCATGCCAGGCCCTGCACGCGAAGTGTGGTCCGACGTACAGATCCACATGCCCAGGAACAGTCTGGAGGGCTGCGGGAGCTGACGCTGAAATCTTTCATTGTGAAGAGGGACAAACGGGGGTTACAGTATTGCAACTCTTGAGTCACAACAGGGGAAGTACTACTTCACTGAAAGAGCTGCAGACACCTGGAACAGACTGCCGGTGGAAATGGTGGGGGCAAAACAGTAGGGGGCTTCAAGCATACGTGGGATAGACATACGAACATACTGCACATACGTGAATATATGAACATGCCAGCAGATAAAGGCTTTACAGATGTATCTAGTCTGCTTGAGTGTGCAGTTCCCACTGCATTTACAGAGGGAACTACCACCTTCACCCTACTTGCCCCCCCCCCACCTGTAATGTTCCCCTTTACTGTGGCTCATCCTCTCTTGAAGTTGTCCACTGATTTTAGGGATGCCACCTCCTCTGGCAATTCATTCCACTTGGCCACCACCCTCTCTGCGAAAAAGGGCCTCCTCATCTCCCTCCTGAACCTTTCCCCCCACCCCAAACACCAGTTTTAGGCTGTGCCCCTAGTGGTCTTGTTGCCACTAAGGTTGAAGGAGCTCTCAGTGCTCACCTTGTTTGTACCTTTAAAGAACTGCCGACACCTCGGGTCAGGCAACTCCTGCAAGGAGTTATGTATCTGAGGACCTAAATTACTCCTTTTTTTGAATTTTTCCATGCAGCCATTATTTAGTATTTTACATTACATGACCTGCAGTCTCCCTTCCGTATTCCTGAAAGCTACTCGGTGCTTGTTGAAGCCCCGTCCCTAAAATCAGTGTTTTGATGTTGCTAAGTAGGAAAGGAGCTACAGGGCAACTAATGGCTATAAATAGTAATCCAGAGCAGTGGCGCCCTGTAAATGCATATAGTTTACTTTGTAGGCACTTAAACGTGTGAAGGGACGGCACCGCTGCTCCCGATTACTATCTGTATCCATTAGTAGCGCTCTAGCCCCTTCCCTACTTAACGTAATCAGAATGCTGATTTTAGTGGCGGGGTTGGGGTGGACGCAGGGCAGCCTTCAGTAACACGAAAGTGAGATTGCGGATAATGTAATTTAAAACACTGAATAATGCTGCATAGAAAAACTCAAACTTAGTGCAGTTTAGGTCCTCCGGCAGGAAACTTGTTGCCTGACCTAAAGGCGTAGTGGTGTCAGCTGCTCTTTAAGGTATTTGAGGTCTCAGTCATGTCTCTCTCCCCAAAATTCTGTCCATGAGAGAGTACATGTGGAGCCCCTGAGTCTCTTCTCATAGGTGTTGTCTTGCCGGGCCCTGGAACATCTTGGTTGCCCTTTTCTGGACCATTTCCAGCAAGGTGATATCCTTATGATACTAACATACTAAAATGCCAGCAGAATAGGCCTAACGGTCTTTTGAGTCTGCTCGATTGGTCAGTCCCCACCCTGGGTGCTGACCTGCCCCTCGCCTTCTCTGGCTTCTCCTTCCCAGTTCTGGATATTCTTGCTGCATTGGATTTTGCTTCCAGAACCCTTCCTGTACCTGTCCCAGCCCCTCTGGAACCCCTCCACCGTCTCTCCACCAGCCCCTAGACAGTGCATTCCATGGCTCTACCACCCTCTCAGTGAAGTAGCACCTCCTCCTTTCTCCCTGAATCTTCCCCTCCAGCTTCCACCCATGCCCTCTAGTGGCCCCCTCCTCCTCCTTCCATCGAAGCACCCTGACTGTTCCTCCCCTATTTACCCTCTTCATGTACTTGAAGACTTCTGTCGTGTTCCCCGGTCCCTTCTCTCTTCCAATGTGTACATATTTAGCTCTTCGAGCCTCTCCTCATAGGTCCTGTCCCCCAAGCCCCAAATCATTTTGGTTGCCCTCCTCTGGACCCTCTCCAGGAGTTTAATGTCCCTCTTTAAGTGTGACCTCCAAAACTGCATGCAGTACTCGAGGTGTGGCCTCACCAAGCAGTTATACAGAGGGAGCATCACTTCCCTCCTTCTGGAGGTGATCCCCTAGCGATGCATCCCAGCATCCTGTTGGCCTTGGCTGCTGCCCTCCTACAAGTCTCCGAGTTGTTCATTTTGACATCCACCACCACCCCCAGGTCCCTCTCAGCCATCGAGACTTGTAGCATCCCCAGGGTTGTACACTTGGCCCGGGTTTCTGGCCCCCAGGTGGAGTACCTTGCATTTCCCTGCATTGAACCTCAGCTTCCACTTTCTAGACCATCTTTCCAGAGCCTCCAGGTCCCCCTGTAGGGCCACCTTCCCCTCCTCCCCATCCACCACCGCCCCCAGTTTTGAGTCATCCACAAAGAGACTCATCTCACTCCTGATTCCTGTCCTTATGTCAGAGACATAGGCGTTGAACAGGAGGGGCCCAAGGACTGATCCCTGTGGGACCCCACTAATGACCCTCTTTGGGATGAGACTATCCCACCAACTACGACCCTGTGGGTCCGGTCCTGGAGCCAATTGCCTATCCATCTGATCATCTGGTTCCCCACCCCCATTTCTCCCAACTTATCCAACAGGCCCATATGAGGAACAGAGTCAAATGCCTTGCTGAAGTCTAGAAAGAGGATGTCCACTGGTCTACCAAGGTCCAAGGCACTCGTCATCCAGTCATAGAACTCCACAAGGTTTGTCTGACACGATTTCCCTGAGACGAATCCATGCTGTCTATCGTCCAGGCACCCTGACTTTTCCAGGTCCTCCCCAGCCTCTCCTTGACAATGCCCTCCATCACCTTGCCCACCACCCATGTCAGGCTGGCAGGCCTGTAGTTCTCTGCCACCTCCTTGATCACCCCTTGTGGATAGGCACTATTGCGCCACCTTCTGGGCCTGGGGCACCCACCCTGTCCTCAGAGAGATGGTGAAAGCTCAGCCAGGGGTTTTAGCCAGGAAATCCATAAGTTCCTTCCAGCACTCTGGGATGTAATTTATCTGGCCCTGGTGCTTCTCCATCTTAAGGGAGCTGAGGGCTTCCCTCCTCTCTCTGCCGTGATTTCCACTCCAGTACCTCTTCTCCTGCTTAGCCCTCCCCCTCCTGCCAGTGATGCCTCCCCCTCCCCAGACCCGCCTGATCGGTGAGGTCCCCCCCAGTATGTCTGTCTCCTCCCATATATGATGCAGCACCCCATTTTCCTTGGTGAAAACTGAAGTGAAGTACTCATTTAGTACCTCAGCCTGCTCCCCTGGGTCTTGTGCCCATCTCTCCCCTAATTTAATCCTGCTAATCTGCCCCTTCACCCTTCGTTTTCCCCAATGTATCTAAAGAACCCCTTGTTCCCTCTCCTGATTTCCCTGGCCAGGTTCTGCTCCTTCCTTGCCTTAGCCGCCCTCACCACCTTAGTGGCCCTTCTAGCCATCAGCTCATACTCCCCTCGATCCCTTTCACTCCTTGAGCACTTGAATTGCCTATAGGCTGCCTTCTTTCCCTGCACCACCTCCTGGACCTCCCTGGTCCACCAGCAGGGTTTTCGGGCCCTACCGCATTTTCGTCTTACTCTTGCACAGGTGCTGGTAGCATCTTGCACCCCTCTCCTGTTGATTTCCCACCTACTATCAGCGGCCATGTCTGACCCAATCCCATCCAAATGCTCCTTAAGGATCCTTCCCATTTCCTTAAAATCTGTTCCCCTGAAGTCAGTTACCTCTGTCTTTGTGCAGCTTTCTAGCCCTCCTAGGTCCAGGCAGAACCAGACCGTGGCATGGTCACTCCCCGCCAACGGGTCCCTTACCTCCAGGCCCCTAATCTGGTCACTGTCTGCCAGGACCACATCCAGTACCCGCGCCTCCCTGGTCGGTTCCCCCACCTGCTGAGTTAGGAACAGCGTCTTGAAAGACATCCAACAACCTCTGTTCCCTGGTCACAGAAGATGTCATAGTCTCCCAGTCTGTTCCTGGCATGTTTAAGTCCCCAACACCACCACCGTTCCTCTGCCCAGTCTGCAGCGTCTCCCAGCATCTGCCACCAGACTCTCCTCCAGCTCCTCCGCCAGGAGGGGGTCTATACACCACTCCTATTTTTACTCTCTTGCCCCCGTTATCAAGGTGACCCAAATTGCTTCCACGGTTCCCTCGCCTCCTCTACTCCTCCTATGCCAGTGCAGTTTTTGACTCATTGCTACCCTCCTCCCCTTCCTCCCCTCCCCTGTCCTTCCTGAACATAGTGTAACCCTCCAGGTTCAGGTCCCAGTCATATCTTGCAGTGGCCCAAGTCTCAGTGACCGCTGCCACATCTACTGCTCCTCAGTTAGCATCGCCTGGAGCTCAGGCATTTTATTGCCCAAGCTCCTGGCATTTAACAGGACTACCTTCCACCCTTTCCTATACTTCCATTTCCCTGCTCGTGTTCCCATGGGATTCTGTTTTCCCTGGTCTGCACTTTACCAGTCAGCCTTTTCCCGCAATCTTCCAGCTCCCAGGAGTGGAGACAGAGTCCTTCTTTATCGCACCCCTTGACAGCCTTTCTCCCATCCCCCCCTTCACAAGTTTAAACCCCACTTTTCACCAATGAACCCCTCTATTTTCAACTTAAGGATTCCCCTCTCCTCCAAATTGAGATGTAGTCTATCTCTAGCATACAGCTCCTTATCCTCCCAGGTCTCCCCCCAATCCCCCATCAACCCATACCCTCTGGCCTCACACCACTCCCTGAGCCACTGGTTTATCTCCCTAATTTTCCTTTTGTGTTCCCCACTAGCCCTTGGCACTGGCAGGATTTCTGAGAAGGAAACTGTGCATCCTATGTCATGACAGACCCTGGCAAGCTCCTGAATCTTGCCTGTATCTCTAGCTAAGCTATTTCCTCAATGTCATTTGTACCCAGGTGGACCAGTATGCCGGGGAACCCCACAATCCTTTGCCAGCTGATATACTCGTTGCTTAGCCCTGTGCACGTTAGACCAGGGAAGCATTTTGTTCTAACTGGCCAGGCTTCTCCCTCCCTATCCCATTTGATACCCCTGATCATAGAATCCCCCAACAGGAGCACTCTGACTGCTCCTTTTCCTCCATTACCCCCTTCCGTGTCCTCATCCTTCTACGGCCCTCCACCCAGCCCGGCTCCTTGTTCCTCATCTGGGTGCCACATGCCACCCCTCCTTATTTACCCTGACCACCCCTCCTCAATCCCATGCCTCTCCTCCTCCGAGTATCCTTCTGCACCTTGCTAATTCCCCTCACTGCTACTCAACTGGTCCCTTCTCCCCATCTGCTAAACTAGCCTGGCTGATCCTCCCTCCCTTCCTTCCTGTCTCCATTTAGTTCCTCCTTGCTAGTCGTGCTCCCCTGGCCTAAACCCTCAGCTCCCTTTACTGAATCCTCCTTGTACTTCTGGTCCTTCTCCTTTACCTTTCCTCCCAACTGGTCCTTCTCCTTGCGCTTTCCTCCCTCTTCCCCGCCCCTCCTGGTCTGATTCACTGCTCCCCCCATTTTCCTGCATTCAGGTTCCCCCTGGCCCCTGCCTCCTGCCCCACTCCCTTTCCATCTCTAACCACCCTGTCATGGCTACATCACCCCCCTCATCCTCGAGCAGAAGAAGAGGATGAAGCCAGTTACTGAGTGTAAGATCTGATCCACCTCCCGCCCTTGCTTCCTTCTGTCCAGCCCCCAACATCTGCCTACTTCCCTGAGACTGTTGTCCCTCTGTCCCTCCTTTGTGAGGGTCCCCATTTACCTGCCTGCTTCCTTGGTAGTGTCCTTTTGGACCCCTCTGCCAGGATCCCTATGTGACCCTGAGCATTCTCCTGCACTCCTTTCCTATGCTGCTGCCCCCAGTGCTTGGTGCAACCCTGTGGGAGATCCCCTGCCCCCTTCCCCCAGCTGTCTCCTAATCCCCGCAACCTCCTCCCTAAGCTGTGCCAGCTGGTAGCACACTGGGCAACCACCAAACTTCCAAGCCCAGTCCAGTATCATGGCTGCTCCACACCCTGTGCACCCGACCACCCTCCCAAAGATGCCGGCCCTAATGCTATGTGGTTCCATCCCCTTCCAAGTAGGTTTCCGTGGGTGAGCCACCAGGTTCCCCCAGTCCAAGATACACCCCTACTTCCTAATCAGGTCACCCACTAATCTTAGATACAGTCCCACAGTACACCGGTAGCCCTGTTACTAGGTGCAGTACAACACAGTAAACTTATAAGGGAAATGAACAACTCCCTAAGCTCCTCTCTCCCGGCCTTTAAATCCAACCCCCAGCGGCTAGAACTACATGAGCTGCACCTGCAGCCTTTTCCTCCAATTGCAGGGCAGGTGTTCCTCTATAAATTAGCAGAACTCTGGGGGAGAGGGTGGGTCTTGGGCAGACACCCGACTCGAGAGAGAGTGCATCAGCCCTGTGTCTGTCCTCCAGGCCCAGCAGCCAAATACCCAGGCCCAAGCAAATCCCACCAAATAGGTTTTAAATCAGAAGAAATAGGCCTCCACCAGCGCAGCCTGTTACACAGTGAAGCATTCAACAAATGAGCCACTTACAGCCACCAAACAAGTTTCAAACTTACAGCCCCCACAACAATACCCTGCTAGCCCCTTAGAAGTAAGAAAGCAAAGAAAAACCTTCTACCAAGTAAAATCCACAAGAACCCTGTGAAACAACAAGCAGCAGCTACTGTCCTGAACACAACTGATCCTGTCCCTCCAGTTCCAGTTGATGAGGGCATCGATGTGCCGCTGCATTGGAGGTGCAGTCTCACTAGAGACCGTACAGCAGCAGAATGACCTCCACCTTCCTGCTAGTAGTTTTTCTGGCTGTGCAGCTTAGCATCAGATTTGCTTTGGCTGCTGCTTTCAGAAGTGTGCTGAGTGCTTCAGGTCGCGTGAGAATTACTCCTGTCCTAGGTCCTTTCCTCCTCTGTCCTGGTTACCTGCACATCACTGAACTAGTATTTAGTCCCTGGGTTCTTAGACCCAAGTGGATAACTTTACACTTGTTAGCATTGAACCCCATTTGCCAAATGCTAGACCACATCTCTAGCCTAGACAGGTTCTCCCCAAGTTCCTGTCTCCCCTCCTCTGTGTTTACCCTCTCACTGAGCTTTGTGTAACCTGCAAACAGTCGGGTAGAAACATAGACTTTAATGGCAGGTAAGGACCGCTTGGCCTACCCAGGCTGCCCATTTCCCTACCTATTGGATAAGCTGCAGATCCTAGTTTTACCAACAGCCTACTTCCTCCTACCTCCCACTAGAATTGCCTTATGTCTGTCCCATGCATTCTTAAATTCCCCACTGTTTTTGACCCCACAACCTCCTCAGGAAGGCCGCTCCATGCGTCCACCACCTCTCCATGAAAAATACTTCCTCTTGTTGCCCCGAGTCATTCCCCCCACCCACCATCTTCAGATTGTGCCCCTTGTTCTTGTACCTGTTTTTCTGAAAGATGCTACCCTCTTGGACTTTGAGTCCCCTGAGGGTCCTTGAAAGTTTCTGTCATGTCCCCCTCACCCCTTTCCTCAAGTGTATACATATTAAACTCTTTTAGTCTCTCCTCGTATGGCATTCGGTGCAGACCTTGCACCATTTAGTTGCCCTCCTCTGAACTGCCTTCTTCCTTTCTATGTCCTTGCGGCAATGGAGTCTCCAGAACTGCAGTACTCCAGATGGGGTCTCGCCAACTGTCTGTACAAAGAGATGATAACTTCCTGATTTTACCCTTGATCCCATTCGCGATGCCACTTATGAAGATGTGGTGTTTTTTTTTACAACTCTGTCTGTGGCACTCCAGACCCTGGAACTCTCTGACTGCCCAGCGACCGCCGCTAATACCGCCCACCATGACCCCACCTCCTCAAGGCGTACTTTCTGGTTCCCTCTCCAGCCCAGGGCCCCTTGGATCGCCAGAGGGATGGAGGCGGAGGTCTGGTATCGGGCATGTGATGGCTGGCACTGGGAGCCGTCGCCTATCCAGGCTGGAGGGTTTTTCTTGCGTTACGCCCCAGACATGGGGCATGCAGTGCTGCCCTAGCCGTGGCGTGGATGCTCCACCCATGTCTGAAAGGCAGTTGCCAGACATCTTCCCATCCCTTGCAAGCTCCTGTGCATCACAGTGCCGCCAGTCTTCACCTGGGGCTGCTGCTATGCCGGGCTACCCCTGGATCCCTCCCAGAGAGAGGAGAGCAGTCCTCCAGATGCTTGATCCTCTCTCTCCTCTGCTGACCCCCAGAGGTCAGTGCTCGCTCCCGAACCCGGGTCGCCGGCGTGGCGCAAGGTGTGGTGTCCAGCACTCAACCCTCGGTGCCACCGGGCGGGCTACTTATGAAGATGTTAACACCAGACTGAGCACCGAGCCCTGTGGGACCCCACTGGTCACAGTCCTAGCATCGGAGAATTCTCCCCGACTTCCACCTTTTGGTTTCTGCCTCCAGCCAGTTTCTTTCCCAGAGAACAAAAATGTGGTGCGTCAAAAGACAACTCAAATACAAAAGTCCAAATAAAATGAAAAGTTTACTGTTTCAGGGGACCTGGAGGCTCTGGAAAGATGGTCTAGAAAGTGGAGACTCAGGTTCAATGCAGGAAATGCAAGGTACTCCACTTGGGGCCAGAAACCCGGGCCAAGTGTACACCCTGGGGAAATGCTACAAGTCTCTGTGGCTGAGAGGGACTTGGGGTGGTGGTGGATGTCAAGATGAACAACTCGGAGACTTGTAGGAGGCGGCAGCCAAGGCCAACAAGATGCTGGGATGCATCGCTAGGGGATCACCTCCAGAAGGAGGGAAGTGATACTCCCTCTGTATAACTGCTTGGTAAGGCCACACCTTGAGTACTGCATGCAGTTTTGGAGGCCACACTAAAGAAGGACATTAAACTCCTGGAGAGGTCCAGAGGAGGCAACCAAAATGATTTGGGGCTTGGGGGACAGGACCTATGAGGAGGCTCGAAGAGCTAAATATGTACACATTGGAAGAGAGAGGGACCGGGAGGCGTGATGAGAGTCTTCAAGTACATGAAGAAGGTAAATAGGGGAGGAACAGTCAGGGTGCTGCAAAAGAAGGAGGAGGGGGCCACTAGAGGGCATGGGTGGAAGCTGGAGGGGGGAAGATTCAGGGGAGAAAGGAGGAGGTGCTACTTCACTGAGAGGATGGTGGAGCCATGGAATGCACTGCCTAGGGGGCTGGTGGAGGCAGAGAAGGTGGAGGGGTTCAAGAGGGGCTGGGACAGGTACAGGGGAAGGGTTCTGGAAGCAAAATCCAATGCAGCAAGAATATCTGGAACTGGGAAGGGAGAAGCCAGAGAAGGCGAGGGGGGCAGCAAGGTCAGCACCCAGGGTGGGGGCTGACCAATCGAGCAGACTCGAAAGACTGTTAGGCCTATTCTGCTGGCATTTAGTATGTTGGTATTCCTGCAATCTGAGAACAATCAGTACTTCTTCCTGGACAAGCACAATCCCTAGCAGCTTGACTCAAAGGAGCCCATCCACTAAGCTTAGACCCCACCCCCTGGTCTAGTCTGTTAATGAAGGGCAGAGTTGAAGATCTTGCTGAAGTCCGTGTACAGGATATCAACCAGTTGGCCCTCATTCACTGTCCTGTGACCCAGTTGAAGAAGTCAATAAGGTTAGTCTGGCAGGACTTCCCAGGCACAAACTTCTGCTGCCTCTTGTCCTGGAGCCCATTTTATTCCAGAAAGTGTACTAATTTCTCTTTCAGGATGGTCTCCATTAGCTTGCCCATTACTGAGGTCAGGCTCACTGGCCTGTAGTTTGCTGCATCATCCCTCGGCCCACTTTTATGGAGCGGCATCACATGTGCAGTTCTGGAGCACGTTCTCCGACTCCAGAGAGGTGTTAAACAGGTCTGCCAGGAGACCTGCCAGAACCTTCACCAGTTTCACTAAGTCCCTTGGGTTCACAGCATCTGGCCCTAGGGGTTTATTCACCGTTAGGGCCCTTAAGCCCATATGTAGTTAGTCTGTCAGTTTGTATTATTCCATCCGTAACCTCCCTCCCCGCTTCTTGTGGCACTGGTCCGTCTTCAGCTTGGTGAACACTGAACAGAGTACTTGTTGAGTACCTCAGATTTCTCACCACCCTCTGCCCAGCCTCCTTTTTCAATCTGACAGTTTCATCCTTATGTTTCCTCTTTTCCGTTGTATATCGGAAAGGGCCTCCCCTGTTTTACCCCCTGAGTGACACTACTTCCTTGTAGCCTTAGCTACTAATGGCTCTGGTTGCCTCTCTTTATTTTAGCAGCGTAATCCTCCTTCGCCTCATAGAATGTGACAGCAGATATAGGTTGCCAGGCCCACCTGGTCTGCCCATATATTTTTTAAACTATTTTTTTGCAGCATACCTTTACTTAATCTATAGCGCCATCTCTTCCCATCCTTTCCTTTCCCCAATTTTCTCTTTCATTGTATGTTTGTACTTCTGGAAGGCTGCCCTCTTGTCCCCTACCACTTTTGTCATCTCCTTTCCGAACCAGCTAGGCTTTTTGGCCTTAGATTTCTTACTTTTGATTCTGGCACCCTCACAAGTGGTCTCCTTTGTGATGGCCTATTTCTGTTCCATTTCCATCCCCTTTCTGATCTCAGAAAGGTGTCCTACTAGAATTTCTCTTAACCAGAGTCAGCCCTCTTAAAGTCTAAATCCCTTGCTTTGACCATCCCTGTGCCCATGTGCCGGTGGAGCGACACCATGTGGGGTCACTCCTGCAAGGGCTGCTTCACTTCCACATCCTGCACATGCACACAGTTGGGCTGGGCCACGGCAGCATGGCTTTGTCCCTTGAGAGCCCCAACACCCTGTATCAAGCCACTCCAGAATACATCTTAGCAGCTCTTCCTAGTGTAGGAGGTAGCTGGGCTCTTCCAGTCTATCCCAGGTAGATGGAAATCCCCCACTATTACTACGCCCCCTGTTGGACATTTCCTTGATTTGGAACCCTAGTACTCTGTCCAGCTGCTCATCCTGGGGAGGTGGTTTGTATACCACCCCACCCTTTTCCCTTCCCTTGGTGGACTGTACCTGTACCCACAGTGCTTCATTGTTATCTTCCACCTCTTGTTCTGTGGTACATGTTATCACCTCCTTCACATACAGAGACACTGCTCCCCTTCCAGTCCCCTATTCTTTCTATACATTTTATACTCTGGAACTGCAAGGTCCCAGTCATGGTTTTGTGTGGCCAACTTCTCTATGTTGGTCACTATGTCCACCACTCCCTCGGCCATCAATGACTGCAATTCTGCCATCTTGCTCCGCAGACTTGTGGCATTCAGAGACACGGCCCTCCACCATGACTTAAGTCCCCACTTACTCCTGACCTGCCCCTCCACCTCCCTCAGTCCTTCCTCCATCCCTCTCATGTATCTCCACGTGCAGCGTACAGTTGGGGAGGTCTGTCTATTTCCACCAGGTGACTAGAGGTGCTAGGAACCCTGCTACCCCCATGTCCATTTAAATTGTTTTTTCTATGAATTCCTCCAACTTACCCTTCGGGACCCTTGTGCCATTCTTATTTAGATGTAACTTGTCTGGTGCATATAGGTCATTGTTATCCCATGTCCTCCCCAGCCACCAGTGAACCCGTGCCCATCATCCTCAAAGCCATCCTCTGAATTCCTCAATTCTTATTGTCTTGCTGTACTAGCCCTCAGGACTAGAAGCACCTCTGACAAGAGCTATCGACATCTCTGCCACGCTGCATATTCTCCCCCCCAATTCTCTCCTACACCACCCTCAATTTCATATCCTGCAAGGTTATTTGTACCCAGGTGTACTGTAATGTGTGGATTCCCTGCTCCTGACCCACATGTTGTGCCACAGAGATCCCATTCTCTCTCTGCTGTCATCCTGGCACACACACTATCTTCCTACAGCTTTTTCTTGGCTCTTTCCCTCCCCATCGCACTATGTTCACTATTGAATCCTCCAAGATCACCCCCAAATTGGGGAGTATTAGTAAATAGGCAGGGAGGAGGTAGTGTCGCTGGAGATGAGTTGGGGTATACAGAGATGGACTGGGCAAGACCAGCAGACCAAGTGTGCTAAGCAGTCCTTTTCTGCCGACAAATTCTATGTTTCTATGAGTGCACAATTAACCACAAGACTCTACTTCAGCCAAATTATATACACTTAACAGGGATTTATGTACTCTGAGCCGGTAAATTCACTCTGCCCTATGAAGTCTTTTCTGAAATACATATTGAAGCTGTTCAGAGATACTCCTGCATTTTATGTGCTCCCCTGATGCCCGCCACAAATCTGCCTAGACAGCCAGCAATGCTGGTATGCAAGAGACTATGGGGAAGAAGTTTCTTAGCTCCGTGATGTCAAAGTTCAGCAGTGAAGCAGGACTGAATAGGAGATATATGTACCACAGCATTAGGGTGACTGCTGGGCAACTGCTGTCCAGTGCAGGCCTGGCCAATCGTGAAGTAACTAGCATTATAGAACAGTGATCCGACAGCAGCCTTGCTAACTACTGAGCTCCAAATACAGGTGACGGAAGACAGTAGAGTGCTATCCTGGTTGGGCAGCACAAAGAAAACATGAAAGCAGAAAGACAGACTGAAGACTGAAAAGAGCAGCTCATCCCTGCATCCTTCATGCACTAGTTCTGGAGCAAGCTCTGGCCCAGCAAATTTAACTCCATCCAACTGTAACTTCTTTACACCAATTAATTTTATCACATATTCAAAACAGTTGCACTCAGGTTTTCATTTGCCCTTCCCTCTTTGGAATGAGCAACAAGCAAAGTAAAGTTTGTTTCTTATTTTATTTCGTGGGGACTATTTTTTTTTTGTCCTAACCTAACAGAAGTTACATAGATTTAAATATTTCTAAGTTTAAGCACTTGTTTCGTCTCCTTTATTCACTTGCCTTTTATTTTTTAACAGTATGTTGTACCCTCCAGGGTGGGCGGTATTGATCTGTACCGGACCTTCCAGGAGCTACAAGGCCCTCTGCCACTCTCATTACACCTTACCCGTGCCCAATACCTTCCACCTTATGGGTATTATTGCTTTCTTAAAGCCCACTCATCAGGAAATATTGTGTTGGAATCTTTCCCCAATATTGAGTTGGTGTCTGTGCCATTAATGTTATTTTTGCGTGGAGCATCAAACGAGGCCGTGCAGCTCTTCGGTTTCACATAGATCATAGCCAACTGGCCTGACTCAAGCTTTTGTTTTATTTAAAAATAAGTAACGTTCCTAGCCCTAAGGGTTCCCAAATGAAGTATTTTCAGTGGTAAGAAAGGGATAATATTAGGGCTAGGAACTTAATTTATTTATTTAGTGATATTGGTTTACAACCTTTGAGCCATAGACTCATTTACAAAGGTTCACGTCAGAATACAATACAGAGGGTAAGCAGAAAACCGTATACAATAAGACAGAGAAAGCGGGTATGAACAGTACAATCAGTAGGAGGATAAGGCCTATACAATTATGTAGCTATACAGGTCCAACTAAGGAGCTTGTAATTGTCAAGGTGCAAGCAGTCGAGATTCCGACATTGTCATCAACAAAGTCATTATTGTACAAAGAGAAGTATACATTAACATCAGGTATACATTAACGCTCTCTCTACGTAGTACTGAATGCTTATATGCCCCAGCTGGCATCTCCATCCCTGCTCCACCATCGCGGCAGGGACCAGGCAGGCCTGGCCAGGGCCCGGTAGCCGTGTATTGGTGGTGCTAAACAGCAGACCATACCTAGCCGGTGCACTGGCAGCAGCGGGTAGAGAGTATGTGGTCTTTTACGGCTATTTTAAAGGGGCCTAATCTGAAAACCGGTAACGGCAGGCGGGAGTTCACTGTACCATAATGGCGCTCTGTAGATAAAAGACCTTTGGGCTAGGGAGGTCCTGACCCTGGGAACAGCCCACATTAGTTTATTTGCTGAGTAGGTGTTGGCTGAGGCATAGGAAGTACGGAGGGCAGAGACCCCAAGGAGTAAGCCCTAGTTGAATTTTTTTGGTGTAGAAGACATGTTTGATAATGTACTCTTTCATCTAGAGTGAGGATATTTGTAAGGACATACAGGGTGCAGCTGTGGGTCCGTCTACTTGGCAGAAAACTTGGAGTTAGATTGCTGTGGATAAGTTCTATGGATATATTTATCTTGGGTTTGTATAGTGATGTATCCTTTTTTAAAATTTCTCAAGTAATAGTGATATTTTTTTTTCTAGGGACGTGGATATGATGTTCTGTCCACACTAACTAGCAGTGGCCTTTCCCTTTGAGATGTAATGGAAAGTCTTCAAGCTGGCTCCTCCCACCCACTCAGGTTGTAACTCCCTCGGCTCTGCCCC
Source organism: Neoceratodus forsteri (assembly GCA_016271365.2). Classification (NCBI taxonomy): domain Eukaryota; kingdom Metazoa; phylum Chordata; order Ceratodontiformes; family Ceratodontidae; genus Neoceratodus; species Neoceratodus forsteri. The sequence goes on along the minus strand of JADMNL010000032.1, from coordinate 21,857,245 downwards.
ATGATGCCAACACTTCCTTTCCGCTGGAAGAAGCCCGTTCCCTCCTTACCGCTTCCACGTTGAGTACGCCATAGCGCTTAAATTCTTTGGAATTAGTTCCAAACCAACTCTCACGAGTTTCATCTACTACTCGATCTTTGATCGCAACCGTGATGGACGATAAGCCCACTCCCAGGTTCCGCTGGTGCCCTTGTGAGTAGAAGATGTCCAGGACCGACCCGCACGCCATGTGCCGTGTGTCTACTGCCTAGGGCATGACGCGTTCACCAGGCTTCGACTTTTGCCACTCGTTTCATTCTTCCATTCTGGAGGACCATCTCGCCCGCCTGAAACTGGGCCGTTCGTTGCAATGGAACCCACCCGGTCAAATCCAAGGATGCCCATTGGGTGGTGTCCGCAGAGCAGCTTATGGCCTTTGAAGAGGAGGCGGCTTAGGCTGCAGCCCATTCCTCCTCGGCTTCTGCCTTCGTGCCGCTTCAGCTCGGCTTGACTTTTTTATGGGCTCTTTCAAGGAATTGTGCCAGTCCCTGCTGACCTTCAGTCAGGGATCCTCCAGAAAATCTAAATCTTTAAAAAAAGAGTCAAAGAAAGTAAAGACTCATCAATTGTGGGATCGGGAGCGCTCTCGGTCAAGGGCCCCTGATTCCCACGCTTGTCCGTATTTGACTTTGGTCGAAGCCTTGGCCGCTGGCTCCATGGGAACCCCATCTGGCCTGTCAGCTGAGATGCTAGTCGTAGCCCCAGCTTAGATTTTTCTGGAGGTGACTGGCCAGTTGTCGACTGAAGAGGCCGATACATTCCTTGTCTGGGACCCCAGTTCTGATGCAGACCGTTGGAAGGATAAATCAGTATGCTAACCTGCTGCCTCTGGTCCCTGACTCTGACCAGGAGGAGCCTCAGCAATCGCAGACTCCCTCTGAGCCCTGCCACTGGTCCTGCCGGCGGCCGAGGTTTCTGTCTTATTCCCGTGGGTCGAGACGGCCCCAATGTCATCGGCGCTTATGCTCTCTGCACCACAGGAAGCGGTGCCGCCACTATTCTTCGTCCTTGTCCTCGGGTGAGGAGAAGCTTTGGTGCAAGTTGTGTCTGCTACGAGGACTTGATGTGGCAACAGCTGATGTTTACCAGTGCCAGCCGACCCCGGTTTGTACGCTGACCCTCACTTGGCTGCCACCCAAAAGGCCGACGCAGACTTCGTCGACAGAACCGATTTTAAGATGGCCCCGACTCTGGCTTCTCCGCTGATTATGGTGGAACCGCGGCCCAACCAGCAGATGGTAATCTGTCCGACTAAGGAGTCTTGGCCAGCCAAGGGGCTTCCCCACTGGCTGTCTGTCACAGTCACCCCTGACCATCTGCGGAGGGTCGGGGGGACTCTGACAGTAGACCACTGTTTGACGACTCTTTGGAGTCCGAGGGTTCCTTCATGCACTCCTGTCTGGTCAATGTGGAGTCCATGGAGGAGATCTCAATGGACGAGTTCATCCTCTTTCTTGGGCTGCCTCCATTTGACCTCTGAGTCGACAGGTATAAAGATGGAGCCCGTACAGAAATGGGCTAGTTACCCGTTGACCAAGATCCTCACCCATGGAGACTCTCCAACAGATGTTTTCCCAGTGACAGAAGCCATTCTTGGCCTTGCGCCTTCTGGCTGGATAACCCACAAGTATGCGGTGCCCACGGATCCTTTCAGGATTCACAGAGCATCCCTAGGTCGAGGGGTTAGTGGCCGACTGTGTTCGGCACTCATGCAACACTGGGAATGTCGACAAGCCGCCTGCACCCGCTCTGTGGCGGCCTCAGTGTCCATGCTTTGCAGGGCTTGGTTGAGGATCTCGACCTTCATGGCAGACACTCAGGACAAGCTGGTAGATGTCCCTTCCATGGGCACCGACCTGTTCCGTCCTGGGATTGAGGGTCACCATGCATTGAGAAGTCCAGTACCACCTTGGACTCGGTGACATCTGCTCAGAAGGACCCCAAGAGCTGCAAGCAGCTTCAGAAATGGAAGCCATTTCGGTCCTCCACTCCTGTGGTCAAGCCAGCCCCAGCAACCGGCTGGCCAACAGGCTGAGGCTTGGCGACCTTGGCCCAGGTCAGTGGCCTCGGCTGTCCGTAAGCCAGGAGGGAGATGCTTCAGTGGCCCCTCAGCCGGGACCTCCTCCAAACCTGTACAGTGGTGGGATGAATGGTGCCCCCGTCATACCTCCCCTGGGTCCTCCCGTGGGGGGCCAGCTCAGCCACTTCCTTTCTGCCCTCTCCGCTGTCACCACAGACAACTGCGTTCTAGAAGTGGTGAGTCGGGGTCTGCCTCTAGAGTTCGAGCAGTACCCTTCTTGCCCAGCCCGCTCCCCATGGAGGACTTGGCTTCCGCAGACATGCTGTCAGCTCTCAGAGATGACATAGCCTAGCTCCTCAGCAAGGAGGTTGTGGTTCCTGTTGCAGATCCTCTGGAACACCCAGTGTTTGTCTCCTGGTACTTCTTGATGCCAAAGCTGATGGGGGGGCTAGTGCCCCATTCTAGATCTGCATGACCCAAACAAGTTCCTCAGGTCACGCACCTTCAGGATGGTAACTCTGTATCTGAATATATCATCTCTGGAGCAAAACGTGGTTTTGCTCCCTGGATCTTCAGGATGTGTTCTGTCATGCCCCAAACTGTCCGTCTCACCAAAGATTGCTCAGCTTTTGAGCTGAGGGAGCCCTCTGTGAGTTTCAGGCCATGCCCTTCAGCCTCTCCTCTGCCCCCAGGGTCTTTACCAAGTGCATAGTAGTGGTAGCAGCTTAGCTGAGGCGCCAAGGGGTCTGGGTCTGTCCCTACCTGGACAACTGGCTGATAACAGGTCCCTCCAGGCAGGAGGTGGAGTGGTCCAGGGACCTCCTGACCTCGCCAAACTTGGCCTACTGGTCAATGAGGCTAAGTCAGAACTTGTGTCCTTGCAGATGATCAGCTTCATTGGGGCAGAGCTCGGTTCTTGCAGAGCCAGAGCTCAGCTCCTGGCGGATAGGGTGGAGGCTCTCTCCTCCTTTGCCCGATCATTTCAGGTTGGGCAGTTGTGTCCTGCCTGGGACTTCCTGTTCCTGCTTGGCTATATGGCAGCCTGTACCAATGTGGTCTGTTGGGCCCACTGGAGAATGAGCTTTCTGCAGTGGGAGCTGGCCAGCCAGTGGTCTCAGTGCAAGGGGCACTTCGGCCATCTGGTCATGGTGACCCAGCGGATGTGGGCATCTACAGGGAGGGATCCCATTTGTCCACCCGGAGCCAACAGTTATCCTGATGACCGATGCCTCTCTCACGAGCTGGGGTGCCCACCTGGGGGAACACAGAGTCCATGGGCTCTGGACCCCTGAGGAGTCCTGATGCCACATCAAACCTGCTGGAGATTCGAGCAGTTTTGCTGGCGCCAACTGCATTCGCTCCACTCATTCGGGGTCAAGTGGTCCAAGTCCAGACAGACAATACTACGACCATGTACTACCTCAACAAACAGGGAGGGACGCACTGCCTGCCTTTGTGCAAGGAAGCTCTCCTTGTTTGGACCCTCATGCACAGGCTGGAGGCAGATGATCTGGCCATCCATGTGGCAGGAGCCTCCAGTCAGCTGGCGGACACCCTCAGCCGGGTGGGTAGGATGTCTCATGAGTGGTCTCTCCATCCAGAGGTAGTTTACAGTCTGTTCTTCCAGTGGGGCACCCTCAGGTGAACCTGTTAGTCTCCAGGGAGAATGCAAAGCTGCGGCTGTTTTGTGCCCCCAAGCAGGAACACTGCAAGGGATGCCTTCTTGAGGCCCTGGACCCCGGGCCTCTTTTATGCCTTCCCTACACTTCCCTTGATCCACAGGGTGCTTCTCAAGGTCAGGAGGGACAAGACACAGTTGATCCTGGTGGCTTCAGACTGGCCACACCAGTTCTGGTACCCTGATATCCTCAGCCACAGCAGGAGGCTCCCGAGGCATCTTCTCCTATGCCCGGACCTGCTTTCCATCAATCAGGGGAAGCTACTCCACCCAGACCTTCAATCCCTGCACCTGACGGCCTGGTTTCTGAGTGGCTTAGAGTTGCAGGCCTTAGGTCTCTCTGAAGATGTCTTCACCGTTGTACAGGCATCTCGGAAGGAATTGAACACTAAGTGCTGCTCCTTCAAATGGAAGAGATTCTCCATTTGGTGTCAGGGCAAGGGGTTGGACCCTTTGTCTTGTCCAGTGGCTAGCATCCTTGACTACTTTTGGTCCCTCTCTCAGTCGGACGCTGGTCGTGACGATCTAGAGTGCACCTGGCTGCCATCTCTGCTTGCCAGGCACAGGCCGGTCAGCAGTCAGTGGCACAGGAGAAGGTGATCTGGTGCTTTTTCAGAGGCCTTGACCACATTTCCCTTCGGTGCGTGAACCACCACCACCACCACCGTGGGACTTGTTGCTTGTTTTGGCAAAGCTCATGGTCAAGCCATTCAAACTGATGCACACGTGTGAGGTGTCTCACCTATTGTGGAAGACCACCTTCTTGGTGGCTATCACATCAGCCAGTATGATTGGGGAGCTCCAGGCGCTATTGGTGGAGTCTCCTTATCTGGTCTTCTGCAGGGACAAGGTTGTCCTGCGCCCCAACCCGAAGTTCCTCCCGAAGGTTGTCAGAGTTTCACCTTAACCAGGTGATTAATCTCCCAGTGTACGTCACCAGTCGCACCTCTGAGGCAGAGCACAGGCTACAAACTCTGGACCAGAGGCGAGCGCTCGCTTATTACAAAGAGTGCACGGCTGGAGTTCGGGGAAAGGTTCACTAGCTGTTTGTCACCTACGCTGAAGCTGCAGTCCTGGCAGACCTGCAGCCAAGCGGACGATTGGCAGGTGGATCACATCCTGCATTGATCTCTGCTATAGTTTGGTGGGTAGGGAGCCTCCTGAAGGGCTAAGGGCTCATTCCATCCACCATACCACTGCGTCGGTGGCTGTTTTCAAGGACATCCCTTTCCAGGAAATCTGCAGGGCTACTACCTGGAGGTCATCACACACCTTCATTTCCTGTTGCCACATTAACCTTGAGTCACACCATGATGCTGGTTTGGGGGCCTTAGTTCTCCAATCTCTGTTTCCTAAATAGGGGATGTGTGCCTTGCCTCCCTTCTCCATGAGAACTGGTAGGAGTCTGCCAGTTAGTGTGGATAGAACATCATATTCACGTCCTTAGAAAAACAGGTTACTGCCTGTAACTAGTTCTAGGAGTGGTATGATGATCATCCCTACGGACCCTACCTCCCCAGGCTTGGCGCACACACTCTGCTTCCAGCGGGCAAGATCTGGTGTCATGGGGTGGAGTCGGGGGCGTTACCACCGGTGGGCAGGAGGGTCAGCTTGAAGACTTTCCGGCACGTAAGGGAAGGGATACTACCAGTTAGTGTGGATGAACATCATATACCACTTCTCCTAGAATTACTGTTACAGGTGAGTAACTTGTTTTTTTTGTAACTGCTGTGTTGCAATAATACTCATCACCTATATATTGATAAGTAGTTTTAATATCAACATGTGGTGTTAATCTTTTATATATGATGTTAAAAAATCTGTTAAGGATACATTTTTAAACTTTGTCTGAATTATGGATCCACTTCAGCCTGTTTTTTGCAGGACCTGAGCCATTTTTAACCATCTGTATTTAGTCTGTCTGTTTATTAATCAGTCAGCTAATACCTTTTTTGAAATTACCTTCATCTTATGATTACACTGTGTACATTTCATGCTCCCTTCAAGTAACCCCAGCTCTTCCTTGCTTCTGCAGGTTATGAAAGATAATAACGAAGCAAACCATCACTCAGCTGCTTGAGTCCCACCCCCATACGTGCCAGACCAAATAGAGCGCAAAAAAAAAAAGTTACCCTTTCTACTTTCTATTTTTTCCTCCCACAAGCTCCTGGAGCACTGCACCATCAGGAGTCGCCATGGTGTCTACCCAACTTTGATCTACCTGTACCTGTGGGAACCCCATTGAGCCTTGGTTATACCCCCAGATGAGTGCAGTGGGGCCCTTTATCTCGAAGTCTTCTTGTCTCGTCAGCCCCCAATGACAGAGCAGGCAGGCTGGAGTTACTGGGTCTGCACCGGTGCTAAGTCTCCCCGGTGCCCTGAGAGCCAACTTTCCCATTTTCTGGGGGGCATGACGTGCACCCAGATGTCAAGGCGCAATTGCCGACGTCCGTCACACCCCAACCCCTCGTTCTTGGCACCTGTGCATGCTACTCCCCTGGCCTCTGCCAAAGGTCAGCCATGTGCTGGGCCTCAACTCCCTCCTTCCCTGGAGAAGACGAGCAGCCCGCTGGTCACTCAAGCCTCCTCCCCCAGATGGCCCTCCATCCTCCCGGGGTCATTCCCGAACTCGGGTCGATGGTGTCACAAGTGGTAGTGCTACTGCTGTGCCAGTGGGCTGGCCCAAAGTTACCCTTTCGTTCCCATTGCTATAGTTGTCACCACAACTGCACATGGCTGTTGATTTTTCACAGAGCCTGCCGACTTATACATTGTAACCCCACCTCTCTCCCTAGCTGCTCAAGCCTACTCCTTACTTTTCCCCAGTAAAATATCGTTATCTTAGTTCTCAGCTACTGTTACATGCTAGCATTATGAAGACTAACAGAACTGGAACGGCTCCATGCTATTATGTGGCTTGGGCCGGAATTTTAATTATATGAAAGTGCCACTGACAAGCTGGCCTGGTGGTGCTGAGGCGCTGGTTGCCACACCTCGCTGCGCTGGCGACCAGGGTTTGGGAACAAGCTTGGGGTCGGGAGGAAGGATTGAGCATCTGGAGGACTGCTCTCCCTTCCTGAGGAGGGACCAGGGATAGTGCTGCTCTTGGGCAGCTCCTAACGTAAGTGCAGGAAGGAAGGCGACGCTTGCAGGAGTGTGTGGAGGTGGAACTGCGGCAGACATCAGCACACTGTGCCACTTGGCGTCATTGCATGTCTGAGGTCGCAGGGGAAACTCAAGCACCAGAAAAATCCCCACAGACCAGTGAGGCGATGAGGGCTCCAGTGGCCGGCCCTCACATCCGCAATACCGGCCATCTCTCCGACAGCACGGCCAACCCTCCACTGGACAGACCCTCTAATAGAAAGGCCACCAGGTAAGGAGAGGCAGGCCCACCCCAGGAGGTGATCTGGGGGCTGGAATGTCCGGGTGGGGTGAGAGCTGGAAGAGAGGGGCTTCAGGTGTGGAGTAGAGGAGTCTAGCTGAGAGGGCACCTCTGAGAGATGCCCTGACCGGCGGTTGCCAAGAAAAATAGTTTATAACAAAAAAAAAAAAAAAAAAAGCCACTGACAGTTGTAGTTTACTAACAGTATTCGCATATAATTCAGGCCTGCATCACAATAACAATGGGTCTTTCATCTTCTGAGAGTTTCTGAACAGTGATATGCAACAGTATCTAAAGAGTACAATTTTACAATTTATTTAGGCCAGCACAGCTGTGATGCAGGTCTTGTTTGCATTGGGGCCCGTTTCCATCCCTTGCCACAGCTGGGTAGGCTGTAATACTGGGAGGTTAGTAACAAACAAGGTCACACAGTATTTGGCTCTAATGGGGTTTGTACCTGCTACCTCCTGGTTCCCAAGCTGAAGCTCTGACTACGAGACTCCACTACTGATATGTTGCATGTAATACATGTATATAGTTATTGCCATAGAAAGTCTGAAATTAACAACCCGTAATACAAGTGTTGTGACATCAGAAAGTTATACCATCAATCTGATGTCAGATTGGTGGTATTATAATTTAGATTCCTGTGTCTCATGCTTATGCTCCCACCTGAAACCCAAGGCAGAAGACATCACCCGCTGAATAGGAGCAAGAAAAACAGTCCAGGGAAAAATGAAGGCTAAATGAGAGAGACAGGACCCTATGGATTTGAAGTGACAGAAACCAAGAGGCGCATGTGTGGAATGGCTGTTTACATGGAGAGTTGGGGGTGGGTGCATGCGTGAAGTGATTAGCTGTTGCCCTGACGACCCGGGCTGTGTGCGAGTGAGTGAGAGGGACAGTTGCAGAGTATGGATGTAGTAATAATGGGGCCACTGACATGGAGGAACTAGCGATCATGGTGCAGTACATTAAGGACAAAGGTCGGCCACAGAAAACAGGGAAAATTGGACACAGTTCCATGTACTGTATATCACAAAACAACACATGGGACTGTATCTGTTACAGTGCTGTGCGACCATCTCGGGACTCCATGATGTGCTAAACCTCTCGAGCTTCACATTTGAGGTTTATGATGTAATGAAATCCCTTGATAGTACTGCAGCATCATAACAGATGGACCTCCTGTGTTATTGTGTTGTAATATATGGATCATCCAAATAATACCATCGAAAACGGTGCAAAAAATTCCTTGTAGTAGATGGCCAGTTTCCCGTAATAGCACCCTTCACTCCCAATAATACTATCGTTCCGATGTTAGAACGATAGTATTGTCACAGAAATGCTACAGCGGCTGGGCAAGTCGGCCTCACGCATAAACCCAGTTACCATGATCCCAAGTCCCTTCCTGCATGTCCAAAGTCACAGCTTGCATTCTGAGTGGCCACTGTTCCTCTGTGGGTGGGCACATTAATTTTGAAAACATGGCAGCTCATTACTCTCAATGAGCCTAATGTGTCCATTTCGTGTCTTTGGCTTTTTTTCCGTCATTGGATTATCTGGTTGATCCTGCATTACCCGAAGGACCGGAAACTAAAAAGTAGGACTTGCCAAAATATGAACAGACACTGAGAGAGTGGCATTGAGGAGCGGGGGTGGGGGCAAGCCAGTCTGTCTCCAGTGTGACAGTCGAGCGCAAGCGTGTCTTCAGTCTGGCCCGACTGGCTGCCGAGGCTCTGAATGTTAAAAAAAAATAAAGCCGCAGAATTTATGATGCATCCATATATTACAAAAATAACAAACAGATAAGCATCTTTTTCACAGCAGTAAGCTCATCTCGAGGTTTTGGGGACTTTGGGAACCACTCAAGCTTGCTCTCGAGGTTCCAAGTTCCCAAAACCTCGATGGTCTTACTGCCTTGTAATAGATACTTATCTATCTGTCTATTCTTTATATTTATATTAAGGCACCGTGGCAAGGAAGGAGATGGGGATTTATAACCCGTATAAAATATCAACAAATATTTTTATAGCTGAGGTGGGGGATGAAACAGACTAAAGAATCGCTGAAAATTTTAACTAAGAAAAAAACCTTTGAGGTAGAGGGACCGTTGCTTGGTGAACTAGAAGCCGTATTGGTTGTGGCAGGTTTGGTGCACTGGTTTGTGCTGGTGATAATGCCTAACTGGTCCCAGTTGTAGGACGTGTAATCATGGTGAAATGAATAATACACTGCTTAAGGCTTGTTAGCACATCTGATGGCTTCATTTCTCTTATCCACTGTTATAAAGTAAGCTTAAGGATCCTCTCTCCATGGAGCTCGGGCATATTCAGGGCTGGGTGAAAACTGGGAAACCAGAGTATTTATTTTCTTTTGAACTTCATACCACTTTGTTTGCCTGGTTTTGTCTTGCAGTTCAAGCTGCTGCTGGTGAAGACAGCAAGAAACCCCCTGACTTGAATGATTTCTTTGTCACCAAACCTTCTATCCTGCATTGTACGACTCAGTTTTGTGACTATGGAAGTGTACCAGGAGCCAGAGAGTATGCAGCTTTGGAAGTAAGTGTTGCTTTAATACTGTATCTGAGTGTGTGCGGGTGGTGTGTGGGGTGGTGTCTTGTAAGCCTAGTTTATACGGGTGACTGAAAATTCATTTTGAAAACATGCCTTTCATTTATCTAGTTTCTCTGTCTCTCTGCTGTACTCATGTGCTTGTCTCTTTTCTCTGTCGCTGCAATCTGATTGTGCCTGCACCCCTATAATAAAATAAACAATCCAGAATCCCATCCTGACCCCACCACCCACTTATCTGAGTAGGGCACTCTGGGTCCACTGCCCAGCTAGGAGATCCATTGATGAGAAGGATCCTCATCTTCAAGTCCTCTGGGGCTCAGGCAAGTCTAAACAAGAACCCTCCCCATAACTAGCAGGCCACTAAATGACAGTATGCAGGGAAATAGAGATTAACGCAGCACATTGTGCGTTGCAGCATGGTAAGTACACCGCTTGTACCTTTGCCTTGCATACCAGCATTCAGTTGCCTCCCAGGTTACCGAGGGGGGGTGTGTGTGTTTTTATCTGGGCCCCTCATGTGGTTCCCCTCCACAAGGGTGGATCCAAGGACGAACCGGGGAACTATAGGCCAGTAAGCCTGACATCCATAATGGGGAAGCTAATGGAGACCATCCTAAAGGAGAGGCTAGTGGCACTACTGGAGGTGAACGGGGTGCAAGACGGGAGGCAGCATGGCTTCGTCAAGGGCAGATCATGCCAGACCAACCTACTGGACCGCTATGACTGGGTGACTAGGCAGATTGATGGGGGCCATGCGGTGGATGTCCTGTACCTTGACTTCAGTAAGGCCTTCAATTCGGTACCACAAGGGAGACTTGGAAGTAAACTGCAGGGCACAGGGACGGGAGCAAATCTGGTGGGGTGGTTGGAGAACTGGTTAAGGGACAGGCAGCGGAGGGTGGTGGTAGGAGGGGAGTTCCCATCCCCCAAGCCTGTGACAGGTGGGGTCCCACAAGGGTCGGTATTGGGGCCGGTGCTGTTTGGCATATTTATTGCAGACATCTCGATCGGCATCAGCAGCAAGATCAGTCTATTTGCAGATTACACCAAAATGGGGGCTGCGATGGGTGACCAGGAGGGGTGGCGGGGGGTTGCAGGGGGATCTGGCAAGGCTTGAGGCATGGTCAGGCAGGTGGCAACTCTGGCTCAATGCAAAAAAATGCAAGTCGATGCACTTTAGAACAAAGAATCCGAGGAGAAGCTACCATCTGGAGACTGTGAGGTTAGAAGTCACAGAGGAGAAGGATCTGGGCGAGCTCATCGTGGGTGCCGTAGACAGTTCCGCGCAGTGCAGGAGGGCAGCGGCGAAGGACAACAAAATGCTGGGATGTATAGCAAAGGGGCATAACCCCCGAGAAGAAGGAAAGCGATTATGCCTTTCTACAGATCATAGATTCATAGAAGCTTGACTGTAGGAAAGGACCATACTGTCCCACCTTGTCTGCCCTTTTTTTTTTTTTTTTTGTCCTATGCCCTCTTGAATTCTTCCACCGATTTAGCCCCCACCACTCTGGTAGTCTGTTCCAGGGCTCCACCACCCTCTCCATGAAGAAATGCCCTCTCACATTGCCCCTGTATCTTTTTCCTTGCAGTCTGAGGCTATGCCCTCTAGTTTTGACCCCCTCCTTCCTCTTAAGTAAATCCTCTTCTCCCATTTTATTGAGCCCCTTTACATATTTAAAAGTTTCAGTCATGTCTCCCCTTTCCCTTCTTATCTCCAGTGTGTACAGATCCAGCTCCTTATACCTCTGATTGTATGACTTTCCCTGCATACCTGCACCATATTGGTTGCCCTTCTGTGAACCCTCTCCAATGCATCTATATCCTTGTGGAGATGTGGCCCAGAACTGTACCCCATACTCCAAGTGTGGCCTCACCATTGCTTTGTAAAGGGCATTATTACCTCCCTCTTTCTGCTAGTAATGCCTCTGTCTATGTATGTCAACATTCCATTGGCCTTTCCCGCTGCCCTGCTACATTGGATTCCTACCTTAAGGTTCGAGGAGACTATGATCCCCAGATCCCGCTCCTGTTCTGTTACTTTAATTTCCTCCTCACCTAGGGTGTACCCTGCTCTTCTGTTCCTACTCCCCAAGTATATCGCAGTGCACTTTTTGGCATTAAATTTCCAGCTGCCTCATCTGACAGACTGTTGGTTGAGACCCCACCTAGAGTGCTGCGTGCAGTACTGGCATCCGTACCTGCAAAAGGACATTAGGCTGCTAGGGGGAGTGCAGCGTAGGGCAACAAAAATTATTCCGAGTCTGGGGGAGCTGCCATATGAAAACCGACTGAGGGAGTTAAACATGTACTTGCTGGAGGAAAGGAGGGACAGGGCAGATGTGATTGAGACCTTTAAATACATGAAGGGGATAATCGGGACAGACACGGCGGGGGGGTCTATTCAGGTAGATGGTAGGGAGAGACACTAGGGGATATGAGATTGGAAGGTTAGATTCAGGAGGAAAATGAGATATTTCTTCACAGGGTGGTGGCTGCATGGAACGCACTACCAGCAGAGGTGGTGGCATGTAACACAGTGGAATGCTTGAAGAAGGGGAGGGTGATGGGGGGAAGGGAGGGGCAGCTGCTGAGTAGGGGAGCTAGCTTCACACTCGATAGACCATTATGGCCTTTCTCTGCTGGCAATTTTTGTATGTTTGTATTTTAGACTCCCCTGAGTCCTGGAGGGTACAAGGAGGACTTTCTCCTTAGTGTTAACTGGATGGGGATAAGAGGTAGGATGGGATTTCTTTTTTTTTTTTTTTTCTTTTCCTGATGGAACTTTGAAGTTGCGATTTTACTTTATACCATACTAGTTCATCAGTGCAGCTAGGCAGATGGAGGATGGCCAGCCTGCGCTTTGCAGTATTGGGGGGAATTTTTTTTTTTTTAAACACACCAGCTGGGGGAAAAAATGGTGTTGGCTGTAGGCTGCTGTGTGATGGATTCTACATCCTTCGTTAAATGTTGGGACAATGAGACCCTGACTGCTAGTAGGGGTCAGCCAGCCAATGACTGCATTACAATTGCTGGTTGGGTTTGTACTTTTTAGCATTTTGCGTACCATGAATAGGCTGTACTAGAAGGCAAAGGGCTGCAGTTCTTGAGCATGCTCAGTCTCTTTCTGTGGTTACCTCTAATTGGATGTTGCACCATGTGACAGCTTGCAGTCAGGCTACTGAGAAGCCAGTCACAATCAGAGGCCTACTTTTCCCTCCCCTCTTGTCACAATCCCTCATCTTCTGACTTAGTCTAAAAAGGAGTACTACCATTCCTCTCATTTTCTTTTTCAACTAAATTGTATTGGTTTTCCAACTTTTCATACAGGGTAAAGTAGCAAATTGTACTTTCATTATACATGTAAATACATGAAGCATCAAAGTTTATTCAGTTGCATTAATACAGTGCTTCTTCACTATAGTGAACCCTGCTATAAGAAGAACTTAGTTACTACAAATCTGCCTAGTGGCTCCCAATTCTCAGCTCCATTTTCCATGCTGTACTTCTCCACCCTAGGTTCACCAAGCACTTCATCTATGCCTCACATCGAACCTCTGTAGGTTACATTATTTAAAATACAGTCCAGACTAAGTGTGGAGAGTTAGTGAGCTGAAAGCTGCAGTCGGAAAACAGAATGTACAGTAGGTCAGGCAGTAGATCAGGTGGGAGGAGCAGGCAAGAGGCCGAATTAATAAAATTATATTAAAGTAACCTGCCTTTATAAAGGGAGTCTTCAGTCCGGAGGGGGATAGGACTGTGAGACACGGGATTGAGCTGAGAGCTGCAGTCTGAGGAGGTCAGAGGAAGTCGGAAAGGAGGAGCAGCTAGAGCATGCAGAATAACAGTAATAGAACTGTGTGACTTCTGTGTTTGGTCCTATAATGTGACTACAGTACATTATTTAATAAGGTATAGGAATGGTTAGACTGGGGTGAGGAGACAGACTCTCGTGAAGTGAGGGAGCATGACCAGGAGGTAAATACAGTGCTGCTGCTATTGTTTTGTGCGTCCCTCGATGTACAGTACTTGGCTGTTGCACTCTACTTGCCTGACTAACGCTAAAGTTCCAAGAAAAGTATAAAACATATGCTACAAGTGGCAGCATACTGTTTACTGTGCAGTCGGGGGACGGGTGGGAGTATGAAGAGGTGTAGGTGTACAACAGAAGAATTGTATTTTTCAGCATCTCAGTGTAACAAGCGGAGCTGGCAATTCCCATTCTGACGCCCGGACTGTTCGTTATGTGAGGGACACTATATATCATCTAATACATAAGCTGTTCTGGTTCATTTGGCATTCTGAAGAAATGCACATATTGACTACAAACAGTGTAATATTCCGCTTGTGGTCAAAATTCAGACTTGTGGCTAACAATAAACCTTCATAAATACAGTAGTTGTATGTGCACAATATAATGTGGACATATTACGTAATAGTTAGTGATGATAATGATAAAATGTATTTTTTATACAGAATACAAATTGGTTAGGGTGTAACCCACATTTACAACAATGTCCTGTGTCTCATAACATACAAAACATACAACATAGATATGTGATAGTAACAGACAAGCATCTAATTTTTTTTACTTGGACAGTCTTAGAATAGGCATATTCCATTTATCTAAAAGACGCACATTTTGATATCAAGTACTTGTGCAAAGCAGTTTTAAAGTTAGGGGGGCCTTTCCAAAAAAATTAACTCCGGTGGTAGTTTGTTCCAGTATCTTGCCAGGCTGTTTTGCAGTATGGAATCCCCATATCTGTTCTGGGATACTAAGGATCTTGAGTCAGATGTAAGATTGGGGGGGTGGGAATGTCTGGAGGAGTTTACTGAATTTGGGATGTGTCAGGATATGTATGGGCATGTGTAGTGTCATTTGTTAGGGATAGTGATCAAAGCTTCAGGGTTCTCAAACTTTCTCGGGTATACTTGGGATGCATTTTGGATACCATTCACTAGTCATTCTTACATTAGGGTTTCCAGGGCTTCTGTAAGTCATTCGACTAAGAGGGAATTCTTTTATCGAGTCATAGCTGAAATATCTTTTTGCTGACTGTGGTAATTGGCACAATTGTATCTTTTGCTGGATATTACTTGGTTAAACCTACAAGTTCCTGGAGACACTTCCACCGTGAATGTCGGTAAGATGAGTAGGTTCAAGGATGACTTTCTGGAATGCCAGAAGTTAGATATTAATTGGACAGTCCACATGAGATGTAGAAGAGAATTACTGGGGTTGTAAAAATCATCAGATGCGTCATTACTGTTTCCTAATATATCTAGGCTTAATTCACTTATTGTCAGCTGGGGATATTGAACTTAACCCTGGTCCTTCCACTTCAGTCCCTCTACCTTTAGCTCACCGCCATGGCTGTCTACAAAGGACTTTGCATTGTGCATTTCAACGTAAAAGTCTCACCCCAAGTTAGGTGAAGTTGCAGCATGGGTGTCTCATCAGCCTGATCTGTTTTGCATATCAGAAACTTGGCTTCTGCCATCAATACCTGACAGCCTCTGCTCACTCCCTGGGTACAACCTTATTCACAGTTATTGCCTTTGCTGCAAGAAAGGATGAGGCACCCTGATCTGTTTTAGATCCCACCTTAGTGTCACCCTATCACGAAATACCCACCAACCCACTTCTCCCATGGAATACTGTCATGGCGTGCTTACGCTGGGTAATATGAAAGTACTTCATCTTTTTTTTTTTTTTTGCGTATATCTTCCACCTACTGGGGGCATTAATCTCCTCTCCATGCTGATCATGTCCCTGGGCACAGTGATTAAAAACAATGAGTTTATCCTGCTAGGTGATTTTAATACTAACCTGCTCTCTGATATCAGCAAATCGGTGACCCATACCCTCAGCAAACTGAATTTGACATAGATAATCACAGATCCTACTAGAAGATCACACAGTGGTAACATGGCTACTCTAATTGACTGGATAGTCACTCCCTGGCATGATACGAGCAGATGTTCGGGGGTCCTCACTGACGCTGTTAGTGATCAGTGTCCTGTCTTCTGTACATAGCGTGCTAAGTTAATGAAACCTCCACCTAGATCTGTCCACTTCTGCAGTTATTCTAAACTTGACCCAGAACTGTGTAAGTCGGCAGTGCTCCAAACTGATGGGTCCTGTCTATATTAAACCTCAGATATTAACACAGCGATATCTTTTGTTTTACTCATACTTTCACTGGCCCACGTAATAAATGTGCCCCTGTTGCACAGAGATGATTAAGAGGGCCCATAACTAAATGGCTTGACCACTTCCTTCTCTAAGCTTAATGACGGATAAGAAGTGGCTCGCTTTAAAGGCTGTGTCTTCCCATTTTGACTACAAAGTTATAAAGAGAATACTCTAATGGGTGCAGAAAAGTAATTAAGCAAAATAAAAGTGCCCATTGTAAACAACTTTTAAACTCCACCGCCAGTAACCCGAGACTGTTCTGGAGATGGACCAAGCATATGTCTGGTAAATCTGGTGGTAACTCCCCTTCTGAAATGTTAATGCTGTCAACTGTATGGCTAACAGCACCATAGCTAGTGCTTTCAAAAGTTTCTTCATGGATCTTTCTGCAAATAGTAAGGACTTCCAAGTTGTAGCTGCACCTTCTCGTGACATGACCCCCAAAATACCTCCCCCTACACTCCAGATGTTCATTGTTTTACTTTTTAAGAGAGGTGGTATCGCTAAGGTTCATAAACACTTCCTAAAGGTTCCCATCTCTAAATCTTCAGGTTATGATGACATAGAACCCTACCTTATCAGGCTTACGGTGTTTGAACCCACCCTCCAACTACCAGACTAATGAATATATCCCTGTATTCCAGCTTTGTGTCTCATATCTGGAAATGCTCCAGTGATGTACTTACATTCACAAGAGGCGATCATAATATCTTGTTTCCAAGTATATTCGGAGTGTTACATGAACTTGTTTATTAGCGGAATGTTGGCCAGGTCACTGAGAAAGCTTCCCTACTCTTCATCAGTGGGACAGTGACAGAGATGGGCAGAAGGACCTCGGTTTAACATCTCATCCGAAGGACAGCACCTCAGCAGTGTAGCACCCCCCCCCCCAATACTGCCCTACAGTGTCAGTTATGGGTATTACCCCAAGTGCCTGGTATGGGGCTAGAACCCACCACGTTCTGATCTTCCAGCCCCAGAGGCAAGCGTGCTATGTACTAAGCCCCTGACTCAGGGTGTCTGTGTGTTCTTGTACCCAACCCATTTGACTTTTTTTTTTTTTTTTATCTTTTTATGATTGCTTATACTCATGGTAGCTGTTTTTCTGTCGAGTTTAGACCTGGCTGCGTATCTATTATTTGTATATTTCTCCCTGTTTCTCCTCATTTGCTTACACATATCTCTTTTGTTTACACCATTCTCCACATATGGGTTTATGATAGTACCGACTTTACTTGTCAGACCTGTCATTGCTTTGGATTCACTATCCATAATGTTCTGTATATTGTACCCTCTTGGGTCATGTGTGAAAATAGGCATTTGTTTGCTTAGTGAACCTACCGGTCAACAAAAATTAAATAAATAAATAAGTGTGTAGTAGGGATCAGTCCATTTTTGTGCAGTTTTTTCAGAGTGTAGCACAGGTTGTGCTGTATTCTAAACTTTAACATTTTGCTGCCAGCTAGGTTAGATGCTTGCTTTGCAAACAGATATTTTGCTCTGTTCCCATTGGCTAGTGTCTGTCCATCTCCGATGTGTTCTTTTTTCCTGTTTCCATGTAAAAACCTCAGCAAAGCGCTTTAGTGTTACCTAGTCAGTGCTTTGAGAATGTTTCCAGAGGAGGCTACACTCCTTGAGGGTTAAGGGTCTTATCCATAGATGTGAGGAAAAAATATAGTTAACCTGCTATAGCCTATTATGATAGATAATTGAACGAAAACATTTTTTAAAGGTAAATGTATTCAAGAAAACACCACTGCTAACTACCTTATTTTCATTCACATACAATTTTATCTGTGTTTTATGCTAATGGAAACATGGGATACAGAGATTCTTATTATATGTAGAAACAAAGTTAATACAAAGTTCATATAAAGTCAATGTTTCAGTAAATTTGTTGATGTTATCTGTCAAATACTGCCAAATAAAAGTTGTATATTCATGCTTCTTTTTCAGGCTGTAAAGAAATCCTACGGACAAGTATTTGACTTAACCATCTCTGCTCTGTTTATCACACGAAAACAGCTGGCGCGCGAGAAACTTGATGACCAGGAACTCCAGCTGTGGCCAGAGGACGAAGAAAAGGATGCAGAAAAAAAAGAGGGCATTGGACCAGGTCTGCCTAAAGGTAGCCGTGCCCACATCACGCTGGGCTGTGCCAGTGATATTCAGGCTGTTCAGACAGGGTATGACCTGCTTCATTTTGTCAGTATGGAGGAGTCCGGTAACACAGGTAAAAAAGTTGAAACAGTTCCAGAAGGAGAGCTTCATTACTTCGACAGTGGCATGTGGATGCTCTACCTGTCTAAAAACATCAAGGTGCAGACCATATTTACTGGCATCTACCACAGAAAGGAGCCGAAGAAAGATCTGGCACCACCAAAGAAAATCAAGAAGAGCTGCATTCTTATTTAAAGCAGCAGTCTGTGAGAATTGGGTAAAAGATTTGGCGCTACCATTTTTTTTCCACTATAAAAGATTCTGGGCATCTCCCAGTTTTATCTGGTGGTAGTCTTCTAACTCCACCAACATTTTAGTATTTTATAACTGATTTAATTAAAATTTGTCTTAAGAAAACAAAGCGGGCACTGCATTTTGCATTGACATAGCATTGTAGATCTGGCAAGGCTAGGATTGGGGGGGGGAGTCTCATGGCGAGCAGCATAGGAGGTATTTAGACTTGTACATTTGACAGGTATGGTAATATTTTTCTTAATTGTAGCTGAAACTAGCTTTTTTTGGGAAAACATTTTTCGTTGCACTGTTGCTTTAACCAAACGGACGGTCATTTTCAAAGAGATGAGAGAACACGGTTTCTCTTATAATAGAAATATCTTTTTGCATTAGTCACTGGATTAAACTGTAACAAAAAATCAATTAAAAGAGCAGCAACACAAGCAAACCTGTGTTTACCTGGTTTTGTTCTGTAGGGCTGTTGTAGTTATATAAAGACTTTCAAAATAAAAAAAAAATAAAATAAAAAAGAAGACCATGGATCCTACACTGCAAAACGCCGAAGGCATATGCAGAACCTAAAACTGCCTTTTCAGAATGCTAGTGTTCAGTTACAGTTGCCAAAAAAATATTAGCATACCTATTAAATCTGCTTTTCTAGGTGTTTATGCTGTGCACAAGTTTTTTTTTTTTTTTATCTTGGAGATTTTGCCAGGCTGTGGTTATGCTCCTCACACATTGGTGCCTTACCTGTGTGAAAACATTTTTATCCATGTGGCACCGAAAATATCTCATTAGTAAAGAAGTATAATCACTCGTAAAATTGCAGAGCACCGGGTCTGCTGAACTTCCCAGTGTGAAAAGCTGCCCATGCTTCACCCCTGTGCACAGCAAATATATGACGTGATCCTAGGGAGAGCACGGGGACGTGGTCCATTATAGTCAGTGGGGGGGGGCCACTTTCCAATCATTTTTATATAGTGTAATGGTCATTTGATGATAAAACGTGGACACTGGACGACTAACAAGGGCCAGCTGATCCAGTTATCTGGTTGTGCTTCCAGTCCATGAGGAGGGTGCAGACAGCTGAGGGTGGCTACCTCCAAATAAACAGTCTGCAGGATGGCCAAAATACTGCTGCACTACCAGAAAAGGAGTGAGTACAGATGGGATTCCAGCAGTGATGAAAGTGAACAGGAACGCACAGGAACTCCGTTCCTGTACCTTTTTTGCAGCGGGGACCGAGTTCCTGTACTTCTTCCCACTGACACTGAAACTGAATTCTTAAACTAGCAACATAGTGACACTTTCTGGACCTGTGATCTGCAATCAGGTTTTCCATAACAACATTTGACTTGTACAACAATGCTAGTTTCCTAGAAATACTTCGGTATCTCAAACTGAATCTACTAGTGTCGAATTAGATAGTTGTGTCTTGACACGTTATCCTCAGATTGAGGATCTTCATTCTGCATTTCATAATTGCCAGTGTGTGAGTTCCTGTACTTCTTGTCTACCACTTGCACCACTGGATTCCAGTAATGGTTTGCTTATTCAGTACCTGCACACAAGTTCAGAATAACATCCCAGTCTAACCTAGTGTATCAAACAAACTCGGAGACTAGCTCAGCACTTCTTCAAGATGGCTTTGTCAGGGGTGGAGTCTAGTTCAAAATCACCCATTTTAAATGACCTTAGTGATTGCATCATAATACCTACACCAATCAAGTGCCTTGAATAAGTTACAGAATAATAATTTGACATTTTCAAAAAACAAGGATGTAAGTTAAAAGTAGCATGACAGATATTCAGAGCACAGTCATCAGTTTAGATGAGTAGACACATTTGTGTGTTACACAGTAATATTTTACTGTTTTGTCAGTTTTGTCATCTACCATGTTAACATACAATAGTACAATTCATGTTGCTTAAATGAAGTTTAATTAAGTGAAAAAAGTAGAGAGAAGTAGATGAAGAATACAGAATAAAATAGAGTCAGCAACATATGCCAAATTCATGAGCTGCAATCAGCGTATTGCAATCGTGGGTCATTTCCTATATTTATCGGTGATCTACAGAAAACACAAAGTGGCTCTACTTTTGCGGTTAGACAGGTGAAATACCTGGAAAAGAAGAGAGGAGACATCACAAATTATTCAGTAGTGCAGTTATAATAATCCCTGCTGTAAATTCTAGTTCGAGCATAATCGGAGAAAAAACAGAAAAAAGCAAGGGAAGGGCACCAAATAGGCTGAGAACTGTGGTTACAGTGAAAGGAGGATTTCATAGTAATAAACTTCCAGATATTACTTCTGAGGTCCAGTCTTGTAATATAACAATATGCAGAAAATTAAAGGGGGGGGGGGGATAGCCAAATTGAAGACTGTGGTTATGGTGAAGAGATGTTTTATTGAGTAAATACTCAGAAGTGTTATTTCTGCAGTCTTAGTCTTGAAATATAGCAGAATGCAATTGCAAGATACACAGTACCATATAAAACACACAAACACACAGCTGTATCATGCAGGTTGCCAAGAGAGGGGTGAGGACCAGACGGAAACTCTCTCTAGAGTACAGTAATGTCTAATTAGTACACCTTCTCATCTATTTTAAGGAAATGTTTTAAATCCCAATATTCATCGACTTCCGGGCTAGTAATCCCAAATTTGAAGATCCAGAAACTCTCTCTTCCTAAAAGCACACATTGAGTCTGTTGCTTCATCTTTTTGGTACTTAATGTTCAATGTCCATGAACTTCATGCATCGTGGGTCACCTCCATGTTTTCGTAAAAAGTGTCTCCCACAGGTGTTTTTTTTTTTTTTTTTAATCAATTTCCTCATGTTCTTGAATTCTTTCTTTAAGGGCTCTTACTGTACGCCCCAAATATTGCTTATAGCAGGCTGTTGCTGTAAGTAGTATTTGGGGTGTCAAGACCCCCCGGGAAGCGATAAAATCAATATAATTAATTACCGCCACTGCTGCTGTTATAATAGTAGTGATGGGAGCGATGTCACTTAGTGGGTGTAATACCCATGAACACTTGCGCCCGCTCTATCGGGTCCCCTCTGCACTTCCGCATTCGGCCGAATGTTTAAACACTTTATTAAAATTAACTGTGGATATTGAAAATAATGCTGATTGCAGCCCCGAACTCCTGCAGCAGTATTGCAAGGTATGTGAGGACGGGTGGGGGCTGCGCCACTTCTTTGCAGGTCACCTTTAAGACTGGGTGCCTTTCTAAAGGTGGCCTTGGGTCTCGCCCACCACTTCCCCCGCATAAACATCACTCTCTAGAATGTTCCAGTTCTTACAAATGATGTTTCTAATCTGTCCTGCAATGTTGTTACATTTGGTAGAGAAGGTAAAAGGTCCCCAGTTAGTTCTATTCAGTGTTGCTTCTTTTGCAGCTTGCATTACCTATCCTTGTCCCTAACGTGCTGGTACGCCTGATCTAGTAACTTTTCCCCATAGCCCCTATTCATAAATCTCTTTAAGTTCCTTAGATTGTATATCAAAATCTGTCAATTCCAAACAGTTTTTTCTACAACTGTCCATAGGGGATAGAGTCCTTTATGGTCTGTGGGTACGAGCTGTAATATCCCAAGACTGTTAATGGAAGTCCCTTCTATAGCCTCTAGTAACCACTTTACCCTTTTCAATATTCCTCTCTAAAATGAGGTCCAGGTAGTTTACTGACACATGATCAATTGTAGCAGTGAATCTAGGGTTGATGTTGAAAGAAAGAACTGGAAGGGGACAGGATCAGTTGTGTTCCAGGACAGTAGCTGCTGCTTGTTGTTTTCACAGGGTTCTTGTGGATTTTACTTGGTAGAAGGTTAGTTCTTTTCTTACTTCTAAGGGCTAGCAGGGTATTGTTTTGGGGCTGCTGGAAGTTTGAAAACTGGTTTGGTGGCTGTAAGTGGGCTCATTTTGTGGATGTTTCACTGTGTAACAGGCTGCGCTGGTGGAGGCCTATTTCTTCTGATTTAAAACCTATTTGGTGGGATTTGCTTGGGCCTGGTTCTTTGGCTGCTGGGCTTGGAGGGGAGACACAGGGCTGATACACTCTCTCTTGTGTCTGCCCAAGACCCACCCTCCCCCACCAGAATTCTGCTGATTTATAGGGGAACACCTGCCCTGCAATTGGAGGAAAAGGCTGCCGGTGCAGCTCATGTAGTTCTAGCCACTGGGGGTTGGATTTAAAGGCTGGGAGAGAGGAGCTTAGGGAGTTGTTCATTTCCCTTATAAGTTTAATGTGTTGTACTGCACCTAGTAACAGGGTTACTGGTGTACAGTGGAACTGTCTCTAAGATTAGTGGGTGACCAGATTAGGCAGTAGGGTGTATCTTGGACTAGGGGGAACCTGGTGGCTCACCCAAGGAAACCTATTTGGAAGGGATGGAACCACATCATTAGGCCCGCATCTTTGGGAGGGTGGTGGGGCACAGGGTGTGGAGCAGCCATGATACTGGACTGGGCTTGGAAGTTCGGTGGTTGCCCAGTGTGCTACCAGCTGGCACAGCTTAGGGAGGAGGTTCGGGGATTAGGAGACAGCTGGGAAGGGGCGGTATGGTAGGGAGAGGGGCTGTGGATCTCCCACGGGTTGCACCCAAGCACTGGGGTGGGGCATAGGGAAAGGAGTGCAGGAGAATACTCAGGGGTCACATAGGGACCCTGGCAGAGGGGTACAAAAGGACACTACCAAGGAAGCAGGCAGGTAACTGGGGACCCTCACAAAGGAGGGACGGAGGGACAACATTCACAGGGAAGTAGGCAGATGGCCAGGGCTGGACAGAAGGAAGCAAGCGGAAGGTGGATCAGATCTTACCTCAGTAACTGCTTCAAATCTCCTTCTGCTCGAGGATGAGGGGGTGATGTAGCCACGACAGGGGTGGTTAGAGACGGAAAGGGAGTGGGGGCAAGAGGCAGGGCTAGATAACAGGAAGAACGGGGGACCCGGAATGCAGGAAAATGGGGAAGCAGTGAATCAGAGCAGGAGGGCGGGGGAAGAGGGAGGAAAGCGCAAGGAGAAAGACCAGTTGGGAGGAAAGGCAAAGGAGAAGGACCAGAATTACAAAGGAGGATTCAGTAAAGGAGATGAGGGTTTAGGCCAGGGGAGCAATGATGAGCAAGGAGGAACTAAATGGAGACAGGAAGGAAGGAGGATGAGCCAGGCTAGTTTAGCAGATGGGGAGAAGGACCAGTTGCAAGCAGTGAGGGGAATTAGCAAGGTACAGAAGGATACTCAGGAGGAGGAGAGGCATAGGATTGAGAGGAGGGGTGGCTATGGTAAATAAGGAGGGGTGGTAAGTGGCACCCAGATAGAGGAACAAGGAGCCAGCTGGGTGGAGGGGCCGCAGAAAGGATGAGGGACATGGAAGGGGAATGGAGGAAAGGGAGGTCAGAGTGCTCCTGCTGGGGATTCTATGATCAGGGGTATCAAATGGGATAGGGAGGAGAAGCCTGGCCAGTTAGAACAAGATGCTTCCCTGGTCTAACGGGTGCACAGGGCTAACTGCACGAGGTATATCAACTGGCAAAGGATTGTGGGGTTCCCCAGACATACTGGTCCACCTGGGTACAAATGACATTGAGGGAAATAGCGAGCTAGAGATACAGGCAAGATTCAGGAGCTCGCCAGGGTCTGTCATGACATAGGATGCACAGTTTCTTCTCAGAAATCTGCCGATGCCAAGGGCTAGTGGGGAACACAAAAGGAAGATTAGGAGATAAACCAGTGGCTCAGGGAGTGGTGTGGGGCCAGAGGGTATGGGTTGATGGGGGATTGGGGGAGAGCTGGGAGGATAAGGAGCTGTATGCTGAGAGAGACTCCATCTCAATTTGAGGAGGAATCCTGTTGAAAATAGAGGGTTCATTGGTGAAAAGTGGGGTTTAAACTTGTGAAGGGGAGGGATGGGAGAAAAGGCTGTCAAGGGGGTGCCGATAAAGGAGGGATCTGTCTCCACTCCCTGGGGAGCTGGAGGATTGGGAAAAGGCCGACTGGCAAGTGCAGACTAGGGAAAACAGAATCCCCATGGGAACACGAGCAGGGGAAATGGAAGTATAGGGAAAGGGTGAATGTGTATTGTTAAATGCCAGGAGCTTGGGCAATAAAATGCCTGAGCTCCAGGCGATGCTAACTGAGGGAGCAGTGGATGTGGCAGCGGTCACTGAGACTTGGGCCACTGCAGGACACGACTGGGACCTGAACCTGGAGGGTTACACTATGTTCAGGAAGGACAGGGGAGGGAAGGGAGGAGGGTAGCAATGATGGTCAAAACTGCATTGGCATAGGGGAGTAGAGGAGGCGGAGGGAACCGTGGAGGCGATTTGGGTCACCTTGATAACAAGGGGGGCAAGAGAGTAAAAATAGGAGTGGTGTATAGACCCCCTGCCCTGGCGGAGGAGCTGGAGGACAGTCTGGTGGCAGATGTTGGGAGACACTGCAGACTGGGCAGAGGAACGGTGGTGGTGTTGGGGGACTTAAACATGCCAGGAACAGACTGGGAGACTGACATCCTCTGTGACCAGGGAACAGAGGTTGTTGGATGTCTTTCAAGACGCGTTCCTAACTCAGCAGGTGAGGGAACCGACCAGGGAGGCGCGGGTACTGGATATGGTCCTGGCAGACAGTGACCAGATTGGGGGCCTGGAGGTAAGGGACCCATTGGCGGGAGTGACCATGCACGGTCTGGTTCTGCCTGGACCTAAGAGGGGTAGAAGGCTGCACAAAGACGGAAGTAACTGACTTCAGGGGCAGATTTTTAGGAAATGGAAGGATCCTTAAGGAGCATTTGGATGGGATTGGGTCAGACATGGACACTGATAGTAGGTGGGAAATCATCAGGAGAGGGGTGCAGGATGCTACCAGCACCTGTGCAAGAGTATGAAAATGCGGTAGGGCCCAAAAACCCTGCTGGTGGACCAGGGAGGTCCAGGAGGTGGTGCTGGAAAGAAGGCAGCCTATAAGCAATTCAAGTGCTCAAGGAGTGAAAGGGATCGAGGGGAGCACGAGCTGATGGCTAGAAGGGCCACTAGGGTGGTGAGGGCGGCAAGGAAGGAGCAGAACCTGGCCAGGGAAATTAGGAGAGGGAACAAGGGGTTCTTTAGATACATTGGGGAAAAACGAAGGGTGAAGGGGCAGATTAGCAGGATTAAATCGGGAGAGATGGGCACAAGACCCGGGGGAGCAGGCTGAGGTACTAAATGAGTACTTCACCTCAGTTTTCACCAAGGAAAATGGGGGTGCTGCATCATACATGGGAGGAGACAGAGATACTGAGGAGGGGGGACCCTTACCGATCGGCGGGTCTGGGGAGAGGGGAGGCATCACTGGCAGGAGGGGAGGGGCTACAGGAGAAGAGGTACCAGAAGTGGAAATCACAGCAGAGAGGAGTGAGAAGCCCTCTGCTCCTTAAGATGGAGAAAGCACCAGGGCCGGATAAATTACATCCCAGAGTGCTGAAGGAACTTGCGGATGTCCTGGCGAAAACCCCTGGGCGGAGCTTTTCACCATCTCTCTGAGGACAGGGTGGTGCCCCAGGACTGAAGGTGGTATATAGTGCCTATCCACAAGGGGGGATCAAGGGAGGTGGCAGGAACTACAGGCCTGTCAGCCTGACATCAGTGGTGGGCAAGGTGATGGAGGGCATTGTCAAGGGAGGCTGGGGGGACCTGGATAAGTCAGGGTGCCTGGATGATAGACAGCATGGATTCATCCTGGAAATCATGTCAGACAAACCTGGTGGAGTTCTATGACTGGGTGATGAGTGCTGGACCTGGGCAGACCAGTGGACGTCCTCTTTCTAGACTTCAGCAAGGCATTTGACTCTGTTCCTCACGTGGCCTGTTGGATAAGCTGGGAGAAATGGGGTGGGGAACCAGATGATCAGATGGATAGGCAGTTGGCTCCAGGACCCGGACCCAGAGGGTCGAGTTGGCGGATAGTTTCATCCCCAAGGAGGGTCATTAGTGGGGTCCCACAGGATCAGTCCTTGGCCCTTTCTGTTCAACGCCTCGCCTCTGACATAAGGACAGGAATCAGGAGTGAGATGAGTCTCTTTCGGATGACTGAAACTGGGGCGGTGGTGGATGGGGAGGAGGAGGGTGGCCCTACAGGGGACCTGGAGGCTCTGGAAAGATGGTCTAGAAAGTGGAAGCGGAGGTTCAATGCAGGGAAATGCAAGGTACTCCACCTGGGGGCCAGAAACCCAGGCCAAGTGTACACCCTGGGGAAATGCTACAAGTCTCGATGGCTGAGGGGGACCTGGGGGTGGTGGTGGATGTCAAGATGAACAACTCTGAGACTTGTAGGAGGGCAGCAGCCAAGGCCAACAGGATGCTGGGATGCATCGCTAGGGGGATCACCTCCAGAAGGAGGGAAGTGATGCTCCCTCTGTATAACAGCTTGGTGAGGCCGCACCTTGAGTACTGCGTGCAGTTTTGGAGGCCATGCTTAAAGAGGGACATTAACCTCCTGGAGAGGGTCCAGAGGAGGGCAACCAAAATGATTTGGGGCTTGGGGGACAGGACCTATGAGAAGAGGCTCGAAGAGCTAAATATGTACACATTGAAGGGAGAAGGGACTGGGGGACATGATAGAGGCCTCAGGTACATGAAGAGGGTAAATAGGGGAGGAACAGTCAGGGTGCTTCGAAGGAAGGAGGAGGGGGCCACTAGAGGGCATGGGTGGAAGCTGGAGGGGGGAAGATTCAGGGGAGAAAGAAGGAGGTGCTACTTCACTGAGAGGGTGGTGGAGCCATGGAATGCGCTGCCTAGGGGGCTGGTGGAGGCAGAGAAAGTGGAGGGGTTCAAGAGGGGGTGGGACAGGTATAGGGGAAGGGTTCTGGAAGCAAAATCCAATGCAGCAAGAATATCCGGAACTGGGAAGGGAGAAGCCAGAGAAGGCAAGAGGGGCAGCAAGGTCAGCACCCAGGGTGGGGGCTGACCAAACGAGCAGACACGAAAGACCGTTAGGCATATTCTGCTGGCATTTTAGTATGTTAGTATGTTGTTTTGGTTCAGTGATTTAACAGATTCTGTTGCTTCTTCCTTGGTACCTTGCCACACACATACACACACCCTGTCATCAGTGTATCTGTGCCTGCTTTTTAATTTTTGATTTGAAGGATTTGTGTTTACATTGAAAATATTTTCTCCTCCCATAGGTGATGCAGCGCTGGAGCCATGGCAGCCCCATGGCTGGCCCACACACCTGCATATACATCTCATTATCAAACTCGAAGAAGTTATGGTCGAGTACAGGCAATTTTAGGGCCCTTTAATGAACTCTAAAGGCATGCTGTCTTTAGTTGACTTCTTTCTAAAAATGCACGCATGCCTCAATACCATCACTATGAGGAATTGAGATGTACAGAGATTCAACATCCACCATAATTCATAACATTCCTTCTTGTCATTTCACATTACTGAATTTCCTTTGTGTCCCCCCCCCCCGTATCCTTCAGATAGGATGGTAAGCTCTGCACACACTGTTTAAGGAAAAAATCTAAAAACGTACACAAGTGATTAGTGATCCCACCCCTGAAACTATAGGTCTCCTGGGTGGGTCCTCCATGTTTTTATGCACCTGAGGCAGGATATAAAATGTAGGGGTAACTGGTGATTCGCACCAGAGATATTGGTACTCCTCTGTGATTTGACCTAGTGTTAGCCCATCAAGTAACAGATTGTACATTTCCCTTTTAAACAGAGCTGTTGGCTTTTGGGTGCTGTTTACTGTAGCGTTCCCTGTCATTAAGCAGTCGGATAGCTACTGTATATTTCTGCAGTGCTCTCTATTCGTGATGACCACATTGCCCCTTTATCCGCTAATTTTATAATAAATCCTGTGCTCTGAGAGGTTTTTAGGGCTGCTAATTCCTGTGAATTTTAATTAATTGATTTCTTAGAGTTCTGCTTAGGTAATTCATTTACTTATTTTGTAACTACCCTTTCTGAATGTCTGGGTAGCACTGTTAAGTACAATAGGGCAAAAATCAGACTGCCTTTGAAACTGTTGTTTTCTAATTACGTTAAATTCTTGTACTAGTACAGTATTGCCAAAAAAACCCTCGTTCTCATTTAACAGTCCTTCAAGTGCTGATAGATTACGTCTCTCCTGACTATTGTCAAGTATCTGATCAATGTTCCCCACAAATTACATACCTGCAGCTTGACTGTTCAAAAATTCGATGAGAACTTCTAGGTCTTCGGCTGTATTATTTTCAATATCTTGTCCCATGGTGTCTTTGTTAGTAGTTTTTCATAGTTTCTTGCCAAAAAGAATTTTAGTTTTATCTTTCCGAAAAGCTTAAGTAAATCATTGATTTCAAAATCTTTGATCTTGGTAATGGAACAAAGTTCAGTCCTCGTTTAATAAGGACATTTCTTCCTCTGAGAGGGTGATGTTTGAGATATTTATGATCTGTAAATTGCAGCCCGCTTCTCCCTCAATTTCTGTGCAGAAACTGCTTCATTTTCTGCTTCCTCTCTTCCTCTTCTTGTCCTTAACTGTCTCTTTTGTCTTTAGATCCCTGTTGCACTAAAAGAGCCTTTTACCTCTTGATTTGTTAGATGCTGAGGTGGAGGTTTGTTGTTGGTGTCTGGTACTGCTGCTGCGTTATCACTTGGTTCACTGTTTTCATTTGCCACATTGAACCTTATGTGTGAGCTGCTTCTTGTATTGGATCATGATTTTGATCCAGAACTGATCTTTCAAGAGTTAGACTGCAGAGATAACACTTGGGAGTTTTTTTACTCTAAATACCATCTCTTCACCATAATCACAGTCCTCAGTCTGGCTCCCCCCCCCCCAATTTTCTGCATATTGTTATAGTACAAGGATTGGACCTCAGAAGTAATGTTTGGAAGTTTTATTACTGTGACATCCTCCTTTCATCATAACTACAGTTCTTAGCCTGTTGCTGCCCCCTGCCCTGTATATTTCTGCTTTTTTCTGTTGTTTTTTTTCCTCTGATTATGCTGTAATTAGAATTTATAGCAGGGATTGTTATAATTGTACTATTGAATAATTTGTGATGTGTCTCCTCTTTTCTTTTTCAGGTCTTCTACCTGTCTAACCACAAAACTAGAGCCACTTTGTGTTTTCTTTTTTTTTTTTTAGATCACCAATAAACCTAGGAAATGACCCAGATTGCAAAGGTTGATCACAGCACAAGAATTTGGCATGTTGGCGGCTGTATTTTATTCTGCATTTTCTTCATCGGCTCCTCTCCACTTTTTTTCACTTATATTAATTAAACTTCATTTAAGCAACATGAATTGTGCTACAGTATGTTAAAATTGTAAAGATGAAAAAAATGACAAAGTAAAATACTACTGTGTAACATACAGATGTGTCCACTTACCTGAATTGGTGACCTTGCTTTGAATATGACTGTTGTGGTAGTTTTAATTTACACTTTTTTTTTGTAAATTTCAAATTTTTATTACTGTATATAACTTAAATAAGGCACTTGATTAGTGAATGGTATTGTGATGTCATCACTAAGGACATTTTAAAATGGGTGCTTTTGAACTTGACTCCACCCCCGATGAAGCCATCTTGGCGAAGTGCTGGGGCTAGTCTGCGTTGTTTATTTGATATGTTGGGTTTGACTGATGATGTTCTGAATGTGTGTGCAAGCATTGAATAAAGAGACCATTATTGTAAAACCATCTGTACTTGCTGCTTTTTTGGTAGTGCGGCAGTATTTTGGCAGTCCTGTGGGTTTACGTTATACTAGTTTTTGCCGTGTTATAACTGGTGACTCTGCACACCTTCTCTGTTTGGAGTGCTGTCTCCTGTGTTTTTCAAAAGTCAGATTATTTTTTTATACTTTGTTATTAAAAACAAACATACAGTTAAAAGATACGAGCATTGAGCTACATATTGTACAATTTATGAGCCATGAGGGTACCACTCCTCCTACTGTCACCATACAGTTTAGTCTGATGCTTGAAGATATATCACGGCAGGGGGAAAACCAGAACTACTTACAGTAATTGTTGTACCAGTCCCATCAGAGGCTGCATTAAATGCCCATGAGCAGTGCAGAATATCACCATGAAAGTGTTATAACAAAGGTCTAAAAATCTCCTCCACCAGGGCAGGAGGTATCCCCCATGATTAAACTAAAAATAGCACCTGTCGTGCCTGTTTTCCAGAAATATTGTTGTCAAGTACTGTCACACAGCTTGCATTGAACTAATGAGAAACATAATACAGTAAAACCGCACTGGCCTAATCTAATCAAAACTGGCAAGAAACATTTTTATGCTCAATAACATAATAATAGATCCAGAAGCAAAGGATTTGATACCTTTTATTGGACCAACATAGATGTAGCAAAAAGAACATAATCACATTTTTCTAATTGACTGGGTATTTAACAGTAAATGGTCACCATTAACATTATTTAAATCGTCAGCCTAACAAAGCGGCAATCATTAACATGAAAGAACAGTTCAGAGAAATGGGAATTAACAGTTGCATTAGGCTAGCATCGCACTGCTCCAGAATCAAGAAAAAAAAAAAAAAAGATTCAAGCCCCAAAACTTCTCTGGGGTCTTCGTTATCTGATGAGGGAGCCCCTTGGTCCACTTCTCGAGATCTGGGAACAGTACGTTTCTGAGCCCACTTCTGTGCCTCATTGGGGTCAGAAAATAGGAAGATACGACCTTGGTGTGCTATGTGAAGCTGGACTGGAAAGACGAGGCCATGAGAGATGATTGGTTCTCTAAGCAGGGCCCTGGTTCTGTTGAATTTCTTTCGTTTCTAGCAGGTCATATATCTGATATCAGGAAAGAGCCTAACCTGCTCTCCACCTTGAAGCTGCATCCTCTTCTGCCTTTCCAGCGCTAAAAATGTAGTCCTTGGAGCCCATCCCGTCGGTCGCAGTTACCACTGATCAGGGCACCTCTGGGTTATCGAGGCATCCCCTTGGAGTCACCCGATAGGCTTTCTGGAGTCTTTGGGCCCTAGGAGCAACCTCATCAGCAAACTGCTGGATTAGTCACTCCTACATGAAGAGAAGCAGGTGACCTTTGTAGCCCTCTGGGAGTCCCAGAATGCAGTTTTGGCCACCGTGCCTGGTTTTCAGGGTTTCCAGGTGCGATTTGAGGTGAGTGTTCTCCCAAATTACAACAGTAACAGCCCCCCCCCCATTGCTGCATGGGCTTGCTTCGTGGCCTCAACTGCTGTTCCTTGTTCCCCCTCCATTGTCTGTTCAATCCCTGCCACCTGATTAGTTAGGGAATTGAATTTATCAGAAAGTCCAGCCACCGAAGCAATGAGCTTGTTAAGTTTCCGACCCAAGGTCTAGAGGGTTTCTACATTATTTGTCCCCTCCAGATCGGTACTACAGCCTTGGGTAGACCACGTGGACCATACTCCTGAGGGTGTTTTCGGCCTGTCTAGCTCCTTCAGTCGAGGGTTTTTCTTTTTGTGGATTCCCCATTCTCTGAAGCAACAAGTGAGCTTCCTTTGGAGTATTTTCCAAGGTTTCGGTGATGCCAAAACCCAGCACTTTTTATTGTAATAAACCTTGACAGTTGTGGAGTTTAACTTGAAGCCGCCATCTTGCTTGGGCTCCACAGGGCCCCTCCCTAAAGTCAGATTTTGTTTTTTGCCTAAGTGCTGCTTTAACTGTTTTTGTGCTAGAGAAGGGCATAGTGTCTTACAGACACTTTGAAGATTCAAAGCACAAGTGAAAAGTAAAGTATGATGCTGGATAAAGTGGCCATTTTGACACATTATAACCGACAAGAGTTTTAACGGTTTAACAGAAGTAAAGGATTGGTTGCATGTAAATGGTTTTGATATTAAATAACATAGCAAGTTTTTTTTATAGGTAGTTATATTGATGCTTTTTGCTATCCAGATGTTTTTCAAGCAGAATTGTCAAATACAGTACTGAATGTTATATCGCATAGAGTCAGCTTTTCCAGAAGTCAAACAGCACCACTTACGATTGCTTTGTTTGACTTTTCACTGTTTCATAGATGACGAGGAGGTTATCAGCTCTTACTAACTGTAAATACTTTAAAGGGGAAAAGAAAATACATTAAATTTACAGCAGTGTGAAATGTTCCCATTTAAGGAATAACACCAAATGATTCATATTTAACAGTACATAAATCAAAATAGAAAAAAAAAGTACTGTCTATTGTTTTCTTTGTACAGGCAAATTATTTCGTGTCCTGGACAATATTATGTAGAGTTTTTCTCATGGAACCAGTAATTTGGAGTTTTGGCTATGTTATGGTTTGTGTACAAAACTCTGAGCATTGTCTGATAGGTTGACAGCGCATGTAAGCGTTCTGTGCACAATGACACTGTGAAAACTCCAAATTACTGGTTCCATTAGAACTCTCTACAATTTTGTCTCTCAATGCCCATAAAGCGAACACATCTTGGTTATGAAACTGTGCAAAACACATTCCGGTAGTAGTAGGTGCATCCTGTTTTACTGACTTTATGTGTTCTTTCATCCTTGTTTTAAGACTCTTACAGTACATCCAACGTAGATCTTATCTCCCGCTTATTCTCTGCTTCACTTGTATGTGACCACTTGTGGAATTGATGTTGTGTAGAATGATTGTCCCCTTATAATTGTTCTTATGTAGTTTTTGTTTACTAAGAAATTTTCAAGTTTATTTTTCTGTTAATAGTGCTCTTCCTTTGCATTGTTTAAAAATGTCTGGCATTATTGATGGTCTATTTTGGTTCAAATATTCTGCATTGTATCTTTAAATTTAGACAAATAAAAATATGGGAAAAAGAATGATTGTCCCTTTAATCGAGGATTTTCGCTACTATACATTTCACTGTGTTGGGCTCGAGGGTTAGATATGATCATTTTAGTACCTGCACCTCTAATTACGGGCTTTAAAAGTGTATGTTATCACCTGAACTCAGACCCTTAATAAACGGTAATGTGGAGACCTGAAGTTCGGCTGTAGTGCCACTTTCCTGTTTGTGGAGCTCTGCCAGAATAAAACCATTACTTCTAATTTTTAGTTTGTTTTCTTCAGTGGAATGCAGCTTTTCTTGTGTTTCCTGCGTGTTAAGTTTACAGTTAGGCTGCACCCTCAAATCGTGGTTTGAGCACACAGTATTTGTGGTGTTTGCATTTATATAATTGCTATTCTCTGTGCAGCTGACCTAACTCTTAATTAGGATTTGTGATTGAAGACATTTGTTGGACAAGAGACACGACTCAAGACTCATGTCTGAGTTTTCTGGCATCTGGGGCCTGATATTCAGATCTTTGCTCAGGCACAAAACCGAGTTTGCCACATAAACTGGGCTTTTGCAGAAGAATATTGAAAAGCCCAGCTAGCGAGGGCAAACTCTGTTGCATCTGGGCAAAAGACATCAAGGGTGCAATGCCGATTAAGGGTGGGAGGGTGGGTGTGTGTGTGTGCAGTCCAGTATTCGGAGTATGTGCACCATGCAAGGCCATTTTGCCAGGTCCCCCTGTGCGGTGCACATACCGCCGATTCAGTCCCCAACTTACTTCCGCGAAACCCTAGTGGCTGGCAGAGGAAGTGCGGTGGCCCCCAACACAGTGGTCCCTGGTGGTCTAGTGGTCCCTCCTTCACCAGTCGCTGTCCCATTCAACATGAATATAGAACTTCCTGGTGGATCAGTGGGCCCTCCCCATTCTCTGATTGCCCTCCCCAATTAAAGAAATGAAATTCCTGGTAGTCCAGTTGTCCCTTCTCCTCCACCGGTCTCTGATGGTCGTCCCCGTTTAAATAAATTCCCAGTGGTCCTTTCCCCAATCACTAGTTGCTGTCCAATTATTTGTACAGTTCCCTGGTAGTCTAGTGGCCCCTCCCCAGTCGCCTTCCTATGAAATCCTTAGTAACATATCCCTGGTGGTCTAGTGCATCCCCATCCTGGCACGTAGTGACCCACCTCCCCGCTTCCACCCCCATCTTGAGCCAAGCCGGTGGCTAACACAGCCCTCCTCTCATCACCATAGTTAAACGCCAGTTGACCTGTGAATGAGCTCATACATAAGTACCCGTTCATCCCATTGGCTCCCATTTGCATACTGTGTGATAGAGTAGTGGTTAGGGGCACTGAGCTGCAAACCAGGAGACCTGGGTTTGAATCCCATCGGTACCCACTTAATATTGTGTGACCCTGAGCAAATCTCTTAACTGCCCTGTGCGACGTTGTCTACAGTGCTGCTCCCAAGTCCCCCCTTGCCAGACTGGATACCTTCTTTAGCTGTTTTGCCTTGGACTGCCCCCCTGGACTGGACTTGGACAACTCCTTTGTGCTCCCAGGTCACACTTGGAAACAAGCTGCAGGTTAATGTGCCTTTTCTGGTTAAACAATTTCCCCTTTCCTACCTTGTGAGCAGGTCGCAAGCTGTCTGCATTGGAGACTGCCTTTCCCCTCCACTCCCTATCTGCTCTGGCATACCCCACTGTTCTGTCTGGCATACCCGAAGGTTCTGTCCCAGGCCCTATACTCTTCCTCATTTCCTAAATGACCTCCCCTCTATCTGTTCCTCTGCATCAGTCCATATGTACGCAGATGACACTGTGCTGTTTGCTATTGGTTCTGTACAAACTTTCTGTCCTTTAGTGCTAAGATTACAGTCTCCATGACCTGTGGCTTCCGACAGAGCCTTGGCAGACTTGCTTCACCCTCGTCCACACCCTTGATGGTGCAATGCTTGCTGCTGTCCCCTCGTTTAAGTACCTTGGTGTCTGGGTGGACCAGCACCTCAACTTCTCCGAGCAAATTGATGCCATCCATCACAAACTTCACCCCCAAACCTGGTGGGCTGTATGGAAACAAAGCAAGCATCC
Source organism: Neoceratodus forsteri (assembly GCA_016271365.2). NCBI lineage: Eukaryota > Metazoa > Chordata > Ceratodontiformes > Ceratodontidae > Neoceratodus > Neoceratodus forsteri. Next base: position 21,822,060 of record JADMNL010000032.1, on the reverse strand, counting down.
CTCTTCCTACCTGCAGGGAACTAGTCATGAAGATAATCCTTTCCATCTTCGACTGTGGCAAAATTGTCCACAGCACTGCTCCCAGGTCCTTCCTTGCCAGACTGGATCCCCGTTCCCTTTCTTCTGCTGTTTTGCCTTGGACTGCCCCCCCCATACAAACAACTGCTCTCTCTTCCTCCCTTCCTCTCCCTTCCTTCCTCCCCTCAAAGCCAGATGCCTAACTCACTGTGCCACTTTCACCTCCAGTTTCTGGGTTCGCTCACTCCCCTCCTACCTCTCTACCCCTTCCCCTCCACCTTCTACCTCCCCCAGAACACTGCTTCCTCTCCCCCACAGGAAACCTTCCAAAGGCCAAATTGCCTTCTTATATTGTTTTCCTAAACTATAGTCCTCGCTCCCTCTGCCCATCTGCTCAGCCTCATCTTTCATCTCCCTCAAAGCCCATCTTCAGGACTTTACCTCTTGCGACTGTTCCTGACCCTTGTTGCCTTTGTATTGCTCCCTCCATATTGTTGTCGTCCCCCCTGCATTCTCAGTCCTGTTGTTGTCCTACCCTTTGTCTGTCTCTCCCCTGCCTATAAACACTTTCCTCCACCTCCCCCCTAAGGCTAATGGCCTTTGCCGGCAGCAACACAGATTTAGAAAAGGACACAGCACTTCTTGAGTTTACGGGGGCCATACACAACTCCCTTGATCAGGGTCGCCTAACTGGAGCTGCATTCATTGACCTGTCAAAGGCTTTTGACACTGTCCACCACCGCCTCCTGCTTCATCAGCTACTGAACATTGGCCTGTCTGCGGAATCAGCGAAATGGTTCAATAGCTATCTTGACAACAGGTCCCAATGTGTAAAAATATCAGGCGTGGTCTCTGACACTAAACAGGTTCGCTCCGGTGTCCCCCAAGGCTCCATCCTGGGCCCATTGCTGTTCAGCCTGTTCCTCAACTCCCTCCCCGACTCCACCTCTCAGTAAGTCATACTCTATGCAGATGACGCAGTGATTCTTGCCTCTCATCATGACCCAAGCCACCTGCAACAAACCCTTCAACTCGGCTTCACCTCTGTTGAAAGCTGGTTCAAAGAACATAAGTTAATCCTTAACCAGAAAAAAACGAAGACCATGATTTTCACCAGCCACCAAAACAAGCACAAACAACACCAACTCTCCTTAAACACCTGCCTCGGGGACTCCCTTGAGCAGGTTGACTCCTTCCGATACCTAGGAATCACCTTAGACCCACACCTGTCCTTTGGAACCCATATAACTAATGTCGCTAAAACTGTGAATACTAGACTGGGCTTACTCTACCAGCTTCTTCGGCACCTGACTAAAGAGGCTCTCTTTGCCGCAGTTCAAAGCTCCATCATCTCCCAGATTGATTATGGTCTTGTCATCTATGGCACTGCCACTACCACTGCACTCAGAAGGATTACTACTACCCTAAACAAGGCCTGTCGACTCATCATTGGGGCCGAATGGCTCACTCACACCTGTGACCTCTACTCCCAAGCTAACTGGCTTCAACTTGATAATAGAATTCAGTACCAAACCTGCGTGATTGCTAAGAAAATACAGTTGGGAACTGCCCTCCGGGAGTCTGTTTCACTCCTTCAAACGAAAACCAGCTCCAGAATTACCAGGGATCAAAGCCACAACTTTTCTCAGATCCTCGCTGTCAGACAGCCATTGGCCAGTTTCAGTCTGCCATACAGAGCACCTACTTGATTTAACAGTCTTGCCAATGATACTATCAATACCACTGGGCTAGGGGCCTTCAAATCCAGGCTCCGAAACACCCTGGTCACTTCCAGCATCTGCAACTGTCATGAATAATGTCTATGCAACTCCGCTCCGCTACCGCTCTTCCTACATCTAGTTCCTTACATAACGCACTTGCCCTAGTTTGGCCTGTGCACCATACGCTCTACAGCACCTGACAATGCCACCTTCCTGGCTGCTTCACCCCACCACCCCCCCTTATTTTTACCTACCCCCAACCTCTCCTCTCTTCTCATTTTCTTACCTCCTGCCTTGCCTCCCATTTCTTTCTACCACTCCTCCCTATTGTCCTCTTCCTTTCCACTTTACTCTCTCCCTGTCTGTTCGAAGCTAATTTGATATCCTTTACCCTTATTTGTGTAACAATTTTGTCTATTGTCATGTGATAACTATGTCTTGATGTGGAACCTTTGTAAAAGAGCCCTGGGCTCAGAACTGAAATAAAATAAAATATCTAAGGGTATCAGTTGTTCCTGAGTCCACCTCTAACCCTGCCTAGTTAGCCGTTCTCTTTAGTCTGGTGGTTGTGTCCTACTACCCTCTGTCTTGCTTCTGGCACAGTTGCAGGATATTATGTGTGTGTGTGTGTGTGTGTGTATATATATATATATATATATATATATATATATATATATATATATATATATATATATATAATACACACACACCATATATAGACATGGGATGGTGTGTATAACAAGAATTTTACACACACCTGAGGTGTTTGAAGCTACATAAACCCCAAGAGTGAATCTTCAGGGGTTTATTTGAATATCCAACACGGGGTGTGTGTAAAATCCAAGTTTTACACACCACCCCATGTATTATTTTATATAATTGCTGGGGAGTGTTTTCTCGCCAGCACATGGAGCTGTCCTTTAAAGTATTAAAGCAGTTTGCTATTTACCCCCCCATACACACGTTTGAGAGGTTCTGTTGTTAAGAGCTACCCCCAACAGATAGAAGTACAGTAGGCTGCAGTCCCTGAGGTTGATACCTGAACACAGATCGGAGCGAAGGTTTGCGCGGCGCTCTTTCACAGTCCATTGTTGTTTGATTGTTGCTCCGAGAAGGATGGCAGCCAGAAAGCGGTAAATCTCTGGCGGCAGTTACTTCCATAACGGTTCAGTGTAGGGAAGCAGTGTGAGCATGCACACAATGAGGGAACAAATTTTACTTCAGATGCGCTCAGGAAGACCCGCGGTGCAAGACATCAGACAGTCAGTAGGTCTTAAGTCCAACAGGAAACGCACACAAATGCTGCACTCAAACAAAAGGGAGTATTCCAGATTAAATAATCCAAATGTAATGTGGCAGGGTGCACAGGAATATACCCTTCTTCCCAGCGCTTCGGCCAAATACTAGGCCTTTCTCAGGGGGGTGGGTCTAAGGTAGCAACAGGAAGCCCATATTTAAATAACATTCTTAAAGAATACAAAGACCAAATACTGAACAACAGCAGAGTTATAAACAGTCAGTCATATATATACATAATTTCATCATACTGAGAAAATCTAAAACTTCTTTCATGAGATGGCTGACGTGTCAGTTACAATCACTCTTAAAATGAGCAATTCATTTTAACTCATTCAAAATATATAATTAAAGTTTATACTGTAGTGTTATTTACTGACCAACTAAAACCAAATCAGGTACAACTTAGTTACCTAGAAAACCTGATTTTTTATTCTTTATTAATTTAATAGATTTTGTAAAATTCACTTGATAAAAGGTGGAAAGGAGTCAATGAGGGAAGCCTGGCATCGCTCACCATTATTATAACCAGCTGATTATGGCAAAATACAACAGGGTTTCACTATGGGAGAGGACGCCCCAGTTATCATATCTCATTACTGTGACTGTACACTGATATTTATTTAATTTTAATGTATGCTTTGTTACAATACTTATTTTTACTATTGTACCTCACACAATATACAGTATGTATGCTGTGCATCTTGTACTGTCTCCCTCCCAGGACGCATCTGAAAACAAGCTGTTTACTAGCTCAATATGTCTTTCCTGGTGAAACTTTTGAAATAAATATATAGATAAAATGTTAGTTTTATTACGGTGGGTGGGGCAAAACAGCATAAACTGTTATGTGTGTATTTATATCTTTGTCAGAAATACATAATTGTTCAATTTTTTTTTATTGCCAACCATTTGCTTTAAATTGGTAGTGCCAAGTTGTAACTGAGACAGCAGATGGGTGTGATGGGAGATCAAAAAGGAAATGAAAAACCTGAGCATGGTCTTGTAGAATGAATGAACAAGAGGACCCTAAAATGTGAGGTTCGGTGTTTAAATTACACTGGAATTTTTTTTGTTAATGTTTTTATTTTTTTACTGTTGCATGACATTGATTTTCCATATTAATGATCCCATACAGAGGAAGGACCATGGTAGATAAAGCCTGCTGAGGGTAGGAGACCACACACACGTAACGATGCAGAATTTCTGCATTAATTGTGGGGTGTAGATGTTTTTGGTTACATAGGGTCTACTTGATAAAAAATTTAAGAGATGTTAAAAATGTATGAAAGGAACTGATAGCCTATGTAATGTACTAAAACTCATTCATTTAGTTTACTTGCGGAGGGTTTTATTCAGGACCAAACTTTGTAGTTAAAAAATGTTGCTAGAAAAACTGAATTTTGCTTGTGGTACTACATATCTTAAGATTTTATTATTCTTTATGTAATTTCCTTTTAAATGTAGCCATGTTGGTCGTCCCCATCACTTTAGGACATGGCTACCATTTGGACTGTATTGCTTTCATCTCATTTTGTTCTGTAATTTTATTCCCTTTCAATTAAGAATGGATATAACTGAGATATTTATAATATTTTATTAATGTAAATAGATGAAAATCTGTTAACATATGTATTTTAAAAAAGGCAGGGACCATAAATAAAAAATAGGACTATTTCAAAACAAACACATGAAACAAAATACTGAGTTATAGACTTGCACATGCCCAAATTTACAATTATGTTAAAAAGGTTTGTTCCTTTGAATTTTCAAAACTGCTCCCATCTTTTTGACGTTGATCTTTTTCTCCTTCAGCCATGCAGACATGTCCTTCCCAGACTGACCTAGCCCTGTCCACGGAATCTCATGGACTTACTGGCATCTGCCCCATGGTTTGCCCCTGTTGGCTGGGGCAGAAGGGCTAACTGCTACATGAGGATCTGGTTCTGGAGTGGGCAACCATGTCGCTGGCGAGGGCCTCAGTGAAGGAGCCATCCTTCATGCTGCCCTCAGCTTGCCGTTTTCCTCCATGTCTTCCCTCACCCCTCTAAGATGTCAATCTGTGGATGTGACGCACGCACACAAGCGTACACGTCATTATGTGACATCTCGCTGCCCACTGAGCCACTCCACAGAGTACACTGCCACCTGTGGTCATGTAGTTGGCAGCCAGCACCGGAGTAGGTTGCCGTCCCTCCCTGCAGTTGCTCAGGCATCCAAAACTGCTATTCACAGTTGGATAGCACTTAGTGCTATCCGACTGTGAATAGGGGTAGTCCAAGGCAGTGGTAACCCCAGTGCTACCCTAGTAACACCGCCCCGACATGCAGGCAGGAGCATGGCCCCACATGGAATAGCACAGGGGCGCTATTTCCTATTCACAAAGGATGCCATGCAAATCAGCCCATTGGGAATGCAAGGCGCTAGATGGCCATTTGCATAGGCTGTGGCGAGTGTAGCATGCTCCCCCATCGCCTGCACCATGATAAATAAAACGTCATCCCTCTGGTGATCCAGTAGTCCCTTTTCTGATCGCCATCCTGTAGATATATAAAAACATATCCCTAGTGATATAGTGGTTTCTCCCCTTCCCTAATCACCGATCATCTTCCTGTTGATCATAAAAAATATATATCCAGGTAGTCTAGTGGTTCCTCCCCCCACTAAATCCCCCTTTCCACATCTAAATCACTATTCCCTGGTGACCAGTGGTCCTCTCCCTCGCAGGCCTAATACCAAAAGAAAGATGTCCTTGGTATCAGTGGCCCCTCCACAAAGCCCTGTCCAACATCGAAATACAGTGTCGTAGTTGCTTTGTAGTCTCCTCCACCCAGTTACCTGCCCAGTATATTTACACGTCCCTGGTGTTCAGTGTAACCCCCCCCCATTCCAATCCCCTGTATAGGCAATATAACCACATCCCTGATGGTCTAGTGGAACCCTGCCTCCCTATCCCTGAACCCCTGTAAGTTAAAGAACATCACTTCCCTGGTGGTGTAGTGCTCCACCACCCCACTCCCACATCCCGAACCCAAGCCAGTGACTAGCACAGCTCTCATCCCTCCATCACTGCTGGCTGTCGGCTGAGCTCTCATTGAGTGTGTACTGTATACAGTACTCACTCACTGACACTGATTGACCTTTGAGAGTGAGCTGTCAGTCACTGAGAGCGTACTGTATACAGTATGTGTTCCTTGAGATCTTAGTTGGCGGCCAGCCATAATGGAGAGAGGGAAGGCTGGCTTGCGCCAGCTTAGGTTTGGGATGGGGGAGTGGGGTAGTGGGACACTACCTGCCGGGATGGGGGTACACTACACCACCGGAGAAGTGATGTTCTTTAACTTACTGGGGCCCTGGGATAGGGAGGGAGGACCACCACAGATATTGTTATATTGCCTATACAGAGGACCGGGATGGCGGTGTTATACTGGACACCAGGGACAATGTGTAAATGTATCAGGCAGGTAATCAGGTGGGGGAGGGACCACTGGACACCAGGGACAATGTACAGATATACCAGGCAGGTGATCAGGTGGGGAGGGACACTGGACACCAGGAACAATGTGTAAGTATACTGCTATGATCGGGTGAGGGAGGGACCACTGGACACCAGGAACAATGTGTAAATATACTGGGCGGGTGATCAGGTGGGGGAGGAACAACTGGACACCAGGAACAATGTGTAAATATACCGGGCAGGTGATCAGGTGGGAGGAGGGACAACTGGACACCAGGGACAACGTGCAGATATACCAGGCAGGTGATCAGGTGGGGGAGGGACCACTGGACACCAGGGACAATATGTAAATATACCGGGCGGGTGATCAGGTGGGGGGAGGGACCACTGGACACCAGGAACAATGTGTAAATATACCAGGCGGGTGATCAGGTGAGGGAGGGACCACTGGACACCAGGGACAATGTGTAAATATACCGGGCGGGTGATCAGGTGGGAGGAGGGACAACTGGACACCAGGGACAACTTGCAGATATACCAGGCAGGTGATCGGGTGGGGAGGGACAACTGGACACCAGAAACAATGTGTAAATATACGGGCAGGTGATCAGGTGGGGGAGGGACAACTGGACACCAGGGACAACGTGCAGATATACCAGGCAGGTGATTGGGTGGGGAGGGACAACTGGACACCAGGAACAATGTGTAAATATACCGGGTGGGTGATCAGGTGGGGGGAGGGACAACATGCAGATATACTAGGCAGCTGATAGGGTGAGGGAGGGACAACTGGACACAATGTGTAAATATACCTGGTGGGGGGGAAGGACCACTAACCACCAGGGTATTTTATTTCTATGTCACGCAGGGCTTTGGATGGGGGGCCCACGGGACACCAGGGACATCTTTTCTTTTTGATATCGTCCCAGCGATCGGCGAGGGAAGGGACCACTGAACACCAGGGAATAGTGATTTAGATGTGGAGAGGGATTGGGTGTGGGGACCACTAGATCACGGGACATATTTTATTTGTCTACAGAATGGTGATCGGAAAGGGAGGGACCGCTATACCATCAGGGACATATTTATATTTGTCGTCAGTGATCGGGGAAGGGGAGGGACCACTGTACCATCAGGGACATATTTGTATTTGTCGTCGGTGATCGGGAAAGGGGGGGGGGGGCACTATAGCACCAGGGAGATGTTTTTCTTTTTTTCAATAAAAAGTTTTAGTAAGTTTAAAAAAAAAAAAGAAAAACATACATACAGATAACATAAGCATATAAAGCAATTAAAACAATTACAACCTATTAATCTATTACCATACAGAAATTTGCTATAACCTATTACATATTGTTACCAACCATTCATAACTTAAATTTCAATTAATTTAAATAAAAAGAAAAATATCTTACTGCATATCCTAATGATGTTTGGCTGATTATATTTCTGCAGTACCCATCAATTAGAAAACTAAGTTTTATATGCAGATGTATTTATCTTCTCAAGATTAAAACTGTTCTTAAATATAGCTGGACTAAATAGAATTTGTTCCGTAATCTTGCATATCACTTATTTCATGTGTGTGCCCAGCATGAAAGAGGCATTATTGAGAAACGCCTGGTTATCTGCTATACTAAAGTCATTTTACCTGTGAACTATTCCAATAGGGAAGAAAGAGAGGAGTGAATATGGGTGAAGAAAAAATATGTATTGAGTTAGAATACTTGGGTCTAGAAAACTGAATCCTTTCCAACTTTAATCTAATTTGATTGTTTCTCCAATTATATTCCTTTAATTAAAACTTAATATAAATCTGAAAGTTTGTCTGTACACTTTTTAATCCTAGTCATCTGCAGATTTATTGGGGTTATGGCAGGCAGCTCCTGAGGCTAATGAGATGTTTTTATTTATCTACAGGAAGGTGATCAGGGAAGGGACCACTGTACCACCAGGGAGATGTTTTATCATGGGGCTGGTGATTGGCAATGGAGGGGGGACCACTGCCCACCATGGACTGTTTATTTCTTGGGACAGCAGTCACTGGGGGGGGGGGCAAGGCAGTACCTCCACCAGCAACTTGGGTTTCGTGGGATACCACCCATCCCTCAGTCAGCGGTATTTGCTTTGCGCAAGGGACCACTCAAGAGGCCATTACGTGGACCAAATGCTTTGTGAATCAGGCAGCGCTGATATTCACGTCCCCTCACCCTCATTTGCATTGTGGCCCACACTCCATACTTTGCCCTGGTACAAACCCAGTTTGTGAGCACAAACCAGGCTCTTGTCTGGAGGCAGTATAGCACAGTGGGTTATGGCTCTGAGCTGCAGATCTGGAGACCTGGGTTTGAATCCCACAGCCGCCTAGGTGCATACTGTGTGATCCTGAGCAAGTCAGTTAACTTCCTTGTGCTCCCAGGTTGCAACTGGAAACAAGCTTTGGCTTAGTGTGCTACTCCTGGTTAAACAGTGTTCCCTTTCCTTTTCCTTTTCCTTTTGTGAATACGAACACAAGTTTTGTGAATTTGACCCCTCATGAGTAGTATACCATTCAATAATGAACCATTTTGTTAACAGGGTCAGAGTGGCACAACTGGATACCTGGAAATTTCTAGGTGGGCCCCCCTCAGTTGGGTACCTGGTCACCTTCTGAGCTCTGAAAACCTTTGTATTTATCGTCTTTTTTCTAATTAGCGGGGTATCTGGGACACTGTAGATAAATGTAAGATGTAATCACTGAGGTAATGTATCAAACTGAAGTGTGTCAGCCTAATTTTCCAGGTGGGCCTTCATACCGCAGTCCGACCCTGATTTTGCAACTCACCATGTAGTCTATACTCCTTCATTTGAATAAAATGTCATCTCCTGCCAGGCTACAGATCCAAAATGGCATTTGTGATGTACCGATGGTATTATGGCTCTTTGTACCTAAAACTTAACGTTCTACAGCAACAAAGAAGTCTTCTCACTCTATTAAGCAGCAGATAAAAATGAAAAAAGAAGCAATCTTCCTCTTTGGAAGCTATGTGCCTTTATTAAAATAAAATGTGATTACAAAGGGTTCAAATGATTCCACCTACATGTAATTGATCCATGTCCCAACAATGTCATCATGATTCCCAAGAGAATTGCATCTGGTGGAGATCTACAGGCTGATTTGGAATCGGTGAAGTTGAGTGGAAGTGAACTAACTGAACAGACTGTAAGAGTCCGCATTTCTGAAAGCCAATCTTATCTTTTTGACATTGATAGTCTGGTGAGAAAAACTGATATTTCTGGAAAAGTTTGATGCAGTGGAGGCAGATTTAAGAACTGTTTAAAAAAAAAAAAAAAATACACAACTGTTTGCAAGACCCAGAAGTTCCCGATCTAACAAAAACAAAACAAAAAAAAAACTGCTTTGGAACTTTTGTTAAGTCTGTTGGGTAAAACATTTATGCTTGCCGATACTGCTACCAGCCAAGCACCGTAATGATGGAGCTTGTATCCTAGCGGACCATTGACTAATAACCACAGGGACTTATGACATCCAGAACAGCATATACAGTGTGTGTGTGTATGTGTGTATGTATGTATATATGTATATATGTGTGTGTGTATATATATATATATATATATATATATATATATATATATATATATATATATGTATATATATATATATTCCTCTGAATACATTACCAATTATAAATATACTCGTTTGTTACTCCATACTGTGTTTGACCTTTGAGACCGTGGATGTATTGTGATTGCATTATCTTATTCTTCTCCTCTTGTAGCTGTCACATTTTATACTGCACTATGCTGCTGCCAATACTTTTATAGTATATGGGAGAATGCTATTGTGCATGGAAACCACAAAAGCTAATGCTGTTGTACAATCTTGAGTATGTCACATCGATGGTGCAACAGCAGAATGCTTTTAGCATGCGTACAACTGAAGCATACACTTCATGTTTCGACCTGTGATGAGACCTGAACTTGATTGTGAGCACAAAGTAAGGGATATTCTGTTTTGCCTAACAGCAGGACTGAGCACATTAAAAAAAAAAAAAAAGTGAGATCGGGAACTGGAGAAGAGTGAGTCTTGGGAGGAGGCGCAGCACACAAAGGCTGAAATGCGTCGTGAACTTCACAAAATTATACACTATTGATTTACTAATGCCCATATACTACACAAGATAATGGATGGGCGTTAGTAAACAACAACCCTGAGTTAACATCTCGAGGTTGCCTGCCAACCGTAAACCTCTTGAGCTTCGTTGTCAAGGTTTAGTTGGTCATCATGACAACCTCTCGAAGTTTATTTAATTTATTTGCTTTTGGTAACCGTATAAGTGCACTAGGCAACAGTCCTACCTATTTTCAGGCACAACCCGGGAGAGTACAACAGAGATAGTACATAGAACAACAGGGTTGTTAACTGTTGCCCATCCATTATCTTCTGTATAGTTATGTTTGTACATTATGTGTCACTGATCATTCTTACATGTACCTGTGTCATTACTGTGTTGTACTGTCCTCCTAGCTGTTCAGGTCATGCATGAAAATAGAAATACTATTGTCTAGTCCACATACCTGGTAAGCTAAATATATACAGTGGAAAGGAACCTGCAGCTCCTAATGTACTGCTGTATCTGCTGACATTAACAATTTTGTTTGTATGTACAGGAAAAGCCAATTAATCATTGCTTCATCTGTCTGTTTTTGTGTTGTATTGGGGCATTAGAGAACAAGATGCATGGCAGCAAGTCTGTCAGCAGCTGTGCATCACAGCCACTTACTACTCATCCAAGAAAAGTCAGAAGGCACCAAGCTCATGCCGGCCCACCGGCACAGCAGTAGGGTTACTGTTCATGGCGCTGGCAACCCAGTTTCAGGAGCGGACTCGGGCTGCTGGAGGGCTAACGAGGGAGAGGTGAGCACCCAGAGATGCTCTCCTCCTCCGGGTGGGGTGGGATGCATGTCCCACCGCTCTACCACCACCTGGGTGACCACAGGTGGAAGTGTAGCGGGACTGCAGAAAGAAGGGAGGGGGCGTGGGCCGGGGTCTGGCTTGCGTTATGATGTGCACCGTCCCTAGGCTCCCCTAGCGTGCCACCGCCCTGTGGGAGGGGACAGAAAAAGCTGAAAATGGACCCTTGGATGCTGGCGTAGACTGAGGATGTGGCTCCCTGACACCAGAACCCGGCTCTCGGGACCGGCCGAGATCGCCCGACACACACTGTAATGGACTGGAGGGGGTAATGTGGGGACCCCCTCCTCCCCACCCAAGGGGGGTAGGCTGAAGCAACATGGAGGTGGATCTGGCAGCTCTCCAAGTGCTACTGGGGGTGGGCAGAATGAACATAAAACCCTCCCACAAGAGGGCAACTTCCAAGGTGAGAAGGGACAAAAAAAAAAAAAAAAAAAAAAAGGCACCAAGCTCCTGTACTTTATTTCCAAAGGTTTTTCTTGACCTGTCTTCACTGTCTCAGTGTTTTCTCTTGCAGCAGTTTGGACAGCATCCCGTATTGTCACCCACAAAGCGGATTGCTGAACTCCCCTTGTGGGTTGGACCCAGATTGTGTAAATGTATACTAACTTGAGGGATTGTTGAGCTTTCCCATAGGTTGGCCGTAGGGCAGCCTACATGTATCCTAATTGACGGATTGCAGAGCTCCTTTGTGTTGGACCTGCGATACTTTACACGTAGTCTCACTGAGGTAACTACTCTTCCTCACGGGTTGTACCAGCCATCAACAGCTATCCAAACTGAGGGACTGCTGAGCAGCTCCTTCATGGGTTGGATACCTGATTACGTGAATGTATCCTCACTGGAAGATTGCTACACTCCTTACAGAGTGGAACCATCACTTCAAGGATATTTTTTTTCTCTCCTAAACTGTTAATTTAGGTAGGCAAGGGTTGGAGAAGGAAATGATCAGGAGTTCTGAACTGGCAAAACGGCAGTGCTTCCCAGTACTTGGCTCTGCACTGGTGAGGCACACTCCAGAAAGGCTGTTCCCATGACTGCGACGGATCAGTTTACCATCAGCACTGATCTAGGGTCAGTGTATTGTGAGAATACTATTTACTTTCCTGCTAACTCCTTTTAGTAAAGGTTTACTGGTGTAGCACCACACTGCCGTGGATTACCAGTTTGATGAAATATGAGGATAAAGGAACATCATAAGAAGCAGAATTCAGTCCCCAAGCTGTAGATTGTCTTTTGCCTAACCAGCGGATACGTTGGCTGCTGATCTGCTTGGTTCTTGGCATTTTTCTGAGCCAAGCACTGACCCTTGACTTACTGCCGTTTGTCAACTGATCCTGTGTCAGTGGAATGGGAAAACTATGGATTTGCAACAAGACACTATGAGTCTGAGCACTTCTTGACTCATACCAGTGCTGTACTGGGACACTTCAGCTCAGACTGTCAGTGTATTTATTTTTATTTATTTATTTTTTTATCAGTGTCAGTAGCTCAGTAGGTAGCACCTCACCTCTGAGGCGGGAGATCAGAGGCTGTAGCTTCGGTTACCACATCTGGCACTGGTTAATATCCCAGTACTGACACTGTAGTGCAGCATGAGAGGTTGCTGCACTTCTGAGGTGCCATCTTTCGGATGAGGCGTTAAACTGAGGTCCCATCTGCCTGGATTGGTGGTAGTTCAGGTGGATGTTAAAGATCCCATGGCACTTATCGAAAAGAGTAGGGAATTTCCCGGTGTCCTGCCAAATTTCCCTCATTCACTAAAAATACCACCAATAGCTTAATCTGGTTCAAAGTCAGTTGGCATTCATCTGTATCCCCTCCCTGGGTGTGCCTGAAAATAGGCAGGATTTGTCTAGTGCACTTACCGGTCAACAAAAACTACATAAAAAAAAAATATATATATTTATTTGAACAATCAGATTTATAACCTTTGAGTCAAAGACTTGTTTACAAAGGCACCTCGTCACAGTGAGGGCAAAACAATAATACAAAGTTCTAAATACAGACAGTGAATACATAAAATACATAGGTAACAGTGATAAAAGCATTATTACAGTGATACAGAGCATTATGTACAGTCAATTTACATACGTAACGAGTGATACAAATGGGAGATATGAGTCCCTGTAATGCAGGAACAATGAGGGCAGAAACATATTATCAGGTAGGAGCAGCTGAGTGGGGGAAGGGGGTGAGCAGTCCAGAGGACTTCGTCTAGGTTGGAGTGAGCAAGATGGCATGAGTCTTCGGAGGCCCTAAGAGGGTGCTGGGATTTCGTTAGTTGCATTTACAGCAGCATGAGTTGAAAGGCTGGTCATGAAGGGCAATTTTAAAGGGACCAATTTTGAGCGTGTTGGTGTGTGGCGTGATGCATCATAGCTGTAATAGGAAAATACAAGTCTAGTGGGTTTTAGGCCCATAATGGCTTGCCAAGATCAGATGGAATATCCCATAATGTTGTTTTCAATGCAGTATTCATCTAATTTCCTTTTAAAGATAGCCGTGCTTCCAGTAGCCACTATTTCTAATGGTAAGGAATATCACAACCTAACTACTCTCTGACTGAACCCATGTGCTCTCTTTTGTGTCTGCCATAAGGCCCCTGTCATCTGTAATTCATGTGACTGCTGATACATTGGCAGTCTGGCAGTACACATCCAGCATCAGGTAATTCTTTGGAATATGCTAGATAGTGACTGTAACAAGCAGTAAAGCAGCAGAAAAAAATGTTACTCACCTGTAACTAGATCTTCAGGAGTATCTCAGTCAGCAGGTTACACCGTAGGAACCTTCGCAGTCAGTGAAGGGGAATCCATAAGGAAGATTTTCAGCTGTACAACTGGGGCCACCCACACTGTCGACGTCAGCAACCCTATATAGGCGTGGGTGGCTCTGTGCCCTCCTCAGTTCTTTCCTGCCGTCGACTTACAGACACAGTCTCCACAGAAGCTTCATCAAGTGTTCGCCTTTTCGACCTATGGCTGTTTTTTTCCTATAATCCTTACCTTAATCTCTTTTAGAGATTCTTTTCTTTGTTCTCTTGAGAGTTAATCCTTCCTCTTCTCTTTTCCATCGCTGCTGTTGCAGAAAGAAGACTGCCTCTACAGACAAATACTCCCATTTCTTTCTGCTGTCTTGGGCCTGACCATGACATCTCCGACTGTGAGCTCTGCAGAAGTTTAATCAAACAACCCTCTGGTGATGCAGGAAGGCTGTAAAACAATTCATGGAACAACAGGTAGCCAGCTCTGGGCAGGGGTCCTCCAGTGCCCCAGCTGACAAGTCTCCCACCAGATCTTGAACTCCCAGGCCTTCAAGGCCCAAGACAAATCCATGAGGGAAAAGACAAAAAGACTGGGCTGTAACCTCTTCTCCCCCAAGCGGCAATCCTGTTCCCTGTCGGCCTTTTCTTTGGGGGGCACTTCATTGACCGTGGCTACCTTACAAAGAGACCAGATGTCCAGGTTTCTGTTCCTACCAGACCATACCAACAGCTCCTTCGCCAGACTCCCAGGGCACTCGACCGTCGACCTCCAGGTCATCAGCCCCTCCACTGTTGACAATGGGCATGTTGACGAAGACTCAAATACCTGCCCAGTCTTCTCCCAGGGCTACAGACTTGTCAGGATCCCAGGATGGAGGGTCACTGGCTCCCGTGCCATCGAACTCCCCTAAGTCGACAACCACTATGAACCTGAATGAAGTACTTGTTAAATTCACAGATGTGCTCATTCAGCAGCTGGGTGCTTTCAATAGGGCCTCGTCACTGCCTCCATCAATGGCAGCTTTGTCGTCAACCCAGGAAACTCCCAGCTGGCTGGTACGATGGATGCCAGACCCAGATGACTAGGTCGAATTCGAGGAGGAGTATCCTGTTCTCGTCCTCCCTGATGACATAGAGGAGGAAGAGGAAGAAATCCTCATCTCAGATAAGTCCACTATTTCTTCTGTCAGTGAGGACTCTGTCAAACACGCTCCAAGGTCTCCTCCTGAGGATGCCACCTTCTTCAATGTCATGAAGCACTTGTCTGCCACCATGGGCTTCCAAACTGAGGAGGCGGATGTCACCAGGAAAGACCTGGTGGACTTCCTGGAGGTTCTAGAATCTCCCCCTAAGGTCATTCCTCCTATGTTGCCAGCCCTGAAGAATGCTGCTACGGCGCCTGCCACTGACCAGACATGGTGCCAGCTTGCAACATAGGGCAGACAAAGTCTATAATGGCCTCGGGGCCTTCCTTATTTGCTGCCCAGGCCAAAACTGACTCTGTGGTCATCAAGGTGGCCCATGACAGATCTAAGGCACCTAAGCACCTTAGTTCCCTTCCACAGACAAGGAATCCCACAGGATTGACATTGGGTAAAGGGTTTATGCCTCCTCTACTTTGGCCGAGGATTGTAAACTGTCACACATGGTTAAATTCCAGATTGCCAACTGGAGAAGGGCAGAGCTGCTGCCAAGCCCTTCCTGATGGCTCCCAGAAGAAAAGAATTGCTTCAGTGCTTGCAAACTGCAGAGGATGTCAGTAAACATCTCCTCAGGGTCCTGTATGATTTGGCCAACACAGTGGCCAGGGCAGCTGCCACTGGCATATGTCTTAGCAGGCACTCCTGGCTTAGGGTCTGGATGTGCAGTCGATGTGCAAAACAAGATGTATATGCCCCTTTCAATGGCACCAAGCTCTTCAGCTCTGATGTCCAGGACCTCATAAATGATCTACAGGCCTCTGGCACAGCCATTAAGTCTGTCCATTCTCTCTACCACACTGCCCCATGGTAGAGGGAGGCTACTTTTCATAGATAAGCCAATAGACTAGGCTCTGCCCCTGTACCCAGGGTGAGGCGCAGAGCCAGACTTCCTGCCCGCCCTGCAATACTGAGTGGTGGCCAAGCATCCCAGAAATGATGGACCACCCTCCACAGCTGGTCCTACCTCAGCTTGACTCCTTGCCAGACCCCTCTCCTCTGGTCCAGACCCAGGAGGTGGTGGTTGGAGGTCAGTTCTCCTTCCATCTGAATCAGTGGAGAACCATAACTTCAGATGCATGGATCCTGCAGATCATAGAGTCCGGTCATACCCTGGAGCTCATCCAGCAGCCTCCAGATACCCCTTCCCCACCCTGCAACTATCCCCCTGACTCATTTGTCTGTTCTCCAAAGAAATGCAATCTCTTCTGCGCAAGCAGTAGCTGAACTGGTGCCAAGGTGACAGAGAAATCTGGGGTTTTATTCAGATTTTCCTGGTCCTAAAAGATCAGAGATCTGAGACCCATTTTAGATCTAAAGGATCTGTCTCTTTGTCCAGTACAAAAGTTCCAGATGGTAACTTTGCCAGGCCTCATGCCCCTCCTCAAGGCCGGGGACTGGCTCTGTTCACTGGACATGTAGGACACTTACTTGCACATTTCGGTCTTTCCTCCTCACAGGAGGTTTTTGTTTGAATTTCAGGGTGAGCATTACCAGTTCAAAGTGCTGCCCTTTGGCTTATCCTCTATCCCACGTTTTTTTTTATACTGGTTTCCCCTTGAACACAGGCCCTCCCATCCACCTACCCCTGCCCTTGACTGAGGGCCCCGGGGCTCCCCAATGAACACTGTGGGCAAGGCCCCAGCTTACCCCTGGGTGGGACCATGGGCGGGACCCCCAGGCAGGCGTCAGAGGCAGAGAATGGCGGAGGCGGGGTGGAGTCGTTATGCTGGGGCTTTTTCAAGTGCTTGATCCTTGGGGGCAGGGACATGCAATGACGTCCAGTATGTGCCCCCCCCATACATACTGGTGCTAGTCATGGCGGTAGCCCCTGGCTCCGCTAGCGGTCCGTGATGTGCCAGACACTCTTCCCCTTCCTCCCCCAGAGAAGGAGAGCAGTCCCTGGACACTCGATCATTTTCCCACTGCCAGCGCTCTGACTCCCGGGTCCGTTCCTGAACCCGGGCGTCGATGTCGCAAATGGAAATCCAACTGCTGTGCCAGTGGGCCAGCCCTGTGCCACATGTCTTTACCAAATGCTTAGCAGCAGTCGCAGCAGCTCTCAGAAGAGAGGGAGTGTATGTCTTCCTTCACCTGGACGATTGACTTCTCAAGGTCCCATCCAGGGAACAGCTCTTGCAGACTGTGGAGCACATTCTCCAGCTCTTCCATTCTCTGGGCATAACAGTCAATCTGCCCAAGTCTGTTCTAGTACCATCCCAAAGACTGCAGTCCATTAGGCAGTCCTGGACTCTGAGCAGGGAAGAGCCTTCTACCCCAAACAGGGTGGAATGCCTTAAGTTCAGCTCCAGAAGTCACTCAGAGTTGGTACATTCCTGCCAGTCTGTACTTCAGGCTACTGGGTCTAATGGCAGTGGCCATTCCCACCATTCCACTGGCCAGACTTCATCGCGCCCTTCAGTGGACCTCTGAGTGCAGTGAGACCAAGCATACGGACATATTGGACCAGCAAGTCCTGCTGTCCTCCCCAGTTTACCAGGTACTGCAGTGGATGGACCCTTGGAATCATCTTCAAGGGTTCCCTTCAATTTCTCCCCGCATCAGATTCTAACCACGGATGCTTTGGGTCTTGGCTGGAGAGCACACTTGGGTCCCTTTCAAACCAGGGCTCCTGGTCCCAGTGGAAACCGCTCTGCATATCAGTGTCCTGGAGATGAGTGGTGCTCTATGCCATGCAGGCATTTCAGGAGCATCTTGCTCCAGTTCAGCTGCTTGTGCAGTCAGACAATCGTGAGTGTCGTCTGCTACATCAACAAGCAGGGCGGGACTCACTTGTATCCCCTTTGCAAGGAGGCCATGAGAGTGTGGTATTGGGCTCTGGAGCACAATCTGTCTCTTCAGTCCACATGCCAGGCATCCTAAACAGCCTAGTAGACGGTCTCTGCAGTACTCAGCCCAACATGCACGAGTGGGAGCTTCTCTTGTCCATCGCAGAAGAGTTGTTCGACAGATGCGGTCATCCAGAGTTGGACCTGTTTTCGTTCCCTCTCAACACAGAACTGCCCAATTTCTGCTTGCTAAATACAGGGCCTGGAGTTTTGTGGTGAGACGCGTTATCCCTCTCTTGGATCAGGAGATTTTTGTACACATTTCCTTTAATACAGAGGGTGCTGATCAAGCTGCAAATGGAAGGGGCCAGCATGATTTTGGTAGCCCCATTCTTTTTTTTTTTTTAAATTACACTTTTTGCTGCCAGCTGCCTGGCACCTAAGCCCAGTCACGGACCTCTGCTTCCACCTCCACATTGGACTGCAACCCCCCGATACGCCCCCCCAGGGTGGGGTTGCAGCACCAACTCCACAACAGTGCCGTAATGATGGGCTTAGGTCAGAGGGCCAGCCTGGAGGCTAATTGAAGATGAGGCGGGCTTCATCAAGGGCGGCCAGCAAAGAAGTGATTTTTCTGTTTTTTCTTGGGGCGGGGATGTGCAATGACGTCCTGCGTCTGCTCCACCCCCTGAAGCGCTCTGATTCTGGTTGCTGTGATACCCCCAGCCTCTGCCAGGGGTCTGTCAAGCACTGGACATTCTCCCCCTCTCCCAGAGGAGGCAATCTTAGGATGCTCCATTCTTCTCCCTTGCTGGCCCTCCGGCGACATGGGTTTGGTCCCAAACCCGAGTCACCAGTGTTGCAGGTGGAAATCCAACCACTGCACGATGGGCCAGCTTGGTAGTCCTATTCTGGCCTCACCAGATATGGTTCCTCTACTTCAGCAGCTAACGGAGGAATGTCTGGGCTGCCTCTTTGCAGGAATCTGCTGGCCCAAGATCAGGTCCTCCATCTGCATGCCTGGCTCCTGAGGACATAGCCATTGCCAGGTTTGGGGTCTCTAACAGGGTGGTGGATGTTGTGGTGGCTGCCCACAAGCCTTCCACCTGTGCCACTTATGCTGTGAAGTGGAAGTGGTTTGCCATTTGGGCTGCCAAACATTCCCTAGACCCTTTCACCTGCCCAGTGAATCATATCCTGGACTGCCTGATTTCTTTGTCTAACTCAGGCCTCCAGTATTCCTCCCTCAATGTTCACCTTTCAGCTATTTTTGCCTTTCATGAGCCTGTGGGTGACCGCACTACTGCTCAGCTGGATGTTGCACGTACCTTTCTCGGGCATCCTGCACCTGAAACCCCTAATCCGTTCCTGGCTTGGGACTTAAATTTTATTTTGGGAAAGTTGACTCTCTCCTTTTGAGCCAGTCGCGACTTGCGATTTGTGCTTTCTCTCTTGGAAAGCGTTGTTTTTAGTTGCAATTACTTCTTGAAGAATTTTAGAGCTTCAGGCCCTCTGGTGCGAGGAACCTTATTTGATTTTTCACAAAGACAGCGTATCTTTGCGCACAAATCCTAAATTTCTACCTAAGGTGGTCTCTGAGTTCACATTTAATCAGTCTATCCAACGTCTTATTTTCCTGTGTGCACCAATCCAGGGGAAGCACCGTTCCATACATTAGATGTGCTCAGAACTTTGAAGTATTATCTGCTTTGGACTAAGGAGTCTAGAAAGTAAGTCATTTGTTTCTTTCTCCCCAGGTAGAGGTGCACTTCAGTTTCTAAGCAATGTTTATCCAAATGTTTAACAAACTGCATTGTATTCTGCTACAATAAATGCGACGAAAGAATTGCCTGGTGCTGTCAGCTCATTCCACCAGAGGCATGGCTACCTTGATGGCTTGTTTCAAAGGGGTCTCAGCCACTGACATTTGTGTGGCAGCCTCGAATACAGTCCACACTTTCACCAAGCATTACAGTCTGGACATTGCCTTTATAGCCCATGCAGGATTTGGCGGGCTGTGCTACAAGGACTCCTATCTTAAGTTTATGGAGAGCCAGCCTTCCAGACTGTTTACACTTGTTACTGCTTGGTACCTATTCCTACGCGTAACCTAATGACTGAGAGACCCGAAGAAGAACAGTTACGTAAGAAGGTAGATAGCGTTATTTATAAAGTGCCTTTCAGATACCAAGCGCTGTACAGTACCACAATAAAATCACACAATCAAGTAAATAAACATAAATAAAACAAGTAAAATGAATAAGTTAAAAACCTTTAAGTTCCTGAAAAAATGACTAAAAGCAGTCCGAGAAAAGCTTAGTTTTGAAACTTTCGATGGTCAGGCATTCTCTTAACTGATGAGGTAGAGAATTCCACAGGGTAGGTGCCGCATACGAAAAGGCTTGGGTGCCAAAGGTTTTCAAACACACCCTGGGAATCTCTAGCAATCAATCGTCAGAGGGGGGCAGTAGGGAGTTAGAAGATCTTTCAGATAGTCAGGTCCCTATCCATGTAGAGGGCTTTAAGGTTAGTAAGCCAATCTTAAGGTGATTTGCCACTGAACAGGCAGCCAGTGCATTTCATAGCACAGGTGTAATATAGCTGGCCCTAGATGTGCCAGTCAAAAGCCTGGCTGCCACATTCTGCACTAGCTGCAAGCGGCAAATATCAGCCCTAGGTAGAGGGCACTGCAATAATCAAGGCAGTTGGTGAAAAGGCATGGACCAGGATAGCCAAGTCATCCGGGGCACCAGGTGTTTCACCCAGGCGATTTTCCTCACTTGGTAGAAAGAGGACTTGACGACAGCCATCGCCTGAGATTTGAGAGTCAGACCATGTCAAGAATAACGCTAAGATTCTTACTGTAACAGTAGCTATTCAAGGGGATCTCAGTCATAAGGTATGATTTCCCTCCACCATCCCCTTCTTGGGGCTCCTGTTCAGGACCTGGCTATCTGTTGGTTTCAATTTTTTTATTTAGAGCTGGGTCCTCTTTCTCTCCTTGGTTCCCCAGGGTGTGAGCCTTGCTCCTTCATCTCCAGAGGAAAGAACTGAGGAGGGAGTGGGGCCGCCCATGCCTCCATAGGGTTGCTGACATCAGCGGACATTGACGCTGTGGTGCCCAGTTGTACTGCTAAAAATCTTCCATGTAGATTCCCTGTCACCGACAGTGAAGGTTATTCTGTAATTCCTTGTGCTGACACCTGGGGGTCCACCCTGTTTTTAGAGAACATCTTTTGGAATAACGTCACACTCTAGAACCCCCAACTCTGGTTTGAACATTCATGTTTTTGCTTCCTGTGTGGAGTTACTGGGTACCCTGCCAGAAGTATAGATCTAGCATAGCCCTAGCAAAAGACCTGGGTTTGGTCATAAGTTTTTGCTTTTGTACATCCCCACCCTTTTTGACCTCTAGAAGCAGTGAGCCTGGTATACATTTCCAAAGCTAGGGACACCATTTTCGAAGTAGTTTGTGCCCAGTCAAGGGTACCAGGGGTAGCTGTGTAAAGTAGCCAGGGGGGGTGGTGGTTACAGTTGTCTGCACCTTGTCCTTCCAGGCCTTGACCACCACATTATGGATTAGGAGGAAATGCATACAGGATGCCCAGGGTCCAAGGCTTCACGAAGGCATCCCCCACCAGTGTTCCAGATGTGGGGGGAGGGCACAAAATAGCCTTAGTTTTGCATTCTCTCAGGAGGCAAACCAGTCCACCAGAGGTGTGCCCCACAGGAGAACAGGTGGTTCGCACCTCCTGATGCAGGGACCACTCATGGAACATCCCAGCCACCCAGCTGAGTGTCTGCCAGCAGATTGTCCACTCTGGCAATATGGATCAACAGATCATCTGAATCCAGGCTATGCATGAGGGTCCAGGTGCGAAGGTCTCGATACAAGAGGAGTGCATTCTGCTGCCTGTTTAGGTAATACATAGTCATGGTATTGTTGTCTAGACTTGCATAACCTGACCCCTTACTAGAGGATCAAATTCCTTCAGAGCTATCCACACTACATGGAGCTCCAGCAGGCTGATGTGACAGGACTGCCTGGGTGACATGAACCCATGGGTGCTGTGGTCTCCCAGGTGCACTCCTCACCCTACCAGAGATGCATGTTTTGTGAGAGTGATGGTCAGTTCTTGGCAAATGGGACTCCTTCCTCCAGATGTTCTGGGATCAGTCACCACTGGATGGCATCCCATATCAGCTGTGTCAGTGTAACTGGTGGGTCCATGTGTCCAAGGTCCTGGGACCACTGATGGCCCAACTCCCACTGCAGGTGTTGCATTTGCCAGCAGGCCCATAAAACCATGCTGGTGCAGGATGCCGTGTCCCATGCAGGGAACTATTGCCCAACCTGAAATGATCAAGAAAAGGTGATAAGGTTCAGTAGTGCCCAATCTACAGGGAGGCAGGCCTCAGCCTGAAGGGAGTCTAGCTCTGCCCCAGTGAAGGGAATCACCTGCGAGGGGATCAGTTCAGACCTGGCCAGGTTGACCAAGAGGCCCAAGTCTCTGGAGGGCCAGATCCCTGGATCACTCCATGGCCCTCTTGGATGGCCCAGCTATCAGCCAGTCATCCAGGTAAGGGTAAACCCTGATGCCCTTGTGCTGTAGGAAGGCTGCCACCACTGTCATGCATTTGGCGAAGATCCTGGGTGCGGATGAGAGGTTGAAGGTTATGACCTGGAACTAATTGAGCACTTCTTATGCATGGAACTGGAGGAACTGCCAGTAAGAGATGGGCTGGGATGTGGAAGAATGTATCCTGGCAATCCAGGGAGCAGAACCACATGCCTTGCTCCAGGGATGAGGGATGGTATGATCTAGTTCAGTGACCATCTGGAACTTGTGCTTCCACATGAACTAGTTTAGGTTGGACAGATCCAGTATGGGGTACCAGCCCCCTGTCAAAAGAAGGAAGCACCTGGACACATACCCCTGACTTGCCATGGCATCTGAACATGGGCTGTGGCTCCTTTCATAAGGAGCTGAGCAATGTACTCCTTAAGGGAAGATATGTCCTGTGACACTGAAGACTCCCTTAGTGTGTGGAAGAGTCTTGAAATCGAGAGGCAACCCTCTTCCTACCACCTGTCCATAGTGAGGACAGACCAGTATGGCCAGAAGTAGTGAAGCTGTCCCCTTACAGGGAGCTGTGTCAGGGACTGGACAGGAAGGAGGTAGACATTCTCTGACCCGTCACTGGGCAGATTTGAAGGAGCCGCCACCTGGGGTGCCACTTTCCCTGCTCCCAATCTCTTTTTGACCCCGGCCAGAGAACCTGTCCTTGGGGTGCCACACTTGATATTCCCCCTGGTGGGTTTGCTGCTGCTGTGGCAGAAAGGACCAAAACTGAAAGGCCTCCTTTTTCCAGTTTTTGAACTTATGGTCCTTCTGGGATGAAACAGAGAGTCCAGGATGGCACTGGACTCTCAAGCTGAGTGAGATAACTATCCCCCTAGTCGAAGAGGTCAGTGCCCAGGAAATGGACATTGGCCAGCTTATGCTAAGTATCCACTGTAAAGTTGGTTAGCCTTAGGTCCTGTGATGCATTGTGACAGCTGCTGCCATGGCATGGGCACAGGAATAACGATGTCAAGGCCATCTGGAGCTGGTGTTTAGCAGTGCTTTACTCTGATCTTAAACCACTCTTCCCGCTAGCTTCTTATCAGCAGGAAGGTGAGGAGGACATTATACAGCACTCCCAGCAGGGAATGACCAAAGTGAGCCATCATCAAGGCATAGCTTGTCTGATGGAGACCAAGTGAGGAAGTGGCATAGACGTCCTTGGGCACATGGTCAAGCTTCTTCAACTCTTGTTGGGGGCTTGTCCATGTCCCCAGAGTTTCTGGACTTTTGGAAGGCCAAGTACAAAACCAGACCCTTGGCAGAGGGGTGGTCTGAGAACCTGTACAGAGGGCTGGTAGGGAGCACATACTTGTGAACCATATGGACCGAGGGTGTGGTGCTGGATGCTGCCAGATCTCCATGGCCAGTCCCATAATTGCCTCAGCCATAGAAAAGGCAACCCTTGGGATCTATCCCAATCCAGGATGCCAGTAAAGGGTGCTTAGATCTTTTTGAACAGGCTCTAGAGGAATGTTCATGGACTCCACTGTAAGTTGCAGAAGAGCACCAAGCGACACCTGCCCATGAGTGGGTGGTCAGTTCCTCAACTGATTCCCAGTCAAGGTATGCATCCTCAATGACTGCATGGAGGAACCATCGAGTTGTCTGAAACCCTTGGCCATTTACTGCTGTGAACCACCCTGGAGTCATCCAGCTGGGTGATTTCCACCAAGAGCCATCCTGGCAAACTGGTCACAGCATGGGGTCCTTGGTTGGGGTCACCCACACAGGCTACTGTGGAGGTGGTTCCACCAGCTAAGGTGGAGAGACAGGTGCCAGTGATGGTTGTCTCAGAAGGACCTGTTTGGCTTTTACTGGCACCAGCTAGTTGATCACAGGTGTTCAGGGTGAGCTCTACCCTACCTTATCATGGCCAACTGTTGCCAGAGAAGTTCCTCATAGTGCCACCGCATACACCAGCAGAGCCTCTCATCATCCGATAAGGACAAGGAACATTGATGGCGATGCCTCCCAGTCGAGCAGGATCAAGAGGGCTTCGACATCGACACAGGGACCCAGTGCACCTATTACACACCCATTTCCCTGGTAGTCCAGTGGTCCCCCACCATGAATCCCAACCCTCATACAGAATAAATGAAACACATTTTCCCGGTAATCCAGTGGCCTCCAACCCCAGCATGAATCATGACCCTGTACAGAATAAAAGAAAGTATTTTTCCTGGTAGTCTAGTGGTCCCCCACCCAGCAGTGATGCCTCACACATCAAAATTGCATTCTGGCCAGCCCAGCAGCACTAAGAAATTATGCTGGTTACGCTTTAGCTTTTGAATTTACTAACTTGTTCAAACAATTCATTTCAGACAACATGAAGTCTTGCTGTATTCTGACTATATGCAGTTAGTCCCAGCACTTGAACTGCCCCAGAGTGTAAAGAGTTAACTCTATGTAGAAGCATGGAATGTTGAGCTTGAGCTCAGTTTTCAAACCTCTGTCTCTAGCAGTCCAAAGTGTAACCGTCAGATTTTTCTACTCTGCCTAACTGTGAAGTCGCTCCGGAGATCTCTCCTTTGAATCTGTCAGTTTTGTCTAACCGCTTCTTTATTTTCAGTCTTCTTACCTCTGTCTCGGTAACAGTAAGTGGTAGTAGTTGGTAGTTTTGTTGCAATTCTGGTGTTTCTTGTGGAAATTGTTTTGCCTTCGGTTCTTCTCCAGTTGGTCTGGTTTAGAACCGAAACCCCTTATACTGAGTTCTTTCCTAAAAATTTTACTGTGGTTTCCGGTACCATCGGTTCCTCACAAAATCTGATTTTGTGAATTTTTTATCTGACCCATGCCACAGTTGGAACTGATTAGTTTTAGTTGCCTGACATAAAAGCTGGTAAGGGTAACTGTTTTAAGTTTTCAGTATGTCTGACAAACCCCAAAAGAAAACTGGTCCCACTGGGTTTCAGCACTGTACTGAGTGTAAGGAGGCCTTTGCTAAGGCCGACCCTCACCTCATCTGTGTTTGTCTGGGGTTTGACCACCTCAAAGAAGACTGCCAGATTTGTAAAAAGTTTCCCAAAGCCACTCTGGAAAAACATTTGAGTAGGCTGAGGGACGGGAGAGCCGAAGTCTGCTGACCCGGATGGCCAGCCAGTTCAGTTGCTACGAACCTGAGCAGGTGCCCACTGACCTGGGCAATACTTCCTCAGGCAAAGGAGAGCCGATTCTGCGGGAATCGGTTCCTAGTAAAGAAAACAAATCAGCCGGTTCAGATCCAGGTTCCCATGGTCTGACAGCTGAGGAGATTGCAAAAGCAATCACTATTGTAGTCGCTTTGCCTGGTTCCAACCAGACGGTAGCGGTTCTACAGAGTTCAGTTCGCTCAGATATAGTTGCTTCGACATTGATCCAGAAGCTTTTTATGAAGGCGACTGGGACAGAGAAAAAGAGTATGATGAAGAGGAAGGCCTAAATGAGCCAGTAGAGCCTGATATCTCCCCAGACAGGCCTTCCAGTGCGTCTCCTCCCAGACTTTCCGAGTCCCCCTCCCATTTATTGTTTTACAAGAAAGTGGCTGATACTCTGCAGCTCCCTGTGCAGGAATCTGAACAGGATTAAGAGGAACCTGACTTCATGGAAATGATGGATGTCCCAGAGTCGAGAGTGTCTGTCCCTCTGCATAAATCCCTGTGGAAACTGACACAAACATTTTTGCAGTTTCCAATTTCTGTATCTCCCGTGGATAAAAAGATGGACAAAAGATATACACTTTCAGGTCCTGGAACAGAATTCCTTACAAATCATTGCAGCCATGTTGGGATAGTGCAAGCTGCAGCCTGTAACAAGGCTAATATTCCCCTGGCATCTCACCCCCAGATAAGGATTCTAGGAAAGTGGATGCCATGGCCAAGAAGCAGTACTGGGCATCCTCTTTGGGACTCAGACAAGCTAATTACATGGCATATACAGCCAGGTACCAGAAATCGAGGTGGGATAAGGTTCTGGAACTGGCTGAGTGCCCCCCCCGGTAGCCAAGGAGCTGGAGAAGGTGGCTGCAGATGGTATTGAGGCATCCAAGGTCCACTTCACACTGCTGTTGACTCAATGATGTACATTCCAGAGTCATGGCTACATCTGTCTCCATGAGGAGATTAGCTTGGCTCAGATGTACTAATTTGTCACAGAATACCCAGACTAAGGCTATGGATGTTCCTGTTGCTGGTAACTCTCTGGTGAGCAGACAGAGGCTTACATGAAGAAGATGGACGAGTACAGGACCACCTACAGGAGTGCTGCAGCAAAAGAGAAGCAGGCCACTCCTCAGAAGCAGAAGTTTAGGCTTGGCAGGGGCAGGCCTTTTTACCAAGCCAGGCCTCATCTTCATTCCAGCAGAGGGGGTTCTTTAGGGAAGAGGCAGATGAGGATGACCAGGACCCCAGCATCCACTCAATCCAAGCCCCTGCCAAACAGACACCCTGATGTGTCAGGGTTGCATCCCAGTTCCTGTGGGGGCAGACTGGCTCACTACTCCCAGACCTGGGAGTCTATTGCTCGGACAAATGGGTCCTGGAAGTAGTGAGCCAGTGACTTGTTCTCAATTTCAAAAGGTTCCCAAAATGAGGCAAGATCTTTCAGCCCCTTGGAGACAAAGGCCTTAGAGGCAGAAGTCTCCTCTTCTGCTCCTGCGAGCAGTAGAGAAGGCACTTCTTTGTCACGCGGGAAAAGGACTTTATTCCAGATACTTCCTTAACCCAAAAGACAGTGGAGTGGCGTGACCCATCCTAGATTTAAGGTACCTCAACAAACACTTAAAACCAAAGTTCAAAATGGTGACTCTGGGAGTAATTCTTCCCTTTCTGAGACCAGGAGACTGGTTAGCCTCCCTGGATCTCAAGGATGCCTATTCCACATACCCATCAGATATTCCCAGAAAGTACCTCAGGTTGAGGTGGCCCTCTGGCCATTATCAGTTTACAGCCATGCCTTCGCCTAACATCTGCTCCAAGGGTGTTCACCAAGTGCCTGGCAGTAGTGGTGGCATTCCTCAGGAGACAAGGTATCCTTCTGTTCCCATATCTGGACGACTGGCTCCTAGTAGGTCAGTCCTCAGACCAAGTCAAGTCAGCTGTAGAGGTCACCCAAAGGCTCCTGGAGTCCTTGGGCTTCATTCTAAACCTAGAAAAGTCAGTTCTGGAACCAACTCAGCTGCTCACTTTCATAGGAGTGGACACAGACGCTACCCAGGCAAGAGCATTCCTTCCTCTTTCAAGAGTTTAGTCTCAAAATACAGGTTACTCACCTGTAACAGGAGTTCTAGGAATGGTATATGTTGTTCATCCACACTCATTGGCAGTATCCTTGCCGCTTTAAATCTTGCCGGAAGGTCTTCAAGCTTGCTCCTCCACCCACCGGGTGGTATAACTCGGCTCCGCCCAGCGCCAGATCTGGCCGCTGGAAGCTCAGGTTGTGCGCCGGGGCCGGGAGGTTTGGTGGGACTGTAGGGATGAACAACATATACCATTCCTAGAACCCCATCAGGGTGAGTAACCTGTATTTCTAGGACATGGATATGTTGTTCATCCACACTCATTGGCGAACTCCTAGCAGTTCTCCGGGAGGAGGGGCAAAACGCACACCCCATATACTTACTTGGGAAAAGAGACTGGAGAACCGAGGCCCCAAAACCAGCATCCAGGCGTGACTCCAAGGTCGATGTGGTAGTGGGTAATGAAGGTGTTTGCTGACTTCCAGGTAGCAGCCCTGCAGATTTCCTGGATAGGGCGTCCCTGGAAGCAGCCACCGTTGCAGCAGTATGGCGGGTAGAATGAGCTCTTATCCTCTGGGAGGCTCATGCCCGCTCCATGCCCGCTAACTTATAGCAGAGATCTATGCAGGAGGTTACCCACCTGCTTATCGTCCGCTTGGCTGCAGGTCTGCCAGATGCGGCTTCAGCGTAGGTGACAACAGCTGGCGAACTCTCCTCGAATTTCAGCGCAGCTTCCTTATAAGCCAGCCGCCTTCTAGGATCCAGAGTATGGAGCCTATCTGGCCTCCGGGTGTGATTGGGGTAGAACACCGCAGAGTCAACACCTGGTTAGGTGAAACTCCGACACCACCTTCGGAAGGAATTTCGGTGGGGGCGGACAACCTTGTCCCTGTGGAAGACCAGGTAAGGAGACTCGATGGAAGCGCCTGGAGCTCTCCCATCCTTCTGGCTGACGTGATAGCCACCAAGAAGCGGTCTTCCACGACAGTGTGAGAGAGCACACCTGTGCATAGGTTCAATGGCTTGCCCATGAGCTTTGCCATGTACCAGCAGTAGATCCCACGGAGGTGGGGTTCCTGACTGGAGGAAATGTGATCAAGGCCTTTGAAAAGCGCCAGACCATCTTCTCCCGCGCCATCGACCGCTTCCCGCCCGCGCCTCGGGTAAGCAGAGATGGCTGCCAGGTGCACCTTAGGTCACTCGACCTAAGCCCTTGACTAGAAAGGGACCATAAATAGTCCAAGATGCTTGCCAAGGAACAGGAGGAAGGGTCCAAGCCCTTGCTCTGACACCAAATGGAAAACCTTTTCCATTTGAAGGCATAACATTTTCTGAGTCGACTCCTTAAGACGCCTCAACTACATTGAGGACCTCGTCGGAAAGACCCAAAGCCTGGAACTCTAGCCGCTCAGGAACCAGGCCGTCAGGGTGCAGGGATTGAAGGTCCGGATGGAACACCTCCCTGATTGACTGAGAGCAGGTCCGGCGAGCTGGAAGCTGCCAAGGAGTCCTGAGCTGAGACTGAGGAGATCTGGGTACCAGAACTGCTGGCGAGGCCAGTCTGGGGCTATCAGAATCACCGCGCCTTGTCCCTCCTCGCCTTGAGAAGCACCTTGTGGATCAAAGGAAATGGGGAAAGGCGGCAAAGAGGCCCGGGTCCATTGCCTCGAGAAGGCATCCCTGCAGCAGAGGCCCTGCTGAGGCGGGCATGGAACAGACTCAGCTTCGCGTTCTCGTAGAGGCAAACAGGTCCACCTGAGGTGTGCCACAAAGGGAGAACAGATGCTTACCTCCCGGCAGGAGACCACTCGTGGGATGCAGCCCCTATCCGGCTCAGGGCATCGGCCAGGGTGTTGGAGGCTCCTGCCCGCGTGAATGGCTAGGGAGATCCGCCTCAGGCTGCGCCGAGAGTGACCAAATCCTGAGCTTCCTTGCATAGAAGCAGGGGGCGATCCCCAGCCCTGCCGATTTAGATAGATACATGAGTGGTAGTGACCTTGTCCGTCCTGGACTCGGACCACTGACCCCCGGAGGAACGGAGCAAAGGCGTGAGAGCTAGGCGGACCGCTCGAGCTCCAGCAGGTTGATGTAGCGGGACTCCCCTGGGACCAGAGGCCATGAGCCCGTGTTCCCCAGATGGGCACCCCACCCATCAGAGGCATCGGTCGACAGAGAGACCGTCGGCTCGGGCGAGAGCCAGGATGCCCTCCTGCAAATGATCTGGAGCGGTCCACCACTGGAGAGCATTCACATCCCTGTGTCACCGACCTAAAGCTGGTCAAGGGATCGTAGCGTTGTGACCACTGGCACAGTCCCACTGAAGGGGCCGCATGTTCCAAGCGGGCCCAGCGGACCACGCTGGTACAGGCCGCCATGAGACCCAGGGCGCCCAGGAAGTCCCGGAGCAGGCGCAATTGCTCAACCAGAAATGATCGGGCAAAGGAGGAAAGAACCTCGGCCCTGTCCGCCGGAGACGCTCTGGCTCAAGAGAGTCGAGCTGCCCCGATGAATAAAATCACCTGCTTGGCTCGAGTTCGACTTGCCTCGTTGATAAGGAGGCCCAGTTGAGAGCAGACCTGGAGGGCCAGATCTCTGGACCACTCCGCCTCCTTCCTGGAGGGAGCTGCTATCAGCCAGTCGTCCAGGTAAGAGTACACCCGGACCCCTCGGCGCCCAGGAATGCTGTCACCACTGCCATGCATTTGGTGAAGACCCTGGGAGCTGGAGACAAGCCGAAGGGCATGGCTTGGAACTCGAAGAGAGATCCTTCCGCTCGGAGCGAAGAGAATCTCTGGGCGAGACGGACGGATAGGGACGTGAAAAAGCGCGTCCTGCAAGTCCAGAGAGCAGAACCACACGCCCGGCGTTCCAAGGATGGTATTATCTGAGCCAGGAGTGACCATCCTGAAGGCTGAGACATAGGAACTTGTTTAGAGTCGTTAGACGAGAATGGGCGCCAGCCCCGTCCGTTCGGAACCAGGAAGTACCTGGACACAAACCCTGGGTCTGAGGAGGGTCCACCACCTCTTACCACCTCCTTCTGGAGGAGAGAGTGATGTCGGCTCGGCAGGCCGCCAGTGAGGCTGGGGATCCCAAGCCCCAGGGGCGGCTCCTGAAGGTGGTGCCTGCTCCGAATTCCAGGGCAGCCTCTTCCCCACCACCTCCAAGACCCACCTGTCCGCGTGTACAGCGGACCAGGCGGAGCGGAAGTGCGGGCCGTCCCCAGGGGGACCCAGAGTAGGTGACCAGGGATGAGGGCGACACCCTCAGCCCGTCACTGGGCAGGCTTGGAGGAGGGACCGCCGAGGGACCTCCTGGGCCTTTCCTCCCTGCCTCCTGTTAGAGGAAGCCGGCGGCTTGGTTTGGGATGCCAAGGCCGAGCCTGCTGCCCCTGACGGTGCTGGAGGCGGTAGCGCCCAGAGCGAGAAGGACGAGGGCTTAGGCTGTGGTTTGCGGCCTTTGTCCTTCTGGTGGAAGAGACCGAGTCCAAGGTGGCATTGGACTTCTCGATCCTCTGCAGGTGACCTTCCACCCCAGGGCCGAGGGTCAGTTCCCAAAAGGAACATCCGCCAACTTATGCTGGGTATCCGAAGTAAGGTGGATATCCTCAGCCAAGCCACACGACCATAGCCACTCTCGGCCGCCACACGATCTGGCACATGAGTCCCTACATCCAAAGCAGTCTGGAGCTGCTGTTTGGCCACTGCCCTGCCTGGTCCCGCACCTGTTAACCGTAGTCTGCAGATCGTGGGAAGATGAGGATGACCTCATCCAGGGACCTAACAGGGCATGAGAAAATGTGCCATGAGGGCGGCCGAACTGGCCTGACGAAGGCCGAGAGAGGACGCAGCGTAGACTTTTCGCCCGACATAGTCCAATTTCTTGGACTCCTTGTCAGGAGGTTTGTCCACATCCCTGGCGTTGCCGGCACGCCGGAAAACGCTGTCGGTAACCAACCCCTCAGCAGAGGGGTGTTCCGAAAAAACGGACAAGGAACCGGTAGGGACCGCATACTTCCTGGCCATCCTGGCCGAAGGCGCAGGGCAGGAAGCAGGCGCTGCCAAAGTTCCAGTGCTGGACCCACTATGGCCTCGGCCACCGAAGCCTCCGTCCGAGAATCCCTCGGTCAGAATCTCCGTGAGGGGATACCTGGCCCGTTTGGAGCGGAGTTCGAGCTCCATCCGGTAGACTCCGAGATGAGGCGAAGCAGTCCTAGGAAGACGACGGGCTATCGTCCATTGGCTGACCTCCTGAAAGACTCCAAGTCCAGTCGCTTGGAGGAAAGAAGGAGGAATCATCTTCGGACTCGGAAGAGTCCTCGAAAAGCTGCCTCTGGCCTGAGCCACCCTTCACCTGCCGAGGTCGGTCGGGAGGTGAGGGTAACTGACAGCCCGATGGGAGGTAAACCATAGCCGACCGAGAATCCTTGGTCGGAGCCCCAATGTGGCTGTGGAGGCGGAGGTTCCACCGCAATCGGTGGAGCAGCTGGTTTGGCTGAACAACCGGCCTGGGTATAGGCTCCTGGGCAAGTGGGGTTGTGTCGGCTACGTTCGGTGACAGCACTTAATGGCAGGGAAGGCGCCGGGTCGGCTTATTCCCGGCCAGAGGAGCTGTTGCAACATAAGGTCCTCGTACGTGCCGACGTCAATTACGCGAAGCCTCCTCTCATCCGAGGAGGAGGACGAGGACGACCGCGACGCCGCTTATCAGCGGTGCGAGACCGAGACCGCCTATAGCGGTGGGAACGGCTGGACATGAAGAGGTGAGACCGAGACCGAGAGTCCCGGAATTTCGGGGTGGTGCAGGGAGGTGTCGGCGGAACCGACACTCCCGCCGGCTCGGAAGGTCCATCCGAGGCTCCGGAACCGGAGGCACAAGCGAGCACAGGATCCTCAACTCCTCCCGGGAACCGGGGAGAGGAATCTCGGCTGCTAAAGGCGACAGCCCGTCAATGGGTGAAAATCTCGAGCTTCATCAGAGTCTCGGTCAACTGACCTGGCCAGGGGGACACCGTGAGGCCAGTGGCGAAGCGGTCGATGCGAGCGAAGCCGACGGTCGGCGGCCCGAGAGGACCTTTCCCGCTCCCAAGAGCGTCGACGGAGGACTTACCCTTGTCCTTCTTTTTGGACCGAGAAAAGGTCCAGCAGACGCATGAGCCCTTCTCCTTTAGTGGAGAGGGACAGACAAAGCTCCTAAAGGAAGCGTGTAGGAAGAACCCAGAGAGGCGGGGATAAATGCGCGGCCGAGGAAGATCGTGCTCGCGCCGCCTCCTCTTCGAGGCGACCATCCGCTCGAGCTGATCTTGAGCACTTGCCCATGAGACACGCCAACGGGCCTCCTTGGACTTCACGGAGAAACGCTTCTCGGGGCGGCAGTTGCAGTGAAGCACGGTCTTCGGGGGCAATGGGCGAGAAAAGATGAGCACAGTCGCAAGCCTGCGGGTGCGTGCTCAGGCCTAACAGTAGACACACGTGGAGTGTGGATCCGGCCCTAGACATCTTCCTGTTCGCATGGGCATCTCCGAATCCGAGTCGATTTATCCATCGCAGTCATGAGGGATCAAGACTGAAGTCTTTTGCAAAATATTATTTTTAAATCCATAAACGGAGAAATAGGAACCAGTCACAAACGCAGAGCGTTAAGGAGGGAACCTGAGCTTCCAAGCGGTAAGGAAGATCTGGCGTCATGGGGCGGAGCCGAGAGTTATACCACCCGGGTGGGTGGGAGGAGCAAGCTTGAAGACCTTCCGGCAAGATTTAAAGCGGCAAGGATACTGCCAATGAGTGTGGATGAACAACATATCCATGTCCCTAGAATCACTCTTTCTCTTCTCATCCTGCCAGACATTTTCTATAGTTACTGGGCCACATGGCAGCATCCACAGCTGTGATCCAGGGAGCAAGGTTTCAGAGGAGATATTCAGTTTCATCTCAGATCTTACTGATCTCAGAAAAAGGACCCTCTCTCCAAATTGGTTCCAGTGTCTCAAACTCTAGTTCATGCCCTCCAGTGGTGGCTGGAGGAGGACAATCTTCGACAAGGTGTCCCATTCATCAGTCAAGCTCCTTCAGTGATTCTTGCCACAGATGCATCTGTCTTGGCTGGGGGGCCTCACCTGGATCAGCTTACAGCTCAGGAACCTGGTCTCACCAGGAGTCTCTTCTTCACATAAATCTTCTAGAATTGACAGCTGTCTTTCTGGCACATCAGACATTCTCAGTTGTGGTTCAGGGGAAAGTAGTACAAATCAGGACAAACAATACCACAACCATGTGGTACATCAACAAGCAGGGAGGCACTCAGTCCTCAGCCTTGTGCTAGAGGCCATGAAGATATGGTCTCTGGCTTATTCCTTCAGGCTTCCCTGGTGGCTGTGCATCTCCCAGGGAAGGACATTTTAGCAGATGCTCTCAGCAGAATTTCTCAGGGTCATCACAAATGGACCCTGAACCCTCTGATCCTTCAGGTCATCTTCAAGAGGTGAGGTACTCCAGAGATGGATCTCTTTGCAGCCCCAATCATCAACTTCCTCTCTTCTGTTGCAGGCCTCTCTCCTAGGCTCTGCTCATCAGGATGTTCTAGTATTGGATTGGACAAGCAGGTTCCTGTATGCATTTCCTCCTTTCCCACTGATATTCAGTGTCCTGATCAAAATCAGATCTCAGCCTTGCAGGGTGATTCTAGTGACCCCAGACTGGAGCCAGTCTTCGTATCCTACTACTGTCACTGTCAGTGACAATGCCTCTGTGTCTTCCCAGGCAGTTCAATCTTCTGACATCCTCCTGGGGGAGAATCGTCGACCTCAATCGTCAGACTCTCAGGCTCAAGGCTTGGCTCTTGAAGAGTTAGAATATGCAAGTCTGCACCTTTCTCAGTCGGTCCTGGACATCTTGAAAGTTAGCAGAAAACCTGCTACCAGAAAGACCTACAACTCCAAATGGAAAAGATTTGGGTGTTGGTGTTCTCAGAATCCGGTTCAGCCAGAATTGGCGGACATTGCCACAGTACTTGACTATTTGGTGTATCTTAATGGTCTAGGCCTCCGACCTACTACTCTCAAACTTCATTTGGCAGCTGTGTCTGCTTTTCTCTCTGCTGATAAAGGTGCTTTCCTAGCCTCTCATCCAGTCTTCAAGAAGTTTTCAAGGTTTACTACATGTTAATCCTCCTTTCGAGATCCTACCCCTTCTTGGGATCTGAATATCTGTATAGCAGCTTATACAGCCCCTTTGAGCATCTACCTTCAGCACAGCTGAAATACTTGACCTGGAAAACTGTATTCCTGGTAGTTATTACCTCTGCCAGGAGAATCTGTAATTACAGACTTTATCAGTGGAACCTGATTTCATTTCATTTCACAGGGATAAGGTGGTCCTTTGAACTAACAGAAAGGTTCTTCCCAAGGTACTGTCAGACTTTCATCTGAACCAGTCTATGTCATTGCTATATTCTTCACTGACCATTCTTTCTCTGGGGAGAAAAGGTTACACAATCTTGATGTAAAAAAGGCTCTTAGTTATTATGTGGAGCATACTAAGGCCCATAGGAATGGCTATTCTCAGCTGTTTCTCACCTATGGAGAAGTGGGAAAGGGCAAACCAGCCACCAAGAGAACTATTGCCAGGTGGATTGTCTCCTGTATCCAGTTCTGCTATTGAAGCTTGGAAGGAACCTCCTCCAGGCCTGAGGGCTCATTCTACCAGAGGTACAGCAGCTAAAGATATACCTTTAGTGGAAATCTGTAAAGCAGCCACCTGGAAAACTGTTCACACATTTACCAAATATTACTCTCTGGACATTCAGTCTAGAAGTGATGCTAGATTTGGCACAGCTGTGCTGCACAGCCCATTCCCAAAACAGGTTCTGTGACTCCCTTCTTCTGGGATGTACTGCTTGGTAGTCTGCATATAATCAGAATACAGCAAGACTTCATGTGTTTGAAGAAAAAATTACTCACTGTAGTAATGTTTCTTCTAATGGAGTCTTGCTGTATTCTGACCTCCCTCCCTCCCCTCCTGGAACCTAGTAGTTTTGGGAGGTGGGTGGGCAGGCACAGTGCTGCACCCCAGAGGTGTATTTGGCATGCCCTATCTTAAGGGTTTATTATTTTTAATTTCACTACCTACTTTGTCTTATCTTTATCCTTAGCTTTCTTTTTGGGGTTCTCGACTCGATTTGACCCTAAAACAATTTGTGGTGGCCATTTGGCTTACAAAAGTTTGAAACAATTTCGATCTGTTAATTTGATTAGTGCTCGTAAGAATCTGACGGTTACACTTCAGAGTGCTAGAGACAGAGGTTTGAAAACCAAGCTCGAGCTCAATGTTCTATGCTTCTGCATAGAGTTGACTCTCTATTCTCCGGGGCCGTTCAAGTGCTGGGGCTAACTGCACATAGTCAGAATACAGCAAGACTCCATTAGAAGAAACATTACTACGGTGAGTAATTTTTTCCTCTCAGCCTCGAGACACATGAATGAGGACCACTTGCACCTGATAACAGCGTGCAATGAATGTGTGTGTTCTTGATGTAAGTCAGCTGTTGATAGCCTGGTGTCTAAAATAAGAGAAGCATTTATAAATCCCACCTCCCTCACCTGTGTCATTCTGGAATCCGTTTTTTTTTGTTTTGTTTTTTTATAAACTCCACTACCGAGAGGCATCCATCCAGACTGGTCCCCCTGCCCCATCACCTGGTGGGACTTACCATGCTCTTGTTTGGGTCCTCTGCCACAGGATCCCAGAGGTGCCCAGTTGCCAGTGTGGGCCCTAGTGGGGACCAGCCTTCATCCAGATGTCATCAGAGATTTTCCTTCATTTTTTCACCTTGGGTCCCAGGACACATGTAATGATATGGTGTATGCTCTGCTTCCATGAAACACCTCCTCGTATCAAGTGAGTGAGGACCTCTGCACTTGTGTCCTAGTGCACTGCCACCCAGATCCCCAGGTGGCAGCCGAAAGCCACATACTCCTCCCAAGGAAGCAAGTTGTCCTCTGGATGCACAATCCTCCCTCCTGTCTGACCCATCAGTTTCAGTACCTAGTTTGGTAGTGTAACAGAGAGTAACATGCCCAGTGCCTGAGCTCTCCACACTACTGGGCTGGCTTTGCAATTCCTGCTTTATGTTAATTTAGGCATCCAGTTTAGAATTTGTTCAGTTATACTTGTGGCCGTTTTGCAGATTTTAGCTGTTTATTGTAGGTACCTCATTCTTAACAACTGCAGTGCCTTTCTGGGTAGTCCTTAGGAGGAGTACACAGTTTCTGACTCCAAGCCCATGTTGAAGGAGGTAGCCATAACTGGCACCATGTGACCTGCAACACTGGTCCACCTCACCCTAGGCCAAAACTCCAGAGCCCACAACTGCAAGCTGCCTCGCCCATCTTTGATGGGCTCAATGCAAAGGAAATTAGTTCGATGTTGACCCACTAAAGTCAGTGGTGGCACTGGGATCAAGGACATAATGCTGGCGAGCGTGTTTTTTTTTTTAAACTTATTTTTCCTTTTTGCAAAGAAACATTATGAAAAAGTACCCACATGAGGATAATACAGATTTAAAGATCAAGGACAGCACATACTTACAAAGGAGAAAGACTGACACCTCCCCATTTGATACTACCTTGGGGGAAGTACAGATATTAATAGTAAAATTTTACATTTGCATAGAGCCAGGGAACTAATGTTCTGAGGAAACACATAGCAAGGATACCCTGTTAACATATGGACCACTGGCCCATAGTGCCTCTTCTCTTTCTCTCTCCCCCCCCCCCAAGTAACAGGATAAATGTATAATCCAATCTCTTCCACCAGTCCAGAGAAAATATAACATGCTGTTCCAGTAAGAAAGATAAACAGTAGCTTTAACTGGAATACACTGATCCCAACAGACACTATAACAAACTGATAGAGATCGGATATGTAAAACTGTGAAGCTTAACGAGCCATTGGAACCAGCATTTAAAAAAATGTGCATTTAAACAATACCCTTTGCCCTGCAGACTGACATTGTTACCCTGGACTACAAAACCCCCAGGAAGGGTAGAAGATAAGGCAAAGATGTCCGTTGTCAGCCCAGGATTCAGCATAAGACCCCCTCAAAGTTATAGATAAATGTTCCAAAGGGCAGAATTCCACATAACAATAAGGAATATAAGGCAGTCCTTGCTGTTCATAGAAAGGCAGGAATCCACCATGTGTTCAGACATGCTGTGCAGACAAACTGTTAAAGAGCAAACGTGGTAAACAGTTCAAAAGATGTGTTTGCAGGAATATCCAGGACTTTAAAATGCACTCACAGATCCATCCAAAATTAGTTCAATCCCCATCTGCCAATTCCATGTCTGCATTATCGGCTGTGGATTTTGCTTCAGTGTGAGTGGTCAGCTTCTTTAGGCTCCATGAACAGATCCGATGACCATTCAGACTATCTGAGCTTTGTAGACATCAGGAGTTGATGCTGGGTTTGAGGGCCCTCAGTCAGCTTCTAGCAC
Source organism: Neoceratodus forsteri (assembly GCA_016271365.2). Classification (NCBI taxonomy): domain Eukaryota; kingdom Metazoa; phylum Chordata; order Ceratodontiformes; family Ceratodontidae; genus Neoceratodus; species Neoceratodus forsteri. The sequence goes on along the minus strand of JADMNL010000032.1, from coordinate 21,783,506 downwards.
CATCAAGGCTTTTCTGCAGAGTCTGGTGCTGTTGGAAAGGTCAGAAAATAACTGAATTACAGCTTCTCCATACTGAAGCTGGCAACGTCTCCTCGCCATAGCGAGAACCCGATCTCTGTCCCCCACACCAGTGAGGACAATCAAGAAAGTGCAGGAAGTGTTTACATCCATGGGAGCCCTGCAAGGAGAGATACGATAAGTCTTTTCCATGGAGAAGGCACCGTCATCCTCCAAGAAGCAAAGCACTTGCAGCAGAAACATCCATGCAAAGCCAAGGGAGCCCTCTCCTCCAGGCAAGCCAACTACCTGGACATTTCTCTTCCAGGCCTAATTCTCAACAGTCTCTAACTGTTGACAGAGCAAAGAGATCTCAATGAGTTTGATGGTCACATCTATGGTCCTCAACACAGATGCCTTATATCATGGTCTGTTCACAAGCATTCATTCTGATTTCAATAGTAACCCTCTGAGTGAGAGTATCAAACTTTCAGTCCAACTCCTGCACTGTGCAGATCAGTTGAGCTAGGGTGGTGTTAACTGTGGCTAAAGTTACTTCTCCCACTGGTGCAGTAAGCGAGGTGGAAGCAGTGGCTTATTGCATCTTCTCACCATACTGTTGACCTTTTGGTTTAAAAAAAAATCTGCACCAGCTGCTGCGTTTCTAGTTTTACCCATATTCGATCTTGCAGTGGGTCTGACTTCCAAAGTGCTCAAATCCATCAGAAATTGTGCTGTTATGTATTTAAATAAAACATTGTTCTCACTCGGGAGCTTGAGGAACCCATGTCTTCCCTTATAGGCTGCTCAGCAGCACCCCCTGAGTGTTAACTGCATAGTCTAATTGGTGCTGGTGGCACTGGGTGCTCCATGGGCCTGGTTACCAGCTGAGCCAGAAGTTGCACTGGCATGGACTTGACTAGGAGCTCTCTCTGGTCCACCCTAGCACTGGGCTGGTACTCGGGCAGCACCGGTGATAGATGAGTTCTCATCCTCACTGGATGGGGTTGTCTGACTTGTTGACCAGCATCGGGTTGACTGGTTGCTCCAGCAGCAATTCTGCTAGCAGACCAGTCAGCACCAACAGAGGCAACTACTCCTGTGAAACCCCCTATCGACAGCATACATGCTTCCTTTACCAGTTATGCTGCCATGATTGGCAACAATCTTTCTTTTGATGCTTACTGCAGTAGGGAGGTGAACTATCCAGGAATGGTATGACCAAAGAAAAATCTCCAAAGCCCTCATCCTCCTGAGAAATGGTTCAAAAGTGTACTCTTCAGCTGAAAGAAGTCACAAAACCAGGATAACCCTTGCAACTGCCACTTCTTTAATGGACCTCAACCACATAGCCATGGACTGCTTATGCTCCTTAGGCTTTACCTTGAGACCAAGGGTGCATGGCCTGCCATTCATGCACAATATGCCACATCACAGTCTGACCCAAGGGAGTAGATACAGGTGTGTGGGCCCAGACGCTTGTACCTGCACACAATGCATCTCTTAACCCTTAGCTTATGCTGTAATTCCATGGTGACTCAACGACAAAAGAAGGAACCATAGGATCAGTGAGTAAACAAGTCAAATACTGAAAACAAAATTTGACCAAAAATCGCTGGAAAACTAGAAGCCTCTAAAACAAGCAGGTGCTGTGAGGGAGACCGTTTGGTTGGATGGTAGACAGAATGCTCCTGTTACTGATCCTGCACAGTGGAAGACTGCCCAAGTGCAGATAAATAGAACATGCAACTGATCTCCAAATGTGCCTGAAGACCAGAACTCCCAAGAGACCAAGCCTCACAAGTGTTGAGAAGTCGGGTCTTTGTGCATTTGATTCATATATTTGTGTAAAAATAACTTCTAAATCTGCTGTGTGTGAAGATTTCATTTCTTTTTGACCTTATTGCATTGCCCAACTGTAGCACAGGGCAATAATTATATCATTAGGGATACAAAAGCTGCTCTCTATTTTGTTGTGACCTACCCCACCTTTCAAGAGCTGAACGGTCACCTACCAACTTTATTTTCAGATTTATCACTACTGTTTTATATCTTCACAATGGAAAGCATTTAAAAAATGATAAAGCACTATTTCAGCCAATCAGCAGGCAGAGCCAGTGTACCGCTTATCCTGTGTACAGTGTGCTATTATGCAGGAGTGCTCCACAAAGACAGCCCATTAATAAAATAAAATAATAAAAAAAAAAGACTAAACTTGATATAAATCACTCTAAACTCATGCAATTTATAGTAAGTTAATAGAGTTTCCGAGGGATATCCACCCTCCCATTTCTCCCCTCTGCTTGTTACTGGTGATGATCAACTCAGACAGTTCTGTAGCCAAGTATGTCCCCAATTCTACCTTGTTACTTGACTATTCTTGTACTTCACTTATATCCTGCATGTTGTCCATATTTATTCCTTAATCCTCTGTATTTAACAAAGTCCTTTTCAGATTGCTTTCATGATATAATACTGACATTCAATGCATTTTCCTCAAACTTTCTCCTTCTGCAGCAATTAGTGTTGCTGTGATTCCTGCCAAAGTCTGTATTTTACTGCCATTATATTTACTTTGTATTATGTATATCCTTGCTCCCATTTTATATTCCTTGCCTGCAGCCTTTGTGTATTGTATTTTCTGTATGAGCACCCTTAGACGTGGAGCCTCTGTAAAGGAGTCTGACTCAAAGGTATTGTAGTTCCAAGACTTAACAAATAACTAAATTTCTCTCATGGTATAGAAGACTCCTCTCCTGAGGTTTGGGCAGGCAGAACCACTCAGTTTTGCTTTGAAGTCCCCTTCCCAAACCTCAGGTTCAGAGTCTCATACTGTAGAAACATCCTTCGAGGCTGTATTAACTTACAGATCTGCCACATCCTAGCAGTTGGATAACTGATGAAAGATAAGCATGGAAATTTAAGAGCAGATCTGAAACTTTATTTGTCCTGTGCATAAAAACTTTTTTTTTTTTTTATCCAATGCTATTCATTAGGCACGATTACAGTGGATAGGACTAATTTTAACTTTTGAATGGACTGGTATTATATGAAATACCTAGTATCAGCCATTATTACCACAAACTTAAGATCCAACAGCATATCAAGAACTATTCCTCAAAGCCTCTGCCCTCTAGAAAATTCATACATGCAAGGAAAAAATCATGCAAGTCCTAAGAACATTAGTTATGTGATGCAGTTCATATTATTTACAGGAACAGTCATTGCCTTAAAACTTGCAAAATTATAGACAATCCAAGAAGTTTACAGAATAACCAGAACAGGGTTATCTGCTTGTTCAGGTCAAGCATAAGACACCAATTTGCTATCAATAACACAGATTTATCTTTTTTTTTTTTATCAGTTTTAGCAAACAGAAGTCACATTTTAAGCGATATGTTTAGAAACATTAGACTCTTATGTTTTTAAGTGATACAGTATACAGCTACATTGAGAGAAAAGTGCGTAAAACATTTCCAACATGATTTAACAATTTAAAAATATTTTCTGGGTCCCACCTGCAATTTCCTAGTCTGCATTTGTAACTGTGGCCATCTATCTGGTACTGTATTAAAATGAAAACAATTGCCTGTACACCACTCAACCATCACCTCAGAAATCAGCAACAAGCGTCCAGAAATTAGGGACACGTCTTGCAAAACATAGTAATATCAGCTCAAGAAGCTGTTACAGTAGGTGAGTTGATGGATTATTTCAACACTAATGACTTTTTATGCTTCAAAGACCCATTTTTCAGTGATGTAAATACCAAATGGAGGTGGGACTGTGAAAATTTTCAAAGCAAATGGAGACAGCTGAGAGGTGGGTGCATGCATTCATTAATAAAAGACCATTTTCTATTGCACACTAGAATCACATTGTCATGTAAAGCAAGTTACCCTTACTGCCTTTTTCTCTCACTTCTCTATGTAGCACTGCACTTCAAATTGCTTCCCTTGCTCTAACTTGTAAAACAAATCAAATTATTGTGTGCAAGAAAAATAAGTGGGGAGCTACCTTTGTTGTTTTCTGTAAAATATTTGACATTTTTCCCAGTTTCATTTCATGTGTCTGATCTACCAATTCCATCAATGAATTTCTTTTGAGACAAATTATAGACACTTTATTCGTCATTTAAATTTCTCTGCATTGCTGTGCTTCCAGCTGGTTGACATTAGGTCCCAGTATCCATGGCAGGTCAAATTTAATCAGATGTGCCATCAACTGTGCAACAGACTAACGCTGCGGTGGCCCTGGGAAGGGATCAAGACTCAGAAAATCAAGTATAAATTAAACAGCATAAGAATGCACAAGAAAATAAAATTTAATTTGCCATTTCACCTGTAGTAGGCTTAATTAAAACAAAAAATGTAGCAATTATTAGGACAGTAGGGGAAGTCGGAAGCATTATGAAAGACAGTAAAATATACCACATTATCTGAAAGAGAGACAAATGACAAGATTAAGCTGAAGGGAAATAAAATAAAACAACCTTCCTAAATATAAAGTTAAATTTTTTTTATACACAAAATAAACAGAGCCTGGCCTGGCGATGCAGCGGCAGGTTTGCTGCTCAAGTCGGGTTAGGGAACAAGTCTAGGATGTGTGAGGGCCAATACAGGAAGGACTGACCACTGTTCCACATGATGCTCACCTCCTCAGGGTGGGAGGCAGACTGCTTCCCACTCTGGAAATGCCACCTGGGGGTCCACAGGTGAAGCCAGTTAGGTGGGGACAGCAGTGGGAGGGGGAAAACATCAAGGCTTTGCAATATGCACACCCATTGCATGGTACATCACACGTTCACAGCTGGCATCTCAGAGTGAGAATAGTGTAAAACCTCCCAGGCTAGGAAAAGGACTCTTTGGCACAGCTGGGCACTGTGCCACCAGTCTGCTCAGCATGCAGAGCACCTACCATTGAATCCAAAGTTACTACTAGAGGGGAGTGCCAATTCCAAGGACCCCACCACGGGGATAACCCAGCTGAGATGCAGCATCTGATTTCCAGCAGGGTCCTACCACTACCCATTTCATCAGCTGATTGGACTGGAGCACTGGAAGGTTTAGTGACTTACCCATGGTCACTGGTCACAAATCTGGCTTTAGCAAGGTTTAAACCTGTGATCTTCTAGTTTCCCAGACAGTGCTCTAATCATGAGATCAAGTAGTCAACTTTAACTTTGTTGCATCATACACTTCTTTCGTGAATTTGAGTTTCAACCCAAAGTACGAGAAGTGTAGTGTGTAGATTTAATATGATTCCTCTTCACACAGTGACATCACAGTTGATCAAGAACCACCTTTCACCTTCAGCCAGACTGGCCATTAGTAATGTCACAATGAATGAAGTCAAAGTACTGATAAAGGGAATAAACAGCACTAGACATGTCAGCTTCCAGGAAGTGTGCTGTTTATGGATCTTACCTAACAGTATCTGGTAGAAATGTTTCTTACTAGCAAAAACAAAATACTTCGAAACAAAAAGCGAAATAGCTACTTTTACAAATTAACATTTAAAAGGGTGGAGACTGCTATTATAGAGGCAAGAATGTGCCCAACACCAGCTTACTAGAGGAACTGAGAAATTATCTGAACTTTGTTTTGAGTATGTTTTATTTCTAATCAACTCAATCGATTTATGAAGCTAATTTCTGGCATTTATGGATTTAGTGCTTCTGTGGCATGGGAACCTCTAAGAAACTGATGGCAGCAAGTCTGGTCAACAAGGAAGGCACTGCAGCAGGGCCAAATCCTCCACTTCAGCAAGGGCAGAATCTGGAGAATCAGACCCTACATGTGACGACGTACATGATAGGGAAACTTTATATGGCAGACAAGTGGCACTCAAAAGAAATGTTGTGGAATTTCAAGTACACCCAACTGCCAGACTGTGAAATGCAGGGAACTGGCAGTGGCTAATGTCAAGGAGGCAACAGGCTTCTCAGTGCGAGCTATAAATGTTTCGTGCAGAATGGAATGGAAAATGTACAAAACCATGCATGCTCTGCAAAATGTCAGAATTGTGAACTACAGACTCGAGTGGAGAAGGCTATTTAATAAGTGAAAATGTATTCATTTTGAAATAGATTGGTTTCTGTTAGAAACGGTATTGTAATCTTGGAAGCACACCAGCTTACACCAAGGAGACAAGATGAGCAGAACTTTACTCAAACTTTTCTTATCACAATTGAAGTACATATGGGAGACAGGACTTTATGAACTGTTAAATGGTGGCATCCTATCCTACTGGATGACACACTGATCTCTATATCCAGACAGGTGCTTGGCAGCATGGGACCAATTAAAGGCCTTCAACAAGACCAGCGTTATCCTCCCAAGAGCTGGGGGTATCAAGTAGCATGCAGCTCCGCAGCTTCTCGCAGTGATGCTTGTGCTTTGGATCATATAAATTCTACTGTGACATCCCACTTTTGTTTCACAGTCTGTGCACTTCATATCTGCCGGCTTGTGAATTTTATCAATGGATGGCTAAAAAGGGGTATGCAATATGTTACTTCAAAATATGCAATTTACCTTCAAGTGTGAGGGGTCAGGAGCACAGCCCTCACAAGTGATAAACTTTGTGTTTTGAGTTAGACCTTTGCATGTTCACTTTAGGCACATCAATTTGCTAGTTATAAATTTAAATCTGTCATTTTGTATAAAGATTTATCTGTTGCTCTTTGATATCAACTGCTGGCTTCAGTACTGTTCATGGCTACTGTTACATCATCAACATTGTGAAAACTGCTCTCGGATAGGTTCAGTATTCTATTGGTATGTACCAAATCGGGTAAAATATTTGATATATAACTCTATTCAGATAAACCCAACTTGCAAGATTATATCTTGCAAGTTAGGTAGAACACAATTATTTTTTTTTTACTGTCACTGGTGTATAAATTAATTTACACTGCTCAAAGTTTTGTTTGAAAGATTATGCTGTAAACATTATGCCAATAGGACTCTGTTAGGATACAAGCATTCTTTCTAAATATTTACCCATTTGTAGGTCAGGACCTTTATCAGCCATTAGTACTGGCTCAGGACAGTGTTCATCCTCAGTGTTTATAGTCATATATCTGTAAATTGCAGGTATGTGTCCTCTAGTGGATGCACCCTTTATACTATAAAACAACCTGGGTGGGGCTATAATGTTCTCTACTATAATGTGATGCTTGAATGTGTATATTTGATCTACTCCTGTGGATAAAATTTTGCTTTTAAATGCAATCAAAATATTTTTAAAAATGTTATCTGCTGTTTTTGGTGCTACTAGCTCTAACAGAAATGCAGAATCATAGTCCTCAAGATGTCCAGTAATCTACCTGCTTTTATATGCAGGACATCATAATACTGTTTAAAAAATGAGTGCTGAAAATCTTGCATTGAGTGGTCAAACTTGAAAATAATGCGCCATGTATAAGTTCACCTTGGTTCTTTATTACCATTTATTTGTTGTATATGTTTTATATATTCATTGTCTTACTGTACATACCTGTAATTTATGTATCGTTTTGCTTGGACATCATTGAAATGATAATCTGTTTAATAGTTCTTCCATAAATCAAATGAATTAATCAGTATCATGGTGTGAAATTCATAGTGGCAATTTTTCCAGTTGTCCCAGGGGTGGCGGAGGCTCTTTAAATGGGTGTCAAAAAGTGATCGTCCTCAGTTTGTTATCCAGCCTGCTGCACAGTAAAATGTAAACTATCAGATATGTGCAAATACTGTGGTCTCTCTCTAGGAAAATTATGTTGAACAAGAAGAGGTAAACTGCATATTTAACATGCATAATCAATTACTCGGTTCCCACATAATGGAGATATTGTATACTCAAGAGTGTATCCCTGTGACTCTTAGCTTAGTTGGAAACATCCTTCCTGTTAATATTTAGTGCAATTTCTGCAGTCTGTAACAGGGCTATAGCTGCAGACTTGGGAACAGTACTGCAGAGTGCTGATTCCTCTGAGGATTACGAAACTGCAAAGAGAAAATGCACCTCAGCTTCCACAATGCCAAATACAAACCTGAAATTCAAACAGAGCTACAGCTATACAGTATTCGAAAAATTGATGGTACACTACCAATTTACAACATTCTTAAACTATTATGTAATGCTGCATACATTTTTCAAAGACAGACAGTGGGTCTTGTGGTGCAGTGAATCAATGAACAGTACTGGTCTTTCAGCTTTACAGAACAAGGTTCATACATGACCATGATCTGAAGTAAACAGTTCAGTGTTCTAAATCAGTACCTTGTTAGCAACAAACAATACCACTGAACCACTACCAGACTGGTACAGCAATCAGTATTTTATATTAGAAAGTTTCAGGCCGAAGATTACTTGCTTTGAAACAAATGCCTTACCAAAGGAGAAGATGCAATGTAGAAGGAATACAGTGTTATATACCTGTGTATATAAGGCAATAACTGCATTTAAGGCTGTAATTGCATTTAGGGGTATTAGTGACACTTACAAACCACAAGTTGGAAGCACGAGTGGTTTACATTTTTCATTTATAAATCATGACATTGCTGTTAGCCAGTCAGGATGGTTTATTTCTAAACATTCTAGATATGAGAGGAGGTCTTGCGTAAGCAGTTTTAAATTTAGATGGCACAGTCCATTTCTGATGCAGGAGTTTGTCTATTTTTCTGCAAATTAAAACACTGGTTAAAATCAAGTTTAATTTTTAAAAGCATCTTCAACATGATTTTCCTGTATAATGGGATATCTGCAAGTGTTGTAAATGACGTTTCCTGAGCCTGTAAGTCACTTTCCCTGAATACTAGTTCCAATTCTCTTACCGATTCATCTCTACCTGCTTTTCTAGTTAGTGCTTCCGATTTGCAGACAGCTAGTAAAAGTACCATTTCAGACATGTATGACGTAGTTTATGTCCCTGCTCAGCTATTCCATTGTTGCCACAATGCATCCATGTTCTACTACAGAACTGTGTGGTTGAGAGGGATATAAACTACATCGTACTGTTCTAGATGGCACTTTACTCCAGAGTGGAAATCGGAAACACAAACTGAGGTTACTAATAGTCCTGTATAAATAGAACAGCAGCAAAACTGGAACCCATATTCAAATAAAAACAGCTTCTAAAGGGAAAAACAATTATCCGGTTCAGTGCAGTTGTCTTTCAAACCCCAAAAAGTACCATTACAGGACTATAAATGCGCATCCTGAAGTGTGTTTCTGTGCTTACAAAATGGCTTCATAAATGGAGGAAAAAAGATGACTTTCTTTTAAACAAGTTAAATGCTTCAGCGAGAAAATGTATTTGTAAGTATTTAAACAGATTAAACTTGAAATATTTTGAGACTACCAGATGGCTCAAAGCGCTTTCAAGCTGGTGACCCAAATGCCCGGAGGCGCCGAGGGCTGAGGCACTGGATGCCACGCCGACGACCCAGGTTCAGTAACAAAACTGGGCCATTGTGGGTCGGCAAGGGAGGGAGGGGATCGAGCATCCGGAGGACTGCTCTCCTCTCCTGGGGTGGGATGTTGGGGGCGCCAGGTGCAGTAGTGGCCTCTGGTGGAGACTGGGGGAGGCGCTGACATTGGGCCGCTAAAGGGGGCGGGATGTCGGCAGGCTCCAGTGGCGTATACCACGCAGGAGCCATTGCATACCACGTCCTAAGGGGAGAAAACAGGAAAAAGGCCCCATCCCTGGTAGGTGAAGGTGGGTCCCGGGACTCCGCACCCATGCCCACCGTTGGGTCTCTCTCCTCCTCTGGTGCCTTGTCATCTGGACACTCTATCAGATTCTAGACAGAGTGCCAGAAAAGAGCCGGTGGTCTCACCTCCAGGGGGATTCAGAACCAGGGGGATCGGGTGGTGAGGGCCTCCCACCACAGGAAGAAGAAAAGACTTTAGACAGGGCGGGAGAAAGCAGGAGATTGAGTGGCCACACTGGACAGTCCACGGACGGTGATGGTAGGAGCATAAAGTACATAAAAAAAAAAAATTACAAATCTGGTGACCCAGATTTGGGAGCAAACACAGTGGCAGGCACTAGGAGGCTGCGCTGGGAGGAGACATGCTGCGCGTGGCAGTGTCTCTGGGTGGGGCGGAGAAGGTCTACTCTCCTGACAGTAGCATGCTGCATGTCCAAGGCCCGCCCGCCACCCCCCAAATACACTGTGCATGCCGCCTGGTTACATGAAAAGAAAATAGAAGAAATAACCTTACCAGCTCCCTGGGCAAAGTGGGTGACAGGGCTGGTTCAAAGAGTGCAGAGCAGTCTGAGTGTAATCACCTCTGTAGGGAAAAACTTAAAATGCTTTTAACTTGAAACTATTAAAAAACGTGTTAAGAGAATGTTTAAACCATTTTTTTAGGGAGCTGATGCCTTACTTATAGCAGCAGGGATGTCTCAGTGTGCAGTGGGAAACCAGCTCAGTTTTATCTTTGTAGTCATGTAACTGCACATCTTGGACACACCTTACTGTAATGTACAGCCGATCAGGATAAAGGGATTTTCCCAAAATTCCTGAAAACCCTTGTTTGAAACCAAACCTCATCTTTATTTTCGTGCGTCTCACACACAACCACACCCACCCCTACATTCTATAGCGAGAGTAAAACATTACAGATGAATGTCTTATTTCAGCCACTGAGTAAATCTACACGCAGATAAATCATTTGCCTCAGTGTTGGGTGCATCTTCAGCATTTATCTCCACTTTGGACAGGTCACAAAGGAACTCTACCAATGGGAAAGCTGCCTGCACAATGCCTGATGACGCACAATGGTCTTTGCTGCACTCAAACAGAGCAGTGCAATCCAGCAGAAGCAGTTACATTTTCCTAAAAAAAATAATTAAAAACCTTTGCAATTAAAAAGTACATTGTATAGATTGGACACAGCTGACTGAACAGGACACTCATCACTTATGAAGGGGCAGCTGACTTCCTTGTGGCTCTGTCACTCGCGATGAGTCACTGCTCTGCCCCTCCATCATGAAGAATAAATCAATATATTTTATGTCTGACCACTGCATCCCACAGAATGAAAAGTACACAAGCTATTTCAGCTAATGACATTAGCTGTTGCACATACCAGTCATTTATTTTAGAGAGTTGCATACGCTACAACCACAGATTCTGGAGCTGAGCTCTTCAGAACCAGACAGCAGCTTTCACAATGCTGATGACATCACACTTCCACTGTCCTGACCGAAGCCAGCGGCTGAACTCAAAGAAAAACAATCTTCATAAACAGCTGATATATTTAAACCAGTGCTGTATAAATAGAATACACATTGGCCTGACTCAAAAACCTTGTAAGGTAGCAGTTGTGAGTTTTGGTCCTGCCCTTTTACTCATGAAGATAAAGTGTGTATTTTCTCTCACTCTCAGAAAGGGTAACATGGTTAGATGTAAAAGCATTTTCTTAAGTAAAACCAGACTTTTAAGGTCTCTCATTACTCTGTGCTTGAAATCTCCGCTCTTCAAAGATCAAACACTAATTTTAGGGAGGATAGAAGAACCATACTGTGTAAAATCAGGTATGGTTGAGAGGTACTGTATGGGCATCCATGATTTTGAGGGTATGCCTTTTAAGAGATATTTAAATATGAAATCAAAAAGATGCCTCATCCCATACAAGCTTCAAAAAGTGTATCTGTTCTTACAAGACAGCTATTCTGTGTATATCCTTTGCAGGAAACCTGAGCAATCTCATAACCATTTGCATACTATTTTTTTTTTATTTATTGAAAGACAGAAAATCTTCCAAACTTGGTTTATTTTCCCAAAGTGAAAAGTGTAGTTGTTAAGCAACTAGTCTTACGTTTTAAGTTACAGTTAACTAAAACTTCCCCAAGCTTTATTAAAGAGCTAGTGTACTGCCTAAAACTAATATTAGATTTTAAAAGCAGCCAACCATTACCTTTTATATCCGAGGTACTTTTTCTTTTCCCTTTGTTTAATTAGAAGTCTGTTTACCTGATGTTAGTTAGTAGGTGCGATGTGCGGAACAGCTCTTGGTCTGGCAGCTGACATATCTTGCTCTACTGCCCCACACTATATCATCAACATTTGTGACCTCACTGTGACATCACTGCCACTTAGAACAGCAAGTGAGTGAATGTCAGGTCATTCACCTGTGATGCCACAGTCAGTGAGATCATACAATGCTGATGATGTCAAGTGGGGCAGCAGAGTCAGATATGTCAGCTACCAGGCTAAGAGCTGTTCCACACATCCAGCACCCTATTATCACATAGAATACTTTCTGATAAGCAAAAGGAAAAAGGAAAATACTTCAGAAACAAAAAGTTATAGCTACTAGTTAAAATTTGTATTAGTTTCCAGTCTGCCTGTTTTGGCTCCACTAGCTCTTTAAGCGTAACTATAAACAAAGGCAGATCTGATTAGTTTGTAGTTTTTGTCATGCTGCTGTCATACGAGGACAAGACCACGTAAAATAGCCAAAGAAGAACAGGGTAGTGTAAATTTTCTGGATGGGCAGTCATCTCTAAACAGGTGTGAAGATTTGACACAAGTCAATGGCCATTGTTACTGGGTACATAAACCTTGCTTTTCTGGACATAAGGGCATGTATGTTGCCACCTCAGTCTCTCTACTGTAGACCTGCATTTGTCCTTGTTTTTTTTCCTTTATTACAGATTCTTGCCGATGCCGCCTCTCACCCTGGCAAATTAAACAAAAAAAAAGATTAAGATTATGTTAATGTTGTACAAATCACCTTCTAGGGGGTGTGATGTGGCACAAGGCGTATCTGAGTGCTACATGCCCACAGAGGGTGATTAACTGAACATTAACATAATCCCTGGGAGTAATTTATTGCTATAGTAAAAAAAAAAAAAAAGTACGTATTTTAAAATAAGAGTTGTAACTTCGTTTAGTAGAGTTGATTAGACTCAAGAGTAACACAGGCCTAATAGAATGTAGCCAATCAAGAAGCTCTATTTCACCAAGCCTTTTAATAATAATTCATATTTGGTGTTTAAGCTGGACGGCAAAACCTCACAGGATTTGCGCTAATTTTTCACCTGGACTTTTTAGCCAAATAACATAACTCTACCCAAACCTTGAAACCACCTTTATGTTCAATCTCTGGAGACACAGTAGCAATCTGGCTACTTGGGTAAAGTTATTTGCAGATTTTTTTATATTCTAGCTAATGACGGTATATGAAGTGAGAGACAGAGAAGAGATACAGCATATACATGCTTACTTAGCAAAACACCATTTGGTTATGAGAGCGTAAACACTGCGTTTTTACAATTTCTTGCTAATGTTTTGGAACCAGGTGATATCGGTTGAGTGGAGGGGAGGCCCTGTGCTGAAACATGCATTGTGAGCATCCACTCTACTGTTGTCACAGGGTTCCAGAACTGATCCGTAATTATTTAATCTACTTTTGTTAATGGGGAAAGGAAGGCTAGACAATGCTACCTATTTTTAGCCTTGTTCTGGGTATGGGGTGGGGAATACAAGTTCAACCCAACTGAAACTGACCCAGATTAAGCGGTTGGTGATATTTCAGCGAAAGGGAGGAAAATTTAGCCTGGACACTGCGGAAATTCCCCTTCTCGTCTCGAAAAGTGCCATGGGATCTTTGATGTCCACCCGAGCAACCACCAGAAACAATAGAATGTACCCTCAGTTTAAGAGCTTGTCCAAAGGGTAATTATAAAAATAATATCTGGTTGGAAAAGGCTGCATCAACAGGAGCCTCTAAAAAGGAAAACAAAATAAGATCATTTTAAAGCCTACAAATGAAAAAGCATAACAGGGAGATTAAAGAGACTGCACACATACCCACATCAATTATATTCACAAAAAGTAAAGCAAGGTTTATATTCCCTTTAAAAGCTAATATTTAGTGACTTCTAAGTCGTACGTTAATACCGCCACCGAGACCAGTCTTACGGTTGCAAGAGTGGTCTTACATGCATTCTTAGGGTATGAGAACCGCAAACTGAAGATGACCAGTTCTGATACCCTAGGAATTTAAATAAAATCACTTAAAACTGCATGAGTGATCTCAGATCTATTAATATATTACTGATCAAGCTTGATCAGTAATATATTAATTAAAAAAAAGTCTTAAAAAACAGATCATGCCAGTTTCCATGGCAGCTATGCGAGAGACACTTCACAAAATAAGCATCTCTCACATACAAAAGAAAGGAGCGCTTCGATTGGTCGGGAGTGCTCCCTTGATTCATAATATGGTTAGATATAACCGCAACTTAAAAACCAATCGGTCAGTATAACTTAAACTTGTAAAAAAAAAATTATAACCATAACTGCAATTTAATTATATAGTCATAACTATAACAACACTACATGACAGACATTTGTAAGTGCAGTTAGAAAGTTCTTTACAAGTAAATTCAATATACAAGATGTTAGAAGAATATTTACATAGATCATATTCTTCAGGGATACGAGCTCTCTGAATCTGAAACAGGTCAATACCTAAAACTATTTACCAACTTTAGGGACCAGAGTTCAAAGCAAATTTAATTTGTTTCTGTGTGTCAAACATTGTGGTAAAACAAAATGTCCAATCCTCTTTCTGCTTTGCTGATGATGGTTCTTCCCCAAAAAAGAAAAAAAAAAATCACACAAATACACAGTGAAACATGGAGACAGAAAGAGTCTTTGCTTAAATTATGTCCATAGTTAAAAAAAAAAATAAATACTTTTTAGCCAAATTGGAAGAAGAAATTTCCTGGACCAGAAGCTGTAAAAGAAAAAGGGAAGGGTTAGTAGGTTTTACCAGCTGCTATTACCAACATGAAAGCAATTGCTTTAAATACTTTCCTATGTTAATAAATACAGCTGCCAAAGAAACAGAAAGGTGTCAACAGAAAAAGACAAACGGTCCATCAAATGCACATTTACCTACCAGGGTTGTACCTGCTTTTCACTCCAGTTTGTCAGAGTTTCATAGAAACAGAATTTGCTGGCAGATAAAGACCGCTTGGCCAATCTAGTCTGCCCATTTTTCCCTGCCTACAGTATCACCGCAGTTCCTACTTGGTCTCTGACCTATTTTCCAACCCCCCTTCCCTAAGATTCCCTTATGCTTATTGCATGCATTCTTTAACCCCCACCACCTCCACTGGAAGGCTGTTCCAGGAATCCACCACTCATTCTTTGAAAAGTATTTTCTCACATCTCTCCTAAATTTACCCCCCCTCCGGCTTCATATCATGACCCTTTGTCCGTGAGCACCTTTTTCCTGAAAAATAATTCCTCCTGTACCTTATTTAACCCAGTGGGTATTTAAAGGTCTCTATCATATCTCCTCTCACTCCTCTCTTCCAGAGGCAGGGTGTACATACTTAGTCCTTTAGTCTCCTGTAGGGCTTCTGATGCAGATCTCGCACCATTTTAGCTGCCTTTCTATGAACCAGCTCCACTCTAATTCCTTCTGGAGATGCTGCCTCCAGAACTGAACAGAGTACTCTAGGTGGGGTCTTACCAGTGACCAATACAGAGGCAACACCAATTCCTCCTTCCTGCTGCTGATACCCCTGCATTCCACTAACCCTCCCAATTGCCTTGCCGCACTGCCTAGCGACCTTCAGGTTATCAGATATGATTACCCCCTGGTCTCTTTCCTGCATAGTGGTCGGTTATCAGTACCACCCCACACATTCTGTACTCTCCGCCCTTCAGTTCTGTGCCCCAAGTGCATTACTTTCTACTTTTTCGCACTGAAATCCAGCTGCCATACCTCTGACCACTACTTGAGTTCTCTTAGGTCACTGCTCATCCTTTCCACCCTCCACCCCGGAGTGTACACTACTGTAGATTTTGTTATCAGCTGCAAAGAGGCAGACTCTCCCTGCAACTCCTCTGCAATAGTACCTAAAAAGACATTAAAGAAGACTGGTCCCAGCACTGATCCTGAGGCACCCTGCCAGTCAGTTCCTTCCTCTGGGTGAATTCAGTTTACACCATCTGTCTCCTATCCCCAATCCAATCTCTTACCCAGTTTACCTACTTTGGAATCATTAATAAGCTACCTAGCTTGCTTACTAGTCTCTTATGCAGAATGCTGCGAAAGTCTTACTGAAATCTAGGAAGGCAACATCCACTGTTCCACCCTGATCTAGTTCCTTGATCCCCCACACAAAGAAATGTATCAGGTCATTTGACACTACTCCCCCGTGTGAACCCATACTGCCTACAGTCTTGAAATCCACTGGATTCAAGATATTCCATGATCCTTTCCTCCAGCAGTGATTCCATTATTTTCCACTGTCAATGTCAGACTGACTATAACTGCCAGCTCTTCCCTGCTACCACTTTTGTGAAGTGGAACTACATCTGCCCTCTTCCAGTTTGCCAGCACCACTCCCTTTTCCAGTGAGCTGTTGAACAGGACCGCAGAGGTGCAGCCAGTACCTCCCTGAGCTCCCTCAGTACCCTGTATACACCCCATGTGGCCCCATTGCTTTGTCCACTCTCAGATTAGCAAGTCCTTTCAGTACACTATCCTCGAAAACAGACTATTGTTCACCTCCCTCCCTCCAGTGCTCCCTGCTACTTTTGTTTCATCCTCATTCTCCCAAATCTGCCTCTTCTTGAAGTCCAAGACCATTGTCTTAGACGGTCTTCTAGGGCAAGGTGAACTAAACCAGGTTGTGGGCACTCATACTTAGGGTCACCTTTACCCCGCCTTCCACCTGGTCATCGTGGTTCCACAGAACCGGTTAAAGATAGCTCCTCCCTGGTGGGTTCTTTCACCCTGTGCCGCACAGATATTTTGAAAGGTACACACACATCATCCAATCATATCATTAGCACCAACAAATAATGCAGCTAAAGATCACAATGGAACAAGAAATGGATCAAAAATCATGCATGTGAAAAGTATTATCCTCCTTGCCTAATGATACTGCTGCTGCTGCTGCAGTGAGAGTAGCTGCTATGAGGTTAAACCCAGGATCAAAAGTTGTCTGAGGACTCTACCCTCAGTCCAATGAGAGACTAGAGACCAGAGGAACTGAACTCCATCTTCCATGACAGTAGCAAGGCTAGGGTGGTCACTGTATCAGCAGCGTAAATACAGTGCTAACTGCATTGTGCTATAATTTGTTTTCAGGATTTTCATGCAATTTGAAATTTTAGATATGAAGAATGTTACCTACATTACATGCATTCTGCTGTAATTTCCTGAATTACTTTCATATTTTATTTAATTTTCTAAATACGTATTTTTTTCATTCTGTTTTTATATCCATAAGGTGCTAGACATTAAAATTCCAATAAAATACAGACAGGAAACTAAAACTGAAGCAATACTGGAATTTCAAATCTTGAAAACAGAATTTGATTACGTGTTTCTATAAATCCACATTACTGGGAATTCACATCTTTATACTAAGACAGCTTTCAAATTATAACCCATATCAGCACGCATAACTACAGTAGGTCTCCTCAACTGTTTCTTTACTGAACAGCACTGGTGCCATCTCCCAAGTGGTCCCAGCTTGAACTGCAGATACCATCACAAACTGTGGCATTGCAGGTGGTTAGGTTGTAGGCCTACTTAACAGTTGTGGGCTACACGGAGGCCCATGACAGCTCAACAGCACTGCTGCTGCAGGGACAGATAAAGTCACTCCTGAAGCTGTAATAGAGGGGTGTAAGAGCTGTGCAACCCACTGTAATCCACTACTTTGGGATTCATGGAAAACTACAATGTACCAAAGCATTCTAACATTTTTAAGTTTGAGGGAAAGCTTGCAGATTTGACATTACAAGTATGTTACAGCCAGGGACAATAAGGATTTTGGAAACTGAAGGCCTGAACACTGGCACACGCTGCCTGGTGAAGCTGAACTATGTGGTCTGCTGAGTTAAAGTAAAATTGGTCAAACATTTGAATCCAAATAAAGGCCCAGGCCTTCAGGTTACCCCTGGCTACTTCATCAGCCACCTAAAGAGCGGCATACACATGAATGCTTTTCTAGCTTACCTTCAAAACTAAAACCACCTGGACCACCAAAGAAGGCTTTGAAGATGTTGTTGGCATCGAAGTCTGAAGAAATGGAAAGGGAAGAATTCATTAAGATTAACTCAATGCCCACCGCCCATCTCAAAGCCAAAGTAATACATTTCCAAGCTAACAAAAGAATACTGTATCTCGGGTGTGAAATCAGAAATAGCCCAAAGCCTACCCAAGCACAGCTCTGGTTACAATAATGTATGACACAAAGGCTTGGTGGAGTTCCTTCAACAATTCTTTATGCTGAACTAATAGAAGTAGTCAAGGGCCAGTGCAAGGGTATGGCAGCAGACCTCAGTTCAGTAGCAGAGTCATGATCAACTTGTGGGTGGGCAGAAAGGCTCCCATGAGAAGCACCCTCACCTGCTGGCTGACCAAGGATGTGTTACCTGGGGCTACAAGACCAACTGCTTGGTTGATCCCTCCTGGATAAAAAGCGGCACAGTAATGATGGTTGTCCCAGGGTACAGGAACAAATGCCCCATTCAATGAAAAGCCATGTTTAGATGGTCTTGGGACAAAGGATGGCTGTAGAAGAAAATGGGTACCAACATGAAAGGATAGGTGAAAAACCTGTCCCCATTGTCCAGGCTTACAGTCATGCATTAATGCTATGGGACTGGCTGGAGATATCTGTAATGAAATGGGGAGGCGAATATGAAGGTATGGGGAGGCTGTCATAATGAGGGGAAAAAAGTAGTAAGCCTTCCCATATATTTGTAATCTGTTCCTTTCCCAGTACTGTATATCAGCTGAACTCCACTGCAATGGAACCTATTCAGAGTTCAAATAATTTCTTAGATTTTTGCGATGTCCCTGAGCAACTAGGTTCTCTTTCAATAAAACATGAGGTGACAGGCTATCACAGTTTTACTGTTTCTGCATAAAAAAACATGAATCAAGTTGCTGATTGTGCAGTCTTCCAATGAAATTGTTGTTTTATTTTTCATTTATTTTGTTTTTGACCCTCCAACAAGTGAGAAATGATGGAGTGTTGATGTGATTTGTTTATTGTTTTAGGTGTGGTTTTGGGTGTTTATTTTGTTATTTGTTGGGAATGTTTGGGCATGGTGTAGATCCCCGTTTTGGGGGAAGTGACGTGTTGGACGTCTGCTCCCCCGGTCGTGCGCTATTCGTCCTCCACACTTCGCGGCCTCGCGCCTTTCTGAACCCCCTTGCAGTTTCAACCATCAGTGCTGTAGGGCACTGGGCAAAGCCTGCTGAAGGGAGGGGTCGGGGTTGGGAACGGTGAAGGACGAATGAGCAGAGCTCACATCAGGGTTGTTAGTCCAGGAGACGCCTGGGTGAAATGGATGCTGGAACGTGGTCCTCCATGTCTGGTCTCCATACCCAAGGGCACCATCAATATTGATTGGCAGGTAGTTGAGGGTCTCTATTACCGTCCAACTTGAGCAGTGTTATGCAATGCCAAATCCATTAAAACAAGAACAGATCTTGTTAGAACAGCTGATCTGGCTTGCATCACCGAGACCTTGCTAGATGAGAATATCAGCCCCACTTTGGAGGCTGCGATTCCGGCTGGGTACTCTGTGATACACCGCTTGAGTCTGGACCACGGTGGGGCGTGGGGAAGCGGTCTGTTTCAAGACCGAACTGGGCCCCACAACTGTACCGGTTGAGGAGGCCAAGTCATTTGAATGTACTGTGGTAGCAGGTGCAGGCTGTAGGATCGCCTCATCTACTGTCCACCAGGGATGAAGCGATTCCTTCAGGAAGCAGCTGACTTTGTGGTCGACATGGGCTTCGAGTTGCCCAGGCCGATGGTCATGGGCGACTTCAACGCCTGGGTCGATGACAATCTTTGCAATTTGAACAGGACTTCTCCAGTTGATGACATCACTGGGCTTTACACAGATTGTTACCTCTGTTACTCATAAACATGGCCATTCTCTTGACTTGGTCTTCCTCCTGGGGACTGAAGTCTCTGATTTGGGGGTGGAACTGGTTGGATGGTCCAATCACTACACTGTGGGGTTCAGTTTCTGCACCCCCTTCATAGACAGACCCCTGTGGAGATGGTCAGATACTGCCCATTATGGGATGTGAGCCCTGATGGCCTCACGGCAGTACCTGACCTATCGGAAATTCTCGACGTAAGCGGGAGCCCACAGACCCTGGTTCTGGCTTATAATAATGTCTACGGTCCTGAAGAGCTTTTTCACAAATTGAGTGTGATGAACTTGCTCAGTTCTTTGCAGATAAAGTAGCCGGCATCAGGGCAGAAATCCAGCCAGCACACTCTATGGGGGCTGTTAGTGATCAGTGTTTGGTCACTCTTCCTCACTTTGCCTGGAGTACCTTCGACCAGCTGGAGCTTGGGGATGTTATGCGGATTGTGCAGGCTATGCACCCTAAATGCTGTAGTCTGGATCTGGGCCCAACTTCCCCGATTATGGGTTGTTGTGACATCATTGGCCGGTCCTTGCATGGATAGTCTGGTGCTCCTTGAGTTGGGTGAGTTTCCTATCTCCCTGAAGGAGGCAGTGGACACCCTCCCAAGAAAGCTTCTCTGGACCCAGGCTACCCTGCTAACTACAGACCCATCTCTAATCTTCCTTGTGGAGAAGGTTATTGAGAAAGCTGTATGCTACAGCTGGAGAACCATTTGACCATCCATGACATCTACGAACCTCTCCAATTTGGTTTTGAAAGAAGCATAGTACTGAGACCGTACTGGTTTGGGTGCTCAATGATCTCTTGATGGCGAGAGATCGGAAGAGCTCGCTCCATCTTGGTACTTCTTGATCTTTCTTCCGCTTTTGACACCATGGACAATGGGGTGCTGCTTGAGTGCCTGAGGTTCAACTGTGGCCTGTCTGGTACAGTTCTCAGGTGGTTTAAGTCCTTCCTCACTGGCAGAACACAGAGGGTGGTATCGGGGATGTTTTCCTCCGACCCATTCTCTCTGCCATGTAGGGTACCTCAGGGCACAGTGGTGTCACCCATGCTGTTTGCGGTGTACATGCTGCCCCTTGAGACATTGTAAGATTTGTATGGGCTGAGGTTTCACTGCTATACTGATGATACCCAGCTCCACCTGTCTTGTTCCGACCAGGATAGTGCGCTTGTATTTAATAACTGCCTCGCTGAAATCCAGGACTGGATGAATTCCAGCTGGCTGAAGTTGAACTCGGGAAAGATTGAAGTGATGACCGTGATCCAGATCGCTGGATAGAGGGGTCGGGGGCTGGTCAGCCTACTGGGCTTTACTTGGGGGGCTCCCAGTTTCTTTTCTCTGACCTGGGGGGTGATTCTTGATGACAGGCTGACAATGCGATCTTAGGTGTTGGCAGTCGTGAATTCCTCCTTTTACCATCTGAGGAACATCACCAGGGTCAAGCACCTAGTTCCGTTTAGTGATCTTCCCATGCTGATACACGCCTTTGTGACTTCCTGACTTGATTACTGCAACTCCCTGTACCTAGGGCTGCTGGGGGTTGATATCCGCTGCTTGCAGCTGGTGCGGAACGCTGCAGCCTGGTTGTTGACAGGGACCCCTCGAGTGTGTCATATCACACCAGTGCTGTGCAAACCACACTGGCTGCCTATTCAGTGGCAGATCACTTTCAAGGTCGGACTCCTGACTTATAAAGCCCTACATGGACAGGGCCTGACTACCTCAAAGAACTTCTGTCCCCCATACTGCCCTGGGCGATCTCTGCCTGCTCGGCTGACGAGGGGTTGCTAGAGATTCCTAGGGTATCCTTAAAGTCAGGGGGCCTGTGCATTCATGTACGCAGCCCCAGCCCTGTGGAATTCTCTACCTCATCAGCTATGGAGATGATACCATGAGGGGTTTCTGCAGGCCCTAAAACCCATCTGTGGCACCTTGCCTATCAGAATTGTTTATTTATATTTGTATTGTGTTTTCATGATTTTATCTTGTTTTATTCACTTGCATGTTAAAGCACCTTGATATTTTGAAAGGCACTATCTAAATAAAATGTACTATTATTATTATTATATAATTTTAAATACAACTGAAGAGAAATGCTGGATGGCATTCAGGGAACCAGGGTTCAATTCTAGTTGGGTACCATCTGATGTTATACCCTCCAGTTTGTGTTTCTAGTGCTCAGTATTATCCAATACCATTCAATTTATCCTCCTTCTAAATAGCCTGGTCTGCAGGACTAATGGTATGGGAAAGTGGAGCATTCCTTACTGCTGCTGGTGGAGTGTGTTGCACTTCCATGTGGAGATCCAGGTTTGCAGTGTGAATCTGCCCACCTGCTCTGGACATAAAAATGACATGCAGGGAGCGATCTCAGTTGGTGTATGTGTGTGTGTCTGTGCACGTGCATGTGCATGCACGTGTGTGTGTCTGCGCGCTTGCCTGCATCTGTGTGTGTGTGTTCTGCTGTTTAAGTACCTCCTGTGGGAAGGTATTTGATGATGTGTGTAACCACCTGAAGTCCTGCCTCCTCCACCTTCAGACTGCCACACTGAGTGTGGCAAGTGATTGGAAAATAAAATGGGAGGAGAAATGGCTGCTGCTTATGTGACTGGAAGCACAGTGCTTCACCATGCCACCAGTCCCAGACACTTGCTGCCCCCTTCCAATTCTGGTGGTCAACTGTGATTAAGTCCAGAGATCCCCACCCTCTGGAGCACATGGAGGGGGAAGGGGACCGCAAGTCTGCAGCACCAGAATACTGTGTGTTCAGACCAGCAGTGAGGCTGATGGGAATGAAAGGCAAGATGCCTGAAATTTTGAGCAAGCTGGTAGTGGATAAAAAGTCAATCCTCAACACCAGAAGCCATTTTCTGGTCTACTGATATTGGAGGACCAACAATGGAATTACATGAGCTTACAGATCCCCATGCATCAGGTAAGGTAGTTATTCTACACAAAATGATTCTCAGTTCAGGGTGTGGTGGGGAAAGAAGGACTGGGAGATGGGACAATTTGAAGCAACTTCAGTGTTTTCTAGCTGCTGTCATGATGAGGCGTTGGCTACTACTGAATACTGATGTCAGCAACTGCAAGGAAAGGGATGAAACTGAAATGGGGAAAAGTACATTTCACTGCAAATACTGTGCTTCAAATAATAGTAAGGGTTACAGACACCGAGACTTAACGAGCTAAATGGACAATTGTCCACTATGCTCTGAAAACACAAATATAACTTCTGTAACTTCAGTAAACAAATGTAACAAAGGTTTACATGAAGATAAAAAGCACTGCAGCTTAACATCTTGAGATTATATACTCTCAAGTTTTTTTTGCAGGTCTCAAGAAGTCTACTGTTTGTCCAGCACCTACCTCCCATGTTCAGTCCATCTTCATCTAGGTCCTGTCCGCTGTCATATCGTGCTTTCTTCTTTGGATCAGAAAGGACAGTAAAGGCTTCACCAACTTCTTTAAACTTTTTTTCTTCTTCTTTTTGCACTTCTGGAGTTGCAGAACTATGTCGATCTAAGTGCAAAGGAGAAAAACATGTTTTCAGTTTGACAAGACACTGCCCCTCCAAGGCATGAACTCTGTAGAGTCACGTCCCTGAGGACACCACATATTTCCCATGTTGGTACTATGGCTGTGATAACATCGGAATAAGCAGCAGAGACTATTCTAAAAAGATGCAGCACAGTGGGAAGTCTTTCTGAGAAAGATATAAATCAAAACAGAGCTGAACAATCTGACAATCACAAGTCAGAATATGTACAGAATTTGTTCACTATAGCTGAGCTGTTGAAAGCATCAACAAAGGAAAGTTACTTCCTTTAGCTCTACAAGAAAATCTTCTCTACAGAGAACAACTTTTTTGTCTTAAAGGGAATCTGTTTGATTCCCTTTATGAAAATTTCAAGTTACCACAGTTGTGCAGACACTTATTGAAATGGATACATTTAGAAAATACTTTTCAAACAGGGATGTGGAAGCATCCATTATGTGAACTGAAGGGTACTGCAATGATGTCACTGCCTCACTAGTGTCGTGTGCAGTGCAGCAGGTGAGAACAGTTTATTGTGCTGTTAAAAGATCCTATTATATTCTGAAGAACACTCTGGATTTTATGTTTGGCAGAGTGTAACAAAAGAACCTGGTGCTATTCTTCATGATTTAACAGGATCCCTGTCTGCAGGAGCAGTTTGTTTAACTCACGCGCCACTGCCCAGTGTTAGAGCTGGTGAGGCAGCACATCATCACAACACCCTTCTTGTCCACCAAATGGACTCCTCCACATCATAATTTTAAAAAGTACTTTTCTGTCTTAAAATGAATTTTCAACCAAAAGGTATTGGGCTTCAGAGCCCAATACCTTATGCTTGCGTAGGCTTCACAGCCCAATACCTTATGCCTGCGTGGGCTTCACAGCCCAATAACTTATGCCTTCGTGGGCTTCACAGGCCAATACCTTATGCCTGCGTGGGATTCACAGCCCAATACCTTATGCCTGTGTGGGCTTCACAGCCCAATACCTTATGCCTGTGTGGGCTTCACAGCCCAATACCTTATGTCAGTATCTGCTTCATAGCCCACTACCTTATGTCAGTATGGGCTTCATAACCCAATACCTTATGCCTGCATGAGCTTCATAACCCAGTACCCTATGCCTGCTGTCACCAGTTGATCCTTCCAGCTCCCTAGTATGCCTGCTCCACCCCCATGCTTGGTGTTTTGTGACATGCAGTATGGAGAGTAGAGTGAGCCCATACAAGTGTATGGGACATTTTTAAACGCAGTTTTATGAAGCTTTAGCAATCTGGGAGGGTAATGAAAGCCAGCGCCTACTAGTATGGACTGTAGTAGTACAGCGGTGGCTTTCATCACCATATGAGAGCCTGGGTAAACAAACAGTAGAGAATCCAGTGTCATAATTCCATTATACAGGACTTGTAAGACCGCAACTTGATTACTGCTCCCCTTTGTGCACCTAACAAAGTAAAAAGGCAAAACTGAGAGGGAATTCAAAGGAAAATAACCAAAGTAATCAGCAGAATGAATAATGTTGAATATGGAGATAGGCTAGAAGACTCAACCACTACTCCATGGAGTACAGGCAACTCCGTGGACACCAGTGTTTAACACAGAAAGCCCTGAATGAACCTCTACTAATGGAACACCTGGGACTGGAGAAAACAACTCTGTGGTTCAAACAAGAACACATGATTTCAAACTAAAGAGTGAAACTTGTAGAACCCCAAAATAAGTCAGTGGTTCTCACAGCGTGTTGTGAAACCAAGGAACGACATCCAGTCACAGCAGTAGAAAGCAAAACCATGAACATTTTTAAAAAACAACTAGACACGCACATGGGTAGAAAAAAGTAGATTGCCATTAAACTAATGAATCCATCCTATGGGTGGCGAGCTCACAAAAGGCTTTGCCTCCTGAGCACGTAAACTTCTACGAAACTATGATCATGACTGCACCGGCTCTTTGTTGCAGGATTCGCAGGCTTTGATTCAATTTAGTCCCAACATCTAGCATCAGGGAGCTGTTCCGATGGCTGCTGAATGGCCGTGAAAGGGTCCAACATCCATGGGCTGTATGAAGAGGTCCCAAGGTTAGGAGGCGACTGGTGCTGGAGAGGGTCTTGTACAGGGCAGAGCAACCAGTACGACCATAGGGACAGCATCCACAAAACAGCAGAGGTGCGTGAACACACCAGGTCTTTACTGTAGGACTTGCAGGCTCTAACTCAATGTAGTCCCGTCCTTGACCATCAGGGAGCCGCTCTCTGGCTGCTGGGTAGCCACAGGGAGGGTCTGGCATACATGGGCTGCAGGCAGGGCTCCTGAGGTCAGGAAGCAATCAACAGTAGGGGAAGGTCTTGTACAGGGCACAGCAACTGTCATGATCAACAGGTGAGCATTCAGGAAACAGCAGAGGTCCAAGACTGCACCAGTTCTTTGTTGTAGGATTTGCAGGTTTTGATTCATTTTTGTCCCTGCCCTCAAGCACCAGGGAGCTGCTCTGATTGGCTGCTGAGGAGCAGTAAGGAGGGTCTAAGGTCCGTGGGCTGCAGGCAGGGGTCCTGAGGTGAGAAGGCGATCAGCACTGGGAGGGTCTTGAACAGTGCAGAGCAACCTCACAACCACTAGGAGAGTGTCTGGGACAAAGCAGAGGTCTGTTACTGCATCGGGTCTTTGCTGTAGGATTTGTGGGCTTTAGTTCACTTTAGTCCCACCCTTGAGTACCAGGTCTTTGCTGTAGGATTTGTGGGCTTTAGTTCACTTTAGTCCCACCTCGAGTACCAGGAAGGTGCTCCAATTGGCTATTAAACGGCATTAGAGAGGGTCCGACATCTGTGGGCTGCTGGCTATCAGCACTGGAAAGGGTCTTGTATAAGGCAGTCAACCTCAAGACCAGCAGGTGTGTCTGGGAATTAGGTTCAAGTTCCACGCAGAATCAGACACATTTGCAGTGATTGGCCCAGGCAGGAATATGCTGGTATACATCCTGCATGTCCAGGGATGTCAGACTGTTCTGTTTTTTTTTAGGTATGGAAGGAGAGAGCCCAAGGACAACATTCTGAATTTTTTGGTGCCTCATAATTGTTCAGTGACCTGAGGTCCAATACTAGGCACATGCTGCCAGTCGCTTTGGGAACGAGGGAGTATCTGGATTAGAAACCCTTACCCTGGTATGACTCTGGTACTTTCTCAACTGCCCTGTTCTGCAAAAGCCCCACAACTTCAAGGGAGAACAGGTCCACCACAGGACCATAAAACTGATGCAGTTTTCCTAGAAGGTGATCTGGAGGTTGTATTATCAGTTCCAGAGAGTAACTGTCTCAGATTTAAGACCCACCTGTCTATGGTAATGACCTCCCACTGAGACTGAACAGGGTTAATACCTCCACTTACACTGGAAAAAGAGCGACACCATCGACATCTGCACCTTCTGCTGCTCCTGAAAGAGCTAGCTTGACTGTTAGTGAAAGTCTCGCCAGGTGGGATTGCAGAACAGTTGCTGGTGGCATTAGAAGCCACGGTCTCTACCTCTCTAAGGAGTATGGATGTTCTTTATCTTCCCAAGGGTCATTTTCTCAACGGCCTCCTCATAGGAAAGTTCCATCTCATGATCTCCTGTTGGGCATCAGAGGTGCACTGTGTAGTCCTTATCCAGGAGTGCCTCCGGATACAAATCCCAGCTGCAACTGCATGGGGCTGCTACATCGGATGCATTCAGAGCTACCTCAGTTTATGGCTGTTAGATTCAAACCCTCATGTAGTAACCTCCAAAAGGTTATACTCTGAGGAAGATTTCAGAAGATCTCTGAGCCCGGGCCATAGGGAGTAACTGCACCTTGGAATATGGGATTGGTAGCTTGCCGTTCTAAGGTCCAAAGTAGCTGACAGGAACACCAGTTATTCCAAGATAATCTTGTGAGACTCCTTGTCAGGAGCCTCTGCAGCGAATTCCTTTCGAGGAACTTGACTTTGGTAGCCATTATGACAATAGCACCTGCTATGGGCCAAGTACAGTAAACTGGTGTGGTACAGGCTACCATACAGCTTTTATCCAGGAGCCGGGTAACTGCTGGAATTTGCTCCCAGCTGCCTTTGTGAAAGTCTCTACATCAGGCTGGACAGGTGGCACCAGAGAAACGGAAAGAAGGTATATTGAGATACACCATCTTTATAAATTCATTCACGGCAACTGTGAGCCTTGATGCACATTACCAGTGACTGAAAAAACAGGTCGTCTTGAGTCAGTACTGAGTAAGTAGAATACTATTTAAAATCCTCTATCTCTGTATCTAGAAGATCAGGACTGTACTTTTGCTTATCCTCCTATAAGGAGGAGGTAGTCAGCAGGCCCCACACAAGAGACGAGGATGGATTTGAGGGTCACACTCTGCTCAGCTCTAAGGCCGTGCCCCCAGTGCTGGCAACATTTCAAGGGGAAGTTTCACTACCACCAAAGAAGGCACAAGAGCTGAAGGTGGTGCGAAACAGCTGTGCCAGTACTGACCATGGCACCGACACCCGAGGGAGTAGAGTGCTGAGTTTTCCCAGACAAGGCAAGCCTATCTGACTGTGGAGAAGCCACTGCTCCATGACAGCCACACACTGAGCAAAGGTCTCATACCCACATCCCCTGTAGGCAGAAGGGCGTTGAGATGAAGGAGTTCACCCAGATGGGGTGAGCCAGAGAGATAAAAGTTTGGTATTATATAGTTTTCAGTGGTGATGAAGGAGGAGCAGAATTCCACACATGGGGTGATGGCTGCCTAGGGCAGAATGATGACAACCTGATCTGTGTTGTTGCTTCTTTTTCCTCCTATGAGAGGATGAATGGTTTCTGGAACCCGACTGGAGCAACAGTGGTGTTGGGACCATTTTTTAACAATGGGAGGACTGTCTATACACCCGCCGAGAGATTGCCCAGTATAAGAACACTAACCCAGAAAGGAGTGGTGATCAGGTACAACTTCGCTGATGGTGCAACTTGCCTTGTCAAACACTCTACCTGCTTTAATGGTTTTTGGATATCAAAAGAGGTAGCAGTTGTGAGAAAACATGATAAAAACAAGAAATTAGGTTAAATAATGATAGAAATGCGACAAACTAGACTAGAGCACTACTTTTACACAAAACGTTTAAGTCACAGATAAGGAAGGCATTGTGCTTTGATGGCTTACCAGGTCAATATGTCGGACAGAACAGTGCATGGAATACGCTGCAGAACATAGGGCTCGTGTACTAGCATGCCGGGTACAAAACCCTGCAAGGCACAAATGTTGCACACGGTTTTGTACCCTGTTGTGCATGGGTGGGGAGGAGGAGTGACGCGAGGTCAAGACCTCTGTTGGGGAGGTGGTTTGTCGAGCTGCTGCTGTAGCTCAGTGGGATGAGCTGCGCAGTGCAGGTTGCGCATCTGTGGACTGGGGCCTGCACTGTGGTTTCTGTTTTCCTCCCATCTTGAACATCCCACCCCACCTGCCTGAGTTGATTATATTAATGGGGGGATGGGGCACTGACAGAGCGCCCCACGCAGAAAGCAAAGAAACCACTTGTTTGTTTAGCCAAATGTTCCAGCAGTTTGTCTCAGCTGCAGCAAAGTATCTGCTGTATTTACAGTGTGTACATTGCTGCGCAGTTAGGTCTTACGACATAATGACCCCGTGCCCTCTGACGGCAGGGACAAAACAGCACTGAGGCAGTTGAGGATGGCATCACTATATACCCTGGGCAGGCAGATTACGCTAGACATAGTTGCTAAACACTGGCACTGCTAGCCCTGAAATTCTGGTTCCTACAGGGTATTGCTATCTCCAGCTGTAAGACCAAAGATTTGTACTCAAGGGATAAGATCTGAATTTTGGAAGATCATAAATGTACTAACTTTGCAGCCCACTTCACACAGGTTGGGCCAATACAGAAACATAGTCCTGCAACTACACGCGGTGAACTAAAAATTCATACACAGGCACCACTAATGCAGCACCTAGTGGAAGGGTGAAATGTTAGGTCAGAGGACACTCTGGTGTCTGTGTCTGACCCTTATTCTTGTTTGCCATCTAGTCACTGTGCACTGCTGTGGATGAATAGATTACTACGGAGGCGCACTAATCTGCTGCACCTGTACTTTATTCACATGGGAAGCGGGCCAAGTGCTGACTTGAAGTACTGTGAAAAATTCCCACACAGGCTAGATTAGCCCCTGGCAGGCAGCTACTTAGCATGAACTGTCTGCCCGAGAGTTGTCAGTAGCTGTTTAGTAGAACAGGTAACTGTGTTAAGTACTTATGCAGAAGGGATTCCAATCTTGCAGTTTACAACAGTAACATAGTAATTTAAGGTCTGAAGGGACTCTAGGGCCACAGGTCCACCCTCAACCTCATAAGCTGGGACCAGCAAGTATGCTATCTATGCATGCACTAAGTTTTATGCATCTAAATTAAAAATACTATATATTTAACTATCAAGGGTGTAGCAAGAAAACAGATAAGCAGTGCATTAGACAACCAATGCAATAATGTAACTATAAAAAATGAATATTTAGTTTGCTACGAGGACTTCAACCCTTCACTGACTAAGCATTTCTCCTCTTTAATTATATTTACTGACAGTGTGCTTTAACAAGAGGCCCTGCTAGAGGAGCGACAGCCTGGAGTATGCGTGCCTACAGAAAACACTCATTAGGGAGGCTGGAAGATGGGCTGGTGCTTGATGAGGCTGGGGGACGACACTCAACCTGTCTGCAGAGAGGGTACATCTGCAGTCGATGCAAGCAGGCCGCGCACTGGAAAGGCATGCTGGCACCCTGAAATAGCTACTGGCTGTACTGCAGAGGCACATGGATTAAGGCTGACAGATTTTTTTTTGGGGGGATTATGACTGAGGAATAGGTGGGAGGCTAGGTCCCTGGACATTAGGAGGGATACTTATCTGATACTCTACCAAGACTGAGCTAGGTACACCTTCCTGTCTAACAGGGAAGCTGGGATACATCTGCAAACACTGCAGGCTCATCAACACCAGCAAGAGGTACACTGTCTTACTTGAGATAGCAGAAGGCACCATCTGGAGGCAATGAAGTGTTCAAGAAGCTGATGGGGAGGGAGAGGATGTTATGGGAATAGGTACTAGGCCAGGAGGATGGCTGAATAAAACAGGCAGAGCTAAGGAGCATGACAAAGACTAATCTTCAGTGGAGAGATGAGGGACAGATTTAAGTGGAGTAGTAGGTCAAGTCATGTTCACAAGGGTGCAGCATACAATCTGACACCAGCAATAGGTTATCTGCATTTGGCTGGCCAGCAAAACAGGCTTGGGGGAGACTGGGCCTGGTGGGGCACTCCAGGTGGCGGCAGCATGCTTGGCCTGCCAGAGAAAAGAAAATGCTGGCTGAAGTGGAAAGCTCCACAGTAAGGGTGGTGGGTGTGAGGCAGAAGGAAATTGCTAGACCAAGACAGTATCTCAAGAGAGGTGGTTTGCCTGCCAAGAACACGTCAACAGAGTGCTATGCATGGCAAAACAATGCAGCTTTGGGGGTACTATTGTCATCCATGTTGCCCAAATGACAGAGAGTGCTCAAGTCCTGAGGACATGAAGTCATTGACAAATAGAGTATCCTGATGGGAAATGTATACAGGATCCTCTTTGCTGAGATCCATCTAGTACTGGGGACTAGTGAGGAACGGCACTGGACCAATAAGGTAGGAAAATGCCTCGCTACAGGTCTGGCCAAGAGGAAGTTATCTTTTTCTGGCTAACTGGAAGGCTCTGGGGCATGGGAAGCCTTTACACCAAAGATGGGATGCACTGTGCCAGGAGGGTGTTCACGGCATTAGGGTAACCATGATTTACCTCTCAAATGTCCCTGATTTTCAGGGGTGTCCCTTATTTTGCTTTATCATTTTCCTCTGTTCCTCTTACATACTGTTTCCATGACTGAACAGTGGGGATTGTAAGCACAATAATGCCAAAGAGTTAGGTTTCTTGTTCTTTAGAAAATACATTTTACTTGAACCCTATATTCTATCATTTTACTTGAAGCCCTATATTCTATCAGCTTCCTGAGTGGATATCTTAAAACTGCTTTAAAGACCCACCTGTTTGACCTGGCTTTTCTAGGTTATTGATTTCTGCTGTAAGATGCTTGGTCTAACACTAAGTTTTAACATGTTTTAATATAATAGTAATTGTGTTTTACTGTTGAGTGCTACGATCAGCGCTTTACAAATTAGCTTGAATTGAAAATCACTATTTTTTTAAGTTGCGTGCCTGAACTTTGTCTTTTGTTTCCGATTATTTTTTTTTTTTTTAAGTTTTATTCTCAATTTATGAGGAAGGAGGTTACATAGATACAGACAGTGTCAGCAGATAAGGGCCTATGGCCCACCCAGTCTGCCCATTTCAGCTTGTAAGTTCATGTTTTCCTAGTAGTCTGTTGCCCCTTAACCCCGACCTCCAGAATTCCTTTATGTCTATCCCATGCATTCTTAAATCCCGTGATTGTTTCAGCCCCCACCCACTTCTTCCACTTCCCAGGTTGAGAGGTATGACGGTAATGCAACTTTCAGACATAATGCTCACACTAGTAACAGATCAACTGGCAAAGATGAAGGACAATCCCAAGGGGCAGATGGGATACACCCCAGGATCCAAGTGAAGCTACCCAAACAATTAGCAAGGCCTCTTGTAGTAATATTTTGAGTCTCTCTGCACGGGTGTAGTACAAGAAGCCTGGAAAATAGCCAGTGTGGTCCCCATCTTCAAGATTGGTCAGGCTGACAAGTGTTGGGCAAGGTTCTGCAATCCATTATCAAGGACTGAATAATGGATCTTCTGATTACAGGCTAATGATTTTACCCTTCCCAGCATGGCTTTGTGAGGGGCAGATTGTGCCAAACCAACCTGATCATATTCTTTGAGGGGTGACATGGAAGGTGGCTAGAGCACCAGCCACAGCAAGTCTTTTGGGATTTAGGCCTTCAACACTGTGGCATGTGTTGAGTTTCTAGTCAAAAATGCAACATTGCAATATACACGAGGGATACACAAAATGGACTGCTAACTGACTTCAGGGCAGGAAGCAAAGGGTTGTGGGGCTGACTGGCACTACTCGCTTGAGAATGTCAGGCATCTTCTTTGGCACCTCCTCCAATGTAATGTCCAAAGATAAGGATCGCAGTTCCATGAGGACAGCAAAGTAGGACTGATCTCATGGGTGACCCATCTGTTGGCAGACTACTTTCCCAATGACACGGAGCAGAAAGTATGGATGTCTCCATGCTGGAATCAGGATACAGGACATCTACTGCCGATACAGGGTGTGGACAACAATCTCCAATGAGGTGACCACTGCTGACAGGAGATGAGGAAGTTCATACTCCAGCCTAGAGTCCTTGGTGACAGCACCCTCCATCTGTTAGGAGGTGGGGGCTCCTCCCGAATTGGTTGCTGAAACATGGCTGGCAACACCAGAGGAGCCACACAGTGCCCAACCAGAGACTGTGCCAGAACAAAGCCAAGGCTGGGATGGATCTATTGGCATCGCTGGTAGACCTCGACCCTGGGCAAAAGCTCCACAGGCTGACTGCTGGCAGAAGACTCACTGCTGCTATGCTGCTCTCTGCCATCTGTGACTGGATCAATGTTGTTGGCAGAAGCCTGAAGATGAACTCAGTGTTGTCCACCAATGGAATGCTGGTGTCGATGCAGACAATGAGAATGTTATTGTGATCTCTAACATAGACTGAGACGGACACTGTGCTGGGGTCTCTGGTCCGTATACTCTAACAAAGTGACTCTGGGTACTGACTGAATGGATAGCCGTGCAGACTTGGGATGACCAGCAGCTGCTGAATCAGCAGGGGCCACACTAGGAGCTTTATTGGGACTGGCTGCCCTGCTCTGGGCTGAGTTGCGGTCAGCACTGGGGTCTACTAGAAGAATCTTCCTCCTTGATGGACATTTCCTTGACAGCGATAACCATCATATTGATCAACCAACCTGCTTCCGAGGTGGAAATTATGCAGCAGACTCAGTGGTGCCATGACCGCCTCTGTGGTTATCAGGTACTTGCACAAAATACACCTCTTGAAGTCCAGCTTCCGGCTCCATGGTGAATTGGGATGACTGAGCAGGAAGCCAAAAGTGAGGATACAGCAAGAGCCGAAACACTGAAACAAAACTTACAACAGCTAAAAAGGCATGAAACTAGCAGAATTCTAGTGGGACATGTGCAGTATGAGCCCTGTTCCTTCCAGCAGAAGAAAAGATCTGTTCACAAAAGGGGCAGAGCTGGAGGACCACATGGTTGGATGGCAGGAGGAGTCGAGATTGAAGACTATTCCAGTGACTGAGCATGTCCGTGGAAGTCAGCCTAAGTGTGGCTTGTGAACTTAATTTAGGAAGTTAGAAGTTCTTTTAAACTGAACGGATGGTGGATGAATGGAACAGACTGCCCAGAGAGGTGAATGAGGCCAAGACTGTGATGGGGTTTAAACAGGGGTGGAACAGAGATAACAGAATAGTGCAGCCTACAGACAGAAGGGAGGGTGGGTTACCTGAGGAAAGGGTGCCAGTCCACCACTAGGGCTACTGACTCTAAATCCAGCCCCATGTTAGGGAAGTCTTACAACCATTACAGCAACAGAAGTACAATGCAAAATAATTGAAGTGTGCACTCAAAAACGTGTTCGTATCTCATATTATACAAGTACACTTCGTACTCAGTTCTTGTTTGACGGCTGTTGAGAATGCTCCTGGTTTAGAAATCAGTTATTTGATTTCTGGGTCAATGTCCTTCTAAAGATCTGCTACCACTCGTATAAATATCATATCCCCATTTCTATTCTTTGAGATGGACTTAATGTATTCTATTTTTATTGCAATCGTGAGGGTATTTATGCTCAACTGTTTGCAATCCATCAACTAAAATTACTGATTTGTTTGATTCAGCGGAGTATTTGTCAAACTTGCCCAATATAACTTCCTCCTGTTCTCTAGTGTCAGCCAACCCAGTTTTTCATGCATTATACAGTTTTGAGTTCTATAATCACAGTATAATACACACCTAGCCAAATTGTTGTACACAACTTCCACTTTGTTTTTGTTTTTTAGCTTTGTTGCATTTGCATAACCATAAATATGACATTTATAATGGAAGTAAAGAGTTGACTTGGTATTATGCATCTGAGGTTTTTATTTAAACAGAACGTTGAGCGCTTGAAAGCTCCAGGTCTACAGTGTACCATTTTTGTAACAATATTTATGTGGTGGTTAAATGTTGGTAGGCTGTCTGGCAGACTTATGGAAAGACTAGATAGACCCATGAGTCTTCTACCAGTACATTCTGTTTCTGTGAGAACCCACAAAATTTAAAGGTTTACTTCTTTATCACTGTACCTGGATGATGCATCAATGCACGTTTCTATAGGCCTTCTTGATCTCTTCTTCAGTGGCATTTTTGTCTATTCCAAGGATCTTGTAATAATCTTTTCGTTTGCTTTTCTTCAGTTCTAGCTGTGCAGTCTTTAAGAGATGCTTATGTTCTGGTAAAAAGAAATGAGATTAGATTGCCACTGTTTCTACAAGTTTAAAAATCACCAACTGTCAGTCCTTCCTCTCCTGTTTTTTTTTTCCTCTAATACAGAGACTCAATGCTTAAAGAGACCCACCAAGTTGTACAAATATCGCTTTGTATCATGTTGATAGTGCCACCTGAGCGGCACCCCGCTTGGCTATATTTTGCAAAAAATTCCATATTAAAGAGTGGAAGGGATCAGAATTTGTGAACAGCCAATCCCTTCCACTTCAGTTTCTGGGAGCTGACTAAAGACCTGGGCTAAGGCACGTGATGACATGTGCTCAGAAGAGCACAGGGGCGGCCTCCATTATTCTCTAAGGGAATAACTTTTAAAATATTTTAGATATCTTAGCAGTTGTTTGTCATTAACCATGGGCACCTTGTGACTAACGAGGACATTGTTAGTCTGGTGCTATGGTTAATGACAATAACGACCGCTAAGATATCTGAGCACGGGGGCGGGTCTTCAGTCAGCTCCCAGAACCACGAAGTGGAAGGGATCGGCTGTTCACAAATTTACGATCCCTTCCACTCTAATATGGAATATTTTTTGGAAAGATACAGCCAGATGGGTGCAGCTCAGGTAAGGCACCACACCATGTGGTGCAAGCTTTATCTTGGGGGAGCTCTTTAAAAACATCCCTTTTTTAAAATCAATCCTTTTACTACCCACTGTCCCCCTCGCCACTTCCACAAGTGACAGCTTCTCTAATCAGTTCCATCATTCTACCAAAATTCTCCTTTAAGTGCTTGTTTTCTGGCTCTAGTTTTATGCTGAACCTCATGGTCAGGTGATCACTGTATCCCAAGGGCCCCCCTTACTGTGACTTCCCCAATGCTGTCCCTATTTGTGAAGGCCAAATCCAGACTTGCCTCCTACCTTGAGGGCTCCTCTACATTTTGTACAAAGAATGCATCCTGTGGGGCTTCCATCAGCTTCTGGTTTCTTGCACTCACTGCTGCTGGGCAGCGCCTCATCTTGCTTCACCATCCCAGGGTTTTAAATTACTGATTAGCAATTTTTTTTCTTGGGGCTATACTAACTTACAGAAAGTATTTAAATAGATTTTCTAGAAGTGCTGTGTCTGTTAAACACAGTGAGGCAAGAGCTATGCATTTTCACAAAGTTTTAGCACTTTTATGAGCAAACTGCTAATCAATTTTTAGAGTTAAATAAATCCCTGCCATCCTCTTTATTACTGCCTCCATCACTTTATCCTGGTCTTCCATTTAAGATGACAGTCTATATGCCGTTCTGAATTGGTGCCCCCAAAATCTCATGTCTTTTTCCTACGTGGCCTCAATGCCCCCCGACTCTCATCTGTCCTGATAATGGAGACTCCTTGGATGGACAGTCTCAGTCATGGTGCTTTGTAGTCCTAGCCTATCACAGCCACCAAGTCTAACTGGGCTTCTCCCACCAGTACCTGCAGTTCACAACACTTGTTCCCAGGCTCCAGGCATTCATGCACACCCCTCCAAAATTCCTGCCTGTGCCATTGTGTTGTTTTTCTCCCAGCAACTCTATTATATACTGCTCCTTGGCCTTTTTTTCCAGCCTCTTCCCTCTGTACATTATGACGGTTCTCAATCCAGGCACATTTCGGGTCCCTGCCTGTTCTAAATATTAACCCCCCCTTACTTTCCCGGTAAGCTATGACCTTCTCCCCTTCTGTTCAGGTCCTATATGTTTCCTTCGATCCACAACAGTGTCCAAAGGAGCCCTGCCTGTTCTCCCTCAGTTGTGTAGGTGTCCCTATCGTAGACTGGGGGACCAGTCTACCAGCAAGATCTCCTTATACCTCACCGTATGTCCTGAGCTCTCCGTTCAACCGAGGGTTGTCTCCTGGTTATTCCTAGAGTTGGGTTGCGTCACTCTGGTGATCGAGCATTTTCAGTGACTGCACCTACCCTATGGAACTTACTACAGAATTAGCTACAGGAGGCACCCTCAGTGGTTACCTTCAGAAAAGGACTGAAAACTTATTTAGCCAGGCTTTTAATATGTAGTTATATGGCTGATTGTAAACGATTGGACAGAGAGCTTTATATATTATGGTGGTTGGATCATTGATGCAGGTTTAACTTTTACATCTTACGTATATTTTAAAATGGTTTTATTTATTTTGATTGTGAAGCACTCAAGAGTCCCTGGAAAGGAGCACTATAGAAATAAAGTCTATCCAACTGCACTGCCCTCCCCAACCTAATTTGTACTGGTCATGATGCGATCTCTGAACCTCTCTCCTCACACTTTTTTTATTTTGTTTTTAAACCAGGAGGTGGACTTGGCGCAGCCCTTTTTCAGCCACAACCAACATAAAACTATTAAAACATACCGCAATAAGAGTTACAATAAATTAACACATCACTTACACTGATTTGCAACAAGAAACCAATCATGCAGCAATTTTTTTTAAAACAAGTTATGTTTTTTAGCTAGATCAGACTCCCCAGAAAATTCATTTAGAAAAGTGGGACCAACCCAGGAGAAGGTTTTTCAAACATTTCAGATTTAATTCACTGTGTCTTGTATTATGACTTTTGGTCTTCAAATTAATTGCTTTAGTAAGAACTGCAGGTTCATAGTTTGTTACAACACCAAATGTGAACAATACCACACTATATTTAATCTTAGCCAAAGGAGGAAAAGGTTAAGATCCTTGTACAACACACAATGGTGTGTCCGGTTTGGGACAGAGAGCAAACCTGCAAATATTATTAAAACAATATATGTATCTCAAAACCCTAACGTGGAAAACAAACAAAATGTTCTATATTCCAGAGCTCTGCAACCCATTGTGGCCCCCCAATTCAGGAGAAGGCCTTCCTTTCTGAACAGCCACCAGCATTTCAAATTGGGTCCCAGGAACGGGAAACCTCTCTCCCATGCACCATTCCTTCAGCTGCATGCGGAACTGATAGCCCCGAACTGTTCTCAGTTCCATATGTTTTCTGATTGCTGGCTGTCTAGCAACTTTTAAACTTCCATAAATTGTTTTGAAAGCTTCACACTGGAACATTCTAACCCCTCTGGACCCACGCTTTCAAATGCAGAGATCTAGGTGAGTTACTCAGCACTGGGACAGAGTTGACAGGTCTTGCCTCAGCAGCAGATCTACTGCAATTCTTTGGGACATTCTGCGCAGAGTGTGTAACACAACCGTCTTGCCCAGTCTGGAGCTACTACTATCATAGCGGCACTCTCCTCTCTCAGTTTAGGCAACACTCTGAATTAGTGGAAATGGAAGAAAATACATACAGAAACTTGTTTGTACAGGGCAGTACTATGACATCCTCTTCAACTGTACTGGGGGGGAGGGGATCTGCAGCAGAATAAACAGGTCACTCAACTGTAACCATAGATCTAGGAGTGGTACATGGTTCACATCCATACAATGGCAGTTCTTAAAAGCCGATTCATCGGAACGTCTTTAAACGAAGCTCCTCCCACCACCAGGTGGTATACCCCTCGGCTCTGCCCGATGATGCCAGATCTTGCACACTGGAAGCAGGGATCCGTGTGTCCCTTGTCAGGGGAGATCAGGTGGGTAGTGTGGATGTAAACCATATTTCACTCCTAGAAAGATCAGTTATGTAAGGCCTTACTGTAATAGTAGATCTTCTAGGAATGTTTCTTGCAGTAAGCCATTACTTCTGGGAGTTCCCGGCAGGTGTTGCCATCACACGGCAGCTTCTTCCAGCAGTCTCCACGCCAGGAACCACCCACGCAACCTCACTTCCTAGGCAGCGCCTATAAAAGTGGGTGGTTCCTGACAGTCTCCGTTCCCTGCCAGTTTCAGCTCGCAATGGCGAGGGACCAAGGGTAATCCGAGGTACCAAAGCATCCTAACCCTATTAGTGTTTTCCCTGTTACAGAAGACAGGGGAGATGGAGGGTGGGAAGCTACTTACTGCAAGAGACATTCCTAGAAGAGCTACTGTTATGGTAAAGTCTTACGTAACTGATCCATCTTCCACGAAATGGTCTCTTGCAGTAAGTCATTACTTCTGGGAGATTCCCAATCAGTTATTTTTTTTATTTAGTGATTCGGAAAAAACCTTTGAGCATAAGCTCTTTTACAAAGGTTCCACATCATAGATTGCAAAACAAAGTACAGTAGGAAAAGCAAAGGTACATTACAATGAATGATGCAGCTCGGTTCAGAACTTACAGAATAACTCAAAACATAGGTACAAGTTAAATAAGAAAAACACTTTATGAGGGTGGGGGAGATAAGCAGCCACAAAGTGCCTTGTCAGTAGTTCAGAGGACGGGGATAGCTGGCAGATGGGTGAAGAAGGGAGGCACGAGAGAGGGAGAGGTAAGTATCATGTGTGGGGTTAGGGTGGGGGAAGAGGGACGATAAGGTATAGGGGGAAGTGGTGGGATGAGGAGAGGCTGAGTGGGAGGACATGCTAGAGTAAAATGGTGGAGCGTGAGGGGACATAGGCAGCCAGCATTATTAGTGACTGTTTGGGAAACCCATGGGACTATGAGTTGGGGGAAGGGGTGGCAGGTACCGAAGCAGCATGACGCAAACTGACTGCTGGGGCCAGTGGGGAGGCCTTAGTGTTCTAAAGGCAGTATGCCAGTATATTGCCTGGTGAAGAGTCGGACTTTGTGTGTAGGCAACCACATTATATCAGTGATAAAATCACTGCTGAAACAAGCCAAATTGGCTGGCAGTAGTTTTCTCCTGAGGATCTAGGCTGATCCAAACCGATCAGGGTATACTGAATCTAGTATAGTAACAAGTCATGTGATAAATTCAGCCATATAATAGTGACTGGTAGGTCCCAGTGGCTTGTAGTTTAGGATATGGAAGTTGACAAAAAAACAGAACCTATGGTGAATAAGGTCTGAGTAAGAGGTTATAAGCACAATATGAGCCAAGAGTTGGAAAGAAATCCCAAATGATACAAATGTGTCCATTTAGGAGTGCTGCTTGTAGTGAGTCAGGCAGCATCAAAGACATGTCTGCTAAATTGTTATAAAATAATGTAAATGTATCCATTTTGAATGTATAGGCTACTTAAGTAGCTATCAGGAAACAGCAAAGAGATGTTTGCTACAAAGTCATAAACGAGACAATGTATCCATTTAGTATTGTTACTTAGTAGCCCTTAGTACAATCAGCAAGACATGTCTGCTGTGTAGTCAAATTATTTAAATGTACCCAGTTTAAAATCAGCAAGAACAGGTTACTCACCTGTAACAGTAGTTCTAGGAGTGATGTATGTTGTTCATCCACACTTATTGGCATGTCTCTTTCCCCTTTAAGGATCACCGGAAGTCTTCAAACTGGCTCCTCCCACCCACCCGGGTGGTATATACCTCTGCTCCACCCCATGACGCCAGAGCTTAGCCTGCTGGAAGCCAGGTGTTCTGCATCCGTAGCCGGGGAGGTCTGGTGGGTCCGTGGGGTTGAACAACATATACCACTCTTAGAACTACTGTTACAGGTGAGTAACCTGTTCTTTCAGGATTGTGGATATGTTGTTCATCCACGCTTACTGGCAGACTCCTAGCAGTTCTCTGGGAGGAGGGAGGCAAGGCGCACACCCCCTACTTAGGAACAGAGATTGGAGAACCAAGGCCCCAAAACCAGCACCACAGCACGACTCAAGGTCGATGTGGTAATGAGCGATGAAAGTGTTTGACTTCCAGGTAGCAGCCCAGCAGATTTCCTGGATAGGGATGTCCCTAGAAGCAGCCACTGATGAAACAGTATGGCGGGCAGAATGAGCTCTTATCCCTCTGGGAGGCTCCTTGCCCGCCAGCTCATAACACAGACCTATGTATGATGTAATCCATCTTGCAATGGTCTGGTTCACTGCAGGTCTGCCAGAAGTGGCTTCAGCGTAGGTGACAAACAGCTGGCGAACCTCTCCCCGAATTTCCGCCGTCCTCTCCTTATAATAGAAAAAAGCATGTCTCGGGTCCAAGGTATGGAGCCTGTACTCTGCCTCCGAGGTGTAGGTTGGGTAGTAAACTGCCAGAGTCAACACCTGGAAGGAATTTCAGTTGCGGGCGCAGGACAACTTTGTCCCTGTGGAAGACCAGATAAGGTGAGTCCACCGAAAGCATCTGGAGCTCCCCCGCCCTGGCTCACGTGATAGCCTACAGGAAGGTCGTCTTCCACAACAAGTATGACAACTCACTTGTGCATGGGTTCGAATGGCTTGCCCATGAGCTTTACCAGTACCAGTAGTAAATCCCACTGAGGTGAAGGTTCATGCACCGGAGGGGATATGTGATCCAGGCCTTTGG
Source organism: Neoceratodus forsteri (assembly GCA_016271365.2). Lineage (NCBI taxonomy): Eukaryota > Metazoa > Chordata > Ceratodontiformes > Ceratodontidae > Neoceratodus > Neoceratodus forsteri. The sequence goes on along the minus strand of JADMNL010000032.1, from coordinate 21,742,201 downwards.
AAAAGTGCCTGATCACTGTCTCCCACGCCCGGTAAGCAGAGATGGCTACCCCAAGGGTCGATGTCTGTAGACTCCCTTTAGAGAGAGAGAGAGAACAAAGTTAGTAGAGAATGTTAGTCACTGGACAGGACAGAGGGTCCAGGCCCTTGCCCCGACACCAAATGGAAAACCTTTTCCATTTGAAGGCCTGACACTTCCTGGTCGATTCTTTCTAGATGCCTCCACCATGGTGCAGACATCTTCGAAGACCAAAGCCTGGAACTCTAGTCACCAGGTACCAGGCTGTGAGGTGCAGGATTGAAGGTCAGGATGGAATACCTTCCCTGATTGAGTGATATCAGGCCTGGACATGTACAAAGCCGCTCTGGGGCCTGCAGCTAAGGCTGAGGAGATCTGGATATCAAAATTGGTGGCCAGTCTGGGGCTACCAGAATCACCTTTGCCTTGTCCCTCCTCACCTTGAGGAGCTCCTTGTGGATCAAGGGGAATGAAGGGAAGGCACAGAGGAGGTCTGGGGTCCATGGCCTCAAGAAGGCATCCCCCTGCAGCAAGCCCTACTGAGGGGGCGGGATGAACAGCCCTCAGCTTGTGTTTTTCCTTGGAGGCAAACAGGTCCACCATCAGTTTGCCCCAACAGGAGAACAGACTAAGTTACCTCTGGATGGAGAGACCACTCATGGGATGTCTGGCCTAAGTGGCTGAGAGCATCCGCCAGAGATGGTTCGAGGCTCCTGCCACATAGATGGCTGGAGGTCTGCCTCCAATCGGCTATTAGGGTCCAGATGTGGAGCGCCTCCTTCCACGGCAAACAGGAGTGTGCACCACCCTGTTTGTTGAGGTAGTACATGGTCGTGGTATTGTCTGTCCGGACTTGAACCACTTGACCCCAGAGCTGAGGAGCAAAAGCTGACAGTGCCAGTCTGACTGCTCTGAGCTCCAACAGGTTGATGTGGCATCAGGACTCTTTGGGTGTCCAAAGCCCGTGGGCTCTTTTGTCCCCCACGTGAGCTCTCCAGCCCATGAGAGAGGCATCGGTCATAAGGACAACTGTCTGCTCTGGGCGGACAAATGGGATCCCTTTCTGCAAGCAGTCTGGGGTGGTCCACCACTGGAGAGCATCCCACATCTTCTGGGTCATAGTGATCAACTGGTCAAATTGACCATGGCACTGAGTCCACTGGGCAGCTAGCTCCCTTTGGAGGGGGCACATGTGAAACCGAGCCCAATGGACCACCAAGGTGCATGCTGCCATGTAGCCCAGAAGGCACAGAACGTCCCGGCAGGTACCACTGCCCAACCAGAAATGATTGGGCAAAGGAGGAAAGAACCTCCACCCTGTCCGCCGGGAGCCGAGCTCTGGCTTACTGAAAGTCAAGCTCTGCCCTGATGAAGCCCATCACCTGAGAAGGCATGAGTTCCAACTTGGTCTCGTTGATGAACTCGAAACTCGTACAGGGTCCCTTCGACCCTGAAGTACAGGAATCGCTGATGGGACAGACTGATTGGGATGTGAAAAAACGCGTCCTGCAGATCCAATGAACAAAACCACATGTTTCACTCCAAGGATGGTATGATTTGGGACAGAGTGACCATCCAAAAGGTGCGAGACCCGAGATATTGATTCAGGTCATGGAGATCAAGAATGGGGCACCAGCCCCCCATCCGCTTGGGCACCAGGAAGTACCTGGAGACGAAGCCTGGGTCTGCTGGAGGATCAGTCACTGGAGCTATAGCCTCCTTGAGGAAAGCAGGGTAATGTCGTCTCAAAGAGCCAACTGGGTGTGAGTGGATATCCGTTCCTCCAGAGGGGCATGGGTTCAGCTGGGAGGGTACTGTTCAAATTCTACAGGTAACCCTGACCATCCACTTTGAGAACCCACCTGTCCGAAGTGACAGCGGACCAGGTGGAAAGGAAGTGGGGAGCCGGCCCCGACAGGGGGACCCAGTGTTGTTGCGATGGGAGAAGGGTGACAACCCCACCCCATCACTGAGCAGGCTTGGAGGATGAAGAGGCTCCAGGACCTGAATTTCAGCCTCCTTTACAGGCCTGTTAGGTCCGGGCTTGGGCTGAGGCGCCAAGCCTGAGCCGCTGGTGCTGCTGTCCCCATGGAAGGAGGACTGCCGAGCCGCATGGGAAGAGCGCTGAAAGGGTTCTGCTTCTGCTGGTTCTTTCCCAAAGAACCCTTAGCAGAAGTAAGTGTCCAAGGTGGCAATGGACTGCTCAATGCGCTGAAGGTGACTGGCAATTCCTGGGCCAAACAAACTGGTCCTGAGGAAAACCACATCAGCTAGTTTGTGCTGAGTATCTACCAGAAAGGAGGAGAGTTTCAGCCAAGCCCTGTGATGGGAGGCAACTGCGGAAGCCATCGAGTGGGCAGAAGAATTCCCAATGTCCAGGGCCATCTGGAGCTGTTTGGCAACAGCTCTGCCCTGGTCTCGGACCTGCTTGACCGTGGTCTGCATGTCCACGGGGAGATGCGGGAGGACCTCATCCAATGACCCGAGAAGGACGTGGGAGAAGTGCGCCATGATAACGGCTGAACTTGGCTGACGAAGGCCCAAGGAGGAGGCCGCATAGACCTTCCGTGCCGAATGGTCCAGTAGCTTGGACTCTTCATTGGGAGGTCGGTCCGTGTCTACAGAACTGCCAGTACACCTGAACACAGAGGTGGCCACCAGGCTCTCAGCCAAGGGTGCTCTGTGAACTCCGCTAGGACTTTATGGGCACTGCGTGCTTGTGGGCCATGTGGGCAGACGGAGCTGGACAAGAGGAAGGATGTTGCCAGAGTTCAAGGGCTGGACTAACAGCCTCGCCACCGGAAAGGCCTCAGTTGGGGTCTTTAAGGATGTCTGTAAGAGGGTATCTGCCTTTTTCTGGATGGGTTCCAGGGGCATCCCTGTGGACTCAGAGATGAGGCGCAGGATCCCTTGGAAGGAGAAAGTACCTTCCACCATCCCTAGGCCAATGGACAACCAGTCATCTCCAGGATGAGAGGAAGCCCAGTGACGTCCGAATCCGTGGAGTCAGGATACAATGGCCTGCCACCTAAAATCACCTTGGCATGCTAAGGGCAGTCTGGGGTGACCGTGACTAATAGATGCCGGGGGAGCCCGGTGTCCAGTCTGTCTTCTTTAGAAGGCCCCCCACAGGCTGCTTAGGTGGTGGTTCCACCACAATGGGTGGAGAGACCAGCTTAGGCTGAATTTGCCATGCCCGTGGGCGGAACCAAGCTTAGCTCCAAAGGGTTGGCTCTGGCCTAGGAGATGAAAGCCAAATAATAGCCGGGTAGGAGCTAGAGTAGGCTTGTGCCCAGACAAGATCAGCTGTTGCCACACGAGGTCCTCGTAGCGCTGGAGTTTCCGCTGGAGCGCCTCTTCATCCGAGGAGGATGAGGATGACCGATGGAGTCACCTCTTAAGAGCATTTATGGCTCTTCCTCGGCCTTTTCTAGACCTCGACCGAGATCGGGCCGGCCGACTCGGTCACTCCGGAGACACCAGCGGGACCAGTGACTTCCAGGGGTCCTGGACACATACTCCCGACCTGCCAGGGCATCTGGGACATGGGCTATGGCTCCTCTGGTGAGCACCCGAGCAACGTCCTCTGAGGGCGGACAGTGTGTCCTGTGACACCAATGACTCCCTTGGAGCATGGGATTGGTAAGGCGGAAAAGCCTCAAAGTAGCGAAGCAACCCTCTGCTGATCACTTCCAGAACCCACTTATCCATAGTAATAACTGACCAATGAATCCGGAAGTGGCTAAGCTGCCCCACCCCTTCCAGGAGCTCAGCACCCCTGACCTGTTCCTGGCAGCTTTGGAGGGGCACCAGCTGCTAAGGCTGGAAGGCCACCTTTCTACTGCACCTGCATTTTTGGGGGGCCGCTGACTAGAGAACTTGGCCTTGGGTGCAGGGTTGGAATTGCCTGCTGTGGCTGCTGCTACCGGAATCGATGTGGCTGAAATGGCCGAAACTGAAAAGCCTCCCCCTCTACCCAACTGTTCAACCAGGAGTAGCACACTAAGCTAAAAGCTTGTTTACAGGTGCAACCTGGGAGCACAGGGAAGATAAGTGGCTTGCTCAGGATCACACAGTCGGGGCTGTGGGATTCAAACTCAGGTCTTTTGCTTTTGGCCTTTCAGGTCCTTCTGGGATGAAGCCACAGAATCCAAGATGGCACTGGACATCTTTATCCTGGTGAGATGCCCATTCATCCCTGGTTCAATTTGTGCAGTGTCTCCACAATGAAGGTGGAGATCCTCAGCCAGGCCCTGTGACGCACGGCCATGACACGGGTGCAAGACTCGCCAATGTCCATGGCCATCTACAGCTGGTGTTTTGACAGTGCTTGACCATGGTCCATGACGACCTTGACCGGTAGCTGCTTGTTGGAAGGAAGGTAAGGGAGGTTGCTATCAAGCATCCCCAGCAAGGAGTGACAGAAGTGGGCCATCAACAAGGCACAGCGTGCCTGGCAAAGACCAAGGGAGTTTGCAGTGTAAACTTTCTTTGCCATGTAGTCAAGCATGTTTGACTCCTTGTCAGGTGGCTTGTCCCATGTCCCCAGTATTGACAGATTTAAACCGAGTTGGAGAGCAAGCCCTCAGCTAAGGGGTTGTCGGATAATCCAGGAAAAGAGTCAGTAAGGTCCATGTATTTGCCGATCATACATGGGAAGGGTGCTGTAGAATGCTGGATAGTCAAACCACCAGAGAGCGCCGTCTTGGGTGGACTGGCATGGGCTTAACCAGCACCAGTCAGTCAACCATAGGGGTCTGGGTACACTCCACCCTGCCCTGTCAAGGCCCATGTTTGCCTGAGGAACTCCTCATAGCACCTCTGCATCTGGCAGTGGTGCCTCTCCTCATCCGAAGACAGACGAGGAGTGCAGACAGTGACACCTCCCAGTCGAGCAGGATCAAGAACTTGAGAAGCCCCTCAACTTGCACATCGACCCAGAGGCAGACGTTGAAGAGACACAGGCGGCAGTATGGTGCACAGCACTTGCACCGATGCTGACTGCAAGACATCTGGTGGAATGCGGTCCCGAGTGGGAACTGCTAGGGATACCAGCTGCTCCACATCTTCCAGAGTAAGGATCAGGAGTTCGACTCGTCGTCAGTCCCCTTTGAATACAGTTCGAGAAAAATCTTGACTGCCTGATCAACCAGTGTTGAGGTTGGCAAGCCAGATGGGGCACTGTGGAGCACTGACCTGCCCCATGGCTGCAAGGGCTCGACAGCTGTCAAGCCGGATGGGGAGTTGAGGAAATGGGAAGAGCGTGATCTCTCCCAGTTCCATGACCGATAGCGTTATTTCTTACTGTTGTACTTCTTACTGTGCCAAGCAGAGCTCTCCGTAAAGGTCTCAAGTGTCCAATACATATCACTGAACTTTCCTGTGAAGGATGCTCTGATGTTGGCCCAAACTGGAAGTAGGCGGCGCAGAGGCCAACAAGGTGCCGGCAGTGATCATAGCCACTGCCTCTTCCACTGCTGCTCAATTGTGCTGTAGACACTATAGCAGCATAGGTCCCCTTGAGACCACTGTTGTTCCGCAATTCTGGATCTCAATCGGATGGTCAAAGAGAAGGTGAGCCTGCCTGTCTTCGAGTGTGGACAGGAGCATTGTTTGGCAAAAGCTGCAACCAGCAATGCTGTGTGTTGTTCACAGGCAGTACAGGCATGACACGCGTCAGCCCATCCGCAAAATCTTCTGCCAGCACATGATGCACTCGCTTGAGCCAGGCACAGGCTTTGAGCCCTCGCTGCTCCACGATTTCGGTCAGAAGCCAAAAGTGGAACCAAGGAATACACAAACTGTTTTGAGAAGAAGAGTCACTAACTTTGCCAATAGCGCACTTACTAGACCCTATAATGCATGGAGCTGCAAAGGAGGAGACCAAACTGTTCTAGCAGAAAGGAAGATCTGATGGCATCGGGCAGATGTGAGGGATGCACTCGGTGGTGGAAGAAACTTTGCTTAAAGATGTTCCAGGGAATCAGTTCTTAAGGAAGAACTGCCAATGTGTGGATAAGAGAACCATATGCATGCCCTTAGAATGGACCAGTTTCCTGTTTTAACCAAAATCAGTTAAACGACTGCACTTAGATATCAATCCGCCCTTTTGCCTAATTGGGCTTCCTCAGATGTAAGGTGGGCCATCTGCATTTTCTTTATATTCTCAACTCTCTCCTTTATCAGTACTAAAATTCATTATTTCAGCTATTTTTAAAACAGACAAGTGCTTCATTAGCGCTCCTGTTCCAAAGCCTGGAATCTAGGATGTCAGTAGCTGGGCTATCATCCAATGCCTCACAGAATAACTTACCCCTAAGGAAGCCCAGACATGTTTAACACTGGGCCTGGTGGCTGACAAGTGTGATAAGAAAGGAGAAATTCCTTCATATGTACCATAATTTAATTTTCTGTTTACTCCAATGTTGCCAGTGAAGAAGTATTTAATACATACGAACTAACAGAAGACACGGATGTATTGAGATACAGTATCAAAAATTATCTTTTTAACTATTTGTGGTTGTCCGATATGCTAAAAATCAGCCCTACGTCCAATCAGGTGCATTTATCTGCTTTAGGACATAAAGGAACCTGGGACTCAATGGAATAGTTTCCTGTTTTTCACAAGGCACAGAGATGTGTATCTGGCAAACTCCATCTCCAAAACACTGAATTCGTGACACTTTGGTTCAAAGATCATTTGTAGTCGTATGCCCCATTCTGTGGAGAGAATCTGCTAGTACAGTCTCCTTTCCTGGTAGGTATAAATGGATTTGCACTCAACAAGGTCCTAGATCTTTATTACCTCTGTGCAGAGCTTCGATGACCCTGAGCCTCCCATATGTTCATGTAATACATAGTTATACTATATTGTCTATCAGGACTGTTTGATCCTGTAATGGGGTGGACAAAGACTTCATGGAAAGGAGCACAACAACATTTGTTTGTTCTTTTCTTTCTTGAGGGGACCAAATTCTGTTTACTGTTCTCTTGCTCTCCCCATCCTAGTGGGGATGCACCAGTGATGAAAATGTGTGGAAGCTGGGACTGATGGAAGGAATTCCCTCTTTCAAGTTGCCAACATCCTTCTGCCATTTGAGTGCCTGCATCTCAGCAGCACGATGGAGGGCTCCAGCCAGAAGAATGAGTACCCTCCAAGTGGTCCCGCGATGACAGCACTACTGAATGGCATCCAGCATCATCAGCTGGGTCACCCAAATGGGCAAATTCAGAACAGAGTGCACCTGGGAACACTGGTGCTCCAGTTTGTACTGGATGGTTCTCATGCACCAGTTTGCCCAACGAATCATAGCCATGATAGATACCATGAAGCCAAGGAGCTTGAGTAAATCTGGCAGGCACGATTGCCCAACCCAAAATGACTGAGTTAAGAATGACTGATCCTTAGTCTTGTCAGACAGATGGATGCCTTGCAGTGAGTCTAGTTCTGCCACAATAAACACAATCTTCCATCTTTGAAGTCAACCAGGTTGACAAAAAGACCCAGCTGCTGGAGGGTTTGGTCAACCACATCACTGGCCTTTTCCAACGTCCTACACAGAATGGCCTGTGAGATACAGTCATCAACACAGGGGAACACCCTGATGCCCCTAGTCTGAGGATGGCTGCCACTGCTGACATACACTTGGTGAACATTCAGTGAGCCGAGGACAGGCTCAAAGGCAAGGCTCAAAATGGTACAGGATTCTGTCCACTTGAAATAGAGAAAGTATCTGTGTGACAGATTGGTAGGGATGTGGAGGTAAGCATCCTGAAGACAAATGCGAAAAACCAAGCCTCTGAACTCAAGGTATTGAATAATCTGATTCATGGTCACCATGTGCAACTCTGTCTGCAGATGAACTGGTTCAGGATCCCCAAAGTGACTATGGGCTGCCTCCTCCACATCTTCTTTGGTACCAGAAGAATTGCAACACAAGTCCATGCTGTACTTCAATTTTGGGACAGTCTCTACTGCATAAGGAGCTGCTGCAGCTTGTTCCATAGTGCTGAGGAAAACTCCACAGCTGGTCTTTCAGAGGTACACGAGTCCTTGGGTGGGGGTAATTGTTTTTTTTCTGGAGGTAGAACTAAGGCCTAGCCACAAGCGGCACTACCTCCACTGCCCTTACAATGGCCCCGCTTGAAGTTCTTGGGGTTGAAAAGACTTGGCTGGGTGGTAATGAGACCAAGATCATCTGCATGGTGTGCATCTCTTCCCCTCTCCCCACACACGAATACCCCATAAGTGCCAGACTCGGGTCATTCCCTCTCAAACTAGTGTCCAGTACAGCAGTACAGCATGCTGCGGCGAACTCTAGCACAAACAGACAACAAAAGTTTCCAACAGTCTCAGCACCTCAATGGGGTTGGTAACTGCAACTTAATATAAGAAATGGTCTTACAGATATAAGCAAGAAATTCTGCAAGAGTAGACACAGAACTAACAACCCACTAAAGCTATACAGGTGCTGCTTATAATAAAGAATGTTTTAACTTGTTCTGTTGGTCTTTTACCTTTAGTTTTTTCTGTCTGGTATACTTTTTCGTAATCTCTCACTGCTTCTTCATACTGTTCCGTGTCCATGTAACTGAGAAGAAAAACGGATTTCAGTTGTCGAAGGTTCTGTCAGTGAGGGATGGATCAGTAAATGACAAATTGTTTCTCAAAACTATATACCAACACACACAAGTGAAAATTCTATTTAACAGTCCATGGGAAACATTTTACGAATTGTTATTAAACTGAGGGTAGAAAGTCTTCCTGTATGTCTGGCAAGCTCCAGCTCATTACTGCATCACCTGTATAGACAGAAATACTAGTGAAATATCAATGTGTTCTACGCAGCATCTGAATAACTGTACTATGAACATTTCAAACTGAAAAGTGCAACTGTTTAATACTTCTGAGCTTAGTGAACATTTAAGGACTAACTGATTAATTTAGCTGGAACCTGTAACACTCTCCAAACATACCTGAATTATTTTGCGCACAGCACCTGGTATGAGTATTTAAAGAAAATGAACCTGCAAAATTCCCCAAACTTACTTTAATTATTCAGAATGCAGCATCTGGTATAAGTATTAAAGGAAATCCGGTATATGGTATTCCATACCCCTTTCAATACATAATTTTATGTACATCCAGTGATACAGTGCCATCCGCCAGGATGAAGCACTCTGGGAGATTTCACACTCTACTGTGGGACAAATCAAGGTAAACGCCATCAAGATAGAGAGAGTCCTGCAGTAGCCTGCAGAATATCAACAGTATAAACTGTGATGATGGTACCTGATCCTAGCAGACAGCACTGTACGTAGTAGTACTTCACCAGTAATAAAATGCCGGCCCGGTGGCACTGAGGGCTGAAGCGCTGTACTCCTTACCTCATAGCATGCTGGCGACCTGGGTTTGGGAACAAGCCTGGGCCGGAGGTTAGCACGGGGTGGGGCGTGGAGCTGCCGACAAGCAAGATGTCCTCTCCGGGGAGGTGTAATGACTTCCTCTGGCTGATGGCTGCCACCTGGTGGAGGCTGGGGACAGCACAGGCCAGGGGAAGCCAGGCACTAGGCCTGGGGTGGGAGGAAAGAGGCCACTATCAGGGCTGTGGGTCTAATGCACGCCTCCACACGCATGCGTCCCATTCCTGGGGTCCCTGGGTGCAAAACAAAACAATCATCAGTGGCAGGATGGCGACCGACTCCCTGTAGGCTCCGTTCCTGGGCCGCATAAGAGTACCTAGTAATTCTGTGTGGACGGGAGGGGTGGGGGGCAGTCAGATGGGGACTGTCCAGGGCAAAAGTGTTAAATGATAAAAAAAATGGTGTAAGGGTATCCTCAATATGCCACTGCATATTAAACATACAATTTTATGAAGTGTCCAGAAATATATTTAATGGTCATGTCCTACCAAAGAAATCCTACATAGATTAAACTTGACATTACATAATTAGAGACAAGGATCCAGCTAACAAGGTAAACAGAATTGTTTTTTTTTTTTTTTTAAGTGTCCAACATTTCAGACGAGAGACAGGAGAGAATCAGAGTGGGGCACAGGCATGACCAGTGATTTCGTGCCGAGGCTGGCCAGGGGCCAAGCACCTCACCAAGGCGAAGCAACTGGCTCCAAGGGAGGATGGGCCCCAGCTACCTGCCATTTGCCCACCATCTGCTGGAGTTGATACTTCACGCTTGGCTGCAAAGGCAGCTGCTTGATGATTTTCCAGACTGGAAGAAGGCTGCAGTCAGGAGTGGGGAAAAGATAAACTGGGGGAGATTAAAACAAAAGAGATCTTATCTATTTCTTCTCCAGAAAATCATTAAGAAATAATTACTCCCCATAGTGATGTTGTTTCTTCCAAAAGGATCCCTTGCTATATAATACTTCATTCCCCCAGAATTAAGAGCTCCGGAAGCTTACAATTTTATGCTTATCAAAGAATCTCAGAATGAAATCCAAAACTCTGCTGTGTGGTCACACTCACCCTCACATTCTAATGGCAGATTTTGAAAGCTAGGTTGAACAGTGACCACTAAACCAGCTAAGTGGCTACAAAAAATAGACACGAAAGTGTGCCCAGAATTCCAGGTGGCGGCCACGCATATGTCCCTTAGAGACATTCTTCAATGCGGTGAAAGAAGCCAAAACCCCTCTGGTGGAGTGACCCCTAACCGGACCCAGGAGGAGTCTGTTGCGTTTTTCATAGCAAAATATCGCTGTGGTACAAAGGCCATGAACAGTTGCTCAGATTTACAGTGTGCAACTGTGTGCCTGAGGTAGTACCTCAGCGCCCTGTGAACGACCAGAGTGTGAAGCAGAGCTTCTCCCCTACTAGACGGAGAAGGAAAAACTGGAAGGTCAACCGACTGGTTGAGGGTCAACTCAGAGACCACTTTAGGAAGGAATTTAGGATTTGTTCTGAGAGAAACTCTCTCCCTGTAAAAAAACTAAATAAGGCTCTCTACACATCAGAGCCTGGAGCTCGGAAATTCTTCAAGCAGAAGTAACAGCAACTAAAAAAACAAACCTTCCAGGAAAGTTAACGCAGCTCACACTCAGCCGCTGGTTCAAACAGGGGGAGCGTGAGCTTTTCCAACACAAACAGGAGGTCCCGGGGAGGGATAGGATCCCCGATGGGAGGTCTCATATGCAGAATCCCTCGTAAAAAGGTGAAGGCCACGTCCAGTTGGGCCAAAGGTTCTATCCCCCAAGAGGACATGATATGCAGAGATGGCCTACATGTGCACCTTTACTGAACAGTGCTCAAGCCTCGCTGGTATAAGGAGAAGATACTGTAATGCTGAGTTCACCAGACAGGTAAAGGGGTCTAGACAGTGAGACAAAAATGCTTCCACTTCACAGCGTAAGTGGAGCGAGTAGAGGGCTTTCTCGCTGAGACGAGGACACCTGCCACCTCCTGGAAGACCCCTTACCTTGATCTTGCTACATCTGCAGGAGCCAAGCATGAAGGTACAGAGACCCAAGATCCAGAGGGACCAGTGTGCCCCAATCCTGGGACAGCAACTACAAGCATACTGGGAGCAGAACTGGAAGTTCCGAGGACAACTGCTGAAGTAGTGGGAACCAAATCTGCTGAGGCCACAATGGGACAATTAGAATCACTGGTGCCCCCCTCGGCCTGTATCTTCAACAGGACTCTCTGAATGAGAGAAAAGGGAAGGAAGGTGTAAAGAAACTTCCCTGCCCAACAAAGGGACAATGCATCTGGCGCGTGCTCTTACAAGCAGAAAACTGGCAGTTTGGCGTTGCGTGGGGACGCAAAGAGATCCAGCTCTGGACGACCCCAAGTTTTATTTATTTTTATTTAGTTGTTTAACAAGGTATAGCACACTAAGTTGAAAGCTTTTTTACAGGGGCAATCTGGGAGCACAAGGAGGTTAAGTGACTTGCTCAGGGTCACACAGTATGCAAGTGGAAGCTGTGGGATTCAAACCCAGGTCTGGTCTGCTGGATGTCACTAGGTTTGCAGCGGAGAGCTTTAGACCACTGCACTATACTGCCTCCATGTGTCGAGAGCTGGTCCGCTACTGAATGTAGCAACCCCCATTCATGCACCTTGGACTGAGACCTGCTTAGGCTATCTGCCAAGGCATTTTGGATGCCTGGAACATGCACTGTGGACAGGTAAATGTGATGCCCCAGTGCCCAGTACCAGACTCTCATTGCCTCCCTGTATAGGGGTAGGAGTGTGGTCCCCTTGCTTGCTGATGTAAAAAGACTACCACCATGTTGTCTGTCTGGACAAGGAGAGCCCCTGGAGTAAGGTCCTCTTGAAAAACAAGCAGCGCATTGAGGACCACTGCACTCCAGTACACTGATGTGGAGGTCGCGCTTCCTCTAGGGTCTACACTTTAGTGTTTGGTGGGTCCCTAGGTGCACCCTCAAACCAGATCTGATACATCCATCGTTAAGGTCTGATCTGGTAGCTCCTAATGAAAAGGGACCCCATTCTCTAAATTGAGAGGGTCCAGCCACCAAAGAAGTCCTCTTGACTGGCTCCGTGACTCTGATCACTTGGTCTAAATCGTCTGAGCATTGGTCCCACTGCACCCCGAGCATCCACTGTGGGACTCGTGGAGGATGGGCCAAGGAGTAATAGGGATGGCCGCCACCATGTGCCCCAGAAGTCTGAGGAAGGTCCTGGCTGGGACCTGAGGGATTACTAAGACTGAACCGGCTATCTCTCCTCTCTGGAGGCAGAAAAGCCATGCCCTGGATCAAGTCCAGGACCGCCCCTATAAAGAGGAGTCTTTTGCTGGGTTCTGGGGATGACTTTGGAAGGTTCAGGGTGATCCCCACCTCTCAGAACAGAGTATAGGTGTCTCCGGGAGTTTGAAGTAGGAGCGCCTTGGTCAGGGCTGCAAACAGCCAATCATCGTGGTAAGGGAAGACGTAATGTCCCTGGCACCTTAGAGCCACAGCTACCACTGCCAAACATTTGAAGACTCTAGGAGCGGAGGAGAGGCCAAATGGAAGAACCCAAAACTGATAATGCTCCCCCTTGAAGTGGAACCTCAGAAACTTCCTGCAAGGGGAAGACCCTGATGTGTATGTACGCATCTTGCGTGCCTAGGGAGCAGAGCCAGTCTCCCTGGTGCAGCAGAGGAATAAGACCTTGAAGGGTCACCATCCAGAACCTTCGGTACTCTATATAGTTGTTCAAAGAGCTGAGGTCCAGGATGGGCTGAAGATCCTGCGTTGTCTTTGGAACTAGGAAAAAATGTGAGTAAAATCCCTTTCCCCGTTGCTGCAGAGGAACTGGTTCTAATACCCTTTTTTGCAAGAGGGCCTGGATTTCTCCTTCTATAAGTGGTATGTGAGAAGGAGAATATTTTGAGGACCTTGGTGGAGTATATGGAGGAATTTCGGTGAATTCCAGCGTGTACCCCCTCCTTAAAATGTCTAGCACCCATTGGTCCACTGTAATGGAGCTCCAACCCTTCAGACAAAGGGAGAAGTGACCCCCTACAGTCTCCCCAGTACCCCTTTCCTCCGGGGTGTCGGGAGGGAGCCACTGGGCGGAGCCGGGAGTAGGCAGAGAGGCTTGGGAGGACTTGAAAAGGAACGCCTCCAGGCTGCTGGTTGTTAGCTCTCCTTTTGAAGCTGCCTTTCTGGTCCCACTGGTTTCCTCCGGTTTGAGCACCTGAGGGCTTGCGAAAAGGCAGTCGTCTTGTTCGTCTCTGGTCCCCTCTGTACACTTGCCTGACGGACCAGACAGACTTGCCCGACTCCTGGAGACGAGAGATCAGAGACTCCATCTCCGCCCAAAGAGGACAGAATCCTGGAACAGGAGGTCCAGGATTATGGACTGCAGATCCTGGTAAAAGCCAGAGACCCTCAATCAGGCATGGCGCCGGAGGCAGACACCTGACGCTGCCACTCTGGCCACCGTATCTGCAGTATCGTACGAGGCACGGAGAACATGCACACCCACGTCCAAACCTGACTTTAATATATCCAGAAGCTCAGTCTTTTGCACAGAACCTGGCAAGGCACTGGCCATCTCCTGTCTTCTCTCCCATAGTGCATTCTGGTACTGGACCATATGTGTGAGGAAGTTAAGCGACCTAATAGAGCAGGTGAAGGCAGAATAAACCTTCTTGCCCACCCGATACAAGTAGTGGGATTCTGGGTCAGGAGGCTGGGAGCTTAGTTGTTTAGGCTGCTTTGACTTATCGTGGGCAACCGTAATCCACCTGAGGGCGTTCCACCAGAAAGGGCTCATCCCTCGGGGCTCTATACAGCCAGTCTGATTTTTTCAGAACTGCCAGGATTGAAGCTGGATGCTTCCAAGTAATCCTGATAAGGTCCTGGAAGGTATCCACCAAAGGAAGCACCACTAGAGACTTGGGCTCCTTTTGCCTCAGGTATTTGGCCAGTCAGTGTTCCGGATCCAGATCCTCCATCTCCGATTCATTGGAAGCCTGGATGTGCTTCATGACATCCATGAAGGTTGGATCATCAGGGGGCGAGCGGGTGGGTCCTTTTCTCCTGGGGAACCCCTGACCCCGAGAGGGATGAGGCAGAAGGTGGACGACCTGCTACTGGGTTCTGAACAGCCTGAGCTACGCCTCGAATCTCCCCGCCTGCTGCCAGAGAGCTACCGACCGATGTCAGTCCAAGACCAGCGAAGGCTGTGGGATAGATGATGAAGCAATGACAGACGTTGGTAGTGGGAGCAGGAATGGCTCCTGGACCGGGACCGGGACCAAGACCAGTGATGGCTACCAGATTGAGAGGGGTGCCGACGACTGGTCTGAGACCGGAACCGAACCTTGAGGGCAGGAGCAGCAGCCACCAGGATCTTCATGGGAAGGAGGGAAGGCCCACGGGTTCCCTGTTGTCTGGCTGGTCAGGGCCTGGCATCGGGTCCGGCTTCGGCAGAGGCTTTCTCACCTGACTCTACCAGAATGATAAAAGCTCCTGCAGTTTGTCTTTGTTGAAGACTGTGGCTGCTGAACCTGGAAAGGGGAGCAGTGAAATGGGATCAGGAAGGTCATGGGATGGTGAACCGCCCGCAGAACCCTGAGAGGTGGAGGATTTGGGGGTACCCAAGGTTGCCCTTGCTGTGGGTACTTCCACCACAATCGCCTCTACCAGCATCTGTATGGGGTCCGACGTCGGCTTGACGGGCGGTGGTTTGCCTGAAGTGGACGAGTCCAAGACCTCCTAGGGCACCGTAGCCTGTGCCAAAGAGGTCAGGGGGTAACCCTACAAGGAGCCACCTCTGGTTTAACCAGTTTCTCCCCCGATGTCCCTGCCTTGGCTGGTGCCGGTTTCTTAGCAGGAGGACTTGGCACCTTGGAACCTTCTGGGTGCTTGTGGGGGTTCCTTGAGCTTGAGGACTTCTAGGAAGAGTGAGAGTGGGACTGAGATCTGGATCGATGGTGGGACCGGCTACTGTCTTTGTCGCAGAAGTGCTTGAGGGACCTGTCCCGATGCTTGCTCTTGTCCCCAGGGCATGCAGGACATCCATTTTTTTTCTCCAGAAGGTGGGCCTTGACACCCTTCAGGCGCCTGATTCTGATCCTGCTGGTAAAGCCTTGACAGATGATGCAGGTTGTGCTGTCATGGTCTGGGCCCAGACAGAAGACTCATTCAATGTGGTAGTCTTTGGAGGAAATTTGGCATCCACAGCGGCACTTGTTCCTCTTGGGCCTGGAGTCGGAGGAACCAGAGGCAGTGAAATGGTTGACTGATGCCCGAAGGATGAAAATCCCCAAAGAAAATGCTAATTTTTTTTTAAAGTTTTTGCTGGGCTACAGTAGCCAGAACTTCCCCACGTGAGTGGGTCGTGGTGGGAAAAGAACTGGGTCCACCCCCTTTTGTACTGTGACAGACGTCGGGGTGGAGCAGACGCTGCGAGTGGTCCCTGCTGGGTATTGCTAGACAGTAGTTTTTCCAGTGGGTCCTAAGGCCTGCGGCATTAGTCCTAATGGTTATAGCCTGCTGCAAGAGCTCCCCCTCAAAGTAGGATCTTTTATTCAGGAGAACCTTTCAGTTCTAGGGGTTCTCCTTCATCCTCCTCCTCCTCCGCAGGCACTGGGAATGGAACTGGAGTGGGGGGGGTGCATATTCACGAAATTCCCCATGACCTGGAGTGCCTAACTGCATGTCTTTGTCATGTCCCCTACTAAAGGAATTTTATCTGGGTCTACTGGTTGCTCCTCCCCTTCAGAAAAAGTAAAGTGACATGTTTTCTCTTCATTGCTTACTGGCAGACACCTTCTCGGGTGTCTGGCTCTGAGGCTCTTATTTTTGCTGGATTTAGGGTTCCCCTGTTCAGACATCCCGACTTCTGAACTATCTTTTGCAGCCTCTTTTTTCTTATCTGTCCCCTCTGACAGGCACTGCTGCTTACTTTGAGGGTCTGGACCCTCATCTGAGCCTTTAGGTGACATGGAGGCAGACTGAGAAGCCATAATGCCTTCTATTTTTTTAGCCATTTTCTTTTACGTTTTAGGGCAAAATTTAATACAAAGCTCGCAACTCACAAAAATCGGGGACTAGGCACAGGCACCTCAAACACAACTCATGATAGCCTGCCTTTGCCAGGAGCTGAAAACAAAGTTTACAATTTTTAAAGCCTGGGGTGGTGCCGTTTGCTTTTTTGCCCTGTCAGACCTGCTGGACAATGACGATGCTTAAAAATGTTCTGGTCTCTCCCCAAAATAATTATTTCATCTCAGAAATAGACTCTATAAAAGAAAATTCACAAAAGTGGCTTGGTTCCTTTTAAAAGTAGAATCATGATACCTTAAATAAACACCTAATGGCGCTCAATAGTAATTCAAGCCAATATATTGTCTCAAGTTCCTGTTAATGAACCAAGACTACCCACACCAGATTACTGCAAAGTGTACTTTAAACAGCTAAGATTCTTTTTTCTCAAAAAAAAAAAAAAAAAAAGAACAATTTCCTGAAGGTGGGAACCATGCCATAAAACTAGATTAAAGAGAAACACTTTAAATAATAACACCATAAACATAACTGACTCTGAAATTATGATTTCAGGGTGACTGCTTTCTTCAGGTAGAGAAATAAATCTGTTAGAATGCAAGGGTGAGTGTGACCATACAGCAGAGTTTTGACTTTCATTCTAAGAGTCTCTAATCAGCACACAATTCTAATCTTCAGGGCAGCTCATTCCAAGGAATGAAACAGTTAAGCATAAGCGAGGGATTTCTGGGGTTGGAATGCCAGACAGTGTACTCCCTTCCTCCCCAAGGGCCTCAATTCTGCAACTCACCTGGCCCCAGCCAGTCTCAATGGGGGA
Organism: Neoceratodus forsteri; assembly: GCA_016271365.2. Taxonomy (NCBI): domain Eukaryota; kingdom Metazoa; phylum Chordata; order Ceratodontiformes; family Ceratodontidae; genus Neoceratodus; species Neoceratodus forsteri. Next base: position 21,724,885 of record JADMNL010000032.1, on the reverse strand, counting down.
TCCCAGAGCCCAAACATCAACCCCCGTCTTCCACGCAGGAGTGTGATGAGCTGCCACCACACCATCCACCAGCATCAATGCATCTATTAATGTTTGGGGGAAGGGTCATTTTCTGGGCTCCCCCCACACTTTTCATTTAGTGTTTGTCTATTTCTGCTGCAGTTTCTCTGTTAGTGTTCCTCCCTTTCAATTTAATTTAGCATCTATTTCTTTTAGTCCATCTTTCATGTAGCACTGCTCTCTGTGGATTGTCTCATTTTGTGTGTTCTCAGCGCACTACTGAACCCGGGAGCACTGCCGTTCCAATGAAATGGAGCGACAGCGATGCTCTGAAGCATCAATAATGTCTGTGGTAATGCTTTGGGGTGCAGAGAACAATGGACCAGACAGGATGAGACAACAAATGTAGCACCTGGTATGCCAACCTCCTCAGTCACTGTCAACTTCAAACCTCGTGGCCTGATTGCTACTACAAAATGAGCCCGAAATCTCCAATCACAGCTGCAGTGGCTCAAATTCAGTAATTCAATTCAAGAATCATGGTGAACTTTTTTTTTTTTTTAAAGGCACAAACTGCAATGAGAACCATTTTTTGTGTTTTGTATCATCAGGTTTTATTTTCCTATGAAAGTTAATGTTTATCCAGCAAATCTTACCACTGGGCTCGCCGTAAGTAAGCTTTGATGTAGCTGTCATCCAGTTTTATTGCACTTGTACAATCTTCTATTGCTTGTTCAAGTTTTTTGAGCTGTAAAATCCAATACAGTGAAGTCACCGATAACATTAAGTATTGCCCCCCACTGAAAAAAAAAAAATTACACACACGCACTTCATGTTCTCTAATCAGTCAGTTACTTTCACCTAAGGGGATTCAGGGTCATTTTGCACCCTTACTTTAAAAGGTCAGCCTTACTCAAAGGAATACAGTCAACCCTTGCAAAACAGTTATGGCCACTTCAAAACCAAGGAAGGAAGAAAGGTTAATAACGTATTAAGCATGATGAATTTTGTGTTTAAGATGCCTTGGTGACTCTCACCCTTTGCCCGAGCTATACCATAGGGCAAGGTGAATCATAGTTTTCCTTTTAAAAGTGAGGGTGTGACCTTTTTAATTTCAGTTTTGGGTTTCATATCTTGTTACCCTGCTATGGTGATAGTTCCTCTTAGGCAAAATTATAAATTGTAATGCTATCATGTAAAGAAGGAAAGGGATCACAACTCGGCAAAATGCCAGCCAGCCGATCCCTTCCACTTCCCGGTCCACTGACCATGCCTCCGTGCTCGGATATTTTGAGACAACCGACCATGGAGGGCACGGGGGCATGCCATATTGAATCTTATGGGGGAGAGCTTTAAAACACTACTATGTACCTTTAAGCTATCTTTGACGCAAATGAAAGTCACCGCTGAATTAATAAGGACCCTGTTAGTTGAGTGGTGGCTTTCATTTGTATTGAAGGTAACTTAAAGATGTGTAGTAATGTTTTTATAATCTCCCCCACAGGATTCAATGGGATGCACCCTCATGCTCTCCCTGGCAGGACATCACACAATGAGCGCAGGGGCATGGACAGTGGACCGGGAAGTTGAAGCGATCGGCTGGCAGGCAGTTCAGTCAGAGTTACCTTAACTCCCTTACAGGACTGTATTAAAATTTATTATTTTGCCAAAGAGTGACTACCGCCGCAGCAGGCTAACGGGCTATGAAGCCCAGTACACAATTTCACACCATCGCTTTTTGTTACATATAGCAGTGTTTCAATTATTAATAATAATAATTTTTACTTATATGGTGCCTGTTTCCAAGGCGCTTTACATATAAAACAATTAAAACAACCATTAAAAATCCAATAATATTCAACAGAGCCAAAATCATTATCAAATAAACAATTCAGTTTTCCAGAAAGGCCTTTTTCCAAAGAAAAGTTTTCAAACCACTCAAATTCCTCCACAGAGGTGCATTCCCATAACCGACGGGATAGAGAATTCCAAAGGGTGGGAGCAGCATACGTAAAAGCTCTAGCACCAGATAATTTCTGCTTCACCCTTGGAACCTCTAGCAACCCCTCGTTGGCCGAGCAGAGTGATCAATCGGGGAAATAGGGTATCAGATGTTCTTTCAGATAGACTGGATCCTGACTGTGTAGGGCTTTAAAAGTCAACAAGCTGACTTTAAAGGTGATCCGCCACCATAATGGCAGCCAGTGCAGTTCACGCAGCACCGGAGTGATATGACAGGATCTACTCAAGCCCGTCAAAAGCCAGGCTGCTGTGTTCTGCACCAATTGCAGGCAACAGATTTCAACTAGATAAAGGGAGCTGCAATAGTCCAGGTGCGAGAACACAAAGGCGTGGACCAAAGTTGGAAGGTCATCAGATGGAACCAGATGTCTAACCCTGGCGATGTTCCTATGATGGTAAAAGGAAGTCTTGATCACAGCTGACACCTGCGACTGCACTGACAGTCTATCATCAAGAACCACCCCCAGGCTACACACCCGTTCAGAGGTCAGGAGAGAGACGCCACCAAGAAAAATTCCGGAAGGCACACCAACATCTGCCCCCCCCCCCAATCTGTCGACCTGGGTTCACGACCAGTACCTCTGTCTTTTCTGGGTTCAACTTCAGCCAACTAGAATCCACCCACTCCTGGATTTCTTTTAGACAGTTGATAAAGACCGAGAGAGCTCCATCCTGGTCGGGAGCAAAAGAAAGGTATAGCTGGGTATTATCTGCGTAACATTGAAACCTCAGCCCATACCTTCTTACAATGTCTTTGATGGGTAGCATATACACCGCAAATAACATGGGTGACAGTACTGAACCCTGAGGCACCCCACACAACAAAGCCGTTGGATCTGAGGAAAAAACCCCAGACACAACTCTTTGTGATCTCCCCCGTCCGGAACAAAATGAACCATCTTAAGACAGTTCCCGATATTCCACATGTATGCCTCAGGCATTCTATCAACACCACGTGATCCACGGTGTCAAAAGCTGAAGAAAGATCAAGAAGAACCAAGATGGAACGGCTCTTCTGATCCCTTGCCATCAGGAGATCATTGAGCACCTGAATCAGCGCTGTCTCAATACTATATCTTTTACGAAAACCGGACTGGAGGGGTTCATAGACGTCATGGATGGTCAAATGGTCCTCCAGTTGAGCTGCCACTACTTTCTCAATCACCTTCCCAACAAAGAGAAGGTTAGAGATAGGTCTGTAGTCTGCGAAACAGTCTGGGTCCAAGGTAGCTTTCTTCAAGAGTGGTGTCACCACTGCCTCTTTCAGGGAGTTCGGAAACTCACCCGATTTCAAGGAGTACCAGACCATCCGCACAAGGACTGGACCGATGATATCACTACAACCCAAAATTAGGGAGGTCGGTCCAGCATCCAAACTACAGCACATAGGGCGCACGTGCTGGATAATCCTCATGACATCCATGAACTCCGGTTAACTGAAAGAACTCCAGGAAAACTGGGGCATAGTGATCTCACAGCAATCCACAGCAACCCCTCTAGAGTGTGCTGGCTGCGGATCCGCCCTGATGTCGGCCACCTTATTTGCGAAGAATCGAGCAAGCTCATCGCACTCTAACTGCGAAAAAGTTTTCTGAACTTGCAGACAGGCTTGGTTGCACAGTCTGTCTACAGTTCGAAATAGCTGAGCTAGTCGATTCCGAGCAACCGCAATCTCCCTGGACAGGAATTTTGCCTTCTTTTTGATTGCAGATTCACAGACCGAATAATGGTCCATCAATCTAAAGTGGTCGGTATCAAGAGTGGACCTTCGTCAGCAAGGCTCTAACTTTCGCCCCAGTCTCCGCATCTCCCTCAATGTCCCATCAAACCAAGGGGACTTGGGGGGGAAGGGAGAGGGGGTGAAAATGGACTGGAGCAATAAAATCCAGAGCCCCTGTAACAGCTGTATTATAAGCTGACAAGAGTCTCTGGATCATTGCTTGCCAACACAGGGGACAAGAGGCCAAGCACTGCTGCAAGGCCTTGAGAATTTATATCCTGTAAAGGGCGGTACTTAACCATCTCCACAGGGGAAGGCCTTCTAGAGGGGGTGCAAAAACTAAACCCCACAGTGTAATGATCTGACCACCCGACGGGTTCCACCCCCACGTCGGAGGTTTTGATCCCTAGAAGGAAGATTAAGTCCAAAGAGTGTCCAAATTTGTGTGTAGCAGTGGAAACCACCTGTGTAAGGCCCAGAGATGTCAATAACTGGAGGAAGTGTTGACCAAACTGCAAGAGTTCATAATTCATTTGAGCACTGAAATGGCCCAGAACCATCAATCTGGGCGATTCAAATGCCATGTCAACGACGAAGTCCGATGAAAAAGCCTAACATTATTATGGATTCTATTGCATACACTGTGTAACCTTGTCCTGGTTATGTACTAAAACACTGTATAGTCTAACCATGCAATTTCAATAAAAATATATTCACAAAAAATAAATAGCACAAAACAAAGTGTCAGCATTTGGAACTTCCCCTATCAGACATGGTAAACTGCAGGATTACTGATGCATTTAAATACAAACTGGATAATTATATGGACAATGAATTTTTATCTATGATAATTAACTGAGATAGCTTTATATGGCTGTTCTTTTCTTCTGTCTTCCTAGAATAAACCCTAGTAAAAACATGGTGCAATATTGGTGAAGTAATACTTAAATACAGATAAAATCCCTCAGCAAAAAAAGCACTGGGACTGCGTTACCAATAATGGGCATGGGCATCAAAGCCAGGTTTCCAAGAAATACAAAAATCACAAGGCATCATGGGATGCATATGCAAATCACCATGAAAATTTAGGCTGGTTCCGCTTTAAGAAGGAATGCACAGTGCCAAAGGGCCTCTTGCACAATCTGCAAAGAGTGAGAACAGATTAAGCTGGTTCTGCTTTAAACAGATACACCAAGTTAAATAAATTGTGATTTGCACCTCGTATAGCAGTGCCTTACCTCTGTGAAATGCTTTAGCCGTATATGCCACCAAAAATAATATAGTATTTTAGATGCAGTAGCAGCGCACGTAAATCGTCTCCCACTGGGCCTCCTGTACTTCTCCGTTTGTAGAGTTACCCATGCTCAGCCACATTATGACGTGTACCCAGGGAGAGCGCAGGGATGCGCTCCACTGCAGTCTATTTGGGGGGCAGCTTTCCCATCGCTTTTACATATTTTAATGGTCATCTGCTGTGTAATCAAGGGCACCAGTGGCCTAACAAGGCCCTTGTTAGTACACCGGTGGCAGAATGCTCTGACCATGGGTTCAGTGAGCACTGGGTCTTCCATGGCAACCTGTCCACTGCCCTCTACCGCACAGGCGACCTTCTCCATGGCCACAGACTCTACACCTTCCCCAGCATCTCCTCTGGCCATCCCTAGGTCACCTTCGCCTGCTCCAGAGGTGCCAGTCATCAATGTCACCCACCAGGTGATGCCGGTTTCATCTCATCTGGCATCCGCACCAGCCAGGCATCTCCCTCCTCCAATGCCCATCAACCTACGACGGCGCCAGTTTCTCAACCTATGCGGGCACCAATACTCCCTTCAACAGATGCCACGTTACCAGACGTCAATGACAGTGGATTTTCATTCAGTGCTGATGTCTCTCTGTGATTTCATGCAAGTGTGGCTTATCACTCCACAGAACCTGACCCCTTTTAAGACTGCGTGCCCCGACCAGACAGCCCCAGGGACCCACTCCCTGCCCCACGTTGGCCAGAGCCCTATACGCCTCCAGTCTGCCCGGTGGACGAGGGAGAGCATCAGCCCCCTGTTAAGTCTGAGAAGCCCGGTGATAACAGGGATGAGAGACCCCACTGACAGTGCTTTGGACAGTTAAGAGACCTCTAAATACGTCCCTCAGATGATCCATCTTTTTGTGGGTCATGTGTCAGATTCAGTTGGTCATTGGGTTTAAAACTGAGGGGCTAGACCTCTCCCGATGTTGGCTGTCTGTCTACTTCAAGCTGCCAGACTCTTCTTCACTGGTGGTTCCCCTGTTGATAGAGAATTAGAGGATGCCACCATGGCCGCTTGGCGTTACCCAAATCAGATACAGACTATGCCTCGGAAGGTGTATAAAAGAGTATACAAGGTGCCCGTGGGCAAGCCTTTCTTTGTGGAACAGCTGCAGGTGGACTCTAGTCATTAATGCAGTGCATGACCACACCAAGAGGCCGAAACACCAAAGTTCCTTTCTCAAGCTGCCAGACTTTTCCATGTTGTGACATCCTACCAGGGAGGCTGTGGGGGGACACCCCACTGAATCCTACGAGGGAGATTTTCAAAACATTACTATATTGCTGTACCTTCAAATAGCTCTGGGTTGGAACCTACGTGTGTCTGTGCTATACTGAGACCAGGTACAGACTAACAAGACACCCTGGAATTTGGTACCTGCTCTTGGTATATCACAGAGAAATGCTGGCTCCAAACCAGAGCTATTTCAATGCACAGCACGATAGTAATCACATGGATGTACCCCAGCTGTTCCCCGCAGGACACGTCATACTGGGGACAGCTGCAGGTGACTGTGGGTGCACTGGGGAGGGCTCTTACTTGTAAAATGCTGGTGGGGAGGGCACAGAATCAACCAGATAAAATGAAAAATTAAATATTGCACGGTAAGTATAAAAAATGGTAGTATTTATGAATCTACTAGTAGGGCCCTGTTTCTCACAGAGATGGGGCCAGATCCGATATGGATGTTTTTCTTTAAAGACTGGATGAACTTAAATTTTTCTTCATCCGTAGAAATAAGAATGCTAAAGAGAGTAAAGAATGTTTTCAAATGTTTGTACTACTCCCATGATGGAGCCAAACATTTGTTAGGCACTGGAGTGCCCTAGAACAACATGTTAAATGTTTAAATAAACAGGAATCCAAGTCATCTGCTTCTCCGCATTATATTGTATCCAACTAGGTTTTTAATTCAGGTGATAAAAAAACTCAGATCTTTATTTCTAAAAGTACTGCAAAAACCAAAGATAGCAGAACGTGACTGAATTGTTTCCTCTGATTTACCAGGTTCTCAAATGGCAAGGTCAGCCTCCCAAGGGAGATCCCAAACTGTTTCAGGGGAAGCCCAGTCAAGTCTGAGAATGTACAGTATAAAGTTTTCGATGTTTTGTGTGAAGGTACACAGTAAACTAAATATGGATAATGGCAGGTGATCTTCTTTACTTATGCACAAATTGGTGATCAGGAATGGCCCATTGAGCCAAATCTTGTTTCTGGGTATGTATTTATATTTTATGACAATGCATGTTGGCTGCATTTGCTATTCCCAACTCATAATTGTTCCTCTCCTTTGATTAACGAGGACCCTCTGTAAATGAGCGCTTAGCTCAAAGGTTTGTAATTCAGATTCTTTAATAAATAAATGTTAACTATTGACTGGCAACAGCACAGTGAGTCAAGATTTGTTACTACAGTAGGTGTCTATTTACATGTAAACTGGTGACTGGGAAAGGCACATCGAGTCAAGACTTATTTCTACAATAGATTATATATAAATTAGTGACTGGGAAAGACACAGAGGCCCAGATATTCAAAAGGGTTGCGCGTGCGCAACTCCAAAAATGCGCCATTCTGCGATATTCAGAAGGGTCCAGTTGCGCCACCGAAAACACGCTGAGCCACAGCGCAATGGAAATGAAGGCATGCGCAATCGAAGGGGCGGGTCCATGCACAGCGCGCACGCGAGCTCCAAATACCGGCGCACGCAGAGTGGTTTGCGCCGAGGATGCGCTGTACCGGATGTGAGCCAAAAATAAAAGGCTCAAGGGAGCGCAAGAACTCAGCAGGTCGCAAACCGGGGAGAGAGAGAGACAGAGACAGGAGCAGGAAGGGCAGAGAGGGACAGTGGGTCCTGGAGGACAGAGAGGCCAGTGGGGGTGCCGGTGCAGTGGAAGGCAGTGGGGCAGTGGGGTAACACAGGAACAGCAGCTGGGGCAGGAGCCAGGAGATGGACAGTGTCAGCTTCCACATGGAAGCTGTAATGAGGGGTGAGACAGCATGCTGCAGGGGACGTGGCCGTGGAGGGGCCCGCTCGTGGTGCGCCCCTGACAGGCGATATCGGCCCGCATCAGCTACGAGCTGTACACAGATGTCGAGATTGTGGCCCGGTACCGCCTGAACAGGGCAATACTGAGACGGCTCAGTGAGCTGTGCAGTGATGTGATGCAGGCACCCTCACGACGGAGTCATGCTCTGTCCGTGGAGACCAAGGTGACAGCCTGCATGTGCCTGCTCGCCACGGGCACCTTCCAGAGGCCGACAGGTGACACCACAGGCATTACGCAGTCGGCCACGTCACGCATCCTCACCCAATTCCTCAGCGCACTGCTGCCTCATGCTGCGGAGTACATCCATTTCCCCAGCACCGCGGCAGAGCGTACAGCAAACATGCAGGAGTTCCACAGGGTAGCACATATGCCTGGCGTGCTAGGGGCCATAGACTGCACACGATGTGGCCATTCGCAACGCCACCTGGCCCCGACGCTGCCGCTCGCGCAACCGGAAGGGCTTCGAGTGTCAACTGCCAGGTGGTGTGTGATGCCACTGCGCATCATCAATGTCTGTGCCACACACTCGGCGGAGCACATGATGCCTTCATATGGCACCAATCTGCACTGTGCCATCGATTCGAGAGTGGAACATCCCCAGGTCATCTAGTGGGTGAGTACACATGTATGGAATGCAAACTCTGTGCAAGGGTGGGAATGACACAGGTGCCATGGTAGTGGCACACAAGGATATGGGCAATATGGACCTGACCTGACACTGATCTCCACTATCTCCACACAGGTGACTGTCGATACCCACTCCGTCCCTGGCTGCTCACACCATACCGGCGCCCCACGACCCCAGCGCAACACGGAACATCATAGAGCGGGTGTTTGGGATACTCAAGGCACGCTTCCGATGCCTGGACACCTCCGGCGGAGCCCTACAGTACAGCCCCCAGAAGGCCTGTGGGATATTCCTGGCCTGTTGCATCCTGCACAACATGGCCAAAGACCATGGGATAGCCGTACAGGTCCAAGAAGGGGACAGCGATGGGGACGCCAGTGGCGCCGGTGACGTGGGTGATGAGCCGCCCCCCCTAGGACGGAGGGACCCCCGACTGACACGGCAGGCCCAGCTGCACCGGGACACCATTGCAGAAGAGCACTACGCACAACACAGGTAAGTCAAGGGGACATGTGCAGGGAACACTGTCCGTGCGCAAACCACAGGCACACAGGGGAACACACCGTGCATGAAGGTCAGGGGAGTTGAAGGCTCCAGGCATACCAACACACCATCAGAGAGGGATGAGCACTCACATGGACACACACGCACACACACCAGGCAGCATACAGGGGCAGCAGCACAGCACTGCGAAAATGACACGCCAACACACAGCACCACCAACCACCCTCACCACCTGGACTGTCCATGTACGTGTGTCAGGACCTGGGCAACCTTGCACCTTGGTGTACAGTGCAATGCAGGCATCATCATCATCCACACGCACCTGTGGACAGTAGTTGGGAGAGTGTGCAGGTGGTCCGCAGTGTCAGCTTGGTGAGCAGAGCACCCAGCAGTGCACTGCCCACCATGACACACATTGCACACAGGGCAGCACCAGACAGGGCCTGCATTGGGAGACAGCTCAGTCAGGAGCACTGTCCCACGGCCACCACGGATGCGTATGCCCCCGCTGCGGGCTAGCAGCACTGGCAGGCTGCGAGGGGTCACATCGGGTGGCGCTAGTGCACCACCAGGGTCCCAGTGCATGACCGCGACCTTGCTCGCACAGGGGTCTGCATCCCGCCAAACAAACTTGCACCAGGGTGCCTGGATGCCACAGCAGAAACCGCGCCGACAGGCCTGGTGTCGCATGACGCCGGAACGGGAGTGGAGGCGATTGTGTGGGTGCGTGGTACAGGGTCACAGACAGTGTGGTCAACGCGCGCCACAGAGACCACTGCCTGGGTCAGCCTGTCGATGGCAGCGGTCACATCCGTCCGCATATGGACCATCTCAGCCCGGTCCGAGCACACTCCTGCTATGCGCTCCACGGACACAGTCAGTGCCTCCACGGACCTTGCAACCCGCCCCTGCAGCTGTACCGCGCTCCTGCAGCAGGCGGGTGTGCACGCCCAAAGGGTACTGTGCCCCAATGGCACGTGACCCTGTGGGTGTGGATGGTCCTGGTGCACAGCACCTCTTGAGGGTGGCCGCTGCTCGCCAGGACCAGGTATGGGCGGATCTAAGGGCGGTGGACAAGTGCCACTGCTTGACGCTGTCCCCCCAGGCCTGGTGTGCAACTGCTGCTGCCGCCCCTCCAACTGCTGAGCCCCCAGGTCCACCTGTTCCACCCCTGTGCTGTCAACAGTGCCAGACACCTGCTCAGCCACCGATGCTGCCCCACCGGTGCTGACAGGCCCAGCCTGTGACTGTGCCAGCATGCTGGTACACAGGTGTGGAGCAGGACGGCCAGGCACGTGATGGCTTGCCGTCGCGCCCCTGTGGGACACACACCTATCACTGGCTTGCAGGCCTGCTATCATCAACAGTGCCGGTGCGCGCCACTGCTATAGGCACAGCATGCTGGCACACCTGCATGCCAGACTGCTGTGACACAGGCTGTGCACCCCTGCACCCGTATCACTGCCGGCGGAGTTGTTGGGCCAGCCGGCCTGCTGCTGCAGTGCCTGCAGGCTGCTGGCGGAGGTGGATGGTCCCTCCTCCTGGTCCAGCAAGTCTGCCTCACTGTCAGCACCCACCACCATTGTCTCCTGCAGACGAACAGGATCTGAAACAGAAAGAGAGTACATGTGAGTGCATGTGAACAACAGCCCCCCCCCACAACATCACCATGTCATACCGTGCAGTGATGGGCTTCCACCCGTCTGGAATCCTCCGCCTGGAACACCCGCAATGGCACTCGGCTGCATGGCCGCGACCAGTGTCTCCTCGGTCGGGGTCAGCTGCAACACCACCGGTGGTCCCCCACCAGTGGCAGCACTTGCCACCCTGAAGGCTGCCACCTTCTCCTTCAGCCTCCCGCGGTCAGTCCCCATCTTTTGCGCATTCCTGCACGGAGCGCTGGTGGCTTCCATGCAGGTTGACGGCAGAGCTACCCCTCCCATGCAGCTGCACGCTGCTGAGGGGTGCCCTCCGCCCACTCACATGGGCTCATCCTCCAGGTAGGCCTGGAGAAGGGCCTCAGTCTCTGCTGTGGTGAAGTTTGGCCTCCTCCTACGCCCGCCGGCCCATAGCCTCAGCCTGGTTCTCGTCAGTCATGGTGATCCGTATAGGGTGGAAGTGGACACCTGTCACTATGCAGTCCACAGCATTTCCCCATGAGCATGGCTGCAGGCTGGGGCGGGGGCTCTGCCCCTTTCCTCTCCGCATGGCAGATACTGATGGAAAGGGTGCCTCTGCCCTTCCTAAGTGCCCCATCATGCTCAGCCCCTCAACCTATGACATCCTCCAGCACCCCTGCCCATGAGCATTGTCCTGAGCATCACACAGCATGTAACTCACTCTCACCTGCAATAACCAAATCTGGCCGCCACAACCCAGTGTCGCGATTTTTATAGCGCAACACATGCAAATGGGGTGTGGCCAACTTTAATGACATGCTAATCGCGCCACCGCGCCTTTGCATGGCTGGATCGACTGATTTGCGGCGTCGGCTGAATATCGCGTATTTGGCGCTTAGCGCAATAGGGAAGGTCCGCTGAGCCGATGGCGCATGTTTGTGGCTGTGTGTTACACTGCATTGCGCATGCCCCGACAGGTTATGATACGCCGATCGCGCTGCAGACCTGCTGAGCGCGATAGGGCCATTCTGCACATGGCCACCATTGTGCCAGTGGCGCCACAGCACTGGGCACCATATGGCGCTGTGTCACTTCGCGCCGAGCAGTCCACTGTGGCACTGGTGCTATGCTTAGCAGTCGCGCAGGATGCCCTATACATCCCATGGCGCCGTCCGTAGCCTTGCGTCATTGCCGTGACCTTGTGTATGCCCCTCTGACCCCTGGCGCTGTGGGCATGCCGTATGTGCGTCCCTATTGCGCTGTCTGGTTACAGCGCCATGAAAATGGCGCCTGTCGAACGAGCGCGATTGGAGCCTGGTGCTGGTCTATTGCACAACTCCACGGGGTCACAGGCAGCGGGCGCCATATTGCCTGCTGTAAAAGTTAGCGCCAGTGGCTAGGAGGAGGCGTGTCCTGAGCCCAGTTGAAGTGGCCAACCTGGTGGCCCTAGTGGAGCCCCACCATGAGGGACTATATGGTGAGGCCCCTCACCGACCTAGGACCCATTTGTGGCAGCAAGTGGCCACTGACCTGGTGGGGTCACTGGCCGGGGCCGGTCTGCTGAGCAGTGCCGCACCGGCACAGTGATCTCGCCGGAGGGACCCAGAACTATTGACGCGGGCTATGCCCTGCACAGGCGGGCCTGGTGCCCAGGCCACGTGACTGTACCATCTATTCACCTATATTCTCTGTAGGTGTGTGTGTGTGCCTGGGTGGCTGTGCATCGGTGTGTCAGTGTGCAGCTGTGCGATGGATGGTTATGGCTGTGTGGGCAGGCAGTCTCACTGGGGCAGGGGGCACTCTGCTTTTGAGTCACACTGATGTTTGTCTCACCGTATGTCTCCCACAGGCCGGATGGTGAGGACGCCGGACAATGGTGATGTGGGCCATGCCAGGGCCCCAGTGCCACAGGCTGTCGGGCCACAGCAGCAGCATCAGCAGCAGCAGCGGCAGACCGAGCTGCTGGAGGAGTGTGAGTATCATTACATCATGGATGCTATTGCATGCTGGGGGGGCAGGACCACCAACCATGCTGGACACAACCAAAGGGGAGGTCATAGTTCCACTATACGAAACAGTAGTGAGTCCCCACACTGGAGTACAGTGTACAGTTCCGGAGAACATACCTGCATATGGACAGGGACTGGGTGGAGAGCTGCTCACAGGAGGGCGACATGGATGGTGCATGGATTGCATCACAAGTCCTATGCAGACAGGTTGACGGAACTGAACATGTACCCCTGGAGGGGAGCAGGGGTGGGATATGATGGGGACATAAAGTATTGTACAGGGGAACAGAGTGCAGGAAACAATATTTGTAAGCTTGCAGGGATGTTCCAGGACTAGAGGGCATGGGATGCAGTTGGGGGCTTGTTTAGAGGAACATGAGAAAGTGTTTCTTCCATGATGGGTGGTGGGCAGGTGAACACCCTGCCAGAGGATGTGGTGGGGGCTGACTTGGTCACGGGATATATGTGTCGTGGGTTAGCCATGAGGGACTTCTGGAGGTCAGGGGTGAGGGGAACGGACTTATAGGACAAGAGAGTGATCAGACAAGGCCAAATGGCCAGACTGGTGTCCCATAGGCCCTTATCTGCTGACACTGTCTATGTCTCCATGTATGTAGGCGTGACACAGGTGACCTGCATCACAGTGCAGCATCACGACACGCCTGTGTATGCATCACAGGTGGTCCAGGCATGCACTGGGCACATAGCTGTGTAACTGGCATCGCACCACGTTGCCACATCACATGACAGTGTAGTTTGTACTGTGCTTGACGTGGGCAGTGTGTGTGGGCGGTGGTGCGCATGGCTGGTGCCGCCTGTTTGTGATGGCCATGTGCATGTTCACTGTGGGTGGGTGCATGCCATCACATGTGCAGGACATTGGGTTAGATGGGTTGCAGGTTGGGTGGTATTCAGGGTTGTGGTCAGTCTCAGCCATTGACTGCGCTCCCATTTTCCTAGGGCCCCGTGTGTGCTGCGCGCATGGCGATGATCTGCGGCGCCCGACCCAGGTGGTGTTGGACAACCAGGAGGTCCTGCAGTCCTGGCATGCGCCAGGGGAACGGCGGCGCAGGCACAGGAGGGACGCCAGCAGGGGAGGAGCAGGAGCCAGCTGGGTCAGAGGCCCACCTTTCATTTCACCTTCCACCCATCCCTTTCACCCTGCCTTCCTCTCCAAGTTTTTATTCCTCCCTTGAACACCCCTGCCTTTACCCGTCCTCCAACTTGTACATAGTTCGACCTTTGTTGTTCACTGTTTTATTTAAATATACATTTCTATTTTGGTACAACTGCTGTTGGTGGTGTCGCTTTGCAACTGGCTCTGGGTGCTCCGCTGTAGGGTGTACATGCCATCTGGGCTACTATGGTCCTGGGTGTGTGTGTGTGTCCATGGGGAGGTATCACCAGCATAGCATTGCTTTCTGTTGCTCTTGCCATCGCTGCCACCCACTGCTGGGTGCACAGGGTGGGTCTGGCTGGTCTGCTTCTCTGCAGCATGGGGTTGACGTGGTGGCACGGGGTGCATGGTGTTTCCTGCAGTGCCTGTCACTGCACATGAGCGGTGTCTTGGGGCACGGTGCACGCTGTGCTGTGCGACGGGGGACTGATGTGCACTGTGGTCGCCAACCCCTGGGTGTGGCACACTCTGCCTGCCAGTGGTTGTGTTGGGGTGTCATGGCTCTGCTATGCTTTAGTTGGCTTGTCCCCATGGGCATGGATCATCCGTCCCACCCCAGTGATGCTGTGCTTGGGGTGTGCCAGTGTGGTGTGGGTTCTGCAGTGAGTTCCTGTGCCCATGGGAGCCTGCCTCCCTGGATGTGCAGTTCCATTGCTCTGGGGGGGCTGTGCTTGCGCTATGGCAGCTCTGCACTGCTCAGCTGAGCTTCCATGGTTGCGCCATAGCGCAGCATTTTGGCTCAGCCTCTCCTACCTGGTTGCGCGATGGCACAGTATGTGCGATATTGAGACGTTGGTTGCTTGCGAAATTTGCTCTGCTCCATGTTTGAATATCGCACCTGTTGCGCATTTGCGCAACTGGTTTGTGCTTGCTCCTGCTGTTGCGCTACTTTTGAGCGCAGTTTGAATATCTGGGCCAGAGAGTCCAGGCTTGTTTCTTCAGTAGCCGTTTATATGTAAATTAGTGACTGGGAAGGACACACTGAGCCAACGCTTGTTTTCAGGTGCGACTTAGGGTAAGGGTACAGGAGTTGCTTA
The DNA here is from genome assembly GCA_016271365.2 of Neoceratodus forsteri. Taxonomy (NCBI): domain Eukaryota; kingdom Metazoa; phylum Chordata; order Ceratodontiformes; family Ceratodontidae; genus Neoceratodus; species Neoceratodus forsteri. The sequence continues at coordinate 21,709,818 of JADMNL010000032.1, read as the reverse complement.
ACAACAGGGTAAGAGGGGGGAGAGAAAGAAGGTGGCTAGGATAGTTGTTCAGAGGGGAACCAGACAACGTAACAAGGGTCCAAGAATCAGAAAAGTGGAGTGACAAGGATAACCTGGGGTGTGGAGGTTAATATGTTGAACAAAGAGAGAATATACTCAGTCAACTTTATTAGTCTCACTTTATTGCTGGTGTGCTATGCAAGGTACAGTGAAGCCCACCAGGATGAAGTGCAGCATCCGTTTCTGTATGTGTTCCCCTTTGGGGAGGCCCAAGATTATTTCCAACTTTGAGAGAGGCTCAAAGTCTTTTCCATGGTTTGGGGAAGCTCGCTATAACAAAGTGTGAGGACTAATGATCTAGGACAACCCAATTAACACAGAAACATGTTAAAATGACAGACAAAAAAAAAAGCAATGAACAGTGCACCTAGTCTGTCCTAGGATTCTCCATGTGTAGATGCTCTAAACACCATCCTCCCAGTCTCCCCGTCCCCTACAAGTTACTCCTCGTTTTCAATGAAGACCTGCTTTTCTGCAATTGATCAGAGAGGACAACATTGTCTCTTTTAATGCTATACTACACATGTTATAGTCTTGCAAGACAAAAAGAATATAAGGCAGTCTGAATACTGCTATTAAATGGAACGAAGAACAAGCCGTGTTCAATGAACTCGATCTGCAATGAGATTATAAAACCCCATCCTTAATCCTATGAGATTTGGTAAGCATCTTACCTTGGCATTTACGGTTCCTCTGTTACAGTACAGTTTGGCATTTGTTTTAATGTTGTTTGGGTCTATTGCAAGGGCTTCTGTATAAAGCAGACATGCCAACTCATAATTTCCATCTTTAAATGCAGCGTTTCCCTCGTCTTTCTTTGCTTTCAATGCTTTTGCATTCTAGAAGAAACAGAAAAAAAAAAAACAACACACAATGTAGAACACCCAAGGATTCAGTATATTGCAGTAATACTCGCCAAGTTTTTCATGAGGGGTACTTTCCAAAGTTAACCACTTCACTAGTGGTGTTATCAAGCAAAATGCACGGCAGCGGAAGTTGGGCTGTTTTCTGTGGTCATTACTTTTTGTGCTTTGTTTACTTGACTACAGTCCACTTGATAAAACACTTCATAGAACAGAGTGTATAGGTTTAATTAAAGAGGGAGTCCGGTCAAAAGTACTACATTTCAGAATTAAAACCAGCCTACCTCCAATAACTTTCATACCAAAAATTAGGTTTCTGTGTTACTTTGTTCTAAAGTTATGAACCATTTTGTAACACTGATTTTACTCCCCATTCAAAAAAGCCAGATTCAGTGAAAAGCCACTGATGATGTCACAACCAGAACTCAGACTAGTCCTTCCTATCAGCAACCTTATAGGACCTATTTTTTCAAAGTTATCAAAACTGTAGCTGTAGTATTTATTTAAATAAAAACTGACACAGAATTACCTGCAGTGCTTGCATTTCCAGAATGTTCAGATGCATGGTACTGTACATTAGAATGCAGCGCTGAACCAAGGTATAGACTGCCAAAGTGGTGCACAATTTTGGAATTTTGGGGTGGGGGGGACAGGAATGCGCCATCTTGCAGTGTGGTGGGACACTCCATCTCGGAATGCGACAGGAACACACATCAAAAAATGTAGTGGAGACGGGCAATTCTGGAATATAAGTATGGATGTACGTTGTCAGAGTATAACAGGACATACTACTTTATTTTGAAACTGCTTGTCCTTGCCACATTCCAGAATGGTATGCTTCCACCACATTTCAAAATTGTGCATCACATCCCCACCACAATCCAACATCATCATCTTCTCTCAACAAGGCCTCCTCTGATGGCCATATTCCAAAACTGAGCATCCTTGCTACATTCCAAAATTGCATATCCACACCATGTTCCAAAGTTGTGTTTCAGTGTCACATTCCGAAACTGTGCATCACCGCCACATTCTGAAACCGAGCATCACCACCCCGTTCCAAAGTGGTGTGGCGCTGCAACATTCCAAAGTGGTGCAGCGCCGCCACGTTCCGAAGTCATGCGGCACCGCCATGTTCCAAAGTTGTGCAGTGTCATGTGGCACTGCCATTCTGAAGTTGTGTAGCACCGCCACATTCCAAAGTCATGCAGCACTGCCACATTCCAAAACAATGTCACAGCCACATTCTGAAACTGCGCATCTTCACGAAATTCCAAAATAGTACAGCAGCATCACTGTCACATTCCAAAACTGTGTGTCACCGCCACATTCCGAAATTGAGAGTCAGCCACATTCTGAAATTGTGAGTCAGCCACATTCTGAATGTGTCACCACCACGTTCCAAAACTGAGCTTCACTGCCACATTTTGAAATTGTGCGACACTGCCACATTCCGAAACTGCGTGTCTCACTTTCTTAAATTGTACCTGCTTGCCACATTCTGAAACTGTGTGTACACTTCCATGCTTCAGTATTGCCTGTCTGTTACATTCTGAAAATGTGCATTCCCACTACATTCTGAGGATAAGTGTCATAACCACATTCAAAAATTGCATGCTCAATTTACATTCTAAAATTATGCATCCCTGCCTCATTCTGAAATTCCATGTGGCTACCAGATTCTGAAACTGCGTCACTGCCACTTTGAGATTTCGTGTCCACGCCATATTCTGAAATTGAATATTGCCACCACAATCTGAAACCAAGCATACCAACTACGTTTTGAAATTCTGCATCAGTATACCACATGTCAAATTAATCCAAGACACATTACAAAATTACATATCCCTACCTTCCACAACCATGTGTCTCCTGCATTTCAAAATTTTGTATTTTTGCCACATTCTAATACTATATGACACCACCACATTAAGAATTTTTGCATCCCTGCCACTTTCCAAAAGTGTGTCCCATCTACTTTCTGAAACTGTGTCATTGCTGCATTCCACAGTTGCAGTCTGGTAACATTTCGAAACCACATCCCTGGACTATTATAAAAACTGTACATATTTCTGTCATTCTAAAGTCATGTTTGCTCTGTATTCCGCCCGCCCCCCCGTCACATTCTTAAGTACCGTACCTTGCATCTGCACATTGTGGAAATGCATGCCCTGTCTCACCCACTGTCAGCTTTCCTTTTCCAGATGTTAATACAACTGCAGTTTTATGTAATGTGGGAGAAATGTCTTGTAAGATAGTTTACAAGAAGGACTAGGCTGTGAGTTCTGGTTGTGACATCAGTTGCTCTTTACTGAAATTGGCTTTTTTGAACAGGCAGTAAATTTAGGGTTACAAAATTACTTGTAACTTTTAAACAATGTAACTTGGAGATCTAATTTTTGGCAAGAGGCTGACTGGGGATATGCTGATCCAAATTCTGAATTTACTGATGCTAAAAATTTTGGCCAGACTCCCTCTTCAAAGGCAATGAATGGAGCCATGTGACAAGGTAGCATGCACTGGTGGATAGGCACTTTAGAAACGCCTCAGAGAAGATAAGACCATCTTTGCTAACAATTTCTCCTAGGCAGGGAAGTCATGCTAAGAAGCTGTGTGTCAGAGTCAAATTAGACATACTTTGAATTTCTTCACTTACCATACCACTTTTTCTGGCTAAGAACTCACTTCCTCATTGTACCCAAGCACCCTCTTAACATTTGCTATGGCCTACAGTTATAAAACTGTATGTTTAGGCAGCCCCCCCCAAATTGCACTGACTCCATTAACAGCACTGCAGCCCCAGTCCCTGCTTTGCACCATCAAAATGCTGATTTTGGGGGCAGCAGTCTTTGGCTTCTCTACTACAATGAGGAAGTTAGACATCATGAATAAGTAAAATAAACACTGAAACACAGAATTTGATGGCAGATAAGGACCGCTTGGCCCACCCAGTCTGCCCATTTCCCTACCTACTGGATAAGCTGCAGATCCTAGTTAACCAGCAGCCTACTTCTTCCTACCCCCACCCCCTAGAATGGCCTTATGACTGTCCCATGCATGCTTGAATTCCACCACTGATTTTGACTCCACAACCTCCTCCGGAAGGCCATTCCATGCATCCACAACCCTCTCTGTGAAAAAATACTTCCTTAAATTACCTCTGAGCCGCCCCCCCATCTTCAAATTGTGCCCTCTTGTTCTTGCACACCTCTTTTTTTGAAAGATGCTACCCTCTTGGACTTTGTTGATTTCCTTGAGGTACTTGAATGTTTCTGTCATATCCCTCTCCCTCCTTTCCTCAAAACTATACATATTAAGCTCCTTAAATCTCTCTTCATATGTCTTCTGGTGCAGACCCTGCACCATTTTAGTTGCCCTCCTCTGGACAGCTTCCATCCTGTCTATGTCTTTGCGGAGATTGGGTCTCCAGAACCGCACACAGTACTCCAGATGGGGTCTCACCAGCTGTCTGTACAGAGAAATAACTCCCCGTTTTCTACTGGTGATGCCTCTCCCTATGCATCCCAGTATCCCCCCAGCCCTCCTTGCTGCCCTCTCACATTGCTTGCGCACCTTTAGGTCATCTGATATGACTACCGCCAGGTCCCTTTCCACTTTTGTTGTTGTTAGTATCTCACCCCTCATTGTGTACTCTTCCCCCTTGGGTTTTTTGTTTCCCAGGTGCATTACCTTGCACTTCTTAGCACTGAATCTAAGCTGCCATACATGTGACCATTTCTCTAACCTTGCCAAGTCCCTTCTCATTCTTTCCACCCCACCCTGTGCATCAACTCTGTTGCAGATCTTTGTGTCATCTGCAAAGAGGCATACTTTTCCTTCCAGTCCTTCTGCAATGTGGCTTATAAAGACGCTGAAAAGGACCGGTCCTAATACTGAACCCTGCGGTACCCCACTAGTAATCCTCCTTTCTTCTGAATAGACTCCATTTACTATTACTCTCTGTGTCCTATTCTCTAGCCAATTCTTTACCCAGGCTGTCATCTTGGGACCCACTCCCAGGCTGGCTAACTTGTATATTAATCTTTTGTGTGGGACTGTGTCAAATGCCTTGCTAAAGTCTAGGTAGGCCACGTCCACAGCCCCTCCCTGATCTACTACTTTGGTCACCCAAAGAAATCTATCAGAATCGTCTGGCATGACCTTCCCGCTGTGAATCCATGCTGCCTAGGGTCCTGTGCCCCTCTGGCCTCTAAATACTCGACAGTTCTTTTCTTCAGAAGTGACTCCATCATCTTTCCTATCATTGACACAGTCCCACACAAAAGACCACGCACCATTTTAGTTGCCCTCCTCTGGACAGCTTCCATCCTAATGGTATACAATCTCCTGTGTGGGATGTGTCAACGACAGGGAAAACGACGGAATCACCTCTGAAGGAAAGAACCGTCTGTAGTCCATTTTCTTCCAAGTTGTGTACAGGGTGTGCTTGGAAACAACTGAGAAGCTGCGTGGGATATTCTATTTTGGACTAAATATCTGTAACTAATCTCTCTCTCTTGTTTACATCTGAGAGAAATTTTCCTCACTTTTAAAGTGGTATTGCTTTGTATTTGTTTTAGTTTTTAATTCAGGAAGGGGGGTTTTAAAACTGCTTATTTTCTGCATATTTGATTTTCCTTTGTGGCTAATTGGATTGATTACTAGAACCCTGTGAGAATCTGCATCAATATATTTTGCAACTTTTGGTGGGGTTGTGTGATTCAAAATAACAAAAGCTGCAGTTTGTAATTGCATGCCAGACATAGTCTGAAGTGGGAGTAATTGTCATCACAAGTCAGAGATCTGCATCACAGCCATTTGCCTAGCTAGACCATTTTAGCATTGTTCAATTACTATAAACTAGTGGTGTGATCCTGTTTGAGGCAGAAGTCCATCTTCTTCCAAGGTGTGTACAGGGTGTGCTTGGAAACAACCAAGAAGCTGCTGCGTGGGATATACTATTTTGGACTAAATATCTTGTCAGCATCCTCAGAAAGGCTGAAATAACTGCATATTTGATTTTCCTTTGTGGCTAACAAACCACCAGGCTGTTTTGGGGCTGGAGAGGTTTACCTGTGTCTGACTTGGATGTCTGGATTTTTCTCTGTTTGATTAGCAGGGTACTTACTCTGTCAAATTGTTGTGTAGGGTATCTTGCTGACAGGAAGGCACTCATCGCAGCGGTAGGTGAGAGCTTTTAGTTGATTGTTTTGTGAGGGCACAGTTTAGGCCCAACCCTTCCCACCCCTCACCCCACCCACCCCTGGAAATAGTTCCTTTATACCGAGATTCTGACATAATTTTCTTGAGTATAAGGTGCATTTCACTATCATATCCTCTCTAGCACACTACACTGACAATACAAGCATACATATATAGTTCTATATAACAAATCACACACGCACGCGCACACGCACACACACACACACAAATACAAAAAAACCAAAAAAACTAGATAAATGTGTGGGGAGTAGTGCAATGTAATGGCTGTGAGGCAACAGTCTTTCAGGAGTCTTTCTGGAGGCTGAAATGCTGCCCTATTTGCAGACAACTATCTGCCCTGAGGGAGGAAGTTGCCCGTCTTCAGGCCGCACTGGACAGTAGTAAGGAAACCTTCCCCCAGGCCACACTGGACAGTAGGAAGGGAACCTCCCCCATCCAGGGAGCACTAGCGCCACCACCACTACCTCAGAGGTTGCGAAGAAAGCACAGCAGCTGAACCATAGTGGGCTCAGGGAGGGTGGAACAGAGGCACACCCAGTCAATTGTTCCACTCCACAATCCATTCACCATTCTGGGGGAGCATAGCTCCACTATGGATGCACCCGCAGAGAAGACTGATGACAACTGTCACAAGGGAGGCCCACAAGAAGGAGACAGAGGACACCACAGGGAAAGGAAGCAGCTCCTGGTGGGAGACTCTGTTAGGAGTATAGAACTGGGGGGAGCTGGGAAAACGAAAGTAAGGTGCCTGCCTGGTGCCATGGCTTGGAGGGACAAGAAGCGCATCCTCAGAATCATGAGAACAGCTGCAAGGGATTCTGAGCTGGACGTAATTGTCCGTCTAGGGACAAATGACTTGGCTCATCATGAGATTAGAGCAGTACAGGAGAACATTGCAGAGTTGGGGAAAACCTAAGACAAACAACACACACAGCATCCTTCTCAGAGGTGCTGCCTGTCAAAGGCATGGGGGAGGCGAGGGTAATTGGCACCATACAGTTTAATGAATAGTTGAAAAAATGGTGTGGCGCACAGGGGTTTGGCTTCATTGGGGATTGGGGTTCCACCTAGAGGGACACCAGCCTATACTGGCAGGATGGTCTGCATCTGTCCAGGAAGGAAACAAATCTTTTGAACAATTGATTTAAATGCTTCATTTGCAAGCTTTTAAACTAGTCAAAAGGTGAGGTACTGACAAGCAGCAGGGAAACTCCAACCTCTCTCTACAGAACAGAATACTAAATGAGAAAAATACCAAGGTAGAACGGTCACTGGGGGATGCTGCAACAGAAGGTAAAGCCATCAAAAAATGGAGACCAATGAGTACCAATGCCCATAGTCTGGGTAACAAGCTTCCTGAATTAGTGGCCTTGATGGAGGAGAAACATCTGGATATCATGGCAGTCACAGAAACATGGTACACACAAAACCATGACTGGGACGTAAACATACCAGAATATACTGTCTACAGGAGAAACAGGGAGAATAAAAAAAAAAAAAAGGAAAAGTAGTGCTTTACATAAGAGAAAAAATAATAAAACAAAAGGGTAAACAGGAAGGACAACAAGCACTGTGAGTAAATTTGGAGACAGGCAATGGCACCACAATACACACAGGAGTTGTATACAGACCCCCTTCTCAGGGGGAGAAAATGGACAGGGAAATGATAGAAAGTATACTTACAATGGCAGGAAAAGGGGAGATATTGCTGATAAGTGATCTGAATATGCCAGATGTTAGCTGGAGTGCAGTTATTCTAGATGCCCTACAGAGGGCATGCCTTAGACAACTAGTACTGGAGCCCACTCGAGAGAGCAATATTAGACTTCATTCTCTCAAATGGAAAGAGGATCACAAATGTAGAAGTGGGTAGCCATCTGGGAACTAGTGACCATCGAACAGTATAGTTCACAATAAACACAGCAATAGAATCAAGCCCTACAAAGACAAAAGTACTGGACTTTAGGAGGGCTGACTTTGCCAAAATGGGTGAGTGCCTAAGGAATGCACTAGCAAATGGGCAGGAAGGAGGGATGGAAGAACAATGGGGAACAATAATAAAAACTACCATCACAGAAATAATGAGCCTTTGTGTGAAACAAAACAATATAAGAAACCACTATGGTTCTCAAAGGAAGTGGCAGTAAAGGTTCAAGAGAAAAAAAAAGCATTCAAGAAGTACAAGGAATTGCAAAAGGAGCAGAACAGAAAACTATCAGTTAAAGCAAAACGAAGCTGGGAAGGCAGTCAGAACAGCAAAGGCCCAAACTGAGGAAAAGATAGCCAACTCAGTTAAGGGGGATAAAACCTTTTATAGGTACATCAGGGAACAAAAGAAGACCAAGGAGAGATAGTAAGGCTTAATAAAGGGAGGGAGGGTGGGCAGAGGAGACTGTGATTGAGGGATTAAACGATTGAGGATTAAACGATTGAACAATTGAGAAATTGAACGATCAAACGATTGAGGGATTGAACGGTTGAAGTATTAAATGATTGAGAGATCAAACGATTGAGGGATTAACGATTGAGAAATTAAGAGATTAAACGATTGAAGAATTAAATGATTCACAGATTAAACAATTGAATGATTGAAAAATTGAACGATTGAGAGATTAAACAATTGAACAATTAAGGGATTAAACAATTGAGCAATTGAGGGATTGAATGACCGATTGAAGGATTGAACGATTGAGAGATTAAATGATTGAGGAATTGAACGACTGAGGGATCAAACGATTGAGAAATTAAACAATTGAACGATCGAGGGATTAAATGATTGAACGATTGAGGGACTGAAAAATTAAATGATTCACAGATTAAACAATTGAGGGATTAAATGAGGGATTAAATGATTGAACAATTGAAAGATTAAACAATTGAGCGATTGAGGGATTGAGCAATTGACCGATTGAGGAATTGAACAAACGATTGAGGAATTGAACGATCAAATGATTGAGAGATTGAGCAATTAAGAGATTAAACTATTGAGGGATTAAACCATTGAGAAATTAAATGACTGAATAATTGAAAGATTAAATGAAAAATTTAACGATTGAATGATTGAAGGATTAAACAATTGAACAAGAGAAATTAAATGATTGAGATTGAACGTTTGAAGGATTAAATGATTCATGGATTAAATGATTTAATGATTGAAAAATTAAATGACTGAATGATTGAGGGATCAAACAATTGAATGATTGAGGGATCAAACGATTGAGGAATTAAATGACCGAACGATTGAGGGATCAAATGATTGAGAAATTAAATGATTCATGGATTAAACGATTGAGGAATTAAATGATTGAGAGATTAAACGATCAAGGGATTAAACAATTAAATGATTGAGTAATTGAACAAACGATTGAGGAATTGAGCAATTGAGGGATTAAATGATTGAAAAATTAAATGATTCACGGATTAAACGATTAAATGATTGAAAGATCAAATATTGAAGGATTAAATGATTGAACGATTGAGGAATCAAACTACTGAACGATTGAGGGATTAAACAATTGAACGATTGAGGGATTAACGATTGAGGGATTGAATGACTGAGGGATCAAACGATTGATGGATTAAACGACTGAACGATTGGCGGATTAAACAACTGAACGATTGAGGGATTAAATGATTGAATAATTCAAGGACTAAAATGATTAGACAATTGAACGACAAAGATTAAACGATTGAGGGATTGAGCAATTGAGGGATTGAATTGACCGATTGAGGGATTAAATGAGTGAACGATTGAGGTATTAATTGATTGAGGGATTGAATGATCAAACGATTGAGCGATTGAACAATTGAACAATTGAGAAATTAAACAATTGATAGAATAATTTACAGGTTAAATTATTAAATGATTAAAAAATTAAATCATTGAACGACTGAAAGATCAAACGATTGAGTAATCAAACGATTAAAAAATTGAACTATGGAAGGATTAAACAATTGAACGATTTACAAATTAAACGATTGAAAAATTAAACGATTGATGAGGGATTAAACGACTGAACGATTGACGGATTGAACAAATGAACGATTGAGGGATTAAACAATTGAACAACTGAACAATTAAACTGAACGATTGAGGGATTAACGATTGAATGATTGAGAGGTTAAATGATTCATGGATTAAACAATTGAATGAATGACAAGGATTGAAAATGATTAAACAATTCAGGAATTAAACAATTGAACTATTGAGAGATTAAACAATCAAAGGATTAAACAATTAGTGATTGAGTACTTGAATGATCAAACGATTGAGGAATTGAACGATTGAGGGATTAAACAATTTGAGGGATTAAACAATTCAGAAATTAAATGATTCACAGATTAAAAAATTGAACAATTAAGGGATCAAACGACTGAGGGATTAAATGATTCAACGATTGAGAGATCAAACAATTGAACGATTGAGGGACTGAGGAATTAACGACTGAACGATTAAGGAATTAAATGATCGAGGAATTGAACGATTGAAAGATTGAACGATTAAGGGATCGAACAATTGAAATATTAATGATTGAACGATTGAGGAATCAAATGACTGAATGATTGAGAAATCAAATAATTGAGATTAAACAATTGAACGATTAAGGGGTTAAACGATTGACCGATTGAGGAATTGAACGAGTGAACGATTGAGGGATCAAACGATTGAGAAATTAAATGATTCACAGATTAAATTATTGAATGGAAAGATTAAACGATTTGACAGATTAAACCATTGAGAAATCAAATTCACAAATTAAACAATTTAACAATTAAGGAATCAAACGATTGAGAGTTTAAATGATTGAACCATTGAGGAACTGAGAAATTAACGATTGAACGATTGAGGGATTAAATGACAGAGATTGAATGATTGAGGGATCAAACGATTGAAGGATTAAATGATTGAGGGATCAAACGATTGAGAAATTAAATGATTCACGGATTAAATGATTTGAGAAACTGAAGAATTGAGAGATTAAATGATTCACAGATTAAACGATCAAACAACTGAGGGATTAAACGATTGAGGGATTAAACGACTGACCGATTGAGGGATCAAACGATTGAAAAATTGAATGATGAAACGATTGAGGGATTAAACGATTGAGGAATTAAATGATTGAGGGATTAAACGATTGAACGATTGAGGAATTAAATGAACGATTGAGGGATCAAACGATTGAGGGATCAAACGATTGAGATTGAACAATTAAACGATCAAACAATTGAGAAATTAAACGATTGAGATTAAATGATTTGAAAAATTGAACAATTGAGAGATTAAATTATTTAACAAATTGAATAATTGAAAGATTAAACAATTTGAGGGATTAAACGATTGAGGGATCAAACGATTGAGGGATTAAACGATTGAACGATCAAATGATTGAGCGATTGAGAGATTAAACGATCGAACGATTGAGATTGAACAATTGAACGATCAAATGATTGAGGGATTAAACGATTTGAGGGACTGAACAATTGAGATTAAATGATTCACAGATTAATCCCTCAATCGGTCAATCGTTTAAACGATTGAGGGATCAAACTATTGAACGATTGAGGGATCAAACGACTGAATGATTAAATGATTGAATGATTGAGATTGAATGATTGAGAAATCGAACGATTGAACGATCCAATAATTGAGGAATTAAACAATTTGAGGGATTAAACGATTTGAGAAATTGAATTGAAAGATTAAATGATTTACAGATTAAATGATTGAGAAATCAAACGATTGAGGGAACAAATGATTGAGGGATCAAACGATTGAGGGATCAAACAGTTGAAAAATTAAACGATTGAATGATTGACGGATTAAACGATTGAGGGATTGAATGGTTGAGGAATCAAACGATTGAATGATTAAAAAATTAAATGATTCATGGATTGAACAATTGAGAAATTAAATGATTCACAGATTAAACAATTGAGGGATTAAACGATTGAACGATCAAACGATTGAGCGATTGAGAGATTAAACGATTGAAAGATTAAACAATTGAGGGATTGAACGATTGAGGGATTGAACGATTGAGGGATCAAGCGACTGAGAGATTGAACGATTGAATGATTGAGAGATTAAACGATTGAGGCATTAAATGATTCACGGATTAAATGATCGAACGATTGAAGGATTAAACGATTGACAGATTAAACGATTGAGAAATTAAACAATTAAACAATTGAACGATTGAAGGATTGAACGATTGAGATTAAATGATTGAATGAGGAATTAAACAATTGAACGATTAAACGATTGAACGATCAAGCGATTGAACAGTTGAGGGATCAAACGATTGAACGGTTGAGGGATCAAACAATTGAGAAATTAAATGAATCACACATTAAACGATTTGAAAAATTGAACAATTAAGAGATTAAATAATTCAGATTAAATGATTGAACAATTAGAATTAAACGATTGAGGGATCAAACGATTGAACGATTGAGGGATTAACCAATTGAACGATTGAGGGATCAAATGATTGAAAAATTAAACGATTAAAATATTAAATGATTGAATGATTAAGAAATTAAATGATTGAAGGATTAAACGATTGAGGGATCAAATGATTGAGATTGAATGATTGATCAAACAATTGAATGATCAAACGATTGAGGGATCAAACAATTGAACGATTGAGGAAACAAATGATTGAGTGATTAAACGATTAAAGAATTAAACAATTGAGGAATTAAAGGATTGAGAAATTAAACAATTTAGGAATTAAATGATTAAGAAATTAAACAATTGAGAGATTAAACGATTGAACAATTGAGGGATCAAACGATTGAGAGATCAAACGACTGAGGAATCAAATGATTAAAGGATTAAACGATTGAATGATTGATGGATCAAACGATTGAGGAATTAATGCTCAATTGTTCAATTGTTTAATCCCTCAATCATTCAATTGTTCGAACTGAACGATTGAGAGATTGAACAATTGAACGATTGAAGGATTAAATAATTGAACGATTGAGATCAAACGATTGAGGAATCAAACGATTGAGGAATTGAGCAATTGACAGATTGAATTGAACCATTGAGGAATTAAATGATTCATGGATTAAACAATTGAGGAATTGAACGATCAAACGATTGAGGGATCGAACGATTGAATGATTGAGGGATCAAACAATTGAAGGATTGAACAATTAAGGGATTAAAGGATTGAACGATTGAGGAATCAAATCGACAGATTACACGATTGAAAGAGTAAATGATTGAATGAGAAATCAAATGATTGAGATTAAACTGAACGACAGAAATTAAACTATTAAATGATTGAAAGATTAAACAATTGAAGGATTAAATGATTGACCGATTGAGGGATTTAACGAGTGAATGACTGAGGGATTGAACGATCAAACGATTGAACGATTGAGGGACTGAACGATCAAACGATTGAAAAATTGAACGATGAAATTGAATTGAAAAATTAAACGATTGAGGGATTGAACGATTGAGAGATTAAATGGCTCACAGATTAAACGATTGAAAAATTAAACGATTGAGGAAATAAATGATTCACGGATTAAACAATTGAGAGACCAAACAATTGAGGAATTAAACGATTGAACGATTGACCAATTAAACGATCAAACGATTGAGGGATCAAACGATTGAGGGATTAAATGATTAAATGATTGAAAGGTTAAATAATTAAAAGATTAAACAATTCAACAATTGAGAAATTAAACAATTGAACGATTGAGAGAAATGATTGTGGGATCAAACAATTGAGAAATTAAACGATTGAAAAATTAAATGATTGAAGGATTAAACGGTTGAGGGATCAAACGATTGAGAGATTGAATGATTGAACGATTGACAGATTAAATGATTGAACGATCAAACGATTGAGAAATTAAATGGAAAGATTAAACAATTGAGAAATTGAATGATTGAGGGATCAAACGATTAAATGATTGAACGGTTGAGGGATCAAACGATTGAACGATTGAGGGATCAAACGATTGAACGATTGAGGGATCAAACAATTGAGGGATTAAATGATTGACCGATTGAGGGAAACGACTGAACGATTGAGGGATCAAACGACTGAACGATTGAGAACAAATGATTGAGGAATTAAATGATAGAGGGATCAAACGATTTAGGAATTGAATGATTAAGGAATTAAACGATTAAACCGTTGAGGAATCAAATGATTGAGGGATTGAACAATTGAAAAATTAAATGATTGTCAGATTGAACAATTGAGAAATTAAACAATTAAGGAATTAAATGATTCATGGATTAAATAAATGATTGAGGAATTGAACAATTGAGATATTAAACGATTGAACGATCAAGCAATTGAGGGATTAAATGATTGAAAGATTAAACAATTGAAAGATTAAATGATTGAGAAATTGAACGATTGAAACAATTGAGGAATCAAATGATTGAGAGATCAAACCATTGAATGATTGAAAAATTAAATAATTGAATTAAATGATTCACGGATTAAATGATCGAACGATTGAGGGATCAAACGATTGAACAATTGAGAGATCAAATGACTGAAAAATTAAATGATTGAGGAATTAAACAATTGAGAGATTAAATGATTCACAGATTAAACGACTGAATGACTGAGGGATTAAACGATTTGAGGGATCAAACAATTGACCCATTGAGGGATTGAGGGATCAAACGATTGAGAGATTAAACGATTGAAAGATTAAATGATGGAATGATTACATGATTGAACGATTGAGAAATTAAATGATTGAACGATTGAGGGATCAAATGATTGATTTAGGGATCAAACGATTGAGATTGAATGACTGATCAATTCAATGATCAAACGATTGAGGGATCAAATGATTGAGAGATTAAACGATTTCAGGGATTGAATAATTGGGAGATTAAATGATTCACAGATTGAACGATTGAGGGATTAAACAATTTGAGGGATTAAACGATTGAACAATTGACCGATTGAGAGACTGAACGATTGAACAATTGAGGGATTGAGGGATCAAGCAATTGAGGGATTAAATGATTGAATGATTGAGGGATTAAACGATTGGATTGAAAAATTAAATGATTGAGGGATCGAACGATTGAACGATTGAGGGATTAAATGATTGAATGATTGAGGGATTAAACGATTGGATTGGGGAATTAAACGATTGAGGGATCAAACAATTGAGGGATTAAACGATTTGAGGGATTAAACGATTGACCGATTGAATGATTGAGGGATCAAACAATTGAACGATTGAGGGATTGAGGGATCAAACGATTGAGGGATTAAATGATTGAACGATTGAGGGATCAAACGATTGAGAGATTGAACAATTGAACGATTGAGAAATCAAATGATTCACAGATTAAATGATTGAGGGATTGAACAACTGAGGAATCAAATTGAGGAATTAAACAATTTGAGGGATTAAACAATTGAGAGATTAAATAACTCAAATTAAACGATTGAGAAATTAAACAATGAGAAATTAAACGATTGAGGAAATAAATAATTCACAGATTAAACTGAACAATTGAGAGATCAAACAATTGAGGGATTAAACGATTGAACGATTGACCAATTAAACGATTGAACAATTGAGAGACTTAATGATTGAAGGATTAAACGATTGAAAAATTAAACAATTTAAAAATTACATGATTGAAAAATTACACGATTGAAAGCTTAAATTATTAAAAAATTAAACGACTGAACGATCAAATGATTGAACGATTGAGGAATTAAACGATTGAAAGATTAAACAATTGAATGATTGAGGAATTAAACGATTGAGATTAAACGATTGAGGGATCAAACAATTGAACGATCAAGCGATTGAGGGATTAAATAATTGAAAAATTAAACAATTGAAAGATTAAACAATTGAGAAATTGAATGATTGAGGGATCAAACGATTGAACAGTTGAGGAATCAAATAACTGAATGATTAAATGATCGAACGATTGAGGGATCAAACGATTGAGGGATCAAGCGATTGAATGATTGAGGGATTAACCGATTGAGAGATTGAACGATTGAGGGCTTAAACAACTGAATGATTGAGGGAAACGATTGAGAGATTAAACAATTTGAGGTACTGAACGATTGAGAGATTAAACAATTTGATAGATTAAACGATTGAACGATTGAGGGATTGAACGATTGAGGGATTAAACGATTAATCATTCGTTTAATCGTTCAAACAATTGAGGGATCAAGTAATTGAACGGTTGAGGGATCAAACAATTGAACTACTGAGAAATCAAATGATTGAAAGATTAAATGATTGAATGATTAAACGATTGAGGGATCAAACGATTGAACGGTTGAGGGATCAAACGATTGAGAAATTAAATGATTCACGGATTAAACAATTTGAGAAACAACAAGTGAGAGATTAAATGATTCACAAATTAAACGATTGAACGATTAAGGGATTAAACAATTGAGGGATTGAGGGATCAAATGATTGAACGATTGAGGGGATTAAACGATTGAGGGATCAAACGATTGAGGAATTAAATGATTGAGGGATTAAACGATTAAATGATTGAACGATTGAGGAATCAAATGATTGAGATTGAACGATTGAGGGATTAAATGATTGAGAGATTAAACGATTGAACGATCAAATGATTGAGCGATTGAGGGATTAAACGATTAAACGATTGAACGATTGAGTGGTCAAACGATTGAGAGATTTGAAGATTAAACAATTTGAGGGACTGAATTGAGAGATCAAATGATTCACAGATTAATCCCTCAATCGTTCAGCCAATCATTTAAACAATCTGATTTGAGAGATTAAACGATTGAGTGATTGAGAAATCAAGCGATTGAATGATTGAGGGATCAAACGATTGAATGATTGAGGGATCAAACGATTGAATGATTAAATGATTGAGAGATTAAACGATCAAGCGATCGAGGGATTGAATGAACGATCCAACAATTGAGAAATTAAACAATTTGAAGGATTAAACAATTTGAGGAATTGAATTTAAAAATTAAATGATTTACAGATTAAACAATTGAGGGATTTAATGATTGACCGATTGAACGATTGAGGGATCAAACGACTGAACGATTGAGGGATCGAACGATTGAGGGATTAAACGATTGAGGGATTAAATGATTGAGGGATTAAACGATTGAACGATTGAGGGACTAAACGGTTGAGGGATTGAACGATTGAGAAATTAAATGATTCACGGATTGAACAAATCAGAAATTAAATGACTCATTAAACAATTGAACAATTGAGGGATTAAATAATTGAGAAATTAAATGATTCATGGATTAAATGATTGAGAGATCAAACAATTGAGGGATCAAATGATTGAGAGATTGAACGATTGAGGGATTAAACGATTGAACGATCAAACGATTGAGCTATTGAGGAATTAAATGACTGAAAGATTAAATGACTGAGGGATTGAACGATTAAGGGAAACGATTGAAAGATTAAACAATTGAATGATTAACCGATTGAACGATTGAGGGATCAAATTGGAAGATTAAATGATTGATTGAGGGATTAAATGATTAAATGATTGAATGATTGAGGATTAAATGATTGAATGATTGAGGATTAAACGATTGAACGATTAAATGAAAGATTAAACAATTGAAAGATTAAATGATTGAACGATTAAGGGAAACGATTGAGGGATCAAACGACTGAAAGATTAAATGATTGAACGATTGAGGGATTAAACAATTGAGGAAAATGATTGAGGGATCAAACAATTGAGAAATTAAATGATTGAGGAATTAAACGATTAAATGATTGAATGATTGAGGGATTAAATGATTGAACTATTAATTGTTCAATCTCAATCATTTAATCCCTCATTCGTTCAATCGTTTAATCCCTCAATCGTTTGTTCAATTTCTCAGTCGTTTGATTCCTCAATCGTTTGATCGTTCAATCTCAATCGTTTGATCCCTCAAACGATTGAGGAATCAAACGACTGAGAAATTGAACAAACGATTGAGGGATTAAACGATTTCTCAATCGTTCAATCAAACGATTGAGGAATCAAACGATTGAGAGATTGAACGATCAAACGATTGAGGGATCAAACGATTGAACAATTGAGGGATTGAGGGATCAAGAGATTGAGGAATTAAATGATTGAACGATTGAGGGATCAAACAATTGAACGATTGATGAAACAAATGATTGAGTGATTAAACAATTAAAGAATTAAATGATTGAGAAATTAAGATTGAGAAATTAAACAATTTAGGAATTAAACGATTAAGAAATTAAACAATTTAGAGATTAAATGATTGAACAATTGAGGGGATCAAAGAATTAAACGATTGAATGATTGATGGATCAAACGATTGAGGAATTAATACTCAATTGTTCAACTGTTTAATCCCTCAATCATTAAATTGTTCAAACTGAACGACTGATGGATTGAACAAATGAGGGATTGAACGATTGAGTGCTTAAACAATTAAACAATTGAAGGATTAAAGGATTAAATGATTGAACGATTGAGGAATCAAACGACTGAGGAATTGAGCAATTGACAGATTGAACAATTGAACGATTGAGGGATTAAATGATTCACGGATTAAACAATTGAGGGATTGAACGATCAAACGATTGAGGGATTGAACGATTGAGGGATCAAACGATTGAATGATTGAGAGATCAATTGAAGAATTGAACAATTAAGGAATTAAAGGATTGAACGATTGAGGAATCAAATTGAGATTACACGATTCAAAGAGTAAATGAATGAAAAATCAAATGATTGAAATTAAACAATTAAACAACAGAAATTAAACTATTAAACGATTGAAAAAATTAAACAATTGAAAGATTGAATGATTGATTGAGAAATTTAACAAGTGAATGATTGAGGGATTGAACGATCAAATGATTGAACGATTGAGGGACTGAATGATCAAACGATTGAAAAATTGAACGACTAAGAAATTGAACAATTGAAAAATTAAACGATTGAGGGATTGAATGATTGAGAAATTAAATGATTTGAGGGATTAAATAATTGAGAAATTAAATGATTCACGGATTAAACGATTTGAGGGATTAAACAATTGAAAGATTAAATGGCTCACAGATTAAATGATTGAGAAATTAAACGATTGAGGAAATAAATGATTCACGGATTAAACTGAATTGAGAGACCAAACAATTGAGGGATTAAACGATTGAACGATTGACTGATTAAACGATCAAACGATCGAACAATTGAGGGATCGAGGAATTGAGGGATCAAACGATTGAAAGATTAAATGATGAAAAGGTTAAATAATTAAAAGATTAAACAATTTCAACAATTGAACGATTGAGAGAAACGATTGCGGGATCAAACAATTGAGAAATTAAATGATAAAAAAATTAAGTAATTGAATGATTGAGGGATTAAACGATTGAACGGTTGAGGGATCAAACGATTGAGAAATTAAATAATTGAAAGATTAAACAATTGAAAAATTGAATGATTGAGGGATCAAACGATTAAATGATTGAACGGTTGAGGGATCAAACAATTGAGGGATCAAACGATTGAGGGATCAAACGATTGAATGATTAAACGATTGAGAAATTAAATGATGCAGATTAAACGATTGAGGGATTAAACGATTGAACGATTAAATGATTGAATGGTTGAGGGATCACGCGATTGAGGGATTGAGGGATCAAACGATTGAGGGATTAAACGATTGAGGGATCAAACGATTGAGGGATCAAACGATTGAGGGAACAAATGATCGAGGGATTGAACGATTGAGGAATTAAACGACTGAACGATTGAGGGATTAAACGACTGAACGATTGAGGGATCAAACGATTGAAAGATTAAATGATTGAACAATTGAGGGATCAAACGATTGAGGGATTGAATTGAGAAATTAAATGATTCTCAGATTGAACAATTGAAAAATTAAATGATTAAGGAATTAAATGATTCATGGATTAAATGAATGATTGAGAGATTGAACAATTGAGATATTAAACGATTGAACGATCAAACGATTGAGCTATTGAGGGATTAGACAATTGAAAGATTAAACAACTGAAATATTAAACGATTGAGAAATTGAACGATTGAAACGATTGAGGGATCAAACGATTGAGAGCGAACCACTGAATGATTGAAAGATTAAACAATTGAATTAAATGATTCACGGATTAAATGATTTGAGAAATTGAATTGAGAGATTAAATGATTCACAGATTAAACAATCAAACGATTGAGAGGTTGAACGATTGAGGGATCAAGCAATTGAGGAATCAAATGATTGAACAATTGAGGGATCAAATGACTGAAAAATTAAATGATTGAGAGATTGAACAATTGAGAGATTAAATGATTCACAGATTAAATGACTGAATGACTGAGAGATTAAACGATTTGAGGGATCAAACAATTGACCGATTGAGGGATCAAACGATTGAGAGATTGAACGATTGAGGGAAACGATTGAGAAATTAAACGATTGAAAGATTAAATGATTGAATGATTACATAATTGAACGATTGAGGGATCAAATGATTGAGAGATCAAATGATTGAGATTGAACGACTGAATGATCAAACAATTGAATGATTAAACGATTGAGTAAACAATTGAGAGATTAAACAATTTCAGGAATTGAATAATTGAGATTAAATGATTCACATTGAACGATTAAGGAATTAAACGATTTGAAGGATTGAACGATTGATCAATTGAGGGATTGAGGGATCAAGCAATTGAGGGATTAAATGATTGAACGATTGAGGAATTAAATGATTGGATTGAGGAATTAAATCGAGGGATTAAACGATTGACCGATTGAGGGATCAAATGATTGAGAAATTGAACAATTGAAGGATTGAGGAATTAAATGATTCACAGATTAAATGATTGAGGGATTGAACGACTGAGGAATCAAATTGAGGGATTAAACAATTGAGAAATTAAATGACTCAAATTAAACGATTGAGAAATTAAACAATGAGAAATTAAATGATTGAGGAGATAAATGATTCATGGATTAAACTGAACAATTGAGAGATCAAACAATTGAGGGATTAAACGATTGAACGATTGACCAATTAAACGATTGAACAATTGAAAAATTTAATGATTGAGGAATCAAATGATTAAGGGATCAAATAATTGAGGAATTAAATGATTGAGAGATTAAACGATTGAACAATCAAATGATTGAACAATTAAGGAATTAAACGATTGAAAGATTAAACAATTGAACGATTGAGGGATTGAACGATTGAGGGATTAAATGATTCACAGATGAAATGATTGAACGATTGAGGGATCAAACGATTGAGGGATCAAGCGATTGAATGATTGAGGGATTAACCGATTGAGAGATTGAACGATTGAGAGCTTAAACGATTGAATGATTGAGGGAAATGATTGAGGAATTAAACGATTGAGGGTTCAAACGATTGAGAGATTGAACGATTGAACAATCGAACGATCAAACAATTGAGAAATTAAACGATTGAAAGATTAAATAATTTGAGCTACTGAACAATTGAGAGATTAAACGATTTGAGGGATCAAGCGATTGAACGGTTGAGGGATCAAACAATTGAACTACTGAGGAATCAAATGATTGAAAGATTAAATGATTGAATGATCAAACGATTCAGGGATCAAACGATTGAACGGTTGAGGGATCAAACGATTGAGGAATTAAATGATTCACGGATTAAATAGATTTGAGAAATTGAACAAGTGAGATATTAAATGATTCACAGATTAAACGATTGAACGATTGAGGGATTGAGGGATCAAACGATTGAACGATTGAGGGATCAAACAATTGAGAAATTGAACAAACGATTAAGGAATTAAATGATTGAGGAATTAAACAATTAAATGATTGAACGATTAAGGGATCAAACGATTGAGAAATTGAACGATCAAATGATTGAGGGATCAAACGATTGAGGAATTGAACGATTAAACGATTTGAGGGACTGAACAATTGAGAGATTAAATGATTCACGGATTAATCCCTCAATCATTTAAACGATTTGAGGGATTAAACAATTGAACGATTGAGGGATTGAGAAATAAAGCGATTGAACGATTGAGGGATCAAACGATTGAATGATTAAATGATTGAGATTAAACGATCAAGCGATCGAGCGATTGAGGGATTGAATGATCCGATTGAGAAATTAAACAATTTCAGGGATTAAACAATTTGAGAAATTGAATTTAAAGATTAAATGATTTACAGATTAAACAATTAAGGGATTAAATGATTGACCGACTGAACGATTGAGAGATCAAACGACTGAACGATTGAGGGAACAAATGGTTGAGGAATTAAACGATTGAGAGATCAAACGATTGAGGGATTGAACGATTGAGAAATTAAATGATTCACGGATTGAACAATTCAGAAATTAAATGACTCAGATTAAACAATTGAACAATTGAGGGATTAAATGATTGAGAAATTAAATGATTCATGGATTAAATGATTTAAGGATCAAACGATTGAGGAATCAAAACGATTGAGGGATTAAACGATTGAACGATCAAACGATTGAGCAACTGAGAAATTAAATGACTGAAAAATTAAATGAGATTGAACGATTGAGAGATTGAACGATTGAAAGATTAAACAATTGAGGAATCAAACGATTGAAAGATTAAATGATTAAGAGATTAAATGATTAAATGATCGAACGATTGAGAGATTAAATGATTGAACAATTCAGGGATTAAATGATTGAACGATTGAACGGTTGAGGGATCAAACGATTGAGTGATTGAGGAATTAAATGACTGAAGATTAAATGATTGAGAAATTGAATAATTGAGAAACGATTAATGATTGAACATTGAGGAATTAAATGATTGAACGATTGAGAGATCAAACGATTGAGATTGAACGATCAAGCGATTGAGGATCAAACGATTGAGAAATTGAACAAACGATTGAGGGATTAAACGATTGAGGAATCAAACGATTGAGGGATTAAACAATTAAATGATTGAACAATTGAGGGATCAAACGATTGAGAAATTGAACGATGAAATGATTGCGGGATCAAACGATTGAGAGATCAAACAATTGAACGATTGAGGGGTCAAACGATTGAGAGATCGAACGATTGAACGATCAAATGATTGAACGATCAAACGATTGAACGATCAAACGATTTGAGGGACTGAACAATTGAGAGATTAAATGATTCACAGATTAATCCCTCATTCAATTGGTTGTTTAAACGATTTGAGGGATTAAACGATTGAATGATTAAGGGATTGAGAAATTAAATGATTGAATGATTGAGGGATCAAACGATTGAATGATTAAATGATTGACAGAGATTAAATGATCGAGCGATTGAGGGATTGAATGATTGAACGATCCAACGATTGAGAAATTAAACAATTTGAGAGATTAAATGATTTGAAGAATTGAAAGATTAAATGATTTACAGATTAAACAATTGAGAGATTAAATAATTGAAAGATTAAATGATTGAGGATCAAGCGACTGAGGATTAAACGATTGACGATCAAACAATTGAACGATCAAACGATTGAGCGATTGAGGAATTAAATGACTTAAAGATTAAATGATTGAGGGATTGAACGATTGAGGGAAACGATTGAAAGATTAAACCAATTGAGTGATTGAGGAATCAAACGATTAAAAGATTAAATGATTGAATGATTGAGAGATTAAACAATTGAAGGATTGAGGGAAATGATTGAGGGATCAAACGATTGAGAAACTAAATGATTGAGGGATTAAACGATTAAATGATTGAACAATTGAGGGATTAAATGATTGAACGATTAAACGATTGAACGGTTGAGGGATCAAACGATTGAGGAATTGAACGATTGAGAAATTAAATGATTCACGGATTGAACAATTCAGAAATTAAATGACTCAGATTAAACTGAATTGAAGAATTAAATGATTGAAAAATTAAATGATTGAAGGATTAAATGATTGAGGGATCAAACGATTGAGGGATCAAATGATTGAGAGATTGAACGATTGAGAGATTGAACGATCAAACGATTGAGCAATTGAGAGATTAAATGACTGAAAGATTAAATGATTGAGATTGAACGATTGAGGGAAACGATTGAGGGATCAAACGATTGAAAGATTAAACGATTGAATGATTGAGGGATTAAATGATTGAATGATTGAGGGATTAAATGATTGAGATTAAACAATTTGAAGTATTGAACTGAAAGATTAAATGAACAGATTAAATGACTGAGAGATTAAACGACTGAACGACTGAGGGATCAAACGATTGAGAGATTAAATGATTAAACAATTGAGGGATTAAATGATTAAACAATCAAATGATTGAGCGATTGAGGGATTAAACGATTGAACGATCGAGGGGTCAAACAACTGATTGAACAAACGATTGAGGGATTAAATGATTTGAGGGACTGAACAATTGAAAGACTAAATGATTCTCAGATTAATCTATTTCAATTGGTCAATCGTTTAAACAATTTGAGGATTAAACAATTGAATGATTGAGGAATTGAGGAATCAGCGATTGAACGATTGAGGGATCAAATGATTGAAAGATTAAACGATTGAACGATTGAGGGATTGAATGATTGAACGATCAACAATTGAGGAATTAAACAATTTGAGGATTAAATCTTTGAGAAATTGAATTGAAAAATTAAATGATTTACAGATTAAATGATTGAGGAATTAAACAACTGATGGATCAAACGATTGAGGGAACAAATGATTGAGAAATTAAACAATTGAGGGATCAAATGATTGAGGGATTGAACGATTGAAAGATTAAACGATTGAACGGTTGAGGGATCAAACGATTGAATGGTTGAGGGATCAAACAATTGAGGAATTGAACGATTGAGAAATTAATGATTCACAGATGAAACAATCGAACAATTGAGGGATTAAACGATTGATAAATTAAATGATTCATGGATTAAATAATTGAATGATTGAGGGATCAAACAATTGAGGGATTGAACGATTAAGGAATCAAACAATTGAGAGATTGAACGATTGAGGGATTAAACGATTGAATGATCAAACGATTGAAAGATTAAATGACTGAACGATTGAGAGATTAAATGATTGAAAGATTAGATTGAATGATTGAGGGATCAAACGATTGAGGGATTAAACGATTTGCGTGATTGAACGATTGAGGGATTGAGGGATTAAACGATTGAGGGATTGAGGGATTGAGGGATTAAACGATTAAGGAATTAAACAATTAAGGGATCGAACGATTGAGAGATTAAATGATTCACAGATTAAACGATTGAGAGATTGAACGACTGAAGAATCAAATTGAGGGATTAAACGATTGAGGGATTAAACGATTGAACAATTGAACGATTGAGGGATCAAACGATTGAAGAATTAATGTTCAATTGTTCAATTGTTTAATCCCTCAATCGTTCAGTTGTTCAAACAATTGAACGATTGAACAATTGAGAGATTGAGCGATTGAACGATTGAGGGCTTAAACGATTGAGGGATCAAACGATTGAATGATTGAGGGATCAAACGATTGAATGATTGAGGGATCAAACGATTGAACAATTGAGGAATCGACGATTGAATGATTGAGGGATTAACGATTGAACGATCAAACGATTGAACGATTGAGGGATCAAACGATTGAATGATTGAGGGATCAAACGATTGAATGATTGAGGGATCAAACGATTGAGGGATTAAACAATTGAACGATTGAGGGATTAATGATTGAACGATTGAGGGATTTAACGATTGAGATTGAACAATCAAACGACAGAGATTAAACGATTGAGAGACTGAACAATTGAGAGATTAAAAGATAGATTAAACGATTGAATGACTAAGGGATTAAACGATTGAGGATCAAGCGATTGAATGATAGAGGGATCAAGCAATTGATAGAGAGATTAACCGATTGAACGATAGAGAGATTGAACGATTGAGGGATTAAACGATTGAACGATTGAGGGATCAAACGATTGAACGATCAAACAATTGAACGATCAAACGATTGAACGATCAAACGATTGAACGATTGAACGATCAAACGATTTGAGGGATTGAACAATTGAGAGATTAAATGATTCAGATTGAATTGAAGGATTAAACGATTTGAGAGATTAAACAATTGAACGATTGACCGATTGAGGGATCAAACGATTGAAGGATTGAACGATTGAAGGATTAAATGATTGAGGAATTGAACGATTGATGGATTAAACGATTGAAAGATTAGATTGAACAATATAGGGATCAAATGATTGAGGGATCAAACGATTTGAGGGATTGAACAATTGAGAGATTAAATGATTCACAGATTAAACGATTGAGGGATCAAGGAATTGAGGGATCAAACGATTGAGGGATTGAACAATTGAGGGATTAAACGATTGAACAATTGAACGATTGAGGGATTGAACAATTGAGAAATCAAATTGAGGAATCGAACGATTGAGGGATTAAACGATTGAGGGAAATGATTGAGGGATCAAACGATTGAAAAATTAAATGATTGAGGGATTAAATGATTAAATGATTGAATAATTGAGGGATTAAATGATTGAACAATTGAGGGATCAAACGATTGAGATTGAATGAACGATCAAACGATTGAGGGATTAAACGATTGAGATTAAACAATTTGAGGGATTGAACTGAAAGATTAAATGAACAGATTAAATGATTGAGGGATTAAACAACTGAACAACTGAGGGATCAAACAATTGAGAGATTAAATGATTAAACAATTAGAGATTAAATGATTAAATGATTGAGAGATTAAACGATTGAACAATCAAATGATTGAGTGATTGAGGATTAAACGATTGAACGATCGAGGGGTCAAACTGATTGAACGATTAAACAATTGAACGATCAAACGATTGAGAGATTAAACGATTGAGAATTAAACGATTTGAGGGACTGAACAATTGAAAGATTAAATGATTCACAGATTAATCAATCGGTCAATTGTTTAAACGATTTGAGGGATTAAACAATTGAATGATTGAGGAATTGAGGAATCAAGCGATTGAACGATTGAGGGATTGAATGATTGAACGATCCAGCAATTGAGAAATTAAACAATTTGAGGGATTAAACGATTTGAGGAATTGAACAATTGAAAGATTAAATGATTTACAGATTAAATGATTGAGGGATTAAACAACTGATGGATCAAACAATTGAACGATTGAGGGAACAAATGATTGAGAAATTAAACAATTGAGGGATGAAATGATTGAGGGATTGAACGATTGAAAGATTAAACGATTGAACGGTTGAGGGATTAAACGACTGAGAAATTAAATGATTCATGGGTTAAATGATTGAGGGATCAAACAATTGAGAGATTGAACGATTGAGGGATTAAACGATTGAACGATTGAGGGATCAAATGATTGAGAAATTGAACAATTGAAGGATTGAGGAATTAAATGATTCACAGATTAAATGATTGAGGGATTGAACGACTGAGGAATCAAATTGAGGGATTAAACAATTGAGAAATTAAATGACTCAAATTAAACGATTGAGAAATTAAACAATGAAAAATTAAATGATTGAGGAGATAAATGATTCATGGATTAAACAACTGAACAATTGAGAGATCAAACAATTGAGGGATTAAACGATTGAACGATTGACCAATTAAACGATTGAACAATTGAAAAATTTAATGATTGAGGAATCAAATGATTAAGGGATCAAATAATTGAGGGATTAAATGATTGAGAGATTAAACGATTGAACAATCAAATGATTGAACAATTAAGGAATTAAACGATTGAAAGATTAAACAATTGAACGATTGAGGGATTGAACGATTGAGGGATTAAATGATTAATCTTTCAAACTGAAAGATTAAACAATTGAGAAATTGAATGATTGATTCCTTAACCATTCAATCGTTTGATCCTCAAACAATTGAGGAATCAAATAACTGAACAATTAAACGATTGAGGAATTAAATGATTCACAGATGAAATGATTGAACGATTGAGGGATCAAACGATTGAGGGATCAAGCGATTGAATGATTGAGGGATTAACCGATTGAGAGATTGAGCGATTGAGAGCTTAAACGATTGAATGATTGAGGGAAATGATTGAGGAATTAAACGATTGAGGGTTCAAACGATTGAGAGATTGAACGATTGAACAATCGAACGATCAAACAATTGAGAAATTAAACGATTGAAAGATTAAATAATTTGAGCTACTGAACAATTGAGAGATTAAATGATTAACAGATTGAACGATTGAGAGATTAAACGATTTGAGGGATCAAGCGATTGAACGGTTGAGGGATCAAACAATTGAACTACTGAGGAATCAAATGATTGAAAGATTAAATGATTGAATGATCAAACGATTCAGGGATCAAACGATTGAACGGTTGAGGGATCAAACGATTGAGGAATTAAATGATTCACGGATTAAATAATTTGAGAAATTGAACAGTGAGATATTAAATGATTCACAGATTAAACGATTGAACGATTGAGGATTGAGGATCAAACGATTGAACGATTGAGGATCAAACGATTGAGAAATTGAACAAACGATAAGGAATTAAATGATTGAGGAATTAAACAATTAAATGATTGACGATTAAGGGATCAAACGATTGAGAAATTGAACGATCAAATGATTGAGGATCAACGATTGAGGATTGAACGATTAAGCGATTTGAGGACTGAACAATTGGAGAATTAAATGATTCATGGATTAATCCTCAATCATTTAAACGATTTGAGGATTAAACAATTGAACGATTGAGGATTGAGAATAAAGCGATTGAACGATTGAGGGATCAAACGATTGAATGATTAAATGATTGAGATTAAACGATCAAGTGATCGAAACATTGAGGGATTGAATGATCCGATTGAGAAATTAAACAATTTCAGGGATTAAACAATTTGAGAAATTGAATTTAAAGATTAAATGATTTACAGATTAAACAATTAAGGGATTAAATGATTGACCGACTGAACGATTGAGAGATCAAACGACTGAACGATTGAGGGAACAAATGGTTGAGGAATTAAACGATTGAGAGATCAAACGATTGAGGGATTGAACGATTGAGAAATTAAATGATTCACGGATTGAACAATTCAGAAATTAAATGACTCAGATTAAACAATTGAACAATTGAGGGATTAAATGATTGAGAAATTAAATGATTCATGGATTAAATGATTTAAGGATCAAACGATTGAGGAATCAAAACGATTGAGGGATTAAACGATTGAACGATCAAATGATTGAGCAACTGAGAAATTAAATGACTGAAAATTAAATGAGATTGAACGATTGAGAGATTGAACGATTGAAGATTAAACAATTGAGGAATCAAACGATTGAAAGATTAAATGATTAAGAGATTAAATGATTAAATGATCGAACGATTGAGAGATTAAATGATTGAACAATTCAGGGATTAAATGATTGAACGATTGAACGGTTGAGGGATCAAACGATTGAGTGATTGAGGAATTAAATGACTGAAAGATTAAATGATTGAGAAATTGAATAATTGAGGGAAACGATTAAATGATTGAACGATTGAGGAATTAAATGATTGAACGATTGAGAGATCAAACGATTGAGATTGAACGATCAAACGATTGAGGGATCAAACGATTGAGAAATTGAACAAACGATTGAGGGATTAAACGATTGAGGAATCAAACGATTGAGGGATTAAACAATTAAATGATTGAACAATTGAGGGATCAAACGATTGAGAAATTGAACGATGAAATGATTGCGGGATCAAACGATTGAGAGATCGAACAATTGAACGATCAAACGATTGAGGGATTAAACGATTGAATGATCAAATGATTGAGCGATTGAGGAATTAAACAATTGAACGATTGAGGGGTCAAACGATTGAGAGATCGAACGATTGAACGATCAAATGATTGAACGATCAAACGATTGAACGATCAAACGATTTGAGGGACTGAACAATTGAGAGATTAAATGATTCACAGATTAATCCCTCATTCAATTGGTTGTTTAAACGATTTGAGGGATTAAACGATTGAATGATTAAGGGATTGAGAAATTAAATGATTGAATGATTGAGGGATCAAACGATTGAATGATTAAATGATTGACAGAGATTAAATGATCGAGCGATTGAGGGATTGAATGATTGAACGATCCAACGATTGAGAAATTAAACAATTTGAGAGATTAAATGATTTGAAGAATTGAAAGATTAAATGATTTACAGATTAAACAATTGAGAGATTAAATAATTGAAAGATTAAATGATTGAGGGATCAAACGACTGAGGGATTAAACGATTGAACGATCAAACAATTGAACGATCAAACGATTGAGCGATTGAGGAATTAAATGACTAAAAGATTAAATGATTGAGGGATTGAACGATTGAGGGAAACGATTGAAAGATTAAACCAATTGAGTGATTGAGGAATCAAACGATTAAAAGATTAAATGATTGAATGATTGAGAGATTAAACAATTGAAGGATTGAGGGAAATGATTGAGGGATCAAACGATTGAGAAACTAAATGATTGAGGGATTAAATGATTGAACAATTGAGGGATTAAATGATTAAACGATTGAACGGTTGAGGGATCAAACGATTGAGGAATTGAACGATTGAGAAATTAAATGATTCACGGATTGAACAATTCAGAAATTAAATGACTCAGATTAAACTGAATTGAATTAAATGAAAAATTAAATGATTGAAGGATTAAATGATTGAGGGATCAAACGATTGAGGGATCAAATGATTGAGATTGAGAGCGATTGAGAGATTGAGCGATCAAGCGATTGAGCAATTAGAGATTAAATGACTGAAGATTAAATGATTGAGATTGAACGATTGGGGAAACGATTGAGGGATCAAGCGATTGAAGATTAAACGATTGAATGATTGAAGTAAATGATTGAATGATTGAGGATTAAACGATTGAGATTAAACAATTTAAGTATTGAACTGAAAGATTAAATGAACAGATTAAATGACTGAGAGATTAAACGACTGAACGACTGAGGGATCAAACGATTGAGAGATTAAATGATTAAACAATTGAGGGATTAAATGATTAAACAAATGATTGAGCGATTGAGGGATTAAACGATTGAACGATCGAGGGGTCAAACAACTGATTGAACAAACGATTGAGGGATTAAATGATTTGAGGGACTGAACAATTGAAAGACTAAATGATTCACAGATTAATCATTCAATTGGTCAATCGTTTAAACAATTTGAGGGATTAAACAATTGAATGATTGAGGAATTGAGGAATCAAGCGATTGAACGATTGAGGGATCAAATGATTGAAAGATTAAACGATTGAACGATTGAGGGATTGAATGATTGAACGATCCAACAATTGAGGAATTAAACAATTTGAGGGATTAAACGATTTGAGAAATTGAATTGAAAGATTAAATGATTTACAGATTAAATGATTGAGGGATTAAACAACTGATGGATCAAACGATTGAGGGAACAAATGATTGAGAAATTAAACAATTGAGGGATCAAATGATTGAGGGATTGAACGATTGAAAGATTAAACGATTGAACGGTTGAGGGATCAAACGATTGAATGGTTGAGGGATCAAACAATTGAGGAATTGAACGATTGAGAAATTAATGATTCACAGATGAAACAATCGAACAATTGAGGGATTAAACGATTGATAAATTAAATGATTCATGGATTAAATAATTGAATGATTGAGGGATCAAACAATTGAGGATTGAACGATTAAGGAATCAAACAATTGAGAGATTGAACGATTGAGGATTAAACGATTGAATGATCAAACGATTGAAAGATTAAATGACTGAACGATTGAGGATTAAATGATTGAAGATTAGATTGAATGATTGAGGATCAAACGATTGAGGATTAAGCGATTTAGTGATTGAGCGATTGAGGATTGAGGGATTAAGCGATTGAGGGATTGAGGTTGAGGGATTAAACGATTAAGGAATTAAACAATTAAGGGATCGAACCGATTGAGAGATTAAATGATCTGTAGATCAAACGATTGAGAGATTGAACCACTGAAGAATCAAATTGAGGGATTAAACGATTGAGGGAATAAACGATTGAACAATTGAACGATTGAGGGATCAAACGATTGAAGAATTAATGTTCAATTGTTCAATTGTTTAATCCCTCAATCGTTCAGTTGTTCAAACAATTGAACGATTGAACAATTGAGAGATTGAGCGATTGAACGATTGAGGGCTTAAACGATTGAGGGATCAAACGATTGAATGATTGAGGGATCAAACGATTGAATGATTGAGGGATCAAACGATTGAACAATTGAGGAATCGACGATTGAATGATTGAGGGATTAACGATTGAACGATCAAACGATTGAGGGATCAAACGATTGAATGATTGAGGATCAAGCGATTGAATGATTGAGGATCAACGATTGAGGGATTAAACAATTGAACAGATTAATGATTGAACGATTGAGGGATTTAACGATTGAGATTGAACAATCAAACGACAGAGATTAAACGATTGAGAGACTGAACAATTGAGAGATTAAAAGATAGATTAAACGATTGAATGACTAAGGGATTAAACGATTGAGGGATCAAGCGATTGAATGATAGAGGGATCAAGCAATTGATAGAGAGATTAACCGATTGAACGATAGAGGGATTGAACGATTGAGGGATTAAACGATTGAACGATTGAGGGATCAAACGATTGAACGATCAAACAATTGAACGATCAAACGATTGAACGATCAAACGATTTGAGGGATTGAACAATTGAGAGATTAAATGATTCAGATTGAATTGAAGGATTAAATGATTTGAGAGATTAAACAATTGAACGATTGACCGATTGAGGGATCAAACGATTGAAGGATTGAACGATTGAAGGATTAAATGATTGAGGAATTGAACGATTGATGGATTAAACGATTGAAAGATTAGATTGAACAATATAGGGATCAAATGATTGAGGGATCAAACGATTTGAGGGATTGAACAATTGAGAGATTAAATGATTCACAGATTAAACGATTGAGGGATCAAGGAATGAGGATCAAGCGATTGAGGATCAGCGATTGAACGATTGAGGGATCAAATGATTGAACGATTGAGGGATCAAACGACTGAGGGATTGAACAATTGAGGGATTAAACGATTGAACAATTGAACGATTGAGGGATTGAACAATTGAGAAATCAAATTGAGGAATCGAACGATTGAGGGATTAAACGATTGAGGGAAATGATTGAGGGATCAAACGATTGAAAAATTAAATGATTGAGGGATTAAATGATTAAATGATTGAATAATTGAGGGATTAAATGATTGAACAATTGAGGGATCAAACGATTGAGATTGAATGAACGATCAAACGATTGAGGGATTAAACGATTGAGATTAAACAATTTGAGGGATTGAACTGAAAGATTAAATGAACAGATTAAATGATTGAGGGATTAAACAACTGAACAACTGAGAGATCAAACAATTGAGAGATTAAATGATTAAACAATTAGAGATTAAATGATTAAATGATTGAGAGATTAAACGATTGAACAATCAAATGATTGAGCGATTGAGGATTAACGATTGAGCGATCGAGGGTCAAAACTGATTGAGAGTTAAACAATTGAACGATCAAGCGATTGAGAGATTAAGCGATTGAATTAAGCGATTTGAGGACTGAACAATTGAAAGATTAAATGATTCACAGATTAATCAATGGGTCAATTGTTTAAGCGATTTGAGGATTAAACAATTGAATGATTGAGGGAATTGAGGAATCAGCGATTGAAACGATTGAGGGATTGAATGATTGAACGATCCAGCAATTGAGAAATTAAACAATTTGAGGGATTAAACGATTTGAGGAATTGAACAATTGAAAGATTAAATGATTTACAGATTAAATGATTGAGGGATTAAACAACTGATGGATCAAACAATTGAACGATTGAGGGAACAAATGATTGAGAAATTAAACAATTGAGGGATGAAATGATTGAGGGATTGAACGATTGAAAGATTAAACGATTGAACGGTTGAGGGATTAAACGACTGAGAAATTAAATGATTCATGGGTTAAATGATTGAGGGATCAAACAATTGAGAGATTGAACGATTGAGGGATTAAACGATTGAACGATCAAATGATTGAAAGATTAAACGATTGAATGATTGAGAAATTAAACGATTGAGAAATTAAATGATTCACGGATTAAATTTAAGAAATTGAACAATTGAGAGATTAAATGATTCACAGATTAAATGATTGAACGATTGAGGGATCAAATGATTGAACAATTAAACGATTGAGGAATTGAACAATTAAGAGATTAAATGATTCATAGATTAAACGATTGAACGACTGAGAAATTAAACAATTGAGGATCAAACGATTGACCGATTGAGGGATCAAACGATTGAGGGATCAAGCGATTGAATGATTGAGGGATTAACCGATTGAATGAGGGATCAAACGATTGAGAGATTGAACGATTGAGGAATCAAACGATTGAGGGATCAAACGATTGAGATTGAATGATTGATCAAACAATTGAATGATCAAATGATTGAGGGATTAAATGATTTGAGGGATTAAACGATTGAACAATTGACCGATTGAACGATTGAATGATTGAGGGATTGAACGATTGAAAAATTAGATTGAACGATTGAGGGATCAAACGATTGAGGAATTGAGGGATTAAACGATTGAACGATTGAGGGATTGAATGATTGAACAATTAAGGGATTGAGGGATCAAGTGATTGAGGGATTAAATAATTGAACAATTGAGGAATCAAACGATTGAGGAATTGAGGGATCAAACGATTTGAGGGATTAAACGATTGAATGATTGAGGAATTAAATGATTGAAAGATTAGATTGAACGATTGAGGGATCAAATGATTGAGGATTTAAACGATTTCTGGGATCAAACGATTGAGGGATTAAACGATTGAGGGATTAAATGATTAAGGAATTAAATGATTGAGGGATCGAACAATTGAGGGATTAAATAATGGAACAATTGAGAGATTAAACGATTGAAAATTAGATTGAATGATTGAGGGATCAAACGATTGAGGGATTAAACGATTTGCAGGATCAAACGATTGAACGATTGAACAATTGAGGGCTCAAACGATTGAGGGATTAAATGATTGAGGAATTAAATGATTAAGGAATTAAAGGATTGAGGGATCGAACAATTGAGGGATTGAGGGATCAAACGATTGAGGGATTGAACAATTGAGGGATTGAACAATTGAGGGATTGAACAATTGAGGGATCAAACGATTGAACGATTAAATGATTGAACGATTGAGGGATCAAACGATTGAATGATTGAGATCAAACGATTGAGGAATTGAACAATTGAGGAATCAAATTGAGGGATTAAACGATTGAACAATTGAACGATTGAGGGATTGAACAATTGAGGAATCAAATTGAGGGATCAAACGATTGTAAGATTAAATGATTGAACGATTGAGGGATTAAGCGATTGAGATTAAAACAATTTGAGGGTTGAGACTGAGTTAAATGAACAGATTAAATGATTGAGGATTAAGCGATTGAGCATTACAGAGGGATCAAACGATTAAGAGATTAAACGATTAAACAGAGATTAAATGATTGAGCGATTGAGGGATTAAACGATTGAACGATCGAGGGGTCAAACAACCGATTGAACGATTAAACAATTGAACGATCAAACGATTGAGGGATTAAACGATTTGAGGGACTGAACAATTGAAAGATTGAATGATTCGCAGATTAATCATTCAATCGGTCAATCATTTAAACGATTTGAAGGATTAAACAATTGAATGATTGAGGAATTGAGGAATCAAGCGATTGAGCGATTGAGGATCAATGATTGAAAGATTAAACGATTGAACGATTGAGGGATTGAATGATTGAACGATCCAACAATTGAGAAATTAAACAATTTGAGGGATTAAACGATTTGAGAAATTGAATTGAAAAATTAAATGATTTACAGATTAAATGATTGAGGGATTAAACTGATGGATCAAATGATTGAGAAATTAAACAATTGAGGGATCAAATGATTGAGGGATTGAACGATTGAGGAATTAAACGACTGAACGATTAAGGGATTAAACGATTGACGGATTAAACGATTGAGGAATTAAACGATTGAACGGTTGAGGGATCAAACGATTGAATGGTTGAGGGATCAAACGATTGAGGGATTGAACGATTGAGAAATTAATGATTCACAAATGAAACAATTGAATTGAGGGATTAAACGATTGAAAAATTAAATGATTCATGGATTAAATGATTGAACGATTGAGGAATCAAACAATTGAGAGATTGAACGATTGAAAGATTAAACGACTGAACGATTGAGGGATTAAACAATTGAAAGATTAGATTGAACGATTGAGGGATCAAGCGATTGAGGATTAAGCGATTTAGGGATCAAAGCGATTTGAGGATCAAGTGATTGAACAATTAAAATTAAACAATTGAGGATCGAGCGATTGAGGATTAAATGATTCTCAGATTAAGCGATTGAGAATTGAGCGACTGAGGAATCAAATTGAGGATTAAACGATTGAGGAGTTAAGCGATTGAACAATTGAGCGATTGAGGATCAAAGCGATTGAAGGATTATGTTCAATTGTTCAATTGTTTAATCCTCAATCGTTCGTTAGTAAAACAATTGAGCGATTGATGGATTGAACGAATG
The DNA here is from genome assembly GCA_016271365.2 of Neoceratodus forsteri. Lineage (NCBI taxonomy): Eukaryota > Metazoa > Chordata > Ceratodontiformes > Ceratodontidae > Neoceratodus > Neoceratodus forsteri. Next base: position 21,672,888 of record JADMNL010000032.1, on the reverse strand, counting down.
AGGTTGAACAATTGAGATTGAAGCGATTGAGCGATTGAGGCTTAACGATTGAATGATTGAAGGATTAAATGATTGAACGATTGAGGGATCAAACGATTGAGGGATTGAACAATTGAGGGATCGAACGATTGAGGGATCAAACGATTGAATGATTGAGGGATTAACGATTGAACGATTGAGGGATTAAACAGTTGAGCGACTGGGAGATTTGTAGATTGAGTTGAGCGATCAAGCGGCTGGAGATTAAAATGTTGATACAGATTAAGCGATTGACGACGGAAGTTAAACGATTTGAGGGATTAAGCGATTGAACGATTGGGGGATCAAGCGATTGAATGATAGAGGGATCAACCAATTGAACGATAGAGGGATTGAACGATTGAGGGATCAAACAATTGAACGATTGAGGGATCAAACGATTGAACGATTGAGGGATCAAGCAATTGAACGATTGAGGGATCAAGCAATTGAACGATTGAGGGATCAAGCGATTGATAGAGATTAACCGATTGAACGATAGAGGGATTGAACAATTGAGGGATCAAACGATCGAACGATTGAGGGATCAAACGATTTGAGGGATTGAACAATTGAGATTAAATGATTCACAGATTGAACGATTGAGGGATTAAACGATTTGAGGGATTAAACGATTGACCAATTGACCGATTGAGGGATTGAACGATTGATGGATTAAACGATTGAAAGATTAGATTGAACGATATAGGGATCGAGCGATTGAGGATCGAGACGATTTGAGGGAATTGAACAATTGAGAGTTAAATGATTCACAGATTAAGCGATTGGGGATCAACAATTGAGGATCAGCGATTGAGCGATTGAGGGATCAAGCAATTGAGCGATTGAGGATCAGCGATTGATAGAGATTAACGATTGAGCGATGGAGGATTGAGCGATTGAGGATCAAGCGATCGAGCGATTGAGGATCAAATGATTTGAGGTTGAACAATTGAGATTAAATGATTCACAGATTGAGCGATTGAGGATTAAGCGAGTTGAGGATTAAACGTTGACCAATTGACCGTTGAGGGATCAAACGATTGAAGGATTAAGCGATTGAAGGATTGAACGATTGAAGGATTAAATGATTGAGGAATTGAACGATTGATGGATTAAACGATTGAAAGATTAGATTGAACGATATAGGGATCGAACGATTGAGGGATCGAACGATTTGAGGGATTGAACAATTGAGAGATTAAATGATTCACAGATTAAACGATTGAGGGATCAAGGGATTGAGGGATCAAGCGATTGAACGATTGAGGGATCAAATGATTGAGAAATTAAACGATTTCTGGGATCAAACAATTGAACGATTGAGGGATTAAATGATTAAGGAATTAAACGATTGAGGGATCGAACAATTGAGGGATCAAGCGATTGAGGGATTAAATAATAGAACGATTGAGGGATTAAACGATTGAATGATTGAGGGATTAAACGATTGAAAATTAGATTGAACGATTGAGGGATCAAACGATTGAGGGATTAAACGATTTGCGGGATCAAACGATTGAACGATTGAACAATTGAGAACTCAAGCGATTGAGGGATTAAGCGATTGAGGATGAAATGATTAGGAATCAAAGATTGAGGATCGAACAATTGAGGGACGAGGACCAAACCCATTGAGGATTGAACAATTGAATCAAATTGAGGGATTAAACGATTGAAGGATTGAACAATTGAGGGATTGAACAATTGAAGGATTGAACAATTGAACGATTAAATGATTGAACGATTAAATGATTGAACGATTGAGGGATCAAACGATTGAATGATTGAGATCAAACGATTGAGGAATTGAACAATTGAGGAATCAAATTGAGGGATTAAACGATTGAACAATTGAGGGATTAAACGATTGAACAATTGAACGATTGAGGGATTGAACAATTGAGGAATCAAATTGAGGGATCAAACGATTGAAAGATTAAATGATTGAACGATTGAGGGATTAAACGATTGAACGATTGAGGGATCAAACGATTGAACGATTGAGGGATCAAACGATTGAACGATTGAGGGATCAAACGATTGAGATTAAACAATTTGAGGGATTGAACTGAGATTAAATGAACATTAAATGATTGAGGGATTAAACGATTGAACGACTGAGGGATCAAACGATTGAGATTAAACGATTAAACAATTGAGATTAAATGATTAAATGATTGAGGATTAAACGATTGAACAATCAAATGATTGGCGATGAGGAGATAAAGCGATTGAACGATCGAGGGTCAACCGATTGAACGATTAAACATGCTATGCCTGCTTTTGAACCATGCTGTTCTAGGCAAAGCAGATTGTAGTTGGTCAGGTATTCGGTGAGCTGGTCTGACACAATTCTTTCAAGGGCTTTCGATGGGGGATAGTGATAGGCCTATAATTACCAGGATCGGTCGGATCACCCTTTTTAGGATTGGTGTGATTATTCCACTTTTCCATAGCTTAGGGAATTGACCTAGTTGTAGTGAGCAGTATAGTATTTTGATGAGGCGAGGGAGGGTCTCGTCAAGAGTTAGACGGAGAATTTTAAGGTCAAGGGAGTCGCTGCTGTACATTGAGTTGCGCAAGGCTTTGGTTAGGTGGTGTTTAGCTTTGTTACAGGAGATGATTCTCAGCTGGAAGGGCGGGAGGGTAGTAGTGGGGGAGGTATTGGATGGGCCTTTGGGGATGGGGTCAAAGAATTTTGGGGGTAGGATGTGGCTGAGATCGGAGAATGAGTTGTTCAGTATATTGGATATAGTGGTAGGGTCTTGGGAGAGAGTTCCATGGTCAAGTATTTACATAGGGGTTGGGGAGACAGTTTTCCCACAGAGCTCCTTGACATTGCGCCAGAAGTTGTTCCCTGAGCCCCAAGTGGTGGTGAGAGCTTGCTTATAGTAGTTTGACTTGGCTAGCGAATAGCCCAAGTGCATTTGTTTCTTGCTCTCTATGAGTTGTTTGTCATGAGGACGTTGGGAGTTCAGCGCCCTGTGCCAGAGGTTGTCTCTGTGGCGCATCTGTTCAAGTAGAGCCTGCGAGATCCATGGAGTGTCCCTGTTTTTAATAACCTGTTTTGTGAAAGGGGCAAATATGTCACAGGCAGTGTTGAAGATTTTAATGAAGGAGGTAAGGGCAGTGTCGACTGACTGGGCAGTGTGAACTGGTGCCCAGTCGCAGACGGAGAGATAGAGTTTGAGGCGAGAGAGGCTACCTTTTTAGATGTGCCTTTGGATGGAGATATTGGGTTGGCTAGGAGTGATTTTATTCGACCAGGAGCATGAGACCGGGGAGTGGTCACTTAGCACGTCTGGGAGAACTTTAATATTGGAGAGGCGATTGGTACAGTTAGTAAAGATGAGGTCAATAAGGGTGGACGACCCCGATCTGGGATCTTGCCTGGTGGAAGACTGGACAGCCTGAGTCAGGTCGAAGGCACATACTGCGTCTTTGAAAGGGGCAGATGCGTGGGATAACCAGTTCACATTAAAGTCACCCATGATACTCTGTAATAAAGGGGCACTGTCAGCTTTCCCCGTGTTTTTTTTTTTGTTGTATCTGAGCAGTGTGTCTTTTGGCACAGACCATCATATATGTACTGTAAAAAGTGCCCCCATGGAGTCTCAAAAAGCAGAGTTTTGTACCTGCTTGTCTCATCGAACAAAATTCATTATTCCTCTGCCCGCTCTTAAATCACCCCACTGGAATGTCGCCAGGTGAGAGGCAGCATTACAGGCATGAGTGCACAGTCGAGGTGCAATTTGTAAGCATGCCACTTAGCAGTAAGATGTTGCCCCAGTAAATTATACAATACAGAGCGTTTCTGGTGCCTAAAAAACAAAAACTGAACATAGAGGGCACTGCATTTTACATTTTAATCGGTTAAAATCCTGTGCATGCAGCGGCGCATACAAGATCCGTGCATATGAGCTCTTGCACATCCAGGGGATCTTGTATATGCCTCTCACGCGCGCGAGGATTCAGGTCGGTTAAAATAATGAAATGCCCCACCTCTTAGTTTTTGTTTTAAGCACACAAACTCTGTATTGTATCATTCATTGGGCAACATCTTATGCAGTGGCATGCTAAAATGCACCCTCATGCGCTCATGCAATCATCCCTCAGCCTGGCGATGTTCAGTAAATTGATTAAAAATCGGGTCAAGGAATAACTAATTTTGCTTCAAATGAGACAAACGGTACAAAAACTTAAATCTGTGGTGCATTTTACAGCACATATATGTTGGGCATGTGCCAAAAGGCACTTTGCTTGGATATGACAGAAAACGAAGTGGGGGGGACTGACAGTACCCCTTAAGCAGTGAGCAGCAATGCAGTAAGATGAGGGGCGGGGTGGTGGCGACTAAAGGCTGGGAAAGAGGGGCTGTACTAGTGTCTGTGTAGGGTGGACGGCAGCAGACAGAAGTCCACCCCCATAATCGAGAGCAACTGCAGTGACTGTACTAATTTTAAATTGAGTTTAAAAACAAAAAAACTTCCATATCAATCTGATAAAATGACATCACAAGAAACACTAATGTTTTATAGAGCAGCACATCTTCTAGACTTACACTGTATTTTTCTGTGTTGCAGATCACAAATTTTATTCTGAAAAACGGTTCTTGTCTTCCTAGAACACTGCGCAACAAAATGTCTGATCAGGCACCTGAGCATGTTGCGGGCAGCATGGATTTCCCATTCCTGGTGGATGCAAACAGTGTTGCTACACTCTCTCAGTCGAATACCATCTTTATCTTAAGAGGTCTACCAGGCAGTGGAAAGTCGACTCTTGCCAGAGCTATTGCAGAAAAGTATAAGAATGTGTCCAAAGTGGTTTCAGCTGATGCCCACCAGATTAAACCCGTGCAGAGAGAATCTCTCCCTACCGAGTATCAAGACATGGATCAGGAAATAGAGTCAAGCTGCAAGTGTGAAACCAGTGTTATTGTAGTAGATGACACCCATCATGAAGAAGAACGGTTGCATCGCCTTTATGACCTGGCGGATAGCTACAAGTATACTGTTGTTATTATTGAACCCCGCACTCTGTGGAAAGAGAATCTCTCTGAGCTGGTGAAAAGGAGTCAGTGGCATCTGACTGAAGATGAGTTGAAGGGGCTGACTTCATGCTTGGAAGAATACCCACTGCCCTACTACTTCTGCTGGAAGCTGATCGGCAGTAGTGCTAAGAATCTGAGGGAAACGAGAAAGAAGTTTTGGGAACAGCTTGAAAAGAATGATACCTTCAAGAAGGAATCAAAATATTGTATGTTATGATAAATTAGTTCTAAAATATTGACTTGGCAGAAGAACAGCTAAGAACGTAAACCAGGAATTAAGGAATGTCTAATTCAGTTAAATGTGGTTACTGATAAAAATATGCTTTGCAAAACGGTTACACAAATGCACTTCCAGATGGCAGTTACTGTTTTTAGTTTTGCAGGAATGAAAACGGGGCCCAACTAAATAAAAAGACACAAACAAATGAAATTTTATCCCTTAACACCCTAACTTCCCTCTCAAAACAGTGACTAAAAGATGCCACGCCTTCCCGCTATGTGACATGTAACTTGTGTTTCACTTAGTGCTGGTATTACTTACATTCTAGGATGCAGTATTGGTCGTGCCCATCTCTGCATTTTACTGTTCTTGGTATATTTTAGAATAAGAATCATAAATCTTACAAAAAAAAAAATATTTAAATAAGGGACCTGCCAAATGGCTGTTGCTGGTGTGCCGGCACCCCCCCCCATAAGTGCCTGTTTTCAGGGGCAACCTGGGAACACTGGCGGGTTAAGTGAGTTGCTCGTACAGGGGAAGGGTTCTAGAAGCAAAATCCAGTGCAGCGAGAATATCCGGAACTGGGAAGGGCGAAGCCAGAGAAGGCGAGGGGGGCAGCAAGGTCAACTCCCAGGGTGGGGGCTGACCAAACAAGCAGACACGAAAGACCGTTAGGCCTATTCTGCTGGCATTTTAGTATGTTAGTATTAGTTTGTGGGTCGGACCGACAGAAACTCACCCGCCACCCAGAAGCATTAGCTGGACAAGACCGCGCGTCTGCCACAAGCACGGTCCCGAAGTGTGGTTTTGGGGCATGCAGTGAAGAAAATCCATTTCATTTGGAGCATAGTGAGTTCCTGAATAATTGTTGGTATGTACCTACAAAAACGAGCACCGAGAGTGCAGTAATTTACTTTTTTAAAACTGGTCCGAAATCCCACGCATGTGCAGGAGTAACTTGCACTCATGCCGCGCTTGCGCATACATGGGATTTTGGGCCGTTTGAAAAAAGTAAATTACTGCACTTTTGGTGCTCAGTCAAGTGGAGACGTAGGTCTTTCTTAAAGGGGCCAGTGTTTTCATGTTGTAAGACGGTGGAGAGTAGGTCATGCAACCATTGTGGGTCGCGATAAAAGGAGCAGCTGGGCCAGGAGGTTCTTTTAAGCGGTACATGTAGTAGGCCCTTCACTGAACTTCTTGTATTTTGTATGTTCGGTGTGTTGGAATAACATAGCTGTTGACTCGGGTGTTTGTTCTAGTAGGGTTTCCCCCCCCCCCAAGTAGGCAGGCTTGGTATTTGTTTATTTAAATTTTGGTTACCAGGTAAGCCTACTGACACCAAAGGTACCTTTTTCAGGAGTGACCCAGAGTTAATTACATACAATGGCACATTCTTCAGTTGTATACAGCGGTAGATACTGTGAGTACATACAGAGTAAAACATTTTGCATTCAGTATGTTAGGTAATGGTACACAATTTACATGGCATGTAAGGATAAGAAGTAACAGTAGTGTAGTTACAATTCAGTTTAGGGGTGTGGTATTTGGTCCTTAGGAAGAGGAGCCACCTGTCAGAGAATAGAGGCTGCAAGTATGAGTGCGATGATCAACCCGTATTTGGGTTTCGACAGGCTTTATTGAGGAGGAGTTTTGCTGCTTAAGGGTAGTCTCAGGGCTGCACTGAATATAGTTAGGCCGTAGTCAGTTGTCAATATGGAGCTCCATGTGATGAGGTGGAGGCCTCCGGGATCATAGCTTTTCTGTGCGGTATAGGAGCCTGAGTCGGATATTTGCAGATTTTATGACGTGGTCCATATGGGTAGTGAAAGAGAGGGCATCATCAATATGAATACCCAGATAGTTGAAGGTGAAGACCTGTTCTAAGACATCTCCTTAATTTTTTTAATTTCCTCGGACGGCCGCCCCATTCCGACTGACTCCCCCAGCCACGTCCCCCAGATAAGCCAGTGCTTATCTTGTACCCGGCCCAGGAGCGGAGCCTGCGGGGAGTCGGTCCTCAATCCTGCTTCCGCCAGGCGATTTCTCCTCCGGTTATCTTCCAGGAGCCCCAGCAGTAGGAGTGCATGTGCTGTATGGGCTCTGGTTACAGCTCCTTTCCCCATCCCATGGCCTAACACCTGCCTCCCCTGCAGCCCATGCCACTCCCAGCCTCCACTAGGAGTTACCATCGCCAAGGGGTGCCACATCACCTCTTGTAGAGGAGAGCCTGCCTGTCAGCAGCTCAATCCAGCTTCACACACCCCCGCCGACCTCCGGCGACCCGAGCTCGTTCCCGAACCCAGGTCGCCAGCGTGCCGCGAGGTATGGCGTCCAGTGCCTCAGCCCTCAGTGCCATCGGGACGGCAGACATCTCCTTTATAACTAAGGATGATTGGGGGTTGGCATTCTTTTTGGACCGCTGCAACGAGAAGTGCATAGATTTAATTTTGTTTTTAATTTAATAGGAGTCTGTTGTGTGAGGACCAGACCTCAAGTTTGGAGAAGCTGTCTTAAAGAGCAGTATTTATATCTAGCAAGTGGTGTCCAGGAACAGAGATCACTGCATCATCTGCATAGAGCAGCATCTTGGCAGGGCATGCGCTAGGGAGTGAATTGATGAAAAGGCTGAAGAGTAATGGCCCTACGATTGATCCCTGAGGAACCCCCAGTGTTACATTCCGGGCTTCAGATGTGACTCCATTTATCCTAACATGCTGATTCCTGTGAGGTGAGCTCGAAACCAAGAAACTGTGCCATTAGACAGGCCTAGGTCAAGAGGTTTCGAGCAAGATCTGGTGATTGACAGTGTCGATCACTTTGGTCGGTCTATAAAAATAGACCCCAACCATCATACCAGGTGGGGAAGAAGGATAATTATACAATGGCAAGAAAGAATCTTGGCTTCTGATTGGTCAGTTGACCACTATAGCAGGGATGTTATCCTGGCATAACATCCCAGGTGATTGTATGCCTTTGCATCATTTGCATCTTCTCTTAAAGGGAAACTTCCATAAAGAATTGGGCCATTCGGCGGCCCGGCGGCACTGAGGTTTGAGGCGCTGGACGCCACACCTCTCTCCACACCGGCGACCTGGGTTCTGAAACAGACTCGGGTCAGTGGTGGGTCGGCCGTGGGGAGAAGGATTGAGCACCCAATGGCTTGCTCTCCTTCTCCGGGGGAGATATGCAACTTACTCCGCTGCAAGACCGCCACCTTCTGGGTAACCAGGGGAGGTTGTTGCATAAGGGAGCACAAGCAGCAACACAAGGGAGGTTGACGCTGGCAGGGAACTGGGACGGATGCACAGCTCAACGTGCGCCTGATCCCTTGTTTCCATTGCATGCTGGCGTCAGGGGGCAGAGAAGAAACTCGGAGGAAAATGCCTTCACCCCTGGATGAAGTAATCTGGAGCCAGTCTCACCATCAGCTGACCAAGGGCAGATCCGCTGTGCAAGCTTGCTGCAGAGGATGAGAGGAGAGGTAATGGGAGATCTCTTTGGCTTCTCCTGGGGGTAATCTGGGACATCTAATTGGTGCCAATAGCAGTGGCGTGTGGCACTCTAGGGCAGACCAGATGGCTGGAATAAATGTGGAGGTGCCACTCCTGAGCATGAAAGGAGAGGGGTGAGGGATGTAAGGTGTGGAAAATAATACATAAAGAATCTGGCCATTCCTGGGTGTAGGCATGGCCCGATTAGCTATTTTGCAAAAGTAATAATATTTTTACTGTGTAAATTATTTAATAGCTCCCTCATATCTGGTTAATCCTGCCTCCTTCCCATCAGCATTTACATGATAGCGGCATGCCTACAACCACCTGCGGCTGTCTCAGTATGATGTTTCACATGGGAAGCAGCTGAGAGGCACACCATATACTGTCAATGCAAGGGCTGCTGTTCAAGCACTAGTTTTAAAACTACATGTTCCGTGAAGTATGTTGAGATCAGGTATAGACTGGCACTTGGCTGCCAGTCTATACCTGGGTCTCGCATACCGAGAATGTAGTTTTTAAACTGGAACTTTGAATAGCAGCCCTTGTATTGACAGTATATGGCGCCCCCCAGCTGCTTCCCATATGAAATGTCCTACTGAGACAGCCGAGGTGGTTGGGGTGCCGCACCATTGTGAAATGCCGGAGGGAGGGAGGCAGGACCAACCAGATATGAGGGAGCTATTAAATGATTTACAAGGTAAAAAAATACTTATCTGAAATGACTATTTGGGCCATGCCTTTCACCCAGACATGACCTGATTCTTCATGGACGTTTCCCTTTAAGAAACAAAAATATTTTTTCACACAAGCAACATTCTTTAATTTGTTTTTATTCTGTATGTAACAACAAGCCATTGCATAATAGGAATGGCGCCCTCCAGGGGTGGGTGTTCTGCTGGGTTAACATTCCTTCTGGGTGTTGAATGCCCTTGGCTTGTGGCTCGGACCCAACCACCAAGTGAGATGTTATCCCAGCATAACACCACCCTGGATGGCATTATTCCTTTATTTAACATAATGATACTATGAAAACTTTGGGACAGGGGGTTGGGGAGGAGGGTTCTAACGAGTGTGGGGGTAACCTTGATACGTGGGTGTGGTGAGAGGGGTTTGGTAAAATGCCCTACATGGATGGGGTTGTTATTTTATAATCGTAAACAGCAAACAAACAGCCTTGGAAGTTGAGATGAATTTAAAAAAACTTGTCCTACTAACACGCACTATTGTGAAGTTCCTGGCTTTGCCACAAGTGTGCCAGCAAAGTTAAAATTCCCAAATTGCCCCTACTGGCAGCTGAACTCCAATATTGAGAAGAGAGTCCAACACAGTAATTGCTGATGAGTGGGTTTTATGGGGGAGCCTAGCATAAAAAAGCGTAAGTGCTGTGCAAAATGTTAGCATTGGTGAGGAGCACCAGTCTGTGTACAGTCGGTACATGGCTTTTCTATAATCTCTCAGAAAATAAGTTTGAATTTTTCAGGTCTCTGATTGGCCAAGCACCTTGCTAAAGGGGGGCATTTCTGTGCCAGTAGAGACCGGGGAAAACACAGGTCCCTGTGCCAGCTGTTCTGTTGCCAGTTGGTATTAATGTGCCACCCTTAGAATTTTCAAAACTTTCAGACACCAGCCACCCTTTTTTCTGACCCACACAGAAAGATATAAAAAATAAATAAAAATGTCAGATTACCTGCCAGATAATTTGGACCTTCAGACCCTTGACACTTTCCTCCACAACCTTTCTGTGGCAAGCCTTTCCAGCCAATTGAATGTGTTTTTTTTTCTGATTTATTGTCGATGTGTTTTTAACTGAGCTGATGTTCTGATGTATGTTTTTATATTGTTAGGCGCCTTGGCAATAGATAAGGCACCTTAAAAATACATTTATTATTATTTTATTATGAAGATGAAGAAGACCCCATACCACAACCACCTCCTGGCAAAAAACAAATCTGTTAGCTCAGAAGAACTAGAGGAAATCGAAGCTGACGGGAAGAGATTAGTGCACACAAAAAAAAAAAAAACAAAAAAAAAAAACTGAGCACTCAAAGTTTTTACACACTGGTCAACCACTGTGGCCTTGATTGGAAAACAGATTCCTTTAAACACATTAATAACATTTTATGGTAATTTTATGTGGAGATTCGTACTGACGCAGGAGAAAAGTACTCCATCTTTTGATACTGTGCTGTCCATCCGATCCTAAGCCTCAACCTCAACAGCCCTCCTATAGGCCAGAACGCTCGTCTCGCCACCGACACATGGTAGAAATCTTCTAGCAATGTGATGGCCTTAGTATTAAAAATAAAAATGCGGTAAGAGCAGAAAGGCTCTGCTGCCCATCATCCTGCTGTCACCCCCGGTGACTGGACAAACTCTGAAAAATCACCGGCTTTAGCTCCCGATACCATGCCAGGCCCTGCACGCGAAGTGTGGTCCGACGTACAGATCCACATGCCCAGGAACAGTCTGGAGGGCTGCGGGAGCTGCGCTGAAATCTTTCATTGTGAAGAGGGACAAGCGGGGTTACAGTATTGCAACTCTTGAGTCACAACAGGGAAGTACTACTTCACTGGAAAGAGCTGCAGACACCTGGAACAGACTGCCGGTGGAAATGGTGGGGAGCAAAACAGTAGGGGGCTTCAAGCATCGTGGGATAGACATACGAACATACTGCACATACGTGAATATATGAACATGCCAGCAGATAAAGGCTTTACAGATGTATCTAGTCTGCTTGAGTGTGCAGTTCCCACTGCATTTACAGAGGAACTACCACCTTCACCCTCTTGCCCCCCACCTGTAATGTTCCCCTTTACTGTGGCTCATCCTCTCTTGAAGTTGTCCACTGATTTTAGGGATGCCACCTCCTCTGGCAATTCATTCCACTTGGCCACCACCCTCTCTGCGAAAAAGGGCCTCCTCATCTCCCTCCTGAACCTTTCCCCCCACCCCAAACACCAGTTTTAGGCTGTGCCCCCTAGTGGTCTTGTTGCCACTAAGGTTGAAGAGGCTCTCAGTGCTCACCTTGTTTGTACCTTTAAAGAACTGCCGACACCCTCGGGTCAGGCAACTCCTGGCAAGGAGTTGCGTATCTGAGGACCTAAATTACTCCTTTTTTTGAATTTTTCCATGCAGCCATTATTTAGTATTTTACATTACATGACCTGCAGTCTCCCTTCCGTATTCCTGAAAGCTACTCGGTGCTTGTTGAAGCCCCGTCCCTAAAATCAGTGTTTTGATGTTGCTAAGTAGGAAAGGAGCTACAGGGCAACTAATGGCTATAAATAGTAATCCAGAGCAGTGGCGCCCTGTAAATGCATATAGTTTACTTTGTAGGCATATAGCGTGTGAAGGGGGCAGCACGCTGCTCCGATTACTATCTGTATCCATTAGTAGCGCCTAGCCCCTTCCCTACTTAACGAATCAGAATGCTGATTTTAGTGGCGGGTTGGGGTGGACGAGGGCAGCTTCAGTAACACGTGTAAAGGAGATTATGGATAATGTAATTTAAAACACTGAATAATGCTGCATAGAAAACTCAAACTTAGTGCAGTTTAGGTCCTCCGGCGGAAACTTGTTGCCTGACCTAAAGGCGTGGTGATGTCAGCTGCTCTTAAAATTTGAGGTCTCAGTCATGTCTCTCTCCCCAAAATTCTGTCCATGAGAGAGTACATGTGGAGCCCCCTGAGTCTCTTCTCATAGGTGTTGTCTTGCCGGCCCTGGAACATCTTGGTTGCCCTTTTCTGGACCATTTCCAGCAAGGTGATATCCTTATGATACTAACATACTAAAATGCCAGCAGAATAGGCCTAACGGTCTTTTGAGTCTGCTCGATTGGTCAGTCCCCACCCTGGGTGCTGACCTTGCCCCCCTCGCCTTCTCTGGCTTCTCCCTTCCCAGTTCTGGATATTCTTGCTGCATTGGATTTTGCTTCCAGAACCCTTCCCCTGTACCTGTCCCAGCCCCTCTGGAACCCCTCCACCGTCTCTGCCTCCACCAGCCCCCTAGACAGTGCATTCCATGGCTCTACCACCCTCTCAGTGAAGTAGCACCTCCTCCTTTCTCCCCTGAATCTTCCCCCCTCCAGCTTCCACCCATGCCCTCTAGTGGCCCCCTCCTCCTCCTTCCATCGAAGCACCCTGACTGTTCCTCCCCTATTTACCCTCTTCATGTACTTGAAGACTTCTGTCGTGTTCCCCCGGTCCCTTCTCTCTTCCAATGTGTACATATTTAGCTCTTCGAGCCTCTCCTCATAGGTCCTGTCCCCCAAGCCCCAAATCATTTTGGTTGCCCTCCTCTGGACCCTCTCCAGGAGTTTAATGTCCCTCTTTAAGTGTGGCCTCCAAAACTGCATGCAGTACTCAAGGTGTGGCCTCACCAAGCAGTTATAGAGGGAGCATCACTTCCCTCCTTCTGGAGGTGATCCCCCTAGCGATGCATCCCAGCATCCTGTTGGCCTTGGCTGCTGCCCTCCTACAAGTCTCCGAGTTGTTCATTTTGACATCCACCACCACCCCCAGGTCCCTCTCAGCCATCGAGACTTGTAGCACCCCCCCAGGGTGTACACTTGGCCCGGGTTTCTGGCCCCAGGTGAGTACCTTGCATTTCCTGCATTGAACCTCAGCTTCCACTTTCTAGACCATCTTTCCAGAGCCTCCAGGTCCCCCTGTAGGGCCACCTTCCCCTCCTCCCCATCCACCACCGCCCCCAGTTTTGAGTCATCCGCAAAGAGACTCATCTCACTCCTGATTCCTGTCCTTATGTCAGAGACATAGGCGTTGAACAGGAGGGGCCCAAGGACTGATCCCTGTGGGACCCCACTAATGACCCTCTTTGGGGATGAGACTATCCCACCAACTACGACCCTGTGGGTCCGGTCCTGGAGCCAATTGCCTATCCATCTGATCATCTGGTTCCCCACCCCCATTTCTCCCAACTTATCCAACAGGCCCATATGAGGAACAGAGTCAAATGCCTTGCTGAAGTCTAGAAAGAGGATGTCCACTGGTCTACCAAGGTCCAAGGCACTCGTCATCCAGTCATAGAACTCCACAAGGTTTGTCTGACACGATTTCCCTGAGACGAATCCATGCTGTCTATCGTCCAGGCACCCTGACTTTTCCAGGTCCTCCCCAGCCTCTCCTTGACAATGCCCTCCATCACCTTGCCCACCACCCATGTCAGGCTGGCAGGCCTGTAGTTCTCTGCCACCTCCCTTGATCACCCCTTGTGGATAGGCACTATATGCGCCACCTTCTGGGCCTGGGGCACCCACCCTGTCCTCAGAGAGATGGTGAAAAGCTCCGCCAGGGGTTTCGCCAGGAAATCCGCAAGTTCCTTCAGCACTCTGGGATGTAATTTATCTGGCCCTGGTGCTTTCTCCATCTTAAGGGAGCTGAGGGCTTCCCTCACTCTCTCTGCCGTGATTTCCACTTCCAGTACCTCTTCTCCCTGCTTAGCCCTCCCCCCTCCTGCCAGTGATGCCTCCCCTCTCCCCAGACCCGCCTGATCGGTAAGGTCCCCCCAGTATGTCTGTCTCCTCCCATATATGATGCAGCACCCCATTTTCCTTGGTGAAAACTGAAGTGAAGTACTCATTTAGTACCTCAGCCTGCTCCCCTGGGTCTTGTGCCCATCTCTCCCCTAATTTAATCCTGCTAATCTGCCCTTCACCCTTCGTTTTCCCCAATGTATCTAAAGAACCCCTTGTTCCCTCTCCTGATTTCCCTGGCCAGGTTCTGCTCCTTTCTTGCCTTAGCCGCCTCACCACCCTAGTGGCCCTTCTAGCCATCAGCTCATACTCCCTCGATCCCTTTCACTCCTTGAGCACTTGAATTGCCTATAGGCTGCCTTCTTTCCCTGCACCACCTCCTGGACCTCCCTGGTCCACCAGCAGGGTTTTCGACCCCTACCGCATTTGTCTTACTCTTGCACAGGTGCTGGTAGCATCTTGCACCCCTCCTGTTGATTTCCACCTACTATCACGGCCATGTCTGACCCAATCCCATCCAAATGCTCCTTAGGATCCTTCCCATTTCCTTAAAATCTGTTCCCCTGAAGTCAGTTACCTCTGTCTTTGTGCAGCTTTCTAGCCCTCCTAGGTCCAGGCAGAACCAGACCGTGGCATGGTCACTCCCCGCCAACGGGTCCCTTACCTCCAGGCCCCTAATCTGGTCACTGTCTGCCAGGACCACATCCAGTACCCGCGCCTCCCTGGTCAGTTCCCCACCTGCTGAGTTAGGAACGCGTCTTGAAAGACATCCAACAACCTCTGTTCCCTGGTCACAGAAGATGTCATAGTCTCCCAGTCTGTTCCTGGCATGTTTAAGTCCCCCAACACCACCACCGTTCCTCTGCCCAGTCTGCAGCGTCTCCCAGCATCTGCCACCAGACTCTCCTCCAGCTCCTCCGCCAGGGTAGGGGGTCTATACACCACTCCTATTTTTACTCTCTTGCCCCCCCTTGTTATCAAGGTGACCCAAATTGCTTCCACGGTTCCCTCCGCCTCCTCTACTCCTCCTATGCCAATGCAGTTTTTGACTATCATTGCTACCCCTCCTCCCCTTCCCTCCCTCCCCTGTCCTTCCTGAACATAGTGTAACCCTCCAGGTTCAGGTCCCAGTCATATCTTGCAGTGGCCCAAGTCTCAGTGACCGCTGCCACATCTACTGCTCCCTCAGTTAGCATCGCCTGGAGCTCAGGCATTTTATTGCCCAAGCTCCTGGCATTTAGCAGGACTACCTTCCACCCTTTCCCTATACTTCCATTTCCCCTGCTCGTGTTCCCATGGGGATTCTGTTTTCCCCTGGTCTGCACTTTACCAGTCAGCCTTTTCCCGCAATCTTCCAGCTCCCCAGAGGAGTGGAGACAGAGTCCTTCTTTATCGGCACCCCTTGACAGCCTTTTCTCTCCCATCCCTCCCCCCTTCACAAGTTTAAACCCCACTTTCACCAATGAACCCCTCTATTTTCAACTTAAGGATTCCCCTTCCCTCCAAATTGAGATGTAGTCTATCTCTAGCATACAGCTCCTTATCCTCCCAGGTCTCCCCAATCCCCCATCAACCCATACCCTCTGGCCTCACACCACTCCCTGAGCCACTGGTTTATCTCCCTAATTTTCCTTTTGTGTTCCCCACTAGCCCTTGGCACTGGCAGGATTTCTGAGAAGGAAACTGTGCATCCTATGTCATGACAGACCCTGGCAAGCTCCTGAATCTTGCCTGTATCTCTAGCTAAGCTATTTCCTCAATGTCATTTGTACCCAGGTGGACCAGTATGCCGGGAACCCCACAATCCTTTGCCAGCTGATATACCTCGTGCTTAGCCTGTGCACGTTAGACCAGGGAAGCATTTTGTTCTAACTGGCCAGGCTTCTCCTCCCTATCCCATTTGATACCCCTGATCATAGAATCCCCAACAGGAGCACTCTGACTGCTCCTTTTCCTCCATTACCCCCTTCCGTGTCCTCATCCTTTCTACCGGCCCCTCCACCCAGCCGGTCCTCCGTCCCTTTCTGGGTGCCACATGCCACCCCTCCTTATTTACCCTGACCACCCCTCCTCCTCCAATCCCATGCCTCCTCCTCCCAAGTATCCTTCTGTACCTTGCTAATTCCCCTCACTGCCTCGCAACTGGTCCTTCTCCCCCATCTGCTAAACTAGCCTGGCTGATCCTCCTCCTTCCTTCCTGTCTCCATTTAGTTCCTCCTTGCTAGTCGTGCTCCCCTGGCCTAAACCCTCAGCTCCCTTTACTGAATCCTCCTTGTACTTCTGGTCCTTCTCCTTTACCTTTCCTCCCAACTGGTCCTTCTCCTTGCGCTTTCCTCCCTCTTCCCCCTGCCCCTCCTGGTCTGATTCCTGCTCCCCCATTTTCCTGCATTCCAGGTTCCCCTGGCCCCTGCCTCCTGCCCCACTCCCTTTCCATCTCTAACCACCCTGTCATGGCTACATCACCCCCCTCATCCTCGAGCAGAAGAAGAGAATTGAAGCAGTTACTGAGTGTAAGATCTGATCCACCTCCCGCCTTGCTTCCTTCTGTCCAGCCCCCACCATCTGCCTACTTCCCTAGAGACTGTTGTCCCTCTGTCCCTCCTTTGTGAGGGTCCCCATTTACCTGCCTGCTTCCTTGGTAGTGTCCTTTTGGACCCCTCTGCCAGGATCCCTATGTGACCCTGAGCATTCTCCTGCACTCCTTTCCTATGCTGCTGCCCCAGTGCTTGGTGCAACCCTGTGGGAGATCCCTGCCCCTTCCCCAGCTGTCTCCTAATCCCAGAACCTCCTCCCTAAGCTGTGCCAGCTGGTAGCACACTGGGCAACCACCAAACTTCCAAGCCCAGTCCAGTATCATGGCTGCTCCACACCCGTGCACCCGACCACCCTCCCAAGATGCTGGCCCTAATGCTATGGTGGTTCATCCCTTCCAAGTAGGTTTCCGTGGTGAGCCACCAGGTTCCCCCAGTCCAAGATACACCCTACTTCCTAATCAGGTCACCCACTAATCTTAGATACAGTCCCACAGTACACGGTAGCCCTGTTACTAGGTGCAGTACAACACAGTAAACTTATAAGGGAAATGAACAACTCCCTAAGCTCCTCTCTCCCGGCCTTTAAATCCAACCCCAGCGGTAGAACTACATGAGCTGCACCTGCAGCCTTCCTCCAATTGCAGGGCAGGTGTTCCTCTATAAATTAGCAGAACTCTGGGGAGAGGGGTGGGTCTTGGGCAGACACCCGACTGAGAGAGAGTGCATCAGCCCTGTGTCTGTCCTCCAGGCCCAGCAGCCAAATACCCAGGCCCAAGCAAATCCCACCAAATAGGTTTTAAATCAGAAGAAATAGGCCTCCACCAGCGCAGCCTGTTACACAGTGAAGCATTCAACAAATGAGCCCACTTACAGCCACCAAACAAGTTTTCAAACTTCCAACAGCCCCCACAACAATACCCTGCTAGCCCCTTAGAAGTAAGAAAGCAAAGAAATAACCTTCTACCAAGTAAAATCCACAAGAACCCTGTGAAAACAACAAGCAGCAGCTACTGTCCTGGAACACAACTGATCCTGTCCCCTTCCAGTTCCAGTTGATGAGGGCATCGATATTGCACGCTGCATTGGAGGTGCAGTCTCACTAGAGACCGGTACAGCAGCAGAATGACCTCCACCTTCCTGCTAGTAGTTTTTCTGGCTGTGCAGCTTAGCATCAGATTTGCTTTGGCTGCTGCTTTCAAGTGTGCTGAGTGCTTCAGGTCACGCGTGAGAATTACTCCTGTCCTAGGTCCTTTTCCTCCTCTGTCCTGGTTACCTGCACATCACTGAACTAGTATTTAGTCCCTGGGTTCTTCGACCCCAAGTGGATAACTTTACACTTGTTAGCATTGAACCCCATTTGCCAAATGCTAGACCACATCTCTAGCCTAGACAGGTTCTCCCCAAGTTCCTGTCTCCCCTCCTCTGTGTTTACCCTCTCACTGAGCTTTGTGTAACCTGCAAACAGTCGGGTAGAAACATAGACTTTAATGGCAGGTAAGGACCGCTTGGCCTACCCAGGCTGCCCATTTCCTACCTATTGGATAAGCTGCAGATCCTAGTTTTACCAACAGCCTACTTCCTCCTACCTCCCACTAGAATTGCCTTATGTCTGTCCCATGCATTCTTAAATTCCCACTGTTTTGACCCACAACCTCCTCAGGAAGGCCGCCTCCATGCGCTCCACCACCTCTCCATGAAAAATACTTCCTCTTGTTGCCCCGAGTCATTCCCCCACCCACCCATCTTCAGATTGTGCCCCTTGTTCTTGTACCTGTTTTTCTGAAAGATGCTACCCTCTTGGACTTTGAGTCCCCTGAGGTCCTTGAAAGTTTCTGTCATGTCCCCCCCTCACCCTTTCCTCAAGTGTATACATATTAAACTCTTTTAGTCTCTCCTCGTATGGCATTCGGTGCAGACCTTGCACCATTTAGTTGCCCTCCTCTGAACTGCCTTCTTCCTTTCTATGTCCTTGCGGCAATGGAGTCTCCAGAACTGCAGTACTCCAGATGGGGTCTCGCCAACTGTCTGTACAAAGAGATGATAACTTCCTGATTTTACCCTTGATCCCATTCGCGATGCCACTTATGAAGATGTGGTGTTTTTTTTTTTTTTACAACTCTGTCTGTGGCACTCCAGACCCTGGAACTCTCTGACTGCCCAGCGACCGGCCGCTAATACCGCCCACCATGACCCCACCTCCTCAAGGGCATTACTTTCTCCCTGGCGGACCCTCTCCAGCCAGGGCCCCGCAAGATCATCGAAGGGGATGGAGGCGGAGGTCTGGTATCGGGCATGTGATGGCTGGCACTGGGAGCCGTCGCCTATCCAGGCTGGAGGGGATTTTCTTGCGTTACGCCCCAGACATGGGGCATGCAGTGCTGCCTAGCCCGTGACGTGGATGCTCCCACCCATGTCTGAAAGGCAGTTGCCAGACATCTTCCCCATCCCTTGCAAGCTCCTGTGCATCACAGTGCCGCCAGTCTTCACCTGGGGCTGCTGCTATGCCGGGCTACCCCTGGATCCCTCCCAGAGAGAGGAGAGCAGTCCTCCAGATGCTTGATCCTCTCTCTCCTCTGCTGACCCCCAGAGGTCAGTGCTCGCTCCCGAACCCGGGTCGCCGGCGTGGCGCAAGGTGTGGTGTCCAGCACTCAACCCTCGGTGCCACCGGGCGGGCTACTTATGAAGATGTTAACACCAGACTGAGCACCGAGCCCTGTGGGACCCCACTGGTCACAGTCCTAGCATCGGAGAATTCTCCCCGACTTCCACCTTTTGGTTTCTGCCCTCCAGCCAGTTTCTTTCCCAGAGAACCAAAAATGTGGTGCGCACAAAAGACAACTCAAATACAAAAGTCCAAATAAAAATGAAAAGTTTACTGTTTCAGGGGGACCTGGAGGCTCTGGAAAGATGGTCTAGAAAGTGGAAGCTCAGGTTCAATGCAGGGAAATGCAAGGTACTCCACTTGGGGGCCAGAAACCCGGGCCAAGTGTACACCCTGGGGGGGAAATGCTACAAGTCTCTGTGGCTGAGAGGGACTTGGGGGTGGTGGTGGATGTCAAGATGAACAACTCGGAGACTTGTAGGAGGGCGGCAGCCAAGGCCAACAAGATGCTGGGATGCATCGCTAGGGGGATCACCTCCAGAAGGAGGGAAGTGATACTCCCTCTGTATAACTGCTTGGTAAGGCCACACCTTGAGTACTGCATGCAGTTTTGGAGGCCACACTTAAAGAAGGACATTAAACTCCTGGAGAGGGTCCAGAGGAGGGCAACCAAAATGATTTGGGGCTTGGGGGACAGGACCTATGAGGAGAGGCTCGAAGAGCTAAATATGTACACATTGGAAGAGAGAAGGGACCGGGGAGACGTGATAGAGGTCTTCAAGTACATGAAGAAGGTAAATAGGGGAGGAACAGTCAGGGTGCTGCAAAAGAAGGAGGAGGGGGCCACTAGAGGGCATGGGTGGAAGCTGGAGGGGGGAAGATTCAGGGGAGAAAGGAGGAGGTGCTACTTCACTGAGAGGATGGTGGAGCCATGGAATGCACTGCCTAGGGGGCTGGTGGAGGCAGAGAAGGTGGAGGGGTTCAAGAGGGGCTGGGACAGGTACAGGGGAAGGGTTCTGGAAGCAAAATCCAATGCAGCAAGAATATCTGGAACTGGGAAGGGAGAAGCCAGAGAAGGCGAGGGGGGCAGCAAGGTCAGCACCCAGGGTGGGGGCTGACCAATCGAGCAGACTCGAAAGACTGTTAGGCCTATTCTGCTGGCATTTTAGTATGTTGGTATTCCGTGCAATCTGAGAACAATCAGTACTTCTTCCTGGACAAGCACAATCCCCTAGCAGCTTGACTCAAAGGAGCCCATCCACTAAGCTTAGACCCCACCCCCTGGTCTAGTCTGTTAATGAAGGGCAGAGTTGAAGATCTTGCTGAAGTCCGTGTACAGGATATCAACCAGTTGGCCCTCATTCACTGTCCTGTGACCCAGTTGAAGAAGTCAATAAGGTTAGTCTGGCAGGACTTCCCAGGCACAAACTTCTGCTGCCTCTTGTCCTGGAGCCCATTTTATTCCAGAAAGTGTACTAATTTCTCTTTCAGGATGGTCTCCATTAGCTTGCCCATTACTGAGGTCAGGCTCACTGGCCTGTAGTTTGCTGCATCATCCTCGGCCCCACTATGGAGCGGCATCACATGTGCAGTTCTGGAGCACGTTCTCCGACTCAGAGAGGTGTTAAACAGGTCTGCCAGGAGACCTGCCAGAACCTTCACCAGTTTCACTAAGTCCCTTGGGTTCACAGCATCTGGCCCTAGGGGTTTATTCACCGTTAGGGCCCTTAAGCCCATATGTAGTTAGTCTGTCAGTTTGTATTATTCCATCCGTAACCTCCCCTCCCCCCGCTCTCTTGTGGCACTGGTCCGTCCTTCGCCTTGGTGAACACTGAACAGAGTACTTGTTGAGTACCTCAGATTTCTCACCACCCTCTGCCCAGCCTCCTTTTTCAATCTGACAGTTTCATCCTTATGTTCCTCTTTTCCGTTGTATATCGGGGAAAGGGCCTCCCCTGATTTTACCCCCTGAGCTGACACTACTTCCCTTGTAGCCTTAGCTACCTAATGGCTCTGGTTGCCTCTCTTTATTTTAGCAGCGTAATCCTCCTTCGCCTCATAGAATGTGACAGCAGATATAGGTTGCCAGGCCCACCTGGTCTGCCCATATATTTTTTAAACTATTTTTTTGCAGCATACCTTTACTTAATCTATAGCGCCATCTCTTCCCATCCTTTCCTTTCCCCAATTTTCTCTTTCATTGTATGTTTGTACTTCTGGAAGGCTGCCCTCTTGTCCCCTACCACTTTTGTCATCTCCTTTCCGAACCAGCTAGGCTTTTTGGCCTTAGATTTCTTACTTTTGATTCTGGCACCCTCACAAGTGGTCTCCTTTGTGATGGCCTATTTCTGTTCCATTTCCATCCCCTTTCTGATCCCAGAAAGGTGTCCTACTAGAATTTCTCTTAACCAGAGTCAGCCCTCTTAAAGTCTAAATCCCTTGCTTTGACCATCCCTGTGCCCATGTGCCGGTGGAGCGACACCATGTGGGGGTCACTCCCTGCAAGGGCTGCTTCCACTTCCACATCCTGCACATGCACACAGTTGGGCTGGGCCACGTGCAGCATGGCTTTGTCCCTTGAGAGCCCCATAACACCCTGTATCACGAAGCCACTCCAGAATACATCTAGCAGCGCTTTCTTCCTAGTGTAGGAGGTAGCTGGGCTCTTCCAGTCTATCCCAGGTAGATGGAAATCCCCCACTATTACTACGTCCCCCCCTGTTGGACATTTCCTTGATTTGGAACCCTAGTACTCTGTCCAGCTGCTCATCCTGGGGAGGTGGTTTGTATACCACCCCACCCTTTTCCCTTCCCTTGGTGGACTGTACCTGTACCCACAGTGCTTCATTGTTATCTTCCACCTCTTGTTCTGTGGTACATGTTATCACCTCCTTCACATACAGAGACACTGCTCCCCTTCCAGTCCCTATTCTTTCTATACATTTTATACTCTGGAACTGCAAGGTCCCAGTCATGGTTTTGTGTGGCCAACTTCTCTATGTTGGTCACTATGTCCACCACTCCCTCGGCCATCAATGACTGCAATTCTGCCATCTTGCTCCGCAGACTTGTGGCATTCAGAGACACGGCCCTCCACCATGACTTAAGTCCCCCACTTACTCCTGACCTGCCCCCCTCCACCTCCCTCAGTCCTTCCTCCATCCCTCTCATGTATCTCCACGTGCTGTACTGATTGGGGGAGGTCTGTCTGTTTCCACCAGGTGACTAGAGGTGCTAGGAACCCTGCTACCCCCATGTCCATTTAAATTGTTTTTTTTTCTCTATGAATTCCTCCAACTTACCCTTCGGGACCCTTGTGCCATTCTTATTTAGATGTAACTTGTCTGGTGCATATAGGTCATTGTTATCCCATGTCCCTCCCCAGCCACCAGTGAACCCGTGCCCATCATCCTCAAAGCCATCCTCTGAATTCCTCAATTCTTATTGTCTTGCTGTACTAGCCCTCAGGACTAGAAGCACCTCTGACAAGGCTATCGACATCTCTGCCACGCTGCATATTCTCCCCCCCAATTCTCTCCTACACCACCCTCAATTTCATATCCTGCAAGGTTATTTGTACCCAGGTGTACTGTAATGTGTGGATTCCCTGCTCCCTGACCCACATGTTGTGCCACTAGAGATCCCATTCTCTCTCTGCTGTCATCCTGGCACACACACTATCTTCCTACAGCTTTTTCTTGGCTCTTTCCCTCCCCATCGCACTATGTTCACTATTGAATCCTCCAAGATCACCCCCAAATTGGGGAGTATTAGTAAATAGGCAGGGAGGAGGTAGTGTCGCTGGAGATGAGTTGGGGTATACAGAGATGGACTGGGCAAGACAGCAGACCAAGTGTGCTAAGCAGTCCTTTTCTGCCGACAAATTCTATGTTTCTATGAGTGCACAATTAACCACAAGACTCTACTTCAGCCAAATTATATACACTTAACAGGGATTTATGTACTCTGAGCCGGTAAATTCACTCTGCCCTATGAAGTCTTTTTCTGAAATACATATTGAAGCTGTTCAGAGATACTCCTGCATTTTATGTGCTCCCCTGATGCCCACAAATCTGCCTAGACAGCCAGCAATGCTGGTATGCAAGAGACTATGGGGAAGAAGTTTCTTAGCTCCGTGATGTCAAAGTTCAGCAGTGAAGCAGGACTGAATAGGAGATATATGTACCACAGCATTAGGGTGACTGCTGGGCAACTGCTGTCCAGTGCAGGCCTGGCCAATCGTGAAGTAACTAGCATTATAGAACAGTGATCCGACAGCAGCCTTGCTAACTACTGAGCTCCAAATACAGGTGACGGAAGACAGTAGAGTGCTATCCTGGTTGGGCAGCACAAAGAAAACATGAAAGCAGAAAGACAGACTGAAGACTGAAAAGAGCAGCTCATCCCTGCATCCTTCATGCACTAGTTCTGGAGCAAGCTCTGGCCCAGCAAATTTAACTCCATCCAACTGTAACTTCTTTACACCAATTAATTTTATCACATATTCAAAACAGTGCACTCAGGTTTTCATTTTGCCCTTCCCCTCTTTGGAATGAGCAACAAGCAAAGTAAAGTTTGTTTTCTTATTTTATTTCGTGGGGACTATTTTTTTTTTTTGTCCTAACCTAACAGAAGTTACATAGATTTAAATATTTCTAAGTTTAAGCACTTGTTTCGTCTCCTTTATTCACTTGCCTTTTATTTTTTAAGCAATGTTGTACCCTCCAGGGTGGGCGGTATTGATCTGTACCGGACCTTCCAGGGGCTACAAGGCCCTCTGCCACTCTCATTACACCTTTGGGCGGCCCGTAGCCCAATACCTTCCACCTTATTGGGTATTATTGCTTTCTTAAAGCCCACTCATCAGGAAATATTGTGTTGGAATCTTTCCCCAATATTGGAGTTGGGTGTCTGTGCCATTGTGTTAATTTTTGCACGTGGAGCATCAAGCAGACCGTACCGCTCTTACGGTTTCACATAGATCATAGCCAACTTGACCTGACTCCAAGCTTTTGTTTTTATTTAAAAAAATAGTAGCGTTCCTAGCCCTAAGGGTTCCCAAATGAAGTATTTTCAGTGGTAAGAAAGGGATAATATTAGGGCTAGGAACTTAATTTTATTTATTTATTGACGATATTGGATTTACAACCTTTGAGCCATAGACTCATTTACAAAGGTTCCACGTCAGAATACAATACAGAGGAGTAAGCAGAAAACCGTATACAATAAGACAGAGAAAGCGGGTATGAACAGTACAATCAGTAGGGAGGATAAGGCCTATACAATTATGTAGCTATACAGGTCCAACTAAGGAGCTTGTAATTGTCAAGGTGCAAGCAGTCGAGATTCCGACATTGTCATCAACAAAGTCATTATTGTACAAAGAGAAGTATACATTAACATCAGGTATACATTAACGCCTCTCTAGTAGTACTGAATGCTTATATGCCCCAGCTGTATCTCCATCCCTGCTCCACCATCGCGGCGAGGGACCAGGCAGGCCTGGCCAGGGCCCGGTAAGCCGTGTATTGGTGGTTAAACAACAGACCATACCTAGCGGTGCACTGGCAGCAGCGGGTAGAGAGTATGTGGTCTTTTACGGCTATTTTAAAGGGGCCTAATCTGAAAACCGGTAACGGCAGGCGGGAGTTCACTGTACCATAATGGCGCTCTGTAGATAAAAGACCTTTGGGCTAGGGAGGTCCTGACCCTGGGAACAGCCCACATTAGTTTATTTGCTGAGTAGGTGTTGGCTGAGGCATAGGAAGTACGGAGGGGGCAGAGACCCCAAGGGGGGTAAGCCCTAGTTGAATTTTTTTTTTGGTGAGAAGACATGTTTGATAATGTACTCTTTCATCTAGAGTGAGGATATTTGTAAGGACATACAGGGTGCAGCTGTGGGTCCGTCTACTTGGCAGAAAACTTGGAGTTAGATTGCTGTGGATAAGTTCTATGGATATATTTATCTTGGGTTTGTATAGTGATGTATCCTTTTTAAAATTTCTCAAGTAATAGTGATATTTTTTTCTAGGGACGTGGATATGATGTTCTGTCCCACACTAACTAGCAGTGGCCTTTCCCTTTGAGATGTAATGGAAAGTCTTCAAGCTGGCTCCTCCCACCCACTCAGGTTGTAACTCCCTCGGCTCTGCCCCATGATGCCAACACTTCCTTTCCGCTGGAAGAAGCCGTTCTCCTTACACGCTTCCACGTTGAGTCGCCATAGCGCTTAAATTCTTTGGAATTGGTTCCAAACCAACTCTCACGAGTTTCATCTACTACTCGATCTTTGATCGCAACCGTGATGGACGATAAGCCCACTCCCAGGTTCGCTGGTGCCCTTGTGAGTAGAAGATGTCCAGGACCGACCCGCACGCCATGTGCCGTGTGTCTACTGCCTAGGGCATGGCCGCGTTCACCAGGCTTCGACTTTTGCCACTCGTTTCATTCTTCCATTCTGAGGACCATCTCCCGCCCTGGAAACTGGGCGTTCGTTGCAATGGAACCCACGGTCAAATCAAGGATGCCCATTGGGTGGTGTCCACAGAGCAGCTTATGGCCTTTGAAGAGGAGGCGGCTTAGGCTGCAGCCCATTCCTCCTCGGCTTCTGCCTCTGTGCCGCTTCAGCTCGGCTTGACTTTTTATGGGCTCTTTCAAGGAATTGTGCCAGTCCCTGCTGACCTTCAGTCAGGGATCCTCCAGAAAATCTAAATCTTTAAAAAGAGTCAAAGAAAGTAAAGACTCATCAATTGTGGGATCGGGAGCCTCCGTCAAGGGCCCCTGATTCCCACGCTTGTCCGTGAGCTGACTTGGTCAAGCTCTCTGGCCGCTGGCTCCATGGGAACC
The DNA here is from genome assembly GCA_016271365.2 of Neoceratodus forsteri. Classification (NCBI taxonomy): domain Eukaryota; kingdom Metazoa; phylum Chordata; order Ceratodontiformes; family Ceratodontidae; genus Neoceratodus; species Neoceratodus forsteri. The sequence continues at coordinate 21,646,630 of JADMNL010000032.1, read as the reverse complement.
CCATCTGGCCTGTCAGCTGAGATGCTAGTCGTAGCCCCAGCTTAGATTTTTCTGGAGGTGACTGGCCAGTTGTCGACTGAAGAGGCACATTCCTTGTCTGGGACCCCAGTTCTGATGCAGACCGTTGGAAGGATAAATCAGTATGCTAACCTGCTGCCTCTGGTCCCTGACTCTGACCAGGAGGAGCCTCAGCAATCGCAGACTCCTCTGAGCCCTGCCACTGGTCCTGCCCGGCGCGGGTTTCTGTCTTATTCCGTGGGTCGGGCGGCCCCCAATGTCATCGGCGCTTATGCTCTCTGCACCACAGGAAGCGGTGCCGCCACTATTCTTCGTCCTTGTCCTCGGGTGAGGAGAAGCTTTGGTGCAAGTTGTGTCTGCTACGAGGACTTGATGTGGCAACAGCTGATGTTTACCAGTGCCAGCCGACCCGGTTTGTCGCTGACCCTCACTTGGCTGACCCAAAGGCCGGCGCAGACTTGAGTCGACAGAACCGATTTTAAGATGGCCCGACTCTGGCTTCTCCGCTGATTATGGTGGAACAGCGGCCCAACCAGCAGATGGTAATCTGTCCGACTAAGGAGTCTTGGCCAGCCAAGGGGCTTCCCCACTGGCTGTCTGTCACAGTCACCCCTGACCATCTGCGGAGGGTCGGGGGGACTCTGACAGTAGACCACTGTTTGATGACTCTTTGGAGTCCGAGGGTTCCTTCATGCACTCCTGTCTGGTCAATGTGGAGTCCATGGAGGAGATCTCAATGGACGAAGGTTCATCCTCTTTCTTGGGCTGCCTCCATTTGACCTCTGAGTCGACAGGTATAAAGATGGAGCCCGTACAGAAATGGGCTAGTTACCCGTTGACCAAGATCCTCACCCGCGGAGACTCTCCAACAGATGTTTTCCCAGTGGCAGAAGCCATTCTTGGCCTTGCGCCTTCTGGCTGGATAACCCACAAGTATGCGGTGCCCACCGGATCCCTTTCAGGATTCACAGAGCATCCCTAGGTCGAGGGGTTAGTGGCCGACTGTGTTCCGGCACTCATGCAACACTGGGAATGTCGACAAGCCGCCTGCACCCGCTCTGTGGCGGCCTCAGTGTCCATGCTTTGCAGGGCTTGGTTGAGGATCTCGACCTTCATGGCAGACACTCAGGACAAGCTGGTAGATGTCCCTTCCATGGGCACCGACCTGTTCCGTCCTGGGATTGAGGGTCACCATGCATTGAGAAGTCCAGTACCACCTTGGACTCGGTGACATCTGCTCAGAAGGACCCCAAGAGCTGCAAGCAGCTTCAGAAATGGAAGCCATTTCGGTCCTCCACTCCTGTGGTCAAGCCAGCCCCAGCAACCGGCTGGCCAACAGGCTGAGGCTTGGCGACCTTGGCCCAGGTCAGTGGCCTCGGCTGTCCGTAAGCCAGGAGGGAGATGCTTCAGTGGCCCCTCAGCCGGGACCTCCTCCAAACCTGTACAGTGGTGGGATGAATGGTGCCCCGTCCATACCTCCCCTGGGTCCTCCGTGGGGGCCAGCTCAGCCACTTCCTTTCTGCCCTGTCCGCTGTCACCACAGACAACTGGGTTCTAGAAGTGGTGAGTCGGGTCTGCCTCTAGAGTTCGAGCAGTACCCTTCTTGCCCCGCTCCCCATGGAGGACTTGGCTTCCAGAACATGCTGTCAGCTCTCAGAGATGACATAGCCTAGCTCCTCAGCAAGGAGGTTGTGGTTCCTGTTGCAGATCCTCTGGAACACCCAGTGTTTGTCTCCTGGTACTTCTTGATGCCAAAGCTGATGGGGGGGCTAGTGCCCCATTCTAGATCTGCATGACCCAAACAAGTTCCTCAGGTCACGCACCTTCAGGATGGTAACTCTGTATCTGAATATATCATCTCTGGAGCAAAACGTGGTTTTGCTCCCTGGATCTTCAGGATGTGTTCTGTCATGCCCCAAACTGTCCGTCTCACCAAAGATTGCTCAGCTTTTGAGCTGAGGGAGCCCTCTGTGAGTTTCAGGCCATGCCCTTCAGCCTCTCCTCTGCCCCCAGGGTCTTTACCAAGTGCATAGTAGTGGTAGCAGCTTAGCTGAGGCGCCAAGGGGTCTGGGTCTGTCCCTACCTGGACAACTGGCTGATAACAGGTCCCTCCAGGCAGGAGGTGGAGTGGTCCAGGGACCTCCTGACCTGCGTCAAACTTGGCCTACTGGTCAATGAGGCTAAGTCAGAACTTGTGTCCTTGCAGATGATCAGCTTCATTGGGGCAGAGCTCGGTTCTTGCAGAGCCAGAGCTCAGCTCCTGGCGGATAGGGTGGAGGCTCTCTCCTCCTTTGCCCGATCATTTCAGGTTGGGCAGTTGTGTCCTGCCTGGGACTTCCTGTTCCTGCTTGGCTATATGGCAGCCTGTACCAATGTGGTCTGTTGGGCCCACTGGAGAATGAGCTTTCTGCAGTGGAGCTGGCCAGCCAGTGGTCTCAGTGCAAGGGCACTTGACCATCTGGTCATGGTGACCCAGCGGATGTGGGCATCTACAGGGAGGGATCCCATTTGTCCACCCGAGCCAACAGTTATCCTGATGACCGATGCCTCTCTCACGAGCTGGGGTGCCCACCTGGGGAACACAGAGTCCATGGGCTCTGGACCCCTGAGGAGTCCTGATGCCACATCAAACCTGCTGGAGATTCGAGCAGTTTTGCTGGCGCCAACTGCATTAGCTCCACTCATTGGGTCAAGTGGTCCAAGTCCAGACAGACAATACCCTACGACCATGTACTACCTCAACAAACAGGGAGGGACGCACTGCCTGCCTTTGTGCAAGGAAGCTCTCCTTGTTTGGACCCTCATGCACAGGCTGGAGGCAGATGATCTGGCCATCCATGTGGCAGGAGCCTCCAGTCAGCTGGCGGACACCCTCAGCCGGGTGGGTAGGATGTCTCATGAGTGGTCTCTCCATCCAGAGGTAGTTTACAGTCTGTTCTTCCAGTGGGGCACCCCTCAGGTGAACCTGTTAGTCTCCAGGGAGAATGCAAAGCTGCGGCTGTTTTGTGCCCCCCCCCCCCAAGCAGGGAACACTGCAAGGGGATGCCTTCTTGAGGCCCTGGACCCCGGGCCTCTTTTATGCCTTCCCTACACTTCCCTTGATCCACAGGGTGCTTCTCAAGGTCAGGAGGGACAAGACACAGTTGATCCTGGTGGCTTCAGACTGGCCACACCAGTTCTGGTACCCTGATATCCTCAGCCACAGCAGGAGGCTCCCGAGGCATCTTCTCCTATGCCGGACCTGCTTTCCATCAATCAGGAAGCTACTCCACCCAGACCTTCAATCCCTGCACCTGACGGCCTGGTTTCTGAGTGGCTTAGAGTTGCAGGCCTTAGGTCTCTCTGAAGATGTCTTCACCGTTGTACAGGCATCTCGGAAGGAATTGAACACTAAGTGCTGCTCCTTCAAATGGAAGAGATTCTCCATTTGGTGTCAGGGCAAGGGGTTGGACCCTTTGTCTTGTCCAGTGGCTAGCATCCTTGACTACTTTTGGTCCCTCTCTCAGTCGGGCCTTTGGTCGACGACCCTTAAGGTGCACCTGGCTGCCATCTCTGCTTGCCAGGCACAGGCCGGTCAGCAGTCAGTGGCACAGGAGAAGGTGATCTGGTGCTTTTTCAGAGGCCTTGACCACATTTCCCCTTCGGTGCGTGAACCACCACCACCACCACCGTGGGACTTGTTGCTTGTTTTGGCAAAGCTCATGGTCAAGCCATTCAAACTGATGCACACGTGTGAGGTGTCTCACCTATTGTGGAAGACCACCTTCTTGGTGGCTATCACATCAGCCAGTATGATTGGGGAGCTCCAGGCGCTATTGGTGGAGTCTCCTTATCTGGTCTTCTGCAGGGACAAGGTTGTCCTGCGCCCCAACCCGAAGTTCCTCCCGAAGGTTGTCAGAGTTTCACCTTAACCAGGTGATTAATCTCCCAGTGTACGTCACCAGTCGCACCTCTGAGGCAGAGCACAGGCTACAAACTCTGGACCAGAGGCGAGCGCTCGCTTATTACAAAGAGTGCACGGCTGGAGTTCGGGGAAAGGTTCACTAGCTGTTTGTCACCTACGCTGAAGCTGCAGTCCTGGCAGACCTGCAGCCAAGCGGACGATTGGCAGGTGGATCACATCCTGCATTGATCTCTGCTATAGTTTGGTGGGTAGGGAGCCTCCTGAAGGGCTAAGGGCTCATTCCATCCACCATACCACTGCGTCGGTGGCTGTTTTCAAGGACATCCCTTTCCAGGAAATCTGCAGGGCTACTACCTGGAGGTCATCACACACCTTCATTTCCTGTTGCCACATTAACCTTGAGTCACACCATGATGCTGGTTTGGGGGCCTTAGTTCTCCAATCTCTGTTTCCTAAATAGGGGATGTGTGCCTTGCCTCCCTTCTCCATGAGAACTGGTAGGAGTCTGCCAGTTAGTGTGGATAGAACATCATATTCACGTCCTTAGAAAAACAGGTTACTCGCCTGTAACTAGTTCTAGGAGTGGTATATGATGATCATCCACACGGACCCACCCTACCTCCCCAGGCTTGGCGCACACACTCTGCTTCCAGCGGGCAAGATCTGGTGTCATGGGGTGGAGTCGAGGACGTTACCACCCGGGTGGGCAGGAGGGGTCAGCTTGAAGACTTTCCGGCACGTAAGGGAAGGGATACTACCAGTTAGTGTGGATGAACATCATATACCACTTCTCCTAGAATTACTGTTACAGGTGAGTAACTTGTTTTTTTTGTAACTGCTGTGTTGCAATAATACTCATCACCTATATATTGATAAGTAGTTTTAATATCAACATGTGGTGTTAATCTTTTATATATGATGTTAAAAAATCTGTTAAGGATACATTTTTAAACTTTGTCTGAATTATGGATCCACTTCAGCCTGTTTTTTGCAGGACCTGAGCCATTTTTAACCATCTGTATTTAGTCTGTCTGTTTATTAATCAGTCAGCTAATACCTTTTGAAATTACCTTCATCTTATGATTACACTGTGTACATTTCATGCTCCCTTCAAGTAACCCCAGCTCTTCCTTGCTTCTGCAGGTTATGAAAGATAATAACGAAGCAAACCATCACTCAGCTGCTTGAGTCCCACCCCCATACGTGCCAGACCAAATAGAGCGCAAAAAAAAAAAGTTACCCTTTCTACTTTCTATTTTTTTTCCTCCCACAAGCTCCTGGAGCACTGCACCATCAGGAGTCGCCATGGTGTCTACCCAACTTCCTTGATCTACCTGTACCTGTGGGGAACCCCATTGAGCCTTGGTTATACCCCCAGATGAGTACGAGGTGGGGCCCTTTATCTCGAAGTCTTCTTGTCTCGTCAGCCCCCAATGACAGAGCAGGCAGGCTGGAGTTACTGGGTCTGCACCGGTGCTAAGTCTCCCCGGTGCCCTGAGAGCCAACTTTCCCATTTTCTGGGGGGCATGACGTGCACCCAGATGTCAAGGCGCAATTGCCGACGTCCGTCACACCCCAACCCCTCGTTCTTGGCACCTGTGCATGCTACTCCCTGGCCTCTGCCAAGGTCAGCCATGTGCTGGGCCTCAACTCCCTCCTTCCCTGGAGAAGGCAGGCAGCCCGCTGGTCACTCAAGCCTCCTCCCCAGATGGCCCTCCATCCTCCGGGGTCATTCCCGAACTCGGGTGGATGGTGTCTGAAGTGGTAGTGCTACTGCTGTGCCAGTGGGCTGGCCCAAAGTTGCCCTTCGTTCCCATTGCTATAGTTGTCACCACAACTGCACATGGCTGTTGATTTTCACAGAGCCTGCCGACTTATACATTGTAACCCACCTCTCTAGCTGCTCAAGCCTACTCCTTACTTTTCCCCAGTAAAATATCGTTATCTTAGTTCTCAGCTACTGTTACATGCTAGCATTATGAAGACTAACAGAACTGGAACGGCTCCATGCTATTATGTGGCTTGGGCCGGAATTTTAATTATATGAAAGTGCCACTGACAAGCTGGCCTGGTGGTGCTGAGGCGCTGGTTGCCACACCTCGCACCACGCTGGCGACCAGGGTTTGGGAACAAGCTTGGGGGTCGGGAGGGAAGGGATTGAGCATCTGGAGGACTGCTCTCCCTTCCTGAGGAGGGACCAGGGGATAGTGCTGCTCTTGGGCAGCTCCTAACGTAAGTGCAGGAAGGAAGGCGACGCTTGCAGGAGTGTGTGGAGGTGGAACTGCGGCAGACATCAGCACACTGTGCCACTTGACGTCATTGCATGTCTGAGGTCCGCAGGGGGAAACTCAAGCACCAGAAAAATCCCCCACAGACCAGTGAGGCGATGAGGGCTCCAGTGGCCGGCCCTCACATCCGCAATACCGGGCCATCTCTCCGACAGCACGGCCAACCCTCCCACTGGACAGACCCTCTAATATACAGAAAGGCCACCAGGTAAGGAGAGGCAGGCCCACCCCCCGGAGGAGGTGATCTGGGGGCTGGAATGTCGGGTGGGGTGAGAGCTGGAAGAGAGGGCTTCAGGTGTGGAGTAGAGGTCTAGCTGAGAGGGCACCTCTGAGAGATGCCCTGACCGGGTTGCCAAGAAAATAGTTTATAACAAAAAAAAAAAAAAAAAAGCCACTGACAGTTGTGAGTTTACTAACAGTATTCGCATATAATTCAGGCCTGTATCACAATAACAATGGGTCTTTCATCTTCTGAGAGTTTCTGAACAGTGATATGCAACAGTATCTAAAGAGTACAATTTTACAATTTATTTAGGCCAGCACAGCTGTGATGCAGGTCTTGTTTGCATTGGGGCCCGTTTCCATCCCTTGCCACAGCTGGGTAGGCTGTAATACTGGGAGGTTAGTAACAAACAAGGTCACACAGTATTTGGCTCTAATGGGGTTTGTACCTGCTACCTCCTGGTTCCCAAGCTGAAGCTCTGACTACGAGACTCCACTACTGATATGTTGCATGTAATACATGTATATCAGTTATTGCCATAGAAAGTCTGGAAATTAACAACCCCGTAATACAAGTGTTGTGACATCAGAAAGTTATACCATCAATCTGATGTCAGATTGGTGGTATTATAATTTAGATTCCCTGTGTCTCATGCTTATGCTCCCACCTGAAACCCAAGGCCAGAAGACATCACCCGCTGAATAGGAGCAAGAAAAACAGTCCAGGGAAAAATGAAGGCTAAATGAGAGAGACAGGACCCTATGGATTTGAAGTGACAGAAACCAAGAGGCGCATGTGTGGAATGGCTGTTTACATGGAGAGTTGGGGGTGGGTGCATGCGTGAAGTGATTAGCTGTTGCCCTGACGACCCGGGCTGTGTGCGAGTGAGTGAGAGGGACAGTTGCAGAGTATGGATGTAGTAATAATGGGGCCACTGACTGGAGGAACTAGCGATCATGGTGCAGTACATAAGGACAAAGGTCGGCCACAGAAAACAGGGAAAATTGGACACAGTTCCATGTACTGTATATCACAAAACAACACATGGGACTGTATCTGTTACAGTGCTGTGCGACCATCTCGGGACTCCATGATGTGCTAAACCTCTCGAGCTTCACATTTGAGGTTTATGATGTAATGAAATCCCTTGATAGTACTGCAGCATCATAACAGATGGACCTCCTGTGTTATTGTGTTGTAATATATGGATCATCCAAATAATACCATCGAAAACGGTGCAAAAAATTCCTTGTAGTAGATGGCCAGTTTCCCGTAATAGCACCCTTCACTCCCAATAATACTATCGTTCCGATGTTAGAAACGATAGTATTGTCACAAAATACTACAGCGGCTGGGCAAGTCGGCCTCACGCATAACCCAGTTACCATGATCCCAAGTCCCTTCCTGCATGTCCAAAGTCACAGCTTGCATTCTGAGTGGCCACTGTTCCTCTGTGGGTGGGCACATTAATTTTAGCATGTAGCAGCTCATTACTCTCAATGAGCCTAATGTGTCCATTCGTGTCTTTGGCTTTTTCCGTCATTGGATTATCTGGTTGATCCTGCATTACCGACGACCGGAAACTAAAAGTAGGACTTGCCAAAATATGAACAGACACTGAGAGAGTGGCATTGAGGAGCGGGGGTGGGGGCAAGCCAGTCTGTCTCCAGTGTGACAGTCGGCGCCAGCGTGTCTTCAGTCTGGCCCGACTGGCTGCCGAGGCTCTGAATGTTAAAAAAAAATAAAGCCGCAGAATTTATGATGCATCCATATATTACAAAAATAACAAACAGATAAGCATCTTTTTCACAGCAGTAAGCTCATCTCGAGGTTTTGGGGACTTTGGGAACCACTCAAGCTTCGCTCTCGAGGTTCCAAGTTCCCAAAACCTCTCGATGGTCTTACTGCCTTGTAATAGATACTTATCTATCTGTCTATTCTATTTTTTTATATTTATATTAAGGCACCGTGGCAAGGAAGGAGATGGGGGATTTATAACCCCGTATAAAATATCAACAAATATTTTTATAGCTGAGGTGGGGGATGAAACAGACTAAAGAATCGCTGAAAATTTTAACTAAGAAAAAAACCTTTGAGGTAGAGGGACCGTTGCTTGGTGAACTAGAAGCCGTATTGGTTGTGGCAGGTTTGGTGCACTGGTTTGTGCTGGTGATAATGCCTAACTGGTCCCAGTTGTAGGACGTGTAATCATGGTGAAATGAATAATACACTGCTTAAGGCTTGTTAGCACATCTGATGGCTTCATTTCTCTTATCCACTGTTATAAAGTAAGCTTAAGGATCCTCTCTCCATGGAGCTCGGGGCATATTCAGGGCTGGGTGAAAACTGGGAAACCAGAGTATTTATTTTCTTTTGAACTTCATACCACTTTGTTTGCCTGGTTTTGTCTTGCAGTTCAAGCTGCTGCTGGTGAAGACAGCAAGAAACCCCCTGACTTGAATGATTTCTTTGTCACCAAACCTTCTATCCTGCATTGTACGACTCAGTTTTGTGACTATGGAAGTGTACCAGGAGCCAGAGAGTATGCAGCTTTGGAAGTAAGTGTTGCTTTAATACTGTATCTGAGTGTGTGCGGGTGGTGTGTGGGGTGGTGTCTTGTAAGCCTAGTTTATACGGGTGACTGAAAATTCATTTTGAAAACATGCCTTTCATTTATCTAGTTTCTCTGTCTCTCTGCTGTACTCATGTGCTTGTCTCTTTTTCTCTGTCGCTGCAATCTGATTGTGCCTGCACCCCTATAATAAAATAAACAATCCAGAATCCCATCCTGACCCCACCACCCACTTATCTGAGTAGGGCACTCTGGGTCCACTGCCCAGCTAGGAGATCCATTGATGAGAAGGATCCTCATCTTCAAGTCCTCTGGGGCTCAGGCAAGTCTAAACAAGAACCCCCTTCCCCATAACTAGCAGGCCACTAAATGACAGTATGCAGGGAAATAGAGATTAACGCAGCACATTGTGCGTTGCAGCATAATGTATACACGCTTGTACCTTTGCCTTGCATACCAGCATTCAGTTGCCTCCCAGGTTACGAGGGGTGTGTGTGTTTTATCTGGGCCTCTCATGTGGTTCCCTCCACAAGGGTGGATCCAAGGACGAACCGGGAACTATAGGCCAGTAAGCCTGACATCCATAATGGGGAAGCTAATGGAGACCATCCTAAAGGAGAGGCTAGTGGCACTACTGGAGGTGAACGGGGTGCAAGACGGGAGGCAGCATGGCTTCGTCAAGGGCAGATCATGCCAGACCAACCTACTGGACCGCTATGACTGGGTGACTAGGCAGATTGATGGGGGCCATGCGGTGGATGTCCTGTACCTTGACTTCAGTAAGGCCTTCAATTCGGTACCACAAGGGAGACTTGGAAGTAAACTGCAGGGCACAGGGACGGGAGCAAATCTGGTGGGGTGGTTGGAGAACTGGTTAAGGGACAGGCAGCGGAGGGTGGTGGTAGGAGGGGAGTTCCCATCCCCCAAGCCTGTGACAGGTGGGGTCCCACAAGGGTCGAGTATTGGGGCCGGTGCTGTTTGGCATATTTATTGCAGACATCTCGATCGGCATCAGCAGCAAGATCAGTCTATTTGCAGATTACACCAAAATGGGGGCTGCGATGGGTGACCAGGAGGGGTGGCGGGGGGTTGCAGGGGGATCTGGCAAGGCTTGAGGCATGGTCAGGCAGGTGGCAACTCTGGCTCAATGCAAAAAAATGCAAGTCGATGCACTTTAGAACAAAGAATCCGAGGAGAAGCTACCATCTGGAGACTGTGAGGTTAGAAGTCACAGAGGAGAAGGATCTGGGCGAGCTCATCGTGGGTGCCGTAGACAGTTCCGCGCAGTGCAGGAGGGCAGCGGCGAAGGACAACAAAATGCTGGGATGTATAGCAAAGGGGCATAACCCCGAGAAGAAGGAAGCGATTATGCCTTTCTACAGATCATAGATTCATAGAAGCTTGACTGTAGGAAAGGACCATACTATCCCACCTTGTCTGCCCTTTTTTTTTTTTTTTTGTCCTATGCCCTCTTGAATTCTTCCCCGATTTAGCCCACCACTCTGGTAGTCTGTTCCAGGGCTCCACCACCCTCTCCATGAAGAAATGCCCTCTCACATTGCCCCTGTATCTTTTTCCTTGCAGTCTGAGGCTATGCCCTCTAGTTTTGACCCCCTCCTTCCTCTTAAGTAAATCCTCTTCTCCCATTTTATTGAGCCCCTTTACATATTTAAAAGTTTCAGTCATGTCTCCCCTTTCCCTTCTTATCTCCAGTGTGTACAGATCCAGCTCCTTATACCTCTGATTGTATGACTTTCCCTGCATACCCTGCACCATATTGGTTGCCCTTCTGTGAACCCTCTCCAATGCATCTATATCCTTGTGGAGATGTGGCCTCCAGAACTGTACCCCATACTCCAAGTGTGGCCTCACCATTGCTTTGTAAAGGGGCATTATTACCTCCCTCTTTCTGCTAGTAATGCCTCTGTCTATGTATGTCAACATTCCATTGGCCTTTCCCGCTGCCCTGCTACATTGGATTCCTACCTTAAGGTTCGAGGAGACTATGATCCCCAGATCCCGCTCCTGTTCTGTTACTTTAATTTCCTCCTCACCTAGGGTGTACCCTGCTCTTCTGTTCCTACTCCCCAAGTATATCGCAGTGCACTTTTTGGCATTAAATTTCAGCTGCCTCATCTGACAGACTGTTGGTTAGACCCCACCTAGAGTGCTGCGTGCAGTACTGGCATCCGTACCTGCAAAAGGACATTAGGCTGCTAGGGGGAGTGCAGCGTAGGGCAACAAAAATTATTCCGAGTCTGGGGGAGCTGCCATATGAAAACCGACTGAGGGAGTTAAACATGTACTTGCTGGAGGAAAGGAGGGACAGGGCAGATGTGATTGAGACCTTTAAATACATGAAGGGGATAATCGGGACAGACACGGCGGGGGGGTCTATTCAGGTAGATGGTAGGGAGAGACACTAGGGGATATGAGATTGGAAGGTTAGATTCAGGAGGAAAATGAGATATTTCTTCACAGGGTGGTGGCTGCATGGAACGCACTACCAGCAGAGGTGGTGGCATGTAACACAGTGGAATGCTTGAAGAAGGGAGGGTGATGGAAGGGAGGGCAGCTGCTGAGTGGGGAGCTAGCTTCACACTCGATGAGACCATTATGGCCTTTCTCTGCTGGCAATTTTGTATGTTTGTATTTTAGACTCCCTGAGTCCTGGAGGGTACAAGGAGGACTTTCTCCTTAGTGTTAACTGGATGGGGATAAGAGGTAGGATGGGATTTCTTTTTTTTTTCTTTCCTGATGGAACTTTGAAGTTGCGATTTTACTTTATACCATACTAGTTCATCAGTGCAGCTAGGCAGATGGAGGATGGCCAGCCTGCGCTTTGCAGTATTGGGAAATTTTTTTTTTTTTAAACACACCAGCTGGGGAAAAAATGGTGTTGGCTGTAGGCTGCTGTGTGATGGATTCTACATCCTTCGTTAAATGTTGGGACAATGAGACCCTGACTGCTAGTAGGGGTCAGCCAGCCAATGACTGCATTACAATTGCTGGTTGGGTTTGTACTTTTAGCATTTCGTACCATGAATAGGCTGTACTAGAAGGCAAGGGCTGCAGTTCTTGAGCATGCTCAGTCTCTTTCTGTGGTTACCTCTAATTGGATGTTGCACCATGTGACAGCTTGCAGTCAGGCTACTGAGAAGCCAGTCACAATCAGAGGCCTACTTTTCCTCCCTCTTGTCACAATCCCTCATCTTCTGACTTAGTCTAAAAAGGGGTACTACCATTCCTCTCATTTTCTTTTTCAACTAAATTGTATTGGTTTTCCAACTTTTCATACAGGGTAAAGTAGCAAATTGTACGTTCATTATACATGTAAATACATGAAGCATCAAAGTTTATTCAGTTGCATTAATACAGTGCTTCTTCACTATAGTGAACCCTGCTATAAGAAGAACTTAGTTACTACAAATCTGCCTAGTGGCTCCCAATTCTCAGCTCCATTTTCCATGCTGTACTTCTCCACCCTAGGTTCACCAAGCACTTCATCTATGCCTCACATCGAACCTCTGTAGGTTACATTATTTAAAATACAGTCCAGACTAAGTGTGGAGAGTTAGTGAGCTGAAAGCTGCAGTCGGAAAAACAGAATGTACAGTGAGTCAGGCAGTAGATCAGGTGGGAGAACGAGGCAAGAGGCCGAATTAATAAAATTATATTAAAGTAACCTGCCTTTATAAGGGAGTCTTCAGTCCGGAGGGGGATAGGACTGTGAGACACATGGGATTCGAGCTGAGAGCTGCAGTCTGAGGAGGTCAGAGGAAGTCGGAAAGGAGGAGCAGCTAGAGCATGCAGAATAACAGTAATAGAACTGTGTGACTTCTGTGTTTGGTCCTATAATGTGACTACAGTACATTATTTAATAAGGTATAGGAATGGTTAGACTGGGGTGAGGAGACAGACTCTCGTGAGTGAGGGAGCATGACCAGGAGGTAAATACAGTGCTGCTGCTATTGTTTGTGCGTCCCTCGATGTACAGTACTTGGCTGTTGCACTCTACTTGCCTGACTAACGCTAAAGTTCCAAGAAAAGTATAAAACATATGCTACAAGTGGCAGCATACTGTTTACTGTGCAGTCGGGGGAAGGGTGGGAGTATGAAGAGGTGTAGGTGTACAACAGAAGAATTGTATTTTTCAGCATCTCAGTGTAACAAACGGAGCTACAACGAATTCCCATTACGGCGCCCGGACTGTTCGTTATGGCGAGGGAGCACTGTATATATCATCTAATACATAAGCTGTTCTGGTTCATTTGGCATTCTGAAGAAATGCACATATTGACTACAAACAGTGTAATATTCCGCTTGTGGTCAAAATTCAGACTTGTGGCTAACAATAAACCTTCATAAATACAGTAGTTGTATGTGCACAATATAATGTGGACATATTACGTAATAGTTGGTGATGATAATGATAAAATGTATTTTTTATACAGAATACAAATTGGTTAGGGTGTAACCCACATTTACAACAATGTCCTGTGTCTCATAACATACAAAACATACAACATAGATATGTGATAGTAACAGACAAGCATCTAATTTTTTTTACTTGGACAGTCTTAGAATAGGCATATTCCATTTATCTAAAGATGCACATTTGATATCAAGTACTTGTGCAAAGCAGTTTTAAAGTTAGGGGGCCTTTCCAAAAAATTAACTCCGTGGTAGTTTGTTCCAGTATCTGCCAGGCTGTTTTGCAGTATGGAATCCCTATATCTGTTCTGGGATACTAAGGATCTTGAGTCAGATGTAAGATTGGGGGGTGGGAATGTCTGGAGGAGTTTACTGAATTTGGGATGTGTCAGGATATGTATGGGCATGTGTAGTGTCATTTGTTAGGATAGTGATCAAAGCTTCAGGGTTCTCAAACTTTCGGGTATACTTGGGATGCATTTTGGATACCATTCACTAGTCATTCTTACATTAGGGTTTCCAGGGCTTCTGTAAGTCATTCGACTAAGAGGGAATTCTTTTATCGAGTCATAGCTGAAATATCTTTTTGCTGACTGTGGTAATTGGCACAATTGTATCTTTTGCTGGATATTACTTGGTTAAACCTACAAGTTCCCTGGGAGACACCCACCCGTGAATGTCGGTAAGATGAGTAGGTTCAAGGATGACTTTCTGGAATGCCAGAAGTTAGATATTAATTGGACAGTCCCACATGAGATGTAGAAGAGAATTACTGGGGTTGTAAAAATCATCAGATGCGTCATTACTGTTTCCTAATATATCTAGGCTTAATTCACTTATTGTCAGCTGGGGATATTGAACTTAACCCTGGTCCTTCCACTTCTAGTCCCTCTACCTTTAGCTCACCGCCATGGCTGTCTACAAAGGACTTTGCATTGTGCATTTCAACGTAAAGAGTCTCACCCCCAAGTTAGGTGAAGTTGCAGCATGGGTGTCTCATCAGCCTGATCTGTTTTGCATATCAGAAACTTGGCTTCTGCCATCAATACCTGACAGCCTCTGCTCACTCCCTGGGTACAACCTTATTCACAGTTATTGCCTTTGCTGCAAGAAAGGATGAGGCACCCTGATCTGTTTTAGATCCCACCTTAGTGTCACCCTATCACGAAATACCCACCAACCCACTTCTCCCATGGAATACTGTCATGGCGTGCTTACGCTGGGTAATATGAAAGTACTTCATCTTTTTTTTTTTTTTGCGATATCTTCCACCTACTGGGGCATTAATCTCTCTCCATGCTGATCATGTCCCTGGGCACAGTGAAAAAACAATGAGTTTATCCTGCTAGGTGATTTTAATACTAACCTGCTCTCTGATATCAGCAAATCGGTGACCCATACCCTCAGCAAACTGAATTTGACATAGATAATCACAGATCCTACTAGAAGATCACACAGTGGTAACATGGCTACCTAATTGACTGGATAGTCACTCCCTGGCATGATACGAGCAGATGTTCGGGGTCCTCACTGACGCTGTTAGTGATCAGTGTCCTGTCTTCTGTACATAGCGTTATGGTTAATGAAACCTCCACCTAGATCTGTCCACTTCTGCAGTTATTCTAAACTTGACCCAGAACTGTGTAAGTCGGCAGTGCTCCAAACTGATGGGTCCTGTCTATATTAAACCTCAGATATTAACACAGCGATATCTTTTGTTTTACTCATACTTTCACTGGCCCACGAAATAAATGTGCCCTTGTTGCACAGAGATGATTAAGAGGGCCCATAACTAAATGGCTTGACCACTTCCTTCTCTCTAAGCTTAATGACGGATAAGAAGTGGCTCGCTTTAAAGGCTGTGTCTTCCCATTTTGACTACAAGTTATAAAGAGAATACTCTAATGGGTGCAGAAAAGTAATTAAGCAAAATAAAAGTGCCCATTGTAAACAACTTTTAAACTCCACCGCCAGTAACCCGAGACTGTTCTGGAGATGGACCAAGCATATGTCTGGTAAATCTGGTGGTAACTCCCCTTCTGAAATGTTAATGCTGTCAACTGTATAGCTAACAGCACCATACTGGTGCTTTCAAAAGTTTCTTCATGGATCTTCTGCAAATAGTAAGGACTTCCAAGTTGTAGCTGCACCTTCTCGTGACATGACCCCCAAAATACCTCCCTACACTCCAGATGTTCATTGTTTTACTTTTTAAGAGAGGTGGTATCGCTAAGGTTCATAAACACTTCCTAAAGGTTCCCATCTCTAAATCTTCAGGTTATGATGACATAGAACCCTACCTTATCAGGCTTACGGTGTTTGAACCCACCCCTCCAACTACCAGACTAATGAATATATCCCTGTATTCCAGCTTTGTGTCTCATATCTGGAAATGCTCCAGTGATGTACTTACATTCACAAGAGGCGATCATAATATCTTGTTTCCAAGTATATTCGGGGTGTTACATGAACTTGTTTATTAGCGGAATGTTGGCCAGGTCACTGAGAAAGCTTCCCTACTCTTCATCAGTGGGACAGTGACAGAGATGGGCAGAAGGACCTCGGTTTAACATCTCATCCGAGAGGACAGCACCTCAGCGGTGTACCCCCCAATACTGCCCTACAGTGTCAGTTATGGGTATTACCCCAAGTGCCTGGTATGGGGCTAGAACCCACCACGTTCTGATCTTCCAGCCCCAGAGGCAAGCGTGCTATGTACTAAGCCCCTGACTCAGGGTGTCTGTGTGTTCTTGTACCCAACCCATTTGACTTTTTTTTTTTTATCTTTTATGATTGCTTATACTCATGGTAGCTGTTTTCTGTCGAGTTTAGACCTGGCTGCGTATTATTATTTGTATATTTCTCCTGTTTCTCCTCATTTGCTTACACATATCTCTTTTGTTTACACCATTCTCCACATATGGGTTTATGATAGTACCGACTTTACTTGTCAGACCTGTCATTGCTTTGGATTCACTATCCATAATGTTCTGTATATTGTACCCTCTTGGGTCATGTGTGAAAATAGGCATTTGTTTGCTTAGTGAACCTACCCGGTCAACAAAAATTAAATAAATAAATAAGTGTGTAGTAGGGATCGATCCCATTTTTTGTGCAGTTTTTTTCAGAGTGTAGCACAGGTTGTGCTGTATTCTAAACTTTAACATTTTGCTGCCAGCTAGGTTAGATGCTTGCTTTGCAAACAGATATTTTGCTCTGTTCCCATTGGCTAGTGTCTGTCCATCTCCGATGTGTTCTTTTTTCCTGTTTCCATGTAAAAACCTCAGCAAAGCGCTTTAGTGTTACCTAGTCAGTGCTTTGAGAATGTTTCCAGAGGAGGCTACACTCCTTGAGGGTTAAGGGTCTTATCCATAGATGTGAGGAAAAAATATAGTTAACCTGCTATAGCCTATTATGATAGATAATTGAACGAAAACATTTTTTTAAAGGTAAATGTATTCAAGAAAACACCACTGCTAACTACCTTATTTTCATTCACATACAATTTTTATCTGTGTTTTATGCTAATGGAAACATGGGATACAGAGATTCTTATTATATGTAGAAACAAAGTTAATACAAAGTTCATATAAAGTCAATGTTTCAGTAAATTTGTTGATGTTATCTGTCAAATACTGCAAATAAAAGTTGTATATTCATGCTTCTTTTTCAGGCTGTAAAGAAATCCTACGGACAAGTATTTGACTTAACCATCTCTGCTCTGTTTATCACACCGAAAACAGCTGGCGCACGCGTAAAACTTGATGACCAGGAACTCCAGCTGTGGCCAGAGGACGAAGAAAAGGATGCAGAAAAAAAAGAGGGCATTGGACCAGGTCTGCCTAAAGGTAGCCGTGCCCACATCACGCTGGGCTGTGCCAGTGATATTCAGGCTGTTCAGACAGGGTATGACCTGCTTCATTTTGTCAGTATGGAGGAGTCCGGTAACACAGGTAAAAAAGTTGAAACAGTTCCAGAAGGAGAGCTTCATTACTTCGACAGTGGCATGTGGATGCTCTACCTGTCTAAAAACATCAAGGTGCAGACCATATTTACTGGCATCTACCACAGAAAGGAGCCGAAGAAAGATCTGGCACCACCAAAGAAAATCAAGAAGAGCTGCATTCTTATTTAAAGCAGCAGTGCAACGAAATTGGGTAAAAGATTTGACGCTACCATTTTTTTTTTTCCACTATAAAAGATTCTGGGCATCTCCCAGTTTTATCTGGTGGTAGTCTTCTAACTCCACCAACATTTTAGTATTTTATAACTGATTTAATTAAAATTTGTCTTAAGAAAACAAAGCGGGCACTGCATTTTGCATTGACATAGCATTGTAGATCTGGCAAGGCTAGGATTGGGGGGGGAGTCTCATGGCGAGCAGCATAGGAGGTATTTAGACTTGTACATTTGACAGGTATGGTAATATTTTTCTTAATTGTAGCTGAAACTAGCTTTTTTTGGGAAAACATTTTTCGTTGCACTGTTGCTTTAACCAAACGGACGGTCATTTTCAAAGAGATGAGAGAACACGGTTTCTCTTATAATAGAAATATCTTTTTGCATTAGTCACTGGATTAAACTGTAACAAAAAATCAATTAAAAGAGCAGCAACACAAGCAAACCTGTGTTTACCTGGTTTTGTTCTGTAGGGCTGTTAGAAGTTATATAAAGACTTTCAAATAAAAAAAATAAAATAAAAAAGAAGACCATGGATCCTACACTGCAAAACGCCGAAGGCATATGCAGAACCTAAAACTGCCTTTTCAGAATGCTAGTGTTCAGTTACAGTTGCCAAAAAAATATTAGCATACCGATTAAATCTGCTTTTCTAGGTGTTTATGCTGTGCACAATTTTTTTTTTTTTATCTTGGAGATTTTGCCAGGCTGTGGTTATGCTCCTCACACATTGGTGCCTTACCTGTGTGAAAACATTTTTATCCATGTGGCACCGAAAATATCTCATTAGTAAAGAAGTATAATCACCTGAAATTGCAGAGCACCGGGTCTGCTGAACTTCCCAGTGTGAAGCTGCCCATGCTTCACCCCTGTGCACAGCAAATATATGACGTGATCCTAGGGAGAGCACGGGACGGGTCCATTATAGTCAGTGGGGGCCACTTTCCAATCATTTTTATATAGTGTAATGGTCATTTGATGATAAAACGTGGACACTGGACGACTAACAAGGGCCAGCTGATCCAGTTATCTGGTTGTGCTTCCAGTCCATGAGGAGGGTGCAGACAGCTGAGGTGGCTACCTCAAATAAACAGTCTGCAGGATGGCCAAAATACTGCTGCACTACCAGAAAAGGAGTGAGTACAGATGGGATTCCAGCAGTGATGAAAGTGAATAGAACGCACAGGAACTCCGCTCCTGTACTGCTCTTTTGCAGCGGGGACCCAGTTCTACTTCTTCCCACTGACACTGAAACTGGAATTCTTAAACTAGCAACATAGTGACACTTTCTGGACCTGTGATCTGCAATCAGGTTTTCCATAACAACATTTGACTTGTACAACAATGCTAGTTTCCTAGAAATACTTCGGTATCTCAAACTGAATCTACTAGTGTCGAATTAGATAGTTGTGTCTTGACACCGTTATCCTCCAGATTGAGGATCTTCATTCTGCATTTCATAATTGCCAGTGTGTGAGTTCCTGTACTTCTTGTCTACCACTTGCACCACTGGATTCCAGTAATGGTTTGCTTATTCAGTACCTGCACACAAGTTCAGAATAACATCCCAGTCTAACCTAGTGTATCAAACAAACTACGGAGACTAGCCTCAGCACTTCTTCAAGATGGCTTTGTCAGGGGGTGGAGTCTAGTTCAAAATCACCCATTTTTAAATGACCTTAGTGATTGCATCATAATACCCTACACCAATCCAAGTGCCTTGAATAAGTTACAGAATAATAATTTGACATTTTCAAAAAACAAGGATGTAAGTTAAAAGTAGCATGACAGATATTCAGAGCACAGTCATCAGTTTAGATGAGTAGACACATTTGTGTGTTACACAGTAATATTTTACTGTTTTGTCAGTTTTGTCATCTACCATGTTAACATACAATAGTACAATTCATGTTGCTTAAATGAAGTTTAATTAAGTGAAAAAAGTAGAGAGAAGTAGATGAAGATACAGAATAAAATAGAGTCAGCAACATATGCCAAATTCATGAGCTGCAATCAGCGTATTGCAATCGTGGGTCATTTCCTATATTTATCGGTGATCTACAGAAAACACAAAGTGGCTCTACTTTTGAGGTTAGACAGGTGAAATACCTGGAAAAGAAGAGAGGAGACATCACAAATTATTCAGTAGTGCAGTTATAACAATCCCTGCTGTAAATTCTAGTTCGAGCATAATCGGAGAAAAAAACAGAAAAAAGCAAGGGGGAAGGGGCACCAAATAGGCTGAGAACTGTGGTTACAGTGAAAGGAGGATTTCATAGTAATAAACTTCCAGATATTACTTCTGAGGTCCAGTCTTGTAATATAACAATATGCAGAAAATTAAAGGGGGGGGGGGGATAGCCAAATTGAAGACTGTGGTTATGGTGAAGAGATGTTTTATTGAGTAAATACTCAGAAGTGTTATTTCTGCAGTCTTAGTCTTGAAATATAGCAGAATGCAATTGCAAGATACACAGTACCATATAAAACACACAAACACACAGCTGTATCATGCAGGTTGCCAAGAGAGGGGGTGAGGGACCAGACAGGAAACTCTCTCTAGAGTACAGTAATGTCTAATTAGTACACCTTCTCATCTATTTTTAAGGAAATGTTTTAAATCCCAATATTCATGCGACCCCCGGCTAGTAATCCCAAATTTGAAGATCCAGAAACTCTCTCTTCCTAAAAGCACACATTGAGTCTGTTGCTTCATCTTTTTGGTACTTAATGTTCAATGTCCATGAACTTCATGCATCGTGGGTCACCTCCATGTTTTCGTAAAAAGTGTCTCCCTACAGGTGTTTTTTTTTTTTTTTTTTTTAATCAATTTCCTCATGTTCTTGAATTCTTTCTTTAAGGGCTCTTACTGTACGCCCCAAATATTGCTTATAGCAGGCTGTTGCTGTAAGTAGTATTTGGGGTGTCAAGACCCCCCGGGAAGCGATAAAATCAATATAATTAATTACCGCCACTGCTGCTGTTATAATAGTAGTGATGGGAGCGATGTCACTTAGTGGGTGTAATACCCATGAACACTTGCGCCGCTTCTATCGGGTCCCTCTGCACTTCCGCATTCGGTCAATGTTTAAACACTTTATTAAAATTAACTGTGGATATGGAAAATAATGCTGATTGCAGCCCCGAACTCCTGCAGCAGTATTGCAAGGTATGTGAGAACGGGTGGGGGCTCGCCACTTCTTTGCAAGTCACCTTTAAGACTGGGTGCCTTTCTAAAGGTGGCCTTGGGTCTATCCACCACTTCCCCATAAACATCACTCTCTAGAATGTTCCAGTTCTTACAAATGATGTTTCTAATCTGTCCTGCAATGTTGTTACATTTGGTAGAGAAGGTAAAAGGTCCCCAGTTAGTTCTATTCAGTGTTGCTTCTTTTGCAGCTTGCATTACCTATCCTTGTCCCTAACGTGCTGGTACTCGATCTAGTAACTTTTCCCATAGCCCCTATTCATAAATCTCTTTAAGTTCCTTAGATTGTATATCAAAATCTGTCAATTCCAAACAGTTTTTCTACAACTGTCCATAGGGATAGAGTCCTTTATGGTCTGTGGGTACGAGCTGTAATATCCCAAGACTGTTAATGGAAGTCCCCTTCCTATAGCCTCTAGTAACCACTTTACCCTTTTCAATATTCCTCTCTAAAATGAGGTCCAGGTAGTTTACTGACACATGATCAATTGTAGCAGTGAATCTAGGGTTGATGTTGAAAGAAAGAACTGGAAGGGGACAGGATCAGTTGTGTTCCAGGACAGTAGCTGCTGCTTGTTGTTTTCACAGGGTTCTTGTGGATTTTACTTGGTAGAAGGTTAGTTCTTTTCTTTCTTACTTCTAAGGGGCTAGCAGGGTATTGTTTTGGGGCTGCTGGAAGTTTGAAAACTGGTTTGGTGGCTGTAAGTGGGCTCATTTTGTGGATGTTTCACTGTGTAACAGGCTGCGCTGGTGGAGGCCTATTTCTTCTGATTTAAAACCTATTTGGTGGGATTTGCTTGGGCCTGGTTCTTGGCTGCTGGGCTTGGAGGGGAGACACAGGGCTGATACACTCTCTCTGTGTTCGCCCAAGACCCACCCTCCCCACCAGAATTCTGCTGATTTATAGGGGAACACCTGCCCTGCAATTGGAGGAAAAGGCTGCCGGTGCAGCTCATGTAGTTCTAGCCACTGGGGGTTGGATTTAAAGGCTGGGAGAGAGGAGCTTAGGGAGTTGTTCATTTCCCTTATAAGTTTAATGTGTTGTACTGCACCTAGTAACAGGGTTACTGGTGTACAGTGGAACTGTCTCTAAGATTAGTGGGTGACCAGATTAGGCAGTAGGGTGTATCTTGGACTAGGGGGAACCTGGTGGCTCACCCAAGGAAACCTATTTGGAAGGGGATGGAACCACACATCATTAGGCCGCATCTTTGGGAGGGTGGTGGGGTGCACAGGGTGTGGAGCAGCCATGATACTGGACTGGGCTTGGAAGTTCGGTGGTTGCCCAGTGTGCTACCAGCTGGCACAGCTTAGGGAGGAGGTTGCGGGGATTAGGAGACAGCTGGGGGAAGGGGGGGCGGTATGGTAGGGGAAGGGGGCTGTGATCTCCCACGGGGTTGCACCAAGCACTGGGGGTTGGGGCATAGGGAAAGGAGTGCAGGAGAATACTCAGGGGTCACATAGGGACCCTGGCAGAGGGGGTACAAAAGGACACTACCAAGGAAGCAGGCAGGTAACTGGGGACCCTCACAAAGGAGGGACGGAGGGACAACATTCACAGGGAAGTAGGCAGATGGCCAGGGCTGGACAGAAGGAAGCAAGGCGGGAAGGTGGATCAGATCTTACACTCAGTAACTGCTTCAAATCTCTCCTTCTGCTCGAGGATGAGGGGGGTGATGTAGCCACGACAGGGGTGGTTAGAGACGGAAAGGGAGTGGGGGGGCAAGAGGCAGGGGCTAGATAACAGGAAGAACGGGGGGGACCCGGAATGCAGGAAAATGGGGGAAGCAGTGAATCAGAGCAGGAGGGGCAGGGGGAAGAGGGAGGAAAGCGCAAGGAGAAGGACCAGTTGGGAGGAAAGGCAAAGGAGAAGGACCAGAATTACAAGGAGGATTCAGTAAAGGGAGATGAGGGTTTAGGCCAGGGGAGCACGACGAGCAAGGAGGAACTAAATGGAGACAGGAAGGAAGGAGGATGAGCCAGGCTAGTTTAGCAGATGGGGAGAAGGACCAGTTTGCAGCAGTGAGGGGGAGTTAGCAAGGTACAGAAGGATACTCAGGAGGAGGAGAGGCATAGGATTGGAGGGAGGGGTGGCTATGGTAAATAAGGAGGGGTGGTGGCACCCAGATAGGGAGGAACAAGGAGCCGGCTGGGTGGAGGGGCCGTAGAAAGGATGAGGGACATGGAAGGGGAATGGAGGAAAGGAGGGTCAGAGTGCTCCTGTTGGGGATTCTATGATCAGGGGTATCAAATGGGATAGGGAGGAGAAGCCTGGCCAGTTAGAACAAGATGCTTCCCTGGTCTAACGGGTGCACAGGGCTAAGTCACGAGGTATATCAGCTGGCAAGGATTGTGGGGGTTCCCCAGACATACTGGTCCACCTGGGTACAAATGACATTGAGGGAAATAGCGAGCTAGAGATACAGGCAAGATTCAGGAGCTCGCCAGGGTCTGTCATGACATAGGATGCACAGTTTCCTTCTCAGAAATCTGGCCAAGCAAGGGCTAGGGGAACACAAAAGGAAGATTAGGAGATAAACCAGTGGCTCAGGGAGTGGTGGGGCCAGAGGGTATGGGTTGATGGGGGATTGGGGGAGAGCTGGGAGGATAAGGAGCTGTATGCTAGAGAGAGACTCCCATCTCAATTTGAGGGAGGGGAATCCTGTTGAAAATAGAGGGGTTCATTGGTGAAAAGTGGGGTTTAAACTTGTGAAGGGAGGGATGGGAGAAAGGCTGTCAAGGGGTGCCGATAAAGGAGGGATTTTGTCTCCACTCCTGGGGAGCTGGAGGATTGCGGAAAAGGCCGACTGGCAAGTGCAGACTAGGGAAAACAGAATCCCATGGGAACACGAGCAGGGGAAATGGAAGTATAGGGAAAGGGTGAATGTGTATTGTTAAATGCCAGGAGCTTGGCAATAAAATGCCTGAGCTCCAGGCGATGCTAACTGAGGGAGCAGTGGATGTGGCAGCGGTCACTGAGACTTGGGCCACTGCAGGACACGACTGGGACCTGAACCTGGAGGGTTACACTCTGTTCAGGAAGGACAGGGGAGGGAAGGGAGGAGGGCAATGATAGTCAAAACTGCATTGGCATAGGGGAGTAGAGGAGGCGGAGGGAACCGTGGAGGCGATTTGGGTCACCTTGATAACAAGGGGGGCAAGAGAGTAAAAATAGGAGTGGTGTATAGACCCTCTGCCCTGGCGGAGGAGCTGGAGGACAGTCTGGTGGCAGATGTTGGGAGACACTGCAGACTGGGCAGAGGAACGGTGGTGGTGTTGGGGGACTTAAACATGCCAGGAACAGACTGGGAGACTGACATCCTCTGTGACCAGGGAACAGAGGTTGTTGGATGTCTTTCAAGACGCGCTCCTAACTCAGCAGGTGAGGGAACCGACCAGGAGGCGCTGGTACTGGATATGGTCCTGGCAGACAGTGACCAGATTGGGGCCTGGAGGTAAGGGACCCATTGGCGGGAGTGACCATGCCACGGTCTGGTTCTGCCTGGACCTCAAGAGGGGTAGAAGGCTGCACAAAGACGGAAGTAACTGACTTCAGGGGCAGATTTTTAGGAAATGGGAAGGATCCTTAAGGAGCATTTGGATGGGATTGGGTCAGACATGGACGCTGATAGTAGGTGGGAAATCATCAGGAGAGGGGTGCAGGATGCTACCAGCACCTGTGCAAGAGTAAGACGAAAATGCGGTAGGGCCCAAAAACCCCTGCTGGTGGACCAGGGAGGTCCAGGAGGTGGTGCGGGGAAAGAAGGCAGCCTATAAGCAATTCAAGTGCTCAAGGAGTGAAAGGGATCGAGGGGAGTACGAGCTGATGGCTAGAAGGGCCACTAGGGTGGTGAGGGCGGCTAAGGCAAGGAAGGAGCAGAACCTGGCCAGGGAAATTAGGAGAGGGAACAAGGGGTTCTTTAGATACATTGGGGAAAACGAAGGGTGAAGGGCAGATTAGCAGGATTAAATCGGGAGAGATGGGCACAAGACCCGGGGAGCAGGGCTGAGGTACTAAATGAGTACTTCCACCCCAGTTTTCACCAAGGAAATGAGGGTGTGATCATACATGGGAGGAGACAGGAGATACTGAGGAGGGGGACCCTCACCGATCGGGCGGGTCTGGGGAGAGGGGAGGCATCACTGGCAGGAGGGGAGGGCTACAGGAGAAGAGGTACCAGAAGTGGAAATCACAGCAGAGAGAGTGAGGAAGCCCTCTGCTCCTTAAGATGGAGAAAGCACCAGGGCCGGATAAATTACATCCCAGAGTGCTGAAGGAACTTGCGGATGTCCTGGTAAAACCCCTGGCGGAGCTTTTCACCATCTCTCTGAGGACAGGGTGGTGCCCCAGGACTGGAAGGTGGCGTATATAGTGCCTATCCACAAGGGGGGATCAAGGGAGGTGGCAGGAACTACAGGCCTGTCAGCCTGACATCGGTGGTGGGCAAGGTGATGGAGGGCATTGTCAAGGAGAGGCTGGGGGGACCTGGATAAGTCAGGGTGCCTGGATGATAGACAGCATGGATTCATCCTGGGAAATCATGTCAGACAAACCTGGTGGAGTTCTATGACTGGGTGATGAGTGCTGGACCTGGGCAGACCAGTGGACGTCCCTTTCTAGACTTCAGCAAGGCATTTGACTCTGTTCCTCACGTGGGCCTGTTGGATAAGCTGGGAGAAATGGGGTGGGGAACCAGATGATCAGATGGATAGGCAGTTGGCTCCAGGACCGGACCCAGAGGGTCGAGTTGGCGGATAGTTTCATCCCCAAGGAGGGTCATTAGTGGGGTCCCACAGGATCAGTCCTTGGGCCCTTTCTGTTCAACGCCACGCCTCTGACATAAGGACAGGAATCAGGAGTGAGATGAGTCTCTTTATGGATGACTGAAACTGGGGCGGTGGTGGATGGGGAGGAGGAGGGTGGCCCTACAGGGGACCTGGAGGCTCTGGAAAGATGGTCTAGAAAGTGGAAGCGGAGGTTCAATGCAGGAAATGCAAGGTACTCCACCTGGGGCCAGAAACCCAGGCCAAGTGTACACCCTGGGGAATGCTACAAGTCTCGATGGCTGAGGGGACCTGGGGGTGGTGGTGGATGTCAAGATGAACAACTCTGAGACTTGTAGGAGGGCAGCAGCCAAGGCCAACAGGATGCTGGGATGCATCGCTAGGGGGATCACCTCCAGAAGGAGGGAAGTGATGCTCCTCTGTATAACGGCTTGGTGAGGCCGCACCTTCGAGTACTGCGGCAGTTTTGGAGGCCATGCTTAAAGAGGGACATTAACCTCCTGGAGAGGGTCCAGAGGAGGCAACCAAAATGATTTGGGGCTTGGGGACAGGACCTATGAGAAGAGGCTCAAGAGCTAAATATGTACACATTGAAGGGAGAAGGGACTGGGGGACATGATAGAGGCTTCAGGTACATGAAGAGGGTAAATAGGGAGGAACAGTCAGGGTGCTTCAAGGAAGGAGGAGGGGCCACTAGAGGGCATGGGTGGAAGCTTGAGGGGAAGATTCAGGGAGAAAGAAGGAGGTGCTACTTCACTGAGAGGGTGGTGGAGCCATGGAATGCGCTGCCTAGGGGCTGGTGGAGGCAGAGAAAGTGGAGGGGTTCAAGAGGGGGGACAGGTATAGGGAAGGGTTCTGGAAGCAAAATCCAATGCAGCAAGAATATCCGGAACTGGGAAGGGAGAAGCCAGAGAAGGCAAGAGGGGCAGCAAGGTCAGCACCCAGGGTGGGGGCTGACCAAACGAGCAGACACGAAAGACCGTTAGGCATATTCTGCTGGCATTTTAGTATGTTAGTATGTTGTTTTGGTTCAGTGATTTAACAGATTCTGTTGCTTCTTCCTTGGTACCTTGCCACACACATACACACACCCTGTCATCAGTGTATCTGTGCCTGCTTTTTAATTTTGATTTGTAGGGATTTGTGTTTACATTGAAAATATTTTTCTCCT
Organism: Neoceratodus forsteri; assembly: GCA_016271365.2. Lineage (NCBI taxonomy): Eukaryota > Metazoa > Chordata > Ceratodontiformes > Ceratodontidae > Neoceratodus > Neoceratodus forsteri. The sequence goes on along the minus strand of JADMNL010000032.1, from coordinate 21,619,848 downwards.
CCCATAGGCGGTACGCGCTGGGGCCATGGCAGCCCCCATGGCTGGCCCACACACCTGCATATACATCTCATTATCAAACTCGAAGAAGTTATGGTCGAGTACAGGCAATTTTAGGGCCCTTTTAATGAACTCTAAAGGCATGCTGTCTTTTAGTTGACTTCTTTTCTAAAAATGCACGCATGCCTCAATACCATCACTATGAGGAATTGAGATGTACAGAGATTCAACATCCACCATAATTCATAACATTCCTTCTTGTCATTTCACATTACTGAATTTCCTTTGCGTGTCCCCCCCCCCCGTATCCTTCAGATAGGATGGTAAGCTCTGCACACACTGTTTAAGGAAAAATCTAAAACGTACAAGTGATTAGTGATCCCACCCTGAAACTATAGGTCTCCTGGGTGGGTCCTCCATGTTTTTATGCACCTGAGGCAGGATATAAAATGTAGGGGTAACTGGTGATTCGCACCAGAGATATTGGTACTCCTCTGTGATTTGACCTAGTGTTAGCCCATCAAGTAACAGATTGTACATTTTTAAACAGAGCTGTTGGCTTTTGGTGCTGTTTACTGTAGCGTTCCTGTCATTAAGCAGTCGGATAGCTACTGTATATTTCTGCAGTGCTCTCTATTCGTGATGACCACATTGCCCCTTTATCCGCTAATTTTATAATAAATCCTGTGCTCTGAGAGGTTTTAGGGCTGCTAATTCCTGTGAATTTTAATTAATTGATTTCTTAGAGTTCTGCTTAGGTAATTCATTTACTTATTTTGTAACTACCCTTTCTGAATGTCTGGTAGCACTGTTAAGTACAATAGGGCAAAATCAGACTGCCTTTGAAACTGTTGTTTTCTAATTACGTTAAATTCTTGTACTAGTACAGTATTGCCAAAAAAACCCTCGTTCTCATTTAACAGTCCTTCAAGTGCTGATAGATTACGTCTCTCCTGACTATTGTCAAGTATCTGATCAATGTTCCCCACAAATTACATACCTGCAGCTTGACTGTTCAAAAATTCGATGAGAACTTCTAGGTCTTCGGCTGTATTATTTTCAATATCTTGTCCCATGGTGTCTTTGTTAGTAGTTTTTCATAGTTTCTTGCCAAAAAAGAATTTTAGTTTTATCTTTCCGAAAAGCTTAAGTAAATCATTGATTTCAAAATCTTTGATCTTCGGTAATGGAACAAAGTTCAGTCCTCGTTTTAATAAGGACATTTCTTCCTCTGAGAGGGTGATGTTTGAGATATTTATGATCTGTAAATTGCAGCCCGTTTCTCCCTCAATTTCTGTGCAGAAACTGCTTCATTTTCTGCTTCCTCTCTTCCCTCTTCTTGTCCTTAACTGTCTCTTTTGTCTTTTAGATCCCTGTTGCACTAAAAGAGCCTTTTTACCTCTTGATTTGTTAGATGCTGAGGTGGAGGGTTTGTTGTTGGTGTCTGGTACTGCTGCTGCGTTATCACTTGGTTCACTGTTTTCATTTGCCACATTGAACCTTATGTGTGAGCTGCTTCTTGTATTGGATCATGATTTTGATCCAGAACTGATCTTTCAAGAGTTAGACTGCAGAGATAACACTTGGGAGTTTTTTTACTCTAAATACCATCTCTTCACCATAATCACAGTCCTCAGTCTGGCTCTCTAATTTTCTGTATATTGTTATAGTACAAGGATTGGACCTCAGAAGTAATGTTTGGAAGTTTTATTACTGTGACATCCTCCTTTCATCATAACTACAGTTCTTAGCCTGTTGCTGCCCCCTGCCCTGTATATTTCTGCTTTTTTCTGTTGTTTTTTTTCCTCTGATTATGCTGTAATTAGAATTTATAGCAGGGATTGTTATAATTGTACTATTGAATAATTTGTGATGTGTCTCCTCTTTTCTTTTTCAGGTCTTCTACCTGTCTAACCACAAAACTAGAGCCACTTTGTGTTTTTTTTTTAGATCACCAATAAACCTAGGAAATGACCCAGATTGCAAAGGTTGATCACAGCACAAGAATTTGGCATGTTACGGCTGTATTTTATTCTGCATTTTCTTCATCGGCTCTTCCACTTTTTTTCACTTATATTAATTAAACTTCATTTAAGTAACATGAATTGTGCTACAGTATGTTAAAATTGTAAAGATGAAAAAATGACAAAGTAAAATACTACTGTGTAACATACAGATGTGTCCACTTACCTGAATTGGTGACCTTGCTTTGAATATGACTGTTGTGGTAGTTTTAATTTACTACTTTTTTGTAAATTTCAAATTTTATTACTGTATATAACTTAAATAAGGCACTTGATTAGTGAGATGGTATTGTGATGTCATCACTAAGGACATTTAAAATGGGTGCTTTTGAACTTGACTCCACCCCGATGAAGCCATCTTGGCGAAGTGCTGGGGCTAGTCTGCGTTGTTTATTTGATATGTTGGGTTTGACTGATGATGTTCTGAATGTGTGTGCAAGCATTGAATAAAGAGACCATTATTGTAAAACCATCTGTACTTGCTGCTTTTTTGGTAGTGCGGCAGTATTTTGGCAGTCCTGTGGGTTTACGTTATACTAGTTTTTGCCGTGTTATAACTGGTGACTCTGCACACCTTCTCTGTTTGGAGTGCTGTCTCCTGTGTTTTTCAAAAGTCAGATTATTTTTTTATACTTTGTTATTAAAAACAAACATACAGTTAAAAGATACGAGCATTGAGCTACATATTGTACAATTTATGAGCCATGAGGGTACCACCTCCTACTGTCACCATACAGTTTAGTCTGATGCTTGAAGATATATCACGGCGGGGAAACCAGAACTACTTACAGTAATTGTTGTACCAGTCCCATCAGAGGCTGCATTAAATGCCCATGAGCAGTGCAGAATATCACCATGAAAGTGTTATAACAAAGGTCTAAAATCTCCTCCCCAGGGCAGGAGGTATCCCCATGATTAAACTAAAATAGCACCTGTCGTGCCTGTTTTCCAGAAATATTGTTGTCAAGTACTGTCACACAGCTTGCATTGAACTAATGAGAAACATAATACAGTAAAACCGACTGGCCTAATCTAATCAAAACTGGCAAGAAACATTTTTATGCTCAATAACATAATAATAGATCCAGAAGCAAAGGATTTGATACCTTTTATTGGACCAACATAGATGTAGCAAAAAGAACATAATCACATTTTTCTAATTGACTGGGTATTTAACAGTAAATGGTCACCATTAACATTATTTAAATCGTCAGCCTAACAAAACGGCAATCATTAACATGAAAGAACAGTTCAGAGAAATGGGAATTAACAGTTGCATTAGGCTAGCATCGCACTGCTCCAGAATCAAGAAAAAAAAAAAAAAAGATTCAAGCCCCAAAACTTCTCTGGGGTCTTCGTTATCTGATGAGGGAGCCCCTTGGTCCACTTCTCGAGATCTGGGAACAGTACGCTTCTGAGCCCACTTCAGCCCTCATTGGGTGTAGAAAATAGGAAGATACACCTTGGTGTGCTATGTGAAGCTGAACTGGAAAGACGAGGCCATGAGAGATGATTGGTTCTCTAGCAGGGCCCTGGTTCTGTTGAATTTCTTTCGTTTCTAGCAGGTCATATATCTGATATCAGGAAAGAGCCAACCTGCTCTCCACCTTGAAGCTGCATCCTCTTCTGCCTTTCCAGCGCTAAAAATGTAGTCCTTGAGCCCATCCCGCCGGGTCGCAAGTTACCACTGATCAGGGCACCTCTGGGTTATCGAGGCATCCCCTTGGAGTCACCCGATAGGCTTTCTGCAGTCTTTGGGCCCTAGGAGCAACCTCATCAGCAAACTGCTGGATTAGTCACTCCTACATGAAGAGAAGCAGGTGACCCCTTTGTAGCCCTCTGGGAGTCCCAGAATGCAGATTTTGGCCACCCGTGCCTGGTTTTCAGGGTTTCCAGGTGCGATTTGAGGTGAGTGTTCTCCCAAATTACAACAGTAACAGCCCCCCATTGCTGCATGGGCTTGCTTCGTGGCCTCAACTGCTGTTCCTTGTTCCCCCTCCATTGTCTGTTCAATCCCTGCCACCTGATTAGTTAGGGAATTGAATTTATCAGAAAGTCCAGCCACCGAAGCAATGAGCTTGTTAAGTTTCCGACCCAAGGTCTAGAGGGTTTCTACATTATTTGTCCCCTCCAGATCGGTACTACAGCCTTGGGTAGACCACGTGGACCATACTCCTGAGGGTGTTTTCGGCCTGTCTAGCTCCTTCAGTCGAGGGTTTTTCTTTTTGTGGATTCCCCATTCTCTGAAGCAACAAGTGAGCTTCCTTTGGAGTATTTTCCAAGGTTTCGGTGATGCCAAAACCCAGCACTTTTTATTGTAATAAACCTTGACAGTTGTGGAGTTTAACTTGAAGCCGCCATCTTGCTTGGGCTCCACAGGGCCCCTCCTAAAGTCAGATTTGTTTTTGCCTATGCTGCTTTTAACTGTTTTTTGAAGTAGAGAAGGCATAGTGTTCTTAGACACTTTGAAGATTCAAAGCACAAGTGAAAAGTAAAGTATGATGCTGGATAAAGTGGCCATTTTGACACATTATAACCGACAAGAGTTTTAACGGTTTAACAGAAGTAAAGGATTGGTTGCATGTAAATGGTTTTGATATTAAATAACATAGCAAGTTTTTTTATAGGTAGTTATATTGATGCTTTTTGCTATCCAGATGTTTTTCAAGCAGAATTGTCAAATACAGTACTGAATGTTATATCGCATAGAGTCAGCTTTACCGAAGTCAAACAGCACCACTTACCGATTGCTTTGTTTGCGGCTTTTCACTGTTTCATAGATGACGTAGGAGGTTATCAGCTCTTACTAACTGTAAATACTTTAAAGGGGAAAAGAAAATACATTAAATTTACAGCAGTGTGAAATGTTCCCATTTAAGGAATAACACCAAATGATTCATATTTAACAGTACATAAATCAAAATAGAAAAAAAAAGTACTGTCTATTGTTTTCTTTGTACAGGCAAATTATTTCGTGTCCTGGACAATATTATGTAGAGTTTTTCTCATGGAACCAGTAATTTGGAGTTTTGGCTATGTTATGGTTTGTGTACAAAACTCTGAGCATTGTCTGATAGGTTGACAGCGCATGTAAGCGTTCTGTGCACAATGACACTGTGAAAACTCCAAATTACTGGTTCCATTAGAACTCTCTACAATTTTGTCTCTCAATGCCCATAAAGCGAACACATCTTGGTTATGAAACTGTGCAAAACACATTCCGGTAGTAGTAGGTGCATCCTGTTTTACTGACTTTATGTGTTCTTTCATCCTTGTTTTAAGACATCTTACAGTACATCCAACGTAGATCTTATCTCCCGCTTATTCTCTGCTTCACTTGTATGTGACCACTTGTGGAATTGATGTTGTGTAGAATGATTGTCCCCTTATAATTGTTCTTATGTAGTTTTTTGTTTACTAAGGAAATTTTCAAGTTTATTTTTCTGTTAATAGTGCTCTTCCTTTGCATTGTTTAAAAAATGTCTGGCATTATTGATGGTCTATTTTGGTTCAAATATTCTGCATTGTATCTTTAAATTTAGACAAATAAAAAATATGGGAAAAAAAGAATGATTGTCCCCTTTAATCGAGGATTTTCGCTACTATACATTTCACTGTGTTGGGCTTTCGAGGGTTAGATATGATCATTTTAGTACCTGCACCTCTAATTACGGGCTTTAAAAGTGTATGTTATCACCTGAACTCAGACCCCTTAATAAACGGTAATGTGGAGACCTGAAGTTCCGGGCTGTAGTGCCACTTTCCTGTTTGTGGAGCTCTGCCAGAATAAAACCATTACTTCTAATTTTTTAGTTTGTTTTCTTCAGTGGAATGCAGCTTTTCTTGTGTTTCCTGCGTGTTAAGTTTACAGTTAGGCTGCACCCTCACAATCGTGGTTTGAGCACACAGTATTTGTGGTGTTTGCATTTATATAATTGCTATTCTCTGTGCAGCTGACCTAACTCTTAATTAGGATTTTGTGATTGAAGACATTTGTTGGACAAGAGACACGACTCAAGACTCATAATACGAGTTTTCTGGCATCTGGGGCCTGATATTCAGATCTTTGCCTGGGCACAAAACCGAGTTTGCCAACGCAAACTGGGCTTTTTGCAGAAGCGTAATATTGAAAAGCCCAGCTAGCGAGGGCAAACTCTGTTTGCATCTGGGCAAAAGACATCAAGGGTGCAATGCCGATTAAGGGTGGGAGTGGGTGTGTGTGTGTGCAGTCCAGTATTCGGAGTATGTGCACCATGCAAGGCCATTTTGCCAGGTCCCCTAGCTGTGCACATACCGCCGATTCAGTCCCCAACTTACTCGCAACCCTAGTGGCTGGCAGAGAAGTGCGGTGGCCCCCAACACAGTGGTCCCTGGTGGTCTAGTGGTCCTCCTTCACCAGTCGCTGTCCCATTCAACATGAATATAGAACTTCCTGGTGGATCAGTGGCCTCCCCATTCTCTGATTGCCCTCCCAATTAAAGAAATGAAATTCTGGTAGTCCAGTTGTCCCTTCTCCTCCACCGTCTCTGATGGTCGTCCCGCTTAAATAAATTCCCAGTGGTCCTTTCCCCAATCACTAGTTGCTGTCCAATTATTTGTACAGTTCCCTGGTAGTCTAGTGGCCCTCCCAGTCGCCTTCCTATGAAATCCTTAGTAACATATCCCTGGTGGTCTAGTGCATCCCCATCCTGGCAACGAGTGACCCACCTCCCGCCTCCACCCCCATCTGAGCTGCCGGTGGTTAACACAGCCTCCTCTCATCACCATAGTTAAACGCCAGTTGACCTGTGAATGAGCTCATACATAAGTACCCGCTCATCCCATTGGCTCCCATTTGCATACTGTGTGATAGAGTAGTGGTTAGGGCACTGAGCTGCAAACCAGGAGACCTGGGTTTGAATCCCATCAGCCCACTTAACATTGTGTGACCCTGAGCAACCTCTAACTGCCCTGTGCGACGTTGTCTACAGTGCTGCTCCCAAGTCCCCCTTGCCAGACTGGATACCTTCTTAGCTGTTTTGCCTTGGACTGCCCCTGGACTGGACTTGGACAACTCCTTTGTGCTCCCAGGTCACACTTGGAAACAAGCTGCAGGTTAATGTGCCTTTCTGTTAAACAATTTCCTTTCCTACCTTGTGAGCAGGTCGCAAGCTGTCTGCATTGGAGACTGCCTTCCCTCCACTCCCTATCTGCTCTGGCATACCCCACTGTTCTGTCTGGCATACCCGAAGGTTCTGTCCCAGGCCCTATACTCTTCCTCATTTCCTAAATGACCTCCCCTCTATCTGTTCCTCTGCATCAGTCCATATGTACGCAGATGACACTGTGCTGTTTGCTATTGGTTCTGTACAAACTTTCTGTCCTTTAGTGCTAAGATTACAGTCTCCATGACCTGTGGCTTCCGACAGAGCCTTGGCAGACTTGCTTCACCCTCGTCCACACCCTTGATGGTGCAATGCTTGCTGCTGTCCCCTCGTTTAAGTACCTTGGTGTCTGGGTGGACCAGCACCTCAACTTCTCCGAGCAAATTGATGCCATCCATCACAAACTTCACCCCAAACCTGGTGGGCTGTATGGAAACAAAGCAAGCATCCCTCTTCCTACCTGCAGGGAACTAGTCATGAAGATAATCCTTTCCATCTTCGACTGTGGCAAAATTGTCCACAGCACTGCTCCCAGGTCCTTCCTTGCCAGACTGGATCCCTGCCTCTTCTTCTGCTGTTTTGCCTTGGACTGCCCCCCATACAAACAACTGCTCTCTCTTCCTCCTCCTCTCCCTTCCTTCCTCCCCTCAAAGCCAGATGCCTAACTCACTGTGCCACTTTCACCTCCAGTTTCTGTTCGCCACCCTCCTACCTCTCTACCCCTTCCCTCCACCCTTCTACCTCCCCCAGAACACTGCTTCCTCTCCCCCACAGGAAACCTTCCAAAGGCCAAATTGCCTTCTTATATTGTTTTCCAACTATAGTCCTCGCCTCCTCTGCCCATCTGCTCAGCCTCATCTTTCATCTCCTCAAAGCCCATCTTCAGGACTTTACCTCTTGCGACTGTTCCTGACCCTTGTTGCCTTTGTATTGCTCCTCCATATTGTTGTCGCCCCTGCATTCTCAGTCCTGTTGTTGTCCTACCCTTTGTCTGTCTCCCTGCCTATAAACACTTTCTCTCCACCTCCCCCTAAGGCTAATGCCTTTGGCGCAGCAACACAGATTTAGAAAAGGACACAGCACTTTTGAGTTTACGGGGCCTACACAACTCCCTTGATCAGGGTCGCCTAACTGGAGCTGCATTCATTGACCTGTCAAAGGCTTTTGACACTGTCCACCACCGCCTCCTGCTTCATCAGCTACTGAACATTGGCCTGTCTATGGAATCAGCAAATGGTTCAATAGCTATCTTGACAACAGGTCCCAATGTAAAAATATCAGGCGTGGTCTCTGACACTAAACAGGTTCGCTCCGTGTCCCCAAGGCTCCATCCTGGGCCCATTGCTGTTCAGCCTGTTCTCAACTCCTCCCGACTCCACCTCTCAGTAAGTCATACTCTATGCAGATGACGCAGTGATTCTTGCCTCTCATCATGACCCAAGCCACCTGCAACAAACCCTTCAACTCGGCTTCACCTCTGTTGAAAGCTGGTTCAAAGAACATAAGTTAATCTCAACCAGAAAAACGAAGACCATGATTTTCACCAGCCACCAAAACAAGCACAAACAACACCAACTCTCCTTAAACACCTGCCTCGGGACTCCTGGAGCAGGTTGACTCCTTCCGATACCTAGGAATCACCTTAGACCCACACCTGTCCTTTGGAACCCATATAACTAATGTCGCTAAAACTGTGAATACTAGACTGGCATACTCTACCAGCTTCTTCGGCACCTGACTAAAGAGGCTCTCTTTGCCGCAGTTCAAAGCTCCATCATCTCCCAGATTGATTATGGTCTTGTCATCTATGGCACTGCCACTACCACTGCACTCAGAAGGATTACTACTACCCTAAACAAGGCCTGTCGACTCATCATTGGGGCCGAATGGCTCACTCACACCTGTGACCTCTACTCCCAAGCTAACTGGCTTCAACTTGATAATAGAATTCAGTACCAAACCTGCGTGATTGCTAAGAAAATACAGTTGGGAACTGCCCCTCCCGGGGTCTGTTCACTCCTTCAAACGAAAACCAGCTCCAGAATTACCAGGGGATCAAAGCCACAACTTTTCCAGATCCCTCGCTGTCAGACAGCCATTGGCCAGTTGTCAGTCTGCCATACAGAGCACCTACTTGATTTAACAGTCTTGCCACTGATACTATCAATACCACTGGGCTAGGGCCTTCAAATCCAGGTTCAAACACCCTGTCACTTCCAGCATCTGCAACTGTCATGAATAATGTCTATGCAACTCGGCTTCCGCCACCGCTCTTCCTACATCTAGTTCCTCACATAACGACTTGCCCTAGTTTGGCCTGTGCACCATACGCCCCAAGCACCTGACAATGCCACCTTCCTGGCTGCTTCACCCCACCACCCCTATATTTTACCTACCCCAACCTCTCCTCTCTCTCATTTTCTTACCTCCTGCCTTGCCCCTCCCATTTCTTTCTACCACCCCTCCCTATTGTCCTCTTCCTTTCCACTTTACTCTCTCCCTGTCTGTTCGAAGCTAATTTGATATCCTTTACCCTTATTTGTGTAACAATTTTGTCTATTGTCATGTGATAACTATGTCTTGATGTGGAACCTTTGTAAAAGAGCCCTGGGCTCAGAACTGAAATAAAATAAAATATCTAAGGGTATCAGTTGTTCCTGAGTCCACCTCTAACCCTGCCTAGTTAGCCGTTCTCTTTAGTCTGGTGGTTGTGTCCTACTACCTCTGTCTTGCTTTCGGCAGTTGCAGGATATTATGTGTGTGTGTGTGTGTGTGTATATATATATATATATATATATATATATATATATATATATATATATATATATAAATATATACACACACACACACATACATAGACATGGGATGGTGTGTATAACAAGAATTTTACACACACCTGAGGTGTTTGAAGCTACATAAACCCCAAGAGTGAATCTTCAGGGGTTTATTTGAATATCCAACACGGGGTGTGTGTAAAATCCAAGTTTTACACACCACCCCATGTATTATTTTATATAATTGCTGGGGAGTGTTTTCTCGCCAGCACATGGAGCTGTCCTTTAAAGTATTAAAGCAGTTTGCTATTTACCCCCCCATACACACGTTTGAGAGGTTCTGTTGTTAAGAGCTACTCCCCCAACAGATAGAAGTACAGTAGGCTGCAGTCCCTGAGGTTGATACCTGAACACAGATCGGAGCGAAGGTTTGCGCGGCGCTCTTTCACAGTCCATTGTTGTTTGATTGTTGCTCCGAGAAGGATGGCAGCCAGAAAGCGGTAAATCTCTGGCGGCAGTTACTTCCATAACGGTTCAGTGTAGGGAAGCAGTGTGAGCATGCACACAATGAGGGAACAAATTTTACTTCAGATGCGCTCAGGAAGACCACGTGCAAGACATCAGACAGTCAGTAGGTCTTAAGTCCAACAGGAAACGCACACAAATGCTGCACTCAAACAAAAGGGAGTATTCCAGATTAAATAATCCAAATGTAATGTGGCAGGGTGCACAGGAATATACCTTCTTCCCAGCTCGGCCAAATACTAGGCCTTTCTCAGGGGTGGGTCTAAGGTAGCAACAGGAAGCCCATATTTAAATAACATTCTTAAAGAATACAAAGACCAAATACTGAACAACAGCAGAGTTATAAACAGTCAGTCATATATATACAAATTTCATCATACTGAGAAAATCTAAAACTTCTTTCATGAGATGGCTGACGTGTCAGTTACAATCACTCTTAAAATGAGCAATTCATTTTAACTCATTCAAAATATATAATTAAAGTTTATACTGTAGTGTTATTTACTGACCAACTAAAACCAAATCAGGTACAACTTAGTTACCTAGAAAACCTGATTTTTTATTCTTTTATTAATTTAATAGATTTTGTAAAAATTCACTTGATAAAAGGTGGAAAGGAGTCAATGAGGGAAGCCTGGCATGCGTTCACCATTATTATAACCAGCTGATTATGGCAAAATACAACAGGGTTTCACTATGGGAGAGGACGCTCCCCAGTTATCATATCTCATTACTGTGACTGTACACTGATATTTATTTAATTTTAATGTATGCTTTGTTACAATACTTATTTTTACTATTGTACCTACACAATATACAGTATGTATGCTGTGCATCTTGTACTGTCTCTCCCCCCAGGACGCATCTGAAAACAAGCTGTTTACTAGCTCAATATGTCTTTCCTGGTGAAACTTTTTGAAATAAATATATAGATAAAATGTTAGTTTTATTACGGTGGGTGGGGCAAAACAGCATAAACTGTTATGTGTATTTATATCTTTGTCAGAAATACATAATTGTTCAATTTTTTTTATTGCCAACCATTTGCTTTAAATTGGTAGTGCTGTTGTAACTGAGACAGCAGATGGGTGTGATGGGAGATCAAAAGAAATGAAAACCTGAGCATGGTCTTGTAGAATGAATGAACAAGAGGACCCTAAAATTGAGGTTCGGTGTTTAAATTACACTGGAATTTTTTTGTTAATGTTTTTATTTTTTACTGTTGCATGACATTGATTTTCCATATTAATGATCCCATACAGAGGAAGGACCATGGTAGATAAAGCCTGCTGAGGGTAGGAGACACACACACGTAACGATGCAGAATTTCTGCATTAATTGTGGGGTGTAGATGTTTTTGGTTACATAGGGTCTACTTGATAAAAAATTTAAGAGATGTTAAAAATGTATGAAAGGAACTGATAGCCTATGTAATGTACTAAAACTCATTCATTTAGTTTACTTATGGAGGGTTTTATTCAGGACCAAACTTTGTAGTTAAAAAATGTTGCTAGAAAACTGAATTTTGCTTGTGGTACTACATATCTTAAGATTTTATTATTCTTTATGTAATTTCTTTAAATGTAGCCATGTTGGTCGTCCCCATCACTTTAGGACATGGCTACCATTTGACTGTATTGTTTTCATCTCATTTTGTTCTGTAATTTTATTCCTTTCAATTAAGAATGGATATAACTGAGATATTTATAATATTTTATTAATGTAAATAGATGAAAATCTGTTAACATATGTATTTTAAAAAGGCAGGGACCATAAATAAAAAATAGGACTATTTCAAAACAAACACATGAAACAAAATACTGAGTTATAGACTTGCACATGCCCAAATTTACAATTATGTTAAAAAGGTTTGTTCCTTTGAATTTTCAAAACTGCTCCCATCTTTTTGACGTTGATCTTTTTCTCCTTCAGCCATGCAGACATGTCCTTCCCAGACTGACCTAGCCCTGTCCACCGGAATCTCATGGACTTACTGGCATCTGCCCCCATGGTTTGCCCCTGTGGCTGGGGCAGAAGGGCCCCAACTGCTACATGAGGATCTGGTTCTGGAGTGGGCAACCATGTCGCTGGCGCAGGGCCTGTGAAGGAGCCATCCTTCATGCTGCCCTCAGCTTGCCGTTTTCCTCCATGTCTTCCCTCACCCCTCTAAGATGTCAATCTGTGGATGTGACGCACGCACGCCGCCGCACACGCCATTATGTGACATCCTCGCTGCCCACTGAGCCACTCCACAGAGTCACACTGCCACCTGTGGTCATGTAGTTGGCAGCCAGCACCGGAGTAGGTTGCCGTCCCTCCCTGCAGTTGCTCAGGCATCCTAAACTGTTATTCACAGTTGGATAGCACTTAGTGCTATCCGACTGTGAATAGGGTAGTCCAAGGCAGTGGTAACCCCAGTGCTACCCTAGTAACACCGCCTCCGACATGCAGGCAGGAGCATGGCCTCACATGGAATAGCACAGGGCGCTATTTCCTATTCACAAAGGATGCCATGCAAATCAGCCCATTGGGAATGCAAGGCGCTAGATGGCCATTTGCATAGGCTGTGATGTGTAGCATGCCCCCATCGCCTGCACCATGATAAATAAAACGTCATCCCTCTGGTGATCCAGTAGTCCCTTTTCTGATCGCCATCCTGTAGATATATAAAAACATATCCCTAGTGATATAGTGGTTTCTCCCCTTCCCTAATCACCGATCATCTTCCTGTTGATCATAAAAAATATATATCCAGGTAGTCTAGTGGTTCCTCCCCCCACTAAATCCCCCTTTCCACATCTAAATCACTATTCCCTGGTGACCAGTGGTCCTCTCCCTCGCAGGCCTAATACCAAAAAGAAAAGATGTCCTTGGTATCCAGTGGCCCCCTTCCACACAAAGCCCTGTCCAACATCGAAATACAGTGTCGTGGTTGCTTGCAGTCTCTCCTCCACCCAGTTACCTGCCCAGTATATTTACACGTCCCTGGTGTTCAGTGTAACCCCCCCCATTCCAATCCCCTGTATAGGCAATATAACCACATCCCTGATGGTCTAGTGGAACCCTGCCTCCCTATCCCTGAACCCCTGTAAGTTAAAGAACATCACTTCCTGGTGGTGTAGCCCACCACCCCACTCCCACATCCCGAACCCAAGCCAGTGACTAGCACAGCTCTCATCCCTCCATCACTGCTGGCTGTCGGCTGAGCTCTCATTGAGTGTGTACTGTATACAGTACTCACTCACTGACACTGATTGACCTTTGAGAGTGAGCTGTCAGTCACTGAGCGTGCACTGTATACAGTATGTGTTCCTTGAGATCTTAGTTGGCGGCCAGCCATAATGGAGAGAGGAAGGCTGTGCTGGCTGCCAGCTTAGGTTTGGGATGGGGGGAGTGGGGTAGTGGGACACTACCTGCCGGGATGGGGGTACACTACACCACCGGAGAAGTGATGTTCTTTAACTTACTGGGGCCCTGGGATAGGGAGGGAGGACCACCACAGATATTGTTATATTGCCTATACAGAGGACCGGGATGGCGGTGTTATACTGGACACCAGGGACAATGTGTAAATGTATCAGGCAGGTAATCAGGTGGGGGAGGGACCACTGGACACCAGGGACAATGTACAGATATACCAGGCAGGTGATCAGGTGGGGGAGGGACACTGGACACCAGGAACAATGTGTAAGTATACTGGGCGGGTGATCGGGTGAGGGAGGGACCACTGGACACCAGGAACAATGTGTAAATATACTGGGCGGGTGATCAGGTGGGGGAGGAACAACTGGACACCAGGAACAATGTGTAAATATACCGGGCAGGTGATCAGGTGGGAGGAGGGACAACTGGACACCAGGGACAACGTGCAGATATACCAGGCAGGTGATCAGGTGGGGGAGGGACCACTGGACACCAGGGACAATATGTAAATATACCGGGCGGGTGATCAGGTGGGGGGAGGGACCACTGGACACCAGGAACAATGTGTAAATATACCAGGCGGGTGATCAGGTGAGGGAGGGACCACTGGACACCAGGGACAATGTGTAAATATACCGGGCGGGTGATCAGGTGGGAGGAGGGACAACTGGACACCAGGGACAACTTGCAGATATACCAGGCAGGTGATCGGGTGGGGGAGGGACAACTGGACACCAGAAACAATGTGTAAATATACCGGGCAGGTGATCAGGTGGGGAGGGACAACTGGACACCAGGGACAACGTGCAGATATACCAGGCAGGTGATTGGGTGGGGAGGGACAACTGGACACCAGGAACAATGTAAATATACCGGTGGGTGATCAGGTGGGGAGGACAACATGCAGATATACTAGGCAGCTGATAGGGTGAGGGAGGGACAACTGGACACAATGTAAATATACCTGGTGGGGGAGGACCACTAACCACCAGGGTATTTTATTTCTATGTCACGCAGGGCTTTGGATGGGGGGCCCACGGGACACCAGGGACATCTTTTCTTTTTGATATCGTCCCAGCGATCGGCGAGGGAAGGGACCACTGAACACCAGGGAATAGTGATTTAGATGTGGAGAGAGGGATTGGGTGTGGGGGGACCACTAGATCACCGGGACATATTTTTATTTGTCTACAGAATGGTGATCGGGAAAGGGGAGGGACCGCTATACCATCAGGGACATATTTATATTTGTCGTCAGTGATCGGGGAAGGGGAGGGACCACTGTACCATCAGGGACATATTTGTATTTGTCGCCGGTGATCGAAAGGGGGCACTATAGCACTAGAGGAGATGTTTTTCTTTTTCAATAAAAGTTTTAGTAAGTTTAAAAAAAAAGAAAACATACATACAGATAACATAAGCATATAAAGCAATTAAAACAATTACAACCTATTAATCTATTACCATACAGAAATTTGCTATAACCTATTACATATTGTTACCAACCATTCATAACTTAAATTTCAATTAATTTAAATAAAAAGGAAAATATCTTACTGCATATCCTAATGATGTTTGGCTGATTATATTTCTGCAGTACCCATCAATTAGAAAACTAAGTTTTATATGCAGATGTATTTATCTTCTCAAGATTAAAACTGTTCTTAAATATAGCTGGACTAAATAGAATTTGTTCCCGTAATCCTTGCATATCACTTATTTCATGTGTGTTAGCCCAGCATGAAAGAGGCATTATTGAGAAACGCCTGGTTATCTGCTATACTAAAGTCATTTTACCTGTGAACTATTCCAATAGGGAAGAAAGAGAGGAGTGAATATGGGTGAAGAAAAAATATGTATTGAGTTAGAATACTTGGGTCTAGAAAACTGAATCCTTTCCAACTTTAATCTAATTTGATTGTTTCTCCAATTATATTCCTTTAATTAAAACTTAATATAAATCTGAAAGTTTGTCTGTACACTTTTAATCCTAGTCATCTGCAGATTTATTGGGGTTATGGCAGCAGCTCCTGAGGCTAATGAGATGTTTTATTTATCTACAGGAAGGTGATCAGGGAAGGGACCACTGTACCACCAGGAGATGTTTATCATGGGGCTGGTGATTGGCAATGGAGGGGACCACTGCCCACCATGGACTGTTTATTTCTTGGGACAGCAGTCACTGGGGGGCAAGGCAGTACCTCCACCAGCAACTTGGGTTTAGTGAGTACCCCATCCCTCAGTCAGCGGTATTTGCTGCGCAGGGACCACTCAAGAGGCCATTCGTGGACCAATGCTTTGTGAATCAGGCAGCTGATATTCACGTCCCCTCACCCTCATTTGCATTGTGGCCCTCCATACTTTGCCCTGGTACAAACCCAGTTTGTGAGCACAAACCAGGCTCTTGTCTGGAGCAGTATAGCACAGTGGGTTATGGCTCTGAGCTGCAGATCTGGAGACCTGGGTTTGAATCCCACAGCCGCCTAGGTGCATACTGTGTGATCCTGAGCAAGTCAGTTAACTTCCTTGTGCTCCCAGGTTGCAACTGGAAACAAGCTTTGGCTTAGTGCTACTCCTGGTTAAACAGTGTTCCCTTTCCTTTTCCTTTTCCTTTTGTGAATACGAACACAAGTTTTGTGAATTTGACCCCTCATGAGTAGTATACCATTCAATAATGAACCATTTTGTTAACAGGGTCAGAGTGGCACAACTGGATACCTGGAAATTTCTAGGTGGGCCCCCCTCAGTTGGGTACCTGGTCACCTTCTGAGCTCTGAAAACCTTTGTATTTATCGTCTTTTTTCTAATTAACGGGGGTATCTGGGACACTGTAGATAAATGTAAGATGTAATCACTGAGGTAATGTATCAAACTGAAGTGTGTCAGCCTAATTTTCCAGGTGGGCCCTTCATACCGCAGTCCGACCCTGATTTTGCAACTCACCATGTAGTCTATACTCCTTCATTTGAATAAAATGTCATCTCCTGCCAGGCTACAGATCCAAAATGGCATTTGTGATGTACCGATGGTATTATGGCTCTTTGTACCTAAAACTTAAACGTTCTACAGCAACAAAGAAGTCTTCTCACTCTATTAAGCAGCAGATAAAAATGAAAAAAGAAGCAATCTTCCTCTTTGGAAGCTATGTGCCTTTATTAAAATAAAATGTGATTACAAAGGGTTCAAATGATTCCACCTACATGTAATTGATCCATGTCCCAACAATGTCATCATGATTCCCAAGAGAATTGCATCTGGTGGAGATCTACAGGCTGATTTGGAATCGGTGAAGTTGAGTGGAAGTGAACTAACTGAACAGACTGTAAGAGTCCGCATTTCTGAAAGCCAATCTTATCTTTTTGACATTGATAGTCTGGTGAGAAAAACTGATATTTCTGGAAAAGTTTGATGCAGTGGAGGCAGATTTAAGAACTGTTTAAAAAAAAAAAAAAAATACACAACTGTTTGCAAGACCCAGAAGTTCCCGATCTAACAAAAACAAAACAAAAAAAAAACTGCTTTGGAACTTTTGTTAAGTCTGTTGGGTAAAACATTTATGCTTGCCGATACTGCTACCAGCCAAGCACGTAATGATGGAGCTTGTATCCTAGCGGACCATTGACTAATAACCACAGGGACTTATGACATCCAGAACAGTATATAGTGTGTGTGTATGTGTATGTATGTATATATGTATATATGTGTGTATATATATATATATATATATATATATATATATATATATATATGTATATATATGTATATATATATATATTCCTCTGAATACATTACCAATTATAAATATACTCGTTTGTTACTCCATACTGTGTTTGACCTTTGAGACCGTGGATGTATTGTGATTGCATTATCTTATTCTTCTCCTCTTGTAGCTGTCACATTTTATACTGCACTATGCTGCTGCCAATACTTTTATAGTATATGGGAGAATGCTATTGTGCATGGAAACCCACCAAAAGCTAATGCTGTTGTACAATCTTGAGTATGTCACATCGATGGTGCAACAGCAGAATGCTTTTGAGCATGCGCTTAACTGAAACGCCACACTTCATGTTTCGGCCTGTGATGAGACCTGAACTTGATTGTGAGCACAAAGTAAGGGGATATTCTGTTTTTGCCTAACAGCAGGACTGAGCACATTAAAAAAAAAAAAAAATAGTGAGATCGGGGAACTGGAGAAGGAGTGAGTCTTGGGGAGGAGGGGCGCAGCGCACACAAAGGCTGAAATCGCGTCGTGAACTTCACAAAATTATACACTATTGATTTACTAATGCCCATATACTACACAAGATAATGGATGGGCGTTAGTAAACAACAACCCTGAGTTAACATCTCGAGGTTGCCTGCCAACCGTAAACCTCTTGAGCTTCGTTGTCAAGGTTTAGTTGGTCATCATGACAACCTCTCGAAGTTTATTTAATTTATTTGCTTTTGGTAACCGTATAAGTGCACTGGCAACAGTCCTACCTATTTTCAGGCACAACCGGGAGAGTACAACAGAGATAGTACATAGAACAACAGGGTTGTTAACTGTTGCCCATCCATTATCTTCTGTATAGTTATGTTTGTACATTATGTGTCACTGATCATTCTTACATGTACCTGTGTCATTACTGTGTTGTACTGTCCTCCTAGCTGTTCAGGTCATGCATGAAAATAGAAATACTATTGTCTAGTCCACATACCTGGTAAGCTAAATATATACAGTGGAAAGGAACCTGCAGCTCCTAATGCTGTATCTGCTGACATTAACAATTTTGTTTGTATGTACAGGAAAAGCCAATTAATCATTGCTTCATCTGTCTGTTTTTGTGTTGTATTGGGGCATTAGAGAACAAGATGCATGGCAGCAAGTCTGTCAGCAGCTGTGCATCACAGCCACTTACTACTCATCCAAGAAAAGTCAGAAGGCACCAAGCTCATGCCGGCCCACCGGCACAGCAGTAGGGTTACTGTTCATGGCGCTGGCAACCCAGTTTCAGGAACGGACTCGGGCTGCTGGAGGGCTAACCGGGGAGAGGAGAATTGAGCACCCAGAGGATGCTCTCCTCCTCCGGGTGGGGTGGGATGCATGTCCCACCGCTCTACCACCACCTGGGTGACCACAGGTGGAAGTGTAGCGGGACTGCAGAAAGAAGGGAGGGGGGGGACGTGGGCCGGGGGTCTGAGCGCTTGCACGTTATGATGTGCACCGTCCCTAGGCTCCCCTAGCGTGCCACCGCCCTGTGGGAGGGGACAGAAAAAGCTGAAAATGGACCCTTGGATGCTGGCGTAGACTGAGGATGTGGCTCCCTGACACCAGAACCCGGCTCTCGGGACCGGCCGAGATCGCCCGACACACACTGTAATGGACTGGAGGGGGTAATGGGGACCCTCCTCCCCACCCAAGGGGTAGGCTGCAGCAACATGGAGGTGGATCTGGCAGCTCTCCAAGTGCTACTGGGGGTGGGCAGAATGAACATAAAACCCTCCCACAAGAGGGCAACTTCCAAGGTGAGAAGGGACAAAAAAAAAAAAAAAAAAAAAAAGGCACCAAGCTCCTGTACTTTTATTTCCAAAGGTTTTTCTTCGGCCTGTCTTCACTGTCTCAGTGTTTTCTCTTGCAGCAGTTTGGACAGCATCCCGTATTGTCACCCACAAAACGGATTGCTGAACTCCCTTGTGGGTTGGACCCAGATTGTGTAAATGTATACTAACTTGAGGGATTGTTGAGCTTTCCCATAGGTTGGCCGTAGGCAGCCTACATGTATCCTAATTGACGGATTGCAGAGCTCCTTTGTGTTGGACCTGCGATAGCACACACGTAGTCTCACTGAGGTAACTACTCTTCCTCACGGGTTGTACCAGCCATCAACAGCTATCCAAACTGAGGGACTGCTGAGCAGCTCCTTCATGGGTTGGATACCTGATTACGTGAATGTATCCTCACTGGAAGATTGCTACACTCCTTACAGAGTGGAACCATCACTTCAAGGATATTTTTTTTCTCTCCTAAACTGTTAATTTAGGTAGGCAAGGGTTGGAGAAGGAAATGATCAGGAGTTCTGAACTGGCAAAACGGCAGTGCTTCCCAGTACTTGGCTCTGCACTGGTGAGGCACACTCCAGAAAGGCTGTTCCCATGACTGCGACGGATCAGTTTACCATCAGCACTGATCTAGGGTCAGTGTATTGTGAGAATACTATTTACTTTCCTGCTAACTCCTTTTAGTAAAGGTTTACTGGTGTAGCACCACACTGCCGTGGATTACCAGTTTGATGAAATATGAGGATAAAGGAACATCATAAGAAGCAGAATTCAGTCCCCAAGCTGTAGATTGTCTTTTGCCCTAACCAACGGGATACGTTGGCTGCTGATCTGCTTGGTTCTTGGCATTTTTTTCTGAGCCAAGCACTGACCCTTGACTTACTGCCGTTTGTCAACTGATCCTGTGTCAGTGGAATGGGGAAAACTATGGATTTGCAACAAGACACTATGAGTCTGAGCACTTCTTGACTCATACCAGTGCTGTACTGGGACACTTCAGCTCAGACTGTCAGTGTATTTATTTTTATTTATTTATTTTTTTTATCAGTGTCAGTAGCTCAGTAGGTAGCACACTCACCTCTGAGGCCGGGAGATCAGAGAGCTGTAGCTTCAGTTACCACATCTGGCACTTGGGTTAATATCCCAGTACTGACACTGTAGTGCAGCATGAGAGGGTTGCTGCACTTCTGAGGTGCCATCTTTCGGATGAGACGTTAAACTGAGGTCCCATCTGCCTGGATTGGTGGTAGTTCAGGTGGATGTTAAAGATCCCATGGCACTTATCGAAAAGAGTAGGGGAATTTCCCCGGTGTCCTGGCCAAATTTCCCTCATTCACTAAAAATACCACCAATAGCTTAATCTGGTTCAAAGTCAGTTGGCATTCATCTGTATCCCCCTTCCCTGGGTCGTGCCTGAAAATAGGCAGGATTTGTCTAGTGCACTTACCCGGTCAACAAAAACTACATAAAAAAAAAAAATATATATATTTATTTGAACAATCAGATTTATAACCTTTGAGTCAAAGACTTGTTTACAAAGGCACCTCGTCACAGTGAGGGCAAAACAATAATACAAAGTTCTAAATACAGACAGTGAATACATAAAATACATAGGTAACAGTGATAAAAGCATTATTACAGTGATACAGAGCATTATGTACAGTCAATTTACATAAATGTGAGTGATACAAATGGAGATATGAGTCCCTGTAATGCAGGAACAATGAGGGCAGAAACATATTATCAGGTAGGAGCAGCTGAGTGGGGGGAAGGGGGTGAGCAGTCCAGAGGACTTGGCCTAGGTTGGAGTGAGCAAGATGGCATGAGTCTTTGGAGGCCCTAAGAGGGTGCTGGGATTTCAGATTAGTTGCATTTACAGCAGCATGAGTTGAAAGGCTGGTCATGAAGGGCAATTTTAAAGGGACCAATTTTGAGCGTGTTGGTGTGTGGCGTGATGCATCCATAGCTGTAATAGGAAAATACAAGTCTAGTGGGTTTAGGCCCATAATGGCTTGCCAAGATCAGATGGAATATCCCATAATGTTGTTTTCAATGCAGTATTCATCTAATTTCCTTTTAAAGATAGCCGTGCTTCCAGTAGCCACTATTTCTAATGGTAAGGAATATCACAACCTAATCTCTCTGACTGAACCCATGCTCTCTTTTGTGTCTGCCATAAGGCCCCTGTCATCTGTAATTCATGTGACTGCTGATACATTGGCAGTCTGGCAGTACACATCCAGCATCAGGTAATTCTTTGGAATATGCTAGATAGTGACTGTAACAAGCAGTAAAGCAGCAGAAAAATGTTACTCACCTGTAACTAGATCTTCAGGAGTATCTCAGTCAGCAGGTTACACCGTAGGAACCTTCGCAGTCAGTGAAGGGGAATCCATAAGGAAGATTTTCAGCTGTACAACTGGGGCCACCCACACTGTCGACGTCAGCAACCCTATATAGGCGTGGGTGGCTCTGTGCCCTCCTCAGTTCTTTCCTGCCGTCGACTTACAGACACAGTCTCCACAGAAGCTTCATCGAAGTGTTCGCCCCTTTTTCGGCCTATGGCTGTTTTTTTTCCTATAATCCTTACCTTAATCTCTTTTTAGAGATTCTTTTCTTTTTGTTTCTCTTGAGAGTTAATCCTTCCTCTTCTCTTTTCCATCGCTGCTGTTGCAGAAAGAAGACTGCCTCTACAGACAAATACTCCCATTTCTTTCTGCTGTCTTGGGCCTGACCATGACATCTCCGACTGTGAGCTCTGCCAGAAGTTTAATCAAACAACCCTCTGGTGATGCAGGAAGGCTGTAAAACAATTCATGGAACAACAGGTAGCCAGCTCTGGGCAGGGGTCCTCCAGTGCCCCAGCTGACAAGTCTCCCACCAGATCTTCGAACTCCCAGGCCTTCAAGGCCCAAGACAAATCCGCAGGGCAAAAAGACAAAAAAAGACTGGGCTCTCAACCTCTTCTCCCCCCCCCCAAGCGGCAATCCTGTTCCCTGTCGGCCTTTTCTTTGGGGGGCACTTCATTGACCGTGGCTACCTTACAAAGAGACCAGATGTCCAGGTTTCTGTTCCTACCAGACCATACCAACAGCTCCTTCGCCCAGACTCCCGGGCACTCGACTGTCGACCTCCAGGTCATCAGCCCCTCCACTGTTGACAATGGGCATGTTGGACGAAGACTCAAATACCTGCCCAGTCTTCTCCCAGGGCTACAGACTTGTCAGGATCCCAGGATGGAGGGTCACTGGCTCCCGTGCCATCGAACTCCCCTAAGTCGACAACCACTATGAACCTGAATGAAGTACTTGTTAAATTCACAGATGTGCTCATTCAGCAGCTGGGTGCTTTCAATAGGGCCTCGTCACTGCCTCCATCAATGGCAGCTTTGTCGTCAACCCCAGGAAACTCCCAGCTGGCTGGTACATTGGATGCCAGACCCAGATGACTAGGTCGAATTCGAGGAGGAGTATCCTGTTCTCGTCCTCCCTGATGACATAGAGGAGGAAGAGGAAGAAATCCTCATCTCAGATAAGTCCACTATTTCTTCTGTCAGTGAGGACTCTGTCAAACACGCTCCAAGGTCTCCTGAGGATGCCACCTTCTTCAATGTCATGAAGCACTTGTCTGCCACCATGGGCTTCCAAACTGAGGAGGCGGATGTCACCAGGAAAGACCTGGTGGACTTCCTGGAGGTTCTAGAATCTCCCCCTAAGGTCATTCCTCCTATGTTGCCAGCCCTGAAGAATGCTGCTACGGCGCCTGCCACTGACCAGACATGGTGCCAGCTTGCAACATAGGGCAGACAAAGTCTATAATGGCCCTCGGGGCCTTCCTTATTTTGCTGCCCAGGCCAAAACTGACTCTGTGGTCATCAAGGTGGCCCATGACAGATCTAAGGCACCTAAGCACCTTAGTTCCCTTCCCACAGACAAGGAATCCCACAGGATTGACATTGGGTAAAGGGGTTTATGCCTCCTCTACTTTGGCCCGAGGATTGTAAACTGTCACACATGGTTAAATTCCAGATTGCCAACTGGAGAAGGGGCAGAGCTGCTGCCCAAGCCCTTCCTGATGGCTCCCAGAAGAAAGAATTGCTTCAGTGCTTGCAAACTGCAGAGGATGTCAGTAAACATCTCCTCAGGGTCCTGTATGATTTGGCCAACACAGTGGCCAGGGCAGCTGCCACTGGCATATGTCTTAGCAGGCACTCCTGGCTTAGGGTCTCTGGATGTGCAGTCGATGTGCAAAACAAGATGTGTAATGCCCCTTTCAATGGCACCAAGCTCTTCAGCTCTGATGTCCAGGACCTCATAAATGATCTACAGGCCTCTGGCACAGCCATTAAGTCTGTCCATTCTCTCTACCACACACTGCCCCATGGTAGAGGGAGGGCTACTTTTCATAGATAAGCCAATAGACTAGGCTCTGCCCCCTGTACCCAGGGTAGGCGCAGAGCCCAGACTTCCTTGCCCGCCCCTGCAATACTGGAGTGGTGGCCAAGCATCCCAGAAATGATGGACCACCCTCCACAGCTGGTCCTACCTCAGCTTGACTCCTTGCCAGACCCCTCTCCTCTGGTCCAGACCCAGGAGGTGGTGGTTGGAGGTCAGTTCTCCTCCATCTGAATCAGTGGAGAACCATAACTTCAGATGCATGGATCCTGCAGATCATAGAGTCCGGTCATACCCTGGAGCTCATCCAGCAGCCTCCAGATACCCCTCCCCCACCCTGCAACTATCCCCCCTGACTCATTTGTCTGTTCTCCAGAAAGAAATGCAATCTCTTCTGCGCAAGCAGGCAGCTGAACTGGTGCCAAGGTGACAGAGAAATCTGGGGTTTTATTCCAGATTTTTCCTGGTCCCTAAAAAGATCAGAGATCTGAGACCCATTTTAGATCTAAAGGATCTGTCTCTTTGTCCAGTACAAAAAGTTCCAGATGGTAACTTTGCCAGGCCTCATGCCCCTCCTCAAGGCCGGGGACTGGCTCTGTTCACTGGACATGTAGGACACTTACTTGCACATTTCGGTCTTTCCTCCTCACAGGAGGTTTTTTTGTTTTGAATTTCAGGGTGAGCATTACCAGTTCAAAGTGCTGCCCTTTGGCTTATCCTCTATGCCACGTTTTTTTTTTTATACTGGTTTCCCCTTGAACACAGGCCCTCCCATCCACCTACCCCACCTTGCTGCCTGACTGAGGACGCCGGGGGGCTCCCCCCAATGAACACTGTGGGCAAGGCCCCAGCTTACCCCCTTGGTCGGGACCATGGAAGCGGGACCCCCCCCCAGGCAGACGTCAGAGGCAGAGAATGGCGGAGCGGGGTGGGTCGTCATGCTGGGGGGGGCGGCTTTTTCCAAGTGCTTGATCCTTGGGGCAGGGACATGCAGCGTCAGTATGTGCCCCCCATACATACTGGTGCTAGTCATGGCGGTGGCCTAGCTCCGCTAGCGGTCGTGATGTGCCAGACACTCTTCCCTCCCTCCCCAGAGAAGGAGAGCAGTCCCTGGACACTCAGTCATTTCCCACTGCCAGCGCTCTGACTCCCGGGTCGTTCCTGAACCCGGCGTCGATGTCGCAAATGGAAATCCAACTGCTGTGCCAGTGGGCCAGCCCTATGCCACATGTCTTTACCAAATGCTTAGCAGCAGTCGCAGCAGCTCTCAGAAGAGAGGGAGTGTATGTCTTCCTTCACCTGGACGATTGACTTCTCAAGGTCCCATCCAGGGAACAGCTCTTGCAGACTGTGGAGCACATTCTCCAGCTCTTCCATTCTCTGGGCATAACAGTCAATCTGCCCAAGTCTGTTCTAGTACCATCCCAAAGACTGCAGTCCATTAGGCAGTCCTGGACTCTGAGCAGGGGAAGGCCTTCTTACCCCCAAACAGGGTGGAATGCCTTAAGTTCAGGCTCAAGAAGTCACTCAGAGTTGGTACATTCCTGCCAGTCTGTACTTCAGGCTACTGGGTCTAATGGCAGTGGCCATTCCCACCATTCCACTGGCCAGACTTCACATGCGCACCCTTCAGTGGACCCTCTGAGTGCAGTGAGACCAGCGCACGGACATGTTGGACCAGCAAGTCCTGCTGTCCTCCCCAGTTTGCAAGGTACTGCAGTAGTGGATGGACCCCTTGAATCATCTTCAAGGGGTTCCCTTCCAGATTTCTCCCCCGCATCAGATTCTAACCACGGATGCTTTGGGTCTTGGCTGGAGAGCACACTTGGGTCCCTTTCAAACCCAGGGCTCCTGGTCCCAGTGGGAAACCGCTCTGCATATCAGTGTCCTGGAGATGAGTGGTGCTCTATGCCATGCAG
Source organism: Neoceratodus forsteri (assembly GCA_016271365.2). Classification (NCBI taxonomy): domain Eukaryota; kingdom Metazoa; phylum Chordata; order Ceratodontiformes; family Ceratodontidae; genus Neoceratodus; species Neoceratodus forsteri. Next base: position 21,594,104 of record JADMNL010000032.1, on the reverse strand, counting down.
GCATTTCAGGAGCATCTTGCTCCAGTTCAGCTGCTTGTGCAGTCAGACAATCGTGAGTGTCGTCTGCTACATCAACAAGCAGGGCGGGACTCACTTGTATCCCCTTTGCAAGGAGGCCATGAGAGTGTGGTATTGGGCTCTGGAGCACAATCTGTCTCTTCAGTCCACATGCCAGGCATCCTAAACAGCCTAGTAGACGGTCTCTGCAGTACTCAGCCCAACATGCACAGTGGGAGCTTCTCTTGTCCATACTTGAAGAGTTGTTAGAGCAGATACGGTCATCAGAGTTGGACCTGTTTTCGTTCCCTCTCAACACAGAACTGCCCAATTTCTGCTTGCTAAATACAGGGCCTGGAGTTTTGTGGTGAGACGCGTTATCCCTCTCTTGGATCAGGAGATTTTTGTACACATTTCCTTTAATACAGAGGGTGCTGATCAAGCTGCAAATGGAAGGGGCCAGCATGATTTTGGTAGCCCCATTCTTTTTTTTTTTAAATTACACTTTTTGCTGCCAGCTGCCTGGCACCTAAGCCCAGTCACGGACCTCTGCTTCCACCTCCACATTGGACTGCAACCCCCCGATACGCCCCCCCAGGGTGGGGTTGCAGCACCAACTCCACAACAGTGCCGTAATGATGGGCTTAGGTCAGAGGGCCAGCCTGGAGGCTAATTGAAGATGAGGCGGGCTTCATCAAGGGCGGCCAGCAGAGAAGTGATTTTTCTGTTTTTTCTTGGGGCGGGGATGTGCAATGACGTCCTGCGTCTGCTCCACCCCCTGAAGCGCTCTGATTCTGGTTGCTGTGATACCCCCAGCCTCTGCCAGGGGTCTGTCAAGCACTGGACATTCTCCCCACCCTCTCCCCAGAGAAGGAGAGCAATCCTTGGGATGCTCCATTCTTCTCCCCTTGCTGGCCCTCCGACGACATGGGTTTGGTCCCAAACCCGAGTCACCAGTGTTGCAGGTGGAAATCCAACCACTGCACCGATGGGCCAGCTTGGTAGTCCTATTCTGGCCTCACCAGATATGGTTCCTCTACTTCAGCAGCTAACGGAGGAATGTCTGGTACCTCTGCCTCTTTGCAGGAATCTGCTGGCCCAAGATCAGGTCCCTCCATCTGCATGCCTGGCTCCTGAGGACATAGCCATTGCCAGGTTTGGGGTCTCTAACAGGGTGGTGGATGTTGTGGTGGCTGCCCACAAGCCTTCCACCTGTGCCACTTATGCTGTGAAGTGGAAGTGGTTTGCCATTTGGGCTGCCAAACATTCCCTAGACCTTTCACCTGCCCAGTGAATCATATCCTGGACTGCCTGATTTCTTTGTCTAACCCAGGCCTCCAGTATTCCTCCCTCAATGTTCACCTTTCAGCTATTTTTGCTTTCATGAGCCTGTGGGTGACCGCACTACTGCTCAGCTGGATGTTGCGTGACTTTCTCGGGCATCCTGCACCTGAAACCCCTAATCCGTTCCTGGCTTGGGACTTAAATTTTATTTTGGGAAAGTTGACTCTCTCCTTTTGAGCCAGTCGCGACTTGCGATTTGTGCTTTCTCTCTTGGAAAGCGTTGTTTTTAGTTGCAATTACTTCTTGAAGAATTTTAGAGCTTCAGGCCCTCTGGTGCGAGGAACCTTATTTGATTTTTCACAAAGACAGCGTATCTTTGCGCACAAATCCTAAATTTCTACCTAAGGTGGTCTCTGAGTTCACATTTAATCAGTCTATCCAACGTCTTATTTTCCTGTGTGCACCAATCCAGGGGAAGCACCGTTCCATACATTAGATGTGCTCAGAACTTTGAAGTATTATCTGCTTTGGACTAAGGAGTCTAGAAAGTCGAAGTCATTTGTTTCTTTCTCCCCAGGTAGAGGGTGCACTTCAGTTTCTAAGCAATGTTTATCCAAATGTTTAACAAACTGCATTGTATTCTGCTACAATAAGTACGGCAAAGAATTGCCTGGTGCTGTCAGCTCATTCCACCAGAGGCATGGCTACCTTGATGGCTTGTTTCAAAGGGGTCTCAGCCACTGACATTTGTGTGGCAGCCCCCTGAATACAGTCCACACTTTCACCAAGCATTACAGTCTGGACATTGCCTTTATAGCCCATGCAGGATTTGGCAGGGCTGTGCTACAAGGACTCCTATCTTAAGTTTATGGAGAGCCAGCCTTCCAGACTGTTTACACTTGTTACTGCTTGGTACCTATTCCTACAGCGTAACCTAATGACTGAGAGACCCCCGAAGAAGAACAGTTACGTAAGAAGGTAAGGTAAACGTTATTTATAAAGTGCCTTTCAGATACCAAAGCGCTGTACAGTACCACAATAAAATCACACAATCAAGTAAATAAACATAAATAAAACAAGTAAAATGAATAAGTTAAAAACCTTTAAGTTCCTGAAAAATGACTAAAGCAGTCCGAGAAAAGCTTAGTTTTGAAACTTTCGATGGTCAGGCATTCTCTTAACTGATGAGGTAGAGAATTCCACAGGGTAGGTGCCGCATACGGAAAGGCTTGGGTGCCAAAGGTTTTCAAACACACCCTGGGAATCTCTAGCAATCAATCGTCAGAGGGGGGCAGTAGGGAGTTAGAAGATCTTTCAGATAGTCGGGTCCCTATCCATGTAGGGCTTTAAAGGTTAGTAAACCAATCTTAAAGGTGATTTGCCACTGAACAGGCAGCCAGTGCATTTTGCGCAGCACAGGTGTAATATGACTGGCCCTAGATGTGCCAGTCAAAAGCCTGGCTGCCACATTCTGCACTAGCTGCAAGCGGCAAATATCAGCCCTAGGTAGAGGGCACTGCAATAATCAAGGCAGTTGGTGAAAAAGGCATGGACCAGGATAGCCAAGTCATCCGGGGGCACCAGGTGTTTCACCCAGGCGATTTTCCTCACTTGGTAGAAAGAGGACTTGACGACAGCCATCGCCTGAGATTTTGGAGTCAGACCATCGTCAAGAATAACGCTAAGATTCTTACTGTAACAGTAGCTATTCAAGGGGATCTCAGTCATAAGGTATGATTTCCCTCCCACCATCCCCCTTCTTGGGGCTCCTGTTCAGGACCTGGCTATCTGTTGGGTTTCAATTTTTTTTTATTTAGAGCTGGGTCCCTCTTTCTCTCCTTGGTTCCCCAGGGTGTGAGCCTTGCTCCCTTCATCTCCAGAGGGAAAGAACTGAGGAGGGAGTGGGGCCGCCCATGCCTCCATAGGGTTGCTGACATCAGCGGACATTGACGCTGTGGGCGGCCCCAGTTGTACTGCTAAAAAATCTTCCATGTAGATTCCCTGTCACCGACAGTGAAGGTTATTCTGTAATTCCTTGTGCCACACCTTGGGGGTCCACCCTTGCTTTAGAGAACATCTTTTGGAATAACGTCACACTCTAGAACCCCCAACTCTGGTTTGAACATTCATGTTTTTGCTTCCTGTGTGGAGTTACTGGGTACCCTGCCAGAAGTATAGATCTAGCATAGCCCTAGCAAAAAGACCTGGGTTTGGTCATAAGTTTTTGCTTTTGTACATCCCCACCCTTTTGACCTCTAGAAGCAGTGAGCCTGGTATACATTTCCAAAGCTAGGGACACCATTTTGAGTAGTTTGTGCCCAGTCAAAGACTAGGGGGTAGCTATTAAAATGTAGCAAATGGTGGTGGTTACAGTTGTCTGCACCTTGTCCTTCCAGGCCTTGACCACCACATTATGGATTAGGAGGAAATGCATACAGGATGCCCAGGGTCCAAGGCTTCACGAAGGCATCCCCCACCAGTGTTCCAGATGTGGGGGGAGGGCACAAAATAGCCTTAGTTTTGCATTCTCTCAGGAGGCAAACCAGTCCACCAGAGGTGTGCCCCACAGGGAGAACAGGTGGTTCGCCACCTCCTGATGCAGGGACCACTCATGGAACATCCCAGCCACCCAGCTGAGTGTCTGCCAGCAGATTGTCCACTCTGGCAATATGGATCAACAGATCATCTGAATCCAGGCTATGCATGAGGGTCCAGGTGCGGAAGGTCTCCCGACACAAGAGGAGTGCATTCTGCTGCCTGTTTAGGTAATACATAGTCATGGTATTGTTGTCTAGACTTGCATAACCTGACCCCTTACTAGAGGATCAAATTCCTTCAGAGCTATCCACACTACATGGAGCTCCAGCAGGCTGATGTGACAGGACTGCCTGGGTGACATGAACCCATGGGTGCTGTGGTCTCCCAGGTGCACTCCTCACCCTACCAGAGATGCATGTTTTGTGAGAGTGATGGTCAGTTCTTGGCAAATGGGACTCCTTCCTCCAGATGTTCTGGGATCAGTCACCACTGGATGGCATCCCATATCAGCTGTGTCAGTGTAACTGGTGGGTCCATGTGTCCAAGGTCCTGGGACCACTGATGGCCCAACTCCCACTGCAGGTGTTGCATTTGCCAGCAGGCCCATAAAACCATGCTGGTGCAGGATGCCGTGTCCCATGCAGGGAACTATTGCCCAACCTGAAATGATCAAGAAAAGGTGATAAGGTTCAGTAGTGCCCAATCTACAGGGAGGCAGGCCTCAGCCTGAAGGGAGTCTAGCTCTGCCCCAGTGAAGGGAATCACCTGAGACCTGGCCAGGTTGACCAAGAGGCCCAAGTCTCTGGAGGGCCAGATCCCTGGATCACTCCATGGCCCTCTTGGATGGCCCAGCTATCAGCCAGTCATCCAGGTAAGGGTAAACCCTGATGCCCTTGTGCTGTAGGAAGGCTGCCACCACTGTCATGCATTTGGCGAAGATCCTGGGTGCGGATGAGAGGTTGAAGGTTATGACCTGGAACTAATTGAGCACTTCTTATGCATGGAACTGGAGGAACTGCCAGTAAGAGAGATGGGCTGGGATGTGGAAGAATGTATCCTGGCAATCCAGGGAGCAGAACCACATGCCTTGCTCCAGGGATGAGGGATGGTATGATCTAGTTCAGTGACCATCTGGAACTTGTGCTTCCACATGAACTAGTTTAGGTTGGACAGATCCAGTATGGGGTACCAGCCCCCTGTCAAAAGAAGGAAGCACCTGGACACATACCCCTGACTTGCCATGGCATCTGAACATGGGCTGTGGCTCCTTTCATAAGGAGCTGAGCAATGTACTCCTTAAGGGAAGATATGTCCTGTGACACTGAAGACTCCCTTAGTGTGTGGGAAGAGTCTTGAAATCGAGAGGCAACCCTCTTCCTACCACCTGTCCATAGTGAGGACAGACCAGTATGGCCAGAAGTAGTGAAGCTGTCCCTTACAGGGAGCTGTGTCAGGGACTGGACAGGAAGGAGGTAGACATTCTCTGACCCGTCACTGGGCAGATTTGAAGGAGCCGCCACCTGGGGTGCCACTTTCCCTGCTCCCAATCTCTTTTTGACCCCGGCCAGAGAACCTGTCCTTGGGGTGCCACACTTGATATTCCCCCTGGTGGGTTTGCTGCTGCTGTGGCAGAAAGGACCAAAACTGAAAGGCCTCCTTTTTCAGTTTTTTGAACTTATTGGTCCTTCTGGGATGAAGCCGCAGAGTCCAGGATGGCACTGGACTCTCAAGCTGAGTGAGATAACTATCCCCCCTAGTCGAAAGAGGTCAGTGCCCAGGAAATGGACATTGGCCAGCTTATGCTAAGTATCCACTGTAAAGTTGGTTAGCCTTAGGTCCTGTGATGCATTGTGACAGCTGCTGCCATGGCATGGGCACAGGAATAACCGATGTCCAAGGCCATCTGGAGCTGGTGTTTAGCAGTGCTTTACTCTGATCTTAAACCACTCTTCCCGCTAGCTTCTTATCAGCAGGAAGGTGAGGAGGACATTATACAGCACTCCCAGCAGGGAATGACCAAAGTGAGCCATCATCAAGGCATAGCTTGTCTGATGGAGACCAAGTGAGGAAGTGGCATGGCGTCCTTGGGCACATGGTCAAGCTTCTTCAACTCTTGTTGGGGGCTTGTCCATGTCCCCAGAGTTTCTGGACTTTTGGAAGGCCAAGTACAAAACCAGACCCTTGGCAGAGGGGTGGTCTGAGAACCTGTACAGAGGGCTGGTAGGGAGCACATACTTGTGAACCATATGGACCGAGGGTGTGGTGCTGGATGCTGCCAGATCTCCATGGCCAGTCCCATAATTGCCTCAGCCATAGAAAAGGCAACCCTTGGGGATCTATCCCAATCCAGGATGCCAGTAAAGGGGTGCTTAGATCTTTTTTGAACAGGCTCTAGAGGAATGTTCATGGACTCCACTGTAAGTTGCAGAAGAGCACCAAACGACACCTGCCCATGGTCGGTGGTCAGTTCCTCAACTGATTCCCAGTCAAAGGTATGCATCCTCAATGACTGCATGGAGGAACCATCGGAGTTGTCTGAAAAACCCTTGGCCATTTACTGCTGTGAACCACCCTGGAGTCATCCAGCTGGGTGATTTCCACCAAGAGCCATCCTGGCAAACTGGTCACAGCATGGGGGTCCTTGGTTGGGGTCACCCACACAGGCTACTGTGGAGGTGGTTCCACCAGCTAGGGTGGAGAGACAGGTGCCAGTGATGGTTGTCTCAGAAGGACCTGTTTGGGCTTTTACTGGCACCAGCTAGTTGATCACAGGTGTTCAGGGTAGAGCTCTACCCTACCTTATCATGGCCAACTGTTGCCAGAGAAGTTCCTCATAGTGCCACCGCATACACCAGCAGAGCCTCTCATCATCCGATAAGGACAAGGAACATTGATGGCGATGCCTCCCAGTTGAGCAGGATCAAGAGGGCTTCGACATCGACACAGGGACCCAGTGCACCTATTACACACCCATTTCCCTGGTAGTCCAGTGGTCCCCCACCATGAATCCCAACCCTCATACAGAATAAATGAAACACATTTTCCCCGGTAATCCAGTGGCCTCCAACCCCCAGCATGAATCATGACCCCTGTACAGAATAAAAGAAAGTATTTTTCCCTGGTAGTCTAGTGGTCCCCCCCACCCAGCAGTGATGCCCTCACACATCAAAATTGCATTCTGGCCAGCCCAGCAGCACTAAGAAATTATGCTGGTTACGCTTTAGCTTTTGAATTTACTAACTTGTTCAAACAATTCATTTCAGACAACATGAAGTCTTGCTGTATTCTGACTATATGCAGTTAGTCCCAGCACTTGAACTGCCCCAGAGTGTAAAGAGTTAACTCTATGTAGAAGCATGGAATGTTGAGCTTGAGCTCAGTTTTCAAACCTCTGTCTCTAGCAGTCCAAAGTGTAACCGTCAGATTTTTCTACTCTGCCTAACTGTGAAGTCGCTCCGGAGATCTCTCCTTTGAATCTGTCAGTTTTGTCTAACACGCTTCTTTATTTTCAGTCTTCTTACCTCTGTCTCGGTAACAGTAAGTGGTAGTAGTTGGTAGTTTTGTTGCAATTCTGGTGTTTCTTGTGGAAATTGTTTTGCCTTGGTTCTTCTCAGTTGGTCTGGTTTAGAACGAAACCCTTATACTGAGTTCTTTCCTAAAAATTTTACTGTGGTTTCCGGTACCCATCGGTTCCTCACAAAATCTGATTTTGTGAATTTTTTTATCTGACCCATGCCACAGTTGGAACTGATTAGTTTTAGTTGCCTGACATAAAAGCTGGTAAGGGTAACTGTTTTAAGTTTTCAGTATGTCTGACAAACCCCAAAAGAAAACTGGTCCCACTGGGTTTCAGCACTGTACTGAGTGTAAGGAGGCCTTTGCTAAGGCCGACCCTCACCTCATCTGTGTTTGTCTGGGGTTTGACCACCTCAAAGAAGACTGCCAGATTTGTAAAAAGTTTCCCAAAGCCACTCTGGAAAAACATTTGAGTAGGCTGAGGGACAGGGAGGCCGAGAAGTCTGCTGACCCGGATGGCCAGCCCGGTTCAGTTGCTACCGAACCTGAGCAGGTGCCCACTGACCTGGGCAATACTTCCTCAGGCAAAAGGAGAGCCGATTCTGCGGAATCGGTTCCTAGTAAAAGAAAACAAATCAGCCGGTTCAGATCCAGGTTCCCATGGTCTGACAGCTGAGGAGATTGCAAAAGCAATCACTATTGTAGTCGCTTTGCCTGGTTCCAACCGAACCCGGTAGCGGTTCACAGAGGTTCAGTTCGCTCAGATATAGTTGCTTCTGACATTGATCCAGAAGCTTTTTATGAGGGCGACTGGGACAGAGAAAAAGAGTATGATGAAGAGGAAGGCCTAAATGAGCCAGTAGAGCCTGATATCTCCCCAGACAGGCCTTCCAGTGCGTCTCCTCCCAGACTTTCCGAGTCCCCCTCCCATTTATTGTTTTACAAGAAAGTGGCTGATACTCTGCAGCTCCCTGTGCAGGAATCTGAACAGGATTAAGAGGAACCTGACTTCATGGAAATGATGGATGTCCCAGAGTCGAGAGTGTCTGTCCCTCTGCATAAATCCCTGGGGAAACTGACACAAACATTTTTGCAGTTTCCAATTTCTGTATCTCCCCGTGGATAAAAAGATGGACAAAAGATATACACTTTCAGGTCCTGGAACAGAATTCCTTACAAATCATTGCAGCCATGTTGGGATAGTGCAAGCTGCAGCCTGTAACAAGGCTAATATTCCCCTGGCATCTCACCCCCAGATAAGGATTCTAGGAAAGTGGATGCCATGGCCAAGAAGCAGTACTGGGCATCCTCTTTGGGACTCAGACAAGCTAATTACATGGCATATACAGCCAGGTACCAGAAATCGAGGTGGGATAAGGTTCTGGAACTGGCTGAGTGCCCCCCCCGCTAGCCAAGGAGCTGGAGAAGGTGGCTGCAGATGGTATTGAGGCATCCAAGGTCCAATTTCACACTGCTGTTGACTCGAATGATGTACATTCCAGAGTCATGGCTACATCTGTCTCCATGAGGAGATTAGCTTGGCTCAGATGTACTAATTTGTCACAGAATACCCAGACTAAGGCTATGGATGTTCCTGTTGCTGGTAACTCTCTGGTGAGCAGACAGAGGCTTACATGAAGAAGATGGACGAGTACAGGACCACCTACAGGAGTGCTGCAGCAAAAGAGAAGCAGGCCACTCCTCAGAAGCAGAAGTTTAGGCTTGGCAGGGGCAGGCCTTTTTACCAAGCCCAGGCCTCATCTTCATTCCAGCAGAGGGGGTTCTTTAGGGGAAGAGGCAGATGAGGGATGACCAGGACCCCAGCATCCACTCAATCCAAGCCCCCTGCCAAACAGACACCCTGATGTGTCAGGGTTGCATCCCCAGTTCCTGTAGGGGGCAGACTGGCTCACTACTCCCAGACCTGGGAGTCTATTACTTCGGACAAATGGGTCCTGGAAGTAGTGAGCCAGTGACTTGTTCTCAATTTCAAAAGGTTCCCAAAAATGAGAGCAAGATCTTTCAGCCCCCTTGGAGACAAAGGCCTTAGAGGCAGAAGTCTCCTCTCTTCTGCTCCTGCGAGCAGTAGAGAAGGCACTTCTTTGTCACGGGGAAAAGGACTTTATTCCAGATACTTCCTTAACCCAAAAGACAGTGGAGTGGCGACCCATCCTAGATTTAAGGTACCTCAACAAACACTTAAAACCAAAGTTCAAAATGGTGACTCTGGGAGTAATTCTTCCCTTTCGAGACCAGGAGACTGGTTAGCCTCCCTGGATCTCAAGGATGCCTATTTCCACATACCCATCAGATATTCCCACAGAAAGTACCTCAGGTTCGAGTGGCCCTCTGGCCATTATCAGTTTACAGCCATGCCTTTCGGCCTAACATCTGCTCCAAGGGTGTTCACCAAGTGCCTGGCAGTAGTGGTGGCATTCCTCAGGAGACAAGGTATCCTTCTGTTCCCATATCTGGACGACTGGCTCCTAGTAGGTCAGTCCTCAGACCAAGTCAAGTCAGCTGTAGAGGTCACCCAAAGGCTCCTGGAGTCCTTGGGCTTCATTCTAAACCTAGAAAAGTCAGTTCTGGAACCAACTCAGCTGCTCACTTTCATAGGAGTGGACACAGACGCTACCCAGGCAAGAGCATTCCTTCCTCTTTCAAGAGTTTAGTCTCAAATCACTCTTTCTCTTCTCATCCTGCCAGACATTTTCTATAGTTACTGGGCCACATGGCAGCATCCACAGCTGTGATCCAGGGAGCAAGGTTTCAGAGGAGATATTCAGTTTCATCTCAGATCTTACTGATCTCAGAAAAAGGACCCTCTCTCCAAATTGGTTCCAGTGTCTCAAACTCTAGTTCATGCCCTCCAGTGGTGGCTGGAGGAGGACAATCTTCGACAAGGTGTCCCATTCATCAGTCAAGCTCCTTCAGTGATTCTTGCCACAGATGCATCTGTCTTAGGCTGGGGGGGGGGCCTCACCTGGATCAGCTTACAGCTCAGGGAACCTGGTCTCACCAGGAGTCTCTTCTTCACATAAATCTTCTAGAATTGACAGCTGTCTTTCTGGCACATCAGACATTCTCAGTTGTGGTTCAGGGGGAAAGTAGTACAAATCAGGACAAACAATACCACAACCATGTGGTACATCAACAAGCAGGGAGGCACTCAGTCCTCAGCCTTGTGCGCAGAGGCCATGAAGATATGGTCTCTGGCTTATTCCCTTCAGGCTTCCCTGGTGGCTGTGCATCTCCCAGGGAAGGACATTTTAGCAGATGCTCTCAGCAGAATTTCTCAGGGTCATCACAAATGGACCCTGAACCCTCTGATCCTTCAGGTCATCTTCAAGAGGTGAGGTACTCCAGAGATGGATCTCTTTGCAGCCCCAATCATCAACTTCCTCTCTTCTGTTGCAGGCCTCCTCTCCTAGGCTCTGCTCATCAGGATGTTCTAGTATTGGATTGGACAAGCAGGTTCCTGTATGCATTTCCTCCTTTCCCACTGATATTCAGTGTCCTGATCAAAATCAGATCTCAGCCTTGCAGGGTGATTCTAGTGACCCCAGACTGGGCCAGTCTTCGTATCCTCTACTACTGTCACTGTCAGTGACAATGCCTCTGTGTCTTCCCAGGCAGTTCAATCTTCTGACATCCTCCTGGGGGAGAATCGTCGACCTCAATCGTCAGACTCTCAGGCTCAAGGCTTGGCTCTTGAAGAGTTAGAATATGCAAGTCTGCACCTTTCTCAGTCGGTCCTGGACATCTTGAAAGTTAGCAGAAAACCTGCTACCAGAAAGACCTACAACTCCAAATGGAAAAGATTTGGGTGTTGGTGTTCTCAGAATCCGGTTCAGCCAGAATTGGCGGACATTGCCACAGTACTTGACTATTTGGTGTATCTTAATGGTCTAGGCCTCCGGCCTACTACTCTCAAACTTCATTTGGCAGCTGTGTCTGCTTTTCTCTCTGCTGATAAAGGTGCTTTCCTAGCCTCTCATCCAGTCTTCAAGAAGTTTTTCAAAGGTTTACTACATGTTAATCCTCCCTTTCGAGATCCTACCCCTTCTTGGGATCTGAATATCTGTATAGCACAGCTTATGCAGCCCCCTTTTGAGCATCTACCTTCAGCACAGCTGAAATACTTGACCTGGAAAACTGTATTCCTGGTAGTTATTACCTCTGCCAGGAGAATCTGTGAATTACAGACTTTATCAGTGGAACCTGATTTCATTTCATTTCACAGGGATAAGGTGGTCCTTTGAACTAACAGAAAGGTTCTTCCCAAGGTACTGTCAGACTTTCATCTGAACCAGTCTATGTCATTGCTATATTCTTCACTGACCATTCTTTCTCTGGGGAGAAAAGGTTACACAATCTTGATGTAAAAAAGGCTCTTAGTTATTATGTGGAGCATACTAAGGCCCATAGGAATGGCTATTCTCAGCTGTTTCTCACCTATGGAGAAGTGGGAAAGGGCAAACCAGCCACCAAGAGAACTATTGCCAGGTGGATTGTCTCCTGTATCCAGTTCTGCTATTCGAAGCTTGGGAAGGAACCTCCTCCAGGCCTGAGGGCTCATTCTACCAGAGGTACAGCAGCTAAAGATATACCTTTAGTGGAAATCTGTAAAGCAGCCACCTGGAAAACTGTTCACACATTTACCAAATATTACTCTCTGGACATTCAGTCTAGAAGTGATGCTAGATTTGGCACAGCTGTGCTGCACAGCCCATTCCCAAAACAGGTTCTGTGACTCCCTTCTTCTGGGATGTACTGCTTGGTAGTCTGCATATAATCAGAATACAGCAAGACTTCATGTTTGAAGAAAAAATTACTCACTGTAGTAATGTTTCTTCTAATGAGTCTTGCTGTATTCCTCCTCCCCTCCTGGAACCTAGTAGTTTTGGGAGGTGGGGAGGCAGGCACAGTGCTGCACCCCAGAGGTGTATTTGGCATGCCCTATCTTAAGGGTTTATTATTTTTAATTTCACTACCTACTTTGTCTTATCTTTATCCTTAGCTTTCTTTTGGGGTTCTCGACTAGTTTGACCCTAAAACAATTTGTGGTGGCCATTTGGCTTACAAAGTTTGAAACAATTTCCATCTGTTAATTTGATTGGTGCTTCGTAAGAATCTGTGATTACACTTCAGAGTGCTAGAGACAGAGGTTTGAAAACCAAGCTCGAGCTCAATGTTCTATGCTTCTGCATAGAGTTGACTCTCTATTCTCCGGGGCCGTTCAAGTGCTGGGGCTAACTGCACATAGTCAGAATACAGCAAGACTCCATTAGAAGAAACATTACTACGGTGAGTAATTTTTTCCTCTCAGCCTCGAGACACATGAATGAGGACCACTTGCACCTGATAACAGCGTGCAATGAATGTGTGTGTTCTTGATGTAAGTCAGCTGTTGATAGCCTGGTGTCTAAAATAAGAGAAGCATTTTATAAATCCCACCTCCCTCACCTGTGTCATTCTGGAATCCGTTTTTTTTTGTTTTGTTTTTATAAACTCCACTACCGAGAGGCATCCATCAGACTGGTCCCCTGCCCCATCACCTGGTGGGACTTACCATGCTCTTGTTTGGGTCCTCTGCCACAGGATCCCAGAGGTGCCCAGTTGCCAGTGTGGGCCCTAGTGGGGACCAGCCTTCATCCAGATGTCATCAGAGATTTTCCTTCATTTTTTCACCTTGGGTCCCAGGACACATGTAATGATATGGTGTATGCTCTGCTTCCATGGAAACACCTCCTCGTATCAAGTGAGTGAGGACCTCTGCACTTGTGTCCTAGTGCACTGCCACCCAGATCCCCCAGGTGGCAGCCGGAAAGCCACATACTCCCTCCCCAAGGGAAGCAAGTTGTCCTACGGATGCACAATCCTCCCTCCCTGTCTGACCCACATCAGTTTCAGTACCTAGTTTGGTAGTGTAACAGGAGGTAACATGCCCAGTGCCTGAGCTCTCCACACTACTGGGCTGGCTTTGCAATTCCTGCTTTATGTTAATTTAGGCATCCAGTTTAGAATTTGTTCAGTTATACTTGTGGCCGTTTTGCAGATTTTAGCTGTTTATTGTAGGTACCTCATTCTTAACAACTGCAGTGCCTTTCTGGGTAGTCCTTAGGAGGAGTACACAGTTTCTGACTCCAAGCCCATGTTGAAGGAGGTAGCCATAACTGGCACCATGTGACCTGCAACACTGGTCCACCTCACCCTAGGCCAAAACTCCAAGAGCCCACAACTGCCAAGCTGCCCTCGCCCATCTTTGATGGGCTCAATGGCAAAGGAAATTAGTTCGATGTTGACCCACTAAAGTCAGTGGTGGCACTGGGATCAAGGACATAATGCTGACGAGGGCGTGTTTTTTTTTTTTTTAAACTTATTTTTCCTTTTTGCAAAGAAACATTATGAAAAAGTACCCACATGAGGATAATACAGATTTAAAGATCAAGGACAGCACATACTTACAAAGGAGAAAGACTGACACCTCCCCATTTGATACTACCTTGGGGGAAGTACAGATATTAATAGTAAAATTTTACATTTGCATAGAGCCAGGAACTAATGTTCTGAGGAAACACATAGCAAGGATACCCTGTTAACATATGGACCACTGGCCCATAGTGCCTCTTCTCTTCTCTCTCTCCCCCAAGTAACAGGATAAATGTATAATCCAATCTCTTCCACCAGTCCCAGAGAAAAATATAACATGCTGTTCCAGTAAGAAAGATAAACAGTAGCTTTAACTGGAATACACTGATCCCAACAGACACTATAACAAACTGATAGAGATCGGATATGTAAAACTGTGAAGCTTAACGAGCCATTGGAACCAGCATTTAAAAAAATGTGCATTTAAACAATACCCTTTGCCCTGCAGACTGACATTGTTACCCTGGACTACAAAACCCCCAGGAAGGGTAGAAGATAAGGCAAAGATGTCCGTTGTCAGCCCAGGATTCAGCATAAGACCCCCTCAAAGTTATAGATAAATGTTCCAAAGGGCAGAATTCCACATAACAATAAGGAATATAAGGCAGTCCTTGCTGTTCGCAGAAAGGCAGGAATCCACCATGTGTTCAGACATGCTGTGCAGACAAACTGTTAAAGAGCCAAACGTGGTAAACAGTTCAAAAGATGTGTTTGCAGGGAATATCCAGGACTTTAAAATGCACTCACAGATCCATCCAAAATTAGTTCAATCCCCATCTGCCAATTCCATGTCTGCATTGTCGGCTGTAAGTTTTGCTTCAGTGTGAGTGGTCAGCTTCTTTAGGCTCCATGAACAGGTACGACTGACCATTCCAGACTATACGAAGCTTTGTAGACATCAGGAGTTGATGCTGGAGTTTGAGGGCCCTCAGTCAGCTTCTAGCACCATCGAAGGCTTTTCTGCAGAGTCTGGTGCTGTTGGAAAGGTCAGAAAATAACTGAATTACAGCTTCTCCATACTGAAGCTGGCAACGTCTCCTCGCCATAGCGAGAACCCGATCTCTGTCCCCCACACCAGTGAGGACAATCAAGAAAGTGTTTACATCCATGGGAGCCCTGCAAGGAGAGATACGATAAGTCTTTTCCATGGAGAAGGCACATCATCCTCCAAGAAGCAAAGCACTTGCAGCAGAAACATCCAGCAAAGCCAAGGAGCCTCTCCTCCAGGCAAGCCAACTACCTGGACATTTCTCTTCCAGGCTAATTCTCAACAGTCTCTAACTGTTGACAGAGCAAAGAGATCTCAATGAGTTTGATGGTCACATCTATGGTCCTCAACACAGATGCCTTATATCATGGTCTGTTCAAAGCATTCATTCTGATTTCAATAGTAACCCTCTGGTGAGAGTATCAAACTTTCAGTCCAACTCCTGCACTGTGCAGATCAGTTGAGCTAAGGTGGTGTTAACTGTACTAAGTTACTTCTCCCACTGGTGCAGTAAGCGAGGTGGAAGCGGTGGCTTATTGCATCTTCTCACCATACTGTTGACCTTTTGGTTTAAAAAAATCTGCACCAGCTGCTGCGCTTCTAGTTTTACCCATATTCGATCTTGCAGTGGGTCTGACTTCCAAAGTGCTCAAATCCATCAGAAATTGTGCTGTTATGTATTTAAATAAAACATTGTTCTCACTCGGGAGCTTGAGGAACCCATGTCTTCCCTTATAGGCTGCTCCAGCAGCACCCCTGAGTGTTAACTGCATAGTCTAATTGGTGCTGGTGGCACTGGGTGCTCCATGGGCCTGGTTACCAGCTGAGCAAGTTGCACTGGCATGGACTTGACTAAGACTCTCTCTGGTCCACCCTAGCACTGGGCTGGTACTCGGGCAGCACCGGTGATAGATGAGTTCTCATCCTCACTGGATGGGGTTGTCTGACTTGTTGACCAGCATCGGGTTGACTGGTTGCTCAGCAGCAATTCTGCTAGCAGACCAGTCAGCACCAACAGAGGCAACTACTCCTGTGAAACCCCCATCGACAGCATACATGCTTCCTTTACCAGTTATGCTGCCATGATTGGCAACAATCTTTCTTTTGATGCTTACTGCAGTAGGGAGGTGAACTATCCAGGAATGGTATGACCAAAGAAAAATCTCCAAAGCCCTCATCCTCCTGAGAAATGGTTCAAAAGTGTACTCTTCAGCTGAAAGAAGTCACAAAACCAGGATAACCCTTGCAACTGCCACTTCTTTAATGGACCTCAACCACATAGCCATGGACTGCTTATGCTCCTTAGGCTTTACCTTGAGACCAAGGGTGCATGGCCTGCCATTCATGCACAATATGCCACATCACAGTCTGACCCAAGGGAGTAGATACAGGTGTGTGGGCCCAGACGTCTTGTACCTGCACACAATGCATCTCTTAACCCTTAGCTTATGCTGTAATTCCATGGTGACTCAACGACAAAGAAGGAACCATAGGATCAGGTGAAGTAAACAAGTCAAATACTGAAAACAAAATTTGACCAAAAATCGCTGGAAAACTAGAAGCCTCTAAAACAAGCAGGTGCTGTGAGGGAGACCGGTTTGGTTGGATGGTAGACAGAATGCTCCTGTTACTGATCCTGCACAGTGGAAGACTGCCCAAGTGCAGATAAATAGAACATGCAACTGATCTCCAAATGTGCCTGGGAAAGACCAGAACTCCCAAGAGACCAAGCCTCACAAGTGTTGAGAAGTCGGGTCTTTGTGCATTTGATTCATATATTTGTGTAAAAATAACTTCTAAATCTGCTGTGTGTGAAGATTTAATTTCTTTTTGACCTTATTGCATTGCCCAACTGTAGCACAGGGCAATAATTATATCATTAGGGATACAAAAGCTGCTCTCTATTTTGTTGTGACCTACCCCACCTTTCAAGAGCTGAACGGTCACCTACCAACTTTATTTTCAGATTTATCACTACTGTTTTATATATTCACAATGGAAAGCATTTAAAAAATGATAAAGCACTATTTCAGCCAATCAGCAGGCAGAGCCAGTGTACCGCTTATCCTGTGTACAGTGTGCTATTATGCAGGAGTGCTCCACAAAGACAGCCCATTAATAAAATAAAATAAAAAAAAAAAAAGACTAAACTTGATATAAATCACTCTAAACTCATGCAATTTATAGTAAGTTAATAGAGTTTCCGAGGGATATCCACCCTCCCATTTCTCCCCTCTGCTTGTTACTGGTGATGAAGTCAACTCAGACAGTTTCTGCTTAGCCAAGTATGTCCCCAATTCTACCTTGTGCACTGACTATTCTTGTACTTCACTTATATCCTGCATGTTGTCCATATTTATTCCTTAATCCTCTGTATTTAACAAAGTCCTTTTCAGATTGCTTTCATGATATAATACTGACATTCAATGCATTTTCCTCAAACTTTCTCCTTCTGCAGCAATTAGTGTTGCTGTGATTCCTGCCAAAGTCTGTATTTTACTGCCATTATATTTACTTTGTATTATGTATATCCTTGCTCCCATTTTATATTCCTTGCCTGCAGCCTTTGTGTATTGTATTTTCTGTATGAGCACCCTTAGCGTGGAGCCTCTGTAAAGGAGTCTGACTCAAAGGTATTGTGGTTCAAGACTTAACAAATAACTAAATTTCTCTCATGGTATAGAAGACTCCTCTCCTGAGGTTTGGGCGAGGCAGAACCACTCAGTTTTGCTTTGAAGTCCCCTTCCCAAACCTCAGGTTCAGAGTCTCATACTGTAGAAACATCCTTCGGAGGCTGTATTAACTTACAGATCTCTGCCACATCCTAGCAGTTGGATAACTGATGAAAGATAAGCATGGAAATTTAAGAGCAGATCTGAAACTTTATTTGTCCTGTGCATAAAAACTTTTTTTTTTTTTTTATCCAATGCTATTCATTAGGGCACGATTACAGTGGGATAGGACTAATTTTAACTTTTGAATGGACTGGTATTATATGAAATACCTAGTATCAGCCATTATTACCACAAACTTAAGATCCAACAGCATATCAAGAACTACTTATTCCTCAAAGCCTCTGCCCTCTAGAAAATTCATACATGCAAGGAAAAAATCATGCAAGTCCTAAGAACATTAGTTATGTGATGCAGTTCATATTATTTACAGGAACAGTCATTGCCTTAAAACTTGCAAAATTATAGACAATCCAAGAAGTTTACAGAATAACCAGAACAGGGTTATCTGCTTGTTCAGGTCAAGCATAAGACACCAATTTTGCTATCAATAACACAGATTTATCTTTTTTTTTTTTTTTTATCAGTTTTAGCAAACAGAAGTCACATTTTAAACGATATGTTTAGAAACATTAGACTCTTATGTTTTTAAGTGATATACAGTATACAGCTACATTGAGAGAAAAGTGCCGTAAAACATTTCCAACATGATTTAACAATTTAAAAAATATTTTCTGGGTCCCACCTGCCAATTTCCTAGTCTGCATTTGTAACTGTGGCCATCTATCTGGTACTGTATTAAAATGAAAACAATTGCCTGTACACCACTCAACCATCACCTCAGAAATCAGCAACAAACGTCCAGAAATTAGGGACACGTCTTGCAAAAACATAGTAATATCAGCTCAAGAAGCTGTTACAGTAGGTGAGTTGATGGATTATTTCAACACTAATGACTTTTTATGCTTCAAAGACCCATTTTTCAGTGATGTAAATACCAAATGGAGGTGGGACTGTGAAAATTTTCAAAGCAAATGGAGACAGCTGAGAGGTGGGTGCATGCATTCATTAATAAAAAGACCATTTTCTATTGCACACTAGAATCACATTGTCATGTAAAAGCAAGTTACCCTTACTGCCTTTTTCTCTCACTTCTCTATGTAGCACTGCACTTCAAATTGCTTCCCTTGCTCTAACTTGTAAAACAAATCAAATTATTGTGTGTAAGAAAAATAAGTGGGGAGCTACCTTTGTTGTTTTCTGTAAAATATTTGACATTTTTCCCAGTTTCATTTCATGTGTCTGATCTACCAATTCCATCAATGAATTTCTTTTGAGACAAATTATAGACACTTTATTCGTCATTTAAATTTCTCTGCATTGCTGTGCTTCCAGCTGGTTGACATTAGGTCCCAGTATCCATGGCAGGTCAAATTTAATCAGATGTGCCATCAACTGTGCAACAGACTAACGCTGCGGTGGCCCTGGGAAGGGGATCAAGACTCAGAAAATCAAGTATAAATTAAACAGCATAAGAATGCACAAGAAAATAAAATTTAACTTGCCATTTCACCTGTAGTAGGCTTAATTAAAACAAAAAATGTAGCAATTATTAGGACAGTAGGGGAAGTCGGAAGCATTATGAAAGACAGTAAAATATACCACATTATCTGAAAGAGAGACAAATGACAAGATTAAGCTGAAGGGAAATAAAATAAAACAACCTTCCTAAATATAAAGTTAAATTTTTTATACACAAAATAAACAGAGCCTGGCCTGGCGATGCAGCGGCAGGTTGCTGCTCAAGTCGGGTTAGGGAACAAGTCTAGGATGTGTGAGGGCCAATACAGGAAGGACTGACCACTGTTCCACATGATGCTCACCCCTCCTCAGGGTGGGAGGCAGACTGCTTCCCACTCTGGAAATGCCACCTGGGGGTCCACAGGTGAAGCCAGTTAGGTGGGGACAGCAGTGGGAGGGGGAAAACATCAAGGCTTTGCAATATGCACACCCATTGCATGGTACATCACACGTTCACAGCTGGCATCTCAGAGTGAGAGTAGTGTAAAACCTCCCAGGCTAGGAAAAGGACTCTTTGGCACAGCTGGGCACTGTGCCACCAGTCTGCTCAGCATGCAGAGCACCTACCATTGAATCCAAAGTTACTACTAGAGGGGAGTGCCAATTCCAAGGACCCCACCACGGGGATAACCCAGCTGAGATGCAGCATCTGATTTCCAGCAGGGTCCTACCACTACCCATTTCATCAGCTGATTGGACTGGAGCACTGGAAGGTTTAGTGACTTACCCATGGTCACTGGTCACACAAATCTGGCTTTAGCAAGGTTTAAACCTGTGATCTTCTAGTTTCCCCAGACAGTGCTCTAATCATGAGATCAAGTAGTCAACTTTAACTTTGTTTGCATCATACACTTCTTTCGTGAATTTGAGTTTCAACCCAAAAGTACGAAGTGTAGTGTGTAGATTTAATATGATTCCTCTTCACACAGTGACATCACAGTTGATCAAGAACCACCTTTCACCTTCAGCCAGACTGGCCATTAGTAATGTCACAATGAATGAAGTCAAAAGTACTGATAAAGGGGAATAAACAGCACTAGACATGTCAGCTTCCAGGAAGTGTGCTGTTTATGGATCTTACCTAACAGTATCTGGTAGAAATGTTTCTTACTAGCAAAAACAAAAATACTTCAGAAACAAAAAGCAGCTAGCTACTTTTACAAATTAACATTTAAAAGGGGTGGAGACTGCTATTATAGAGGCAAGAATGTGCCCAACACCAGCTTACTAGAGGAACTGAGAAATTATCTGAACTTTGTTTTGAGTATGTTTTATTTCTAATCAACTCAATCGATTTATGAAGCTAATTTCTCTGGCATTTATGGATTTAGTGCTTCTGTGGCATGGGAACCTCTAAGAAACTGATGGCAGCAAGTCTGGTCAACAAGGAAGGCACTGCAGCAGGGCCAAATCCTCCACTTCAGCAACGGCAGAATCTGGAGAATCAGACCCTACATGTGACGACGTACATGATAGGGAAAACTTTATATGGCAGACAAGTGGCACTCAAAAGAAATGTTGTGGAATTTCAAGTACACCCAACTGCCAGACTGTGAAATGCAGGGGAACTTGGCAGTGGCTAATGTCAAGGAGGCAACAGGCTTCTCAGTGCGAGCTATAAATGTTTCGGTGCAGAATGGAATGGAAAAATGTACAAAACCATGCATGCTCTGCAAAATGTCAGAATTGTGAACTACAGACTCGAGTGGAGAAGGCTATTTAATAAGTGAAAATGTATTCATTTTGAAATAGATTGGTTTCTGTTAGAAACGGTATTGTAATCTTGGAAGCACACCAGCTTACACCAAGGAGACAAGATGAGCAGAACTTTACTCAAACTTTTCTTATCACAATTGAAGTACATATGGGAGACAGGACTTTATGAACTGTTAAATGGTGGCATCCTATCCTACTGGATGACACACTGATCTCTCTATATCCAGACAGGTGCTTGGCAGCATGGGACCAATTAAAGGCCTTCAACAAGACCAGCGTTATCCTCCCAAGAGCTGGGGGTATCAAGTAGCATGCAGCTCCGCAGCTTCTCGCAGTGATGCTTGTGCTTTGGATCATATAAATTCTACTGTGACATCCCACTTTTGTTTCACAGAGTCTGTGCACTTCATATCTGCCGGCTTGTGAATTTTATCAATGGATGGCTAAAAAGGGGTATGCAATATGTTACTTCAAAATATGCAATTTACCTTCAAGTGTGAGGGTCAGGAGCACAGCCCTCACAAGTGATAAACTTTGTGTTTTGAGTTAGACCTTTGCATGTTCACTTTAGGCACATCAATTTGCTAGTTATAAATTTAAATCTGTCATTTTGTATAAAGATTTATCTGTTGCTCTTTGATATCAACTGCTGGCTTCAGTACTGTTCATGGCTACTGTT
Organism: Neoceratodus forsteri; assembly: GCA_016271365.2. Taxonomy (NCBI): domain Eukaryota; kingdom Metazoa; phylum Chordata; order Ceratodontiformes; family Ceratodontidae; genus Neoceratodus; species Neoceratodus forsteri. The sequence goes on along the minus strand of JADMNL010000032.1, from coordinate 21,572,641 downwards.
ACATCATCAACATTGTGAAAACTGCTCTCGGATAGGTTCAGTATTCTATTGGTATGTACCAAATCGGGTAAAATATTTGATATATAAATCTCATCTGTGACAAACCCAACTTGCAAGATTATATCTTGCAAGTTAGGTAGAACACAATTATTTTTTTTTTTACTGTCACTGGTGTATAAATGAATTTACACTGCTCAAAGTTTTGTTTGAAAGATTATGCTGTAAACATTATGCCAATAGGACTCTGTTAGGATACAAGCATTCTTTCTAAATATTTACCCATTTGTAGGTCAGGACCTTTATCAGCCATTAGTACTGGCTCAGGACAGTGTTCATCCTCAGTGTTTATAGTCATATATCTGTAAATTGCAGGTATGTGTCCTCTAGTGGATGCACCCTTTATACTATAAAACAACCTGGGTGGGGCTATAATGTTCTCTACTATAATGTGATGCTTGAATGTGTATATTTGATCTACTCCTGTGGATAAAATTTTGCTTTTAAATGCAATCAAAATATTTTTAAAAAATGTTATCTGCTGTTTTTGGTGCTACTAGCTCTAACAGAAATGCAGAATCATAGTCCTCAAGATGTCCAGTAATCTACCTGCTTTTATATGCAGGACATCATAATACTGTTTAAAAAATGAGTGCTGAAAATCTTGCATTGAGTGGTCAAACTTGAAAATAATGCGCTCATGTATAAGTTCACCTTGGTTCTTTATTACCATTTATTTGTTGTATATGTTTTATATATTCATTGTCTTACTGTACATACCGTAACTTATGTACGTTTTGCTTGGACATCATTGAAATGATAATCTGTTTAATAGTTCTTCCATAAATCAAATGAATTAATCAGTATCATGGTGTGAAATTCATAGTGGCAATTTTTCCAGTTGTCCCAGGGGTGGCGGAGGCTCTTTAAATGGGTGTCAAAAAGTGATCGTCCTCAGTTTGTTATCCAGCCTGCTGCACAGTAAAATGTAAACTATCAGATATGTGCAAATACTGTGGTCTCTCTCTAGGAAAATTATGTTGAACAAGAAGAGGTAAACTGCATATTTAACATGCATAATCAATTACTCGGTTCCCACATAATGGAGATATTGTATACTCAAGAGTGTATCCCTGTGACTCTTAGCTTAGTTGGAAACATCCTTCCTGTTAATATTTAGTGCAATTTCTGCAGTCTGTACAGGGCTATAGCTGCAGACTTGGGAACAGTACTGCAGAGTGCTGATTCCTCTGAGGATTACGAAACTGCAAAGAGAAAATGCACCTCAGCTTCCACAATGCCAAATACAAACCTGAAATTCAAACAGAGCTACAGCTATACAGTATTCGAAAAATTGATGGTACACTACCAATTTACAACATTCTTAAACTATTATGTAATGCTGCATACATTTTTCAAAGACAGACAGTGGGTCTTGTGGTGCAGTGAATCAATGAACAGTACTGGTCTTTCAGCTTTACAGAACAAGGTTCATACATGACCATGATCTGAAGTAAACAGTTCAGTGTTCTAAATCAGTACCTTGTTAGCAACAAACAATACCACTGAACCACTACCAGACTGGTACAGCAATCAGTATTTTATATTAGAAAGTTTCAGGCCGAAGATTACTTGCTTTGAAACAAATGCCTTACCAAAGGAGAAGATGCAATGTAGAAGGAATACAGTGTTATATACCTGTGTATATAAGGCAATAACTGCATTTAAGGCTGTAATTGCATTTAGGGGTATTAGTGACACTTACAAACCACAAGTTGGAAGCACGAGTGGTTTACATTTTTTCATTTATAAATCATGACATTGCTGTTAGCCAGTCAGGATGGTTTATTTCTAAACATTCTAGATATGAGAGGAGGTCTTGCGTAAGCAGTTTTAAATTTAGATGGCACAGTCCATTTCTGATGCAGGAGTTTGTCTATTTTTCTGCAAATTAAAACACTGGTTAAAATCAAGTTTAATTTTTAAAAGCATCTTCAACATGATTTTCCTGTATAATGGGATATCTGCAAGTGTTGTAAATGACGTTTCCTGAGCCTGTAAGTCACTTTCCCTGAATACTAGTTCCAATTCTCTTACCGATTCATCTCTACCTGCTTTTCTAGTTAGTGCTTCCGATTTGCAGACAGCTAGTAAAAGTACCATTTCAGACATGTATGACGTAGTTTATGTCCCTGCTCAGCTATTCCATTGTTGCCACAATGCATCCATGTTCTACTACAGAACTGTGTGGTTGAGAGGGATATAAACTACATCGTACTGTTCTAGATGGCACTTTACTCCAGAGTGGAAATCGGAAACACAAACTGAGGTTACTAATAGTCCTGTATAAATAGAACAGCAGCAAAACTGGAACCCATATTCAAATAAAAACAGCTTCTAAAGGAAAAACAATTATCCGTTCAGTGCAGTTGTCTTCAAACCCTAAAAGTACCATTACAGGACTATAAATGCGCATCCTGAAGTGTGTTTCTGTGCTTACAAAATGGCTTCATAAATGGAGGAAAAAAGATGACTTTCTTTTAAACAAGTTAAATGCTTCAGCGAGAAAATGTATTTGTAAGTATTTAAACAGATTAAACTTGAAATATTTTGAGACTACCAGATGGCTCAAAGCGCTTTCAAGCTGGTGACCCAAATGCCCGGAGGGCCGAGGGCTGAGGCACTGGATGCCACGCCCGTGACCCAGGTTCAGTAACAAAACTGGGCCATTGTGGTCGGCAAGGAGGGAGGGGATCGAGCATCCGGAGGACTGCTCTCCTCTCCTGGGGTGGGATGTTGGGGGCGCCAGGTGCAGTAGTGGCCTCTGGTGGAGACTGGGGGAGGCGCTGACATTGGGCCGCTAAAGGGGGCGGGATGTCGGCAGGCTCCAGTGGCGATACCACGAGGAGCCATTGCATACCACGTCCTAAGGGAGAAAACAGGAAAAGGCCCCATCCCTGGTAGGTGAAGGTGGGTCCCGGGACTCCGCACCCATGCCCACCGTTGGGTCTCTCTCCTCCTCTGGTGCCTTGTCATCTGGACACTCTATCAGATTCTAGACAGAGTGCCAGAAAAGAGCCGGTGGTCTCACCTCCAGGGGATTCAGAACCAGGGATCGGGTGGTGAGGGCCTCCCACCACAGGAAGAAGAAAAGACTTTAGACAGGGCGGGAGAAAGCAGGAGATTGAGTGGCCACACTGGACAGTCCACGGACGGTGATGGTAGGAGCATAAAGTACATAAAAAAAAAAAATTACAAATCTGGTGACCCAGATTTGGGAGCAAACACAGTGGCAGGCACTAGGGGAGGCTGCGCTGGGAGGAGACATGCTGCGGCGTGGCAGTGTCTCTGGGTGGGGGCCGGGGAGAAGGTAGTCTACTCTCCTGACAGTAGCATGCTGCATGTCCAAGGCCCGCTCGCCACCCCCCCCCCAAATACACTGTGCATGCCGCCTGGTTACATGAAAAGAAAATAGAAGAAATAACCTTACCAGCTCCCTGGGCAAAGTGGGTGACAGGGCTGGTTCAAAGAGTGCAGAGCAGTCTGAGTGTAATCACCTCTGTAGGGAAAAACTTAAAATGCTTTTAACTTGAAACTATTAAAAAACGTGTTAAGAGAATGTTTAAACCATTTTTTTAGGGAGCTGATGCCTTACTTATAGCAGCAGGGATGTCTCAGTGTGCAGTGGGAAACCAGCTCAGTTTTATCTTTGTAGTCATGTAACTGCACATCTTGGACACACCTACTGTAATGTACAGCCGATCAGGATAAAGGATTTTCCCAAAATTCCTGAAAACCCTTTTTGAAACCAAACCTCATCTTTATTTTCGTGCGTCTCACACACAACCACACCCACCCCTACATTCTATAGCGAGAGTAAAACATTACAGATGAATGTCTTATTTCAGCCACTGAGTAAATCTACACGCAGATAAATCATTTGCCTCAGTGTTGGGTGCATCTTCAGCATTTATCTCCACTTTGGACAGGTCACAAAGGAACTCTACCAATGGGAAAGCTGCCTGCACAATGCCTGATGACGTCACAATGGTCTTTGCTGCACTCAAACAGAGCAGTGCAATCCAGCAGAAGCAGTTACATTTTCCTAAAAAAAATAATTAAAAACCTTTGCAATTAAAAAGTACATTGTATAGATTGGACACAGCTGACTGAACAGGACACTCATCACTTATGAAGGGGCAGCTGACTTCCTTGTGGCTCTGTCACTCGCGATGAGTCACTGCTCTGCCCCTCCATCATGAAGAATAAATCAATATATTTTATGTCTGACCACTGCGTATCCCACAGAATGAAAAGTACACAAGCTATTTCAGCTAATGACATTAGCTGTTGCACATACCAGTCATTTATTTTAGAGAGGTTGCATACGCTACAACCACAGATTCTGGAGCTGGAGCTCTCTCAGAACCAGACAGCAGCTTTCACAATGCTGATGACATCACACTTCCACTGTCCTGACCGGAAGCCAGCGGCTGAACTCAAAGAAAAACAATCTTCATAAACAGCTGATATATTTAAACCAGTGCTGTATAAATAGAATACACATTGGCCTGACTCAAAAACCTTGTAAGGTAGCAGTTGTGAGTTTTGGTCCTGCCCTTTTACTCATGAAGATAAAGTGTGTATTTTCTCTCACTCTCAGAAAGGGGTAACATGGTTAGATGTAAAAAGCATTTTCTTAAGTAAAACCAGACTTTTAAGGTCTCTCATTACTCTGTGCTTGAAATCTCCGCTCTTCAAAGATCAAACACTAATTTTAGGGAGGATAGAAGAACCATACTGTGTAAAATCAGGTATGGTTGAGAGGTACTGTATGGGCATCCATGATTTTGAGGGTATGCCTTTTAAGAGATATTTAAATATGAAATCAAAAAGATGCCTCATCCCATACAAGCTTCAAAAAGTGTATCTGTTCTTACAAGACAGCTATTCTGTGTATATCCTTTGCAGGAAACCTGAGCAATCTCATAACCATTTGCATACTATTTTTTTTTTATTTATTGAAAGACAGAAAATCTTCCAAACTTGGTTTATTTTCCCCAAAGTGAAAAGTGTAGTTGTTGAGGAACTAGTCTTACGTTTTAAGTTATAGTTAACTAAAACTTCCCCAAGCTTTATTAAAGAGCTAGTGTACTGCCTAAAACTAATATTAGATTTTAAAAGCAGCCAACCATTACCTTTTATATCCGAGGTACTTTTTCTTTTCCCTTTGTTTAATTAGAAGTCTGTTTACCTGATGTTAGTTAGTAGGTGCGATGTGCGGAACAGCTCTTAGTCTGGCAGCTGACATATCTTGCTCTACTGCCCCACACTATATCATCAACATTTGTGACCTCACTGTGACATCACTGCCACTTAGGAACAGCAAGTGAGTGAATGTCAGGTCATTCACCTGTGATGCCACAGTCAGTGAGATCATAATGCTGATGATGTCAAGTGGGGCAGCAGAGTCAGATATGTCAGCTACCAGGCTAAGAGCTGTTCCACACATCCAGCACCCTATTATCACATAGAATACTTTCTGATAAGCAAAAGGAAAAAGAAAAATACTTCAGAAACAAAAAGTTATAGCTACTAGTTAAAATTTGTATTAGTTTCCAGTCTGCCTGTTTTGGCTCCACTAGCTCTTTAAACGTAACTATAAACAAAGGCAGATCTGATTAGTTTGTAGTTTTTGTCATGCTGCTGTCATCACGAGGACAAGACACGTAAAATAGCCAAAGAAGAACAGGGTAGTGTAAATTTTCTGGATGGGCAGTCATCTCTAAACAGGTGTGAAGATTTGACACAAGTCAATGGCCATTGTTACTGGGTACATAAACCTTGCTTTTCTGGACATAAGGGCATGTATGTTGCCACCTCAGTCTCTCTACTGTAGACCTGCATTTGTCCTTGTTTTTTTTCCTTTATTACAGATTCTTGCCGATGCCGCCTCCTCACCCTGGCAAATTAAACAAAAAAACAAGATTAAGATTATGTTAATGTTGTACAAATCACCTTCTAGGGGGTGTGATGTGGCACAAGGCGTATCTGAGTGCTACATGCCCACAGAGGGTGATTAACTGAACATTAACATAATCCCTGGGAGTAATTTATTGCTATAGTAAAAAAAAAAAAAGTACGTATTTTAAAATAAGAGTTGTACCCTGTTTAGTAGAGTTGATTAGACTCAAGAGTAACACAGGCCTAATAGAATGTAGCCAATCAAGAAGCTCTATTTCACCAAGCCTTTTAATAATAATTCATATTTGGTGTTTAAGCTGGACGGCAAAAACCTCACAGGATTTGCGCTAATTTTTCACCTGGACTTTTTAGCCAAATAACATAACTCTTACCCAAACCTTGAAACCACCTTTATGTTCAATCTCTGGAGACACAGTAGCAATCTGGCTACTTGGGTAAAGTTATTTGCAGATTTTTTTATATTCTAGCTAATGACGGTATATGAAGTGAGAGACAGAGAAGAGATACAGCATATACATGCTTACTTAGCAAAACACCATTTGGTTATGAGAGCGTAAACACTGCGTTTTTACAATTTCTTGCTAATGTTTTGGAACCAGGTGATATCGGTTGAGTGGAGGGGAGGCCCTGTGCTGAAACATGCATTGTGAGCATCCACTCTACTGTTGTCACAGGGTTCCAGAACTGATCCGTAATTATTTAATCTACTTTTGTTAATGGGGAAAGGAAGGCTAGACAATGCTACCTATTTTTAGCCTTGTTCTGGGTATGGGGTGGGGAATACAAGTTCAACCCAACTGAAACTGACCCAGATTAAGCGGTTGGTGATATTTCAGCGAAAGGGAGGAAAATTTAGCCTGGACACTGCGGAAATTCCCCTTCTCGTCTCGAAAAGTGCCATGGGATCTTTGATGTCCACCGAGCAACCACCAGAAACAATAGAATGTACCCTCAGTTTAAGAGCTTGTCCAAAGGGTAATTATAAAAATAATATCTGTGGGGCTGCATCAACAGGAGCCTCTAAAAGGAAAACAAAATAAGATCATTTTAAAGCCTACAAATGAAAAAGCATAACAGGGAGATTAAAGAGACTGCACACATACCCACATCAATTATATTCACAAAAGTAAAGCAAGGTTTATATTCCTTTAAAGCTAATATTTAGTGACTTCTAAGTGAAATGCGTTAATACGACACCGAGACCAGTCTTACGGTTGCAAGAGTGGTCTTACATGCATTCTTAGGGTATGAGAACCGCAAACTGAAGATGACCAGTTCTGATACCTAGGAATTTAAATAAAATCACTTAAAACTGCATGAGTGATCTCAGATCTATTAATATATTACTGATCAAGCTTGATCATTAATATAATAATTAAAAAGTCTTAAAAACAGATCATGCCAGTTTCCATAGCAGCTATGCGAGAACACTTCACAAAATAAGCATCTCTCACATACAAAGAAAGGCGCTTGATTGGTGGAGTGCTCCCTTGATTCATAATATGGTTAGATATAACCGCAACTTAAAAACCAATCGGTCAGTATAACTTAAACTTGTAAAAAAAAAATTATAACCATAACTGCAATTTAATTATATAGTCATAACTATAACAACACTACATGACAGACATTTGTAAGTGCAGTTAGAAAGTTCTTTACAAGTAAATTCAATATACAAGATGTTAGAAGAATATTTACATAGATCATATTCTTCAGGGATACGTAGCCTCCTGAATCTGAAACAGGTCAATACCTAAAACTATTTACCAACTTTAGGGACCAGAGTTCAAAGCAAATTTAATTTGTTTCTGTGTGTCAAACATTGTGGTAAAACAAAATGTCCAATCCTCTTTCTGCTTTGCTGATGATGGTTCTTCCCCAAAAAAGAAAAAAAAAAAAAATCACACAAATACACAGTGAAACATGGAGACAGAAAGAGTCTTTGCTTAAATTATGTCCATAGTTAAAAAAAAAAAATAAATAAATACTTTTTAGCCAAATTGGAAGAAGAAATTTCCTGGACCAGAAGCTGTAAAAGAAAAAGGGAAGGGTTAGTAGGTTTTACCAGCTGCTATTACCAACATGAAAGCAATTGCTTTAAATACTTTCCTATGTTAATAAATACAGCTGCCAAAAGAAACAGAAAGGTGTCAACAGAAAAGACAAAGCGGTCCATCAAATGCACATTTACCTACCAGGGTTGTACCTGCTTTTCACTCCAGTTTGTCAGAGTTTCATAGAAACAGAATTTGCTGGCAGATAAAGACCGCTTGGCCAATCTAGTCTGCCCATTTTCCTGCCTACAGTATCACGCAGTTCCTACTTGGTCTCTGACCTATTTTCCAACCCCTTCCCTAAGATTCCTTATGCTTATTGCATGCATTCTTTAACCCCACCACCTCCACTGGAAGGCTGTTCCAGGAATCCACCACTCATTCTTTGAAAAGTATTTTCTCACATCTCTCCTAAATTTACCCCCCCTCCGGCTTCATATCATGACCCTTTGTCCGTGAGCACCTTTTTCCTGAAAAATAATTCCCTCCTGTACCTTATTTAACCCAGTGGGTATTTAAAGGTCTCTATCATATCTCCCCTCTCACTCCTCTCTTCCAGAGGCAGGGTGTACATACTTAGTCCTTTAGTCTCCCTGTAGGGCTTCTGATGCAGATCTCGCACCATTTTAGCTGCCTTTCTATGAACCAGCTCCACTCTAATTCCTTCTGGAGATGCTGCCTCCAGAACTGAACAGAGTACTCTAGGTGGGGTCTTACCAGTGACCAATACAGAGGCAACACCAATTCCTCCTTCCTGCTGCTGATACCCCTGCATTCCACTAACCCTCCCAATTGCCTTGCCGCACTGCCTAGCGACCTTCAGGTTATCAGATATGATTACCCCCTGGTCTCTTTCCTGCATAGTGGTCGGTTATCAGTACCACCCCACACATTCTGTACTCTCCGCCCTTCAGTTCTGTGCCCCAAGTGCATTACTTTCTACTTTTTCGCACTGAAATCCAGCTGCCATACCTCTGACCACTACTTGAGTTCTCTTAGGTCACTGCTCATCCTTTCCACCCTCCACCCCCGGAGTGTACACTACTGTAGATTTTGTTATCAGCTGCAAAGAGGCAGACTCTCCCTTGCAACTCCTCTGCAATAGTACCTAAAAAGACATTAAAGAAGACTGGTCCCAGCACTGATCCCTGAGGCACCCTGCCAGTCAGTTCCCTTCCTCTGGGTGAATTCAGTTTACCACCATCTGTCTCCTATCCCCAATCCAATCTCTTACCCAGTTTACCTACTTTGGAATCATTAATAAGCTACCTAGCTTGCTTACTAGTCTCTTATGCAGAATGCTGTCGAAAGTCTTACTGAAATCTAGGAAGGCAACATCCACTGTTCCACCCTGATCTAGTTCCTTGATCCCCCACACAAAGAAATGTATCAGGGTCATTTGACACTCTCCCCCGTGTGAACCCATACTGCCTACAGTCTTGAAATCCACTGGATTCAAGATATTCCATGATCCTTTCCTCCAGCAGTGATTCCATTATTTTCCACTGTCAATGTCAGACTGACTATAACTGCCAGCTCTTCCCTGCTACCACTTTTGTGAAGTGGAACTACGTCTGCCCTCTTCCAGTTTGCCAGCACCACTCCCGTTTCCAGTGAGCTGTTGAACAGGACCGTCAGAGGTGCAGCCAGTACCTCCCTGAGCTCCCTCAGTACCCCTGTATACACCCCATGTGGCCCCATTGCTTTGTCCACTCTCAGATTAGCAAGTCCTTTCAGTACACTATCCTCCGAAAACAGACTATTGTTCACCTCCCTCCCTCCAGTGCTCCCGTTACTTTTGTTTCATCCTCATTCTCCCCAAATCTGCCCTCTTCTTGAAGTCCAAGACCATTGTCTTAGACGGTCTTCTAGGGCAAAGGTGAACCAAACCAGGTTGTGGGCACTCATACTTAGGGTCACCTTTACCCCGTCTTCCACCTGGTCATCGTGGTTCCACAGAACCGGGTTAAAGATAGCTCCCTCCCTGGTGGGTTCTTTCACCCTGTGCCGCAACAGATATTTTGAAAGGTACACACACATCATCCAATCATATCATTAGCACCAACAAATAATGCAGCTAAAGATCACAATGGAACAAGAAATGGATCAAAATCATGCATGTGAAAAGTATTATCCTCGCCTGCCTAATGATACTGCTGCTGCTGCTGCTGCAGTGAGAGTAGCTGCTATGAGGTTAAACCCAGGATCAAAAGTTGTCTGAGGACTCCTACCCTCAGTCCAATGAGAGACTAGAGACCAGAGGAACTGAACTCCATCTTCCATGACAGTAGCAAGGCTAGGGTGGTCACTGTATACAGCAACGTAAATACAGTGCTAACTGCATTGTGCTATAATTTGTTTTCAGGATTTTCATGCAATTTGAAATTTTAGATATGAAGAATGTTACCTACATTACATGCATTCTGCTGTAATTTCCTGAATTACTTTCATATTTTATTTAATTTTCTAAATACGTATTTTTTTCATTCTGTTTTTATATCCATAAGGTGCTAGACATTAAAATTCCAATAAAATACAGACAGGAAACTAAAACTGAAGCAATACTGGAATTTCAAATCTTGAAAACAGAATTTGATTACGTGTTTCTATAAATCCACATTACTGGGAATTCACATCTTTATACTAAGACAGCTTTCAAATTATAACCCATATCAGCACCATAACTACAGTAGGTCTCCTCAACTGTTTCTTTACTGAACAGCACTGGTGCCATCTCCCAAGTGGTCCCAGCTTGAACTGCAGATACCATCACAAACTGTGGCATTGCAGGTGGTTAGGTTGTAGGCCTACTTAACAGTTGTGGGCTACGGAGGCCCATGACAGCTCAACAGCACTGCTGCTGCAGGGACAGATAAAGTCACTCCTGAAGCTGTAATAGAGGGGTGTAAGAGCTGTGCAACCCACTGTAATCCACTACTTTGGGATTCATGAAAACTACAATGTACCAAAGCATTCTAACATTTTTAAGTTTGAGGGAAAGCTTGCAGATTTGACATTACAAAGTATGTTACAGCCAGGGGTACAATAAGGATTTTGGAAACTGAAGGCCTGAACACTGGCACACGCTGCGCCTGGTGAAGCTGAACTATGTGGTCTGCTGAGTTAAAGTAAAATTGGTCAAACATTTGAATCCAAATAAAGGCCCAGGCCTTCAGGTTACCCCTGGCTACTTCATCAGCCACCTAAAGAGCGGCATACACATGAATGCTTTTCTAGCTTACCTTCAAAACTAAAACCACCTGGACCACCAAAGAAGGCTTTGAAGATGTTGTTGGCATCGAAGTCTGAAGAAAAGGGAAGAATTCATTAAGATTAACTCAATGCCCACCGCCCATCTCAAAGCCAAAGTAATACATTTCCAAGCTAACAAAAGAATACTGTATCTCGGGTGTGAAATCAGAAATAGCCCAAAGCCTACCCAAGCACAGCTCTGGTTACAATAATGTATGACACAAAGGCTTGGTGGAGTTCCTTCAACAATTCTTTATGCTGAACTAATAGAAGTAGTCAAGGGCCAGTGCAAGGGTATGGCAGCAGACCTCAGTTCAGTAGCAGAGTCGTATCAACTTGTGGGTGGGCAGAAAGGCTCCTGGCGTAGAAGCACCCTCACCTGCTGGCTGACCAAGGATGTGTTACCTTGGTGGGCTACAAGACCAACTGCTTGGTTGATCCCTCCTGGATAAAAAGCGGCACAGTAATGATGGTTGTCCCAGGGTACAGGAACAAATGCCCCCATTCAATGAAAAGCCATGTTTAGATGGTCTTGGGACAAAGGATGGCTGTAGAAGAAAATGGGTACCAACATGAAAGGATAGGTGAAAAACCTGTCCCCATTGTCCAGGCTTACAGTCATGCATTAATGCTATGGGACTGGCTGGAGATATCTGTAATGAAATGGGAGGCGAATATGAAGGTATGGGAGGCTGTCATAATGAGGGAAAAAAGTAGTAAGCCTTCCCATATATTTGTAATCTGTTCCTTTCCAGTACTGTATATCAGCTGAACTCCACTGCAATGGAACCTATTCAGAGTTCAAATAATTTCTTAGATTTTTGCGATGTCCCTGAGCAACTAGGTTCTCTTTCAATAAAACATGAGGTGACAGGCTATCACAGTTTTACTGTTTCTGCATAAAAACATGAATCAAGTTGCTGATTGTGCAGTCTTCCAATGAAATTGTTGTTTTATTTTCATTTATTTTGTTTTGACCCTCCAACAAGTGAGAAATGATGGAGTGTTGATGTGATTTGTTTATTGTTTTAGGTGTGGTTTTGGGTGTTTATTTTGTTATTTGTTGGGAATGTTTGGGCATGGTGTAGATCCCGTTTTGGGGAAGTGATGTTGGGCGTCCTGCTCCCCAGTCGTGCGCTATTAAGTCACTCCACATGGCCTCCGCCAGACCCCCTTTGCAGTTTTCAATTCATCAGTGCTGTAGGGCACTGGGCAAAGCCCGTTGGAAGGGAGGGGGTCGGGGGTTGGGAACGGTGAAGGACGAATGAGCAGAGCTCTCACATCAGGGTTGTTAGGTCCAGGAGACGCCCTGGGGTGAAATGGATGCTGGAACGTGGTCCTCCATGTCTGGTCTCCATACCCAAGGGCACCATCAATATTGATTGGCAGGTAGCTTGGGTGGCCCCACAATTTCGTCCAACTTGAGCAGTGTTATGCAATGCCAAATCCATTAAAAACAAGAACAGATCTTGTTAGAACAGCTGATCTGGCTTGCATCACCGAGACCTTGCTAGATGAGAATATCAGCCCCACTTTGGAGGCTGCGATTCCGGCTGGGTACTCTGTGATACACCGCTTGAGTCTGGACCACGGTGGCGCGGGGGGAAGCGGTCTGTTTCAAGACCGAACTGGGCCCCACAACTGTACCGGTTGAGGAGGCCAAGTCATTTGAATGTACTGTGGTAGCAGGTGCAGGCTGTAGGATCGCCCTCATCTACTGTCCACCAGGGGATGAGAAGCGATTCCTTCAGGAAGCAGCTGACTTTGTGGTCGACATGGCGTTCGAGTTGCCCAGGCCGATGGTCATGGGCGACTTCAACGCCTGGGTCGATGACAATCTTTTGCAATTTGAACAGGACTTCCTCCAGTTGATGACATCACTGGGCTTTACACAGATTGTTACCTCTGTTACTCATAAACATGGCCATTCTCTTGACTTGGTCTTCCTCCTGGGGACTGAAGTCTCTGATTTGGGGGTGGAACTGGTTGGATGGTCCAATCACTACACTGTGAGGTTCAGTTTCTGCACCCCCTTCATAGACAGACCCCTGTGGAGATGGTCAGATACTGCCCATTATGGGATGTGAGCCCTGATGGCCTCACGGCAGTACCTGACCTATCGGAAATTCTGGCGTAGCGAGGCCCACAGACCCTGGTTCTGGCTTATAATAATGTCTCTACGGTCCTGAAGAGCTTTTTCACAAATTGAGTGTGATGAACTTGCTCAGTTCTTGCAGATAAAGTAGCCGCATCAGGGCAGAAATCCAGCCAGCACACTCTATGGGGGCTGTTAGTGATCAGTGTTTGGTCACTCTTCCTCACTTTGCCTGGAGTACCTTCGACCAGCTGGAGCTTGGGGATGTTATGCGGATTGTGCAGGCTATGCACCCTAAATGCTGTAGTCTGGATCTGGGCCCAACTTCCCCGATTATGGGTTGTTGTGACATCATTGGCCCGGTCCTTGCATGGATAGTCTGGTGCTCCCTTGAGTTGGGTGAGTTTCCTATCTCCCTGAAGGAGGCAGTGGTGACACCCCTCCGCAAGAAAGCTTCTCTGGACCCAGGCTACCCTGCTAACTACAGACCCATCTCTAATCTTCCCTTTGTGGAGAAGGTTATTGAGAAAGCTGTGGCGTTACAGCTGGAGAACCATTTGACCATCCATGACATCTACGAACCTCTCCAATTTGGTTTTTGAAAGAAGCATAGTACTGAGACCGTACTGGTTTGGGTGCTCAATGATCTCTTGATGGCGAGAGATCGGAAGAGCCGTTCCATCTTGGTACTTCTTGATCTTTCTTCCGCTTTTGACACCATGGACAATGGGGTGCTGCTTGAGTGCCTGAGGTTCAACTGTGGCCTGTCTGGTACAGTTCTCAGGTGGTTTAAGTCCTTCCTCACTGGCAGAACACAGAGGGTGGTATCGGGGATGTTTTCCTCCGACCCATTCTCTCTGCCATGTAGGGTACCTCAGGGCACAGTGGTGTCACCCATGCTGTTTGCGGTGTACATGCTGCCCCTTGGAGACATTGTAAGACGGTATGGGCTGAGGTTTCACTGCTATACTGATGATACCCAGCTCCACCTGTCTTTACCCGACCAGGATAGTGCGCTTTCTGTATTTAATAACTGCCTCGCTGAAATCCAGGACTGGATGAATTCCAGCTGGCTGAAGTTGAACTCGGGAAAGATTGAAGTGATGACCGTGGATCCAGATCGCTGGATAGAGGGGTCGGGGGCTGGTCAGCCTACTGGGCTTTACTTGGGGGGCTCCCAGTTTCTTTTCTCTGACCTGGGGGGTGATTCTTGATGACAGGCTGACAATGCGATCTTAGGTGTTGGCAGTCGTGAATTCTCCTCCTTTACCATCTGAGGAACATCACCAGGGTCAAGCACCTAGTTCCGCTTAGTGATCTTCCCATGCTGATACACCCTTTGTGACTTCCTGACTTGATTACTGCAGCTCCCTGTACCTAGGGCTGCTGGGGTTGATATCCGCTGCTTGCAGCTGGTGCGGAACGCTGCAGCCTGGTTGTTGACAGGGACCCCTCGAGTGTGTCATATCACACCAGTGCTGTGCAAACCACACTGGCTGCCTATTCAGTGGCAGATCACTTTCAAGGTCGGACTCCTGACTTATAAAGCCCTACATGGACAGGGCCTGGACTACCTCAAAGAACTTCTGTCCCCCTATACTGCCCTGGGCGACTGCTCTGCTCGGCTGACGAGGGGTTGCTAGAGATTCCTAGGGTATCCTTAAAGTCATCAGGGGGCCTGTGCATTCATGTACGCAGCCCCAGCCCTGTGGAATTCTCTACCTCATCAGCTATGGGAGTGCACGACCATGGGGGTTTTCAAGCAGGCCCTAAAAACCCATCTGTGGCACCTTGCCTATCAGAATTGTTTATTTATATTTGTATTGTGTTTTCATGATTTTATCTTGTTTTATTCACTTGCATGTTAAAGCACCTTGATATTTTGAAAGGCACTATCTAAATAAAATGTACTATTATTATTATTATATAATTTTAAATACAAACTGAAGAGAAATGCTGGATGGCATTCAGGGAACCAGGGTTCAATTCCTAGTTGGGTACCATCTGATGTTATACCCTCCAGTTTGTGTTTCTAGTGCTCAGTATTATCCAATACCATTCAATTTATCCTCCTTCTAAATAGCCTGGTCTGCAGGACTAATGGTATGGGAAAAGTGGAGCATTCCTTACTGCTGCTGGTGGAGTGTGTTGCACTTCCATGTGGAGATCCAGGTTTGCAGTGTGACTCTGCCCACCTGCTCTGGACATAAAAATGACATGCAGGGAGCGATCTCAGTTGGTGTATGTGTGTGTGTCTGTGCACGTGCATGTGCATGCACGTGTGTGTGTCTGCGCGCTTGCCTGCATCTGTGTGTGTGTGTTCTGCTGTTTAAGTACCTCCTGTGGGAAGGTATTTGATGATGTGTAACCACCTGAAGTCCTGCCTCCTCCACCTTCAGACTGCCACACTGAGTGTGGCAAGTGATTGGAAAATAAAATGGGAGGAGAAATGGCTGCTTATGTGACTGGAAGCACAGTGCTTCACCATGCCACCAGTCCCAGACACTTGCTGCCCCTTCCAATTCTGGTGGTCAACTGTGATTAAGTCCAGAGATCCCCACCCTCTGGAGCACATGGAGGGGGAGGGGGAACGCAAGTCTGCAGCACCAGAATACTGTGTGTTCAGACCAGCAGTGAGGCTGATGGGAATGAAAAGGCAAGATGCCTGAAATTTTGAGCAAGCTGGTAGTGGGATAAAAAGTCAATCCTCAACACCAGAAGCCATTTTCTGGTCTACTGATATTGGGAGGACCAACAATGGAATTACATGAGCTTACAGATCCCCATGCATCAGGTAAGGTAGTTATTCTACACAAAATGATTCTCAGTTCAGGGGTGTGGTGGGGAAAGAAGGACTGGGAGATGGGACAATTTGAAGCAACTTCAGTGTTTTCTAGCTGCTGTCATGATGAGGCGTCTGGCTACTACGAATACTGATGTCAGCAACTGCAAGGAAAGGGATGAAACTGAAATGGGGAAAAAGTACATTTCACTGCAAATACTGTGCTTCAAATAATAGTAAGGGTTACAGACACCGAGACTTAACGAGCTAAATGGACAATTGTCCACTATGCTCTGAAAACACAAATATAACTTCTGTAACTTCAGTAAACAAATGTAACAAAGGTTTACATGAAGATAAAAAGCACTGCAGCTTAACATCTTGAGATTATATACTCTCAAGTTTTTTTCAGGTCTCAAGAAGTCTACTGTTTGTCCAGCACCTACCTCCCATGTTCAGTCCATCTTCATCTAGGTCCTGTCCGCTGTCATATCGCTGCTTTCTTCTTTGGATCAGAAAGGACAGTAAAGCTTCACCAACTTCTTTAAACTTTTTTCTTCTTTTTTTGCACTTCTGGAGTTGCAGAACTATGTCGATCTAAGTGCAAAGGAGAAAAACATGTTTTCAGTTTGACAAGACACTGCCCCTCCAAGGCATGAACTCTGTAGAGTCACGTCCCTGAGGACACCACATATTTCCCATGTTGGTACTATGGCTGTGATAACATCGGGAATAAGCAGCAGAGACTATTCTAAAAAGATGCAGCACAGTGGGAAGTCTTTCTGAGAAAAGATATAAATCAAAACAGAGCTGAACAATCTGACAATCACAAGTCAGAATATGTACAGAATTTGTTCACCATAGCTGAGCTGCTGAAAGCATCAACAAAGGAAAGTTACTTCCTTTAGCTCTACAAGAAAATCTTCTCTACAGAGAACAACTCTTTTTGTCTTAAAGGGAATCTGTTTGATTCCCTTTATGAAAATTTCAAGTTACCACAGTTGTGCAGACACTTATTGAAATGGATACATTTAGAAAATACTTTTCAAACAGGGATGTGGAAGCATCCATTATGTGAACTGGAAGGGTACTGCAATGATGTCACTGCCTCACTAGTGTCGGTGTGCAGTGCAGCAGGTGAGAACAGTTTGGCTGTGCTGTTAAAAGATCCTATTATATTCTGAAGAACACTCTGGATTTTATGTTTGGCAGAGTGTAACAAAAGAACCTGGTGCTATTCTTCATGATTTAACAGGATCCCTGTCTGCAGGAGCAGTTTGTTTTAACCTGCGTCACTGCCCAGTGTTAGAGCTGGTGAGGCAGCGACATCATCACAGCACCCTTCTTGTCCACCAAATGGACTCCTCCACATCATAATTTTAAAAGTACTTTTCTGTCTTAAAATGAATTTTCAACCAAAAGGTATTGGGCTTCAGAGCCCAATACCTTATGCTTGCGTAGGCTTCACAGCCCAATACCTTATGCCTGCGTGGGCTTCACAGCCCAATAACTTATGCCTGCGTGGGCGTCACAGGCCAATACCTTATGCCTGCGTGGGATTCACAGCCCAATACCTTATGCCTGTGTGGGCTTCTTACAGCCCAACACTATGCCTGTGGGGCTTCACAGCCCAATACCTTATGCCTGTGTGGGCTTCACAGCCCAATACCTTATGTCAGTATCTGCTTCATAGCCCACTACCTTATGTCAGTATGGGCTTCATAACCCAATACCTTATGCCTGCATGAGCTTCATAACCCAGTACCCTATGCCTGCGTGGGCCACCAGTTGATCCCTTCCAGCTCCCTAGTATGCCTGCTCCACCCCCATGCTTGGTGTTTTTGTGACATGCGAGTATGGAGAGCATGGGGGTGAGCCCCATACAAGTGTATGGGACATTTTTTAAACGCAGTTTTATGAAGCTTTAAGCAATCTGGGAGGGCAATGAAAGCCAGCGCTCTACTAGTATGGACTGTAGTAGTACAGCGGTGGCTTTCATCACCATATGAGAGCGTCTGGGTAAACAAACAGTAGAGAATCCAGTGTCATAATTCCATTATACAGGACTTGTAAGACCGCAACTTGATTACTGCTCCCCCTTTTGTGCACCTAACAAAGTAAAAGGCAAAAAACTGAGAGGGGAATTCAAAGGAAAATAACCAAAGTAATCAGCAGAATGAATAATGTTGAATATGGAGATAGGCTAGAGAGACTCAACCACTACTCCATGGAGTACAGGCAACTCCGTGGACACCAGTGTTTAACACAGAAAGCCCTGAATGAACCTCTACTAATGGAACACCTGGGACTGGAGAAAAACAACTCTGTGGTTCAAACAAGAACACATGATTTCAAACTAAAGAGTGAAACTTGTAGAACCCCAAAAATAAGTCAGTGGTTCTCACAGCGTGTTGTGAAACCAAGGAACGCACATCCAGTCACAGCAGTAGAAAGCAAAACCATGAACATTTTTAAAAAACAACTAGACACGCACATGGGTAGAAAAAAGTAGATTGCCATTAAACTAATGAATCCATCCTATGGGTGGCGAGCTCACAAAAGGCTTTGCCTCCTGAGCACGTAAACTTCTCTGAAACTATGATCATGACTGCACCGGCTCTTTGTTGCAGGATTCGCAGGCTTTGATTCAATTTAGTCCCAACATCTAGCATCAGGAGCTGTTCCGATGGCTGCTGAATGGCCGTGAAAGGGTCCAACATCCATGGGCTGTATGAAGAGGTCCCAAGGTTAGGAGGCGACTGGTGCTGGAGAGGGTCTTGTACAGGGCAGAGCAACCAGTACGACCATAGGGACAGCATCCACAAAACAGCAGAGGTGCGTGAACACACCAGGTCTTTACTGTAGGACTTGCAGGCTCTAACTCAATGTAGTCCCGGCCTTGACCATCAGGGAGCCGCTCTCTGGCTGCTGGGTAGCCACAGGGAGGGTCTGGCATACATGGGCTGCAGGCAGGGCTCCTGAGGTCAGGAAGCAATCAACAGTAGGGGAAGGTCTTGTACAGGGCACAGCAACTGTCATGATCAACAGGTGAGCATTCAGGAAACAGCAGAGGTCCAAGACTGCACCAGTTCTTTGTTGTAGGATTTGCAGGTTTTGATTCATTTTTGTCCCTGCCCTCAAGCACCAGGGAGCTGCTCTGATTGGCTGCTGAGGAGCAGTAAGGAGGGTCTAAGGTCCGTGGGCTGCAGGCAGGGGTCCTGAGGTGAGAAGGCGATCAGCACTGGGGAGGGTCTTGAACAGTGCAGAGCAACCCTCACAACCACTAGGAGAGTGTCTGGGACAAAGCAGAGGTCTGTTACTGCATCGGGTCTTTGCTGTAGGATTTGTGGGCTTTAGTTCACTTTAGTCCCACCCTTGAGTACCAGGTCTTTGCTGTAGGATTTGTGGGCTTTAGTTCACTTTAGTCCCACCCTCGAGTACCAGGAAGGTGCTCCAATTGGCTATTAAACGGCATTAGAGAGGGTCCGACATCTGTGGGCTGCTGGCTATCAGCACTGGAAAGGGTCTTGTATAAGGCAGTGCAACCCTCAAGACCAGCAGGTGTGTCTGGGAATTAGGTTCAAGTTCCACGCAGAATCAGACACATTTGCAGTGATTGGCCCAGGCAGGAATATGCTGGTATACATCCTGCATGTCCAGGGATGTCAGACTGTTCTGTTTTTTTTTTTAGGTATGGAAGGAGAGAGCCCAAGGACAACATTCTGAATTTTTTTGGTGCCTCATAATTGTTCAGTGACCTGAGGTCCAATACTAGGCACATGCTGCCAGTCGTTTTGGGAACGAGGGAGTATCTGGATTAGAAACCTTTACCCTGGTATGACTCTGGTACTTTCTCAACTGCCCTGTTCTGCAAAAGCCCCACAACTTCAAGGGAGAACAGGTCCACCACAGGACCATAAAACTGATGCAGTTTTCCTAGAAGGTGATCTGGAGGTTGTATTATCAGTTCCAGAGAGTAACTGTCTCAGATTTAAGACCCACCTGTCTATGGTAATGACCTCCCACTGGAGACTGAACAGGGTTAATACCCTTCCACTTACACTGGAAAAAGAGCGACACCATCGACATCTGCACCTTCTGCTGCTCCTGAAAGAGCTTAAGCTTGGACTGTTAGTGAAAGTCTCGTCAGGTGGGATTGCAGAACAGTTGCTGGTGGCATTAGAAGCCACGGTCTCTACCTCTCTAAGGAGTATGGATGTTCTTTATCTTCCCAAGGGTCATTTTCTCAACGGCCTCCTCATAGGAAAGTTCCATCTCATGATCTCCTGTTGGGCATCAGAGGTGCACTGTGTAGTCCTTATCCAGGAGTGCCTCCGGATACAAATCCCAGCTGCAACTGCATGGGGCTGCTACATCGGATGCATTCAGAGCTACCTCAGTTTATGGCTGTTAGATTCAAACCCTCATGTAGTAACCTCCAAAGGTTATACTCTGAGGAAGATTTCAGAAGATCTCTGAGCCCGGGCCATAGGGAGTAACTGCACCTTGGAATATGGGATTGGTAGCTTGCCGTTCTAAGGTCCAAAGTAGCTGACAGGAACACCAGTTATTCCAAGATAATCTTGTGAGACTCCTTGTCAGGAGCCTGTGCAGCGAATTCCTTTCGAGGAACTTGACTTTGGTAGCCATTATGACAATAGCACCTGCTATGGGCCAAGTACAGTAAACTGGTGTGGTACAGGCTACCATACAGCTTTTATCCAGGAGCCGGGTAACTGCTGGAATTTGCTCCCAGCTGCCTTTGTGAAAGTCTCTACATCAGGCTGGACAGGTGGCACCAGAGAAACGGAAAGAAGGTATATTGAGATACACCATCTTTATAAATTCATTCACGGCAACTGTGAGCCTTGATGCACATTACCAGTGACTGAAAAAACAGGTCGTCTTGAGTCAGTACTGAGTAAGTAGAATACTATTTAAAATCCTCTATCTCTGTATCTAGAAGATCAGGACTGTACTCTTGCTTATCCTCCTATAAGGAGGAGGTAGTCAGCAGGCCCCACACAAGAGACGAGGATGGATTTGAGGGTCACACTCTGCTCAGCTCTAAGGCCCGTCCCCAGTGCTGGCAACATTTCAAGGGGAAGTTTCACTACCACCAAAGAAGGCACAAGAGCTGAAGGTGGTGCCGGAAACAGCTGTGCCAGTACTGACCATGGCACCGACACCCGAGGGAGTAGAGTGCTGAGTTTTCCCAGACAAGGCAAGCCTATCTGACTGTGGAGAAGCCACTGCTCCATGACAGCCACACACTGAGCAAAGGTCTCATACCCAATATCCCCTGTAGGCAGAAGGGGCGTTGGAGATGTAGGAGTTCACCCAGATGGGGGTGAGCCAGGAGAGATAAAAGTTTGGTATTATATAGTTTTTCAGTGGTGATGAAGGAGTGAGCAGAATTCCACACACAGGGGGTGATGGCTGCCTAGGGGCAGAATGATGACAACCTGATCTGTGTTGTTGCTTCTTTTTTTCCTCCTATGAGAGGATGAATGGTTTCTGGAACCCGACTCGGAGCAACAGTGGTGTTGGGACCATTTCTTTTAACAATGGGAGGACTGTCTATACACCCGGTCGAGAGATTGCCCAGTATAAGAACACTAACCCAGAAAGGAGTGGTGATCAGGTACAACTTCGCTGATGGTGCAACTTGCCTTGTCAAACACTCTACCTGCTTTAATGGTTTTTGGATATCAAAAGAGGTAGCAGTTGTGAGAAAACATGATAAAAACAAGAAATTAGGTTAAATAATGATAGAAATGCGACAAACTAGACTAGAGCACTACTTTTACACAAAACGTTTAAGTCACAGATAAGGAAGGCATTGTGCTTTGATGGCTTACCAGGTCAATATGTCGGACAGAACAGTGCATGGAATACCCGCGCAGAACATAGGGCTCGGTGTACTAGCATGCCGGGGTACAAAACCCTGCAAGGCACAAATGTTGCACACGGTTTTGTACCCTGTTGTGCATGGGTGGGGAGGAGGAGTGACGCGGAGGTCAAGACCTCTGTTGGGGAGGTGGTTTGCCGAGCTGCTGCTGTAGCTCAGTGGGATGAGCTGCGGCAGTGCAGGGTTGCTATGTATCTGTGGACCGGGGCCTGCACTGTGCGGTTTCTGTTTTTCCTCCCCATCTTGAACATCCCACCCCACCTGCCTGAGTTGATTATATTAATGGGGGGGATGTGGGGCACGGTACAGAGCCCCCACGCAGAAAGCAAAGAAACCACTTGTTTGTTTAGCCGAAATGTGTTCCAGCAGTTTGTCTCAGCTGCAGCAAAGTATCTGCTGTATTTACAGTGCGGTACATTGCTGCGCAGTTAGGTCTTACGACATAATGACCCCGTGCCCTCTGACGGCAGGGATAAACAGCACTGAGGCAGTTGAGGATGGCACCACTATATACCCCGTCGTGGGCAGGCAGATTACGCTAGACATAGTTGCTAAACACTGGCACTGCTAGCCCTGAAATTCTGGTTCCCACAGGGTATTGCTATCTCCAGCTGTAAGACCAAAGATTTGTACTCAAGGGATAAGATCTGAATTTTGGAAGATCATAAATGTACTAACTTTGCAGCCCACTTCACACAGGTTGGGCCAATACAGAAACATAGTCCTGCAACTACACGTGTGAACTAAAAAATTCATACACAGGCACCACTAATGCAGCACCTAGTGGAAGGGGTGAAATGTTAGGTCAGAGGACACTCTGGTGTCTGTGTCTGACCCTTATTCTTGTTTGCCATCTAGTCACTGTGCACTGCTGTGGATGAATAGATTACTACGGAGGCGCACTAATCTGCTGCACCTGTACTTTATTCACATGGGAAGCGGGCCAAGTGCTGACTTGAAGTACTGTGAAAAATTCCCACACAGGCTAGATTAGCCCCCTGGGCAGGCAGCTACTTAGCATGAACTGTCTGCCCGAGAGTTGTCAGTAGCTGTTTAGTAGAACAGGTAACTGTGTTAAGTACTTATGCAGAAGGGATTCCAATCTTGCAGTTTACAACAGTAACATAGTAATTTAAGGTCTGAAGGGACTCTAGGGCCATCAGGTCCACCCCTCAACCTCATAAGCTGGGACCAGCAAGTATGCTATCTATGCATGCACTAAGTTTTATGCATCTAAATTAAAAAATACTATATATTTAACTATCAAGGGGGTGTAGCAAGAAAACAGATAAGCAGTGCATTAGACAACCAATGCAATAATGTAACTATAAAAAAAATGAATATTTAGTTTGCTACGGAGGACTTCAACCCTTCACTGACTAAGCATTTCTCCTCTTTAATTATATTTACTGACAGTGTGCTTTAACAAGAGGCCCTGCGCTAGGAGGAACGACAGCCTGGAGTAGCACGTGCCTACAGAAAACACTTGCTCATTAGGGAGGCTGGAAGTAGGGCTGGTGCTTTGATGAGGCTGGGGGACGTACACTAACCTGTCTGCAGAGAGGGTACATCTGCAGTCGATGCAAGCAGGCCGTGCACTGGAAAGGCATGCTGGCACCCTGAAATAGCTACTGGCTGTACTGCAGAGGCACATGGATTAAGGCTGACAGATTTTTTTTTGGGGGGCGATGACTGAGGAATAGGTGGGAGGCTAGGTCCCTGGACATTAGGAGGGATACTTATCTGATACTCTACCAAGACTGAGCTAGGTACACCTTCCTGTCTAACAGGGAAGCTGGGATACATCTGCAAACACTGCAGGCTCATCAACACCAGCAAGAGGTACACTGTCTTACTTGAGATAGCAGAAGGCACCATCTGGAGGCAATGAAGTGTTCAAGAAGCTGATGGGAGGGAGAGGATGTTATGGGAATAGGTACTAGGCCAGGGAGGATGGCTGAATAAAACAGGCAGAGTTGCGAGGAGCATGACAAAGACTAATCTTCAGTGGGGAGATGAGGGACAGATTTAAGTGGAGTAGTAGGTCAAGTCATGTTCACAAGGGTGCAGCATACAATCTGACACCAGCAATAGGTTATCTGCATTTGGCTGGCCAGCAAAACAGGCTTGGGGGAGACTGGGCCTGGTGGGGGCACTCCAGGTGGCGGCAGCATGCTTGGCCTGCCAGAGAAAAGAAAATGCTGGCTGAAGTGGAAAGCTCCACAGTAAGGGTGGTGGGTGAGGCAGAAGGAAATTGCTAGACCAAGACAGTATCTCAAGAGAGGTGGTTTGCCTGCCAAGAACACGGTCAACAGAGTGCTATGCATGGCAAAACAATGCAGCTTTTGGGGGTACTATTGTCATCCATGTTGCCCAAATGACAGAGAGTGCTCAAGTCCTGAGGACATGAAGTCATTGACAAATAGAGTATCCTGATGGGAAATGTATACAGGATCCTCTTTGCTGAGATCCATCTAGTACTGGGGACTAGTGAGGAACGGCACTGGACCAATAAGGTAGGAAAATGCCTCGCTACAGGTCTGGCCAAGAGGAAGTTATCTTTTTCTGGCTAACTGGAAGGCTCTGGGGCATGGGAAGCCTTTACACCAAAGATGGGATGCACTGTGCCAGGAGGGTGTTCACGGCATTAGGGTAACCATGATTTACCTCTCAAATGTCCCTGATTTTCAGGGGTGTCCCTTATTTTGCTTTATCATTTTCCTCTGTTCCTCTTACATACTGTTTCCATGACTGAACAGTGGGGATTGTAAGCACACAATAATGCCAAAGAGTTAGGTTTCTTGTTCTTTAGAAAATACATTTTACTTGAACCCCTATATTCTATCATTTTACTTGAAGCCCTATATTCTATCAGCTTCCTGAGTGGATATCTTAAAACTGCTTTAAAGACCCACCTGTTTGACCTGGCTTTTCTAGGTTATTGATTTCTGCTGTAAGATGCTTGGTCTAACACTAAGTTTTAACATGTTTTAATATAATAGTAATTGTGTTTTACTGTTGAGTGCTACGATCAGCGCTTTACAAATTAGCTTGAATTGAAAATCACTATTTTTTTAAGTTGCGTGCCTGAACTTTGTCTTTTGTTTCCGATTATTTTTTTTTTTTTTTTTTAAGTTTTATTCTCAATTTATGAGGAAGGAGGTTACATAGATACAGACAGTGTCAGCAGATAAGGGCCTATGGCCACCCAGTCTGCCCATTTCAGCTTGTAAGTTCATGTTTTCCTAGTAGTCTGTTGCCCCTAACCCGACCTCCAGAATTCCTTTATGTCTATCCCATGCATTCTTAAATCCCGATTGTTTCAGCCCCACCCACTTCTTCCACTTCCCAGGTTGAGAGGTATGACGGTAATGCAACTTTCAGACATAATGCTCACACTAGTAACAGATCAACTGGCAAAGATGAAGGACAATCCCAAGGGGCAGATGGGATACACCCCAGGATCCAAGTGAAGCTACCCAAACAATTAGCAAGGCCTCTTGTAGTAATATTTTGAGTCTCTCTGTACGGGTGTAGTACAAGAAGCCTGGAAAATAGCCAGTGTGGTCCCCATCTTCAAGATTGGTCAGGCTGACAAGTGTTGGGCAAGGTTCTGCAATCCATTATCAAGGACTGAATAATGGATCTTCTGATTACAGGCCAAGGATTTTACCCCCTTCCCAGCATGGCTTTGTGAGGGGCAGATTGTGCCAAACCAACCTGATCATATTCTTTGAGGGGTGACATGGAAGGTGGCTAGAGCACCAGCCACAGCAAGTCTTTTGGGATTTAGGCCTTCAACACTGTGGCATGTGTTGAGTTTCTAGTCAAAAATGCAACATTGCAATATATACACGAGGGATACACAAAATGGACTGCTAACTGACTTCAGGGCAGGAAGCAAAGGGTTGTGGGGCTGACTGGCACTACTCGCTTGAGAATGTCAGGCATCTTCTTTGGCACCTCCTCCAATGTAATGTCCAAGAGATAAGGATCGCAGTTCCATGAGGACAGCAAAGTAGGACTGATCTCTCATGGGTGACCCATCTGTTGGCAGACTACTTTCCCAATGACACTGGAGCAGAAAGTATGGATGTCTCCATGCTGGAATCAGGATACAGGACATCTACTGCCGATACAGGGTGTGGACAACAATCTCCAATGAGGTGACCACTGCTGACAGGAGATGAGGAAGTTCATACTCCAGCCTAGAGTCCTTGGTGACAGCACCCTCCATCTGTTAGGAGGTGGGGCTCCTCCAATTGGTTGCTGAAACATGGCTGGCAACACCAGAGGAGCCACACAGTGCCCAACCAGAGACTGTGCCAGAACAAAGCCAAGGCTGGGATGGATCTATTGGCATCGCTGGTAGACCTCGACCCTGGGCAAAAGCTCCACAGGCTGACTGCTGACTGCTGGCAGAAGACTCACTGCTGCTATGCTGCTCTCTGCCATCTGTGACTGGATCAATGTTGTTGGCAGAAGCCTGAAGATGAACTCAGTGTTGTCCACCAATGGAATGCTGGTGTCGATGCAGACAATGAGAATGTTATTGTGATCTCGAACATAGACTGAGACGGACACTGTGCTGGGGTCTCTGGGTCCGTATACTCTAACAAAGTGACTCTGGGTACTGACTGAATGGATAGCCGTGCAGACTTGGGATGACCAGCAGCTGCTGAATCAGCAGGGGCCACACTAGGAGCTTTATTGGGACTGGCTGCCCTGCTCTGGGCTGAGTTGCGGTCAGCACTGGGGTCTACTAGAAGAATCTTCCTCCTTGATGGACATTTCCTTGACAGCGATAACCATCATATTGATCAACCAACCTGCTTCCGAGGTGGAAATTATGCAGGCAGACTCAGTGGTGCCATGACCGCTCTCTGTGGTTATCAGGTACTTGCACAAAATACACCTCTTGAAGTCCAGCTTCTTCCGTTCCATGGTGAATTGGGATGACTGAGCAGGAAGCCAAAAGTGAGGATACAGCAAGAGCCGAAACACTGAAACAAAACTTACAACAGCTAAAAAGGCATGAAACTAGCAGAATTCTAGTGGGACATGTGCAGTATGAGCCCTGTTCCTTCCAGCAGAAGAAAAGATCTGTTCACAAAAGGGGCAGAGCTGGAGGACCACATGGTTGGATGGCAGGAGGAGTCGAGATTGAAGACTATTCCAGTGACTGAGCATGTCCGTGGAAGTCAGCCTAAGTGTGACTTGTGAACTTAATTTAGGAAGTTAGAAGTTCTTTTAAACTGAACGGATGGTGGATGAATGGAACAGACTGCCCAGAGAGGTGAATGAGGCCAAGACTGTGATGGGGTTTAAACAGGGGTGGAACAGAGATAACAGAATAGTGCAGCCTACAGACAGAAGGGAGGGGTGGGTTACCTGAGGAAAGGGGTGCCAGTCCACCACTAGGGCTACTGACTCTAAATCCAGCCCCATGTTAGGGAAGTCTTACAACCATTACAGCAACAGAAGTACAATGCAAAATAATTGAAGTGTGCACTCAAAAACGTGTTCGTATCTCATATTATACAAGTACACTTCGTACTCAGTTCTTGTTTGACGGCTGTTGAGAATGCTCCTGGTTTAGAAATCAGTTATTTGATTTCTGGGTCAATGTCCTTCTAAAGATCTGCTACCACTCGTATAAATATCATATCCCCATTTCTATTCTTTGAGATGGACTTAATGTATTCCCTATTTTTATTGCACCGTAGGGTATTTATGCTCAACTGTTTGCAATCCATCAACTAAAAATTACTGATTTGTTTGATTCAGCGCAGTATTTGTCAAACTTGCCCAATATAACTTCCTCCTGTTCTCTAGTGTCAGACAACCCAGTTTTTCATGCATTATACAGTTTTGAGTTCTATAATCACAGTATAATACACACCTAGCCAAATTGTTGTACACAACTTCCACTTTGTTTTTGTTTTTTAGCTTTGTTGCATTTGCATAACCATAAATATGACATTTATAATGGAAGTAAAGAGTTGACTGGTATTATGCATCTGAGGTTTTATTTAAACAGAACGTTGGCTCCAAGCTCCAGGTCTACAGTGTACCATTTTGTAACAATATTTATGTGGTGGTTAAATGTTGGTAGGCTGTCTGGCAGACTTATGGAAAGACTAGATAGACCCATGAGTCTTCTACCAGTACATTCTGTTTCTGTGAGAACCCACAAAATTTAAAGGTTTACTTCTTTATCACTGTACCTGGATGATGCATCAATGCACGTTTTCTATAGGCCTTCTTGATCTCTTCTTCAGTGGCATTTTTGTCTATTCCAAGGATCTTGTAATAATCTTTTCGTTTGCTTTTCTTCAGTTCTAGCTGTGCAGTCTTTAAGAGATGCTTATGTTCTGGTAAAAAGAAATGAGATTAGATTGCCACTGTTTCTACAAGTTTAAAAATCACCAACTGTCAGTCCTTCCTCTCCTGTTTTTTTTTTCCTCTAATACAGAGACTCAATGCTTAAAGAGACCCACCAAGTTGTACAAATATCGCTTTGTACCACATGTTGTGGTGCCTTACCTGAGCGGCACCCCGTTTGGCTATATTTTGCAAAAAAAATTCCATATTAAAGAGTGGAAGGGATCGTAAATTTGTGAACAGCCAATCCCTTCCACTTCGCAGTTCTGGGAGCTGACTAAAGACCTGGGCTAAGGCACGTGATGACATGTGCTCAGGAAGAGCACAGGGGCGTGCTCCATTATTCTCTAAGGGGAATAACTTTTAAAACATTTTTAGATATCTTAGCAGTTGTTTTGTCATTAACCATGGGCACCTTGTGACTAACGAGGACATTGTTAGTCACCTGGTGTATGGTTAATGACTAAAACGCATCCTAAGATATCTGAATGCAGCGGGTCTTCAGTCAGCTCCCAGAACCACGAAGTGGAAGGGATCGGCTGTTCACAAATTTACGATCCCTTCCACTCTAATATGGAATATTTTTTGGAAAGATACAGCCAGATGGGTGCAGCTCAGGTAAGGCACCACACCATGTGGTGCAAGCTTTATCTTGGGGGAGCTCTTTAAAAACATCCCTTTTTTAAAATCAATCCTTTTACTACCCACTGTCCCCCTCGCCACTTCCACAAGTGACAGCTTCTCTCTAATCAGTTCCATCATTCTACCAAAATTCTCCTTTAAGTGCTTGTTTTCTGGCTCTAGTTTTATGCTGAACCTCATGGTCAGGTGATCACTGTATCCCAAGGGCCCCCCACTGTGACTTCCCCAATGCTGTCCCTATTTGTGAAGGCCAAATCCAGACTTGCCTCCTACCTTGAGGCTCCTCTACATTTTGTACAAAGAATGCATCCTGTGGGCTTCCATCAGCTTCTGGTTTCTTGCACTCACTGCTGCTGGGCAGCGCCTCATCTTCTTCACCATCCCAGGGTTTTAAATTACTGATTAGCAATTTTTTTCTTGGGGCTATACTAACTTACAGAAAGTATTTAAATAGATTTTCTAGAAGTGCTGTGTCTGTTAAACACAGTGAGGCAAGAGCTATGCATTTTCACAAAGTTTTAGCACTTTTATGAGCAAACTGCTAATCAATTTTTAGAGTTAAATAAATCCCTGCCATCCTCTTTATTACTGCCTCCATCACTTTATCCTGGTCTTCCATTTAAGATGACAGTCTATATGCTGCTCTGAATTGGTGCCCCCAAAATCTCATGTCTTTTTCCTACGTGGCCTCAATGCCCCCCGACTCTCATCTGTCCTGATAATGGAGACTCCTTGGATGGACAGTTCCGAGTCATGGTGCTTTGTAGTCCTAGCCTATCACAGCCACCAAGTCTAACTGGGCTTCTCCCACCAGTACCTGCAGTTCACAACACTTGTTCCCCAGGCTCCAGGCATTCATGCACACCCACTCCAAAATTCCTGCCTGTGCCATTGTGTTGTTTTTCTCCCAACGCTCTGTTATATATACTGCTCCTTGGCCTTTTTTCCAGCCTCTTCCCTCTGTACATTATGACGGTTCTCAATCCAGGCACATTCGGGTCCCTACCTGTTCTAAATATTAACCCCCTTACTTTCCCGTAAGCTATGACCTTCTCCCCTTCTGTTCAGGTCCTATATGTTTCCTTCGATCCACAACAGTGTCCAAAGGAGCCCTGCCTGTTCTCCCCTCAGTTGTGTAGAGTGTCCCCTATCGTAGACTGGGGGACCAGTCTACCAGCAAGATCTCCTTATACCTCACCGTATGTCCTGAGCTCTCCGTTCAACCGAGGGTTGTCTCCTGGTTATTCCTAGAGTTGGGTTGCGTCACTCTGGTGAGGCATTTTCAGTGATTGCACCTACCTATGGAACTTACTACAGAATTAGCTACAGGAGGCACCCTCAGTGGTTACCTTCAGAAAAGGACTGAAAACTTATTTAGCCAGGCTTTTAATATGTAGTTATATGGCTGATTGTAAACGATTGGACAGAGAGCTTATATATTATGGTGGTTGGATCATTGATGCAGGTTTAACTTTACATCTTACGATATTTTAAAATGGTTTTATTTATTTTGATTGTGAAGCACTCAAGAGTCCCTGGAAAGGAGCACTATAGAAATAAAGTCTATCCAGCACTGCCCTCCCCAACCCAATTTGTACTGGTCATGATCGATCTCTGAACCTCTCCTCACACTTTTTTATTTTGTTTTTAAACCAGGAGGTGGACTGGGCGCAGCCCTTTTTCAGCCACAACCAACATAAAACTATTAAAACATACCGCAATAAGAGTTACAATAAATTAACACATCACTTACACTGATTTGCAACAAGAAACCAATCATGCAGCAATTTTTTTTAAAACAAGTTATGTTTTTTAGCTAGATCAGACTCCCCAGAAAATTCATTTAGAAAAGTGGGACCAACCCAGGAGAAGGTATTTTAAAACATTTCAGATTTAATTCACTGTGTCTTGTATTACGACTTTTGGTCTTCAAATTAATTGCTTTAGTAAGAACTGCAGGTTCATAGTTTGTTACAACACCAAATGTGAACAATACCACACTATATTTAATCTTAGCCAAAGGAGGGAAAAGGTTAAGATCCTTGTACAACACACAATGGTGTGTCCGGTTTGGGGCACAGAGAGCAAACCTGCAAATATTATTAAAAACAATATATGTATCCCCAAAAACCCTAACGTGGAAAACAAACAAAATGTTCCCATATTCCAGAGCTCTGCAACCCATTGTGGCCCCCCCCCCCAATTCAGGAGAAGGCCTTCCTTTCTGAACAGCCACCAGCATTTCAAATTGGGTCCCAGGAACGGAAACCTCTCTCCCATGCACCATTCCCTTCAGCTGCATGCGGAACTGATAGCCCCCGAACTGTTCTCAGTTCCATATGTTTTCCTGATTGCTGGCTGTCTAGCAACTTTTTAAACTTCCATAAATTGTTTTGAAAGCTTCACACTGGAACATTCTAACCCCTCTGGACCCACGCTTTCAAATGCAGAGATCTAGGTGAGTTACTCAGCACTGGGACAGAGTTGACAGGTCTTGCCTCAGCAGCAGATCTACTGCAATTCTTTGGGACATTCTATGCAAGTGTGTAACACAACCGTCTTGCCCAGTCTGGAGCTACTACTACTATAGCGGCACTCTCCTCTCTCAGTTTAGGCAACACTCTGAATTAGTGGAAATGGAAGAAAATACATACAGAAACTTGTTTGTACAGGGCAGTACTATGACATCCTCTTCAACTGTACTGGGGAGGATCTGCAGCAGAATAAATAGGTCACTCAACTGTAACCATAGATCTAGGAGTGGTACATGGTTCACATCCATACAATGGCAGTTCTTAAAAGCCGATTCATCGGAGCGTCTTTAAACGAAGCTCCTCCCACCACCAGGTGGTATACCCCTCGGCTCTGCCCGATGATGCCAGATCTTGCACACTGGAAGCAGGGATCCGTGTGTCCCTTGTCAGGGGAGATCAGGTGGGTAGTGTGGATGTAAACCATATTTCACTCCTAGAAAGATCAGTTATGTAAGGCCTTACTGTAATAGTAGATCTTCTAGGAATGTTTCTTGCAGTAAGCCATTACTTCTGGGAGTTCCCGGCAGGTGTTGCCATCACACGGCAGCTTCTTCCAGCAGTCTCCACTGAACCACTGCAACCTCACTTCCTAGGCAGCGCTATAAAAGTGGAGTGGTTCCTGACAGTCTCCGTTCCTACCAGTTTCAGCTCGCAATGGCGAGGGACCAAGGGTAATCCGAGGTACCAAAGCATCCTAACCCTATTAGTGTTTTCCTGTTACAGAAGACAGGGGAGATGGAGGGTGGAAGCTACTTACTGCAAGAGACATTCCTAGAAGAGCTACTGTTATGGTAAAGTCTTACGTAACTGATCCATCTTCCACAAATGGTCTCTGCAGTAAGTCATTACTCTGGGAGATTCCCAATCAGTTATTTTTTTATTTAGTGATTCGAAAAACCTTTGAGCATAAGCTCTTTTACAAAGGTTCCACATCATAGATTGCAAAACAAAGTACAGTAGGAAAAAGCAAAGGTACATTACAATGAATGATGCAGCTCGGATTCAGAACTTACAGAATAACTCAAAACATAGGTACAAGTTAAATAAGAAAAACACTTTATGAGGGTGGGGGAGATAAGCAGCCACAAAGTGCCTTGTCAGTAGTTCAGAGGATGAGGATAGCTGGCAGATGGGTGAAGAAGGGAGGCACGAGAGAGAGGGAGAGGAAGCATCATGTGGGGTTAGGGTGGGGAAGAGGGACGATAAGGTATAGGGGAAGTGGTGGGATGAGGAGAGGCTGAGGAGGACATGCTAGAGTAAAATGGTGGAGCGTGAGGGACATAGGCAGCCAGCATTATTAGTGACTGTTTGGGAAACCCATGGGACTATGAGTTGGGGAGGGTGGCAGGTACCAAGCAGCATGACGAAACTGACTGCTGGGGCCAGTGGGGAGGCCTTAGTGTTCTAAGGCAGTATGCCAGTATATTGCCTGGTGAAGAGTCGGACTTGTGTGTAGGCAACCACATTATATCAGTGATAAAATCACTGCTGAAACAAGCCAAATTGGCTGGCAGTAGTTTCTCCTGAGGATCTAGGCTGATCCAAACCGATCAGGGTATACTGAATCTAGTATAGTAACAAGTCATGTGATAAATTCAGCCATATAATAGTGACTGGTAGGTCCCAGTGGCTTGTAGTTTAGGATATGGAAGTTGACAAAAAAACAGAACCTATGGTGAATAAGGTCTGAGTAAGAGGTTATAAGCACAATATGAGCCAAGAGTTGGAAAGAAATCCCAAATGATACAAATGTGTCCATTTAGGAGTGCTGCTTTGTAGTGAGTCAGGGCAGCATCAAAGACATGTCTGCTAAATTGTTATAAAATAATGTAAATGTATCCATTTTGGAATGTATAGGCTACTTAAGTAGCTATCAGGAAACAGCAAAGAGATGTTTGCTACAAAGTCATAAACGAGACAATGTATCCATTTAGTATTGTTACTTAGTAGCCCTTAGTACAATCAGCAAGACATGTCTGCTGTGTAGTCAAATTATTTAAATGTACCCAGTTTAAAATCAGCAAGAACAGGTTACTCACCTGTAACAGTAGTTCTAGGAGTGATGTATGTTGTTCATCCACACTTATTGGCATGTCTCTTTCCCCTTTAAGGATCACCGGAAGTCTTCAAACTGGCTCCTCCCACCCACCCGGGTGGTATATACCTCTGCTCCACCCCATGACGCCAGAGCTTAGCCTGCTGGAAGCCAGGTGTTCTGCATCCGTAGCCGGGGAGGTCTGGTGGGTCCGTGGGGTTGAACAACATATACCACTCCTAGAACTACTGTTACAGGTGAGTAACCTGTTCTTTCAGGATTGTGGATATGTTGTTCATCCACGCTTACTGGCAGACTCCTAGCAGTTCTCTGGGAGGAGGGAGGCAAGGCGCACACCCCCTACTTAGGAACAGAGATTGGAGAACCAAGGCCCCAAAACCAGCACCACAGCACGACTCAAGGTCGATGTGGTAATGAGCGATGAAAGTGTTTGACTTCCAGGTAGCAGCCCAGCAGATTTCCTGGATAGGGATGTCCCTAGAAGCAGCCACTGATGAAACAGTATGGCGGGCAGAATGAGCTCTTATCCCTCTGGGAGGCTCCTTGCCCGCCAGCTCATAACACAGACCTATGTATGATGTAATCCATCTTGCAATGGTCTGGTTCACTGCAGGTCTGCCAGAAGTGGCTTCAGCGTAGGTGACAAACAGCTGGCGAACCTCTCCCCGAATTTCCGCCGTCCTCTCCTTATAATAGAAAAAAGCATGTCTCGGGTCCAAGGTATGGAGCCTGTACTCTGCCTCCGAGGTGTAGGTTGGGTAGTAAACTGCCAGAGTTAACACCTGGAAGGAATTTCAGTTGCGGGCGCAGGACAACTTTGTCCCTGTGGAAGACCAGATAAGGTGAGTCCACCGAAAGCATCTGGAGCTCCCCCGTCCTTCTGGCTCACGTGATAGCCTACAGGAAGGTCGTCTTCCACAACAAGTATGACAACTCACTTGTGCATGGGTTCGAATGGCTTGCCCATGAGCTTTACCAGTACCAGTAGTAAATCCCACTGAGGTGAAGGTTCATGCACCGGAGGGGATATGTGATCCAGGCCTTGAAAAGTGCCTGATCACTGTCTCCCACGCCCGGTAAGCAGAGATGGCTACCCCAAGGGTCGATGTCTGTAGACTCCCTTTAGAGAGAGAGAGAGAACAAAGTTAGTAGAGAATGTTAGTCACTGGACAGGACAGAGGGTCCAGGCCCTTGCCCCGACACCAAATGGAAAACCTTTTCCATTTGAAGGCCTGACACTTCCTGGTCGATTCCTTTCTAGATGCCTCCACCATGGTGCAGACATCTTCGGAAAGACTCAAAGCCTGGAACTCTAGTCACTCAGGTACCAGGCTGTGAGGTGCAGGGATTGAAGGTCAGGATGGAATACCTTCCCCTGATTGAGTGATATCAGGCCTGGACATGTACAAAGCCGCTCTGGGGGCCTGCAGCTAAGGCTGAGGAGATCTGGATATCAAAATTGGTGTGGCCAGTCTGGGGCTACCAGAATCACCTTTGCCTTGTCCCTCCTCACCTTGAGGAGCTCCTTGTGGATCAAGGGGAATGAAGGGAAGGCACAGAGGAGGTCTGGGGTCCATGGCCTCAAGAAGGCATCCCCCTGCAGCAAGCCCTACTGAGGGGGGCGGGGATGAAACAGCCTCAGCTTGGTGTTTTCCTTGGAGGCAAACAGGTCCACCATCAGTTTGCCCCAACAGGAGAACAGACTAAGTTACCTCTGGATGGAGAGACCACTCATGGGATGTCTGGCCTAAGTGGCTGAGAGCATCCGCCAGATGGTTCGAGGCTCCTGCCACATAGATGGCTAGGAGGTCTGCCTCCAATCGGCCTACGAGGGTCCAGATGTGGAGCGCCTCCTTCCACGGCAAACAGGAGTGTGCACCACCCTGTTTGTTGAGGTAGTACATGGTCGTGGTATTGTCTGTCCGGACTTGAACCACTTGACCCCAGAGCTGAGGAGCAAAAGCTGACAGTGCCAGTCTGACTGCTCTGAGCTCCAACAGGTTGATGTGGCATCAGGACTCTTTGGGTGTCCAAAGCCCGTGGGCTCTTTTGTCCCCACGTGAGCTCTCCAGCCCATGAGAGGCATCGGTCATAAGGACAACTGTCTGCTCTGGGCGGACAAATGGGATCCCTTTCTGCAAGCAGTCTGGGGTGGTCCACCACTGGAGAGCATCCCACATCTTCTGGGTCATAGTGATCAACTGGTCAAATTGACCATGGCACTGAGTCCACTGGGCAGCTAGCTCCCTTTGGAGGGGGCACATGTGAAACCGAGCCCAATGGACCACCAAGGTGCATGCTGCCATGTAGCCCAGAAGGCACAGAACGTCCCGGGCAAGGCACGACTGCCCAACCAGAAATGATTGGGCAAAGGAGGAAAGAACCTCCACCCTGTCCGCCGGGAGCCGAGCTCTGGCTTACTGAAAGTCAAGCTCTGCCCTGATGAAGCCCATCACCTGAGAAGGCATGAGTTCCAACTTGGTCTCGTTGATGAACTCGAAACTCGTACAGGGTCCCTTCGACCCTGAAGTACAGGAATCGCTGATGGGACAGACTGATTGGGATGTGAAAAACGTCGCCTGCAGATCCAATGAACAAAACCACATGTTTCACTCCAAGGATGGTATGATTTGGGACAGAGTGACCATCCAAAAGGTGCGAGACCCGAGATATTGATTCAGGTCATGGAGATCAAGAATGGGGCACCAGCCCCCCATCCGCTTGGGCACCAGGAAGTACCTGGAGACGAAGCCTGGGTCTGCTGGAGGATCAGTCACTGGAGCTATAGCCTCCTTGAGGAAAGCAGGGTAATGTCGTCTCAAAGAGCCAACTGGGTGTGAGTGGATATCCGTTCCTCCAGAGGGGCATGGGTTCAGCTGGGAGGGTACTGTTCAAATTCTACAGGTAACCCTGACCATCCACTTTGAGAACCCACCTGTCCGAAGTGACAGCGGACCAGGTGGAAAGGAAGTGGGGAGCCGGCCCCGACAGGGGGACCCAGTGTTGTTGCGATGGGAGAAGGGGTGACAACCCCCACCCCATCACTGAGCAGGCTTGGAGGATGAAGAGGCTCCAGGACCTGAATTTCGGCCTCCTTTACAGGCCTGTTGGGGTCCGGGCTTGGGCTGAGGGCGCCAAGCCTGAGCCCGCTGCTGGTGCTGCTGTCCCCCATGGAAGGAGGACTGCCGAGCCGCATGGGAAGAGCGCTGAAAGGGTTCTGCTTCTGCTGGTTCTTTCCCAAAGAACCCTTAGCAGAAGTAAGTGTCCAAGGTGGCAATGGACTGCTCAATGCGCTGAAGGTGACTGGCAATTCCTGGGCCAAACAAACTGGTCCTGAGGAAAACCACATCAGCTAGTTTGTGCTGAGTATCTACCAGAAAGGAGGAGAGTTTCAGCCAAGCCCTGTGATGGGAGGCAACTGCGGAAGCCATCGAGTGGGCAGAAGAATTCCCAATGTCCAGGGCCATCTGGAGCTGTTTGGCAACAGCTCTGCCCTGGTCTCGGACCTGCTTGACCGTGGTCTGCATGTCCACGGGGAGATGCGGGAGGACCTCATCCAATGACCCGAGAAGGACGTGGGAGAAGTGCGCCATGATAACGGCTGAACTTGGCTGACGAAGGCCCAAGGAGGAGGCCGCATAGACCTTCCGTGCCGAATGGTCCAGTAGCTTGGACTCTTCATTGGGAGGTCGGTCCGTGTCTACAGAACTGCCAGTACACCTGAACACAGAGGTGGCCACCAGGCTCTCAGCCGAAGGGTGCTCTGTGAACTCCGCTAGGGACTTTATGGGCACTGCGTACTTGTGGGCCATGTGGGCAGACGGAGCTGGACAAGAGGAAGGATGTTGCCAGAGTTCAAGGGCTGGACCAACAATAGCCTCGGCCACCGGAAAGGCCTCAGTTGGGGTCTTTTAAGGATGTCTGTAAGAGGGTACTCCGCCTTTTTCTGGATGGGTTCCAGGGGCATCCCTGTGGACTCAGAGATGAGGCGCAGGATCCCTTGGAAGGAGAAAGTACCTTCCACCATCCCTAGGCCAATGGACAACCAGTCATCTCCAGGATGAGAGTGAAGCCCAGTGACGTCCGAATCCGTGGAGTCAGGATACAATGGCCTGCCACCTAAAATCACCTTGGCATGCTAAGGGCAGTCTGGGGTGACCGTGACTAATAGATGCCGGGGGAGCCCGGTGTCCAGTCTGTCTTCTTTAGAAGGCCCCCCCCCCCACAGGCTGCTTAGGTGGTGGTTCCACCACAATGGGTGGAGAGACCAGCTTAGGCTGAATTTGCCATGCCCGTGGGCGGGGGAACCGAAGCTTTCAGCTCCAAAGGGGTTGGCTCTGGCCTAGGAGATGAAAGCCAAATAATAGCCGGGGTAGGAGCCAGAGTAGGCTTGTGCCCAGACAAGATCAGCTGTTGCCACACGAGGTCCTCGTAGCGCTGGAGTTTCCGCTGGAGCGCCTCTTCATCCGAGGAGGATGAGGATGACCGATGGAGTCACCTCTTAAGAGCATTTATGGCTCTTCCTCGGCCTTTTCTAGACCTCGACCGAGATCGGGCCGGCCGACTCGGTCACTCCGGAGACACCAGCGGGACCAGTGACTTCCAGGGGTCCTGGACACATACTCCCGACCTGCCAGGGCATCTGGGACATGGGCTATGGCTCCTCTGGTGAGCACCCGAGCAACGTCCTCTGAGGGCGGACAGTGTGTCCTGTGACACCAATGACTCCCTTGGAGCATGGGATTGGTAAGGCGGAAAAGCCTCAAAGTAGCGAAGCAACCCTCTGCTGATCACTTCCAGAACCCACTTATCCATAGTAATAACTGACCAATGAATCCGGAAGTGGCTAAGCTGCCCCCACCCCTTCCAGGAGCTCAGCACCCCTGACCTGTTCCTGGCAGCTTTGGAGGGGGCACCAGCTGCTAAGGCTGGAAGGCCACCTTTCTACTGCACCTGCATTTTTGGGGGGCCGCTGACTAGAGAACTTGGCCTTGGGGTGCCAGGGTTGGAATTGCCCCTGCTGGGGCTGCTGCTACCGGAATCGATGTGGCTGAAATGGCCGAAACTGAAAAGCCTCCCCCTCTACCCAACTGTTCAACCAGGAGTAGCACACTAAGCTAAAAGCTTGTTTACAGGTGCAACCTGGGAGCACAGGGAAGATAAGTGGCTTGCTCAGGATCACACAGTCGGGGCTGTGGGATTCAAACTCAGGTCTTTTGCTTTTGGCCTTTCAGGTCCTTCTGGGATGAAGCCACAGAATCCAAGATGGCACTGGACATCTTTATCCTGGTGAGATGCCCATTCATCCCTGGTTCAATTTGTGCAGTGTCTCCACAATGAAGGTGGAGATCCTCAGCCAGGCCCTGTGGCCTTACACGGCCATGACACGGGTGCAAGACTGCGCCAATGTCCCATGGCCATCTACAGCTGTGTTTTGACAGTGCTTGACCATGGTCCATGACGACCTTGACGGTAGCTGCTTGTTGGAAGGAAGGTAAGGAGGTTGCTATCAAGCATCCCCAGCAAGGAGTGACAGAAGTGGGCCATCAACAAGGCACAGCGTGCCTGGCAAAGACCAAGGGAGTTTGCAGTGTAAACTTTCTTTGCCATGTAGTCAAGCATGTTTGACTCCTTGTCAGGTGGCTTGTCCCATGTCCCCAGTATTGACAGATTTAAACAGAGTTGGAGAGCAAGCCCTCAGCTAAGGGGTTGTCGGATAATCCAGGAAAAGAGTCAGTAAGGTCCATGTATTTGCCGATCATACATGGGAAGGGTGCTGCGTAGAATGCTGGATAGTCAAACCACCAGAGAGCGCCGTCTTGGGTGGACTGGCATGGGCTTAACCAGCACCAGTCAGTCAACCATAGGGGTCTGGGTACACTCCACCCTGCCCTGTCAAGGCCCATGTTTGCCTGAGGAACTCCTCATAGCACCTCTGCATCTGGCAGTGGTGCCTCTCATCCGAAGACAGACGAGGTGCAGACAGTGACACCTCCCAGTCGAGCAGGATCAAGAACCTGAGAAGCCCCTCAACTTCTGCACATCGACCCAGAGGCAGACGTTGAAGAGACACAGCGGCAGTATGGTACAGCACTTGCACCGATGCTGACTGCAAGACATCTGGTGGAATGCGGTCCCGAGTGGGAACTGCTAGGGATACCAGCTGCTCCACATCTTCCAGAGTAAGGATCAGGAGTTCGACTCGTCGTCAGTCCCCTTTGAATACAGTTCGAGAAAAATCTTGACTGCCTGATCAACCAGTGTTGAGGTTGGCAAGCCAGATGGGGGCACTGTGGAGCTACTGACCTGCCCCATGGCCAGTATGGGCTCGACAGCTGTCAAGCGGATGGGGGAGTTGAGGAAATGGGAAGAGCGTGATCTCTCCCAGTTCCATGACCGATAGCGTTATTTCTTACTGTTGTACTTCTTACTGTGCCAAGCAGAGCTCTCCGTAAAGGTCTCAAGTGTCCAATACATATCACTGAACTTTCCTGTGAAGGATGCTCTGATGTTGGCCCAAACTGGAAATGAAGCGCGCAGAGGCCAACAAGGTGCGGCAGTGATCATAGCCACTGCCTCTTCCACTGCTGCTCAATTGTGCTGTAGACACTATAGCAGCATAGGTCCCCTTGAGACCACTGTTGTTCCGCAATTCTGGATCTCAATCGGATGGTCAAAGAGAAGGTGAGCCTGCCTGTCTTCGAGTGTGGACAGGAGCATTGTTTGGCAAAAGCTGCAACCAGCAATGCTGTGTGTTGTTCACAGGCAGTACAGGCATGACACGCGTCAGCCCATCCGCAAAATCTTCTGCCAGCACATGATGCACCGTTTGAAGCCAGGCACAGGCTTTGCCTCCTCGCGTTCCACGATTTCGGTCAGAAGCCAAAAGTGGAACCAAGGAATACACAAACTGTTTTGAGAAGAAGAGTCACTAACTTTGCCAATAGCGCACTTACTAGACCCTATAATGCATGGAGCTGCAAAGGAGGAGACCAAACTGTTCTAGCAGAAAGGAAGATCTGACGGCACGGGGCAGATGTGAGGGATACAGCACTCGGGTGGTGGAAGAAACTTTGCTTAAAGATGTTCCAGGGAATCAGTTCTTAAGGAAGAACTGCCAATGTGTGGATAAGAGAACCATATGCATGCCCCTAGAATGGACCAGTTTCCTGTTTTAACCAAAATCAGTTAAACGTACTGCACTTAGATATCAATCCCGACGTTTTGCCCAATTGGGCTTCCTCAGATGTAAGGTGGGCCATCTGCATTTTCTTTATATTCTCAACTCTCTCCTTTATCAGTACTAAAAATTCATTATTTCAGCTATTTTTAAAAACAGACAAGTGCTTCATTAGCGTTCCTGTTCCAAAGCCTGGAATCTAGGATGTCAGTAGCTGGGCTATCATCCAATGCCTCACAGAATAACTTACCCCTAAGGAAGCCCAGACATGTTTAACACTGGGCCTGGTGGCTGACAAGTGTGATAAGAAAGGAGAAATTCCTTCATATGTACCATAATTTAATTTTCTGTTTACTCCAATGTTGCCAGTGAAGAAGTATTTAATACATACGAACTAACAGAAGACACGGATGTATTGAGATACAGTATCAAAAATTATCTTTTTAACTATTTGTGGTTGTCCGATATGCTAAAAATCAGCCCTACGTCCAATCAGGTGCATTTATCTG
This sequence comes from Neoceratodus forsteri, assembly GCA_016271365.2. Taxonomy (NCBI): domain Eukaryota; kingdom Metazoa; phylum Chordata; order Ceratodontiformes; family Ceratodontidae; genus Neoceratodus; species Neoceratodus forsteri. Next base: position 21,531,260 of record JADMNL010000032.1, on the reverse strand, counting down.
CTTTAGGACATAAAGGAACCTGGGACTCAATGGAATAGTTTCCTGTTTTCTCACAAGGCACAGAGATGTGTATCTGGCAAACTCCATCTCCAAAACACTGAATTCCGTACACTTTGGTTCAAAGATCATTTGTAGTCGTATGCCCCATTCTGTGGAGAGAATCTGCTAGTACAGTCTCCTTTCCTGGTAGGTATAAATGGATTTGCACTCAACAAGGTCCTAGATCTTTATTACCTCTGTGCAGAGCTTCGATGACCCTGAGCCTCCCATATGTTCATGTAATACATAGTTATACTATATTGTCTATCAGGACTGTTTGATCCTGTAATGGGGTGGACAAAGACTTCATGGAAAGGACACAACAACATTTGTTTGTTCTTTTCTTTCTTGAGGGGACCAAATTCTGTTTACTGTTCTCTTGCTCTCCCCATCCTAGTGGGGATGCACCAGTGATGAAAATGTGTGGAAGCTGGGACTGATGGAAGGAATTCCTCTTTCAAGTTGCCAACATCCTTCTGCCATTTGAGTGCCTGCATCTCAGCAGCACGATGGAGGGCTCCAGCCAGAAGAATGAGTACCTCCAAGTGGTCCCTTGATGACAGCACTACTGAATGGCATCCAGCATCATCAGCTGGGTCACCCAAATGGGCAAATTCAGAACAGAGTGCACCTGGGAACACTGGTGCTCCAGTTTGTACTGGATGGTTCTCATGCACCAGTTTGCCCAACGAATCATAGCCATGATAGATACCATGAAGCCAAGGAGCTTGAGTAAATCTCGGGCAGGCACGATTGCCCAACCCAAAATGACTGAGTTAAGAATGACTGATCCTTAGTCTTGTCAGACAGATGGATGCCTTGCAGTGAGTCTAGTTCTGCCACAATAAACACAATCTTCCATCTTTGAAGTCAACCAGGTTGACAAAAAGACCCAGCTGCTGGAGGGTTTGGTCAACCACATCACTGGCCTTTTCCAACGTCCTACACAGAATGGCCTGTGAGATACAGTCATCAACACAGGGGAACACCCTGATGCCCCTAGTCTGAGGATGGCTGCCACTGCTGACATACACTTGGTGAACATTCAGTGAGCCGAGGACAGGCTCAAAGGCAAGGCTCAAAAATGGTACAGGATTCTGTCCACTCTGAAATAGAGAAAGTATCTGTGTGACAGATTGGTAGGGATGTGGAGGTAAGCATCCTGAAGACAAATGCGAAAAACCAAGCCTCTGAACTCAAGGTATTGAATAATCTGATTCATGGTCACCATGTGCAACTCTGTCTGCAGATGAACTGGTTCAGGATCCCCAAAGTGACTATGGGCTGCCTCCTCCATCTTCTTTGGTACCAGAAGAATTGCAACACAAGTCCATGCTGTACTTCAATTTTGGGACAGTCTCTACTGCATAAGGAGCTGCCAGCTTGTTCCATAGTGCTGAGAGAAAACTCCGACAGCTGGTCTTTCAAGGTACACGAGTCCTTGGGGTGGGGGTGGGGTAATTGTTTTTTTCTCTGGAGGTAGAACTAAGGCCTAGCCACAAGCGGCACTACCTCCACTGCCCTTACAATGGCCCCGTTTGAAGTTCTTGGGGTTGAAAAGACTTGGCTGGGTGGTAATGAGACCAAGATCATCATCTGCATGGTGTGCATCTCTTCCCCCTCTCCCCCCACACACGAATACCCCATAAGTGCCAGACTCCGGGTCATTCCCCTCTCAAACTAGTGTCCAGTACAGCAGTACAGCATGCTGCGGCGAACTCTAGCACAAACAGACAACAAAAGTTTCCTCAACAGTCTCAGCACCTCAATGGGGTTGGTAACTGCAACTTAATATAAGAAATGGTCTTACAGATATAAGCAAGAAATTCTGCAAGAGTAGACACAGAACTAACAACCCACTAAAGCTATACAGGTGCTGCTTATAATAAAGAATGTTTTAACTTGTTCTGTTGGTCTTTTACCTTTAGTTTTTTCTGTCTGGTATACTTTTTCGTAATCTCTCACTGCTTCTTCATACTGTTCCGTGTCCATGTAACTGAGAAGAAAAACGGATTTCAGTTGTCGAAGGTTCTGTCAGTGAGGGATGGATCAGTAAATGACAAATTGTTTCTCAAAACTATATACCAACACACACAAGTGAAAATTCTATTTAACAGTCCATGGGAAACATTTTACGAATTGTTATTAAACTGAGGGTAGAAAGTCTTCCTGTATGTCTGGCAAGCTCCAGCTCATTACTGCATCACCTGTATAGACAGAAATACTAGTGAAATACCAATGTGTTCTACGCAGCATCTGAATAACTGTACTATGAACATTTCAAACTGAAAAGTGCAACTGTTTAATACTTCTGAGCTTAGTGAACATTTAAGGACTAACTGATTAATTTAGCTGGAACCTGTAACACTCTCCAAACATACCTGAATTATTTTGCGCACAGCACCTGGTATGAGTATTTAAAGAAAATGAACCTGCAAAATTCCCCAAACTTACTTTAATTATTCAGAATGCAGCATCTGGTATAAGTATTAAAGGAAATCCGGTATATGGTATTCCATACCCCTTTCAATACATAATTTTATGTACATCCAGTGATACAGTGCCATCCGCCAGGATGAAGCACTCTGGGAGATTTCACACTCTACTGTGGGACAAATCAAGGTAAACGCCATCAAGATAGAGAGAGTCCTGCAGTAGCCTGCAGAATATCAACAGTATAAACTGTGATGATGGTACCTGATCCTAGCAGACAGCACTGTACGTAGTAGTACTTCACCAGTAATAAAATGCGGCCGGTGGCACTGAGGCTGAGCTGTACTCCTTACCTCATAGCATGCTGGCGACCTGGGTTTGGGAACAAGCCTGGGCGGAGGTTAGCACGGGTGGGGCGTGGAGCTGCCGACAAGCAAGATGTCCCTCCGGGAGGTGTAATGACTTCCTCTGGCTGATGGCTGCCACCTGGTGGAGGCTGGGGACAGCACAGGCCAGGGAAGCCAGGCACTAGGCCTGGGGTGGGAGGAAGAGGCCACTATCAGGGCTGTGGGTCTAATGCACGCCTCCACACGCATCGTCCCATTCCTGGGGTCCCTGGGTGCAAAACAAAACAATCATCAGTGGCAGGATGGCGACCGACTCCCTGTAGGCTCCGTTCCTGGGCCGGCATAGGTAAACCTAGTAATTCTGTGTGGGGGGGAGGTGGGGGGCAGTCAGATGGGGACTGTCCAGGGGCAAAAAGTGTTAAATGATAAAAAAAAAATGGTGTAAAAGGGTATCTCAATATGCCACTGCATATTAAACATACAATTTTATGAAGTGTCCAGAAATATATTTAATGGTCATGTCCTACCAAAGAAATCTCATATAGATTAAACTTGACATTACATAATTAGAGACAAGGATCCAGCTAACAAGGTAAACAGAATTGTTTTTTTTTTTTTTTTAAGTGTCCAACATTTCAGACGAGAGACAGGAGAGAATCAGAGTGGGGCACAGGCATGACCAGTGATTTCGTGCCGAGGCTGGCCAGGGGCCAAGCACCTCACCAAGGCGAAGCAACTGGCTCCAAGGGAGGATGGGCCCCAGCTACCTGCCATTTGCCCACCATCTGCTGGAGTTGATACCTACGCTGGCTGCAAAGGCAGCTGCTTGATGATTTTCCAGACTGGAAGAAGGCTGCAGTCAGGAGTGGGGGGAAAAGACGAAACTGGGGGGAGATTAAAACAAAAGAGATCTTATCTATTTCTTCTCCAGAAAATCATTAAGAAATAATTACTCCCCATAGTGATGTTGTTTCTTCCAAAAGGATCCCTTGCTATATAATACTTCATTCCCCCAGAATTAAGAGCTCCGGAAGCTTACAATTTTATGCTTATCAAAGAATCTCAGAATGAAATCCAAAACTCTGCTGTGTGGTCACACTCACCCTCACATTCTAATGGCAGATTTTGAAAGCTAGGTTGAACAGTGACCACTAAACCAGCTAAGTGGCTACAAAAAAGACACGAAAGTGTGCCCAGAATTCAGGTGGCGGCCGCATATGTCCCTTAGAGACATTCTTCAATGCGGTGAAAGAAGCCAAACCCTCTGGTGGAGTGACTCTAACCGACCCAGGAGGAGTCTGTTGCGTTTTCATAGCAAAATATCGCTAGGTATTAAAAGGCCATGAACAGTTGCTCAGATTTACAGTGTGTAACTGTGTGCCTGAGGTAGTACCCCAGCGCTGTGAACGACACAGAGTGTAGCAGAGCCCCTACTAGACGGAGAAGGAAAACTGGAAGGTCAACCGACTGGTTGAGGGTCAACTCAGAGACCACTTTAGGAAGGAATTTAGGATTTGTTCTGAGAGAAACTCTCTCCCTGTAAAAAAACTAAATAAGGCTCTCTACACATCAGAGCCTGGAGCTCGGAAATTCTTCAAGCAGAAGTAACAGCAACTAAAAAAACAAACCTTCCAGGAAAGTTAACGCAGCTCACACTCAGCCGCTGGTTCAAACAGGGGGAGCGTGAGCTTTTCCAACACAAACAGGAGGTCCCGGGGAGGGATAGGATCCCCGATGGGAGGTCTCATATGCAGAATCCCTCGTAAAAAGGTGAAGGCCACGTCCAGTTGGGCCAAAGGTTCTATCCCCCAAGAGGACATGATATGCAGAGATGGCCTACATGTGCACCTTTACTGAACAGTGCTCAAGCCTCGCTGGTATAAGGAGAAGATACTGTAATGCTGAGTTCACCAGACAGGTAAAGGGTCTAGACAGTGAGACAAAAATGCTTCCACTTCACAGCGAAGTGGAGCGAGTAGAGGGCTTTCTCGCTGAGGACGAGGACACCTGCCACCTCCTGGAAGACCCCTTACCTTGATCTTGCTACATCTGCAGGAGCCAAGCATGAAGGTACAGAGACCCAAGATCCAGAGGGACCAGTGTGCCCCAATCCTGGGACAGCAACTACAAGCATACTGGGAGCAGAACTGAAGTTCCGAGGACAACCTGCTGAAGTAGTGGGAACCAAATCTGCTGAGGCCACAATGGGACAATTAGAATCACTGGTGCCCCTCGGCCTGTATCTTCAACAGGATCTCTGAATGAGAGAAAAGGGAGGGAAGGTGTAAAGAAACTTCCCTGCCCAACAAAGGGACAATGCATCTGGCGCGTGCTCTTACAAGCAGAAAACTGGCAGTTTGGCGTTGCGTGGGGACGCAAAGAGATCCAGCTCTGGACGACCCCAAGTTTTATTTATTTTTATTTAGTTGTTTAACAAGGTATAGCACACTAAGTTGAAAGCTTTTTTACAGGGGCAATCTGGGAGCACAAGGAGGTTAAGTGACTTGCTCAGGGTCACACAGTATGCAAGTGGAAGCTGTGGGATTCAAACCCAGGTCTGGTCTGCTGGATGTCACTAGGTTTGCAGCGGAGAGCTTTAGACCACTGCACTATACTGCCTCCATGTGTCGAGGAGCTGGTCCGCTACTGAATGTAGCAACCCCCATTCATGCACCTTGGACTGAGACCTGCTTAGGCTATCTGCCAAGGCATTTTGGATGCCTGGAACATGCACTGTGGACAGGTAAATGTGATGCCCCAGTGCCCAGTACCAGACTCTCATTGCCTCCCTGTATAGGGGGTAGGAGTGTGGTCCCCCTTGCTTGCTGATGTAAAAGACTACCACCATGTTGTCTGTCTGGACAAGGAGAGCCCCTGGAGTAAGGTCCTCTTGAAAAACAAGCAGCGCATTGAGGACCACTCGCACCTCCAGTACACTGATGTGGAGGTCGCGCTCCTCTAGGGTCTACACCCCTAGTGTTTGGTGGGTCCCTAGGTGCACCCTCAAACCAGATCTGATACATCCATCGTTAAGGTCTGATCTGGTAGCTCCTAATGAAAAGGGACCCCATTCTCTAAATTGAGAGGGTCCAGCCACCAAAGAAGTCCTCTTGACTGGCTCCGTGACTCTGATCACTTGGTCTAAATCGTCTGAGCATTGGTCCCACTGCACCCCGAGCATCCACTGTGGGACTCGTGGAGGATGGGCCAAGGAGTAATAGGGATGGCCGCCACCATGTGCCCCAGAAGTCTGAGGAAGGTCCTGGCTGGGACCTGAGGGATTACTAAGACTGAACCGGCTATCTCTCCTCTCTGGAGGCAGAAAAGCCATGCCCTGGATCAAGTCCAGGACCGCCCCTATAAAGAGGAGTCTTTTGCTGGGTTCTGGGGATGACTTTGGAAGGTTCAGGGTGATCCCCACCTCTCAGAACAGAGTATAGGTGTCTCCGGGAGTTTGAAGTAGGAGCGCCTTGGTCAGGGCTGCAAACAGCCAATCATCGTGGTAAGGGAAGACGTAATGTCCCTGGCACCTTAGAGCCACAGCTACCACTGCCAAACATTTGAAGACTCTAGGAGCGGAGGAGAGGCCAAATGGAAGAACCCAAAACTGATAATGCTCCCCCTTGAAGTGGAACCTCAGAAACTTCCTGCAAGGGGAAGACCCTGATGTGTATGTACGCATCTTGCGTGCCTAGGGAGCAGAGCCAGTCTCCCTGGTGCAGCAGAGGAATAAGACCTTGAAGGGTCACCATCCAGAACCTTCGGTACTCTATATAGTTGTTCAAAGAGCTGAGGTCCAGGATGGGCTGAAGATCCTGCGTTGTCTTTGGAACTAGGAAAAAATGTGAGTAAAATCCCTTTCCCCGTTGCTGCAGAGGAACTGGTTCTAATACCCTTTTTTGCAAGAGGGCCTGGATTTCTCCTTCTATAAGTGGTATGTGAGAAGGAGAATATTTTGAGGACCTTGGTGGAGTATATGGAGGAATTTCGGTGAATTCCAGCGTGTACCCCCTCCTTAAAATGTCTAGCACCCATTGGTCCACTGTAATGGAGCTCCAACCCTTCAGACAAAGGGAGAAGTGACCCCCTACAGTCTCCCCAGTACCCCTTTCCTCCGGGGTGTCGGGAGGGAGCCACTGGGCGGAGCCGAGGCAGAGAGGCTTGGGAGGACTTGAAAGGAACGCCTCCAGGCTGCTGGTTGTTAGCTCTCCTTTTGAAGCTGCCTTTCTGGTCCCACTGGTTTCCTCCGGTTTGAGCACCTGAGGGCTTGCGAAAAGGCAGTCGTCTTGTTCGTCTCTGGTCCCCTCTGTACACTTGCCTGACGGACCAGACAGACTTGCCCGACTCCTGGAGACGAGAGATCAGAGACTCCATCTCCTGCCCAAAGAGGACAGAATCCTGGAACAGGAGGTCCAGGATTATGGACTGCAGATCCTGGTAAAAGCCAGAGACCCTCAATCAGGCATGGCGCCGGAGGCAGACACCTGACGCTGCCACTCTGGCCACCGTATCTGCAGTATCGTACGAGGCACGGAGAACATGCACACCCACGTCCAAACCTGACTTTAATATATCCAGAAGCTCAGTCTTTTGCACAGAACCTGGCAAGGCACTGGCCATCTCCTGTCTTCTCTCCCATAGTGCATTCTGGTACTGGACCATATGTGTGAGGAAGTTAAGCGACCTAATAGAGCAGGTGAAGGCAGAATAAACCTTCTTGCCCACCCGATACAAGTAGTGGGATTCTGGGTCAGGAGGCTGGGAGCTTAGTTGTTTAGGCTGCTTTGACTTATCGTGGGCAACCGTAATCCACCTGAGGGCGTTCCACCAGAAAGGGCTCATCCCTCGGGGCTCTATACAGCCAGTCTGATTTTTTCAGAACTGCCAGGATTGAAGCTGGATGCTTCCAAGTAATCCTGATAAGGTCCTGGAAGGTATCCACCAAAGGAAGCACCACTAGAGACTTGGGCTCCTTTTGCCTCAGGTATTTGGCCAGTCAGTGTTCCGGATCCAGATCCTCCATCTCCGATTCATTGGAAGCCTGGATGTGCTTCATGACATCCATGAAGGTTGGATCATCAGGGGGCGAGCGGGGTGGGTCCTTTTCTCCTGGGGAACCCCTGACCCCGAGAGGGATGAGGCAGAAGGTGGACGACCTGCTACTGGGTTCTGAACAGCCTGAGCTACGCCTCGAATCTCCCCGCCTGCTGCCAGAGAGCTACCGACCGATGTCAGTCCAAGACCAGCGAAGGCTGTGGGATAGATGATGAAGCAATGACAGACGTTGGTAGTGGGAGCAGGAATGGCTCCTGGACCGGGACCGGGACCAAGACCAGTGATGGCTACCAGATTGAGAGGGGTGCCGACGACTGGTCTGAGACCGGAACCGAACCTTGGAGGGCAGGAGCAGCAGCAGCCACTCAGGGATCTTCTGAGGGGAAGGAGGGAAGGCCCACGGGTTCCCTGTTGTCTGGCTGGTCAGGGCCTGGCATCGGGTCCGGCTTCGGCAGAGGCTTTCTCACCTGACTCTACCAGAATGATAAAAGCTCCTGCAGTTTGTCTTTGTTGAAGACTGTGGCTGCTGAACCTGGAAAGGGGAGCAGTGAAATGGGATCAGGAAGGTCATGGGATGGTGAACCGCCCGCAGAACCCTGAGAGGTGGAGGATTTGGGGGTACCCAAGGTTGCCCTTGCTGTGGGTACTTCCACCACAATCGCCTCTACCAGCATCTGTATGGGGTCCGACGTCGGCTTGACGGGCGGTGGTTTGCCTGAAGTGGACGAGTCCAAGACCTCCTAGGGCACCGTAGCCTGTGCCAAAGAGGTCAGGGGGTAACCCTACAAGGAGCCACCTCTGGTTTAACCAGTTTCTCCCCCGATGTCCCTGCCTTGGCTGGTGCCGGTTTCTTAGCAGGAGGACTTGGCACCTTGGAACCTTCTGGGTGCTTGTGGGGGTTCCTTGAGCTTGAGGACTTCTAGGAAGAGTGAGAGTGGGACTGAGATCTGGATCGATGGTGGGACCGGCTACTGTCTTTGTCGCAGAAGTGCTTGAGGGACCTGTCCCGATGCTTGCTCTTGTCCCCAGGGCATGCAGGACATCCATTTTTTTTCTCCAGAAGGTGGGCCTTGACACCCTTCAGGCGCCTGATTCTGATCCTGCTGGTAAAGCCTTGACAGATGATGCAGGTTGTGCTGTCATGGTCTGGGCCCAGACAGAAGACTCATTCAATGTGGTAGTCTTTGGAGGAAATTTGGCATCCACAGCGGCACTTGTTCCTCTTGGGCCTGGAGTCGGAGGAACCAGAGGCAGTGAAATGGTTGACTGATGCCCGAAGGATGAAAATCCCCAAAGAAAATGCTAATTTTTTTTTAAAGTTTTTGCTGGGCTACAGTAGCCAGAACTTCCCCACGTGAGTGGGTCGTGGTGGGAAAAGAACTGGGTCCACCCCCTTTTGTACTGTGACAGACGTCGGGGTGGAGCAGACGCTGCGAGTGGTCCCTGCTGGGTATTGCTAGACAGTAGTTTTTCCAGTGGGTCCTAAGGCCTGCGGCATTAGTCCTAATGGTTATAGCCTGCTGCAAGAGCTCCCCCTCAAAGTAGGATCTTTTATTCAGGAGAACCTTTCAGTTCTAGGGGTTCTCCTTCATCCTCCTCCTCCTCCGCAGGCACTGGGAATGGAACTGGAGTGGGGGGGGTGCATATTCACGAAATTCCCCATGACCTGGAGTGCCTAACTGCATGTCTTTGTCATGTCCCCTACTAAAGGAATTTTATCTGGGTCTACTGGTTGCTCCTCCCCTTCAGAAAAAGTAAAGTGACATGTTTTCTCTTCATTGCTTACTGGCAGACACCTTCTCGGGTGTCTGGCTCTGAGGCTCTTATTTTTGCTGGATTTAGGGTTCCCCTGTTCAGACATCCCGACTTCTGAACTATCTTTTGCAGCCTCTTTTTTCTTATCTGTCCCCTCTGACAGGCACTGCTGCTTACTTTGAGGGTCTGGACCCTCATCTGAGCCTTTAGGTGACATGGAGGCAGACTGAGAAGCCATAATGCCTTCTATTTTTTTAGCCATTTTCTTTTACGTTTTAGGGCAAAATTTAATACAAAGCTCGCAACTCACAAAAATCGGGGACTAGGCACAGGCACCTCAAACACAACTCATGATAGCCTGCCTTTGCCAGGAGCTGAAAACAAAGTTTACAATTTTAAAGCCTGGGGTGGTGCCGCTTGTTTTTTGCCCTGTCAGACCTCAAGGACAATGACGATGCTTAAAAATGTTCTGGTCTCTCCCCAAAATAATTATTTCATCTCAGAAATAGACTCTATAAAAGAAAATTCACAAAAGTGGCTTGGTTCCTTTTAAAAGTAGAATCATGATACCTTAAATAAACACCTAATGGCGTTCAATAGTAATTCAAGCCAATATATTGTCTCAAGTTCCTGTTAATGAACCAAGACTACCCACACCAGATTACTGCAAAGTGTACTTTAAACAGCTAAGATTCTTTTTTCTCAAAAAAAAAAAAAAAAAAAAAAGAACAATTTCCCTGAAGGTGGGAACCATGCCATAAAACTAGATTAAAGAGAAACACTTTAAATAATAACACCATAAACATAACTGACTCTGAAATTATGATTTCAGGGTGACTGCTTTCTTCAGGTAGAGAAATAAATCTGTTAGAATGCAAGGGTGAGTGTGACCATACAGCAGAGTTTTGACTTTCATTCTAAGAGTCTCTAATCAGCACACAATTCTAATCTTCAGGGCAGCTCATTCCAAGGGAATGAAACAGTTAAGCATAAGCGAGGGATTTCTGGGGTTGGAATGCCAGACAGTGTACTCCCTTCCTCCCCAAGGGCCTCAATTCTGCAACTCACCTGGCCCCAGCCAGTCTCAATGGGGGATCCCAGAGCCCAAACATCAACCCCCGTCTTCCACGCAGGAGTGTGATGAGCTGCCACCACACCATCCACCAGCATCAATGCATCTATTAATGTTTGGGGGAAGGGTCATTTTCTGGGCTCCCCCCACACTTTTCATTTAGTGTTTGTCTATTTCTGCTGCAGTTTCTCTGTTAGTGTTCCTCCCTTTCAATTTAATTTAGCATCTATTTCTTTTAGTCCATCTTTCATGTAGCACTGCTCTCTGTGGATTGTCTCATTTTGTGTGTTCTCAGCGCACTACTGAACCCGGGAGCACTGCCGTTCCAATGAAATGGAGCGACAGCGATGCTCTGAAGCATCAATAATGTCTGTGGTAATGCTTTGGGGTGCAGAGAACAATGGACCAGACAGGATGAGACAACAAATGTAGCACCTGGTATGCCAACCTCCTCAGTCACTGTCAACTTCAAACCTCGTGGCCTGATTGCTACTACAAAATGAGCCCGAAATCTCCAATCACAGCTGCAGTGGCTCAAATTCAGTAATTCAATTCAAGAATCATGGTGAACTTTTTTTTTTTTTTAAAGGCACAAACTGCAATGAGAACCATTTTTTGTGTTTTGTATCATCAGGTTTTATTTTCCTATGAAAGTTAATGTTTATCCAGCAAATCTTACCACTGGGCTCGCCGTAAGTAAGCTTTGATGTAGCTGTCATCCAGTTTTATTGCACTTGTACAATCTTCTATTGCTTGTTCAAGTTTTTTGAGCTGTAAAATCCAATACAGTGAAGTCACCGATAACATTAAGTATTGCCTCCACTGAAAAAAAAAAAATTACACACACGCACTTCATGTTCTCTAATCAGTCAGTTACTTTCACCTAAGGATTCAGGGTCATTTTGCATGTGTAGTATGTTGTAACAGAAACATTCTGCTAGTGGAACTGGAAGAATTTTGAATCCATATATTCCATGCGAAACATTCCATATATTGAATCATGATGCCAACAAAGCACAAACTTTGTCTAACAGTAATAGAATGGCATCATCTATGACATCATTTGCAGTGGGCAGAAGGACTATTTTATTATAAATACACAAAAGTAAATCTATTGTTTCTACATATAAACATGCTTTTCCCAACTGTAAAAAGTTTTAAAAAAAGCTCAATAAGCCACTATGGGGTGTGTTTGAAACATATTTTCCACACTTACAGGGGCTGAAAGGCACTCAGCCTGCAGCCTTGTGCCTCAACACACCCCTGGGCATGCGGTAAAATAGGTTTCATACACACCCCGTCATGTCTTACTGCTTACATAGTCACTATTCATGCTCACTACACAACACAATCCTGCACTTGCTTCTTAACTTTTTGACCTTTTTCTCCTCCAGCTGTATTCTGCTGAGCTTCTTCCTACATGTTGTTATATCTTTTTAATTTTTGTCACTCTGTCTCTGAAACCCGTTGCTCTGTCTCTGATATACACTGCCACTTCTCTCCTCCCGGACTGCTGAATCCCCCACCCCCCTTCCCCAGACTGTCTCAATATCAGGAGCTCTGCTAAACATAAAATACTTTTTTTGCATACTTTATTTCTGCCTCCACTCCAGAACTACTGGCAGTTTTCTTTCTCTCAGTCCAACTGCCAGGAGTGCTTGCATCAGATGAGGTACAGTACTCTTCCGGCCAGAAAAAATGGTTTCTCTGCCCCGCCTGCCCACATGATCTCTCGGCCGGCCGCACTGAAATGGCAAACTGCTGAACTGACAGAAAGAAAAAAGCAAGCCTCTATCTCTATATTTAAAAGAAAAAGTCAACTGCAACTCTGCCTCCTAACATAGCCCATCTCCCTGAACAGCAGTACAGCACCGCTTCCTTGCTGTTCACTTTCCGTGAACGCCATTTTTTTTACAAAACATTTGCGCAATAACTGTTCTTCAACCAGTTTCCATTGATGCTGCCTTACAAGCGCTGGAGTCATGATGCGGCATCTATGGCAACAGCTATGGGAACAGGGCTCACTGAAAGCAGAATAGTTCTAATTCAAAAAGTAAATTACACGTTTTCCTTTTTTTTTTAATTACAATACAAATGGGTTTAAAAAAAAAAGCACACAAAAACACAAGGTTCCTGCCTATTGCATAAATACACAACAGGGACCTTGTGAAATATATGCTTTATTTTCACTTGCGCTGTTTGCCCTTGGGCACATCACTCGTGGATTACGCCACTCGTGAGGTTACGCAAGATCAAACAGCACTAGTGAAAATAAATCATGCATTATACAGGTCCCTGCTGTGTATCCCCATAGTAATAACCTGCTGAATTCTGTAAATATAGTGGGTTATGTTGGTGTTTTCCCCCTCATGCTCTCACTTCACTGACGCACAAGACAGCACACTGTATTTGTGTGAGTATTGTGGATGCTCAGGGGCACGCTCGCACAAATACAGTTTTTTCTCTGTGGAAACCTTGCACCAGTTATTATAAAAAATGAATGCCCATGCAAAGTTTGTTTTCTGAGGATTTTTCACACACCCTCAGTGTGTGATAATCTCTTAAATGCCTTGAGTTTTGCTCTCGGGGTTTATGGATTATTACACTTTGGGTATGTGCAAAATCCTCATAACACACCCTGCACAAGCATTAGTCTCTATTTATGTTTTGGTGGGGTGTTTGGAAAGAGAGCTGTGGAGACCCTCGTCCCTTTCCTTCCATCCTCAAAATAAAGGAAGGGGGAAAAAAACAACTCCCGAAAGGGAATGGCAAGAAGAATACCAGTGTGCCGTAGCACAACAGGGTGAGCTGCCCAACAGTCCTGACTCTCACCTAAGCAAGGGATGGTGGGAAAGTATGTAAATGAATGGTGACAGTATTCTGGAAGGTCAATAATTACTCGTTCTTTCCGCCTCCTCTGGAATGTCTCCCTGTTACAGATCTTGGTGTCATCCGCAAAGAGGCAAACCTTCCCTTTCAGCTCCTCTGCAATGTCACTTATATAGACATTAAAGAACACTTGTCCCAACACTGATCCCTGAGGTACCCTCCTGGTCACCCTCCCTTCCTCGGAGTGAACTCCCTTTACCACTACCGTCTGTTGCCTATCCCTGAACCAAATTCTTATCCAGTTTATAACCTTTTTACCCAGCTTGCTCACTAGTCTCCTATGTTGAACAGTGTCAAAAGTCTTACTAAAATTCAGATAAGACACATCCACCACTCTTCCCTGATCCAATTACTTGGTCACCCAGTCAAAAAAATCTATCAGATTTGTCTGGCATGAGCTCCCACCTCTAAATCCATGCTGCCTTGAGTCCTGTAACCAGCTAGATTCAAGATATTCCATAATCCTTTCCTTCAGTACATCACCAGTGTCAGGCTGACTGGCCTATAATTTCTGGCCTCTTCCCTGTTACCACTTTGTTAAGTGGGACTGCATCTGCCTTCCTCCAGAACCACTGGTTGTTATTTCATTGCTTACATTATAAAGATGTTTTCTAACACCATGGTTGTGATTTAATAAACATTTGTAAAGCTATGAATTATTTATTTAATTGGAAGTTAAACCAAGATGTTGCTCACTGAGAAAAAAGTTTAATTTTCAGTGAGATCCCGGCAACAAACAGCGAACTTTACAATTTAACAAGATCAAATCACAGCATTTAGACAGTGGATCTTCCTTGAACATATGCACTTTAATACAGTCATGTACACTGGACTGTAAGCCACAGGAGTCTGAATCCAATGGGAAACATTTATAGCTGGTGCCACCCATGTTGTTGTGCAGCCAGTGTACTGTATGTTGATGCCATCTATATAACATGGGCAGGCCCCATCCACCTCAGTTATTTTTTACCCAACGAATCAACAACGGACCTCCATTATATGTTTTGTTTGCCACTGCAAACATTCCATTTTTTCCCCCATAGATTCATTTTCAGCATCACTGTGGTGCAGAGTGGTGTGTCAGTTCTGGTAGCCATGGCCTCTGTCTTTTCTCTTGCCACTACGGGGACTACTGATGTGTTTGTCAGGGATGTTGTTGCTGTTCAGCCTACTCCCATTCTTTGGCCATGCTTTGTAGATGCAGTGCAGCCTTGCTGGAATGTGCCATCTTTTCGGGGTCTGTGGAGGGTGGCTTTAATACCCACAGTGGTAACAATGAGTTCAGGCTTGTGTGTTGGATTCTTTCAGCAACTACATCTCACAGATGTACGAAAGGCCTACCAAGCTGGTCATGCTCAGCTTCCAGTGCTGGGTGATGGTTTTCCTCATGTTTCCTTTTCCACTCTTAGGCAGGAGGAAAGAAGTCTGGCACCATTTCTGTGTTGTGTGGTTCGGGGTGAGGCTGATTTAGATGGCCCTGAATCCTAATGGCACTGGACTAGCTGTTACCTCCTTTGGCACTGTTCAGGGGTTATGCTGACGAGATGACACTGGCAGTCAAGACTATGGGTTCAGCTGTTCCAGGCTCTGACCACCAAAGTTAGGCCCGGCCACCATATTGGGTTGCCTAAGATGCCAGTACTTTGACATGACACTGGCCCTTGGCCTGATGTCGGGCCCAGGGTTTGTTCCTACCAAGACACGTCTGCTCCATCGATGTCTTCACTGGCACCACTGGTTTTGTCTTTGATGCCGATGGGTCTGGTATGACCAATAATGCTGGATGCCGCTGGAGCTCCACTTGGCACAAAAACAGATTATGTAGCCTTTTGTGTCTAGCTTTCAAGATGGCTGGATACCTACTGTCCCAAATGCCAGTACCACTGCCAGCATTTTCTACACAGGTGCCAGCTTCACCAGTCATGTCTATGGCATCTACTGCTGCAGCCACTGCAGTGCATTGACTGCACTGAGGTGGGTCACTTTTGTGGAAGTAGGTTGTCCTGAGTGACTTCCTGTGGGTTCCTCTGCATTTGGGGGAGAATGGGAAGTTCGTTTTTCTAGAATTCTTAAGGATTTTATGGAAGTACATGCAGCTTCTTCTAGCCTAGTCTCACTGGTCTTTCTAGCCCTGGGGATGCTTCTCTGTATGCCTGGCACTGGCATGACACTCTGATGGCCAGACAGTCAGGCTGGCAAGGGGTCTCTTGTCTGTTTAGGTGGCTGCGATTTTATCAGTGTGGGAGGAGGATACTTACTAAAGGAATTTTGAATTTCTGGAGGTCCCCTTGACTCCTTAAGTCCTCCTTTCTCCAGTCATTTTTGCATTGGAAGGGTGCTACCATGGAGGCCTAGCACCCTGCCCACTGTACCTGGAAAGGCTGATGAACAGTATCTTGCACCTAGGGATGGTTCTACTGGTCCTGTATGTTTTTGCCATCTTTATGGCTCAGGCCATACTTAAAAACGGTCCCAGGCACCAGTGCACCCACTCAGTGAACAAATAGATAAATAAATACAAATAAATATGCAGCATTTTCCCCCAGCTATACTCTCTGCTGATCACTTGTAAAATATCTCTGCATACAGTAAGTGTTCCAAACCTCCTGGCTGAGGTTTCTGGAATTTAAACATTATGGGGTAAAGGACTCTTATAACATGGGAACACAAAGCAACGTGACTGGATGATCAATGACACCTGTCAATTCATCCATCCGTGTTACACGCACGCTGAGGGTGATCAGTCTCCAAGAAAGATTACCACTCAACCTGCAGAATCGCATCAGCACTTGTTGAAAGTGACGGATATTTTTTTTTTTTCACAATCAGTAGCTCTAGGAATTTTGTGGTTTCCCACCCAGGAGACATCTGTTAGTCGCTCAAAATCTACAGAGAAATGTATTTATCACTGAGTAAATCAAATAAATATCTTCGATTGTAAGCATTTGTTTGTTCGCTGTTAATGACATGATAACCATAGAAAACGTTCACAGATTATTTACTGCTGCTGCAGCATTAATTCTATTATAGAGTGTCAAATGTTCAGTGATTCTTTAGTGATGTGTTCCAGTATTCATTATGTTATACACATGCAGTGCAGTCATAATAGTTATACAGTAGTTTTTCAGCAGTGTACAAAAAATGTTGCTATTTTTCTGGTACATTAGTTTAAAACATTAGTAAACTATTTGAAATGTCGGCATTCTATGTTTGAGATGGTTGCCTTTTCTCTTTCTGTTTTTTTATGAACGAGTGGCTACTACCTTGTGCTTATCATTAGTGTATTAATAAGTGCCTGTAATATAAGAAGTAGAAATGACATGTTATAAAGGTAGGATAGTAATTTCTTTATTAATCCAGCAGTCATAAATAGTCTGACACGAGTAGCTGCAATGAAGTAGTGTTTTACAGTGAATTGGAATGTTATCATGCAGCGTTGTTTCCATAGAGGCAGTTTTATTGCCACAACTCTGTACTACCTAAAAGAGGTCCGCTGCACTTTCCGTTAATTACCATATAACCGTTTCTATCATAGTTCCTTTTCAGTGCTTTAAAAGTATTGTACATAGTTGTAAAAACTGTTTTGCGGTATGTAAGCAACACAGTGAACTGCAATCTCTGTGCATATGTAAATGCTGAGTGTCGTGTAAAACACGACGCATCACAGATACGAGATGTCTATTAAACCATTGCAATTACCACATTATGCTTGCATCAGTGTAATGTTTTGTAATTCTAAACTCAGGTTCACATGTAGACATTTAACAGGTAATAAATATGATGTTATTGACCTGTCGTCCATCTCCTGGTTCGATAGCTACCTCTCAGGGAGGTTGCAATTTGTCCAAATTGAATCCGCCATCTCAAATCTTTCCCCTACCTCTGTTGGAGTCCCCCAAGGATCTATTCTTGGCCCACTACTTTTCTCCCTTTTCATTAACAACTTGCCCTCCCTTCCCTGCTCCTCCTCGTTAATCCTTTATGCCGATGACATGGTGCTTCTCTCCAGTGGTAAAGATCCCTTATCAGTAAGAGCACATCTTCAAGCAGACTTCAACTGCTTGCAGGAGTGGTTACTACAGAACAGGCTCCTAATGAATGCTAAGAAAACTGTAACTATGCTTTTTGGCCCCCCGTCAAGAATCAGATCTCTTCCTCCAGACTTATTGATACATTCTCTAGATGACTCTCCTCTTGAATTCGTTACCTCCTTCAGGTATCTAGAGTCCTCTCGCCCATCTCTTGACTTTAACCTCCACATTGCGGCTACATGTAAGACAGTTTACTCAAAACTTGGTCTTGCCTTTAAAATTAGGTCCTCCCTCAATGATGCTGCCGGCTTGCTATTGCACAAGAAATTCTCCTCCTGCTCTAACATATTGCTCTCAGGTTTACCTTAAAGCTATAGCAAGGCGCTCAGAAATGGAGCACCTGCTATAACAGTATATGCAGATTTGCTCTCTCCGCTCCACAGACTTGCCCATCATTGCCTGCTCACGCAAAACTAAATTGGCTCTCCCCAGACTCGCTCAGACACTATTCTGCAGGCTGTACAATTGATAATACGATCAGAGCGGGTCCCTAAATACCTTGCGAACTATTAACTCAGCCCTCCCAAGCATACCTCCTCAGGGCATCTGCTCAAACCCAACTTGAAATTCCCAGATATCTCACACAAAAAGAAGAACGATCCTTTGCCATATCTGCCACCGCTTCTGGAACTCCATTCCTCCCACATCAAACTCTCCAAATCCCAAGGCCTTTAAACTGAGTCTTGGGCACACCTATTAGAATCCGACTGCTGCTCTTGTGCTGTAACTTGAGCTTCTCTCTAGCATTTTCTCCTCCCTATGGCACTTACTGATTTCCTACTGGTCTCCAAAATCTGAAAGTTTCCCACATCCAGCAGAAATCCTATTGTTATAATACTACTTCATTTAAGTTTGTTTGCTGATTGTCGTTCAATTTAGTCATTGATGTATCATCAGATGAAAATAATTAATGTACTGTTATCTGTTTCTCTTTGTCGTTACTGATAATGACTGTACCTGGCTGTATACTGTTCAAATGTTTGTTCTCACCTCATGCTGCGTCATGAAATACTCTTTAATGTTGACTCTGGTCTCCCCTGTCTGTACTCTCCCGGGTCGTGCCTGAATATAGGCAACATTGTTGTCTAGTGTACTTACCCGGTAAACAAAAACCAAATAAATAAAAGAAATAGTGAAACACAGTGTTCAAGAAGGAACTACTTTATGAAGGGAAGGACACATACTGAAATGCATATAATAAAACAATTTTCAAATATTTCCCTTACACTTTTAAACTATCTGTTAAGCCCATGTTATAAGCACAATAACCCACTCCAGGGTGTGTGGCTACTGGGGATTAATCAACACCCTGGGTGCTGTGAGGGCACTCAACTACATCTCGTGCCTCACAACGAACCCAGGGTGTTGATTAATCCCCAGTAACCACACACCCTGTCGTGGGTTATTGCTTACTTGTCTCTGCCCGTGAATTGCTTATTGTCTTGTATATTTGGTAAAGAACCCAGATTCACTGTGGAAATCTACGTCAGCCACTGTAGCTGCCCTGCCTGTGGGCACTTAGCAATTAGGTGTGTCTACCACTGTCTTTCACTGCTGTACAACTGTACATAAGGAACAGCTCTGGATTACAGTATCTCCTAGCCCACCTCACACAGTCAAGCAGTGGCTACTCACTCTGTTTAACAGCAGTACTTACTCTACCTTCTGAATTCCCATGCTAAAGTATGAAACTGCTAAAAAGGTCTTTGCATTTGCAGCTCTAGACACCTGGAACAAACCCCTCTCTAGCTGAGGAATGGTTATAAGCAGGGCCACTGGAAAATTGCACTCGCAACTGTTTTGCGGAATCCGCAATTTTCACCACTCTGCAAAAACTGACATGTTCTGCAATTTTTGAGTTTTTACATTGAACTGTGTAAAAAGTATGAAAAAATTACTCACCTTAGTAATGTTGTTTCTTCTAATGGAGTCTTGCTATATTATGACATATGCAGTATAACCCCAGGTTAGAACTGCTCCGGAGGTGAAAGAGTTAACTTTCCATGCAAGGCATGGAACCTTGAGCGCGAGCTCGGTTGAACACTCTGTCTGTTGATGCTCAAACTCAAACTGTCAGATCTTTACGAGCAAAACTCACTAAGGTTCTGTGTGGAAGCCGTAAACCTACACTAGCCCACTGGCTACTTAACTACAAAAACACATTTTTGTTCTTGATCCCAAAATAAAGACTCAAGTCAGGGGATTCAGGAAAGAAAAAATATATAAAGACACCTAAGCACTCTAAGAAGGGTGAAAATAAAGTGGGCATCTATGAAATGCCAAGATTGCCCTGCCCACCCACATCCCAAAAGTAAAGGTTCTGAGAGGGGCAGGCTGGGGAGGTCATAATATGGCAAGACTCCATTAGAAGAAACAACATTACTAAGGTGAGTAATTTTTTCTTCAAACAACATGAAGTCTTGCTATATTATGACATATGCAGATTACACAGCAGTACCTCCAAGGAGGAGGAGGGACAGAACCTACTTAGGAAATAGGCTCTGAAGCACAGCTGTGCCAAATCGAGCATCACTCCTAGCCTGGATGTCCAGGGAGTAATGCTTAGTAAAAGTGTGAACTGTTTTCCAGGTAGCTGCTTGACATATCTCTAGGATAGGGATGTCCCTGGCAGCAGCCAGAGACTTAGCTGTACCCCTCTGGCAGAGTGAGCCCTCAGGCCTGAGGGGAACCTACCCAGTTTTCATAACAAAATTGGATACAAGAGACAATCCACCTGGCAATGGATCTTTTAGTGGCAGGTTTTCCTATTCCGACCTCACCATAAGTGAGGAACAATTGGAGGGAGTCAAACCGGTGACCCTTGGTACGTTCTATGTAGTAACTAAGGGCTCTTTTGACATCTAAACTGTGCAATCTCCTCTCGCCAGAGGAGGAATGGTCAGTGAAGTACACAGGAAGAGACATGGATTGATTAAGGTGGAAGTCGGAAACCACCTTAGGCAAAAACTTTCCGTTAGTCCTGAGGACCACCTTATCTCTGTGAAAGGAGATAAAATCAGGCTCCACTGACAATGCTTGCAATTCACTTATGCGCCTGGCAGAAGTTATGGCTACCAAAAACACAGTTTTCCAAGACAAGTACTTAAGCTCTGCTGAAGACAATGGCTCAAAGGGGTTGCATAAGCTGGGCAATGCAAATATTAAGATCCCAAGCAGGGCAGGGTCCTGAATGGGGATTGGTGTGCAGCAACCCTTGAAAACTTGGTGAATACAGGATGAGCTGAAAAGGAAGAGGGTTTACCTGCTGATAGGAAAGCAGACACGGCTGCCAGGTGCACTTTTAGGGTAGCTGGTCTAAGCCCCAACGAATTCAAATGCACCAAATAATCTAAGACTGTGGGCAAGTCATCAGATTCTGGGGAAATGTGCTTGCCAGAGCACCATATGGAAAACCTCTTCCATTTGGAATTATAAGTGGCCCTGGTGGAAGGCTTTCCAGAGGCCTTCAAAATATCCAATACACCTTGGGAAAGGTGTAGGTCAGCAAACTCTAACTCCTCAAGAGCCAAGCCTTGAGATTGAGAGATTTGAGGTTTGGATACCAAACCCTCCCCTGGGCACAGGATAACAGGTTGTGATTCCTGGGAAGGCACAGGTGAAGGTGGACTGCTAAGGACAAAAGGAGAGAGTACCAGGGCTGCCTGGCCCAATCTGGGGCAATCAGGATCACCTTGCAGGGTTGAGATCTGATTTTGACTAGCACCTTGAACAGGAGAGGGAAGGGGAAGCATAGAGAAACTTCCCTTCCCAACTGAGAAGGAAGGCATCCAGAGGGACTGAGCCCAACACTGGGGCCTGCAACAAAAAAGGGGAAGTTGGTGATTGTCTGGGGCTGCAAAAAGATCTATCTGCGGGGTACCCCATCTGGCAAATACTACCTCCAATACTAGGGGATCCAAGGCCCATTCGTGATGGCCCTGGGAAATCCTGCTGAGACCATCTGCCAGGACATTGTCCTTGCCTGGTAGGTGAACTGCCATAAGGGAGGTGTTCAGGGAATAAGGCAGAGACCACAACTTCATCGCTCCGGTGCACAAGGCCGTGAGACCGAGTGCCCCTTGTTGTTGATGTACCACATCATAGTGGTGTTGTCTGTTCTGACCTGAACCACTTTGTTCTGAACAGATGTGGAAAAACTTGAAGTGCTAGAAAACTGCTCTGAGTTCCAACAGATTGATGTGGAGCAGAGATTCCTGGGGACCACAATTCCTGGGTAGTGAGGTCGCCCATGTGAGCTCCCACCCCAAGAGGGATGCATCTGTCGTAAGGACTAAGGAGTGAGACTGGGGTGAAAGGACCCCCTGTCTCAGATTGCTCTGGTCCTGCCACCACTGAAGGGCCTGGATCAGAGTCCAGTCACTGGGATCAATTTGGTTAGAGGGTCCCTTTTTGAGACCAAAAGGCTCTCAAATGGAACTGGACGTCCCTCATCTGAAACCTTGCTCCCTGCACTACTGCTGTAGAGGCAGCCACGTGCCCTAGGAGCTGAAGAAAGTGCCTTGCTGGTCGAGAGACCTGAAGGGTGAAAGAAGAGGCCAGAGACCAGGGTCCTTGCTCTTTCCAGAGGAAGGAAGGCTCTGGCCTCTTTGTGTTCAGTTCTGCACCTATGAAGGTGAGAAGCTGGACAGGCTCTAGGACTGACTTTGGGAGATTGAGAAGGAAACCTAGAGATGTGAGCAGTTGCTGAGTTACCTGAAGGTGTAGTCTGACCTGATCTGGAGACTGGCCTACTATGAGCCAGTCGTCCAGATAAGGAAAGATGGCAATCCTTTGCCTTCTTAAGTGGGCAACTGCTACTGCCAGGCATTTTGTGAACACCCTCGGGGCCGAGGTGAGGCCGAAGGGCATTGCTTTGAACTTATAATGGCCTGAGGGCAGTTCGAATCTGAGGTACTTTCGATGGGAGCTTCTGATAAGAACATGGAAGTAGGCATCCTTGAGGTCCAAGGACGCTAGTCAGTCCCCTGGCCTTAGAGAGGGTAAAATAATTCCCAGAGTCACCATTTTGAACTTTGGTTTTAAAAGGTGCTTGTTTAAGTATCTGAGATCTAGGATGGGCCGCCATTCTCCTGTCTTTTTTGGGGTAAGGAAGTACCTGGAGTACAACCCTTTGCCCTGGTGTAGGGGTGGAACCCACTCCACAACTCTGAGAGCCAGGAGGGTAGAAACTTCTGTTTCTAGGGCAAGAGCCTCTGATGGATTTGCAGGTGGAAAGGATCTGATTCTCATCTTTGGAAACTTTTTGAAGCTGAGAACCAGTCCCTGGCTTACTACTTCCAGGACCCACTTGTCTGCTGTTAAAGACCTCCAGTCCTGGACAAAGTAAGCCAGCCTGTCCCCTACCGGTAGAGGAGAGTCGGCCCTGGCCACCCCATCAGGGAGCCTGCTTGGCAGGGGCTTTGGGCTGAGGGGTAGAAGTGGGCTTACTTGTACCCCGTCTGCCTCTCCCTCTGAAGAACCCCCTCTGGGCATAAGCAGAAGAGGAGGCCTGGGCTTGGTAAAAAGGCCTATGAAAGGGCCTACCCCTGCCCTGAGATGCTGCCTTTGAGGAGTGGCTTGCCTTTCTTTGGCCTGTGCACTCCTATAGGTGGTCCTATATTCATCCATTTTCTTCATATAATTCTCTGTCTGCTCCCCAAACAGAGAATTACCCACAACAGGAAAATCCATAGCCTTAGACTGGGTATCCTGTGACAGGGTAGTACATCTGAGCCAAGCCATTCTGCGAAGAGCAACAGATGTAGCCATGACCCTTGATGACACATCATTAGAGTCTACTGCGGCATGAAATTGCACCTTGGATGCCTCAATACCATCCCAGCCACCTGCTCCAGCTCCTGGCAAGCTGGTCAGGGACTGTTTCGCTAGGGCCAGCACAGTATCCCATCTGGACTTCTGGTACCTAGCAGCATAAGCCATATAATTTGCCTGTCTGAGTCCTAAAGATGCTGCCATGTATTGTTTCTTTGCCATGGCATCCATCTTCCTAGAGTCCTTTTCAGGAGGGTGCGAGGCTAGGGGAATATTTGCTTTGTCACAAGCTGCAGCCTGCACTACCCCCACATGGCTGCACTGCTGAGAGAGGAACTCAGTATCAGAGCCTGATAAAGTATACCTCTTGTCCATCCTTTTATCAACAGGGAGGATGGAGTGAGGAGTTTTTAGAATTTTTACTGTCTGTTTCCTAAAAGATTTATGCAAGGGAATAGAGTTAGACAGTCTCCTAGACTCTGGAATATCCATCATTTCTACATAATCAGGCTCCTCTTGGTCATCAACAGCTTCCTCAACAGGGAGTTGGAGAGTTTCAGCAACTTTCTTATAGAACATAAAATGAGAAGGGGACTCAGATAGCCTGGGGAGACCCCAGACGGCCTGTCTGGAGAGATGTCCGGTTCAATGGACACATCCAGACCTTCAAAATCACATTCACTCTCCCCATATTCCTCCTCCCCTTCCTCCGGTTCATAAAAATCCTCAAAATCAAAATCTTGAACCGGTGGAACCGACCGAACCGACCGCTTTCCTGATGGTGCGGTTCGAGAGACGAGAAAGTGCCTGGACAATTTGAATTGCTTTAGCTATTTCTTCAGCGGTTGGAGAAAAAGTTTTGGCTCCAAACTAGCTGACTTTCTAGCCCTTTAGTTGGAACCAGCTCCTCAGAGCTGCTCTTCATTGCCGAGGAAGCATCGCCCTGGTCAGAGGGCACTCCCTCCGGTTCGGTTGAACCCGAACCGGGCTGGCCATCCGGGTCAGCGGACTTTTTGGCCTCCATTTCCCTGAGCCTACCAACTCTCTTTTCCACGGTGGCAGCAGGAAAATTCTTACAAATCTGGCAGTCTGCATTGAGGTGGTCAAACCCCAGACAATATACACAAGTGGTGTGTGGGTCAGCCTTAGCAAAGGCTTCCCCACAGAGACCACAGTGTTGAAACCTAGTGGGCCCGGTTTTTCTTTTGGGTTTCTCAGACATAGTGCCAGCCTAAACAAACTTGCCCATTAATGGCAATCCGCCAAGCAAGACTCCCTATCAGTTCCCAGCCGTGTCACGGGCCGTGGAAAAAACCGTAATGAAATCCGTTTTTTTAGAACCAATAAGAACCGGGAACCGCACTCTAAAGGACTAGAAAGTCTATAAAAAACAACATGATCGGTTCAAACTGAACCAAAAACACATTCACAAGTTCCACACAGAAGAAAATAAATGTAAGCCTATCTATTACTTACAATACCACAGACAGAGCTTGAACCGACCGGTTGCGGTTTAATTTCGGTTAAGAAACTGAAAAAATAAAACTTTTAACCGACAAACGAACAGAGCAGAAGGAGAAATCTCCGGAGCAACTGTTCAGTGAGGCGGAGTAAAGAATCTGACAGTTTGAGTTTGAGCATCAACAGACAGAGTGTTCAACCGAACTCGCGCTCAAGGTTCCATGCCTTGCATGGAAAGTTAACTCTTTCACCTCCGAAGCAGTTCTAACCTGGGGTTATACTGCATATGTCATAATATAGCAAGACTTCATGTTGTTTGAATAACATTTTTAATAAAATACTCTCAACTATATTGGCAATTTTGCATGCAAACTTGGGTTTGGCCGAAACAATGTAGTGCAAGGTAGGGCAAGGGCTTTATGTGGCACTGCTTTCTTTTGAATCCTTGTCTTGTTTAGTTTCAGAATTCTCTCTGGCCAAGCACAAGTACACTTAAACACTTAACATTTGTTTTGTGTTGAAGCAGTCTATCAGAAAACTTTCTGTTGCCACAGAGACTGAAACAAAAGATGGGACAAAAGGTGCAAATTATCCCATTCACCTGAATGGGGTGCTAACTATAGTAGGAAGACTTTTGCGTGTGGTAAGACAGGTTTTTCCTTGTGAGCATACTTTCATTCAGACTAGTTCTGATTCAAACAGCTAAGGATTTTTGGATGGCCCTGCTGATTTTAAACTTGAGTAACAGTGATCTTACTCTTAGCAATCTACCACCTAGATGCTCACATGCAAAGACTACAATAAAAAAACATGACTAAAGTCTAAAAACAAGCTTATAAAATACATAAAATGTATCTGAACATTTATCTTTAACTAAACAAAATCATGGCAGCCAGGGTAAAACAAAGGTAAATGACAGGGTACCTGGACTACTGTGTGATGCAGTAAACATATATTGGTATTTTTTTATATTTTTTGGTAACCGGGTAAGGCCCACTAGGCACAAGTGCCGATTTTCAGGAGCAACCCAGGAGCACTGAGGAGGTAAGTCACTTGCTCAGAGTCACACAGTATACATAGATACATAGACAGTGTCGGCAGATGAGGGCCTACGGCCCACCCACTCTGCCCATTTGAGTGTGTAAGTTCACTTTATGTTTTCCTAGAAGTCTGTTGCCCCTCACCTCCAGAATTCTTTATGTCTATCCCATGCATTCTTAAATCCCGTGATTGTTTCAGCTCCTACCATTTCTTCTGGCAGGGTGTTCCACTTGTTCACACTCATTCTGTGAAGAAATTCCCCCTCACGTTTCCTCTCAATCGTCCTCCCTCCAACTTCATCCCAT